>CM066736.1:130982517-132349184 GCA_033961575.1 Aselliscus stoliczkanus
TCTTAGACAGGTGGGAGATAATGATCAGAATAACAGGTAATTACACCTACACTGTTTCCAGAAAGTCTCAATTGGCAGTGGTTAAACTAGAGTTAATAAAATACTGCCCACTTTTCCAAAGTTTGCATGTTAACTAAATGCTTATAATCATCTCATCTAGTGTTAGCCAGTGTTTATTTACACTGTTGGCCTTTTGTATAGACACTTGGGGGAATGTGGGTTTTTAAAGATTTTTCCCTTGCAGAGGCTTCATTTCATCCCTCATGAAGCTGTTCAGGATTTGACTTGCATATAAGCGCTTGGCTCTGCCTTCTGTTCTCCTAGGGAGTGTGAGACCTGGCAGTGAGTTTTTCAGCATACTCAAGTAACTTATTTTTCCCTAATTTTGGAGGGAAGGGAGGAGAGGGTGGGGCTTACTTTTTTAGCTTTTTTTTTTGCAGACTACACAGAGAATGCAGTTGTCTTGACTTCAGGTCTGTCTGTTCTGTTGGCAAGTAATGCAGTACTGTTCTGATACGCTGCTATTAGAATGCATTGTGAAACGACTGGAGTATGATTAAAAGTTGTTTGCCCCAATGCTTGGAGTAGTGATTGTTGGAATGAAAATCCAGCTGAGTGACAAGGCTGAGTGTTGAGGAAGTTTCTGCAGCTTTAAGCATTCGTGTTTGTGATTGAAGCCAAGTACCTTTTGCTGTGCATTAGGTAAAAATGCTTTTTGTTCACTTACGGTAGGGGGGTGGGGAGGGCACTGAAGCCTTTAGTCTTTTCCAGATGCAACCTTAAAATCAGTGACAAGAAATAAACCCCAAACAAGCAACAGTCTTCAAAGAAATTTAACTGGCAAGTGGAAATGTTTATAATAGTTCAGTGGTCTTAGTGCATTGTCTTTGTGTGGGTTTCTCTCTCCCCTCCCTTGGTCTTAATTCTTATACACAGGAACATTCAAAACAGCAGACGTATGCGAAGGGCCAGAGAAGCCAGACCCAGTAAGGAAAATTAGCTATTTACTTTAAACAAACATTCCATTTTAAATGTGGGTATTGGGAACCACCACTAGTTCTTTCAGATGGTATTCTTCAGACTAGAAGGATCTTCCAGTTGAATTCATCAGTGGACAAAATGAGGACAACAGGTGAACAAAGCTTTTTCTGTTTACATACCAAGTCAGATCCATTCTGGGTAAATGAGTGTTAAAATAGATTTTCAGCTTTATGCTGAAGTAAATATTAGCACGTGAGCAAGTTGGCCTTGGGGGTGGAGGGGTGAGGTGGGCGCTAAGCCTTTTTTTTTAAGATTTTTCAGGTACCCCTCACTAAAGGCACCGAAGGCTTAAAGTAGGACAACTATGGAGCCTTCCTGTGGCAAGAGAGACAACAAAGCGCTATTATACTAAGGTCAACAGTGGTGTCGGCCTCATAACCCCATCTCCTGTCAGAAAGGAGGACTTGCCCAATCAGCAACGCTTGACATGCATTGAGCCTCTTTTTGGGAGGGAAGCATCTAAAGGAATGCTTAAGTACCTTGTAAACCCCTGCGCTTCTAACAAGCTGTTTTTATAGCAGCTCTGAATAAAGCCCAAATCTCAAGTGATGCTTGAAGGGGAGGGAAAGGGGGAAAGCGGGCAACCACTTGTCCCTAGCTTTTCCAGAAGCCTGTTAAAAAGGTCTCCCCACAAGCGACTTCTCTGCCACATCGCCAATCCCTGCCTTTGGCCTAGCGCAGACCCTTCACCCCTCACCTCGATGCTGCCAAGTAGCTTGGATCCTTGTGGGCATGATCCATACCTGTTTCAAGGTAACAGTGGTGCCGAGGTCTTTCGGTGGGTTGCACTAGAAAAGGCCATTAATTTGCCTGCAAATGGTTAACACCACAACTGAGAGCTCTGAGCTGCTTTAAATATATAGCACTATTATCCAGTGATTAAAACAGACTAAACCAGTAAATGTGGAATAACTTCAGAACTGTAATGTTGGGTGGGAAGGTATAACTTGCAAACTACAGATAGGCATTTTAGTGGTTGAGAGGGCTGATGGGGTGGGATTGCAAAAATTCTCTGCTAAGACTTTTTCAGGTGACATAACAGACTTGGTCAAGCTAGCAGCTTAGCTGAAGCCGATTCTCCAGTACTCTTCAGTAGGGTTGTAAAGGTTTTTCTTTTCCTGAGAAAACAAAACCTTTTGTTTTCTCAGGTTTTGCTTTTTGGCCTTTTCCTAGCTTCTTAAAAAAAAGCAAAAGATGCTGGTGGTTGGCACTCCTGGTTTCCAGGACAGGGTTCAAGTCCCTGTGGCGTCTTTGCTTGAAGTCACCTCTTCCTTCAGTCTTCCTTCAGGACTCGCCATTTTCCTCTTCTAGGCTCTGGAGTTGGGCGTGAAGTAGCTTTTGAATTGGTCAGAAGCCTGAATCAGTTTGTATTTATATTCACGTGGGAATGTGATATAACTCCCTTGTCTTTAATTTTTAGGTATTTCCCATACGTCTTGTGTTTGGAGAAGCTTCACAATGAAAAACTTGCAAGATTTAATATTAATAAAAATTTTAAAAAATTTCATTGGTGTGATTCTTGCGCATATAAACCAAATTTCTGTCCATGAGTAGATGCGGTTTTTGTGGGGGTTCTCCCTTGTTCCTGTTTAACTTGTCCAATAAGTATACATTACTGATAGCACACTCTTCAAGTACGGGAAGGACTTGAAGGGGATGTGGTGTGGGTGGGACCCAGTAGCATCCCCCCAGAAACAAGTGCGAACTTGGTTTAAGCAGCCTACTTGCTTCGGTTCAGTTGGCTGTGGGCTGGGGTGGAGTCAACTGGGGGACAGGTGGTGGGAGAAGGGAGGGTTCCCATGGCTTCTGTGAAAGATCCTTATAAGTTGAGAGACATTTTAGCCAATAAAAAGCGCTCTGGTATTCACTCTTGTAAGCCTGAGTGACTCATGGTTACATTGTCCTTTATCAGTTGTCAGCAGCCAAACTACAATCTGGTCATGTCCCGTGTTGTGTGGAATGCCCCGTATACCAGGTGATACTTCTCAGTTGCAGATGAAATACTGAAATACATGGTTCCACCTGGCCTTTCAAAATCTGTAAGGTATCTCAGACCCTCACTGAGCAGGTGGGAGAGGTTCAATTCAGTAAACCCAGCCAGGCCTGTGAGAGGAGCACCCACACAGATCTAGCCAGGGGAGCTGTGAAGAATGGCTGCAGGTTCATTCCAGTGGACGGGGCCTCAGTAAATAGCTTTTTTGTCACTGAACTCAGGAAGGGTTACTCATGCTGCAAATGGAAAAGCAGGTTCTGATGGATCACCTTGCCAACGCAGCCTGGCTGGAATTCGAGCTCGAGTCAATCTCCAGCACCTCGACCCTTGCTTTCTTCAGTGCAGGAATGTTCTCGGATGAAGCAGGGATCCAGACAGGCTAGCAGCAAACCACCAGTCTGGGCAGACCTTGGGCAGAGTGGCTTTCTCTTCCCTCAAAGTGATTTAATAGGGGCAGGGGTTTGGGAGAAGCTGAACTAGACACTATGGTCCCCTTAATGCCAAGTCTCAGCATCTTGTTGGAGCTTCTTATGGAGAAGTTCTCCCGTGGTTTTCCAGAGCTGTAAGGCCTGGAAGCACAAAGACTCCATTGGGAGCTAAGGAGTAAGGGGTGGGGCTAGGGGTTTGCCAGAGGCTAGCTAATTGGTTGCTGGGGTTGAGCTGGCTGAAAGTTGGCGGGGACTGGAAATGTAAAGGCCAGACACAGTGACCGGCAGGGGCAGAGAAGAAGCCACTTCCACCATCTGAGCACAGAATGGAGGAGGCCAACATAAAATTGTGCTCAAGGTAAGTGGCTAGGTCTTGACACCATAAACACCAGGCATGTCCTGTATATAACCCTCCAGTTGCACAAAGGGCTCTCACCTGTGTCCCTGAGTTTCATCATCCTGCTAATCCCAGAAGTTGGGGGCTAAAACAAACCTGAATTCAAATGGTAGCCCCACCATTTCCCAGCTTCCCTGTACATCTTTTCAAGACCTCCACGCCCTCCCCTAGCTCATAGATGTGGGCAGCAGATTTCTGATTTCAGTAAAGGGGTGAACTAGGAGAGAGGACTTGAGAGGAGGGGACACACAGGATGTGGGGGAAATTGACATGTGGGAAAGTCTATCTGGGTAGTTGACTACGAAGCCCAGAACATCCAGGGGACATCATCGGTCAAATCCTGGGTCCTGGCTTTGATAAGTTGGCAAACTTGGATTATCACTTGCTGTCTGCAGGTCCCAGTTTTTTCACCCATTAAATGGGGAATAATGACCTATCATGGCTGCTGTGGTTAAGAGGAACCACAGGTGAGGCAGGGTGATGGAACTGGAAATTAGTGTGCTTTTACCACCATCTAGTGAATAAATGCAGTATTGCATCACTGTCCTTGGATTACTTCATAATATACTTGTATATTCATAAACATTTTACTACTCAGTAGTATTCTATTGTATGGATATTATAATTTGAGTTATTTCCAGTTTTTGTCAATTATGAATAAAGCTGCTATAAACATCTGTGCACAAGTCTGTGTGGACATATGCTTTCCTTTTTCTTTTTTCTTCAGATGTTGTCTGGTAGGTTTATGCTTAGTTTTTAAAAAGTTTCCAAACTGTTTTCCAGAGTGGTTGTACCACTTTTCATTGCCACCAGCAGTGTATGAAGAGTTCCAAATTTCTCCTCATTCTTACCATCATTTGGTATGGTCATATCTTTCAATTTTAGCGCTAATTCTAGTGAATATGTAGTGCTATCTCATTGTGGGTTTTTTGTTTTGTTTTGTTTTTAAAGATTTTATTGGGGAATTGGAGGAGGGGAACAGTGTTGGGGAATCGGGGAAGGGGAACAGACAAGTTGCTGTCCTTTTGTTCTTTAGTCTAGTTGTGGAGGATGTTGCTTCACTGGCCCATGTTGGTATTATCATTGCGCTCTTCCCGGGTGAGGCAGATCGGTCGCTGGCCACTCACAGCGGCTATTGGCAGCTCACACTGGCTGCCAGCCACTCACTGTAGCCTATGGCAGCCCACTGCAGCAGGGGCTGCAGCCCACACTGTCGCAGGCTACTCACAGCAGCCCAGCTCCAGGTGGAGCTGTTGTTCACCATCCTAGCTCTAGAAGCAACCAGGTGGAGCTGTTGTTCACCATCTTAGCTGTAGAGGGCAGTGTCACTGGCCCTCATATGTGGGATCCGAACCGGGACCCCGCTGCTCAGAGCTGGTGTCCCAAGCCAGCTCCTAACCAATGCGACACTCAGCCGGCCCTCATTGTGGTTTTAATTTGCATTTCTCTAATAACTAGTGCTGTTGGACATCTTGTCGTGTTCTTACTTGCCATTTATTAATCTTTTTTGGTAAAGTGTCTATTCTACCAGTATTGTTGTTGGGATGTTTTGTTCCACTGTTGAGTTATAAGAGCTTTTACATACAGTAGATACAAGTCCTTGTAAATGTATGCTTTGAATGTATTTTCTCCCAGCACGTGCCTTGCCTTTTCATTTTTTGTAGCTGTGTCTTCGAAGAGTAGAAGTTTTAAATCTGGAACAAGCCTTTGATATTCACAATAACATGGAGGAATTTCAAAATAATTATGTTGAAAGGGAGAAGCCAGTTTTTTAAAAGTGCATACAGCCTGGTTCCATTTACATAAAATTCTCAAAAATGAAAACTAATCTGAAATAACAGCAGAGTAGGAGTTAGAAAGGGGCACAATGAAAGGGGATGGTGGACGTATCCTTATGGTGTTGGTTTCATGGATGTACACTTATGACAAAACTCATCAATTATATGCTTTAAATATTGGCAGTTTATTGTATGTCAATAAAGTTGTGAAAGAAAGGATATGCATACGTAAGAGCAAGCATCTATTAAACACTTACTGTGTGCCAAACATCAAGAAGATGCACACAGACATAATGAACTCTCTTCAGCAGCTCCAAGTCCTTTTTTTTTTTTTTTTTTTTTAATTTTATTGGAGAACAGGCATGGTCATTGGTTACACATTGCTTTCATGCTACAGTGGCATAGTTGACCTTTTTAAGGAGGGCGCAGCTCATAGTAACCCATGTGGGGATTCAACCGGCAACCTTGGTGATATCAACACCTCGCTCTAACCAACTGAGCTAACTGGTCACCCCCAACAGCTCCAAGTCTTAAAATAGTGGTTTAAAGAAGCAATGATCATATGCCTTCACATGACAACGTGAAACTCAAGCTCCAGTCCTGGCTCCTGCACACACTGGCTGTGTACCCTGGGGCAAATTACTTAATTCCTTTAGGTCTCCTTTTATTCTTCTGTTAAATGGGCATAATAATACCTTACCCAGGGTGCTGTTACAAGGAACAGGAAATATATATATATATATATATATATATATATATATATATATATATATGTATATGGCTAGCACTGAGTACCAGCTCGATCAAAGGCTCTAATAGCATTTCTTGTGAAGTACACTGGAGGAGCACAGAAGCAGTGTTCTCTGCCTGTGGAATTCAGGGAGGACTGGAGACAGGCAGGGCCACCTGGGCAAAGCCTCAAAGAATAACTAGGGGGCCGGCCGAGTGGCTCAGTTGGTTAAGAGCTCGCTCAAGTGCGAGCTGAGCTCTGAGCAACAGCAGTTCGATGCCCAGCCTGAGCTGAGCTGCTGTTGAGCTGCCAACAGGTGGCAGGATGGCTCAGCTTAAAAAAAAAAGAATGGGGGGAACCCCTTCTCGTTTTGAGAGCTGTTACTTTCTACTCTAATAATCTGTCCTCTGCTGTAAACTTTACCTCTCTGGTCCATGTTTCCATTCTTTGGTTTCACGAGACAAGATTCTGACACAAGAAAAATATCCTACATCACCAGGACAGCATAGCTGCAGCCCCTGCTGCAGTGGGCTACCATAGGCTACAGTGAGTGGCCTGCAGCTGGTGTGAGATGCCAAGAGCCGCTGTGAGCGGCCATCCAGAGGCCAGCAACTGATCTGCCTCACCTGGTAAAGAACGCAATGATGATACCAACATGGGCCAGTGAAGCAACGTCCTCCACAACTAGACTGAAGAACAAAACGACAGCAACTTGTCTGTTATGCTTTCCCGGTTCCCCAATGGAATCTTTAAAAGAAAAAAAAAAGAATAAATAAATTTAAAAATAACAATAAAAAAAAAAAAAGAATGACTAGGGTTTGCTGGAAAGACAATAGAAGGGTAGGAGAGCACAGTCTGGGCAGCTTGAAAGTGTGAAAGCCCAGGGTGGCTGGAGGGAAAGCTAGGAGATGGGGAGACAGAGAGAGAGAAGTTGGGGTGGCTAGCGGGGAACTGATGGTGAAGGCCCTGGAACGCCAGAGAAGTTAGGGCTTTGCCCTGGGACGCAGATTAGATAAAACAGGTGATTCTGGCCACATCAGTGGATGAAGAAAGGGAGAGCAAGCAGGCCTGGAGGTCTGGAGACCAGGGCGTAGCGGGGGAAGTGAGACCCCCCCCCAGGCTGGAACTGATGGTGAGAAGGGTTTTGAGGAAGGCCCCCTGGTTTCTGATTTCAGGGGTGTAGGGCAAACCAGAGCAGGGCATGAAGGAGGGAATTGGGAGGTTTGGAGACAGATGAAGAAAAAGGTGAGTGTTGGGCCATGGAGTTTGAGAAGCCATGGGACGTCCTCGTGGAGCTATCTGGCAGGTGATCGGGATGGACAGGCTGGAGCCCAGGAATGGGCCTTGGCCGGATCTGCCAGCTACCGAGGACCACCCAGATGGCGACGTAAGCGTGGGTCGCTGCCTGGGCACACCATGTGCAGGAGGGGACCTGGGCAGGCTTTTCTGACTTCTCAGTGTAGTTCAGTCAGCTTTGGGCTCTGTTTCTTCTTACCCCTGCCTCTTGAATGTAGTTTCATTTATTCATTCACTCATTCACTCATTCAACAAATACTAACTGAACATGAGCTAGGCACAGTCATAGGGCCTGGAGATAGTCAGATAAACCAGCTATAAATGTCTGCACCCTCATGGAGCCAACACGTCGAGGGACAAACAGACAGTTACATGGACCTGAGCCGACAAGGAAAGGATGCAGGGTTTGATGGAGAGCGGGAGGTGGGCCCCCTCCCTCCGCAGGTGGCTCCCCAACTGCTCCATTTCTCCTGGTTGCATCTCCAGCCAGCAAGTCCTATAGGTCTGACCGCCTCTTTCTCACTTGCCTCCCCCTTTAGTCTCCTGCCCTACTTACTGTGCCCCTGGCACTAGGCCGCCCTCCACGCCATGTTCCAAGCCTGCTGAGCTTGCTGAGTCCCTCCCCACTCACCCACGGTCACTGTCAGGGCCCTCAGATTCCGGCTGTGCCCTTGTCACCTGCCTCCACCTAAACTCTGACCCCATACCCTCACTCAACTGGCAGTCTCCCCCTGCCCCCTAAAGGAATCACCCAATCTCAATCCTCTCCTCCCCATCCTCCACCCCCCCAGCCCTTTACTGTCCTGTTCCTCCTTTCTGGAATATTCTCTACCCGTGCCCATCTCCAGTGAAAATACCACTTCAAGGTCAAGCTGAGAAGCTCCGTCAGTGATGCATCCTCACCGGACGGCCCTCTGCTGGGGCTGCAGTTGCTCTGGCCTCGCCCACCCCCCTGAGCCTCCTGGAGGCCTGTGTTCCGTTTCCTGTCCGAGACCTGCCTCATCTGACTCTTCCACCTGAAGCCATGCTCTGGTTCGCTCAGCTAAAATAGGACCATCGCGGGCCGGCAGAGTGGCGCGGTGGTTAAGCGCTGGCTTGGGAAGCCAGCGGTCCCAGTTCGGGTCCCACATATGAGGGCCAGTGACACTGCCCTTAAAAAATATATATATATAGGACCATCGCCTCCTGAGCAGACGCATGTGCACACGTGTCATGCATGTGACAGCCCCAGTCACAGACCCCGGGTGTTGCCAAACATTTGCCTCACAAGAGGAGCGGCTCTTACAAAGTTACGCCACTTTTGTTTTTTTTTAAGGGCAGTGGTGTCACTGGCCCTCACATGTGGGACCTGAACCGGGGCCGCTGGCTTCCCAAGCCAGCGCTTAACCACTGCACCACTCGGCCGGCCCAAGTTACGCCACTTTTGGATAGTGACTCCTTTGTGTGTGGTGTGTGTGTGTGTGTGTGTGTGTGTGTGTGTGTGTGTGTGTGTGTTTATTTTTATCTTTTTTTTTTTTGAGGGCAGTGTCACTGGCCCTCATATGTGGGACTCGAACCGGGGCCGCTGGCTTCCCAAGCCAGCGCTTAACCACCTCGCCACTGGGCCAGTGACTCCTTTTTCAGTATAATTACTCCCCTTTCCCCACCCCTTTTCTTTCCTTTTCATTTTAATAAGGTTTATTTTATGATGTTTTTAGATTTACAGAAAAGTGGCAAAAGTAGTACAAGTTATAAGGACTTTTTTAAACTGAGAAATGCACCAAACGAATTCACTAATACATATGATATTTCAACATTACAGTTTCAGAAAAAGAAACTCAACACAACAGTTGGGAACAATCTAGAGCCAATGGAATCATGGACCACATTTGGTTGAGCCCAAAGTGCTTTTGCTTCGAATGGTAGTCCTGCCCAGCAAGAGAGTGGGCAGAGAGGAGCCTGGGAACAGGTGGCACTGGCCTTGCAGGCCAAGGTCAGGGGTACAACTTCACACTGAGTGAAATGGGGGAGTCGGAGGGTCTTAGCAGAGTCAGGTGACTTGACTTGCGTTCTCTAATGATCTCTCTGGTGGCTGTGAGGACATTAGATTGCAGGGGGCAAAGGTGGAAGTGGGAAGACCAGTGAGGTGGCTGCTGCAGGGGCCCAGGCAAGAGAGGCTGGTGGCCTGGCAGGGTTGGGGGATGGGGAGCAGAGGTAGAGGTGCCAAGTGGTTGGAGCCCAAGCACCTGCTGGTGGCCTGTGTAAGATGTGAGAAGAAGCATTGGGGTGACCCCAGCTCCAGGCCTGGAAGGGTGGAGTTGCCATTTGCAGCTGGGCAAGGCTGAACAAGTTTATGGGGCTCAAGAGCTCAGTTTGGGGAGCCCGTTGCACACCCAACAGAACCACAGAGGCTGGGCTCAGAGGAGGGCCCCACAGTGACAGGCAATGAAGATGGCGTTTAAAACCCTAGACTTGGTGAAGTGACCTAGGGTGTCTTGCCTTGACCAGACCACTAGCCTTAGACCTCAGCACCAAAGCCCTCCCCTAAAGCCACCCCCCTCCACATCCACCTCAGTGCCTGTGCCCAGAGAAGGGACTCCTTGGAAGAATGACTGGGGCTCAGCGTCACAGGCCTGCCATGGCGGCACTGCCAATGCCCAGCAAATAGTGTGGCCAGGAGAGCAGACTACTGGCAGCCCCTCAGTTCACACCAGAGTGCTCCTGCCCTCCCATCCCCACCCCTTTGCTCTCTGTTCTCCTCCCCAGACCCCATCCCTTTCTTTTCCCACCAGGAAGGGAAGCCCACACCCAGCCTTCCCGGCAGTCCAGGCGCCCCCAGAAGGTGGAGTCAAAAGGGCAAATGGTGAGGTGGTTCTGGCCTCTCCTAGGCCCAGCGCCTTCCCGTGGCCTGCCTGGCACCGGGGACAATGGCAGAGGTGTGGGCAGCAAGCCTGGGAAGGAAGATGTGAGGACACAGAGCAGAGGGGATGTGGAGGTTCCCATCCCTAACCTGACCAGGGCCGCTTTCGTCAGAGGAGTGATGTGAGCAGGAGTCGGGGGAGGTGGTTGTAGAAGTCAGCAGGTTCCCAGGCTAGCTCACCCTGCAGCTGAAATGGTTACCCGAGGACCTGGCATCCTGGGAACCAGGCACTCCTGGGTACACGCAACAGAAAGGCAAATAGGGGGCTTGAACTGGACCCATTTATGCCCAGGTAGAGCCAGGCCAGGGGGAGCTGATGCTGTCCCTTCGTCCCTCCACCTCACCAGACTGTCCCATCCTGCACTCGCCTGCTCGTTCACTCACTCATAACAATAACAACATACCACCAATAGTTAACAAGCTGAGGTTTGAACCCAGGCAGCCTGGAACACACCCACTCACCCTCAACACACATTTCCCAACTGTGTGTGGCCCGAGTGACAGAGCAGACATGGGTCTTGTACTCAGGGAGCACTTACCATCAGCTCTGACTTCCACTGATGAATGCTGGGTACCTAGGAGTCAGAACAAGGACCACAGGGGATGAGATGAAGGTAGGGTTCCTGAAGGAGGAGGCATCTGAGCTCACAAGTTGCTTCTGCTTCATCTGAACCTCTTGGGGGGCCTCCAGGTGGGAATCCTCCCAAGTAAGAGGCTCTTGGTACCCTGTGTTCCCCCAGCTTCTGGGGTGGCGAGTCCTCAGAACGGTCCCCTCAATGTCCCCCACATAACATTCTCTGCCTCACTCCTGCAGTCTCCTTCCTCCTCCACTACTCTGCCCTGCCCTCTTCCCACCCCTGTTCCCTGCCTCTGGT
Source organism: Aselliscus stoliczkanus (assembly GCA_033961575.1). Taxonomy (NCBI): domain Eukaryota; kingdom Metazoa; phylum Chordata; class Mammalia; order Chiroptera; family Hipposideridae; genus Aselliscus; species Aselliscus stoliczkanus. The sequence continues at coordinate 130,993,955 of CM066736.1, forward strand.
CCCTTCCTCTTCTGACCCTCCACCTCCTACACAGCTTCTGCACTGCCCAGCACCCCTGCCCTGGCCCCACTGTCACTCCCCTCACTGGACATCCACACCCCTCCTAAGTGTCCTCCAGATAGTGCTTTTATCCTTCCAGTCCTTTCCCAGGCTGTCCCCTGATGGATGCTTCTAACATGCAAATCTGATTGTGCCTCCCCCTCATAGCTTCTTTTCTTTCAGACAGTCAACCTCCATAACCTGACTGAGGGGCCTCCCATGATTCACCTGTGCCCACTTCTTGGCCCCACCTCAAACCAAGAGCCCCTCCCAAATCTCCCCACAGAAGTCACCTGTTGGGGAAGATTTTTATCTACAAACAAGCATCATCAGATAAGCTAAAAGCAGAGAAATTGGCACACTGTCGTACACCACAATCTGCAGTGGGTAAGTGTGAAATTCCTTCAAACAGTAAGTGCTTTGTGAAGACTGTTGTATTTTGGCTTTACTGTTTGAATCAGGAGGCATGTTGTTGTTGTTTTAATCATCTGTTGTTTATATATGATAAAATTTATATCTCTTAAGTGTACAGGGTTGATGAGTTCTGACAAATGTATGTGCCCGTGTAACCACCACCACAGTCAAGATATTACAGAACGCTTAATTCTATTCTGTTTCTCTATGTTTATCCTTGTGCTAGCACCACACTGTCTTGATTACTATCGCTTTGGAGTAAGTTCTGAAATTGGAAAGAGTGAGTCCAACTTTGTCGTTTTTTAAGATTGTTTTGGCTATGCTGAATCCTTTGCAATTCCATGTGAATTTTATTTATTATTAATTTTTTTAGCTGAGCCACCCTGCCACCTGTTGGCAGCTCAACGGCAACTCAGCTCAGGTTGGCATCGAACCGCCGTTGCTCAGAGCTCAGCTCGCACTCTTGAGCGAGCTCTTAACCAACTGAGCCACTCGGCCGGCCTCCACGTGAATTTTTAAATCTGCTCATCAACGTCTGTAAAGAATCAAACTAAAATAGGGATTGTGTTGATCAATTTGGGGAGTATTGCTATCTTAATAATAATATTGTTTTTAGGGCCGGCGGAGTGGTGCATTGGTTAAGCGCTGGCTTGGGATGCCAGCGGCCCCGGTTCGGTCCCACGTATGAGGGCCAGTGACACTGCCCTCAAAACAAAAACCAAACAAAAAGAAAACCAACAGAGCCGGTGGAGTGGCGCATTGGTTAAGAGCTGATTTTGGGATGCCAGTGGCCTCGGTTCGAATCCCACATGTGAGGGCCAGTGACACTGCCCTCTGCAGCTAACAACAGCTCCACCTGGAGCTGGGCTACGCGAGCCCCGGCAATGGTGTAGGCTGCAACCCCTGCTGCAGTGGGCTGCCATAGGCTACAGTGAGTGGCCAGCAGCCAGCGTGAGCGGCTGGCAGCCAGCATGAGCTGCCAATAGCCGCAGTGAGCGACCATCCAGAGGCCAGTGACTGATCTGCCTCATCCGTGAAGAGCTCAATGACGATACCAACATGGGCCAGTGAAGCAATGTCCTCCACAGCTAGACTGAAGAACAAAAGGACAACAACTTGTCTGTTCCCCTTCCCCAGTTCCCCAACGCTGTTCCCCTCTCCCAATTCCCCAATAAAATCTTTAAAAACAAACAAACAAAAAATTAAAAAATAATATTGTTTTTGATCCATGAATGTGAGATGTTTTCCCATTGACTTAGATGTTCTTTAATGTCTTTCAACAATGTTTTTGTAGTTTCTTTTGTTTGTTTGTTTTGTTTTTTTGAGGGCAGTGTTACTGGACCTCATATGTGGGACCTGAACCAGGGCTGCTGGCTTTCCAAGCCAGCGCTTAACCACTGCGCCACTTGGCTGGCCCGTGTTTTTGTAGTTTTTGGAGTATAAATTTTACACTTTTGTCAAACTTATTCCTAAATATTTTATTCTTTTGATGTTATTGTAGACAGAATTGTTTTCTTTTTATTTTCCTAAAGATTTTTTTTTTTAATTGGGGAATTGGGGTAGGTGAACAGTGTTGGGGAATCGGGGAAGGGGAACAGACAAGTTGCTGTCCTTTTGTTGTTCAGTCTAGCTGTGGAGGATATTGCTTCACTGGCCCATGTTGGTATCGTCATTGCGCTCTACTCTGGTGAGGCAGATCAGTCAACAGCCACTGGACGGCCACTCACAGCGGCTCTTGTCAGCTCACACCAGCTGCGGGCCGCTCACGCTGGCTGCCGGCCACTCACTGTAGCTTATGGCAGCCCACTGCAGCAAGGGCTGCAGCTACATGGCTGGCCCCAATTGATTTTTTATATTGATTTTGTATCCTGCAAACTTGTTCAATTCCTTGATTAATTCTAATAACTTTCTCATAAATTCCTTAGGGTTTTCTATGGATGAAATCATGTCATCTACAAATAAAGGTAGTTTTACTTCTTTCTTTCTAATCCAGATGTTTTTTATTTCTTCTTGACTAATTGCTCTAGCTAGAACTCCAGTACAATGTTGAATGGAGGTGGTGAAGTGGATATCCTTGTCTTGTTCCTGATCTTAGGGGGAAAGCATCCAGTCTTTCACCATTGCATATGATGTTAGCTGTGGATGTCTCATAGATGGCCTTATTAGTTTAAGGAAGTTCCACTCTATTCCTAGTTTGTTGAGTGTTGTTATCATGAAAGTGTGTTGAATTTTGTCAAATGATTTTTCTGCTTCTACTAAGATGATAATGTGTTTTTGTTTTATATTCTATTAATATGCTATATTACATTAATTATCAAATGCTAAATCAACCTTGCATTAGGATAAATCCCGCTTAGTTACAATATATAATTCTTTTTATATGTTGCTGGATTTGGTTTACTGGGTTGAGGATTTTTACATTCATATTTATAAAAGAGTTTGGTAGTTTTCTTGTGATTTTTGTTTGATTTTGGTATGGGGTAAAATTGGCCTGATAGAATGAGTTGGGAAGTGTTCCCTCCTCTTCTATGTTTTTTTTTCAAAATTTTTTTTTTTTTTTTTTTTTTTTAGGGCAGTGTCATTGGCCCTCACATGCGGGACCTGAACCGGGGCCACTGGCCTCCCAAGCCAGCACGCAACCACCGCACCACTCGGCTGGCCCTTTCAAATGTTTTTGAAGAACTGGTATCAATTCTTCTTTAAATGTTTGGATAGAAATCACCAGTGAAGTCATCTGGGCCTGGATTTTTCTTTATGTGAAATTTTGTTTGTTTGTTTTGTTTTGTTTATTACTAATTCAATCTCTTGTTATAGATCTATTCAGATTGTTTATTTCTTCCTGAGTCAGTTTTGGTAGTTTGTATCTTTCTAGGATTTTTTCATTTCATCTAAGTTATCTAGTTTATTGGCACATAATTATTTATAGTATTCCTTTTTCTTTCTTTCTTTCTTTCTTTCTTTCTTTCTTTCTTTCTTTCTTTCTTTCTTTCTTTCTTTCTTTCTTTCTTTCTTCCTTTCTCTCTCTCTCTCTCTCTCTCTCTCTCTCTCTCTCTCTCTCTCTTTCTTTCTTTTTAAAGATTTTATTGGGGAATCGGGGAAGGGGAACAGACAAGTTGCTGTCCTTTGGTTCTTCAGTCTAGTTGTCGAGGATATCACTTCACTGGCCCATGTTGGTATTGTGATCACTGAGCTCTTCCTGGCTGAGGCAGATCAGTCACTGGCCATCGGATGGCCGCTCACGGCAGCTCACTGTAGCTCATGTTGCCAGCCGCTCACACTGGCTGCCAGCAACTCACGGTAGCTTACGGCAGCCCACTGCAGACCCATTGTAGCCTACGTGGTTGCTGGGGACTCACCCCAGCTCCAGATCAAGCTGTTGTTCACTATCTTAGCTGTAGAGGGCAGTGTGGAGGTCCATGTGGGATCCAAACCAGTAGCCCTGCTGCCCAGAGCTCGTGCTCCCAAGCGAACTCTTAACCACTGAACCACTCAGCCGGCCCTCCTTTTTATTTCTATAAGATCATTAGTAATGTCCCATCTTTTACTTCCTTTTACTTCTTTTTTTTTTTTTTTTTGAGAGCAGTGTCACTGACCCTCATATGTGGGACCAAACCGGGGCCGCTGGCTTCCCAAGCCAGTGCTTAACCACCGCGCCACTCGGCCGGCCCCCATCATTTACTTCTGATTCTAGTCATTTGAGCCTTCTCTTTTTTTTTGGTCAACCTAGCTAAAGATTTGTCAAATTTAATAATATTTTCAAGGAATCAGCTTTTGGTTTTATTGATTTTTCTCTATTGTTTTTCTATTCTCTATTTTAGTAATTTCTACTCTTTATTATTTCCTTCCTTCCATTTGCTTTAGGTTTAGTTTTCTCATCTTTTTCAAGTTTCATAAGGTAGAACGTTAGGTTATTGATTTGAGGTCTTTCTTTTTAAAAAAAATATAGGCAGGGCCAGCCGAGTGGCACGTTGGTTAAGAGTTGGCTTGGGACGCCAGCTCTGAGCATCAGGGCCCAGGTTCGGATACCACATGAGGGCCAGTGACGCTGGGCCCTCTACAGCTAAGATGGTGAACAACAGCTCGACCTGAAGCTGGGCTGCCATGAGTTGCTGGTGATGGCGTAGGCCGCAGCTCCTGCTGCAGTGGGCTGCCGTGAGCTACCGTGAGTGGCTGGCAGTCAGTGTGAGTGGCTGGCAGCTGGCGTGAGCTGCTGTGAGCTGCTGTGTGTGGCCGTCCAATGACTGGCGACTGACCTGCCTCAGCCGGGAAGAGCACAATGATAATACCAACATGGATCAGTGAATTGACGTTCTCTACAACTAGACTGAAGAACAAAAGGACAGCAACTTGTCTGTTCTCCTCCCCCAATTCTCCAATAAAACCTTCAAAAAAAAATAGACATTTACAGCAAAAAATTTCCCTCAAAGAACTGCTTTGTCTGTATCCCATATTTGCGTGTGTTGTGTCTTCACTTTCATTCTCATCTCAAAATAATTTCCCTTTTAATTTTTCCCTTGACTTTGAAATTGGTTATTTAGTAGTGTGCTGTGTTTAATTTCCATATATTTGTATTTTCCAAATTTCTTTCTGTGATTGATTTCTAATTTTATTCAACTGTGTTCAGAAAACACACTTTGTATTATTTCTATACATTTAAATTTACTAAAGCTTATTTTTTGGCCTAACACATGGTTTATCCTGAACACTGTTCCATGTGTATTTAAGAAGAATGTATATTCTGCTATGTTGGGTCTCTTTCACTTTCAAGCAGTCTTGTGATTACATTGGGACCACATGGATAATCTAGCATAATCTATCTTAAGGTCAGCTGATTAATATATTTAATTCCATCTGCAACCTTAATTGCCCTCTTGTGTGATATATTCACAGTTTTTGAGAATTAGGATATGGACATTTGGAGGGGGTGTCATTATTCTGCTTATCACAACAGGCCAGAACCACGAGCAACTTCTTTTATAGGTATTGTATTTGTTAAAAAACAAAATAAAAACAATCATTTTGGGGGCCTGGCCGAGTGGCTTAGTTGGTAAGAGTTGGCTTAGAGTGCAAGCTCTGAGCAACAGGGCCGCGGGTTCGATTCCCACATGGATCAATGATGCTGCGCCCAAGCTGAGCTGTTGCTGAGCTGCCAACAGGTGGCAGGATGGCTCAGCTGGTGTAACAACAAGATTGCCTGTTCGATGGTGGCCTATACCCACCCGCAACTAAGACTGACCTCAGCACCTTGAGCTGAGCTGCCACCCGGATGGCTCAGTGGATAGGGAGTGCACTCTTTTTTTCTTTTTTCTTTTTAAGATTTTATTGGGGAATTGGGGGAGGGGAACAGCGTTGGGGAATCGGGGAAGGGGAACAGGCAAGTTGCTGTCTTTTTGTTCTTCAGTCTAGTTGCGGAGGACATTGCTTCACTGGCCCATGTTGGTATCATCATTGCGCTCTTCCCAGATGAGGCAGATCAGTCACTGGCCTCTGGATGGTCGCTCACCGCGGCTATTGGCAGCTCATGCTGGCTGCCAGCCGCTCACACTGGCTGCCGGCCATTCACTGTAGCCCATGGCAGCCCATTGCAGCAGGGGCTACAGCCTACACCGTCGCCGGAGCTGGCACAGCCTAGCTCCAGGTGGAGCTGTTGTTAGCTGTAGAGGGCAGTGTCACTGGCCCTCATATGTGGGATCCGAACCAGGGCCGCTGGCATCCCAAAACCAGCTCTTAACCATTGCGCCACTCGGCCGGCCCTAGGGAGTGCGCTTTTTTTTTTTTTTTTTTCTTTATTGGGGAAGGGGAACAGACAAGTTGCTGTCTTTTTGTTCTTCAGTTTAGTTGCGGAGGATGTTGCTTCACTGTTGGTATCGTCATTGCGCTCTTCCCGGATGAGGCAGATTGGTCGCTGGCCTCTGGATGGTCGCTCACCGCGGCTATTGGCAGCTCATGCTTGGCTGCCAGCCGCTCACGCTGGCTGCGGGCCACTCACTGTAGCCTATGGCAGCCCACTGCAGCAGGGGCTGCAGCCCACACCATCACCGGGGCTCGCACAGCCCAGCTCCAGGTGGAGCTGTTGTTAGCTGTAGAGGGCAGTGTCACTGGCCCTCATGTGGGATCCGAACCGGGGCCGCTGGCATCCCAAACCAGCGCTTAACCAATGCGCCACTCGGCCGGCCCGGGAGTGCGCTTTTAACAACAAGGCTGCCAGGTTTGACTCCTGCATGGGATGGTGGCTATGCCCACCCACAACTAAGACTGAATTCAGCACCTTGAGCTGAGCTGCCACCTGGATGGCTAAGTGTATAGTGCGTGTGCTCTTAACAACAAGGCTGCTGGTTCGACTCCCACATGGCATGGTGGCTACACCTACCCGAAACTAAGATTGAACAAAGCACCTTGAGCTTAGAGGCCACGAGCCGCCTGGGGGATGCCAGGTGGAGACTGGCACCCTCCACAACGAAGATTGAAGAGCAACAATTTGGCTGGTCCCCTCTCCCAATTCCCCAATAAAATCATTTTTTAAAAAAAGCACTTTTTTTTGAAAGGCAATGGTATGAAGGCAAAGTAACTGTTACCTTAACGTTGTTCTCAGATGTCTTTGCAGATATTGCAATGTTTTCTTCAATTCTGAATATTTAGATTTAGGATGAAGGACATTCAAATTCTTTCTAAAATTAAATTTGAGGCCGGCCGAGTGGCGCGGTGGTTAAGCGCTGGCTTGGGAAGCCAGCGGCCCCGGTTCAGTCCCACATATGAGGGCCAGTGATACTGCCCTCAAAAAAAAAAAAAAATTTTAAATTTGATCCACTGCCACATGAGATCCACCATTGTTTAATAGCAGCTTTTCTGTTTCATGACTTAAATCTCATAAAACAAATACAAAGAACACAAATGACAGGTTTTTCCTATGGTAAGTTTTCATTAGCAAATAGCTCTGGAGAACTTGCAGTGGGTTGAATAACAAATATTTTCCCCTGAAGTCTTCGGATCCCTGTTAGTTTAGAGTTTCTATTTTATTGGAGGAAAAGATACCAAAATACGCAAAGGACAGTTGGAGGGAGGACTTTCCAAAACATACATACATAATACATACATTTATTTTGTGTGTGTATATACACATAATAAAATTATATGTATACACATGTGGATGTGTATAAATAAACATTTCCTGTTTATAATAGAGTTTTTTTATTTTATCTTTTTTTTTTTTTCTAGAGGGCAGTGTCACTGGCCCTCATATGTGAGATCCGAAACGGGTCCCCTTGTGTCCCAAGCCAGCGCTTAACCACCGCGCCACTCGGCCGGCCCTCGTTTCCTGTTTATAAAAGTGATTCATGCTCATTGTGAAAACTTCAAACATCACATCATAGAAATAAATATTATTTTGGACTGTATGAAATTGCCAATATTTCACTATTTTTGACCTATAAACAGCAATTTCATACTGTTTGACCTAATAATTAATATAACAAGGAGAACACCCTGTAATTCCCGTGTCCTGGAGAAACCACTGGCATTTGGTGTGTATTCCTCCGAATTTGGAGAGTATATCTGCGCACATTTGTGGATGGTGGAGTGATTACCACAATGATGTAACATGGATAATTTTGCTACCTGCTTTCCAAATGCTTTGTAGAGCACAGCAAATCCTAGCACTGGTTGTGCTGCTCCCTCCTTCTGAAGCCTCCGTTTCCTCATCTGTAAAAATGGAACTCATGATTCTTTGCCAGTTATTAATTTATTACCTCTCAGCTCCAAATTCATCATGTTTGCCTTCTGTGTGAAAACAGATCTGGGTCCTTGAAACATTTTTCTGTTGCCCGATGGCACAATGTTACGTTTAGCCAGTAGAGGGCAGTGATAGCCATTTCTTGAGGAAGAGGGTTTGTTTCCTGGTTTTGACTTGCTCTTCTCAGCCAGCTTCTGCCATAGCGGCTGGCTTCTCTAGCTCAGCTCCTGCCACGGAGGCAGCTTTGACAACACTAGGCTCCTGCAGCGCATGTGGCCAGCAGTGCCCCACCCCCACCCCCACCCTGGGAGTAGTGCAGTGCCTCTTGCTGAACAGCTTTCCAGCAAGTTCCATGGGGCCTGCTCAGCACTTCAGCAGCTTCTCTATTGTCCAGTGAGCCACAACCATTTCATCTCCAACCAGGTGATTATCTCAGACCTGGGGCTGGACGAGGGTTCTTGGTGGGGAGGTGCTCTATCCCAGCCCTACGGATGGAGGCTGCTCCTTATATTCCTATATTCTTTAGAGTTCTCTTTACTTCTTATTAGCCAATCCCTTGTTACTCCAATCCCCTGGTATAGTTAATAAAATTCTTTATATTAGACTTTCCCTGTCCATATACTTTATGGTTGCTCAGACTGAAACACACCTGAATACCGTTATGAGGATCAGAAATGATAATGCAGGGAGAACACTTAGCTCCGTCCTGACATGCAGGGAGGACTCAGAAAACAGCGGTGATACTGTGATCATGACCATGGTCGTTTCTCCCCATCAGTACCCATAGAGCAGCCTTTCTTATTAACTGTTGTCGTGGTGCCAAAGTACGCAGGGAGTTTTGAATCACTCCACCCCTGAGGGACATTTAGATTATTCCACTTTTCCATTACTACAAACAGCTCTACGTCCCACATAAGAGCTGTCATTCACTGAGCACTCACTATATGCTATACACTGAAGCTATTGCATTAACTCACACACCTCATAACATGCCCACTGTTCCTTTCCTATGGCTACTGTAACAAATTATAACAAATTTAGTGGCTTAAAACAACACACTATCGGGCCGGCCGAGTGGCGCGGTGGTTAAGCGCTGGCTTGGGATGCCAGTGGCCCCGGTTCAGATCCCACATATGAGGGCCAGTGACACTGCCCTTTAAAAAAAAACAAACAAAAAAACCCCACACTATCTTACAGTTCTGGATACTAAAAGTCTAAAATGAAAGTGTCAGCAGGGCTGTGTCTCTTCTGAGGGCTGCAGGGGAAAATCTGTTTCCTTGTCTTTGTCAGCGTCTAGAGGCCACCTGCATTCCTTGGGTCATGACCTCTTCCTCATGTCACTCCACCGTCTTGCTCCCATCATCTCATCTCCTACTTCTCAGCATGATCCTCCTGCCTCTTATAAGTCCCCTTGTGACTTTCAGGCCCACTTGGATAATCCAGGTTCATCTCCCCCTCTCAAGACGTTTAACCCAATCACAATAGCAAAATCCCTTTTACTGTGGAAGGTTCCACAGGTTCCAGGGGATAAGAGATGGACATCTTTGAGTGGACACTATTCAGCCCACGACACCTATGGAGCAGATACTATTATTCCACCCATTTTGCAGGTGAGAAAACTCGGGTACAAAGAAAGCAAGTATCGTGGCCAAGGTTGCACAGCTCATAAGCAGTGGAGATGGGATGCTGACAGTCTGGTGCCATAATCCTGGCTCTGATAACTACACGATTTTGTATAAATCTTTGCACACTTGCAGAGTGTGTGTAGGACATGTTTCTAGAGGTGGAATTATTGGGGCAAAGTGGTTTACAGGTACGGCCGACTTGTCCTTCACTACAGGGAATTCCCACTACAGTGCTTGCAGACCCTAATTCCTCTTCACCCCCACTTTTATTTTGAGGGCAGTGTCACTGGCCCTCATATGTGGGACTGAACCGGTGCCACTGGCTTCCCAAGCCAGCGCTTAACCACCGCGCCACTCGGCCGGCCCTTCACCCCCACTTTTGATGCTGTCAGGGCAGAATGTTACTTTAGTACACAAAACCAAAGGATTTTACAACTTATCAATTTAGTAACTGAAAGTGTTTCTCTTTTATGAAAGGAGAGGAACATTACTCCTAATAATAAATTACAGCTGGAGTAAAGAACTGTCAGTTTCCTGGAGAAAAGAAACGTTTGGTCACCATAATGTATTGCAATACTGTTCTAACGCTGACTGTGAGTGATTCCAGCTGTATTTCCTCACGCTCCACCTTGTCAGACGCAGCATGGTTAGGGGGTTAATTTTCCTGCCTTCTTGGATTGTTTTCATCTCCCGTGTCTGTCACCTTATAGCCTGCCTGTCTGCCTCCATGCACCTCTCCATAAAGACAGATCATAACTTCAATATTATGCTTACTGTATATATCCCCGTTTGGCACCAAAGGATGGCCAGTTAGTCAATGACGGGTAAGATCCCACGAGAGGGACAACCCAAGCCAGACACAGTCACATGGGTGTGTGTGGGTGCCTGTGGGTGTCAGTGAGTACCAGTGGGTACCAGTGGGTACCGACAGGAGGAATCACGAGTTGACAGAAATAGGGCACGAACCCCTTGCTTCAGGGTCTGGCAGCCAGCCTGTGAAATGACCTATTGATATAATATCTGTCCTCCTTGCATTCTCATTCTTTTCAATAAGCCTTGGCAAAGGAGGTTCTGTCTCTTAAGAGGTGCATGACAACAACCTCCAGTAATGGCATCTTGCAGGTGTGGGTGATTTGGCCTTGAGCTATGTTTTTGGGTGTGAGACACATAGGTAGAAGCTACATTGACCCTACATTGACCCTTGCTTATGTGTAAGATAATAAAAGGATCAGTCAGGCCCGATTTGGGGCTCCAGTCCACGAGGCTGGGGTCCCCTGGCCCTGAACTGTTTTCTCTCCTATTCTGTGTCTCTCTCTCTCTTTTCCTTAACCTTTCGCCGTCCTTCTCCACACCTACCTAGCCCAGTCGTGCGGGACGCCACACGTTTCATCTGAAGATCACTAGCTAATAAATCAATCACTTCCATCATTAAGCTTTTCTAATCACTCTCTTTATTTTGCATTCACACCACAAGTCTTGTTTACAACTTCCTTTTCAAGGCCTCCTATTTCCTTTCCTGGTGTGCTGTTTATATGGGTCCAAATACTTCTATTAACCATAATGGTGAACTCTTATACTTTTTTTTTTTTTGAGGGCAGTGTCACTGGCCTTCATATGTGGGATCTGAACCGGGGCCGCTGGCTTCCCAAGCCAGCTCCTAACCACCGCGCCACTCGGCCAACCCGAACTCTTATACTTTTATAGTATTCATTTTACAGACAAGGAAAGGTGGTTGACGTGTTTTGCCCAAGATCCCATAGAAATGGTATTCAGACCTGTGCAGGGGCTGGCCAAGTGGCTCAGTTGGTTAAGAGCTCGCTCAAGAGTACGAGATGAGCTCTGAGCAACAGCAGTTTGATGCCCAGCCCAAGCTGAGCTGCCGCTAAGCTGCCAACAGGCGGCAAGATGGCTCAGCTAAAAAAATTAAAAATAAAAACAGACCTATGCGTGCCTCCAGGCTCTGCCTGTTTGACACCCTACTATATCTCCTCTGGAGTGATTGGCTTCCTGGTGTCCCCAGAGGCCCCATGCCTGCCTGCCATAGTTTGTCCACAGGTCATAGCAGGGCTTGCAGGGATGCTTGAACTTGTCCTGGCTGGTGAGGGAGACAGCCAGCAGCACAGGGGCTCAGGCTCTGCCACTTCCTACCACATGAGATTTCAGGACCTCATCTGTGAGATGGGAACAACACTGGTCCCCCTTCATTGGGCAGTGATGAGGAACTGATATTGTCCCCATTCTACAGTGGATGAAATGCAGGCTCACAATGTGAAGACAGGGCAGGCACAAGGTGAGAGCTCGGGAAAAAGGGGGCTGTCCCCTTCTTAAGATGGTAGTCTCTGTGCTGGGTTCCACTGTAGAAGTAGGGTAAGTTAGCAGAAAACCAGTGGGGCAGCTCCCTTTTCTGACTCCTCATTTGTAACTATGTTTTCTGGTGTGCCCTGTGCAGCCTGTCCTAGGTTTTGTGCCTACATCTCACAGTTTTGTGCACGAGGTCTCCCCCCCAGCCCAGTGGTCCTGCCCTACCTGCACCTGTTTCCTCTTTGGGTGAGGCCCCATGCACTGTACAGGACTAACATTTGGTAGGTGCTAAGAGAATGTGCCATTAACTAAATGCCACCATGTGAACCCTATGTTCTTAGACCTTCCCCTCCAACCATGACCTCCACCCCAAAGCATCACCCCACCCCAGCCTCTCCCTCTCCATCATTCTACACTCTCACACACACACACACAGATCAGGCTGTGGCTTAACTCTTCAGTAGGACAAAGTTCTAGGCTCTATATTCTGGCATTTAAGACTTCTGCTTGCCAGTGACAGGATGCTCCCCACCTCCAATATTGCTAATTCCATATTCACAATGTTGTCACTGTCTTCCTATCAAAGTCACACAGGAAGATCTCTAGTCACGATGTCTATTCTGCTCCAAGCAGCCAACATTGTCTGATCCTCCCTGTGTGTGACTGTCCCACACAGGTACTTGGACAAGGAAAGAGAACGAGTCTCTGCTGAGTGGTTGTTCTGTGTCAAGTGAGGTGCAGGGCACTGTTCACCCCAATTTATAGATGGGAAACCAAGGCTCCCAGAGGGTAAACTGAATTCCCAGAGTCAGTGAGAGGGGCTGAGCTGGGATTCGCACCCAGCTTTGCTGACTTTGGCATCCTTATCCTTGAATCTGCTCCGAAAGGCAACCCAACCAGATGTTTCATAGGCAGCTACAGGATCTCACCCACACTCTATAGGGTGTGGCTGTGGGACTGTCCCCAACCCTGGGTCCCCTGAGACCCTACTTGTAGAGGGGCCATTACCTGCCCAACCCATCCTGACCCTGGGATCTGTCCAGCTCAGGGGCTGAACCACCAGCAATGTGACTGGCATTTGAGCTGTTGACACCACCACTTTGCCACTGACAGCCCCAATCTGTACAGGTGCTGGGGGTCCTGGAGGAGACCCTGGACCCGCCTGTAGACCAGAGCTGTGTCTGTTGGGCCCAGGAGAGCAGGGGCCCCCATCTGGTCCTCTGTTCTCTTCTGAACTTGCTGAGGGGTTGTTCCTCCTCCAACAGGTTCCTTTCTTGGGGTTAGTGCCTCTTTTCCCCCACCCCCAGGTCCCTTCCCCGTACCCCAGGATTCCTGGACCTCCCCTGGACTTTGCTTCACTCGCTGGCCCCAACCCACGCTCCTTCTCAGTGGCTCGCTCTCTCCCTGTGCCTCTTGCCTGGTCACTCCACCAACACTAAGGCATCCACTGGCTGGTAGAAGAGACTGCCTGGCTTGGGGACAATCGCTCTTCTTGTTTCTACCTCACTTCTCACTGCACCTCTTTTCGTATGTCTGTAGACTTCCTCTTCCATCTGTCTCCCCATCTCTCTTCCTTGCCTCGGTTTCCCCATCTTCTGTCCCTTCTCAAGCTCTCATCCTTATAATAATGCTTGGAGGTGGACTCTATTACCACATACATTTATATATAAGGACATTGAGGCTTGGAGAGTGTGGGTAACCTCCCAAACTCTGTGCCGCGAAGCCGGTAACTGGCAGCGCTGGTAGAGCGCGCGCTCAGCCCACCTGCCGCTTGCCCCGCATTGCCCCTCTGCCCCGCCCACTGGCACCGGCCCCGCCCAGACTCCGCCCTCGCCCCGCCCCGGCCCGGCTCAGGCAGCCAAGGACCGGGAGCTGAGGGGCCGGAGCCCGCGGCGGCGGCGGCGGCGGCGGCGGCGGCGGCGGCGGCGATGTGGTTCTTTGCCCGGGACCCGGTCCGGGACTTTCCGTTCGAGCTCAGCCCGGAACCCGCTGAGGGAGGCCCGCCGGGGCCCTGGGCCCTGCACAGCGGCCGCAAGAAGGTGAGCGCGGCCCCGTTCCGCAGGCCGCGGCCGACCTGGGCCTCGCTTAGTCAGCGCCGCCGGCCCCGAGGCTTCGCGCCCCGCCTGACGTGGCTGCGGAGCCTCCGGGTCAACGGGCCGGGGAGGGCGACGAGCAGTGCCGACGTGGCGGGCGGAAGGACCGAGAGACCGACAGGCGGACAGAACCGGGGTCACGTGGGCCCGGCTCAGTCCCTCAGGGCTGACATGGGGAGAGACCCGGCTGGCAGACCTTTCCTTCAGGCACTAAGCCGCTTGGGGGTCATTTCGGAGCTGGAGTTGTCAGCCCGGAGCCCGCCCCACACTCCTGAGGTCCCTCTGCCCTCCCCCAGGCCACAGGCAGCCCGGTGTCCATCTTCGTGTATGATGTGAAGCCCGGAGCAGAAGAACAGACCCAGGTGGCCAAAGCTGCCTTCAAGCGCCTCAAAACTCTCCGGCACCCCAACATTCTGGCCTACATCGATGGGCTGGAGGTACCTGCTGCCCAGTCTTTCTCATCTCTGCCCCTCACTTTCTCCCACTTTCCACCCCTTCTGTCTCAGCACCTCCAGATTTGATTCCCTGTCCACCTGTCTCCCCATCATGTCTCACCTCCCCTCCTTTCCCCCATCTTGCCCTGATATCCCCATGTCCCCTCTCCAGACAGACAAATGCCTCCACATAGTGACAGAAGCTGTGACGCCGCTGGGAGTGTACCTCAAGGCTCGAGCGCAGGCTGGTGGCCTGAAGGAGCTGGAGCTTTCCTGGGGGCTGCACCAGATCGTGGTGAGGTGGGGGGCAGTGGTGATGAGACCACGGGTGGGGGGCTTCAGGTACTGGGGTGTGATGGCTCCTTCTGCCCCCAGAAAGCCCTCAGCTTCCTGGTCAACGACTGCAACCTCATCCACAACAATGTCTGCATGGCTGCTGTATTTGTGGACCGCGCCGGCGAGTGGAAGCTTGGAGGCTTGGACTACATGTACTCGGCCCAGGGCAATGGTGGGGGACCCCCCAGCAAGGGGATCCCCGAGCTTGAGCAGTATGACCCCCCGGAGTTGGCTGATAGCAGTGGCAGAGCGGTCAGAGAGAAGTGGTGGGTGATTGGGGGTGGCATGCCCCAATCTGCTCTGTCTGGAAGCCCCTGCAGCCTCAAGACCCCTAGAGTAGCTAGCACTCCCCTGTCCCCTGCTGCCTGGCTGGGGAGGGAGTCAGAGTCCTCAGGGTGGGACTCCTTTGCTCCCAGGATCCTCAGGGAGGTGGGGTGGGATAAACAGGCTTTTGGATTAGGTGGTTCTGAATTTGAAAGTTGTGTGACTTGAGACAGATGTCTTTGCTTCTCTGAGCCTGTTTCTTTATCTGTCAAATGGGACTAATGAAACTTGCTTATCGGGCTAACTGGAGGATCAGCTGAGGGACACAGCCCAGGGTCTGCCACGCAGTATATAACTGGTGCCCAAGGTAGGTTGTAGGCCTGGGCTGGCAGGAGGCAAGGCCTTGAGCCGCTCTGGTCACTGTCTCAGGTCTGCTGACATGTGGCGCTTGGGTTGCCTCATCTGGGAAGTCTTCAATGGGCCCCTACCTCGGGCAGCAGCCCTGCGCAACCCCGGAAAGGTGAGCGTACAGCCCATCCCCAGCCCACCCTGCAAGGCAACCAGGCCTGCCCTGACACTGACCCTTCTCCCACAGATCACCAAATCTCTGGTGCCCCATTACTGCGAGCTGGTCGGAGCCAACCCCAAGATGCGTCCCAACCCAGCCCGCTTCCTGCAGAACTGCCGGGCTCCTGGTGGCTTCATGAACAACCGCTTCGTGGAGACCAACCTCTTCTTGGAAGAGATTCAGGTGAGCCCCCCACCACACCCTGGGCTTGGGCCTGCATTCCTCACCCCCGTTCCCCGTCCCTGCAACTTTGCAGGCTCCCTCATAATTAGATCTTTGGAGTCAGACATGGACTGTGGAGCTAGGCTCTCTGGGTTCAAACCCCGGCTCTTGCTCTTATTGCTGTATGACTTCCCTTGGCTGAAGCTCAGTCCTAATAATAATACCTACAAAAACTAGTGTGGTGAGGATTCAGTTGAAAATGCATAGTGTAGTGTCTGGACGTAGGTGCTTAGTGACTACTCCTGGCACGCCATCAACTCCACACATATATTTTGGCCCTGTCCCTGATGTGTGTTGGGCCTGGTGCTGGCTGCACTGTGGGGAGGAAGGAATCAGACCCAGATCCCGGACCTCAAGGATCTATCAGGGAGTAAACAGACCAGGTTCCCACCTTTGGGGACTCTTGTTGGGGGAGAGGGACAGAAAACACACAAATGAGGAAATGTGTGCTCCCTGGGGTGAGGATAAGTGCCAGGAAGGAAACTAGCAGGGGCAGGTGCTCAGGGAAGGGCACTCTAAAAGGTGACATTTGAGCTGAGACCTGAAGTGCATAAAGGTGGGATGGGAAGGATGGGGATGGGAACCGGGAAAGAGTGTTCCAGACAAAGGGAACAGTAAATGGAAAGATGGTGAGGAAGGAGCCTTTGGCTTAACCTCAGTGTTCATATCTGTCTTATGGGGTTGACAGTAGTATCTGTTGGCCCATAGGGTTGTCGTAGCGATGAAGGAGGGAGGCTGTGCTCTGATCTGGCCATGTGTGGGGCACACAGAAAGGTGACTGTGTATCTGGAGTGGGGAGGAGTCACAGGCTCTTCCACAGACCGTGATGGTCTGTGGAATCTTGTATGACTCAGATGGGAGCTGGGAGGGCCTTGGATGGATGGGAGCCTGAGCTATATCTTGAAGTGCTGGAATCACTGAGCCCTGTTGCCTCCTGAGCAGTGTGGGGGCAGCAGAAAGTTTGTTACATGGAGTTCTCATCACATGGCTGGCTCTGCCAGGCTGCCCTTAAAATGTACCCAGAGGAAATGGGCTGTTTCTGGCCAGTCGCAGGAGCATGTGGGAGGGCAGTGCCCTCTTCCTGGCATTGGATGGAGAGAACCCAGCTGCGACTCTCTCAATGTGTGACCTTGGATGCGGTTTGGCTTTTCTCTGGGCCTTGGCTCCCCTTGAGCCCTGCTGTCAGAGCACCAAGCCTGCCTCCCATGCTGGTTTGAGCTGCTTGAGAACCAACCAGGTCCTCCTCCTCCCTAGCCAGAAGTTGCCTCTTCTGGGCCAGGCAGAGGCTGTGGGGGTGAGGGTACATCAGAGAGCACAGGAACCTTGAAATCATACAGGACTGGGTTAGAGTCCTTGCCTGGCCACTCTTGGCAGGTGACCTTGAACCTCAGCCTCCTTATTTGTAAATGGAATGACAGCACCTCTTCACAGGGCATAGCAGAGGTGGCAGACCACTGAGTCAAACTGTTCCCTGACCACTTCTTAGCTTTGTGACTTTGGACAAGCTCCTTGCCCTCTCTGTGTCTCAGCATTCTTGTTGCATTAAATGTAGATTACATTGGTACTTACCTCATAGAGTTGTGAGGAGGATTATTTAATCTGTGTAAAGATTTTAGCATGTCACCCTGTCTGGCATGTAGTCCTTAGGAAATGGGAGTTGTGGATACCCACAACTGGCCTCTAAGGGGTTAGAAGGACTAAAGGAGACTTGGAGTTGACAGCCTCGCTGGTTTGGGCCTAAGTGGGAGGACCAGGTCTGGGGGTAAATTGCACCCCAGTTCCTGCTATCCCACAGCCTGCTGTGAACTCCACCCAGTGTGGGGTTGCAAGTGTGTCTGACCTGGCCAGGGCCAGGGGAAAGGAGTAAGCCCCTTCACCTCTCTGAGCCCCAGTTTCCTCATCTGTGTGATGAGGTTAATGGTACTCACATTTTGAGTTGTCTTGAGGAATAGAGGTAATGCTGATAGAGGGCCTGATCCCCCTAGTAGCTGCTTCCCTAGGTCAGGTGGCAGTGATGAGAATGACACTCACTACCTGACTTGGCACCTACGCTGTGCCAGGCACTGTGCTGGCAGCTGTCGTGTGCATTTTCTGGCTGAATCCTGAGAACAACCCTGGGAAGTAGTATAGTTATTATCCCATTTTACAGAGGTAGGAACTTGCCCAAGGTCACACAGCTGATAAATGGGAGAGTTGGGCCATTGGGCTCATAAGCTTAAGTTCTCCTTCAGGCTAGGGTGACCCCTGTCTTTGCCTGTGACTGGGGAGGGCTGTGACCAGGTTGATACCCTCTTCATTGGATCCTGTCCTCGCTCCTCTAGATCAAAGAGCCGGCTGAGAAGCAAAAGTTCTTCCAGGAGCTGAGCAAAAGCCTAGATTCCTTCCCTGAGGATTTCTGCCGGCACAAGGTGCTGCCCCAGCTGCTGACTGCCTTCGAGTTTGGCAATGCAGGGGCCGTGGTCCTCACGCCCCTCTTCAAGGTGAGCA
Organism: Aselliscus stoliczkanus; assembly: GCA_033961575.1. Taxonomy (NCBI): domain Eukaryota; kingdom Metazoa; phylum Chordata; class Mammalia; order Chiroptera; family Hipposideridae; genus Aselliscus; species Aselliscus stoliczkanus. Next base: position 131,012,467 of record CM066736.1, read on the forward strand.
GGGCCCAGGGCCTCAGTGAGGGGCGATGTGCAAAGCTGGCAGCCCCAGGAGCCTTTGGAGCCAGCCCTGTGGGCCATTCTGGAGATGGGCAGCCTAGTGGGGGCAGACCCAAGACCACCTGAGGACTTGGCCTTTTGCCGACATCCCGGTGGTTTAGCTAGCCAGGGCCACCTGACCAGCTGTCAGGGAGGCTGTGGGGACCTCTTGTCCTTGGAGAGGGAAACCCTGTGCCTCCAAATTTCTTTTTCCAAGATCCCTTGTTTCAAATCCCTCAGCCCTTCCTCCATTTCCCCATGACAGCCCTCTGGGACTGCCCTGTATTCCCACCCCAGCTCCCAGGGACCAGGGGGTCACCTGTTCACCACCTCACTTTCCATCCTCAGCACTTGACCACTTGGCACTCAACTCTTCTGGCTGCTAGGGGTTTCCTCAGACCCTAGTCCACCCTTAGCTGGGTATCTGCCATTCTCCCTCTGCCCACCTGGACTTGGTGTGGGGAAGTGGAGAAGACAGCAAGCAAATCCTGTATCACTGGGAATCTGCAGAAATTGTAGGCAGAATTCGGTTGTGCATATGTGTGCATGTGACACATAGATGCTAGATAGGAGGGGTGCGGCACTTTCATCAGCTTCCTGAGAGAGGCTTGACCCAAACAGGTCAAGGGCAAGGCTAACTGAGATGGAGTGTGGGCACAGGGGCTCATGAGGAAGTACCTATGCCCCTACCATCACCCCATTCCCACCCTGGAAGATCAGCAGGAGCCTGGGGAAGTTAAGTGAGCCCGGTGGCTTCTCTCACCCTGGCTGTAGCTGAGCCCCTCTCCCTGCTCCTCCCCTCAGGTGGGCAAGTTCCTCAGTGCCGAGGAGTATCAACAGAAGATCATCCCTGTCGTGGTCAAGATGTTCTCATCCCCCGACCGGGCCATGCGCATCCGCCTCCTACAGCAGGTAGCGGCCCTGGCCAGGCCCTGACCCCTCCACTCTACCCGGTCCCCGCTCTGGCTGCTGGGGAGGTCCTTGCCCCACCACCAGCCCTGGCAAGTGGCTGGAGCCCCTGCCCTGGCACCCGAACCCCTGACAAACATACGCACAGGCAAGGGACCAGTGAGGACATGCTCTCAGGAAGTAGAGATAATCACAGGGCTCATGGGCAGCTTTGGGAATTCCCAGCCTGCCCAGCTGCAGGCTCAAATACCCCCTCAGCCTCCTGGCTCAGTCACTCTAGAGTGGGGATGTGTCTCTCCTGCCAACCCCAGGGCAGCTGGGAGCATCAGACAGGACTGATGGGATCGAGGGTGGGGGCCCTTGTGGGCCAGAAGGTAGCTAGTGGCTCCAAGGTATCATTCCCTCTCCGGCTGCCAAATGCACCAGACCTCCTCGTGAAACTTGTCTGGGCGAGGGTTCTACACCCTCTTATAGAAGAGGCCATGGAAGGTCTGATAGGGGGCATGACCCGGTCGGCCTGCTGAGCATGACCAGAGGCCAAGCCCTCCGTTTCCAGTCCCTGGCTCTTACCAGCACCCTCCTGGCCTATTCTTACCCCTCCACGTAGGCTTGAGGACAGACAGAGTCCAGATGCACAGTGCAGGGCTCAGGAGACTTGCCTGGCCAGCTAGTGCCTGCCAGGTAGAGAAACTAAGTCAAGAATGGTCCCATGGTGTGGTGGGGGGTGAAGGGGCTGACTGAGCTTTCACACCCCACACCTGGGCCACAGATGGAGCAGTTCATCCAATATCTTGATGAGCCAACAGTCAACACCCAGATCTTTCCCCATGTCGTGCATGGCTTCCTGGACACCAACCCTGCCATCCGGGAGCAGACTGTCAAGGTGGGTATGGCCAAGCCCACAGTGGCCACACCTAGTTTTCCAAGGGTTGGAGGGGGCTTACCCTAACCAGGACACAGAGGTCTTGGTTGACCTGTCAGTGAGAAGGTTGTGGGAAAGGCAGGCACCATCCTGAATGTGGGTCCAGGCCGTGGATACAGCTCAGCAGCTGGTGCAGGGAGCGGGGTGGGCATGGCCTATAGTCCTCTGTTTAGCAGACACTGGCTGAGCCCCCCTCTGAGGTGCCGTATGCATAGGCCGACCAAGCTCCCTGCTCACAGAGCTTCTTTTGAGGGGACAGAGAGTAGGCTTGGCAGACAATAAACAAAATTAGAAAATACGTATTATGTTAGAAAGTGAGAGATTGTGAAGAGAAGGGTTTCCAGTTTTACAGTGATCAGGGAAGACCTTGCTGATGAGGTGTCATTTAAGGAATAGAGGTGAGGAATTGAGCAATACTGAGATCTAGAGGAAATGTGCTCCTTGCAGAAGGAACAAACAGCATGTACAAAGGTCCTGAGGCTGGCATGTGCCTGGAGTGTAGAAGTAGCAGCAAAAGGTTTAGTGTGGTGTGGGAGGTGGAATCTGAGAGGTAAGGCCTCGTAGGGTGTGGCAGGGACCTGATACATTTGCTGGGAGTGCGACAGGAGCCTCTGGGGGATTGTGCTGAGCACTGACCAGGTCTGACTTGTTTTTAAAGAATCGCTGTGTTGGGCTGGCCAAGTGGTGCGGTGGTTAAACACTGGTTTGGGATGCCAGCGGCCCCGGTTCGGTCCCATATATGAGGGCCAGTGACACTGCCCTCAAAAAAAAAAAAAGAATCGCTGTGTTACTGTGTGGAGAATTGACTCTCAGAGTAAGGGTGGAAGCTGGGATACTGTTAGGGGCTGTTTCTGTGGCACAGGTGAGAGATGACAGTGGCTCAAATGTGAGTGGTAGCAGCAGGTGGAGAGATGGGGCCACATTCCGAAGGTGAAGCTGATGGCTAGATCTGGAATCAAGGGGGTTTCTGAAGCTTCTAGCCCGAGCAACTGGAAGGTCAAGTTGCCATTTACTGAGAAGACAGGGGAATGTGTGCAGGAACAGTTGGGTCCAGTCTTGGCCATGTCTGTTAGACACCCAGGTGGAGATGTTGGGTCTGGTTGAGTGTCTGCAGTTTAGAGAAGGAGTCTGGGCTATAGGTGTACATCTGGGCATTGTCAGCTAACAGGCATTCAAAGCCATGGAAGGAGTGAGATCACCTAGGGTGAGGTGTAAGAGAGAGGGGCCTGGGAGTAACTCTGGGGGTCTGAACAGTAAGAGCTCAGCCAAAGGAGACTGCAAAAGAGCAGCCGGCGAGGTCAGAGGAGAACCAGGAAAGGGTGGTGTCCTGGAAGACCAGAAACTGAAGTTTCAAGGAGGTGGGAGAGCTTGGGAATGTCAAAGCTGCTGAGGGTTCAAGTTTATCAATGGGTTTATCAATGTGGAGATCACTGGGGACCTCAACCCAAGCCAATTGGTACAGAGTGTATGGGGGGTGAAATCCTGAGTAGAGTGCACACAAGAGAGAGTAGATGAGAGAGATGGTACACAGTGCTGACAAACTTCAGAGGTTTTGCTATTAAGGGGGCAGAGAAATGGGGGCTCCTTCCTCAGCATTCTGAGTAGGGACCAAGACCAGGTTCAGAGGCAGGTGTGGGAGGGCTTTGGCGGGTCTCCTCAGCACCCTCCCTGCATGTGGCCCTTGGCCCACAGTTTCCACTGTCCCCACCCTGCAGTCCATGCTGCTCCTGGCCCCGAAGCTGAATGAGGCCAACCTCAACATGGAGCTGATGAAGCACTTCGCGCGGCTGCAGGCTAAGGACGAGCAGGGCCCCATCCGCTGCAACACCACCGTCTGCCTGGGCAAAATTGGCTCCTACCTCAGTGCCAGCGTGAGTGCCCCGCACGGGTGCTGGCCATTCTGACACTGTTATAGGACCATGGGCTCCTCCAGGGCCAGGCCTCCTTGTTTGTGGGCTGTTGTCCTCCTGGAGACCTAGGCCTGAGCACTCCCAACCCCAGTGTCTAAGGGGTGGATTGAGTCGCACCACGTGACACAGCCTGTAGCTGGGAACTGAACCCAGGACTGCTTGACCCCATGGTCTGTGCACACCTCTCAGCCAACATTTGTAAATTCTGATGCCTGCAGTGCCCAGAAAGTTAATAGGAATGAATAAATTGGGTCAGTGGGACAGATGGGGAGGGAGGCACAGGCCCCAGCCCCAGGGCAGCTGCTGCTCTGTCCCTGTCACCGTGAGGCAGCATGAGCCTAGTGATCTGGGACGAAGTCAAGATCCAGAGTTTCAAGTAATTTTTCCCCCTTTGTTAGTAATTAACACATTTTTTTCAGACTTGGGGGCCCTGTGGACGGCCTCTGCTCTGGGAAGTGAGGCCTGGCAGTTCTGGGCCCCAGGACTGACCCTGCACTCAGGAGCCCTCTCTCCTGCCCCACCCCAGACCAGACACAGGGTCCTCACCTCTGCCTTCAGCCGGGCCACTAAGGACCCATTTGCACCATCCCGGGTCGCGGGTGTCCTGGGCTTCGCTGCCACCCATAACCTCTACTCAATGAGTGACTGCTCCCACAAGATCCTGCCTGTGCTCTGTGGCCTCACTGTGGATCCTGAGAAATCCGTGCGGGACCAGGTGAGGCACAGCTGGGACACTGGGGGTGGCTGGGCCCAAGTTGGCCTGGCGGCTCACAGGAACCCTGGAGGCCCCAGCTCTGCCCGTTGCTCACCCACAGGCCTTCAAGGCCATCCGAAGCTTCCTGTCTAAACTGGAGTCTGTGTCAGAGGACCCCACCCAGCTGGCTGAAGTGGGTGAGTGGCCCACATTCATGTTCCCTCTTCCTCCTGCCACATCCTTGACTGTCACCTGTCATGGCCCCCTTCTACCTCACTGGAATATCTGAAAGCTGGAAGAACCCTAGAGAGCAGACTTGACACCTCCCTCACCCCCCATCTTATAGATGGGGGAACGCAGGCCTGGAGAAGCGGGGCTCATTAAGGTTGCTCTGTTTCAGTTATTGCCCTCCTCTAACCTTCCCCATGGATGCCTGAGTGTCTTTACCTGTCTTTCTCTCCTGTAACTGTCTAGAAAAGGACGTCCATGCAGCCTCCAGCCCTGGAATGGGAGGAGCCGCAGCCAGCTGGGCAGGCTGGGCTGTAACGGGGGTCTCCTCGCTCACCTCCAAGCTGATCCGTGCACACCCCACAGCTACCCCAGCTGAGACCAATGTCCCCCAGAGATCCATGCCCGAGGGTGAGTGTCCCAGACTGGCTGAATCAACAACTGAGGGCTTGGGGTTGCTGGCACCCCGGATCTGTTATTATATGGCTCTCTCTGGAGTTGTGATGGAGACATAGGGGATGGGATAGGATCTAGTCCCCTCTTGAGCTCCCCCAACCCCCAGTAACCGCTTCCTGGTTCCAAGACTTTCCTGGGAACCAGTGTGTGGGAACTCAGTGAGCCTCTTCTTCTCAGGACTTCCTGCCCCGGCCCCCACCCCTGTCCCTGCCACACCCGTGACTTCAGGTCACTGGGAGACACAAGAGGAGAGTAAGGACACAGCAGAGGACAGCAGTGCTGCTGACAGATGGGACGATGAAGATTGGGGCAGCTTAGAGGTGAGTGGGCTGAGGGGGCCTCCCTAGGGAACTCCAGCTCAAAGGTCACAGGCTGCCATTCAAGGTACTTGGCTGGAGTCAGGCTTGTTCTCATCTGCACAGCTTCCCTGGTGAGTAGGCATCATGGAGTGACCATTGTGGACCAGAGCTGGCAGCTGCGCCCCCACTCAACTCCAGAGGCCCCTGGGAGCAGGCACTGGTTGGGGCAGCGCACTGATCTTCCTCTTCCTTGTCCACTCCGTCCCTCTTCCACCCGCTCCAATTCCTAGCCAGCCCCAGTGGTGAGCAAGGAGAGGCCACTCACAGGCCTAGAACCAGACCAATCCTCCCTGGGGGCTGGGCTCAGAACCAGCTAAGGGTAGAGTGGGGCTGCCCTGAAGGAAATGGGGCAGAGCTCCCTCCATTTTCCCCGTCTGGCCCAGTTTCCCCATCTGGCCGACAGCAGTCTCTGGCCCCTGAGGCTATGCGGAGGGGTGTAGATCGCATTCCCAGACTCATAGAGGAGTGATGGCAGGTCAGGTTCAGCAGTTCCACTTTATAAACAGGAAACTGCCTAAAGAGCGAATGAGATGGATAGCAAAAGAAGGAAAGGGTGGAGCGCATGACTGGGAAGGGACTCGGGGGCTTCCTTGCCCTTTTGGGTGGGGAGTGCGGGGGGCTATGGTCGTGCTCTCCTTCCCACTGTAGCAGGAGGCTGAGTCTGTATTAGCCCAGCAGGACGACTGGAGTACTGGGAGCCAAGCCAGCCATGTTGGGCAGGTGAGCTGGGTGGGACAAGGGTGTGTGTATACATGGAAAGTGGGGCTTGGCCCCTCCCTCCCTGTCTGATGCTACCTCCCCCTTCTTTTCTGCAGACCATGAACCCTGACCACAAGTCCCCCAAATCAGACTGGAGCAGCTGGGAAGCTGAGGGCTCATGGGAGCAGGGCTGGCAGGAGCCTAGCCCCCAGGAGCCACCCCCTGAGGGCACACGGCTGGCCAGCGAGTATAACTGGGGTGGACAGGAACCCAGTGACAAAGGCGACCTCTTTGCTAACCTGTCAGCACGTCGGGAGACTGGCACCCAGGTACTGGGCACCAGTCCAGTGGGAGGGCGCAGACCTGGGATGGGCATCTGCTGGGAGCTGGCCTCCACTGCAGCAGCACATGCTTCTCTTTTCAGCCAAGACCAGACTCATGGGGTGATGACAACTGGGAGGGCCTGGAAACTGAAAGTCGTAAGTGCTTCCCCTGGGAGGGCTGATGGACTAGGGCAATCCCCATCCCATCCCTCCAGCAGGCATGGCTGGGAAACCGAGACCCACGTCATCCTGATGCCCTCAGCCTGCCTCCCCTTCCTGTTCCAGGGCAGGTGAAGGCTGAGCTGGCCCGGAAGAAGCGTGAGGAGCGTCGGAGGGAGATGGAGGCCAAACGAGCTGAGAAGAAGGCAGCTAAGGGGCCCATGAAGCTGGGGACTCGGAAGCTGGACTGAACCTTTGGTGTGGGTGCTTCTCAGCCACGGAGAGCAGGACCCGCGGATGTATTTATTGTACAAACCATGCGAGCCCGGCCGGCCCGGCCAGGCACATCTCATGTGTACATAATCAGAGCCACAATAAATTCTATTTCACACCCCCTGTGCTGGGCTCAGTTTAGCCCCTCCGAGGAGGCTGAGGTCTGGCGCTGCCCTGCGGAGTTCGCACCCACTACGGAGGTGAACATCAATTTGCTTTGAAAGCCAAGAGTAAAGAGGCACAATCTGATTTATCAGTTTCTAGGAAACGCCCTCTGGAAGGAAGGCCTGCAGCGCCCAGGAGACCCAATTTCCGCTTGGGTCTCCAGGTGTAGCGATGGGCGTCTTCGGGACTCAGGACTCTGGAAGGGGTCTATGGGCCAGAAGAGTCCCTGGGTCGCAGCCCCGAGTCCTGGCAGAAGGGAGAGGCTGGTTCGCCCCAGCGCTGGGTGATCACCAAGGTCCGGGCCCACGACGGTGTCAGCGGAGGCGCTGGGGCACACAGGTCCCGTGCGGGCGGCTGCGCGCGAAGCCGGCTTTGCAGACACAGCGGAAGGAACCGCTCGTGTTCACGCAGCGCTCACTCTTGCACAGCAGCCCGCGCTGGTTCAGCTCTCGGCACTCGTCTATGTCTGGAGGTGGAGGTGGAGGTGGAGGTGACCGGTGTGGCCCTAGCAAGGGCGCCAGAGCCGTGCAGCCCCCTTGCTTCTGGTCCCGCAGGCCCCCGTCCCCACCGAGGATCGATCCCCTTGGTTTCGTCCCCGCGGCCCGGCTTACCCACGCAGCGTGCGCGGGAGGCGTCAAGCTGGAAGCCGCCGGGACACTCGCACACGGCGCCACCTGGCCGCGGAACGCAGCGGCCGCTCACGCAGCGGCACTCGTCCGAATCCTCCTCCGAACTATCCTCTTCTGAGCCGTCCGGGAGAACACAGACGTCATCACTGCCCCCCAGCGATGGCAGATGGCCGCAACCTCGCCTCTGTCCCCTCCCACTACACTCACCTCTCGGGGGCTTCCCCAGCAGTAGGGGGCTCGAGTCCCAGAAGGAATTGCTCTCACTCTGCGACGTCGGGCACTGGGACCCTGGGAGGGGCCAGTCAGTGATCAGCGTGGTCGGCGCACCGGGCTCCCTCTCCCACACTCCCTCTGAGCCAGCCCTTCCCTTGCCCACTTACCGGCACCACGCGGCGGACACGGGCGGCACTGGGCGCCCCAACCGCGGCCCTGGCGACAGCAGCAGTCGTCAAAGGTGAGAGTGGGCCCAGCCAGAGGGCCGGCGCACATGCCGTCCTCTCCGCGCTGGCCCCAGCACACGTCCCGCCGCTCCGGGGCACGCTCTGCGGAGGGGGAACCAGGCATCAGGGAGGAGCCCAGAGCAAGTCTGCACAGAGGCCCCACCCCGAGAGCTGCAGACGGCAGACAGGGCCTAGGAGTTGGCCCGGGATGACCCTTGCCCTCACCGGCCGGGTTCTCCGGGAGCTGGCAGTCGCGGCCAGAGGGCCCAGGCACCCAGGGCGGGCGGCACTCGCAGCGGTAGGAGCCAGGGAGGTTGACGCAGCGGCCAGGGCGGCAGGCTGCGGGGTCCTGGCACTCGTCCACGTCTACGGGCAGCGAGCGAGGAGATGGGTGAGGGTGGCGGTCACAGCTCAGCCTGGGGCTCTGCCCTCCTCCTGTTTCCCCAGCCAGCAGGCCCGGGCCTCACCCATCTCCTCTGGACTCAGACACTGGCGCTGCGCTGGGCTGTACTCCGCTGGGGGCGTGCAGGCGCAGCGGTAGCCGCCGCGCGTGTTCTCACACACTCCGTTCCGGCAGTTGGACTCGTCCAAGCATTCGTCCACGTCTGGAGGAAAAGCGCGAGTGGGAGCAACCGGCCGGGAGTTGTGCGTGTCTCCCAGCCGCTTTCCCACGGCAGCCGGGGCCAACTGCACTCACCCACGCACTCCAGCAGGTTCCCGTCGTAGTAGAAGCCTTGCTTGCAGTAGCACTCATAGCCGGGCTGCGTATTTACGCACTTGCCCTCCTTGCAGATTTCTGCCCCGAACAACATGCATTCGTCGATATCTGCGGAATGACAAATACTGGGCGCCCAGCAGCCTCTACCTGCAGGGCCACTGAGGCCCCGCAAGCCAAGAACATGTGAGTGGGGCTTTCCGCGGGAGAGGAGCAAATTCAGTGTTAGAAGCTTTTCCTTAGGCGCCTTGCGTGGTGGGGACCGAGCTTAGTTGAGAGAAGGGGCAGCCGATGGCTGCGTGGGCGGGGCGGGGCGGTCCAAACCTTGGTGGGCGGAGCCGTGTGAGGACTTACCGCGGTGGGCTGGGATGCCGTAGTTGACAATGTTGTTGTCTTGGGTGTAGCCTTTCCCGTCTGGGCAGAGGCTGTGGAACTCAGCTTCAAGGAGAGAGCGGGAAGGGAAGGAGGGAGGATTGAGCGCGTGTGCGTGCTGGTCTTCGGGCTCAGGTCAGAGCTCTCTAGCTCATTTCCCACCTACCCAGGGAGAGGCCATTTCCCCCATTCCGTTTCCTAATGAAGAAACTGAGGCTCTGGGAAGGAAAAGGGCCTGCAGGCTCCTGACCTGAGCTGTAGACTGGGCAGGGATAGATCTCACAGTGGTCTCCCCAACCAGCCCCCAGTGAGCAGCAGCACTCCTGCTGGGTGACATTGGTGGCCAGTACACTGTCGCAGAACACTGTGTCATCGAAGTTAAGGTAGCACTCCTTCTTGTGATGGGGCTGCTCCACCTCTGAAGAGAGAGGAGGGCAGCTCAGGATCCTGCAGACTGTCTCTGCCTGTTGACGCTGCCCACCACCGACATCCCTCTGATCCCCCACATTGCCTGGATCCCCAAAGCCACCTGGTGAGAGCCATCCTTAATGTGGCATCCAAGGCCCTGCTGCCGGGTCTGGCCCCACCAGACTTTCCCAGGCAAAAGAGATTTCTTCCTGTTCCCAAAATTCTAGAAGGTGGGACCAAGATACATCTCTGACTCCCAGTTGCAGCTCAGGGGTTGTCTAGTCAGCCAAGGGAGCCCCAAGGCACTCACCCTCACATCCATGCTGGTCCTGGGTGAGCGTGAAGCCCTCGTCACAGACGCAGATGTAGGAGCCCTGCAGGTTCTCGCAGGCCCCATGGGGAAGGCATAGGCCTGGGTCCTGGCTGCATTCATCTATGTCTGCGGGGAGGGAGGGGAGCAGAAGAGCTGCTCAGAGGGAAACAAGCCCCTCTTTCCCTGGGGGTGAGTCTCAAGGGCCTCACACAAGTTCAGAACCCGAATTTCCACTTTGATTTCAAAGTACATATAATGGGAAGTCCACTCATGTTTGCCTGCATGTAGGTAGATGTGTGATCATAGGGAGACTATGAATCCTAGAAGTGAATTTGCAGTTATTGTGAGCAGATTGTCAGTCCACACTCACTACAGTATTCTTTATAGAACCTTCAATGGCTCCCACTGACAACAGAATGAAGTCCTAATTCTCAGCTGTGCATTTCAGTTTGGTCTCTCAATATCTGTAAGTCTCATCACCCTTTACTCTAAACCACCAACAACCTCAACACTATGTTTAGGGCACAGGTGTCTACTTGCCCCTAAAAACAACCATCTCCTTCCAGATCTCTGTGGTTTGCAAATACTGTTCTTTGGGCCTGGAATACCATCCCATGCTTCTCTCTGCTTAGAGAACCTATTTATGTTTTAGGGAACCTGTTTATGCTTCACGTTCGGATTCACTGGTGATTCACTCTCCATCACTAGTCCAGACTTCTTTTGGCACCCAGAACCCTGAATTGTAAGGACCAGTTTACATGTCAGCCCCCTAGCTGGGCATCCTGAGTCATTACTCAATACCTAGTACATAGTATAGCACCTGGCAAAGAGTAGGATCTCAGTAAACTCTTGTTGGATGAATGCATGTAAGGATGAATTGGCACATAGTAGGCACCATGTAATTACTGTCATTACTGTTATTGTTATTCTAGGTGAAAGAGTGGAAGGATAACTGAGTGGATGAATAGATGGAAAGACAGACAGATCAACAGTGTCTAGGAGATTACTGCTCCCTGCCATTCCTCCTCAGGAGTTCACACCCAATCCACACCCCATACCTTGGCACTTCCTGCCGCCTACCAGCCGATGCCCCTGGGGACAGAGACATCGGTAGGAGCCATTGGTGTTGATGCAATCACCCCCAATGCAGGCTGCAGGGAAGTCACACTCATCAATGTCTGTACAGGATCAAAGAGGTGGAGAATCTCAGGGGTTGACCCCCTCACATAGCCTGAGGCTGCCAAGGTTTCCCACATACTCCCAGGTGGAGCCCACACGCCATGCCCCATGTTCGACCTGGATTGGGGCTGGACATAGGAGTGTCCGGATTGGTTACAATTAGCTCCTGGACTTGGGGCCTGGGCAGTTGAGGTCCTAGGGTAGGGAGGAACAGGTCAGCCCCCCAGCTCTAGGCCCCCCTTACCCTCACAGCGGCTCCGGTCCCTTGACAGGTGATAGCCAGAGAGACACTGACATTGAAAGGAGCCTGGTGTGTTGGTGCAGATGCCATTGTCACACACGTCCCCAGATTCACACTCGTCCACATCTGCAGGACACATGGGGTATCAGAGGGTCAGGATCTGGGTGTGTGTGGGGCATCTAGAGCCTTTGCTACCTTTTTCCCACTCCTGCCCATGACTGGAGCTCAAGAACTGAGGCCAAAGGAGCTCAAAAGAAGCAGGAGACCCTCAGCCCCCTCCCATATGTCACACCATGCCCTGGTGACTAGGCCAGGTGCTGCCAGGGACCCTGGCAGTATCTGATTCCAAAGAGCTCAGACCTCCCCCTCCATTCATCCTCACCAAACAAGAGGCACCCTCCTGTATCCCCCCTTTCCCTACTGCTCTGGGCGTCCTTGCCCCAGCTGCTCTCACTTTCTGCTCTTACCCCCACCTGCCATGGCTTCCTTTCTTCCCATGTAAATAAGCTTCCCCATGTCTTTGTCCTTCTCACAGAATAATTTCTTCTGCTTGTGTAGTAAAGGAACTAGGCTTCCCCCTGAGAATATGCTTCTCTGAAGTCCTTTTTGTTGGAAGCTGGTTTTTGCCCACACCCCAGACCCCTTCCAAACCATGCTCTTCCTCGGAGGTGCCCTTGGCCCCACACCAGCCTCCATCTTCTCTATTTTACTGCTATCAGAACCCACCTTCCTAGTCCCTCTCCTTCTGTCTTCCTTCCCATCCTAGGAGTTTTCAACATCCATGTGGACAACCAGGCCCAGCCTCTGACCTTACATACCTTGATCCCTCAGTTTCCCTGACCTTCACCTCAATGCCAGCCATGCACTCTTGGGACAAGGGACTGGGATCGGCCCTACCCTGGGCACGCCTCAGATGCTGCTTCCTTCCCACTGCCTCAGCTGTTCTCAAGGCCCCCACTCCACCTTCTCTCGCAGAGGCCCGTGAACACCTCTACACCTCTCTTCCCTCTTCATAGTTTGGCAAAGTCAGAGCCATGGCCTGACTCTAGGCCTCTGGATTCTGGGTGCTGGGCCTGGCTGGAGCCAGTCACCAAGCTGTGGCCAACACAATGGGCCACAGCCACGTGCTCTGGCCTCCAGCATGGCCAGATAGATCCTCAGTGTGGTTAGTGCCACCCTCTCCCCTCCTCTCAAGCCTTGGCTTCTGGCCAGTCCCTAGGGCAGTTTTAAACCTTGACTGTTCTCCTCAAGACCCCTACTCAACTCAGGCTCTTTACTGTTTATTAAGAGAATTACGGTAATCACCTTTAACCTCCTAAAAATCACTATCTACATCCATCCCCTTCATGTTCCTGTTATTATTATGTTTTATTTTTTTTGAGGGCAGTGTCACTGGCCCTCCTATGTGGGACCCGAACCGGGGCCGCTGGCTTCCCAAGCCAGCGCTTAACCACCGCGCCACTCGGCCGGCCCTCATGTTCCTGTTAGAGCAAGGGATGTCCCTTCTCCTGTCCATAGCTCCTCTCCCAGCTGCCCCTGTTGTCCCCTCACCCACCTTCTTGGCATATCCTCAGCCTACAGCCCTAAACCCCATCCAGTGACCCCAGCTCTATCTTCCTTACATGCTGCCTGCATCTCCTGGCCTCCCATCATGGCACAGAAGCCACCTTGCCAAGGCCACCAAGGACCTTATTTGACAAGAACCTCTCTATTGCATTTAGCTCATCCACCTCTGCCCTGGAAGCCTCCCCTCCCCAGCTTCTCAGCTGGTGCTCCGTGAGCCCTCCCGCCACCCCTCCTCCCCCACCTCCTGCTCCTACTCCCCTGCCTGCCACTCATGTGGCAGTGTCCCCAGGGCTCTTCCAAGGCTTCCCTCACTGGACTTCCCTCCTTGGCTGAGCAGATGCACCCAAAATTTCCATAGCCCCACAGTCCACAGTTCCAGGTAGGTATGTCTGACCCAAGGCTTCCAACTTGTATGGCTCACCCACTGCTGGCATGTCCACCCGAGAGGCCTACAGGGGCCACCCACTCAACTCGTCCAACAAGACACTTAGTATCTTCCTTCTCACACATGCCCCACTCTTGGGGACCCTATCCCAGTGAACAGCACCACAGACTGAGTCACCAAAACCAGAAACCTGGAGGGTCCCTCACTTGCCTGTCTCCCTCACCTGGACATCCAGTTAACAAGGTAATTTCTCTAATATCACATCATCCTGTGACCATCCTGAGGCTGCTACTCTCATCTCATCCACCAGTGTCTCTGTCCTGAGTCTCTCCAACAGACCTCCAGCCATTCTCCACACTTGGCATCAGGGAACTTTCTAAAGCAGTTGGTGAATCTTGTCACTCTTCCCTATAAAATGCTTCAGGTGCCTCATAACACCCTCAGCTCAACCTCCTGGGGGTGTGCTTCAGAAACCCTCCAAGGGAATGGGGATCTGCCCCTCACCAGCTCAGCCTCCATCCACTGCTAGTACCTTACAGTTCCCAGCACACTCCGCGCTGTTTTTCACTGAGTCCACCAGTGCTGAGCCCTCTGCCTGGCGTGCTATTCCTCTCACTTTTCTTTGCTTGGTTAATTCCTATTGATCTTTTAAGACAGTTCAGGCCCCTGCTCTTCCCAGCCCCGCTGGTGTTTCCTAGGAGCATTCAAATTCCATACAGGCCCACAGCCCTGCGCTCTCGTCTGTGTCTCCTGTTCCCCAGTTTTCGATATCCCAGCCCTCAGGTACCCTTTTGGCACATAAGAAACATTAGTGTAACTGGGACTTCTACCCCCACCCTCCTTATTTTATCTTTTTTTTTTCTTCGAATTTAAGTAACGTGCTTTGCAAACACAGCTTCAAACCTTTTCTCCTAAGACTTCCTACTTTGAAAGTTTGGTGGCCGTTCCTCAGTCAGATTCGCTGAGAAAATGAGGGGTGAATTAGCTATCTCCTGCACAATCGTCTGAGAGACAGGATGACCCAATCCCCACCTTCGGCGCGGTGAGTGGGTGGCAGGTGGCATTGAGGGGAAGGGCTGGAGCTCACCCAGGCAACTGCGAGCGTCCGGTGCTGGTGTGTAGCCCTGGGCGCACGTGCAGCGGAAGGAGCCTGGGAGGTTCTCGCACCAGCCGGGCGCGCAAGGACTGCCCTCGGCGCACTCGTTCACGTCTGAGGCGAAGAAGGCTTGGCTCGAACTGTGTGGATGTGGAGGGTCCTCTCTTCCCGGGATGGGGGTGGTCAACCTCCATTCCAGGGAGGCACCGCCCTCGAGATGACTCTCACAGCCACTACCCCCCGCCCTCGCCCTGTCTGGTGCGGACTCTGCCCCATCTTGGGGGCAACTCTGGACCGGCCCCTTTTATTTGCCTCCGAAGCCCCGCCCTCTATCCTACTCGGGACGCGGATCCCAGCCTCACCGCGGCAGGCCCCGCCCCCCTGGCTGCGGTAGCCGGCTTGACAAGCAATGCACTTGAAGCTCCCGGGTTTGTTCTCGCATTTGCCATCCGGGCAGGAGCTAGGGTCCCGGCATTCGTCGATGTCTGCGCGGGAGGGAGAAGGAGGACCCGTTTAGGGACATGGCCAGCCGGGCACTTAGGGTCCTCCGCAGGGCCTCCCTCCGTCACAGATCAACAAGGCAAACCAGCCCCTCTGGGTACCGGACCGTAACTTCTGAGAGGCCCTAAGCTGGGCAGAGAGAGTTCAGGCCCTCCGCCCCACCCCAGGTCAAGGGACAACTGAGGATCCCCATCGGTCTGGATGGCGTCTCCCGCACCTTCGCACACAGGAGGTCGGGAGGCTTTGAGCCGGTAGCCAGGGTAGCAGTTGCACTTGTAGTGACCGGGAAAGTTGATGCAGAAGCCGCCGTCGCCGCACAGGTGGGGCTTGGCGCATTCGTTCAGGTCTGAGAGGGAGGAAGGGGGCGCGAGCGGAGTGCAAGGGACAGCGGAGGGGATTCCACTGTGGTCAGGAGGACAGCCCCACCATGCATTCAGCCCTGGCGCAGTCCCCGCTCCGGCCTTGCTCACCCACGCACGAGCGCCCCCCGGCGCCCACGTGCAGGCGGTAGCCGCGGTTGCAGTGGCAATTGTAGGAGCCGCCGGTGTTCATGCAGATGCCCCTGCCAGCGCCGCACGGTTCCGCCTCACACTCGTTCACGTCTGAGAAGGATTCGCGAGCGGGGAGACGTCAAAGGGGTCTCGCGAACCAGGGCCACCCCCGTGCCACCCACACTCCCCGCTCACCCACGCAGTAGTGGTGCTGCGGGTGCGACCGGTAGCCAGGGTTGCAATGGCAGGAGTAGCCAGAGGGGCCTTGGATGCACTCTCCATGGCCACAGATGTTCTGGTTCAATCGGCACTCGTCTGTCTCTGAGGGCCAGGGTGGGGGAGTGGGGCAGTGGCAGGTCAGGGGGCGCAGCAGGGAGCACTCACTTTCTGCCATGTTCCCAGGCCCACCTTGATACCCCATTCCTAATGACCTGGATACCTGAGCCTGATCATACTGTGACCTTAGGTCCCTGTACACATACACTCCAATCCTTGGATTTCCTACACCTCCACCCCAGATAACCCCAAACCATGACCCCAGGTCCCTGACAGCCCTATCTCCTCAACTCCAGGACACCTTGATACTCTCTCCCACTCACTAGACCCTGTCCCCAGTCACCTCAATATTTTAAACCCCGCAGCCTCAGTCACACCAAATTCCTCTAGCCCAGTGACCCCCAACCATCCTTGCCCCAGGGACCTGAGCCCCCCATTCCAGAATGGTTGATTTGCTTCTCCCCCTCCCCCCAAGGCAGGCAGGAACGGGTTTCCAGGGAATTGTGGTATGCCCCATGGTTGTGCATAGGTGGTCAGATCCAGGAATCCCCCTCACCCTCTTTTGTCACCAGACCCAGGACTTCCTGCCTCATACCTCTCCCTCCTTTTGGTCCCTCCCCTGCTTCTCCTCCCCATCCCATGCAACTCAGGACTTGATACTGAACTTTGCCCCACCCCAAACACAACTGGCCAGTGGGCTTTCGCAGGCTGTTCTCTTTGCCTAGAGTGCTTCTCCCTAGGCATTCTTAACAACCCCTCCTCTGAGTAGCTCCCAGGCGCCTCTTCCTCCACATTCCCACAGCCCTCAGGGCTGTTGTGACATTGTCCTAGTCTGTGCAGGCCTCCAGGCCAGCCACCTTCCACCTGAGCCCTTACCCTAGGAGCAAATCTAGCTTCTGGGTTTCAAGCATGCTGGGGCTCCCATGTGGCTTTAGAGTACACACAGACATGGGCTTGAATCTGGCTCAGCTGTGTGACCTGGGGCAAGTTACTGAACCTATCTGAGCCTCAGCTTTTTTATCGGAAAATGAGGCCGACAGTGCCCACTTCACAGAGTATGAGAAGGCTAAATGATATTTAGTATGTAAAACTCTTTAGTCAGTGCCTGGCAGAGGGCGATTGCTCAGCCATAGCTAGCAATTAGTATGAATCCCAAAACCCTACAGAAACTTCCCACAGCCTTTGGGATCAAACCCAAGCCTCTTCACAAGGCTCCATGCATTAGCCCTTCCCTGGTTCAGGAACACTGATCTGTGTGTGGTTTCTCCCTCCTCCACTAGTGTTTCATGTTTCCATGTCTTTATTCAAACTTCGCTTGGGATGTTTTTTTTCACCAACCACCTCTTTAATTTCTAACAATCTTTAAAGCACTGCTCAGAAAGCCTTCTCTCAATGCCCCCCTACAAATGAACACAACCCCCAGACTTCCTTTCTTCTCCTCTGATTTATTTTTTCATAGCATTTATGAGACAGGCTCGATTTTTACTCATTGATCTGCTTGTCGTCTGCCTACTCTGCAAGAACAGGGAATTTATGTCTGTTTTGTTTACTTCTGTATCCCCAGCACTTAAAAAGCCCCTGTCACTTAGTAGATGCTCAATAAATACTTGTTGAATGAGTGAAGGAATAAATGCCTTCTGACTGGATTCAGCACCATAATGCTCAGATCATTTGAGGGCGGAGTAGGGTCCCTGCTGCACACTGAGGCGTCCCTGGGGCCTGGTATACTATAAGCCCTGGATAAGCGTTAACGCTTGGGAAATGACTGGAGGGAGGGAGGAGAGAAGGAAAACTAAGCTAGGGGGCGTGCTTTGCCTGGGGCGTGGCCTAGGTGGGCGGGTCTTACCTGTGACCTGAGTAGGGGCGATCTCTAACGGGGGCAAGTCCGGCAGGAACCAGCGCACGGTGGACGGCGAGGGCCGGGAGATCAGCTCTGGGGGCAGCAGCGCACACCCGTCAGGAGGAGAGAAGGGTGGGAGAGCCGCCCCTCTCTCAGAAGGCCATCAGCTGGGAACTTCACACCCAGCTTCACCCCCAAGCCCCCCTCCAGCCTAGGCTGTGAACTTCCCCTGGCAGTGACAGCTCTTGAGGACGGGTCCCTGCTGTGCCCATCTCACCGGGGTAAGGCCGGGCAGGAGATGTGGTGGCAGTTGGATGGCTTTGCTGTGCTGACTGCTCCTCGATCACTGGCTGCAGGTGACAGCAGCATAAGCCCTCTGTGTCTCCTTTACCTCCCTGTCCCTCCCGCATGGGTTCTCATACTCACTGAGTCGGTTCTCACCCCTAAAAGGGAAAAAGATGGGGTTATTAATTGTTGGGCTGGGAGAAGAGAGTCAAGTGTGGGATCAGCAGTTGGGTATTTGTGGTTAAGTTCTCTAGAGTTCAACAATCAGGTCTCTGGGTCAAGTGTCGAGGGTTAGATCCTGGGGTTAGGGAGTGTCTGCATCACAGGTCAGGGGAACAGATATGGGGAGTGATGGTTGATCAAGGTCTCTGAGTTATAGAACAAGGCTTAGGAGCTAATAGCTAAGGTCAAATCCCTGGGTCAGGGATCAGAGAGTCAGATCTAGGGCCAGCATTTGGACTGAATCAATGCCCTGGTCTGGAAATCAAAGGGCTCTGGGGCCAGAGGAATAGATCTGGAGGATAATGGATGGTCAGATACTGTTGATTAGGGGTTAAATCCTGGGGTTACAATCTTGGTTAGGGATGAGAGAATCAGCTCTGGGGGTCAATGATTAGAACAGGTATTAAGAGTTAGAGGTTAGGGCTGGCCGAGTGGCGCGGTGGTTAAGCGCTGGCTTGGGATGCCAGCGGCCCCAATTCGGGTCCCACACATGAGGGCCAGAGACACTGCCCTCAAAAAAAAAAAAAAGAGTTAGAGGTTAGATTCTGAGGTTATGCCCGGGGATCAGGGGTCAAGTCTAGGGGGTTCAGCATCTGTCAGAGAATGGAAGGGTCAGGTCAGACCTCTCTCTTCGTCTGTGATCTCAGGTGGTGGCGCCCGGCTGGGGATCTCAGGAAGCTGCTGGGGCTTGGGTGGCCCATCAGGGTGCAGGAAAAGGGAAAAGTCACTTTCGCCCTGAATGGTGAGCGTCTGGTGGGAAGTGAGGATGTGGTACCCCTTTCCAGCTGGGCAGATCTCCTTGAAGGCAGCTGTGTGGTCAGAGCAAGGGGTAGAGAAATGAGTGTTTCCTGGATAGGCACACAGCCAGCCAGCCCCAAGGCCCACACGCCCAGGCTCACCGGTGCCATCAGCCGGGCAGCGCTGGCACCGTGCACCCCAGGCCTTGCCGACACTGCAGCAGCAGAGCTGGCGTGTGAGGCGCGTGGTCAGTGGGTGCTGGCACTGGTGCTCAGGGCTCACCAGGCGGAAACACAGGCTCTTCTCCTCTGGCTTGTCGGCTGCAGGGGCCAGTGACAGGCATGGGCACCTGAACACTGCCCACGTCCCTCTTCCCAGATGCTCCAGACCTTGCCTCTTTGGCCCAAATAAGCCTTGATCCTCATGTGGCCCTTGACCCCATCTGATCCTGAATTCATGTGATCCCTGAACCTGTGTTATGCTGACATGTGACCCTTGACACCTCTGTGACCACTGACCCCACTGACCAGATTCTAGCTGCTCTAGATTTTATCCCTCCTACCCATCAAATCTATGATCTCATATGACCCTGACTCCATATAGTCCCTGACCCCATGTGACCTCTAACTCCAGATCCCATGTGACTCTTGACCCTGCTGATCCTGGATCCTATCTGCTCTATGCCTTACTCCTCCTATAGTCAACTCTTGGTCCTACTCTGACCTCTGTGACCTCTGATCCTGCTGCTTGTAGCCTTTGCCTCCTGCCCATGCCTGTGACCTCCCAGAGACCCAAACCCTCAGTCTCACCAATGCACTGCGTGCGGGAGGGGCCCAAGCTATGGCCAGGTGGGCAGACGCAGCGATAGGAGCCAGGGTTGTTGAGGCAGTCACCATGGCGACACATGCCCGGCATTGCGCACTCATTGATGTCTGTGGTAAGTGGGAGTTTGGTTCCTCTAGTCTGGGGCCATAGGGTGACAGCAAGCTGCTCCAAGAACCTCAGGGTCCTGCCCCAGCCCGGCCTCCTCCCTCACCCACTGTGGGACCTCCCCCAGGAACAACTGGCCTGCCCCTCCAGCCCACAGAATCTCCTGGCTGGCCATACCCTGGCAGTGGGTGCTGTTGAGTCTCTTGTAGCCCTGAGGGCAGTCAGCGCCCACCTCCCCACGTACAGGACCTGGCTTCTGCACCCCTGTGTCTGCAGAGAGAGGACAGCATGACAAGGGAGGGCACTGGGGGTGCCTTCAGGGAGAAAAGGAAGGGCACAGGGGAGGGGCAGAGTGGGATGTAGAGAGGAATTTGGTGGGCAGTGGGAAGCTCAGGCAGCACTGGGCTGGGAGGGGTGCGAATGGGTCCCCCCTGCAGTAGGGGTATCCCTGAGCACAGGCACTCACACTGCAGCTGGGGGCACTTGTGGCACTTGCTCTGGCCCCAGGCGGTACCAATGCTCCCGCAGCAGTCCTCTTGCTTGGTGAGGCCAGGGAGTGGATTGCTGCCACACTAGGGGGAGGAGTATGGACAGGGTCACTGCACACCCAGCCCTCACTGGACCACCCTCCTGAGACCCTTTTCCTCCCTCTTCATCCCACAGACCCTGAGTTTTGAGCAATCCCTGTGAGTTGGGACAACACAACCCTGAGACCACACCACCAGTCCAGCCGAGACCGTGGATTCACTCACAGGCTGCTTCGGCAGTGTGTCCTGGAAGCAACGGCCCAGAGGCTTCTGGGTTGGTGGCCGGGAGTGCTGGGGCTTGGGGTGCTGTAACAGGTGCTGGGAGGGGGCTGGACCCTCGGCATTCGGACTCTCAATGCGGTGTACTTGGACGGAGGCATCAGGCGGGTGGTGGACACGCACGTTCACCACGGGGGGTGGGGCCTGCACTGGGGGGGGGCAGGGCACCGTGGCCTCAGGACTGCCCCATACCAGGTGGCAACCTGGAACTCCTGCAGGGCTGGCCTTTGCCCAGGTCCCTCCACCCTAGAGCCCGCCCACGTCAGCCTCCCCGGGTCTGCCCATGGCCTGGTACCTTCTGCTGAGATCTGTCCTGGCCCAAGGGGCACCAGGAAGGCTGCATGCTGGGCAGGGGGCCCTTCCCCAGGCCCCGGTGGATCCGCGATCACCTGGACTGCATAGATGGCGTGCTTGCTGGCCACAGACTCGCTCTCTGGAGCCAGGGGCGGCAGCGCACCTGTGGACAGGGCCCCAGCCCGGCCCAGCCCAGGACCTGAGCTGCCGGTGCCCCCACCAGCTCCTCCAGCCGGCACCTGGCAGAAGCGACCCGTGAAGTCCGGGGGACACAGGCACTGGTTTCTGGAGGAGCACTGGCCGCCGTTCATGCAGGGTAGAGGGCACACCACTGAGGAGGGGAGGTGGATCAGGGCATAGGCCAACCCGCACCCCCAGCACCCAGGCCCAATCCTTCACCCACATCCTGTGTTCCACTCCTTCCTACTTCCTTGCCACCCACTGACACTGTTCTTGGGAAGCTGGTTTTTGTAACACATCATACACACATAGAAATTGACCTCTATGTTCCCCAACATCCTACCCATGTTGACTTCTGGAGCTTCAAGTCTTGGAGTTAAAGCCTAGCTAGGAGGCCATTTGTCAACTGTTTGACTCTAAGCAACTTTCTTCCTCTCCCTGTGCCTCAGTGTCCTCATCTGTGGGGATGTTGTCTATTAAATGAGATAATACCTGTACAAATGCTTAGCACAGTGCCTGGTATAGAAATGGTATTTAATAAGTAGTAGCAAATGATGATGATGGAATAGCCTTTTCCTCCTCTGGCTTTCCTGGGAATATGACCTCTACCTAGGGCTTCCTCCTCTTCTAAATGCTTCCCCTGATTCAGTCCTCAGAACTCTGGGCTCTTCCTCTCTCCCTCCTTCTGCCTTGCCATGCTAGGGCCCACACCTCACCACTGCCAACAATGCCCACATCTGTAGCTACAGCTCCCCGGGACCTCTCTGGGACACGTCCACCCAGGGGACACTATGGGATATCAGCATCTTGACTCCCCACCTCCTCTGACCTTCGACCACCAGGGATCCCTGCCTGCCCCACTCATTCATAACTGAGCCTCTAAGCTCCATCTCTTCTGCTCTCCGCTCACCCCCCCCACCCCCGCCTAGTTCTGGCCTCTGTACTGTCTCATGCACCCATTTCCCTCACTCCTCATGCCCTCTGCCCCTCCCCTTCCTGCCTCTCTTGCCTATTCACATACCAGCACCCCAAACCCCAATTAGAAATCTGCCTCAGGCAAAGCCCTGGCATAGTCACACTGCTGCTCATGGCTGACTTCCTTGCAAGGACAGTTACGGCTCTCCATGGCCCAGAATGAACCTTCTTTCGGCCCATCCCCCTCTGCATTTTCCATGTGCACCCCATTACCCAGAACTCATCTCCCTGGTACAAAGGAGCCACATCTGTCTCCAGGGCTTTATTCATGCCATTCCCTTCATTTCAGAGCCCTGTTCCCCATCTCTACATATTCAAATCTTATCCTTCCAGTGTCGGCTTCTCCTTCTTATACCCCACCCACCCCTGTCCCCTCTCCTGAGTTATCACCCTTTGCCTCAGCTCTGCTTGAATTGGTTATATTTATGTCTGTCTCCCACACCATAAAGGATGCTTTGACGGGCAGGGCCAGGTCTACCTCAGCTCTGAATTCCAGAGGAGGTGCAGGGGGAATGAATGAAGGAGTGACTGAGAGGATGGGACCTCTGTCTTTCTGTCACACATACTTATGTCTGTCATTAAGCCTTGGGGCCCTGAGCTCACAAAGCAGACCTAACCCCTCTCCTGCCTGTGGCTACCCTCACTTTCAGTGGTAAGATGGGGGTACCGCTCTCCTGGACACCTGAAGGACTTCAGAGGGACAGCCCACACCCATGGCCATCAGGGCCTGGCTAAGAGCAGCCCAGCTCAACCCATCCTGCGTGGTCTCTTGGGGCCAGGACTTTCAGGGCAGAAGAGGTGTGTCCTGGGCTGGGGGAGGCAGGATCTTCTTCTTCCTGCCTCCCAGTGAGTCACCCATAGCGGTGAGGGTGACCTCCCAGTGACACCCGCCCACTGTGGCCTGGGCGCAGAGCCTGGGGGATGTGGGCAGCATGGATGGAGACAGCAGCCTGGGCAGGATGGCCAGGGAGCCTGGGAGGCCCGGCCTGTATACACTCACATGCACAGTCATCTTGGCACACATACGTACTTACAGACTCATCCTGACACCAACACAGGCTCACCATAAACACCCCCATAGTGACTGGAGACACGCACCCAAGACAACAGCACAAAGAAATATGTACTTAATCACATTGTGCCACTCCAAAGCCCATGCATGCCCTTGTGTGTGCCATATGTGCGCGCGCACACACACACACACACACACACACACACACCTCATGAGAACTGTGAACCACATCCTTGGGGTTCCTTGGATCTGTGAGGGACTGTGAGTATAAGAATGTATAAGAATGCTGGTGCCATCCTGGGCCTGGCCTAATTACCCTGTCCAGGAGGGTAATTACTGCTGGGACACCTCCC
The DNA here is from genome assembly GCA_033961575.1 of Aselliscus stoliczkanus. NCBI lineage: Eukaryota > Metazoa > Chordata > Mammalia > Chiroptera > Hipposideridae > Aselliscus > Aselliscus stoliczkanus. The sequence continues at coordinate 131,035,846 of CM066736.1, forward strand.
TCCGCCTGGCCCAGAGGGCCCTGGGGGAGGAGAGCTGAGCCCCAGGCCTCACCCTTTGAAGAGAGATGCTGGGAAAGGGGTGGGTTCCAGGTGGAATTGGGGAGTCATAAGGGCTTGTTGGCGGGAGACTCTGAGGGCCTCTGAGGCAGAATTGTTGGGAGCTTAAGTCCCCCATAATGGCACAGATGGGACACCAGGAAAAGGAGGGGCTGAGGACCCAAACCAGCCTCTACCTCCAGGCCTGCACCTCCCTTGTTGAGCCTCAACACCCCTCTCCTCCCAGACCTTGCCAGTAACTAAGTCCCTCATGCCCAGTCCTGACCTTAGTGCTTCCTCCCAGGGAATACAGGTGTCTACCCTTGGCAGGCCCGACCTCAGACATTTTAAGACTTTTCCTGTTTCTTCCAGCAGTTTGTTTCTTGGGGGAATGTTTACCCCTTCTCTGAGACCTCTTGCCTCTGTGCTGACCTTGACTCCCGCTCAGACCCCGGCACCTTCCTAGACGCCTGTGTCATCCAGGACCCCAGCATTACCCCCACACCTTAGGCCTCAATCCTAACCCAGAGCTGTAAAGTCAAGGCAGCCATAAGCCCTCCCAACTCCTGGTCGCCGGATTCCAGCCTCCCAAGCCCCCTGATGCTCCCCACCCCGGGGCCCCAGGTCCCCCGTGTTATATGGCCTACCCTCCCATGTGTCCAGCATTTGTCCTGGTGCCGGCCTTCCAGGCTCCCCCTGCCCGCGACCCCTGGCCCTCACCCACGCGGAAGCCGGAGCCCGTGAGCGTGTCCGTGCTGTGGCCGTTCTCGCCGATGAGCGTCATGTTGGAGCCCTGCTGACAACTGTCCCGACACTGGCCCTTGAGGCAGGTCCGCTTGCAGATCACCGGCGCAAAGACCACCTTGAAGCGCTCGCGAGCCAGCGCCCCGCCCCCGCCGGCGCCCCTCTCGCCCGCCGGCCCCCCTTCGGCCCCTCTGCCCGGGCCCAGCAGCAGTAGCAGCAGCGCCAGCAGCCCTGCTGCCCCCGCCCCCGCCCCGCGCATCTCAGGGGTCAGGCCGCCAGCAGCCCCTCGGGGCCCGGGCATCCGGGGCCGTAGGACCCGGAGGGCGCGCCCGGGCGGGGGCTATGGTCCCGGTTCCCAAGGCAGGCAGCAAGCCAGGAGCCCCGGGAGAGGGTAGAAAGGGCCGCGAGGGCGAGGAACAGAGGAAGTTCGCAGGGAAGGGACAGCAGGCACGGGCGGGGTCCCAGGAGAGCCCAAGAGATGGAGGCTGGACGGCGGGGAGCCCAGAAACTTCCACCGTCCGGTAAAGAGCCCAGCTACGAACAGGGCCCTGGGCCTGCGAAGGCCCCAGACGGAGGCAGGCGCGAGGAGGCCGCAGCAAGAGGAGGAGAGGAGGAGCGAGGGGAGGAAGGCCGGGCGGCCGGCCTGCTCCACGCCTCCCCCGGCCGGGCTGGGCTCCCGGGCGGCGGGGAAGCAGGGAGCGCGGGCAGGACGCAGGGAGAAGTGAGCAGTTGTTTTCCCTGGCTTCAGCGCGGCGGCGGCGAGGGGGCTGGGACGCTGGCCCCCAGCCAGGGAGACAGTTTTTTCTCTGTTTAAAGCGTCGCCGCTGCCGCCTGAAGAAGCGAGGGGGTGCAGGCGGGTGGAGGCTGGGGGCGGTCCCCACCCCAGATGCCCGCCCCGCCAGAACCCGCCGCCGCGCTGGGCACTTTCCAGAGGGCCCTCACCTGGGCCAGCCGGCCCTGCCGCCAGATTCTTCTGGGCGGGGCGGGGCGGGGAGGTCGGCCTGGACCTCTGCCTGCACTATTAAAGCGGGAAACCGAGGCTGAGGGCAGAGGAGCTGCCTTGCTCAGGACACGAGGAGAAGGGGAGGCCAGGTGGGGCTGGAACCCTGGCCTCAGCCTTCTCCCAGCTTCCCTTGCGCATGTGGGGGTCCTACCACCCCAAAGTCACTTCTCATTGGTACTGCTCCACTCCCCTTTGGCCAGGAGCTCAGTGAGGGGCCTTGAAGAGTAGCTAGAAACGCAGCTTCCCTGCCCCCCTCCCCCAAATAGCTTCCTGATGCCCACCCTAAAACCCCCTCCCCCTTCGCCTTGTCTGGCCTGGCTGGTGGGGCTGGCTCTGGGCCTCAGACACTCTGGAATCGCCAAGGTCTGAGCTCAGGGCCTGGCCCCCTTCCCAGGCTAACAGCCGGGAGGAGGGGGGTGCTGCTTGAGGGCCCAGGGGCCTGGGGAGGGGCACAGCAGGGCTCCAGGGTAGGGGTTGGCAGGGGCTGGGGAAGGGCCTTAAGTTTGGTCAAGGCTGAAGAGGAGCCAGGGCTGTCCACTGGTCTGGAAGGGAGGCTCTGGAGGGCTGCAGTGTCCTGGGCAAGCCGTAAGGTGGGGGGCTAGCCAGGACATCCCGGGATTCAGTCTCTGACTCACAGAACTCAGCAGGGGGTGGGTGTGACTAGAGTACATCCAAAACAGGACACTGTCGTCAGGGTGGCAGCACCAAACCTTCTCCTGTTGGGCACAGGGGGTGGCAGTCTGACTGAGGGAGGGGGTGTTCAGAGACTGGTCTTCAGGCACACCTGTCCAAGGAACTCAAATTTTTACTTTAAAGGTGGATTTATTTAGGTAGTTTTGGGGAGAGTGAGGGAAACCCTTTAGTGGAGCCCCTGTCTGAATTGCTCAGGTTGGTGTTGCAGGGGTGGGAATGGGGCAATCCCTTGACACTAAAGGATCCCTGCTGCTGGGGATCCAGGAGGGTGGGAGGGCAGCCCCACCCGCCCTCAGGGCTCAGGTCACACATCCAGGCAGAGAATAATACTGAGTGCCTGCCCCTTGCCAGGTGTGTGGCTGAGTATTTGATGGTAATTTTTTCCTCACATGCATCTGAACCTGACCCTCCCCTGCTGAGAGCTAGCTGTGGCTCACCTTGGAACCCAGTACAGTCAACAGACCAAGGTTGGAGCCTTAATCTCCCTAAGCCTCACTTTTCTCATCTGTGAAGTGGGGATCTAGTCATTCAATAAGCTGAGAACCTACACATGCCAAGCTCTTGCTAAGAAATAGAACCAATTTCTGTCCTCCCAGAGCTTCTGTACTGAGGGAGACAGACATGTGACAAACCAATTCACATATGACGGTGACTACAACAGAGGTCAGGGCTGTGACAGAAGAGCAGGAGCTGGGAGCAAGGTGGTGGGACCTGGAGGTCCAGGAAACCCCTCTGCAAAAGGGACTTCAAAGCCAGAATCTGGAAGAGGAGCAGGAGTTAATGGGTGAGCAGCCAGCCAAGCTGGAGGGAAGCCTGCAGGCAGCCTGAGGAAAAAGAAGGCAAGACAAACAACAGGGTGAGGAGGGGGACAGAGCACTGGGAAGTGGGAAGCCACGTGAGGAGCGATGGGACTATCAGGGCCCAAGGGGATCTGTTGCTGTCATTTGCTGTCATCCCAGGAGATCTGATGTACATTGAATTTGGACACAGTGGAGATGTAATTGGGAGGTGGAATCTAGAGACTGGGTGAAGTGGAGTGTGCTGGAGAGGCAGGTGGCATGAATGGTTTGGGTTGGGACTTGCTGAGATTGAGATGCTTGTGTCATCCAAGTGGAGGTATCTCACCCCAGGGATCTGGAGCTCAGACAGAATGTCTGGCCTAGAGATGTGAACTCAGGATCCTCAGCAATTTCTGGCTGTGGGAAAGGATGGGCTGAGTTCAGGGGAGAAGAGGGCCAGAACAAACCAGGGAGGTCACCACTCCCAGGTCACAGAGAGGAGAGAGTCAGAAGTGACTCAGAGGAGCAGCTGGAGGGAGCAGAGAGAGGAAAACCAGGAGTGTGATGCAGGAAGAGCCAAAAGGAGTATTTCAGGAGGAGGGTGTGGCCACCAATGTCTAAGCTGCTGAGGGGAGGATGGGGGTAATGACAGCCCTTCTCAGGGCCCTCTCAGGGGACTCAGTGACTGCGAGCAATGAAAGCAAGCCCCCAGCCCGGTACTAGGCACATAATGAGTGTTACCTATTGTCATTGCCAAACTCCTTAAGCTCCCGCAGACCCAGCAGGACAGAGGGTACCCTCAGATGGGTGGTTAAGGGGAACTGAAGGGAGAAACTATTTACCAAGTCCTAAGGAGAGCATGCGGGACAGCAGAAGGAAGCAGAGCCCCACTGAAGGGACTAGGGGAGGGAGCCACTCCCTGATTAACACCGCCCCCCCTGGAGTGGAGCCACAGGAGTAGGAGCTGTGGCCTTCAGCAGAGATCTGCAGCACCTGTCCACCTGCAGCCTGCAGGGAGGGAGCTGGGGAAATAAATATTACCTTAGTCTCCTCCCATCCAGCTGGGCCTCCCAGGGGCTGAACCCAAAAGGAAGTCTGCAGGCTAGGGAATCTGCGGGGGTCACAGCACATGTGAGCCTTGTGGCACGGAGCAGGAGTACAAGGACGCACAGTAGATCTGCAGGGCAGGCTGCGACAGTCCACACATGTGGGGTCCTTGGCCTGTCTGCCTTTTCTGTCCTCGTCTTCTGTGCCACCACATGCAGCACCCCATCTTCTTAGAATCTACTGGCATGTTTTCATGCCTCCAAGGCATAAGTTCTCCTATAAGTCTAAGGAGACCATGACCTCTGTGGTAGTTCCAAATCATTTCTGCCGTCTAACGGGTCTCTTCACCAGCCTTTCTGCCTGCTCAGGTCCCTCCTCTGTCTGGTGCCAGAGTCGCCTTTTAAAACCTAATTCCAACCATGCTACTGCCCTGCTTTTAAAACCTTCAGTGGCTTCCCTTTGCTCACATGGCCCTGCAAGGTAGCCTCAGAGGTGCTGAGCTCAGTCCTCTGCCTAGGTGATCCTTTATGTCCAGGGTTCCTGCCTCTGGAGGCATTTCTGTATGTCTTTCTCTAAAACAACCACCCTGGCCCTCTGGGTCACATCACCTGTTTGTTTCCTGCCAGAACTCGTCACAGCCTGAAACACTCTTCTTTATGGCTTTGCTTTCTTGTTTATTGTCCATCTTATTGTCTTTCCAGAAAGGCACAAACTTGTCCCCAGATCCTAGCACAGGGCTGCACACAGAGGCAGCTGAAGTTTGTTGACTGACTGAATGGAATGAGGCCACAAGAGCACCTACCATTTACTGTGTACCTTATGCCCTTATGTTATTTAATCCTCTCATTGACCCTACAAAGAGAACACCAAGTCTCTGCAAGATGAAACAATTAGACACAGGTCATCTTGTGACTAGAGGCAGGGACTGAAGTCTGGTCTGCTCGATCCAAAACCTACGCAGTGTTCCTGGGATGGAGGAACGAGAGGGGTCCCACAGATGTCCTAAAGATAGGTGGGTGGGACCCCAAGGTCAATGAGGGGCTTTGCTAGAATGGGACAAAGAGGAGCCATGGGGCCCAAGCCCAGGGAACATTCAGACTGCTTAAATGTTAGGGAAGGGCTACTTGTGCAGAGGGGTTCTTGAGGCCTAGAGAAGGCAAGGGACTCGGCTGAGGTTACACAGCTGGTCAACCACAAAGCCAGGACTCAAACCCAGCCTCCTGAAGCCCTGTTAGGGGAATTGGCTGGACAGGGCCATGCAGCCTGCATAAAGGTTAAGTTTCAGGAGGCAGCACAGCACAGCTCTTATGTTCTGACATTCGTTTTTCCTGGCTGCATCCTGTACCAGCTTTGTAACTTGGGAAAAGCCTTCAACTTCATGCCTCCATTTTCTCATTTTTTTTTTTAAATTGGAGAATTGGGGGAGGGGAACAGTGTTGGGGAATTAAGCCAAGTTGTTGTTCTTCAATCTTAGTTGTGGAGGGCTGCTGCACATCGGCAGCTCGTGGTCTCTAAGCTCAAGGTGCTGTGTTACAATCTTAGCTGTGGGTGGGCATAGCCACCATCCCATGTGGGAGTTGAACCAGCAGCCTTGTTGTTAAGAGTGCATGCTGTATCCACTGAGCCATCCGGGCGGCAGCTCAGTTCAAGGTGCCGAGTTCAGTCTTAGTTGCGGGTGGGCATAGCCCACCATCTCGAACAGGCAGTCTTGTTGTTAGGAGAACATGCTCTCACCAGCTGAGCCATCCTGCCACCTCTTGGAAGCTCAGTGGCGGCTCAGCTCTGGCGCAGCATAACTGGCCTATGTGGGAATTGAACCGGCAGCCCTGTTGCTTAGAGCTCGTACTCTTGGTTTTTTTTTTTTTTGGTTTTTTTTTTTTGAGGGCACTGTCACTGGCTCTTATATGTGGGATCCGAACCGGGGCCACTGGCTTCCTATGCCAGCGCTTAACCACCGTGCCACTCAGCCGGCCCTTCAGAGCTCATAGTCTTAAGCTAACACTTAACCAACTGTGCCACTCAGCTGGCCCCATTTCCTCATTTTTAAACAGGGAATCAAATGAGCTGACATTTAGGAAGTCCTTAGTGGATGCTGGCCACATAGTAAGTACTCAGTATATGTTAGGTCTCTTCATTACTATCTGGGTCTGGGAGCCATGATGGGCTGTCTGGTGGGAGCTGGGCTGCCTGTGGGGAGGAGGAGGAGTACCATGGGAAAAGGGCTGACTGTGCGCCAGACTCTGTGTTGCCTCTCTGAGTTCTGAATGTCTTTGGGAAGCTTCTAGGCTCTGGGAGTGTGTGTGTGTGTGGGGGGGCAGGGGGCTGCTCATAAGTTCTAAAGATGAGGGTTGGAAGATACAGAGGCTTGCAGGGGACAATTTGGCCTTGAAGCACCCCTCCCTCCCCAATGACACTTCACTGAGAGTGGCTGTCACTGAGCTCCTCTGATGTGCCACATACTGTGATGAAGGGCACTGAGAGATGGGATTGGAAAATGAAAGGAACCTGTCTTCACTTTTTTTTTTTTTAAAGATTTTATTGGGGGGCCGGCCGAGTGGCGCATTGGTTAAGCGCTGGTTTTGGGATGCCAGTGGCCCCGGTTCGGATCCCACATGAGGGCCAGTGACACTGCCCTCTACAGCTAACAACAGCTCCACCTGGAGCTGGGCTGTGGGAGCCCCGGCGATGGTGTGGGCTGCAGCCCCTGCTGCAGTGGGCTGCCATAGGCTACAGTGAGTGGTCCGCAGCCAGCGTGAGCGGCTGGCAGCCAAGCGTGAGCCGCCAATAGCCGCGATGAGCAACATCCAGAGGCCAGCGACCGATCTGCCTCATCCGGGAAGAGCGCAATGACGATACCAACAGTGAAGCAACATCCTCCGCAACTAAACTGAAGAACAAAAAGACAGCAACTTGTCTGTTCCCCTTCCCCGATTCCCCAACGCTGTTCCCCTCCGCCAATTCCCCAATAAAATCTTTAAAAAAAAAAAGATTTTATTGGGGAATTGGGGAAGGGGAACAGCGTTGGGGAACCGGGGAAGGGGAACAGACAAATTGCTGTCCTTTTGTTATTGGGGAATTGGGGAAGGGGAACAGCGTTGGGGAACCGGGGAAGGGGAACAGACAAATTGCTGTCCTTTTGTTCTTCAGTCTAGTTGTGAAGGACATTGCTTCGCTGGCCCATGTTGGTATCATCATTGCACTCTTCCTGGGTGAGGCAGACCGGTCAGCGGCCTCTGGATGGCCACTCACACTGGCTGCCAGCTGCTCATGTTTGCTGCTGGCCACTCACTGTAGCCTATGGCAGCCCAATGCAGCAGGGTCTGCAGCTATGCCGTCCCCAGGGACTCACAGCAGCCCAGCTCCAGGTGGAGCTGTTGTTCAACATCTTAGCTGTAGAGGGCAGTGTCACTGGCCCTCATATGTGGGATCCGAACCGAGACCACTGGCATCCCAAGCCAGCTCTTAACCAACATGCCACTCGGCCGGCCCTGTCTTCACTCTTGATGAATCAAGGAGGATCTCCAGCCCCACCACTCTTCACCTTCTGAACCAGGAAAAGTCCACTGGTGAGAATTAGGCTCTAGACATGCACAGTCTGGGTGGAGCCCTAGCCCTGCCACATCCTGCAGGGTGATCATGGATAAATCTCTTAACCTGTCCAAGTCTCAGTTTCCTCATCTGCAAATTGGGGGTAATGATAAGACCTAACTCATAGTGTTGTCCTGAGGATTAAATGAGAGAATTCATGAAAAGCTGTTAGCACAGTGCCTGGCCCAAAGAAAACATACACCAAAAGTTGAGTGTTATTATTTTTGTCACTACATCATCTGGCCCTTTTCTATTTCACAGAAATGTCAGGTCAATTCATACTGCAGTGAAAAACAAGAAGAAAAGCCGACCCCTTTTCAAAGCCTGTTAGCGTGAAAAGACAGTAATGTAAGTTATGAATTTCAGAGCCACAGCTATATGACATAGGCCACTCATTACCATGTGAACCTGACCTCCAGATGCGGCGGTCATGGGGCTTGTAATTGAGCTGTGTGTGAATATACCATCATTGTGTGCACTATCACTCAGGAATGGGCCTAACTACTGCCATGTCAACAGTGTCACAGCTTGGGACAGGTGTTGGGCTGGCTCATGTGAGGATGTGCTAAGTTCTTTGGTGAGGAAGGGTCTGGAAGAGGCCAAGCCCACTGCTTCCCACTCAACTGGTCTGCCTACCACGACTGCTGTAAACTGGCTTTACCACTAGCACTCCTGGGACCTTGCATGTGCCCATCCCTGTAAAGGACTGGGAAGGACTCAAAAGCATAGAGTCCTTTACTTTGTGTCCACTCTATGAGAGTGGACATGTTGCCATGCCTGGTATGATGATGGATCCAGGCAGAAATGGAGACAACCTGGCCAGTGCAGGCTCAATCAACAGCTTGATTCCTGTCAGTCTCATCAGAGAAAGGGCGCTTAGCATGGGCATCTACCTAAGTGATCTAGAGAGTTTGATCAGCCGTGATTTGTTTCCAAAGTTAGCTGACAACATCACCATCCAAAGCCCTGTTGGGCGGCAGGGTTATTACTGACATTATCTATCTCACATGTGGGGACTCCTTTGACTCAGCAACCACAACCGTATTGCTTTCCAGGAGCTGCAAGGTTCACACCATTTGGCTGACCGGGGCTTGAGTTGGTCAGTCTAGGTAGAGGTTTGTCAATTTTGTTGATCTTTTCAAAGAACTAACTTGTGGATTGGTTAATTTTCTCTAATCTGCTAATTATAGCCTTCCCTCTGCTGGCTTTAGGTTTAATTTGCTCTTCTTTTTTTTAGTTTCTTAAGGTGGAAGGTTAGGTCATTGATTTGAGAATTTTTTTTTCACTTATAAGAATTTATGGGGTGACAGATTAGCTCAGGTGGTTAGAGCGTGGTGCTGATAACACCAAGGGGATTGCCGGTTCAATCCCCGCATGGGCCACTGTGAACTGCGCCCTCCTTAAAAGAGTCAACTATGCCACTGCAGTATGAAAGCAATGCGTAACCAATGACCATCGCTATTCCCCAATAAAAAATTTAAAATAAAAATGAATTTACAACTATAAGTTTCCCTCTAAGCACTGCTTTGGCTTCATCTCATAAATTTTCATTTTTGTTCATCTCAAAGTAGTTTCTAATTTCCCATGTGATTTTTTTCTATGACTCATTAGTTATTTAGGAGTGTGTTATTTTCCACATACTTGTGAATTTCCCAAATTTCCATGTGGTCTGAGAACAGTTTGTATAATTTCAACCCTTTAAAATTTATTGAGACTTGTTTTATGGCCTACTATATAGTCTATCCTGGAGAATGTTCCATGTATACTTGAGAAGAATATGAATTCTGCTGTTGTTGGGTGCAGTGTTCTAAGATGTTTGTCAGGACTTGGGCTTGACTTGCATAGCTGGGACTTTTCTTATAAAGGAGACCACCTTGATATGGGGTATTTCTGTCCCATTGTCATAATAACATTTATTGATTTTACCTTGTTTTAATATAAGGGCTAGGAGAGTTGCCTAGGGCTTTGGAGCTGATCACAGAAATTTATCTAGATTTCTTTGGGTCATATTTATCAGCATTGTAAACCCATACTAAGACAGTAAAAGCTCAAAGAGTAATCATTGCCTCATTTATGGTTTGTTACGGGAGTTTGTCTATTTCAAAGAACTCTCCCTGAGATGGACAAAGCTCCTTTATAGCATCCAGAACCCACTGGCGGTGGGGGGGGGGGACAGGACTGAATCTTTCTACTGTTATCTTGGAATGGATTTAAGGTTGGCGTGATAGACTGGAGGAAGGGCTGAGCTGTAAGATGGCCCAGCTGTTGTCATTTTTCCTTACCAAGTATCACATACCCTGTCCCGCATCTCCCAAGTGCATCAGCCGAAGTTCTAATGATTCATCTGGTTTTTGTCCATAGTGGTAGTGAATTTCTCTCCATTCAGTGTGTGTGTGTGTGTGTGTGTGTGTGTGTGTGTGTGTGTGTCTGTCTGTAAATGCTGTCTGAAAAGGGGTGAAAGCTTCTGTACTCCCAGGATGAGACTTAGTACTGGCTATCACAATGGGGCAGACCCGAGGCTGACCCCAAACTGTAAGGAGCTACCCCTCTACTCCCCAACCCCACCTAGAGGAGAGTTAGCAATAACCAGGGCAATGTCTGGTAGCTGACTTTGAACCTGATTCTTGGTACTTGGCCTGCAGCTACCTCCCTCATTTCTCCTTGCAAACAGGATATAAAGTCAAAGACCATGTATTGCTTGGTTGACTATACAATTTGGTTAACATGTGTGCTGCCGAGTCCCTTGGCCTTCCCTCAGAAGTTATTAATCTGCCCGTGAGGTCCTCATCCTTCCTTTTACAGAAAACCATGTTTCTGTCAGCATCCCATCCTCATTGTCATAATTATGGAGAACTGTGAAAGGTCTGATTTTACCTTACTTTCAAACAGGTTTGAGTGACACCATTTCATGGATGCTGACAGATTTCTAGGTCAAGTACTTCTTTACTCCCAGCACAGCCACTATTGTGAATGTGAGAATATTTGTCACTTCCCCTTACCCTCATGTCTCATGAAGGCAATGCAGATGGACTTGCATGGATGCCTATACACAAGCTGAGTTGTGTTACAGGAGAGGAACTTGGAGCTTAGGGCACCCAAACATTTTCTAATGAGCAGTAAGTTGCCTGTCTTTTGCTCTAGAGGGAGCCACTATCTCTGTTTGTCCAAGGCTGTTCACTATACAAACATCCTAGAAAAGAGAGTCCAGAACAAAAGTAGTGTCTCTGCTCACTAGACCTGCATAAACTCGAGACTGGTAGAGAACTATATCCTAGCACCTCTCTTTCATACCTCACTAAATCCTCACAGCAACCCTGCTAAGTAGGTATGACTGGCCCTGCTTTGCATATGAGGTATTGAAGTCCAGACAGGTGAAATAGATTACTCTAGGTGACAAGCCAGTAAGCAGATCCAGGATCAAAGCAGGCCTGCCTGATTCTGTTGTCAGGGAGTGGGCCCTTCTGGGTGCGATATCCAGGTTCTTGGCTTCTCGAGCAAAGAATTGAACAAGATACCAAGGCAAAGTAGTGAAAAAGCAGTTTGTTAGAAGAGATGGTACACTTCAAAGAAGTAGAAGCGGGCCCAAGCAGTAGAGAATGGCTCAAGGGCCCATTATTAGAAGAGAAATTACATTCCAAAGAGTCTGGAGTGAATCACGCATAAAGACGAGGCTCAAAAAGCTCAAAAAGGGAGGAAGGGACCTAAAAAAAAAGGGACCTGACTGCCCTGGACTTGGGAGTTTTTATCCCTTTTTCTCTAGAATGGGCTGTTCCCCTCTGGGTGTGGGACCACTTGATTGTCACCTGTGATTGACAAGAGGTACTGGGCAGGTGCGAGTGACTGGTCTGATCTAGTTGGGTATTTTCTGCCCATTTGTTTTCCTGCAGGGGTAGGTAATTACAATACAAAGGGTTAGTTTTGGATGGAGAGGGGAGTTCTCCTGGGCAGTGCATTCTGAGGGATGTGCAGGAATGCAGAGACCCAATGTCTGCCTCTAACTGCCTGTCTTGTTTTCCCTTTGAGATACATGATCCCCATAAAATCTCTATGGGAAGCTGAGGGACAGGAGGTCTTTTCTTCTGTATCTGCTTCCTGCTGGGCAGGGGCATAGAGGTGTCCCTGCCTATTGGGGTATTCATGGAACTCTCACCCTATCTGATCTCAGATGTGAGAAAGGGGTCTTGAGATCCAACTGGAAGACCGTGTTGGCTTATTTATTTATTTATTTATTTATTTAAAGGGCAGTGTCACTGGCCCTCATATGTGGGATCTGAACCGGGGTCGCTGGCGTCCCAAGCCAGCTCTTAACCACCGCGCCACTTGGCCGACCCCCATGTTGGCTTCTTTGGTTTCAACTGGCAATCTTGTTTGGGTGTTAGCTGTATCCCCAAGGCCTCTGAATGAGGAAAAATAGATTTTAATTAACAAATCTGTTAGCTCTCATGGAGCCTGTGGCCATTCAGTCAGTCACTCAGGTGGGGTTAATTGTCTGAGCCCAGAATGGGTTTGGAAAGAATTATTAGGCTTATTGGCCTGGGAAAATGTTAAAGCCTATTTAGTGTCTGGGATGGGTTGGGGGATATTGGGAAGTCACAGGCTTTTAAGTTGTTATCTGAAGCAGGGGTAGATTTCTATGAACAATTTATTGTTTAGGATTTAGAAATTGACTTACAAAACAATAAAGAAGCAGGGGGATAGGAGACTTTTATGATTCAGGCTAGGAGCAATCTTTAGTCTAGGGTTCACAAACTGATTAGAAGAGTAATCAAAGCCAGGAGCTAAGGAACTAAGAAACTAGGGAGGAAACTTAACATTTCTACAAGAAAGAAAAGAAGTTTTTCAGTGGGGCTGGGGGTGGGGCTACTCAGTTAGCCCACAACAATTTCAGGCCTGTGTTTGGCCCACCCTCCTGTATAACTTGAAGCAGAGAGGGGCCCTGAGTGGAAAAGGTGATGGGAATCCCCTTGAGTGGTGGGAGATGAGGAATGCAAGGGCCAGATTTGCAGCACCTTGGAGGCCATAGTAAGGACTTGGGATTTTTGTCTAAATGTAATGGGGCAATGCCAAAGGGTTTTAAACAAATGAGTGACATGATCTGATTTATGTTTTAAAAGAATTAATCAGTTTCCTGCTCTGTAAAATGGGGATAACAGTAGTATCTATCCCATAAGATTGTCATGAGAAATAAATGAAATGGAATAAATGGGAGGATAAATGTAAGGGTCTTAGTTAGTGCCAGGCAGAACAGGCTGTGGAGTGAACATTGGACACAGAAGAGTACATTCAAGGTGGGGCTGGGAACTGAAGACAGTAAGGACCTGGAGGGTCTGTGAACACAGGCTAGAGTTCAAGAATCCCTCTAGTCAGCTTGGCAGGGGTCAGGCCCCGAGTCAGGTACACTGCTGCTGAAGAGCCTGCTGGTAGATGGAGAGAGTGAAGAGGGGCACAGGGTTCTCCAAGTAAGTGGGAGGCAGCAAGGGTCAGAAAATGGCAGTTGCAGAGTCTATGCAGGAAGAAGATGGGGCCAGGAGGAGGGCACTCAATCTTCAGGTAAGACTGCAGAACATGTGCCATCTAACCAAAGGGGCAGCTTGTTGATGAGATTGTAGGGAATCTAAGTCCTTCTCCGCCGCTCTGCTGTACAGCCTTGAGGCACCTCAGGCTGCACATTTGGGGAACACTGCCTGCCCCATCTGGCTTCTTCAGACCTAATAAGGGAGAGAATATGTATGGAAAACAACACAGAAGAGAAAAACTTTACCAAGACCAATGTTAGGGAGCACTAGTAACTTTTATAGCCACTCACCCAAGAAAAGCATAAGTGTCACAAACATATATAATAAGCCCCTCACCCCCACGCTCCAGCATGCATTTATTTACTCAGCTGAGGCTACGACCTGAACTGTGTGTACATGCCCAGTAAATCGCTTTTCGGTCAGCAGGTTTTTTGAGGGCTTAACTTCAAAAGTTAGTGGCTGACTTTGCATCAGCCCGAGGTCTTGGGGTAATGGGTGGGCAGACTGAGACACCAAACATACTAATAGGCTGCAAGGTATAGAAAGCGAGAACGATCCTCGCCTGGCCTGCCTTGCGGACCGAAGTGAGAAGTACTGAAGCCTGAAAGCGCTCCACGCGCGCTCAAGGGGCCCTTTGTTATTATCAAGAGTGTTGTGATGACGCCCCAAAGGGAAACCCCAAGGAAGGCGGAGGCCAGCGGGGATTTCTCGAGCCAACTGGTTCCCTCCCTCTGCGGCGGACAGTAAGGGCGACCCTAAGCAGTCACTTCCGGGTCCTGCGACCTGAGCGAAGTTACCACGGAGACGTCTCTCCTGAGGCGCTGCCAGTCGAAAGTTTTTGTTTAGGGACAGCCGCTGGGGTGCGCAAACTGCGCAGGGTCAAGCTTGCGGCAGATACGCCCTACTCTGGGTATCACGATGTCCGAGAAGTACTCTACGCGTTATGTCCGCCATCCCTCTCTGCGCAACACCGAGGGGGCGGAACCAGCGGAAGGCGCTCTGCCTGTGCGTCACTTCCGGTGAGCCTAGTGGCGACCACGGCAACATGGCTCTGAATGGCGTTGGTGAGGACTTGAGCTGCGGGGGCCTGCGGCTGCGGGGTATGGGAGGCAGTCTGCTTCTGCAAGACCGCCCGGTGCTTTGTGCCTCTCTTCCTCCAGAAGTAGACGATTTCTCCTGGGAGCCTCCGACCGAAGCGGAAACGAAGGTGCTGCAAGCGCGACGGGAACGGCAAGATCGCATCTCGCGGCTCATGGGCGACTACTTGCTGCGTGGTTATCGCATGCTGGGCGAGACGTGCGCGGACTGCGGGGTGAGGAGAGACTTGGGACTTGGGATCGGGGATGGGTCCACGGACTAGGCTGCACAGCCCTTCCCCAGCTCTATTCTCTGGACCCCATTGCCCAGCGTCTCACCCCTGATCCGTGTGTTTTCTTTCCCCTAGACGATTCTCCTCCAAGACAAACAACGGAAAATCTACTGCGTGGCTTGTCAGGAGCTCGACTCAGACGTGGATAAAGATAATCCGGGTGAGGGGCCAAGTGTGCTTGGTGGAGAAGTGTGATGATAGAGGCCTGGGAACAGTAGGGAGGTGACAGTGGAGTCTGTGGGTGGGGCTTTCTCAGCTGTAGAGAGGAATATTCATTCAGTAAGAGCATTGAGTAAGTACTTCCTATGTGCCATACACTATGGATAGACTGAACTCAATCAGGCATAGTCCTGATGGGAGGGATGAATCAAGGACATAAGCAAATCTGATACAAAAAAGATAATAAATGAGTTGCCCTATAGAGTGTCAGGGAAAACGTTTCAAGCACAAAAAGAGCAGAGCAGTAGAGAGGAAGGAGGTAGCTCAGGGCTGAGGTGGGCCAGGTATCCTGATCATTCCACCCACTTTCTCCTCTCTTAGCTCTGAATGCCCAGGCTGCCCTCTCCCAAGCTCGGGAGCACCAGCTCGCCTCTGCCTCAGAGCTACCCCCAGGCTCTCGGCCCACCCCTCAGCCCGCAGTACCCCGCCCAGAACACTGTGAGGGGGCTGCAGCAGGACTCAAGGCAGCCCAGCTCCCGCCCCCTCCTGCTGTGCCTCCAAATGCAGATGTCCTGACCTGCACACAGGAGGCCCTCCTGCAGAAGCTGACTTGGGCCTCAGCTGAACTGGGCTCTAGCACCTCCCTGGAGACTAGCATCCAGCTGTGTAGCCTTATCCGGGCTTGTGCTGAGGCCCTGTGCAGCCTGCAACAGCTGCAACACTAAGAGACCCCTTCATGAGAAAAACCCTCTAGAAAAACAGCTATTCCTTTTGTGTGGTTTGTTCTTTTCTTGATTCTGAGTGTGCATGCTAGCCCCAGCTCCACTCGCCTTTTTCCTGCTTTTGGCCTCCGGCTCTACCACTGTCTGCTCTCCTTGATGCCTTGAGAGACGAATCGGGCTTGTTTCTGCTCAATTTCCCCACTCAGAGGATGAGGGGGAGGGAGAGGACTATGTGATACTTATCTCCTCAAAAGCAGGAACAAGAGGGATGGACCTCTGCAGCATCCCTGCAGCCTCCTCAACCGTCCAGGGCTCATTCCCCATCCTTGAGTGAGATTAGGATTCCAGTCCCTTTAGTAACTGCTGCTTGTTCCCTGAAGCATCCTGACACTATCATCCTTTCCCATCTCGTTCACAGACACTGACAGGGCGTCAGGTTTCACATTAAGGACCAAGTATGGATATACCCCAGTCTCCTGACCCCCACTTCTAGATTATTTTCCTTCGGAGTTATAATTGGGCAGAATAATTAAACACAGTGTTGGGGGTGGGGAGCATAAAGAACTGTGAAGGAACCGTGCCCGCCATTTTTGGCCTCTTCCCTCCCCACTTTTTCTGTCTCCCTTCTGTCAGTTCGCTATTCCTCTTACTTGCCTTTCCACGACTTGGGGCGACTGGGTCCCGCAGCCGTTGCCCTTTTAAAAGAGGCCCCGCCCATGCGGAGGGGGTTGGGTAGGGGCGGAGTCGGAGGCGTCGGGGAAGGAACAAAGCGCGGCCTGCGGGCGGCGGCCAGGCTCCTCGGGAGGAGCCGCGGGGTGCAGGGCCCGCGGGTGGCATCTCGGGCGGAGCGTTGAAGGGGAAGGAGGCGGCATCTTTGTCCGCGCCGGCCCAACCATGAATGGGCTGCCTTCGGCCGAGACGCCGAGCAGCGCAGGCTGTGCCCTGGCCGGGCTCCCGCCGCTACCGCGCGGCCTCAGCGGTCTCCTTAATGCGAGCGGGGGCTCGTGGCGGGAGCTGGAGCGCGTCTACAGCCAGCGCAGCCGCATCCACGACGAGCTGAGCCGTGCCTCCCGCGTCCCGGACGGGCCCCGCGGCGCCACAGGCGCCGCCAACGCGGGACCCGCCGCCGGTCCCTCCGCCCTACGTCGCCCTGTCAACCTCGATTCGGCATTAGCGGCGCTGCGCAAGGAGATGGTTAGTAGCTGGGCCCCGGACCAGGGGTTGGAGGGGAAGGCTGCTGCCGAGCTCGAGGGTCCCGGAGTGGAACGGAGTGGAGCACAGAGGCGCGAAACCAGGAACGTGTGGCCTGGGTTTCAGTGAACATGCAGAAGCCGGTTGGGTGAGGGGATATGGTAATAATTATAATTACTGTCTATGGCAATAGTTGCCATGTATTTTTTTCTTTTTGAGGGCAGTGTCACTTGTCCTCATATATGGGACCCGAACCGGGGCCGCTGGCTTCCCAAGCCAGCGCTTAACCACCGCGCCACTTGGCGGGCCCAAAATGCTTTATTCGTCTTATTTCATTTCATCCTGCTAGATAAATGTTACAGATGAGGATCAGTGACTTGTCCAAGTATTCACAGCATGCAGGTGGCATCTATGTCCGCAAAAACTTGTGCTTAGAAAGTGTGAGAAGATTGGCTAGAGATGTGGCTTGGGCTGAGGGTAGCCTGGACCCCAACCTCAGCCCACCCTCAGTCTTTTGCAGGTGGGGTTGCGGCAGCTGGACATGTCCCTGCTGTGCCAGCTGTGGGGCCTGTACGAGTCAATCCAGGATTATAAGCACCTGTGCCAAGACTTGAGCCTGTGCCAGGACCTGTCATCCTCCCTGCACTCAGACAGCTCCTACCCACCTGATGCTGGCCTATCTGATGACGATGAGCCTCCTGATGCCAGCCTGCCCCCGGACCCGCCACCCCTCACCGTGCCCCAGACACACAATGCCCGTGATCAGTGGCTGCAAGATGCCTTCCATATCAGCCTCTGAAGAGCTGGGGGGTGGGGGTTGGCAGGGGGCATGTACCCACGCAAAAGGCTCAGAAACCCCTCTGCAAGTACTCAGACTATAGTGCCTGCTCTTCCTTGTACCATTTCACCTCACAGGGGGGCAAGGCCTGTGTCCTTCAGAGGCATATCTGCCAACCCCCTCCTGCCTTGGGTTAGCTGGCAGTGGGGCAGGCACCTGAGCTACAACCTCTGCCCATGGCACTGGACCTCCACTTCTCCCACATGTGCAGCCCAACTTGGCCAACCTTCAGCCTGGCAGTGGGGGCCCAAAGCATCTTGCACTGCTCTCCTTGGCGTCTCTGGGATTGGGATGGGTGCCTGGCTCCATCTCCTTTTTACCTATTGCTGCTGTTGGCAGCTGCTGGCTCAGGAGCATCCCACCTCTATTTCTTGGATTCCACTGCCCTAGACAAGGGCTTTAGGACCCATTCCTGCACCCACCCACGGCCGGGAGGGCCAAGGCTCCATGCTGGATATTTAAGTTTAGGGGCATCCTCCTGGGCGCATTGATAAATAAATACTCTCAGCGTTCCTGTGTTCTGATTGCCTGTCTCTGGGGCAGGAAGATAACGGTGTTTGGGGCAAGTGCAGATCCCCGCTCCGCCGGCAGGTGGCGCAGGAGTCCCTGAGTGAAAAGAAAAGTCTTGCCTGTGGCCGGGTGCGAATCCTTCCTCACCCAGCGGGCTTGTGGAGCGTTCCAAGCTGTTCCAGCCTGGGCCTGCGGTTGTGACTGCGAGCCAGTCACTTCCCTTCTCTGGCCGGAGGCCTGGGAGCCCAACACCCCTCCATACTCGCTTTGGGCTTTCCTGGCCCGCCGGGAAGGAAGAAGGAACCGCCCATCTTGAGGAGAGAAACTTTCCACCCCAAGTAGGGGCGGAGTTGGGGCGGCACAGGAAATGGGTGGGCCCGAACCCGCGGGCCAAGGGGCCCCTTGGCGGGAGAGGGGAAGGCGCCTCCGGGAAGAGCCTGGGACCTAGTGAGTGCCCTATGGGTAGGAGGAAAGATGGAACCAGGGCCCCAGGCTTTGGTGCATAAGACAGGGGCGGCGCGGGGTGATTGGGGTTCCAGACGCCCCCCTTCCGCACTTAGTCTCATACAGGCCGTCTGGTCCTGCCCTACAGCACTTAAGACCTTGAGGATTCTAAGTAAAAAGCTTTCTCTCAGAGGAAACCGAGGACCACACTGCCGGGACTGGGAACCAAACCCGGTGTCAGGCCCACCAGAAGAAGCCTGACATTTGGGACGATGGGCGCTTAGACCTCCACGTGCACACACAACAACCCCACAACTTAAGAAACTAAGAAGAGATGACCTGGAAGTTGCACACGTAGGTTTTCAGGCCGCTCGTACCCATGCCCTGTAGTCACTTGCCTCCAGAAGACAACTCAGCTGGCACTCCCTGCAGATCAGACGTCCTGTTCAAAAGGAGTTATCAAGCACCAGGCTCCGGTCCATTCACAAACCTTGCATAGCTTTGGCCCAGCAGGGAGGGAACAGGCTGCTGTGCTGCCCCAGGACAGTTCTCTAACTTTGGGCCTGATAACTTGCAGCTCATTACCCTGCAGGGTGGGTGGGGAGACGGTAGGGCTCTAATCTAGGTGTGAACAGAGCAGCGAACGCCCTGGGCAGGCTTCCCAGAGAGGGAGAGTAAACACACACACACTTTCCTATCCATGATAACGGGTTCCATTTGAAACCTCACAAAAGCAGCCGGGCTCCATACTAAATGCAAGGTTTCCATGTACAAATAAAAATTTTCAAGGTTTCATCCTCTCAATGACTGTGTAAAAGGTGGAACTATGGTTATCCGTGTTTAAGAGAGGTAGAAACTGGCTCAGCGTGGTAGTACTTTGCTCAAGGTCACACATTTGTTGGAAGTCAGGATTTGAACCTTCAGATGCTTCTAACATTGGGATTATCTTCCCACCTGACAGCTGAGGAGTCAGGTTCCAAAATTGGCAACGGGGTGTTGCCCACAGGTAGAGCCACACAGGTTGGTCCCTGACTCTCAGTTCAGACTTGGGTGGCAACAGGAGTCTGCCACCCCAGTGTTGAGGGCAGCTGGCTCTGGCCCAGACACGCACTGTGACACTGAGCAAGTCTCCTTTCTTTCTGGGTTTCTCTTTCCCAACCTGTGAAAGGGGGCCACTCATACGTATCCCCCAGGGCTGCGGGCCAGGAAGGGAGGCAGCCCTGCCAGCGCTGGCGAGGGCTTCACCAAATTGCTGGTTGCCCTTTCTCAGGCACGCGCATCCACACCACCTCCGGGCGCAACCAGCGGGTGCTGTGGTCTTGGCGTCCCCAGCACCCCTGCGATCGCGGCGCGAGGCCCCGGAAGCCCGGCCGCCCCGCCCCCGTGCTCCCTCCCGGCCCCCGCCCTCTTGTGAGCCCCGCCCGCCTTCCGACGGGGGTGCGGCTCCAGGAAACGGCGCGGTCGCCGCTCAGCGCTCCAGCGACCCGACGCTCCCCAGACGACCCCGCCGATCCTGCCTGACCACCGGCTGGCCCCAGCGGCGGCGGCTGCGGCGACAGCAGCCCCGGGGCCGAGCCTCTGACACTTCAGCACAGACGGGGCGGGCGGGGCGGCTAGGACCCCGGGAGGCCATGGGGACCTGGGCCGGGCCAGCAGTCGCGAGCCAGCGGGAGTCTCGGGTCTGAGGAGCGGGCGGCGGGGCGGCGGGGGCCATGACCTCGGTGTGGAAGCGCCTGCAGCGCGTAGGCAAGCGGGCCGCAAAGTTCCAGTTTGTGGCCTGTTACCACGAGCTGGTGGTGGAGTGCACCAAGAAATGGTGAGTGGGATGGAGGCTTGGGGGATTCCCCCAGACTGGCTGGACTCCCGTCCTTGGAGTCTGAGAGAACCCTGCCCCAGCCCAATGGCTAAAGGGGCCCCTACCCCAGCTTGGGCCCTGGTTTCCCAGGCATACTCAGAAGGGCCCTTGCAGCTTGTGGGACCCCTAGAGTTGAGGAATGTGGGCGCTTTGGGGGAGTGAAGGTCAGGACTTCCGGGCCGAGAATCTGTCTGTGCCCACACTTCCCTCAGCTGCCGTTGGGACAGGGGGAAGGGAGGCCTCATGTTTTTGGCCAGAGGGATGGTTCTTGGTAGCGTCAGGAAAGGGAACACGTTTTGAGGTGTGTGGGCTGGCGGGCTGGGACAGAAACCTCCATGGACCTCAGTTCGGTGCAGAACAAGGATGTAGCCCCCTCCCCTCCTGCCCACTTGTTGGGCCAGAGGAACATCCCCCCTAACCCCCCTTCAGCCAGACTGGGCTCTGGGAGCTGGATTCATCTCCACAATGTCCTTAAAAGGGGAAACTGAGCACTGGGAGGAATAAGGAGGGAGGCGGTGGGGAGAGGCTTAAAGGAGCCTGAGGGCCTACGAGGTTGTGGATCCAGGAGGAGAGGGCCTGGAAAGGGCAAGGTGGTGGGGTGGGGAGAGATAAGGGGGTGCAGGACCCAGTCTGGACGGTTGAAGAGCCCAGGGGCATCTTGTTCACATGTCCCCATCGCAGCTGCCCAGGCCCCTGCGTCACACCCTAAATATACGTGCTCATTGGTGTCAGCTTCCCTTGGCTGGATTAGGGCACAGCTGTGGGGACCTCACCCGCCAGGCGGGGCTAAATTTAGGCTCCCAAGAGGAAGGGCTGCAGGGGGCAGGAAGGGACCATGGGGTCCAGTGGGAGGGGGATGAAAAGGAGGCTGGAGTCACTTGGGTAGCTACCGTACCCCTGGTCTTGACTGGGTCAGCCAGAGGGTTGTTCACTCTATTTGACAAGGCCCAGAGAGTTCAGGGATTGGCTGGGGTAACACAGCACAGGGCTGGTACTTCAACTCTGGCTTCTGGCTTCTACCTTCTATCCCAGCATCCTGGGTGAGGCCAGGGGACTCTGGGCATGGTCCTAGACAGCAGACTGAGGGTGTGGGCAATGTCAATTCATCTGAGTCACAGGGGACAGTCAGGGCCTTCTGGGCTTCTGAACCTGGAGCCCAGGCTAGGAAGCTGCCCGTATCCAGGTCGCAGCTTCCCAGGAGGGCGTGCCCAGCCTGAGTCAGGCTGCCTGGCCAGGCCCTGCCCTCCCAGTCACCCCCTGTCCTCCACTTCCCCTTTCTGAGAAGGCCCCATAGATACCCTTTTTCAGCCATCGCCAGTGTTTTGGGATTGGGGAGGGGAGTTTGGCTCCAGGCCAGAGGACTCTAGGTCAGCTATGTGACTTTACCTGGCCCCCAACCTCTGGGCCAGAGCATCCTCAGGGATTGACAGGAAAGCCATTTATCTTGGCTCAGCCTCCAGAGGGGCAGTGAACTGGGTGAACCCAAGTGGTCTGGCATGGCACTGTGTACAGGCAAGGAGGGCCCTTGTGCTGCCCTCAGCCTGATGGTCCTCTCAACCATCTCCACCCTCCTGGGCAGCAATTGGACCCTATAACCCAAAGGTGCCCTCTCCCTCCCCGGCCCAGCCACATGTTAGCTCCGTGTCTGGGACTGGGCCCTGTGCAGGCCACTCTCCTCAGTTTGCTCTCTGTCACCTCACTTCTCTGCCTCTCCTCTTAGTCTGCCTTGGCAGATGCTGCTCAGCTTAGTTAACACCTCTTGGAGGCCTTCCTCAATAACTGTCATGGGAGGCAGGGTCCCTGCAGAGCTAGGGTCCAGGGCTCTGGGTTTGAGAGGTGGGGAGCATGGCTGACTCTCGGGGTCCCTGGGCCCAGCAAAGGATTGGGCATGGAAGGCCCTGGGAGGGTCTCTAAAACAAGCTGACCCTCTGCCCCTGTGAACCTCTTACCCTCTGCCCCTCACTCTGACCCCAAGTCTGCTCCCAACCTCAGCCTTGCACTTACTGTTCCCTCTACCTGGAGCCCTCCTCCAAACCCTCACAGCCCATCCCGCCCCCATTTGTGTCTCTGCTTCCACACCAGGCTTCAAGGAGACCCTAGTGGCTCTCGCTCCTCTCCCTGAAGCCAGCTTGTTATTTTCCTTCTTGATTGGCACTCTTCCACCTCCGTTGTCTTCAGCCCCAAAAGGTTCTTTCCTCTCCTTTGCTCTGCTCTGCCCTCAAACTGGGCTGGGTTTATAGTATGCACTCCACAAATATTTGTGAGTGAATGGATGTTTTTTACTCCAAGTGTGCCTCTCCCTGCAGGGTCCTTGCATGTTTCTCTGTAATCTCTCTATCTCTCTGTCTCTGTGTGTGCCTGTCTCTCTGTATGTTTCTGTCTCCGTCTTTCTTCATAATCCCTGCTGACCCACATCAGGCCTTTGCCCTTCTGCCCTGGGCCCCACCCTGCCTCAGCAGCCCCACCCTGTTCTCTGTGGCCCCAGATAAGGGGCTGTCCATGCCTCTCCTGGGGGAGGGGGATATGATTAGAAGGAAGACCTGGGAGGAGATGGAGGGTCTCCATGGCCTGATTGAGTAGCCTCCTTTCCCCTCCCACCATACCCAGGCAACCGGATAAGCTGGTGGTGGTATGGACCCGGCGGAACCGACGCATCTGCTCCAAGGTGAGGGAGATGTGGACTGGGGGTCCAGGTTGGGTGTGGGGCCAGTGAGGGGGTGTGGGTAAAGCAGGTGAGATCTTATGGGGGTGTAGAGTCAGGTTCAGATCAGAATCCACAGACTGCAGAGAAAGATGGGACCAAGGTTAGAGACCAGGGCAAAGGGTGACGGGGAGAGTTAAGATTGGAGGACTCTGCTCATTGTAGGCCCACAGCTGGCAACCAGGCATCCAGAACCCATACCGGGGCACCGTGGTGTGGATGGTACCTGAAAATGTGGACATCTCCGTGACCCTATACAGGGTGAGTCTGGCTCAAAACATAGTAGGGACTGGGCCAGAGATTACAGCCCAAGGCAGCCACAGGGGTCCCCTGGTGGGTTATCTATCCAAATAATAAAGAACAGAGGGGTGAGACCAAGAATTGCAGCAGGGGCCTATTGAGTGTGAGTGTCCAGGAGGTCACCTTGGAGGAGGTTGCATTTACCTGCCACATGCAGCAGGAGGGACAACTGGGGTCAGGAGAAGCTGGGGGGCATCCCAGGCAAGATGGATCAGCATGTGTGAAGGCCCCAACCCAACACCTCCTGAGCCAGCACAAGCTTTTCTCCATGCACTGCTCCTACCCTAGTAGTCCCTGTGCCAACCAGTGTCCCTTTCTCCTAGGACCCCCATGTGGACCAGTATGAGGCCAAAGAGTGGACGTTTATTATTGAGAATGTGAGTTACTGGGGTGGGTTGGGCCCTGGGGTCTCAGGGACTCAGGCAGCATGGATGCTCATTACCCGCTCCTTGTCCCCGGTCCACAGGAGTCTAAAGGGCAGCGGAAGGTGCTAGCTTCGGCTGAGGTGGACCTGGCCCGCCATGCGGGGCCCGTGCCTGTTCAAGTTCCCCTGCGGCTGCGGCTGAAGGCCAAGTCCGTGAAGGTTGTGCATGCGGAGCTGAGCCTCACCCTCTCGGGGGTGCTGCTGCGGGAGGGCCGTGCCACGTGAGTGCCCACCTGCTCTCTTGGCTCTAGTCTGCAACCTCTGACTCCAGCCCTCACTCCTGACCTCTGATCCTCAGGGACGATGACATGCAGAGTCTTGCCAGCCTTATGAGTGTGAAGCCTAGTGACGTGGGCAATTTGGACGACTTTGCTGAGAGTGACGAGGAAGAAGCTAATGGTCCAGGGGCCCCTGAGGCACGGGCTCATGTCCCCCAGCCTGGTAGGCTCACAGCCTGCCATGGATTGAGACCACCAAGACCTAGGGAGGGTGGATGATGACCCAGGCCATAAGCCATTTGCCATGTGGGGGCAGGGCCAGCTTGTGATGGGAGCTCACTATTGCTCAGGCATCCCCAACCTGCCCTGCAGCCCTGATTGTCTAAACTTGGCCCCTGGTCCTGTGGTGGCCTGGGTTCTTAGCTGAGTCCTGCAGGATGGGTTCCCAGTGCCTCCCCATGCCCCTGGCCCTCTCCTCACCCCTGAGCGGGTGCCTGCCCAGCTCTGTCCCTGCCCTATGACAGCTGGGCCAAAAGTGCAGAGAGGGGTGCAGTCCAGTTTCACTACCCTCGCCACCCACCCTCATGCCTAGTCACTAGCTTCTTTATCCCTCCCTTTCGCTTGTTAAGGCTTTTTTTCTGTCTGTCCTGTTCTCTCTTTTTCTCTGCATCCATGGGCCTGTCTCTTCTCGTAGGCCGGGGCGGTGCCCTGAGGCTGGGGCGTTTCCCAGGTAGGCCCAGCACTCTAGTTGGATGGAGGGGGTTAGACCTGCAGGGCCATGCCGCAGGCCGACCCTGTCCCCCAAAACCTTTCCCCAGATCCTTCCCGGGAACTGAAAACACTTTGTGAGGAGGAGGAGGAGGACCGAGTAAGGCCCCAGCAGGCAGGTGAGGCCCAGGCTGGGCTTGGGAGGGGACTGGACCTCTAGTCACAGGTCCTAGGCCTCAATGACCCCTCCTTCTTTCCTCCCCAGCTGCCAGCCCTTCTAGTGCTAAGAATACCAGCCCAACCCCTGTGAGTGCCCCTGCGCCCCCAGCCAGGGCCTCCCGGGGCCAGGGGTCAGAAGCAGCTATTACAATAGGGGGCCAGGTGGGGCCTGAGGCCCCAAGGTCCCCAGAAACCCCACCAGAGACGAGGTGAGTTTTGAAACCAGCCTCACCCTCCCCTGCCCACTGTTAGGATGCTGTACTCCCCCTACCAACCTGCCTTTCCAGTACCCCAGCAATGTCAAGGATGGGGCATGGCACTGAGAGTGGGGGGCCAAATGAATCCCTCCAACATCCCCTCCTGATCTCTCCTCAGGTCTTCAAGACAGCCAGCCCAGGACATGGCCCCCACCCCGGCCCCTCGGCTCCGGAAAGGCTCTGATGCCCCCTGGCCCTCAGTCCCCCAAGGGAAGGATGAGGCCCCAAAAGCCTCAGGGGTTCCCCCAGCAGGAGTGGGTTCTGCTGGGGACACCCAGGCCCAGGCAAGCCCTCAGGAAGGGACAGAGGTCCAGGGAGCCAGGCCAGGCCCAGGCACCGAGGATGGAGGCTGCAGAGACTTTTTGGGAGAGCAGAAAGCTAAGGTTGAGGAGGGAGCTATTGGGAACAGGCCAGAGGCCAGTGGGGTGGACACCGAGCAGGGGTCAGGAGTCAGAGGAGTGAACACTAAGAGGTCAGATGTCACAGCTGGGGAAGCTGAAGAAAGTTCAGAAGTTAGTCAAGTGGATGCTGAGCAGAGGTCAAAGGTGAGACATGTGGACACTGAGGGACCAGAGGCTAAAGGGGTGATGTCTGAGACAAGATTCAAGGGGATACCTGAGGCTCCTCCAAGGGGTTCTCAGGGGAGGACAGGGGTCAGGACCGGGGATGAGTCTCCCATAATCCAGAGCCTACCCCCATCAGAGCCTGTAGGGTTCTCCGGGCATCTCAGTGACCCCAAGGGGGTCAGGGCTGCTGCAGGTCAGGAGGGAGAGGATGCAGAGATGAGGGGTGGGGCCTCTGGTGTTGGGAGGACAGGCCCGGAGCAGGGTCCCTCTGTTGGAGCAGCAAGCACCAGTCTTCAGGTGAGCAGGTACCAGGGGGCCCCACCAGCAGCTGACCAGGGGACGATGTCTAAAGATCTGGGGATCTGGGAGGCAGAAACTGGGGACTTGAGGGTTCTGGGAACAGAGACAGGGTTGGCAGAGTCAGAAGTTCGGGGGACCCAGGAGACAGAAGCAGGGGGATCAGGGTTCCCAAAGATAGAGACTGGGACAGCAGAAGCTGAGATGTTGGGAGTCCAGGAGACAGAGATAGAGAGATCAGGGGTCCTGGAGTCAGAGGCTGCTGAGATGGCAGAACCTGAGGAACTGGAGACCCAGAAAACAGAGGTTTCAGGGACCCTGGGGGCAGAGGCTGGGATGGTAGAGTGTGAGGTACTGGGGATCCAGAAAACAGAGGCTAGGGCTTCAGGAGTTCTGGAGATAAAGACTAGGATGGCAGAGACTGAGACATTGGGGACCCAGGAGATACCTGGGGGCTCAGGGGTACTGAGAATAGGAGCTGAGATAGCAGAATCTGCAATATTGGGGGCCCAGGAGATAGAGGTAGGAGGTTCTGAGGTGCCAGAGATAGAGGCTGGGAGGGCAGAGGCTCGGATATTGGGGACCCAGGAAATAGAGGTGGAGGATTCAGAGATCTCAGTGATAAAATCTGAGATTTCAGTGACCCAGGGAACAGAGTTAGGGGGTTCCAAGGTTCCAGGGTTTGAGGCTGAGACAGCAGAAGCTAAGGTATTGGGGACCCAGGAGATAGCAGCTGAGGGTTCAAGGGTCCCAGACATAGAATCTGAGATAGCAGAGGCTCAGGAAACAGAGGTAGGGGATTCAGGGGTCCTAGGGATAGAGACTGAGACAGCCAAAGCTGAGATATTGGGGACCCAGGAGAAAGCATCTAGGGGTTCAGAGGTTCCAGGGATGGAGACTGAGACAGCAAAAGCTGAGATATTGGGGACCCAGGAGATAGCAGCTGGGGGTTCAAGGATCCCAGGGATAGAGACAGTGGTGGAGGATTCAGGGGTCTCAGGGCCAGAGGTTGGAAGGGCAGAGGCTGAGGGACTGGGGACTCAACAGACAGAAACCACAGTTTTGGAGGTTGAGAAGACTATGATCTCGGGGGTCCCAAAAGCAGAGACTGGGCTCTTGGGGACCCTCATATATGAGGCTTTAAGGGCCCCAGTCACTAAGCATGGAGCTTTAGGATCCCAGGGAACAGAGGCAGAGACTACAGTTTTGAGGATCCAGGAAGCAGAGGCTGAGGTTTGGGGGTTTTCAGAGGTCAAGTCTGGGGTTTGGGAGACCCAGGAAACAGAGATGGAAGTTCTAAGGCCTCCAAAGAACCAATCTGGTACTTTCGAGTCTCAGGAAGCAGAGGCTGGGGTCTCGGGAACTGAGAAGGGAAAAGAAGCTGAGGGAAGCCTCCCGGAGGCCAGCCCGCTTGAGGCACAGGTGGCTAATGGGGCAGGGGCTGGGGTGCCCAGGCCCTCAGGGGCCTCTTCCCCAAAGGAGCCTGAAGAGGACAGGAGGCTGCCGGGCAGCCAGGTAGGGATGGGGGCCGCCGAGGGCCCAGTCTTCTGCTTCCCACTAACCTGAGGCTGAGCTAACGGCGGCTCTGCATGGACCCACCTGGTCTACTGGGGTGGGGTGGGACGGGCTCAGCTTCGAGGAGCCCCCTCACCCCTTCCTCTCTCAGGATGCCCTGGCTCCCCAACCCTGTCTTCCCTGGGCTGCATGGAACGGGACGTCCCTAGGCTGATTTTCTGGGCTGACCTGAGATGTGGCTGCTGGTGACCTCTGATCTTGCCTGGGGGGCCACTGACCTTTTGGCGACCTTGGTAGATAACCCCAGAGCTGGCAACCCTTTTGCCTGGTCCCAAGGCCAGTGTTCTCTGGTGGCCCCTGTAAACCCAGAGCTGGGGCTGGCACAGGTCCCATAGTCACACTAAGCCCATCCCTGTGTCCCCAGACACCACCTGCCCTGGTCAACTCCAGCCAGTCCCTACTGGAGTGGTGCCAGGAAGTCACTGCTGGCTACCGTGGCGTCCGAGTCACCAACTTCACTACATCCTGGCGCAACGGCTTGGCTTTCTGTGCCATCCTGCACCGATTCTACCCAGACAAGATGTGAGCTGCCAGAGGGGGTGGGAATGAACTGGGGAGCCTGCCAGGAGGGCAGTGGGAACGCAGCCTCTGACCACTGCTCTCTCCACAGCGACTATGCCTCCCTTGACCCGCTTAACATCAAACAGAACAACAAACAGGTGAGAGGGGGATGGAGCAATGCTTGGAGGGAAAGATGGTCTAGAGAGCCAGGGCTACGTCCAAGATTTGGGATCCTTCTGTCTATAGGAGAAGAATCTGTGGCCTGGTGGGCCCCAGCTGTGGCAAGGTCCTTTTGGAAGTTCTGCCACTTTTTACCCTTTCGGTCTTTTAAATTGTTTGTTTTCCTGAGTTTAGTTTTGTTCTTTTGTCCACTTTTTCCTTTTCTTTTTTTTTTAGCTGAGCCATCCTGCTACCTATTGGCAGCTCAACGGCAACTCAGCTCAGGCTGGCATCGAACCGCTGTTGTTCAGAGCTCAGCTCGCACTCTTGAGTGAGCTCTTAACCAACTGAGCCACTCGGCCGGCCCTTAGTTTTGTTTTTTTAAAGCATATTTCCACTAGATGATTTTTCCAAAACCACCCTTTGGTGTGCAGTTGCTGGGTAACGCGGGGGCGGGCCCTGTTGCTACAGTTCCCCCAATAGGAGGGTGAGGGCATTGCTAGACAATCCCTGGCTTGCAGGTCGCCGGGACCCTGGGTGGTCTGCGGCAGGGCCGCGGCATTGCCGGGTGACTCCCGCCACTGCTAACCCCAAGCACACTGTTCCTAGGCTTTCGATGGCTTCGCAGCACTGGGCGTGTCGCGGCTGCTGGAGCCCGCTGACATGGTGCTGCTGTCGGTGCCCGACAAGCTCATCGTCATGACGTACCTGTGTCAGATCCGTGCCTTCTGCACCGGGCAGGAGCTGCAGCTGGTGCAGCTGGAGGGCGGCGGCGGCGTCGGCACGTACCGCGTGGCCAGCGCCCAGCCCAACCCGCCCGACGACCTGGACCCTGGCTGCCTGGCGCAGCGGCTACGCGAGCACCGCGCCGAGACACCCGAGGAGCCCAAGGAGGCCGCGAGCCACGCAGACAGGCCGGCCCCGGAGGTGGCCATCCAGGAGGCCCGCTCTGCAGAGGCCCCTGTGGAGGGCCCCGGAGCCCGACCGCTGGTGCCCCCGGCGGAGGGGCTGGTGAACGGGGCCGGGGCGCCAGGTGCGGGGGGCGGCGTGCGCCTGAGGCGGCTGTCAGTGAATGGGGAGGCCGGGCCTGTGCCTCCACCCCGGGCGCATGGTTCCTTCTCCCACGTGCGCGACGCCGACTTGTTAAAGAAGAGGCGCTCGAGGTTACGGAACAGCAACTCCTTCTCGGTGGACGACCCGGACGCTGGAGCCGCTGCTGCGGTGAGCGCCTTCTCCTGGCACAGGGTGGGGGTTATGGGGAGCAGGGCGGAGAAGGGGTCGGTTCTAAGGGGCCCCAAGGGCAGAGCTGGCAAGGGGCTGGAGGCTTCAGGGATGGAAGACCCAGCTGAAGCGAGGAAGCACTTTCTGATCAGAGCTACCGTGTGACTGTGGTGTTTGCAGAAGAGTCCTCTAGAGAGGTCAGGGGACACAGGAGAGCGAGGCCCGTCAGGCCCAGAGCAGCTGCAGGGGCAAGGTCCTGGCCTTTGCGTCCAGCCTTGGGACATATGCTGGTGGTTTTTAGGCTTGG
This sequence comes from Aselliscus stoliczkanus, assembly GCA_033961575.1. Classification (NCBI taxonomy): domain Eukaryota; kingdom Metazoa; phylum Chordata; class Mammalia; order Chiroptera; family Hipposideridae; genus Aselliscus; species Aselliscus stoliczkanus. The sequence goes on from CM066736.1 coordinate 131,065,793, forward strand.
CACCTAGTTTGTGAAATCGTGGGCCGCAGTAGGAAGTTCCCAGAAGACCCTGTGTTGTCAGCACTCAGTGCAGCACTCTTTGGTTGGGGCTTTTTTTCCTTACTGGTGGCCCCAGGTCAACCAGCAGCCATCAGCTGCCCTGGAAGGTGGGGGCATGGCTTCTATATTCAAGGGGGCTGTTTAGGGCCTTCCAACCCTCAAATTCTATGACTTGGGTCTTTTTTTTTTTTTAAGACTTTTATTGGGGCAGGGGAACAGTGTTGGGGAATTGGGGAAGGGGAACAGCCAAGTTGTTGTCCTTCAGTCTTGTTGTGGAGGGCATAGCTAGCTCAGCTCCAAGTCCAGTTGCCACCTGCCACCCATTGGCAGCTCACGGCTGCTCAACTCAGCGTGCCATTCAATCTTAGTAGCCCACCATCCCATGCGGGAGTCGAACCAGAAACCTTGTTGCTAAGAGTGCACGCTCTAACCACTGAGCCATCCGCCTGGCCACCTGCAGCACAGGGCAGCTCAGCTCAAGGTGCCAAGTTCAATCTTAGTTGTGGGCGGGCATAGCCCACCATCCCATGCGGGAGTTGAACCGGCAACCTTGTTAGGAGCATGTGTTCTCACCAGCTGAGCCGTCCTGCTGCCTATTGGCAGCTCAGCAGCAGCTCAGCTTGGGCACAGCTCACTGGCCCATGTGGGAATCGAAGCAGCGACCCTGTTGCTCAGAGCTCATGCTCTTAACCAGCTGAGCTACTCGGCCAGCCCTGACCTGGGTCTTTAGATCCAGGTGCTGGAGACCAATTTCCTTTTTTCTGTAATAATGGGAGGTTGGTGATGGAAGACCCTGTTGGGTACCCATGTTCTCCCATTCCCTGCAGGTTTTAGGTCAGAGTCTCCCAGGGTGTCGCATGGTCACTGCACTGAAGGGGAGATGGTCCCAGAGAGAATAGGAGTTTGCTCGAGGACTCAGAGCCACTGAAGTCTAGGACACCAGCTTTCCAGCTGGGGCTCCAACCACTGCACTACCCTGCCTGTGGCAGCAGGCCACTCCAAGCCTTCACCTGCCTGAGGATGACCCCTGAGTTCCGAGGAAAGAACAGGATAAACTGAGAAAGGCTTTCTGGAAGAAGCATCCATTTGAGCCAGGCTGATAGAGTGGGCAGGTTTCCCCAGGAAAAATGGGAGGGGTGGTTTTCAAGTGTAGGAAACTGCACAAGAAAAAATGTGGCAACAGGAAAGCTCAGGTCTCATGTAGGGACCTGCCTGGCATCTCCCATAAAGTCCGCCACCAGTAATGATAACCGGCCTGGGGAGCAGGAACCTTGAGTGCAGGGCCAGAGACGCAGCATTGAGCCTTTGATGACAGACAGAAAGGGCCCTGGAGACACCTATAGGAGATGTGATAAGCAGGAATCAGAGGGACACAGCCACCCCTGGCCTGTCTGTTGGCCTCGACACAGCTTTGTTAATGTGTGTCATGGGCTCTTTAAATCTTAAAGAGGAGACTCCATCCTACAGTCTTCTGGGCCCAAGTCCCAGCATCTGGTCTTTCTATGCCAGGCCCCCCTCCAGCCCTTGTCCCACAGGAGATATTTGACCCGTGAAACTGGAGGGGATTCCTCTTTCGCCACTCCCAACCCTCAAGCCCCATGTGTGCAGTGGGAGAATGTTGGGCCTGTCCTCGCCCTTGGGAGCTCTCAAAGTCCTGGAGTGGGATGAAGACAGGAACCTTGAAGCTAGGGTGGGGCTGAGGTGATTCCATGAAGAGGGCAGCATGTGTCTGGTGTAGCCCAGCAAGGCTTCCTGGAGGAGGGGTCACACATAAATGTGTAGAAAGGGGACTTTGGGTCAGACATGAGGAAGTGTTAGAATTCCCATCAGGGCTGATGTGGTGAGTAAGCTCAGTTGCTGCTGAGGTTGGGGTTTCTCCACTCTCCTGCCTCTGCCTGCCCTGGCGTTGGAGTGCTTGCTGTGTGCCTGGCCTGCTCCCACAATCCCTCATTGACTCCTCACAATGACCCTTCCAAGGAATTACTATCCCATTTGTAGATGGGAACATTGAGGCTAAGGGAGATGAAGAAAGGCAAAGGAAGTTGATACAGGTTTTGAGCCTGAACTCTTAAATGGCACCGTCTACTGGGCCCAGCACTGTTGACTGGCTTTGTGACCCTGGTAAAGGCACTTGACCTCTCTGTTCTTTTCTCGAGGATGAAAGGTAAATAAATGTATGAAAGTTCTTTACAAAGTGGCCTTGAGGCATCATTTAAGGGTGCCCGCTAAAAAAGGAGCTGTGTTTTCCCCTAGATGCCTTTCTGGAGTACTTGCAACCCCAGGTTACACAGGGCTGGGATTTCTCCCCGTTTTGTGTTCAAGGACACAAACAGAGGCCCAGTGGTTGTGACCAGCCCAGAGACAAACAGCAAATTGGTGGCCATGCTTGGGAACAAGCCTTTGGATTAGGCAGCCCTGGGCTGTAGGCCAGGCCCTGTGTGAGCTTCATCTCTAACCCTCAGTTTTCTCATCTGTAAAGTGGGGATGGTAATCTTCCTTGCCTCCCAGGGTTGTTGGGAGAATGAAATGAGCCAATACGTGCATGTGCCCACCACATGAATGCTTAATCGATGTCAGCTATTATTGTTAATTGGTGTACCCTGAATGCTTCTCTGGGCCCCACCCTGTCTGCAGGGGCTACCTCTGGTCAGGGAGACAGAGGTAACCAACAGCCATGGCAGAGTGGGTAGAGGGTTGGAGCTGTGATGGGAAAGGCCCAGGAGGGAGCTCGGGGGGTGCTTCAGGAGCATGAGGGTCAGGGGAGCAGTCAAAAGCGTCCTGGGAGCCAGAAAGGGCCTCTGAGGAGGTGGAGCTGAGCTGGGCCATGAAGGTCAAGTTGGTGTCCGGCAGATTCCAGGCTGAGGAAGCTATTTGGGGAAGTGAAAGTCCATGACTGGCTGGAGGGTGGCATCTGGGTGGGGTTCGGGGTAGTGGGAGTTGAGGCTTGGCCTTGGCAATGAGGCTAGGGGCTGAGGTAGACGTGGTGGAAGTTTGAGGAAGACCCTTCAGTTGTGGCTTTAGGGTAAAGTCAGCAGGCAGGGCATGGGTGGTGGCTGGTGAGGAGGCCACCACTGACCCAGGCCAGAGAGGATGGCACCTGAGCAAGGGGTGTCCAGGGCTGCCCCTCAGACAGGTGCAGGGTGGGGTGGACAGTGGAGTGGCTCAGCCTCTTCTCCCTGCTCTGTGACCTAGAAAGGTCACCAGAGCAGGAGCAGTCAAGGGGGCCAGGCTATCAGCTGAGCTGAAAGTTGGGGGCTCCTAGGGCTGACAGTCCCAGCAAGTCTCCAGGGGTGGGGCACATCAGGGGCCAGCCTTGTTCTTCCAGGCTAAAATTGGTAGGCCCAGCCAACCTGCCCTGTTTTGAGTGTTATGTGAAGCAGAGAGTATCCAGGCATGGAAATTGATAAGGTGGGAGGGTGCCCCCTTTTGGCAAGGATATGGAGGTGCTAGCTCAGGATGGCCACATCAAGCCTGCTGGGTGTCACTGTGAAGGCCCCTAGCCATGATGGGGATGCCAGCACCAGGTGATAGGACTCAGAGGTAGCCTAAGGGAACTCCATGGAGGCAGCGACAGAAGGGGAAAGGAGAGCCCCCAACTAGGCCCTTCGTAGCCTTTCATCCCCAACTCTCACCAAAGCCCTGTGAGACCCCAGGAACGAGGGTGATGAGTCTCAGGGAGTGGGAGTGGACTGGCCCAGGACCACAGGGCCAGGAAGGGTGAAGGCCGCGGCCTGCCCTTGAGGAGGCACTTTCCCTAGAGGGGTGAGGGTGGAGTGCTGTGCATGCAGCACTGGAGACACAGCTGGGGTGGGCAGGCTGTGGAATTGGGGAACCCCTCCAAGCCTTCATGGTCTCCTTCCTCCACAGGAAGGCCTGATCCCTGATCCCAGCCCTGCCTCCAGCCCACCCACAGCCACAACCCTGCAGCAGCCCCCTGGTGAGTAGTTTTGAAGGAGTGGTGACCCAGCTCAGCTCAGATTGCTCATAGATCCTGAGCTGTGGACCTCCTGGGGGCAGGTGTGAATTGGGGGTGCCTTAGCCTAATCTCTGTCTGCAGGTGGGAGTACCCCATCGGAGGATCCACCCCCAAGCCCAGGGGAGGAGGCTGGACTGGTAAGGTGGGCTGAGGTGGGAGGAGCTGATGGTTGGGCACTTCCTAGGTAGGACCTGGGCTGAGCCCTCCCTTTTTACCCCAGCAACGGTTCCAGGACACAAGTCAGTATGTGTGCGCAGAGCTGCAGGCCCTGGAACAGGAGCAGAGGCAGATAGATGGGCGGGCAGCCGAGGTGGAGACTCAGCTGAGGAGCCTCATGGAGTCAGGTATGATGGGCGCCTACAGTCCACTCCCCAACACATGCCACCAGATCTGTTCAGCCCTGTAGCCCTTCCTGACCATGGGAGGAGGCAAGGCTGGGGTCATGCCCATTCACAGCTGGACACACTGAGGCCTTGAGCTGGGAAGTGCACTGCTTGCTGGAGGCACAGCTCTGACTTCTGGGATGCCACAAGGGAGCGGGGCCCCCCTCCTAACCCCCAGCTGTCCTGCTCCTGGCACCTGGTCAGGGGCAGTGACTCTCCTGGCCTGGTTCAGGTGCCAACAGGCTGCAGGAGGAGGTGCTGATCCAGGAATGGTTCACACTGGTCAACAAGAAGAACGCTCTCATCCGGAGACAGGACCAGCTGCAGCTGCTGTAAGTGCTGGCTCCTTACCATCCAGGCCCCACCCCTGCCCGCCCAGGGCCTGCAGAGCACGGGAGAATCTTCACTACTTTGGTTAGGGTTATTCACTGCTTTCTTCTTTCTACAAAGATCTTATTGAAAAATTGCTTAGCCATCTTAATTTTTGCCCCTAGTTTCCTGCATAAAGTGTGTACATCTTAAATTCGTGCTATTTTAACTATTGAAAGAAAAATGTGGTACAGGCAGGTTGGAGCTGAGTGCCTCAGTTTGACCTGCTCCTTTAATCAGGAAAACCCAGGCCCAGAGAGGTTTCAGCTGGTTTCCCCAGTGGGGTCAGACAGAAGCCACCCTGGCCATCATCACCTTTGTATTCCTGAGTGGTAAAGGTGATTTAGCCTCCCTTTTGCATTTTGAATCATTTATCAGAATAATATTTAATTTAATACTTGCTGTTTATGAGTAATGTTCATGCAAATAACCCCATGGGTTCTTCTTTTTTTAAAGGGTGGGTCGGTGGTTGGGAGGAGACAATATAAACATCCAGCAATTGGGCAACATTTGGAACAAGAGATGACTCCAGGGTATAGCTCTGCCTTCATCCCAGCCCTCTGCTGGATCTGGTGGTGAGGTGGGATGGGGGCGATTCCCCTTACCCTGACCTGGCACCCCCAACCCCCAGCATCGAGGAGCAGGACTTGGAGAGGAGATTCGAGCTGCTGAGCCGGGAGCTACGGGCCATGCTGGCTATCGAAGGTGGGAGATGGGGCCAGGTGGGAGATGGGGCCAGGTGGGAGATGGGGCTGGAGGGGCTGGGACCGAGGACAGGGCAGGGGCCGACCCTCTTGACCCTCCGCCTCCTCCGCCCTCAGACTGGTTGAAAACGGCGGCGCAGCAGCACCGAGAGCAGCTCCTGCTGGAGGAGCTCGTGTCACTGGTGAACCAGCGCGACGAGCTGGTCCGGGATCTGGACCACAAGGAGCGGATGTAAGTGGGGCCGAGACCGCTCTGGGAGCGAGGGAGGGGCTCGAGGTGGGGCGCACTCTGGAGGAGTGCTAGGCCTGGCCCGCCGCTGGGCCTGACTTGCACCGGTTCCCTCCCAGCGCCGTGGAGGAGGACGAACGCCTGGAGCGCAGCTTGGAGCAGCGGCGCCGCAAGTTGAGCCGGCAGCTGAGCCGGCGCGAACGCTGCGTGCTGAGCTGAGGCCGCGCAGCCGTGTGGACGTCCTCAGCTTTTCTGCTGCGGCGCCGGGTCGTCGCCCCGGGCCTGCGCGCCGGACGACCGGGCCCCTGCTCGGCCTGTAGGGGCCGCCGTAGCCCCTTTCCTGGGGCAAGTAGGGCTGCCCCTCGGCACCGTTGGGTCGTATTTATTTGTCCGTGTCCGTGTGTGTGTTCGCGGGGCTGGGGGTTCCCGGAGCGCCGCGCAGAATCCCCTCCCAGACTGCGAGTGTCCGTGTCCGTGTGTGTGCGTGTGTGCTCGCAGGGTGGGGGTTCCCAGAGCCCCGCGCAGACCCCCTCCCCGAATGCAGGGCCCTGGGCGGCCAGCCCCAGGGGAGCATGATGGCTGTGAACTATCGCGCCCCTCCCTCCTCTGCTTCCTTTTCCTTGTGAGCAATAAATTTGGACAAGTTTACACCAGCGCCCACCCTTTCTCAGGACAGCTGGCTTTTCAATAGACGGAAGGGGTTGGCGCTTTGGCCGATAAGGTTGTCTGCGATGCTAAATGGGGCTGTGCTGGCTTTGAGGTTCCCAGATGCCAGCGGAGGCGCTATCTCAGCTGTGGAAGGATGATGGTGGTTTGGGTTGTTGACCTCTATAGGGAAGAACCATTTCGAAAAAAGAGGCAAAAGCACAGCCAGGGTGGTTGTCCGTTTTATTTTTTATTAACACATTATTCCCTGAGGTCCTCGCTTCCATCCCTCCCTCCCATCTCTAGAGGCTTCCTCTTCTGGCTTCTCCACCTGAAAGGAGTTCAGCTCCATCACCTGTCAGCTATCAGAAAGCTGGGGCCTGTTCTGGGGCTGTGGTTGAGGGGGGCAGGGTACTCAAAGCTAGTTCATCCTGGCCTAGGATGCCACCTTGGTCCTCGGGGGTCAAAGGGCCACTGGACCCAAAGAACTTCACCATGGCATGGACCTGTGGCAGCTCTGAGAATGTCTCCACAGTCAGCAGCATGGCCAGGAGCCCCAGGAGCAAGTAACCTGGGGAGGAGAGGTTGCTAGGGCAGCTCTTGGGGTGCTGATGATGCTCCCTGCCCACCTCCCATCCTGGTGACTCACCCTGGCACCTGATGCCACTCAGAATTCTCTAAACACTGTCACCTGGGTTATTCCAAATACAAATCCCACACCACACTCTGGGCAGGGTCCTTCCATCTGTGAGGCTCAGCCACCCCCCACCCCCCACCCCCCACCCCCCACCCCCACTGTTTTATGGGAATTGTAGTCCAAGCTCCTCTTCCCTCCTCTCCTCCCCCTGGCGCTCCTTGGAACTGGACTCACTGAGAAGTGCCATCTGGCCAAGATGGTAAAGTGCTGGATGCAGGTCACGGCCGCGCAGCAGGTCTCCCAGGCCGATGGTGCTGAGTGAGCCAAAGCAGAAGTAAATGGCCTCCAGCAGGCTGCAGTTGCCCTGCAGACCCCACAGAACCACTGCTGGTAGCAGCACGAAGGTACCAGCCACTAGTAGGCCCAGTCCAGCTGCCTGCAGCAGTGCAGCCCTGGCTGGTGCCAACTGCCAGCGGACAGCTACCCAGGCAACCGGACAGCTGAGCAGAGGCAGTAGGCAGTGATGCAGTATGGCCACAAGTGCTAAGGAGGCTGGCAGCCCCAATGCTGCATAGACCACACAGAAGGCCTTCCCACCTGCGGATAATGGGGCCATGTGGCCATAACCTGGAGAAGAGACAGACAGTGGGCAATGAGCACTTGAGTGGAATGCCTACTTATTGTCCCCATTTCCCCCAACATTGCTTCAGCGGAAGGCTGCCCTCTAGTGGCCGAGATGGCCAGAACTGTTCAGGTCCATGTTCTGTGACTGCTCTTCAGCGGGGGTCTTGGACAAGTCTCTTAACCCCTCTGGGGTATTCTTATTTTCTGGAAAATGAAAGAATTAAAAGAGACAGTCTTCCCTCAGGCTTCTTGCAACTGGGAACTGCAATTCTGAGAACTGCTGTCCTGCCCCAGAGGGAGCGTGGCTTTCTGAGATTCCTCAGCTTTGCCCACCTCCCCTGAGCAGAACACCACCCACACTTTCATTCCCCAAAGGTGTATCGAGTTATCCTGTGTGCTGGGCCTTGCACTGGAATGAATCCGAGTCTGCTCAGGCTCTGCCATTTGATGGTGGGGGAAACAGGAAAGTCAGTCAAGACACGACATGAAGAGCAGCATGCATGAGAGAGGGCACTCAAAGCCAGAAAATCATGTGCAAAGGCAGGGAGATGTGAGAGAGTGGGGTGTGCTGGGAGAACAGGATCAGCTAGTCCAGAGGTTGTAAACTCAAATGCCTAGAGGAGCCAGATGGGAGACAAGAGGGAGTGGTGGGGACTGGGGTGGCCTGGAGCGCATGTGCTCTGCCCAGAAGGGCAGGCCCTGCTCCACTCCAGCCAGTGTGTTGCCTTGCGGGAATTCGGACTCAGTGCAAATAGGTCTTTGGATTTTTCCAAAAGAAGTTGGTAAACAGACTTTAATTTTAAAAAATGTTTAGAGACTCAAGACAAAAAAACCCCCAGGGCTGTGGGTCCCATTGCTTTATTTTTGGCGGCCTTCCCACAATGCTATTCCTCTGCCAGGAATTCCTTTATCCCTCTGTGCCCTCTTGCCTTAGCTAACATCTCATCAGGACTTCCTCCCCCAGCAGCCTTCCCTCACACTTCCTCTTGAGTTGGTGGTCCTAATCTGTACTCCCCAGGTTCACTCCATTTCCCTCCATCCAAGAAGCCATCCCACGATTTGCTCTCTGTCTCATCTCCAGCCCGTGGGGTCTGGGCACCTCTCCTGGGTATCAGAGAATGCCTGGGGGTGGGGCTGGGGAGGTCACACCCCTCCTGGCAGCTGAAGTTGAGGTACCAGTTGGGGTGTGTTGGTATGGAGAGCCCCAGCTGTGATGTCAGGCCTAATAGGGCCTGAGATCTGTCTGGCACTTTGGGGCTAGGGGAAGAGCTGCACCCTCAGGGACCCCAGGGAGCGATGGCCTCAGGAGCCCCCTCCTGCCCGGCCGCCTGGCGGCCTTACCCGTGGTGGTGAGGATGCTGGCAGTGAAGAGCAGGGCCGAGGGCAGATCCCAGTTCCTGGCCTCTGAGCCATTGCCCAGGCTGGAGATCCCATGGGCCTGGGCTACCAGGGCGGTGCCCAGCAGCTCCTCTAGTACCCCGGGTGGCAGGCAGGCTCTGTACTCCGCCTGAAAATTGACCAACTCAGCCCTGAGTTTGGCCTGGAGCTGGAGTGCTGGAGGCCCCTCCAGGGCCTGGAACACCACAGCCCCAAGCCCCAGGGCCAGCAGGTGGGCCATGACCAGTAACCCATATCGGGCCCAGGGCCTTAGACCCCCCATGGTGTGCCGCCAGGAAGTCTGAGGTGCTCTGGGAGCTGGCTGCTCCTCCACAGGCACCTGGGAGGGGCTGATGGGTGGGGCTGGGAGGAGGCGCAGTCTGTGTAGGTGGCTGAGAGGGAGGGAAGCCTGGGCGGCATACAGCTGGGCTGAGTGTGGACTTGAGGCGAGGAGGCAGTTTAGGCTTGAAGGTGAGCTGGATCACTCCTCCCAGTTTCTGGGACCATTATTTATTTGCCCAGTTTCCTAAAGCTGGGGGTGGTGAGGGCTGGGTGGAAGAAGGTGAGGCCCAGAGAAGTGACTGGCTCAAAATCACACTGCTGGTTTTTTCAAGGACATGCTCACTCAGTCACGAACTCCATTAATCCATTCAGCAGGGTCTTGTGGACAGACACAGGTCCCTTCCCTCCTGATGTTCGCGCAAGAAACTTGTTAGCAAGGAACATGACATGTTCACTTTGTCATTTGCTCCCTGAAGGAAACCTTTGGCTAATGAGAGCGTTCTGGGAGAGGAGACTCACTGGGAAGGCTTCTGTAGGAGTGACATTTTAGCTGGGGGATAGAAGAGGCCAGTCAAGGCGGGAAAGAGCTTGGGTGTGAACGGAACAGGGGACTGGCTGTTGGGGGAGGGCAAGGGGTTTAGGATGCAGGACCTTGAAGACGTGTCCCCCAGAGGACTTAAGGCGGGGGGAATGGGAGTGGAGGGTCACTGTAGGCATCCTGGACAGAAAGCTCAGTGGGAGAGGAATGTGGGATTTGGGATGGGTCTGGTGGAGATGGGTGTGTGGAGTTGAGGATGCACAGAGCACCCTGGATAGATGATGCTGTCATCTCTGTTTCAAGTCCTTCCTGAAAACCCTTTGTGCCCTGCCCTCCTGGGTCCCACACTGCTGAACACTGGAGACCCAGTAAATCTGGCTGCCATGGAGCATGCTGGGAAGGGGGTGGAGTTGGGGAGCCTGGACTAGGATTCCCATAAACCATAGAATCCCATGGCAGTAAGGGAGCTGTGAGTGGAACCAGGTGCCAGGGTGGGTCACTTCTCCTGTGTCCAGACCATGGGAGAGACACACCCAAGACAAACCCCCAAGAAGCCGCCCAGAGGGCTTTGGGTGCCTGAGTTCAGCAGGCTGCCCTAGCTGGGAGCAGCATGGCCAGGAAAGGAGTCCCAGGGGAGGTAACATCGCAGGCGGTCCTGGGAATACCCAAGGACCTTCCGGCAGCAGGATGGATCAGGGTGAAGAGTTGTTTGAAATGGTGGGAAAGGCCTGGCGAGGGTGGCGAGGTAGATGAGGCCAGTGCATGTGGGTGCCAGGAAGACTGATAAGGGCCTTCAATGCCCGACTGAGGCTGGCGGACTTGATCCCAGGAGAGGAGTGTGGTGCAGGGCACCAGCCTAGGCCCAGGCCAACTGCCCATTATGAGAGGCATGAGGTCACCAGGGTCATGTGATGGGTTGGATCCCTGGTTACCTCCAAGAAGGGTGACAGGCTGTGCTTGGGGAGACAGCTTGAGGAGTTTATTTGGCTTCATTGGATCCTGAGGCCGAGGCCCCAGCCCTGGCCGGGGCAGCAGGAAGGCACCCAGAGAACCCCGGCCCCAGATGACCCCCAGGGCACAGGGGTCCAGGCACTAAGCCGTGGGGCAGGGGCCACAGTAGCAGGACTTGGTCAAAAGTGCTGGTGACAGCTGAGGCCGGCCCCTCTCCCTCGCACCTCCCCTCCTCCCGGCACTACCCCTGGGGGCAATTCCCTGAGACAGGCTATGGTCCTCCCAACCAGCTGGATACAGTGTCAGGCCCCAGTGGGGCAGGTAAGTCGGGGGACCCACAGGTTGCAGGTGTGTGGGGGGGTACAGGCTCCCCCCCATCCAGTGTGAAGGCTTCCTGTGCAGTGTAGTGTTCCTGACCCCCAAAGGGGGTGGGGTCCCTGGGGGAAACCAAGGCAGCTACAGAGGCTTCCCGGCTCCTGTTCCAGTGTATGCTGTGGCCCCTCTAGGGCAGCTGGAGCGTGGGGGAGCAGCCCAGCCCACTCAAGGCCCTGCCTCTGGCATCCATGGGGCCTGGGCACTCGTGTCTTTGGTCTGTGCCCTGCAGTCCTGAGGGCCCCCTTGGAAGGAGTTGGCAGGCGGAGTGTCCCAGAAGGGGTCCGAGTCTGGGAACAAGGTCCAGGGTGCCCGTCGGGGCGCAGGCTGTGGTGAGGGCAGGGGTGAAGGCCGTGGCCCAGCTGACACGAAGCTCCACGGGTCGATTCGGCTGCGAAGGGGTGAAGGCCGAGGTCGGCTGATGAGGCCCAGGGGTGGTGAGCGTGGGGTGCCCGGAGTGCCAGGAGCGGAGCGGGAGATTCCTGGCGGGGGTGAGACAGTGCTTCCTAGGAAGGGTGAGGGAGGGCACAGGGTCAGGCAGCCACCTATTCCTGGGCATCCCCGGGACGCAATGCCTTGCTCTGGGCCTCAGTTTCCCTATCTACACAGTGAGCTCCATGACTCCTAACTTTTATGGCCCCTTATGTTTCACGGTGCACCTGTTTACTATGTAGTGGTTAAGAGCCAGGCCTCTGGAGTAGATAGGCCTAGGCTTGGATCCCAGCTCTGCCCCTTACTAGTGGAAGCTGAGAATCCCTAGCTCTCTCTGTGTCTTAAATTTCCTCATTGAAAAAGTGGGTCTAACAAGAGCAGCTGGTTCACAGACTTCTTATGATAATTAAATGAGACAATCTTCTAAAGCACCAGGAACCTGGCACAAGTAAGCAACCAGTAGAAGTCTGCTATGATCCTTGTCATGATTATCATTACTACTATTATGTCACCACCTGTCTGGCCCAGCCCCACCCCACCTGATCACTTGGTTGCTGAACTTAGAATTCAGTTCCCTACATGCATGCCCAGCATCCCTGTTAGGGGTCCAGCAGACTACTGTGGACCGGGCCTTACTGCCACGCATGTCCCCACCAGCCCCTCCTCTCCTCTCCATCACTGACGGGCCTGCAGTGGGCCACTCACCACGCCTCTCTTCCTCGCGCCGGGGGCTCTTGGCTGATGGTTGGCCTGTGGGGACACCCAGCTCCAGCAGCAGGGGCATAGGGGTAGGCGGGCTGGGGGCATCCGGACTCAACCGGGAGATGGTGGCAGCAGGTGTCTTCAGGGAGAAGCGGATGAGCGGGGAAGGCGGCTCGGTGGGGGATGGAGTGGGCTGCGGCGTGGGGGCTGCCGGTGAGGGCTCCCCACGCTCACGGCCTGGGCCCCCGGGTGGCTGCAGGTCGCGGCCAAGGCCCAGTGAGGCGAGCAGGGCAGTGCCACGCAACAGCGCACGTTGGATCAGCTTGGGCGTCCCGGAACTACTGCTGCGTTCTGCCACAGCTGGCCGCCGGGGCTCCTCTGGCTCCGGGCTTGGGCGGGGGGGGTTACCTGGTGGCAGGGGCAGGGCACAGGTTAGGCCATCTTAAGGTAGGGACCCCCTCAGTGGCCCTGGAACAAGGACTGAGTTCTCCCCATATCTTCCCTTACCCGGCCCACCATGCCTCCCCCATCACACACACACATTCTGGCCTTTCAGAGCTCAGAGCTGGCCAAGGAACCAGTAGGGGCAAAGCCTGGGAGGCAGCCAGGTGCCCTGGAGCCCAGAGATAGGGGAGGTAGGAAAGGGGGTCCACCAGGAGGCAAGCTGAGGCCAGATCACAGTGGGCCTCAGTAGTCTCAATGGCCAGCTGGGAGCATGTGCAGGGCCCCAGGGACAGGACTAGGACTGGTGCCCTGTGCCCCACCTTCCTGGCTGGGCAGAACCTGGCCCCTCTGCCTGCTGCCTCCACTCTAGTGGTAGCTTATCTGGGGCACGCAGGTCAACTCCAGTGTACACCACAGCCCCAGAGACACGCATCACTGTCCCCATTACAGAAATGAGGAAACTGAGGCTCAGGTCAATAGTTTGTGCCAGGCCCAAGCTGAATGATTTAGTGGCATTAAGTTGTCTCATCCTTATGCCCCAGGGGTTCTAGGCTCAGGGAGGTTAAGGGCTGCACAGCCATCGAGGGGTGGAGCTGGCCTCACTCCAGGCAGAGCCAACAGAGCCTTGGCTTTCTACGACTTCCCAACCAGACTCTCCTCTGGCTTTCAGGATATGTGTGTCCTACCTGTGGGCCTATGGAACCCATCATTGAGGAGGTGTGTGTGTGGGGGTCTATGATGGTCTCCCACAAACCCCAATTCTGTCGGGTTCTCCTTGGCTCTAGAACCTGCCATAGCTCTCCACTGTCACTAGAAAAAAGTCCAAGCTCCTTGGCTGGGCTTTCAAAGCCCTCCCCAGTCTTGCCCTTTCTACCTTCCCCTTTTTCTTTGGGTCAGACATGGAGTGGGCCTGCCTGGAGTGGAACACTGGGCTCTGTGTTAAGAGAAAGAAATGCAAGGCTGGGAAAAATAAGCTTCTACTATGAACAATGACTTGGCTTGGGGAGCTCCCATTCTCAGCCACAACCCTTACCCTTGAGACAGATCTCTGCATAAAAATGCCCCATAATTTCCTGGCCCTTTCTGAACTGGCTCCTGCTTATTTTTCTAGCTTCATTCACTCATTCATTCAACAAACATCTGCTGACCAATGTGCTGGAACTGCACTGGGCTTTGCACACTCAGGAGGACAGCCAGGCCCTGTCACTCCCTGGCTCTTAACGCTCCTCAGTCCCAGCCAGGATTCCTCTTCCTCAGGTCTGGGAGCCTTGTGCCTGTGCATACTATGCCCTCTGCCCAGCATACCTCTCCCATCCATGAACACCCAGCTCAGATGTCACCTCCTCTGTGAAGCTGTGATATTGATTTACAATATTATTCCTGGTACAGAGCTCTTAAAAACCTTGGAATATTCCAAGTGATAGAAATGAAAGGATTGTCTTTTTTTATTCATAACAATCCCCTTTAACCACACCTGAATTCATATTAATGAGGTGACTTTTGGAAAGCCCCTAGGGATGGAGTCTAGTTGCCACAGGAACCAACCATCTGATCAGAAGGTGGAACTTTTAACCGCCCCCCCCGCCCCCGGAAGAAAGAGAGGGGCTCTAGATTAAGTTACATCACCAATGGTCAATGAATTCATCAATCAGTCACAGCCACCTAATGAAGCCTCCATAAAAACCTTAGATGAAGGGTTTGAAGAACTTCCGGGTTAGTGAACACATCCAGGTTCTAAGAAAGTGGTGTGCTTTGAGAGTGCACTGTTGTCCCTGCACCCCTCCCCGATTCCCTTGCTCTACGCATCTCTTCAATCTGGTTATTCTTGATCTGTATCCTTTATAATGAACTAGTAATCTAATAAGTAAACTGTTTTCCTGAGTTCTGTGATCTATTCTAGCAAATTATCAAACCCGAGCAAGGGCTGGTGGGAACCTCTGATTGATAGCCAGTTGGTGAGAAGCACGGATGACGACCTGGAATTGCAAATGGCATCTGAAGTGTGAGCAGTCTTGGGGGACTAAGACCTTACCCTGTGGGGTCCAGGTAACTAACTCCAGGTAGATAGTGTTGGAACTGGATTGTAGGACACACAGCTGGTGTTGGAGAACTGGTGAGTATAGGGAACAATCTCACACATTTGGTGTCAGAAGTCGAGTAGAGTGTAGAGGAAAACAAGAGTTTATTCCTGTTTTAGAAGCCTTCCCAGAATGCCCCCAGCCTATGCAGGTATTGTTCTTGTTACGCCTTATGCAGTCCTTGCCCCCTCACTTAGTGCGTCTACTGTACTTATTTATGAGTCTGCCTCCTCCTCCAGGCTAGGCCCTCTCCAAGGTCAGGGCAGTATTGATCTCTAACTCTCTGATGCTCGGCTTATAAAATGCATTATTACATATTAGATGGGAGAATCCACTTTTAGAATCCTTGCAACGACCACATAAGGTGATCGTTATTACCCATTTTAAAGGGAAAGAAATTGATTATTTATAGTGAGTTTAAACAGAATGGAAAAAACATGTTTCAAATAGGCAAGAAAAATGGGACAAAGCTAAGTGAAGATGGAGGTCAGTACACAAAATGAGGGTGGGAAGAAGTTCCTGCAGCCAATGGTCCAAGAAACTGAGGTTCCAAGAGGTAAGTGGCTTCCCCAAGGTAACTTAGCAAGGGTTTAATTTGCCTCTAAGCTTCCTGGCACAGAGTTGGGAACCCGGCTGTTTAGGAAAAAGCAGCACAACTATTCTTGACCCAGAAATGAAGGTGAACTCGCTTCCATGGGGCCTCATGGAGAAGAAATGGCCATGTGGTAGTTACCAGCTCCAGAACAATTTCTGTCAGTGTAGCGTGACTGCATCTGCCAATATGCAATGCAATGCAATCAGTTCCCCAGAGACCAGGACATCCAGGTGGGGATGGGAGTGGGAGATGGGGCTCCCCAATGGTGTGACTTATGCCTGGGACAATCACAGGGTCTTCTTTGATTCTCAGCCAGGCTTCTGATTCTGGATGGCTGGGAGGTCTAGATTATGTATTCTCGGGGGCCCAAGATGGCAACTGGAGGGTGGACTTATGCTAGGGGAACCCAGTGCTCAGCCAGCAGCTGGGCTGGGCAGGTGATGGCCTTTTAGGTAAGGTGGCAAGCTTGAGAAGGATGGGTTCCACATCCTTGTGTCCCTGCCCAATTACTCAGGGAGGGCAAGGCCAATGGGATCTGCAGAGCATTATCAGAGGCTGCGGGCAGCTTCCACCTACACACCTGGGTTGACAGGACCTCAAGTTCTCCATTGACCCTTCTGGCCTGGTACATTCTAGAGCAGATGAAGCCAAGCAGGCCTCTTGGCCTCCCAAGTCTCACTTCAGACCCTGCAGCACAGCCAGCTTGGGGGAATGCAACTGCTGGAGCAGAAAATGATGCAGCAGACGGGGACCAAAGACCCTGGAGTCAGACCAGGTTCAAATCTCTGTTCTACTGTGTGCCCTACATCAAACCACTCAACCTCTACAAAATGGAGCTATTGATAATACCCACCTCACAGTATTGTCTGGCACAGAGGAGGGACCCAATAAATGGTAGCTGTTGTGATTACTACCAAATGTAGCTCAGGTAATGATGGAGGTGATGTATTGGGTGGGGTGAGAAAGTCTAAACCATTTCCTGAATAGGACTCTAGTCTGACAACAGCTAAACCAGGTCCTGTGTTCTGGCGGTGAGAAGCAGGTGCAGCTGGGGCTCTGAAGAGACCACTGGCCAAGGGAGGCTGCAACTTTCTAGCCTCTGCCAATGTTGGGCAGGGTTGAGCTGAGCCCTTGTCCCTCTGGCATGAGAACTTTGCTCTCTGCCTGACCTTTTTGCTTCCCAAGCAGTTTGCATGTGAGAAACTCTTTTTCCATATGAAAACTTCTAAGGAAGCTCACATGAGCATGGGAGCCAAAGTCTCTCAGGGTTCAAAGCTTTGGCATGGGGCTTTAGGTAGGTTACTTTGCCACTTGGAGCCTCAGTTTCCTCATCTCCAAAATGCGGGTAATAACAGCACCTCCCTCACAGGTTGTTGCTTGGATGGAATGTCAGGCACCTAGTAAGTGCTGTTATTACCACAGAGAAAAGAAAAGCCCAGAACTGCCCCAGATGAAGTGAGAATGGGCCCTGGATTCCCACCTGCTCAGCTTTCTTATCCCTTTCTCCACCTACAAGCTCCCTAGAAGGTACTCTGAGAAGTACAGTGTGACAGCCACCTGTCTGTGCACCCTGTATCGGCAGTTTCCCTCCCATTTCTGAGCCCAAATTCCTTTGTGTCCCAAATGTGTCCGTCTTCCTTCCTTCTCTAGAGCCTGCTGAGGGTACAGTGGCTGCCACAGGAAAGAGCCCTCTTGCAGGCCAGGCCTGACGCAGGGGGACCAGACTCTGGGCTCCCTGAGGCTTGGGCTGTATCCAGCTCAGTCGTGGGCCCAAAGGTCAGACCTGGGATCTAGGACTGGCTTTGCTGTGCCTGCTGGTTTCTGGTAGCCTCCCCACAGTACCCACAGCAAGGAGTACAGCTGAGGGGTGACAAGGCCACTCACCATTGAGTGTTGGGGGTGTGGAAGGAGATCCTAAGGGGGATGAATCATCTGAATCCAGGTACCAGGTGGCTTCGTCCATGCGGGACCTTCTCCTGGTTACAGGATGGGAGGGGAGTTGTGCTTCATGAATCTCAGGACTGTTGGGAGGCAGAAGATACTGGGATAGGGGGCACTCAGGCACTTACCTTCCATTCTGGGTTTCGCCAGGCTTGGGGGAACTGGGACCCCAGGCCCAGCATGCTCGCCGCTCTCCATTGCTCGAGTCCTCCTGACGTCGAGGGGACTGGCGGCCCCATGCCTGGCCTGGTTCTGCAGGCTCCACTGTCGGGGGAAACCGATGGAATCTGAGTTGAGGTCAAAAGCCCTGATCCTTGTCCTCCCCCAGCATGAGAATCAGGCTCCAGGGGCAATGTCTTAGAGGATGGGAGCAGGCTGGGCCCCAATCCATTTCCCGGGTGAGCTTTGGACCACAGAGAACTGAACAGAACTGGGGCAGGGTAGGTGGGTTTGGTTCCTGGGGCTGGCAGTAAGGTGGGCCATCTCATCTAGTCCTTCAGCTGGCATTTGCTGCTTAGTAGTTAGTATAGACACTGCAGCAAGCTGCCTGGGTTTAAATTCTGACTCTTATTAGCTGTGTAACATTAGGCAAGTTACTTTTTTCACTTTTCTGACTTACAAAACATAATAATGATGGTTAACTCACAGGGTTATTGTGATGAATTAAGTTAATATTAGCATAACATTTAGAAAAATGAGAGCTTATACAATTAGAAAATATTAGTGCCATACAATTATTTGACTTTAAAAAATTAGTAAAAGAAATGCTGCTTGGAGAACTCAGAGGTACCAGTCTAGATTGATAGGGGAGAGAGACTGGAGGCTGGGAAGAAGAGGAGGAGGCGGTGAGTGGGATTTCCCACCAAGGATAAGGTTTGACAGAAGGATAAGGGGTAAGGGGAGGGCATAGGGAGGCGAGGTTTCTTACACTGGATGGCCCGGAATCGTGGAAAGGTGGGCGAGTCCCCAGCTCCGACCTCGAAGACATTTCTCCTCCGGTCCAGGCCGGGTGAGGCCTGCACAGTGATGCGGTGTTTGAAGTCTGGGTTTGGGAAGGAAGTAAGGTGCAGGTTTGGGGTGAAGGAGAGCAATGATCCCAACCTACAGGGGCCCTTTGCAGGCTCGTAGGCAGTGTAGGGGCCGGGCCTGACACCATGGTGGCTATGTGACTGGCGCCAGCCCCAATGGCTTCCCGGGCTCCAATCGCTCGGTAAGGAAAGGGGACCGCCTGGACTCCATCGCCGGTGAAGCGCGGCAGAGTCGGGGATTCCCGGGAGCCTCCCCGCCGGGTCCCTTGGCCTTCCCAGAACTTCCATGAGCTCCGCCCCTCCCGGCCGCAGCCACTCCCAGGCCGACATACAAATATTTCCGCCAGCACCTTCCCACAAACACTCCTAGTCCCACCCCTTCCAACCTTCAACTCACGGGCACACCCACCAACAACCTTAACCAATCCCAGTGAGGCCAGCAAGTACGCCTGACCCCACCCCCTCGTCCACGCAGCCAATGGTGGGTGGCGTGCGGGGGCCCGCCCCTTACCGAGTGGCATGCTGATACGCTCGCCGCCGTCTCGCGCGCGGAGCTTGCTGCGCTTGAAGGTCCCGCGGCGCCGGCGCACGTGCGGCCGCTCGCGGTCCACCTGCTGCAGCAGCAGAGTCAGCTCGCGTTCAAACACCTCCAGCTCCCACTGAGCCAGCTGGTGCTCGCGCCGCCGCAGCTGCTCTGCCTGTGACCGCTGCTCACGCGCCGCGCGGGTCAGCTCCTCCTCGCGGCTCAGTAGTTCCTGTGCACCCGACAGTGAAGGGAGTAGGGTCAGTCCAGTACCGACACTGGCGTCCGCCCCCATTCTCTGCCCAATGGAGACCGGCATCTCCTTCCTGGCATCTGCTTCCAACCCTGGGGCTCTGCTCCTCCTACCTTTTCTTTGGCCCGCAGCTCATCAAAGAGGCCTTGGATCTCGCGCTTCCAGCCTTCCTGCATGGAATGGAAGGAGTCCCGCGGCATTTCCCGCAGGACCTGGGCTTCTAGCGCCTCCAACTGCTGCAGGATGGAGGCGAAATCGGGCCTGCGGTGGGGGTCCTGCGCCCAGCAGTCTGGGGACACAGTGTGGAGGGAGGACAGAATTAGAAATGGCCTGTGGGTGGCTGTGTCTAAGGCCAAGGAGCTCTGGCTCTCACCCACATGTGCCATTTCCTTACCGGCCATGAGCTGTGCGAAGGGCTCTGGGCAGGTGGATGGGATGGGCAGTGTGAGCTTGTTAACAGCCACTCCATAGGCCACAGCAAGACAGTCGATGCCACGGTAGGGCACCTCCCCAGTCAGTAATTCCCACAGCAGCACGCCAAAGCTGTGGGTGAGACAAAGGGTCTATTTCCCCTCCTCTACTCACTCATTGCCATTTTACCCCAAAGCAACCAGGAACTATATGGTTTGGGTCCCTCCCCCTAGGCGCCACCAGTCTGCTCAGCACTAGATTTTTGGCAGCCACCTCTGCCTTCTGCAGCCCCACAGCTAGCCCTATCTAGCCTCCACCCAGGCCGCACCTCCAGACATCGCTGCCCTTAGAGAAGGTGGAGGCCTTGATAACTTCTGGAGCCATCCAGGCATAGGTGCCAGCAGCACTCATTTGGGTAGTTTTGTGCCACTCGCGGGCCAGGCCGAAGTCAGTGATCTTCAGGGTCTTGTGCTCCATGTCGTCACCCTCAATGGGCTGCAACAGCAGAACTGGGGAAGAAGAGAGGCAGGATTGTGGGTGCTCCAGGCTCAGGTGGTAGGGACAAAAGAGGAGCTGGTAGCAAACTGTCACCTGACAGACATCCTGGCTGGGTACTGGGGACACTGAGGTAGTCTTGCCCTGGGGAGTTCACAGCTGGGGTTGGAGTGGAATCAGACAAAAATAACAATGCTGGGAAATGTTGACGGAGGGGCTATTAGAGGCCAGGCATTTTTACACTCAGTTCTAGCACTCACACACACACAAACCTGTGAGGTTGATGTCATTACAGATGAAGAAACTGAGCAAGGAAATGAGTTGACCAAGGCCATATGCAAATAAAGCAGAGATTCCAATCTAGTCTGTATGGTTCCAAACCCAGTCCTATAACTTTCCCCTAATACTGCATTGAATAGAAACCGGCAATATTGCAGCCTCTCAGGCTTTGTGGCTTTAATTTCAAGAGAAACCCGTGTTTTGTCATTTTGCTGACAGAAGTGTGAATCAGAACCTCTCTTAGGGTGGGGAGCAGGAGGGAACCCTTTGAAAAAGAGGCCCAACACGTAACCACAGGCCCCTGGTGCCCATATTGCATTGTGGCTGGTGCAGCCACTCCCAGGGGAGAGGAAGACGCCAAAAGGTAACTATAAATGCAGTTGGATGTTAAGAGAAAGGGTGGTCTAAGAAAGTGATGGTTCTTGGCCAGAAAGGAGGAGTTTGGGATAGATGTAGGAGTGGATGGTCAGACTTGGCAGGGGCTCATGACTTTGACCCAAATGGGGCCACCATACAGAGAGAAGCAGCAACTTGCAAATCTCTCATCAGGAAAAACATGGCTCAAATAAGAGAAGTTTTAGAGGAATAGAAAGAGGACAAAGTCATACAATCATCAAGGATCTGAAAGGTCCTCTCAACTTTTCTGGTTATGGACAACTGCACTGTAGAGAAATGACATCCAAGCTAACTACGTTGCTGAACACGTGTCATTTCAGGGCACACCTCTCAGCTCTCTTGCCCAGGTGACAGCATTGTAATGGGGGCAGCACAGTATACTGGAGGTGGAGTACCTGCATGCCACTAGGTAAGGGGCGGGCCCCAGCACCTGACACGGCCTGGTGAGTCAGAGAAGACTTCTCAGAAGAGGTGGCAGAACCAGGGTATTCACTTTTCCAGGCCTAAAGCCACAACTCCTGATCCTGCTGCTAGCCAAGCTCTTTGGGCCTTGTGGGGGCATCTGGCACTGCTGCCCAGCACTTCTCTGCTGTCCTTGGCAGTTGGGGCCTTTGGCAGCTTGTGTTGTTTCCTTCAGGGCCTCCCCCACCCTCAGCCCTTTCGATTCCGGTATTCCTCAGAGCTTGGCCTCTCCTCGGCCCACTGCCCCCAGGCTGTCTTGGCATCTCCCAGATGCCAGCTACCCATTGGCATCTCTAGCCCAGAAGTAAATTCAGCTGCCCACCAGCTGCCCTACCTGATGTCCATACACCTTCAACAACCACCTTTGTCATCCCACAATGCCTGCCATTTCTCCTAACTCAGAAAATGATCCTACAATCCACTCTCCTCTGAGCCAAACTGGGGCTCAGTCGTGAACAGCTGAGAAGCTGAAGATGACAACAGAAACCACCTCAGAGGGTTGTCTTGCTTATTATATAAAATCATACTTTGTTCACCCCCCTCCCAAATCACACTTTTTAAAGCCTTAGTACCGGGTCTGACACCTGAATGTGCTAAATGCCAGTTGTCTTAAAGATTCTGCAGCTCACTAACATCTCTCTGTAGACCCTCTCTACTCCATCCTCTATGACAACTTCAAGCTTCGTTACAGCCTCTGTCCGGCCTGGCTGCTGGAGGCTCAGAATTGGATCATTTAGTAAACCCTACATGAGCTCATTCCCAAAAAGAAATGCAACAGGCTGGGGGCAGGTGGCTGGAGTGGAACCAAGCAAAGGGATCTGTGTGCTGGGACTGGGGAGGGAACCCTGCCTCTTCTGGTGCCAGGACCCACCCACCCTCTTAGAGACCAACCCTTGCTGCTTCCTGTCAGGTGTCTAGCCACATACGAGTACGGTATCTCACAGACTAGTGAAGCACTTTCTGCACCAGCATCTCAGGCTGGGAGGCCAGCCTCCCCTTTTTAGTCAGCTAATTTGAAGCCCAGACAATTCACCCAAAGTCTCAGGACTTCTTTGTACTGGTGGCCTTTCTGCCACCTCCCACCCATAGCTGACACCTGCGAAGCCTCCTCCTCTCCTCTGCATCCCCTGTTTTTCTCCAAATGCCTTGAATTTGCCCCAACCGAAGTTGCTCTTCTGGTGTCTGATATAGACCTTTGGTATGGGGCAGTCAGGACTACCTGGAAGAGGGGACTAGAGGTCCCTCTCTCAGTGCCCCCTTAGGGGCTCCCTGGCCTCAGAAAAGGACCTGGCTCCCAGCCCCCTCCCAGGCTGGCCTCTGTGGGCCTCGGGAGTGGCCTAGGCAGCTCATACCTCTTCCGCTTCCCTCCCATGGTCCCTACTTCTCCTTTCTGGGGGCCTGGCCCAGGTCTCCAACTGGGGGGGTCCTTTGGGGGAGAATTGGGGGAGGTCAGGCCCAGGCTGGGCTGGCTGGTCAGTCCTGTGACTCGTGGGCCTGGAGAATTCCCCCTCCTCTCCCCGTCAGGCTTCCTCACAAGGCCCCCATTGTCCAGGAAAATCATGCCATTGTTTCCTGCCTGCATCGCCCCCCAGTCCAAGGACTTCCCCCCCAATCCTGCAGACAGCACCCCAGGCCTAGAACTTGGGTCTGCAAGGTGGGAGGCCAGGCTCAAGAAGGCTGAGGGCACCCTCCCTGCCCTTCACCACCACCCAGACTCTGGGAGAGAAGCAAGGGAACTGGAGGGGAGTGGGGGTGCAATCCCTGGCTCCTTCCTCTCCCACAAACACCCCCCCCACACAGCCCCCAGCTCTTTCCTCCCCTGCAGGCAGCTGGGCTGGGGAGGCAGAGGCTGGAGCAGGGGCAGGAAGCCGGCTCAGGGGCAGCAGGAAACGCAGGAAGCGGTGGGGAGGGTGGGGAGCAGGGGCCTGGGCTATTGTTCCATTTTCTCTGGAAAGAAAACTGGAGGAAAAACAGAAGACGGAGTCCCCTCCCCCTGGGGCCTTCGGGGAATCCCCCTCATGCTGAGGCAGGGAGTGGGGGTCCCTAGATGGCTAGAACCCAGAAGTGAGGCTGAGAGGTAGAAACTGCCCCTTACTATAGTGGGTAGGGTGGCTGGCAGACATTACCCCGGCCCCTCTAGCCTTGGCAAGGATGTGGGTATCACTGGGTTCTGGGGTTCTGCTACAAGGTCCCTTGTCCATGGTCAGCCCAGACCAAGAGGCTCAAAATATTCATGCTCACCCTTCCAAGAGCTATCCAGGCCTCTCCAGTAATCCCGCTGGCCCCTCCTACACTTCCTTTTCCTCTATAGCCTGCGCCTGGGGCCCCAACAGGCCCATGTCCCCACTACTGTGGTGGGTCCTGCCTCTTGGCCTTTGCTCTTGTCAGGCCCTGCCCCGACATCCAACTGGGTGCCTCTCTGAAAGCTCACTGCTTTTGGCCTGGTGGGAAGCCTGCCTGCTTTCAGAAGGCCTCTGAAACTCACTCTGTCTTGGGCCCATGCTGAGCACGGTGTGGGGTGTGAAATGGCTAGAGATGGAGTGCCCCCCTGCTTGAGTCTGCCATAGCCCCGCCATGTCCACCCCAAGTGCTGATTCCAGGTGAGGCCCTTTTGGTGATCTAACCCTCAAATGTTAACACCCAAGGCTGAGGACGCACTGTGTGCTAGCATCATACACCAGGGCTTGCCTGGCCCATTAAGCCATTCCCACCTCCCACTCCCCCATCTGCCTGTTACTCCCTTTATACAGAGTCTGAAACTGAGGCTCTGAATAGAAATAGCCACCCAGGGGAGAGGTGGGCCAGAATTCCAGCCCTGGCCCCAGCCTGGACCAGCACAACCACCACAGGGGGCTTTTCCCTGGGAGAACTCTGTTCTGGAGTAGCTGCCCATCACAAGTGGAGGGGAATGCAGAGCACCAACAGCACAAGTGTGAACTTTAGGGGAGGGGAAGATGAGAAGTGCCAGGATCCAGGGCTCGGCTTCCTCAAGGTGGTAGACATGATTAGGCTGGGCCCACCTGAGAGATCCCAATTTTTTAACTTGGCAGCTGTGAGCTGGGGCCAAGGACATCTTCTGGGGTTGGGACACTAAGGACTCTGTTTGGTGTCTGGGACTCCTGCTGTGGGGACAGTGGGGATGCCAGTCAACTGCAACTCCCTTAGGGCAAGAGCTCCTACCTCTAGTAGATCCCCAGGTAGACTCAGTTGAGAGTAGGCAGTATGTGTGTGCTTGGGCCATGCCACCCTCCAACCATGCTCCCCATAACTCACTGTTGTTGGACTTGAGGTCTCTGTGGATGACGGGCACCAGGGCCTCACAGTGCAGATAATGCATCCCACGGGCAATTTGCACAGCCCAGTTGACCAGCACGTGGGGGGGCACACGCCGCCCAGCCAGGGCACGGCTGAGGGGCCCACCAGCTGCATACTCCATCACGAGGCACAGATTGGGCTCCTCCAGGCACACAGCCTTGAGGGCAATGATGTTGGGGTGTGCCAGCATGGCGAAAAGTCGGGCTTCCTGGCGCACGCTCTCAGCTGTCACGCTGATGTCCTCATCGGGGTCCTGTCGAGCTGCCTTTACAGCCACCAGCTCACCTCGCCAGCTTCCGCGGTAGACCTTGCCGAAGCCACCAATGCCAATCACCTCTTCCAGCCGCAGCTCCTGGAAGCTGGCTACCTCGCAGGGGGGCGGGCCGCCCCGAGACACATAGTTGGATGGAAAGATGCCTACCTGGCCGCCCACCTGGCCCGCCCACCAGCCCTCATCGCCTGAGATGGCTGCATCCCGGGACAGCACCTCCACTCGGTCGCCCTTCCGCAGGGCCAGCTCGTCTTGCCCATTGGGCTCGTAGTCAAACAAGGCTGTCCACACAGGATTGGCATAAGCTGCTGCTTTCGGGGACCCCTCTGGCCAGCCTCCGCCGCTGCCCCCGCTGCCCCCACTGCCACCTCCGTTCCATGATCCCAGCGGGCTCTTGAGGAAGAGGCTCTTCAAGGGCTCCATGGCTGGGAGCCGGCGTTGGGGCGTGTGGGGGACCTTCCCTGGGTGTCCCTGGTCCCCACCCCTGCTGGCTGCCGAGGCCCTAGTCCCAGAATCTGGGCATCCGGGCCTTGGCCCTCAGCCCCAGACCCACGCCTCTCTGGGGAGCCAGGAGTGTGGCCTCCTGGCCCGCCGCATCTCCAGCTTCTAGAGGAGGGCCACCCAGGACAGTGTGGTCAGGCTCGGGGGATGGGACCCCGAGGTCTCCGGTGTCTCACCATTGCCAGCTCGGAAGGGCCCGAGTGTCCCTCAGTCCCGGAGTAGTCTTAGGAGCCTGGCTCCCGCACCCGCCAAGTGTAAGGTGGGGCCAGAGAGGGGCAGCGCCTGGACTTCGGTTGGATCCTTTTGCGCAGGGGTGGCTGAAGTGTCCCTAGTTGGGCCGAGCTGCCCTTTCCAGGCCCAGCTCCCTGGGCCCGATTGCTCCAACCCCCGTTCCCTTCTTCCTCCTCCCTTTGTACTTTGGCCCCGGGGGCGGGAGGCAGAGGTGGAGGGTGGAGTTTCACTTTTTTCCGCTCTTCTCCCTCCTGCAGGAAACAGCATCAGATGACGCGAGCGGGTAGCACCGCTCCCCTCTCAGAGGCTGCGAGCGGCTGTACCTCGGGAGTTACCTAGTAGGCGGGCGAGGAGGGGCAGAATAAGGGGAAGGGTAGCTCGGACCCCCCATTACAGCGGGCTTAGGGTCGAGGTTGTTTTCTGTTAAGGACGTGCCACCACCACCCTCTGCATCCGCATCGGCAAAACTGGGTAAAAAACTTGGCTTTGGAGTGGGGCAAACCCGAGTCTGCTCTTGGTTCCGAAGTTGCAGGGCTGTGTGACCCATCCTCTGTGCGCCTCCTTCTCTTCCTATCTCAAATGGGGGCCAGAAGCTCTGCTTTGCAGAGCTAGTGAGATGAGGGTGCGGGAGATTGGAAGAGGGTGGAACTCGCTGGACCTCAAACTCTTGGAACGGGTTGTCTAAGGTTCTCCTCTTCCTCTCACCTGGGAAACAATCCACTTCTTCATGTCCCTTCCCCAGTGGACGGAAACATGAGACTGTTGTCCCGAACTTTGCCCAGTGATTGGATTCAGAATAGCTAAGTCGCCCTCACAAGCGCTGGGTTGACCCCACTTGCTTTGAGCCTGTCACTTTAAGAAAAACGACGCTATCCTATTTCGACTATTCCCGCCTGATCTGGAGGGTCGTTCTCTGCACTCCAAATCTGAGCTCTGACCCGGAAGTAGACGCCGCTCCGGGAGCAGACGCTCGTGACATTTGAGGGGGCTGACCAATAGGGGCGTGCTCCGGCAGCGCTGAATTCTCGATGTAGTCCTGAGGAGTCCACGCCTCCATCCTTTTCCCCACCTCCTGAAACTCATTGGGAGAGCTTTGCGCCAGTTAACCCCGCTACATTACCCAGTGGCCACTCCACTCTCCCTTTGGTTCCGCCCAGTGGTTTTCGCTAATTTGGCAACGCCTAGGTGTCCGCATGCGCTCAAGCGCTTCTACCTTTCAGATTGTCTCTTCCCTTAGACCTGGGCTCTGCGCACGCCCAAAGAGCTCCCCCGCTTCTTTTCGCTCTACCACCTTTATGCGCTTGCGCATTCATGCCGTCAGGTTTTCCTTTTCCGGGTCCCAACAGAGCCCATCGGGCGCATGCGCCACTGCAGGCTGGCGGCTCGCGGCTCCTTCTTCCGGCCTCCCCCTTGGCCGGCTCCCGCAGAAGCGGGGCGAGCGTGGATCCCGAAGCGAGTGACCTGTGACCCCGGAAGTGGACCTCAGGGTCCTGGGGCTCTGCCCGGGCCGGAGCCGGGGAGCTGTCGCCTACACCTCCGGGCTACCCACCCCACGCCCACCTCTGGATGCAGCGACCAGTGCCTGGCCCGTGCCCCGCGCCTGCTTGTTGGCTCGGCACCTCGGAGCAGTTTTGGGCCGGGGGTGGGGGCCCGGACCCCGCCCCTGATGCGGCTCCGTCGCCGCGCCCAGGCCTCTGACCGCTGACTGCCCTGGCCGACCCCGCCCCCTGCCCGCACCCTCGCCCCGCCGACCCCTCTCCCCCGCCGGGGGAGGCCATGGCGTGAGCGCTAGGCCGGGCCCCGGGGCCCTCAGGCGCCAGGCGGGGCATGGGCCGGGGGCCGCCCCCATGAGGGTCCCGGGAGGAGGGCGCGCGCAGCAGCGGCGGGGCCATGGGGTCGCAGGTGTTACAGATCCTGCGCCAGGGGGTGTGGGCCTCGCTCACTGGCGGTTGGTTCTTCGACCCACACCAGAGCACCTTCTCTAACTGCTTCCATCTCTACGTTTGGATCTTCCTGCTCACCTTTCCTTTTTTGCTGTACATGGTAAGACGCTGCCACCACCTGTAACTCCCGCCTGCGAAAGGGAGGGCAGATGGGCACTGAGGGTTGGTGGCCTGGCAGGGATTCGGAACTGTGCCTTGGGCGCTGGGTGTGGAGAGAGGAACCACCGCATATTTGGGGGGTGTGGAGAAGAATCCAAATTCTTCCTTTCCTGGGCTGGGTGACCTTGAGCACCTCATGGAATATCTGTCTCCGGTTAGAAGACAGAACTGGTCTGGTCACTGTACTCGTTTCACAGAGGGGTGACGAAGTCTTCTTATGAATTTGTGAACCCTAACCCTGAAGGATGTGGTAGGTCCACTCCATGGGGGCAGGGCTGGATGAGGAGAGTCCTGACTTGCTGCCACCTCCAGGTTCTGCCTCCCAGCTTGATGGTGGCCAGCGTGTACTGCCTTGTGGTGGCCGTCATCTTCACTACCATCAAAACTGTGAACTATCGACTGCATGCCATGTTCGACCAGGGCGAGATTGTGGAAAAGCGCAACTCTACCATGGGGGAGCCAGAGGAAGAACCTGCCCAGGGGGACAACAATCCGCTCAGGTGGGCGGGGTCAGGGCTCTGTTGGGGATTGCGGGTTCTTGGTGCCTGGGCCTGAGCATTGGAGGACGGAGGAGGGGCTTAGGGAACATTGGCTCCATTGAGTGGTTCAGTATTTCATCTATAAGGGGTCCTGGAATTAATTATAAGGGGACCCTTGGAAAGAGAGAAGCGATGAGGATGGCAGAGGAAGTACTAGATAAAGAGGGTAGATTAGCTCAATGCTGAAACTTTTCTCCCAGGGATCCCGGAGTGGAGATGACAGTGTTTCGGAAAGTGAGTTCCACACCCCCAGTACGTTGTAGCTCTCAGCATTCCGTGTTTGGCTTCAACCAGGTCTCGGTGAGTGGTCCTGGCCCTCAGCCTCTCCCACTCTTCTCCTGAGAGCCCATCCCCACCATGGTTATGTCCTGAGCCTACTTCCTGTCCTGTTTGCTCCTTCATACCCCTCTCTGTCTGCTCAGGAGTTGCTGCCCCAGATGGAGGACTCTGGGCCCCTCAGAGGTAGGTGGCTGCTGCTCAGGGCTGAAGGTGGTGGTGTGGAACAGGATGGCACGCATCTGCCCTGGGGTCTCGCTGATGACTCTGGGGCCGTGGTTGCAGACATCAAGGAGCTGGTGCGGGAGCAGGGCAGCAACAATGTGATCATGACCTCAGCCGATCGAGAGATGCTCAAGCTAAGCTCCCAGGAGAAACTGAGTGAGTGGGCATGATATGGAAGGGACTTGAGGGGAACACTAGCTGTCTTGTCTCTGAGTCACTCAATTGTGCTACCCTGGGGCTCTCTTTGTTCTCCTGGACAGGTCCTCCTCAGGGTCCTACGGCAGCTGGGCTCTGGGGGAAGGCATAGACCATAGGACCCCTTACCCACCGGTTCTTTTCTTAGTGTGCTCTTTACTCACGTTCTGTCCTCCATTCTTCTGACAGTTGGAGACCTTCCTCAGACACCCCCAGGGGCAGCCCCAGACCCCTCTCTTCCCAGCACAGACTCTTCGGAACGTTCTCCCCTGGCTGGAGATGGAGCCCCCTGGAGTGGGAGCAGCATGGCTGACACTCCCATGAGTCCCCTACTGAAGGGGAGCCTCAGCCAGGAGCTGAGCAAGAGCTTCCTGACCCTGACCCGGCCTGACCGGGCCCTGGTGAGGACCAGCAGTCGGAGGGAACAATGCCGGGGAGTGGGTGGCTACCAGCCCCTGGACCGGCGGGGCTCAGGAGAGCCCACACCCCAGAAAGCTGGCTCCTCAGATTCCTGTTTCAGTGGCACTGACAGGGAGACGTTGAGCAGCTTTAAGAGTGAGAAGACCAACTCAACCCACCTGGACAGCCCCCCTGGTGGGCAAGCCCCTGAGGGCAGCGACACAGACCCACCCTCTGAAGCTGAGCTGCCCGCCTCACCAGATGCTGGAGTCCCCTCAGATGACACACTGCGTTCCTTTGACACAGTCATAGGAGCAGGGACGCCGCCGGGTCCAACTGAACCACTCCTGGTGGTGCGACCCAAGGACTTGGCCCTGCTCCGGCCTAGCAAACGGCGGCCACCCATGCGAAGACATTCCCCACCTGGCCGTGCCCCTCGGCGGCCCCTGCTGGAAGGTGGGGGCTTCTTTGAGGATGAAGACACCAGCGAGGGCAGTGAGCTGAGCCCAGCCTCCAGCCTCCGATCTCAGCGGCGCTACAGTTCTGACAGCTCCTCTTCTACTTCTTGCTACTCTCCTGAGAGCTCCCGGGGCGCAGCGGGGGGCCCTCGGAAGCGGCGGGCCCCCCATGGGGCTGAGGAGGGGACTGCTGTACCCCCCAAACGGCCCTATGGGACCCAGCGGACGCCTAGTACTGCCAGCGCCAAAACACATGCCCGTGTGCTGAGCATGGACGGAGCGGGGGGTGATGTCCTAAGGGCCCCCCTGGCTGGCTCCAAGGCTGAGCTGGAGGCCCAGGCAGGGGTGGAGCTGGCTGCTGGTGAGCCCGCTGTGCTGCCTGCCGAGGCCCGCAGGGGACCTGCTGCCAACCAGCCTGGCTGGCGGGGGGAGCTACAGGAGGAAGGTGCTGTGGGGGGAGGTAAGTGCCAGCTGCAGGGCTGGGGAGGGAGGTGAGCTAGGTTGGGGCTTAGGTCTAGGCAAGGGGCAGACTGGAGTGGACCTGGTCGGAGTCACCCCAGCCTCTATCTCAGGCAGCAGATGGATGTGGACTCAGCGATTGAGTGACACTGTTTGCCAAAGCCCTCAGATAAGCAGGGCCGCAGCAACGGGGAGACAGGCAGAGGGATCTCCGGCATCGTTCTCCAGGTCCTGCCGTTAGTACCTGAAGCCTCTGCCCCTTGAGGACTCTCAGCATCCACGTTCATCATCCTGGGCCATCAGTCGGGCAGGGCAATCATACTGTCCTTATTTCCGAATGTGGAAACTGAGGCACAAGTGGTTAGGCAACCTGGCTGGGCCCCAGAGCCAGGGCATGGTTGGACTAGGGCTTGACTTTATCTCCAGACAGAAGCACCTGTCCTACCCCCACCCCTACCTCTGTCCAAGCCACTGTGTACTTATGCTCGGAGGTCTCTCTCTGGGCAGCAGCCGAGGAGACTGGCAAGCGGGACCGCTCAAGCAGTGTGAGGCGGACCCAGGCGATCCGTAGACGCCACAATGCAGGCAGCAACCCCACTCCTCCAGCATCTGTCATGGGCTCACCCCCCAGGTGAGTACCTGCCACCGGTCAGAGGGCCGGGGTCCAGCTGGCTCTAGGTGGTGCTGACCCATGGCTGACCCTCCCCAGCAGCCTGCAGGAGGCTCAGCGAGGCCGGGCTGCCTCCCACTCCCGGGCGTTGACACTGCCCTCTGCCCTGCATTTCGCCTCCTCGCTGCTGCTCACCCGGGCCGGCGCCAATGTGCACGAAGCCTGCACCTTTGATGACACCTCTGAGGGGGCCGTACACTACTTCTACGACGAGAGTGGTGAGCCTCTCCCCAAGTCCTATGGCCCAGCCTCTGATCCCGGCCAGCCCAGCGCCCCCTCTTTCTCTCCTGCTGAGGGTCTTCATCATCTCAGCAGCAGTGCTCACTGTCGAGTACATGCTACCCGCTGGCCCTGTGGTGAATGCTTTACCTGCACAACCTGATGTCAGGTTTGCAGCCTCTCTGAGCTGTAGGTAGTCTCATCATCCCTTTTCTGCTGATGAGGAAACTGAGGCACGACCTGAAATCACAGGCTGAGTGATAGAATGGGATTCACACCCAGGGTGGCTGGCTGTGGAGCCCAGGCCCCTGACCAGCTGGCCTTGTCCTCTCTAGCTCTATCTTCAGGGGCTGGGCTGCCATCCAGAGAAACATAGCACAGGATTTTTCCTCTTTCAATGTCCCTGTTGCCCACATGGGTCAGGCCTTGTCCTGTCCCTGATATGTTGCCTCGTGTCCCTCACCGCTGTCCAGGTGTGCGACGTTCCTATACCTTCGGGCTGGCTGGAGGCGGCTACGAGAATCCCGTCGGGCAGCAGGGGGAGCAGACAGCCAATGGGGCCTGGTGAGTCTCCCAAGTGTGAGCTCCTGTTTCTGGGAAACTTTCTGTCTCATCTGGGCTGGGGAAGCAGCAGTTGAGAAACTTCTAGGAGGAGAGGAAGGTGAGGAGCAGTGAAGGGCAGGCCTACAGGGATCCCTTTGGTCCCTGTTTCCATGACACTTCCAAGCAGAAGGCATCTAGAGCCTTCCAGGAAGCCCAGGGTCTGGGAGGAAGGCACCTCTGTCACCTGCCTCCTCCGGACCCTCCCCTCTTCCGTGCTTCTTTTGGGTATCTGAGTAGTCCCCTTTGGGCCCTTAGTCATGGCCTGGTGTCACCCTCAGCCCCACTTGGTCCCAAGGCTCACCAGTGGCCCTCATCCTCATGGCTGTGATTCCCACAGGGACCGCCACTCACATTCCTCCAGCTTCCACTCAGCCGATGTCCCTGAAGTGGCGGGTGGCCTGAACCTGCTGCAGCCAAGGCCCGTGGTTCTGCAGGGCATGCAAGTGCGCCGAGTGCCCCTGGAGATCCCAGAGGTGAGGAGCCCCGCATAGGGGAAGGACTTGCAGGAGGGGGCAGTAAGGGGAGCAAATCACTGAGCCCTTACCAGGTACTAGGAGGCACAGACTGCTGAGCGAGGGCTTCAGGGACCCTCCGGCGCCTGTCCTGACCTTTGAAGGCCGACACAGGCTGTGTAGGCCCTGTGCCTGAATGTTTCAAGGAGACGCTTATTCAACAAATGCGTCTGGATTGTCTTTATCCTAGAGGGACCCACAGTCAGTGGAGATGATGGGTGTTTGCAATGGTACCTGCAAAAGGGGCAGTTCAGCTTACCAGATAGTGACTGGGCACCTGATGTGTGGGATAGCTTAGGGATATTGTTCGTGCTTATCAGCTTAGCAGTTATTAACAGTGTTCCCTTTCACTCCTAAAAATGTCCTGATTTGGACAGTAATTTGCAGGGTTAGCCTAGTAGTGGAAGTACTGAGAACACATGAAAATTCAGAGTTTAAAGAATAGTCAGAAAAGCACCCACGTGGGCCGGCCAAGTGGTGTGGTGGTTAAGCTCTGGCTTGGGAAGCCAGCGGCTCTGATTCGGTCCCACATATGAGGGCCAGTGACACTGCCCTCAAAAAAAAAAAAAGAAAAGAAAAGCACCCACGTGTCTAATACCCAGGGCCACAATTAGACCATGGGCATCGCCTAGGTCCCCCATGTACCCCTGCCTGATGCATATATTCTTAGTCTTTGTGCGGCTGACGGCCATCTCCAGAGGCAGGGGCTGTGCATCTTTGGCTCTCCACTGTATCCCCAGGGCCCAGCACAAGGCCAGGCCCATGGTTGTCCCTTCTAAGTACCTGTTGAATGAAGGACACAAGAAGCCCAAAGAGGTTAAGCAATTAGTCCAAGGCCTCACAACACTGGCATGAGCACCAGGCCTGTCCTCAGGGCCGGTGCCCTGTGGGCCAGGGTGGACTGGGCAGTGACCCTGATGACTGTCCAAGAGGTGGGTAACATTTATGCTGAGTCCCAAAGGACAAGGTGGATTTCAAGGTGAGCCCAGGAAGGGGCAGCAAATGCTGCCTTGAGTATGGAAGACAGACATGGGAGCTAGTAACTCTGGCCCCTGGCAGCCCCAGAAGTCCCCGGCAGCCATTGAGCCATGTCCTGGGAACCTGGAGCAAGGAGCAGACCCTTGCAGTGGAAGGTCCGGGTAGGCCCCAGGGCCATTAGAAAGTGGGGACTTTTCGGTGCTGGAAGAGATGGTCAACCAGCACGCGCTGGGGGGTAGGGGTGGCGATGAACCGTGTAGGGGGTGAGGGGCTGATGGCCGCGGCTGTGGGGACTGCAGTTTGACCTGCTGGACCAGGACTCCCTGCACGAATCCCAGGAGCAGACGCTGATGGAGGAGGCGCCGCCCCGTGCCCAGCACAGCTACAAGTGCTGGCTTTTTCCCGGCCGCTGGACCTCTGTGCGCTACGAGCGGCTTGCCCTACTGGCCTTGCTGGACCGGTGAGTGCCCACCTGCCTCAGCCCCTGGCCTTCAAGACTTTGTGAACATGTGAGGCCATCCTGGCATCAGAGAACCTGACTGCTGGGAGTCACTGAGGGTGCATCGAGGGCTGGAGTCTGCAGTGGGGTTCCTCTGGGGTGCAAAGGGGTGGCCAAGTGGTGATGCTCTAGTCATCCTGTCTCTCCCAAAGTTCTGCTCAAAACAAACTGTTCTGTTTATTTCATTTGTTTCTGTGGTAGATTTGGTTAAACTGAGTCCTGTAGCCTCAAAAACCATTTGTCTCAGCCTTCCCATTTCTCAGGGGAAACTGAGGCCCAGGAAGTCAGAGAAGTCAAATGACTTTTGTTATCTATGTGGACAGTTTCGGCCCAGAACCCATGTCCTGGCTTCCTGTGCTCTGAGTTTTTCCAGGCACTGTGACTGGTGTGTCTTGGGCACTGTCCTTGTGCATAGTGTGGCATGCCTGAGCTGGAGGTGGGCAGGTCCCCGGAGTGGTGGCACCTGGAGCCCTCCGGGTCTAGAGGGAGCAGAGATTGGGATGCAGGGTAGCCACAGGGTAGCTTTCTAGAGCAGGTGCAACTTGGCCCCACCCCTAAGAGGTCATAGGATCGGGTGTTCAGAGGGTTTGAGCTGGTGTGGCACAGGCCCAAATGGGGGCCTTTGTGGCCAGGTTCTGCCCCCCACTCCTTGCCCCACCAGCTTGTAAGGAGGTGGGTGCACTCTGACCCTGCTGTCCCTCTAGGACGCGGGGGCTGCTGGAGAACCTCCTCGGCGTCGGCCTGAGCAGCCTGGTCGCCTTCCTGGGCTACTTGTTGCTGCTCAAGGGCTTCTTCACTGACATCTGGGTCTTCCAGTTCTGCCTGGTCATCGCCTCCTGCCAGTATTCCCTGCTGAAGGTCAGGCCTGGCTCCCTAGCTCTCCTTCCCCCACCTCCTCCCGGATGCCCCCCTTCCCATGGCTCACCTTGAGAGGGGTGAGCTAGAAAGCAAATAAGATGCCTAAAATCCTCTATAGCCTGCTCTTTGTCTTAGAAATAAGAACTGAGGCTTAGGACAGTTCGGGGTCCTGCCCTGGTCATTCGTGATAGTCCAGGGGTTGAACTCAGACCCCCGCTGCTGGCGCTGGCTCTCATTGCTGATGTACCTCTCGTCTCTTCCAGAGTGTTCAGCCTGACGCAGCGTCTCCCATGCACGTGAGTACTAGAGGAGCAACGCCTGCGCCCTGGAGGCAGGGCTGAGACCAGGTGGGGTGGGGTTGGCTGGGGGAGGGCAAGACTCCCTCATCACCCACGTAGCCTCAGGTCCTCGGTTCTGCTGCTCCCACCCTGCCAGATTTTCTGTCTTGGGTCCAGGATCAGGCCTGAGGTGTGTGCATTTGTGTGTGCATGTGTATACGTGAGCATGCACATGCGTGCAGGGTGGTCAGTGAGGGAGGCCTGGCTCCTCACGGGCCCACTCCCCAGGGCCACAACTGGGTGATTGCATACAGCCGGCCTGTTTACTTCTGCATCTGCTGTCTGCTCATCTGGCTGCTGGATGCCCTGGGCTCGGCTCAGCCCTTCCCGCCCGTCTCCCTCTACGGCCTCACGCTCTTTTCCGCCTCCTTCTTCTTCTGTGCCCGTGACGTGGCCACTGGTGAGACTGGGCAGGGTTGCAGTGTCCTGGGAGACTAAGGTTTGAAGGGTGGGCCCAGGGGCAGCCCGCAGGCTGACTGGGCCCTTGCTTTCCCTCCTGCCAGTGTTCACCTTATGCTTCCCGTTTGTCTTCCTCCTGGGCCTCCTGCCCCAGGTCAACACCTGCCTCATGTACCTGCTGGAGCAGATAGATATGCACGGCTTTGGGGGCACAGGTATGATGCCCACAGTTGGCTTGGAGGTTGAGGGTCAGTGTGGGTCCCAGTAGGGCTCACAGATTGGGTCTGTGGCTCCAGTCCTTTGCTGAGCCTTCTCCCACATCGATCCTGTGGATTCTAAGAGCCCACATCTCTCTCCCTTCCTTCCCTCCCAGGCAAGTGGTTTAAACCAGAGAATGCCAGAAGCTCTGGAGGCCTCTCGGGCTGGGGCTGGGGTCCCAGGGAGGTTAAGCTCTGGGAGTGGAGGGGCAGCAGGGTGTGGTGAGGTGGGGTGCCATCAGGTAGGTGTAGAGTTTTAGCTGCTGTGTCTCGCCTCGCAGCCGCCACCAGCCCACTCACTGCAGTCTTCAGCCTCTCCCGTAGCCTGCTGGCTGCTGCCCTGCTCTATGGCTTCTGCCTTGGGGCCATCAAGGTAGGGATGACCTGGGGGGTGGAGGGCATGCTGAGACCCAGGGGGTTGTTGGGACAGGGCTGTGAACTGGGCTCAGCAAAGGCTTCTGCCATGAGGAGCACCCCCACCCCCCATGCTTACCCTCACCTCCCCTGACCAGCATGGGTTCTCTCCCCAGACTCCTTGGCCGGAGCAGCACGTCCCTGTCCTCTTCTCGGTCTTCTGTGGCCTCCTGGTGGCGCTGTCCTACCACCTGAGCCGGCAGAGTAGTGACCCCACTGTGCTCTGGTGGGTGCCTGCATGTGCCTGTGTGCACACGTGTGTGTGTGTGTGTATGTGTGTGTGTGTCTGCATGGCAAAGGTTGGAGGGTCTGTGCATGCGCCTGTCACCAACTGACCCGGGGAGGAGGGGAGTTGTCCCCAGACCTGGGCTCCTGACTCTTCTTACACCCTAGGTCTCTGATCCGGAGCAAGCTTTTCCCTGAGCTAGAGGAGCGGAGCTTGGAGACAGCCCGGGCCGAGCCCCCAGATCCACTGCCAGACAAGATGCGCCAGTCAGTGGTGAGGGGCCGGAGTGTGGGGTTCTAGTCTCAAGGTGGGGGGCTGAGAGGGGACATGGTCAGCTGCTGGGTGGCAGGTACCCACACTGGTTTTTCTCGGCCCTGCAGCGCGAGGTCCTGCACTCTGACCTGGTGATGTGTGTAATGATCGCCGTGCTCACCTTCGCCATCAGCGCCAGCACCGTCTTCATTGCCCTAAAGGTTCGTGTGACATAGGCCTTGCAGGAACCTGCTCAACTGAGGGCCCCAGGCAGCCGTGGCCTCATGTCCCCTCGGCCCCGGCCTGTCCTGTGCCAGGCCTTTTGGCTGAGCCTCCAGCCTCTCTGTCTTGCAGTCGGTGCTGGGGTTCGTGTTGTACGCATTGGCTGGGGCTGTGGGCTTCTTCACACATTACCTGCTGCCTCAGCTCCGTAAACAGCTGCCGTGGTTCTGCCTGTCGCAGCCTGTGCTGAAGCCGCTGGAGTACAGCCAGTACGAAGTGCGCGGTGAGTGCTGCCCCTGTGCTGGGACCCTCCCCGCACCCACCTGCCCTGATTTCCCCGCTGGCTGACCCACAGCCTGATGGGAGCACGT
Source organism: Aselliscus stoliczkanus (assembly GCA_033961575.1). NCBI lineage: Eukaryota > Metazoa > Chordata > Mammalia > Chiroptera > Hipposideridae > Aselliscus > Aselliscus stoliczkanus. The sequence continues at coordinate 131,102,747 of CM066736.1, forward strand.
CCTCTCCTCTCAGCTCAGAGAGTACCAGCAGAGGGCAGCCTCTACCCATGCCTCCTTACAGCTTCACTGTGCTCTCTGCCCTCTCCTGTCTCCTGGGCCCCAGTTTGTTCCCTGCTCCGTTCTCAGGCTGCCTGTTCAGCCCTTTTCTGCTTGCCCTGTGTTCTCTGAGGAGATGGAAGAATTCCAGGGCCTTAAAGGGCTCTTTTGTCCAGAATTACAAACTGTTTACCAGTGGACTAGATACTTGGGTGGTGCAACAAACATACCCTTGAGCCTGTATTTAAATATCTGGATTTCCTATACAAAGGTCCATAGGCTTTGTTTTTCTTAAACAATGAAAGGTTTTGCCCATACGGCCAGCATCTCCATGTGACTACAGTTAGCTCGAGCCAAGTGGCAGTGGCCTCTTCAGAAGGGCCTTGCAGCTCAGGGTCATTGTGTACTTGGCTTCATCAAGCCTGCCCTGGCTATGGTGGGCATCTGGGATGCCCTTGTCAGGTCTAAGGCCCTTCCCTAAGCCCCTAATATGCCCAGCCTGGGCCTCATCATCTTCATTTGAGCTGCTGCCAGAGATCACGTCCCTCGCCCAAAGTCTCTAAGGGTCCAGAACCCCACATCCTGTTTCCTCCGAGGGCACACCTGTCCTGGCCTCGCAGTGGGAGGGGAGTGTGGAGGACCAGGTGCCGGCCAGCAGTTCCGCCTTCTGCTGCAGGCGCTGCCCAGATGATGTGGTTTGAGAAGCTGTACGCCGGCTTGCAATGTGTCGAGAAGTACCTCATCTACCCTGCCGTGGTGCTCAACGCCCTCACCGTGGACGCCCACACTGTCGTCAGCCACCCAGACAAGTTCTGCCTCTAGTGAGGACCGCCCCATTTCACCATCTATGTTCCCATGGGACACATGGGAACACCAGGGAGGGAATGAGACCTGCCTCAGTTGCCCAGCAAGCTAAAGTAGCCCCCAGCTCCTGACATTGTTTCCGTTGAAACAGTTGTCTCTTTGCAAGGGTTGATCTCATTAGAAGGCAGAGGCTAAGAATCGCTGGCCCAAGAGAGCAGGGCCAGCCCTGCAGAGCCCAGGTCGGGGCTGGCAAGGGGTGGGCACTGCACCCACTGTCCCCTGAGCCCCCGCCAGGCACCTAACACCTGCCCCTCCCCCATAGCTGCCGGGCACTGCTGATGACCGTGGCGGGGTTGAAGCTGCTGCGCTCAGCCTTCTGCTGCCCACCCCAGCAGTACCTGACCTTGGCCTTCACAGTCCTGCTCTTCCACTTCGACTACCCGCGCCTCTCCCAGGGCTTTCTGCTCGACTACTTTCTTATGTCCCTGCTCTGCAGCAAGGTGAGCTGGTGGCCAAGTTGTGGGCTTCAGGGTGTACAGCAGGAGCAGAAATCCTCTGCCTCGGTGGAGGTGGGGGCATGACTTCCCCAGCGGCCTGTGTCCCTCGTGGCTACTGCTCCACATTAGCCCCCCGTAGGCCTTTGCAGCAGCTCCTCCAGGGGCGGAGAGGAAGCTGTGGGCTAAAGAGGTTAAGTGACTTGCCTCAGGTCCCTGGGAGAGTTGATGGCCAGCCAGGATTTAAACTCAGGTTTTTCTGACTTCACAGCTCTTTCTCTGAATCATGATATTTGACCACCTTCTTCGTAAGCCGTTAAGATAGAACTTGACCTTGCCCTCGATACCAGCCTCTGACCTCTGCCCCTTTGCCAGCCACGGCCTGGAGCCTAGTTAAGAGCTGAGTTTCAGAAGCCTCTAGGGCCTGAGTGTATATAGATTGCTCTGCCAGGCTGTAGGCTTTTTTATCAGGTTGTGAAGGTGATGTTGAACAAAGGACTGTTCCTTGGTACTGTACTGGAGGCCTGCAGTGGGACCCAGCACAGGCATAAGCCTTTTCTCACTCACATGGACATTCTAGTCTGGTTTTCTGGTCTGGCCCAGGATGATGAAAATCTAAACTGGGTCGCCTTTTGAGGCAGAGCCTATGACTGTTTCTTGACTTTCAGTACCATAGTCAAGGCTCAGCCTCATCGCTGACGGAAGCATGGCCTGAGCAAGTCATTTACCTGTTCTACTTTCTCTGAACCTCAACTTTCCCATTTGTGAAATGGAACAGCAATGGAAATCTCCTTGGGTAGTTGTATAGGTTAAATGGCTAATGGCTCCTTAGAGTACTTGCTTCGTCAGGGGTTGCTAGTGCTAACAGGTGCTTTGAGCCAGGTCCGGAAAGGGCTGGGAGTGATCTTGAGCTTGACTCCCATGTGGGCAGCCAGTCGGGTAGCCCCAAGGCTCTGAGTGGCACTTGGTAGCCCCAGCTCTGTGAATGACCTTGTGTCTCTTACCTTCTCCCCCTCGGACCTGGCCAGCTGTGGGACCTGCTGTACAAGCTGCGCTTTGTGCTGACCTACATCGCGCCCTGGCAGATCACCTGGGGCTCGGCTTTCCACGCTTTTGCCCAGCCCTTCGCCGTGCCACGTACCCAGCTAACCCTGCCGCCTGGGTGGGGGTGGGCAGGGAGGGCCACGGCCTGGGATGGGGGGCTGTGGGGAGGGTTGACGGGAGTTGTGGGGTAGTGAGGGGGGCCAGGGAGGGTCCAGTGTGCTGGCCATCTCCTTGACTCGTGCCCAGACTCGGCCATGCTGTTCGTTCAGGCCGTGCTCTCTGCGCTCTTCTCCACACCCCTCAACCCCCTGCTGGGCAGCGCTGTCTTCATCATGTCCTATGCGCGGCCCCTCAAGTTTTGGGAGCGCGACTACAAGTGAGTCTCCTGGAAGAGAGGCATGTTGCTCAGAGGGACCCCGGGAGGAGGGAGACTGCACAATGGAACAGGGAAGGTTGCTGGGTCAGAGGGAGGAGTTGGGAGCCCAGGCCCGATGGGGCACTGGGAGGGCTGAATATCTGACATGGTGGCTTCAGGTGGCTGATCTGATGGGGACAAAACACAGGCCAGGCCAAGGCCTTGGGCTCACACCCTAGGCTTCTTGGCTGTGTGGTCCTGGGTGAGTCCTGTCTTGTCCCTGAGCCCCAACCTCCTGGGTAATGGGGCTGTCACGGCATCTGCCCAGAGCCAGGAGTATGGGCTTCAGCGAGAATCGTCACTGAACTTTTGGCAGCCTCACCGCCTGGGTGTTATAACTGTGTTGTCTCTCTCTCTCTCTCTCTCTCTGAACAGCACTAAACGTGTGGATCATTCCAACACCCGCCTGGTCACACAGCTGGACCGGAACCCTGGTATGTACCCAGCCACCCAGGGTACTTTTGGGCGGGGCCCTGGGGAGGGAGCCTTCCTTACTTGTCACTTCGTCTACTTGTCTGTCTGTCCTGGTTCCAGGCGCTGACGACAACAACCTCAACTCCATTTTCTATGAGCACTTGACACGCTCGCTGCAGCACACGCTGTGTGGGGACCTGGTGCTGGGCCGCTGGGGCAACTATGGGCCCGGCGACTGCTTTGTCCTGGCTTCCGACTACCTCAACGCCCTGGTGCACCTCATCGAGGTTGGCAATGGCCTCGTCACCTTCCAGCTGCGTGGCCTTGAGTTCCGGGGTGAGCCCTGGGGCCTCATCGTGTGGCCTCATAGTATGTGAGGGCTGGACTCGAGTCCAGCTCTGCCCTGGTTTGCTGGGTCACCTTGAGCAAGGCACTCTGCCTGGACCTGGGTTTGTCAGTCTGAGCGGTGCGGTGGCAGGTCTCCTTTGGCCACACCCTGCCCCTGCTCTGAGTTTTGAGGCTGCAGTGACTGAACAGGCTGCTGTGATGAGAGCTTGGGCCTGAAGCTCTGGGTTCTGCCATCAGCTCCCACTGGCCTACTCCGTGGTTGTGGGCTTGGTCCAGGTGGGGTGCCGTGGGTAACCCCTGGTGAAGGAGCTAGCTCCTTGCCCTCAGGAAGACATGCACGTTGGATGTCCGTCTCAGAAGAGGTCCCTAAGGGGCAGAGCAGCTCTAAGTACAGCTCATGAGCATCGTGAGCCTGAGCGCGTCACCCCTCAGGGAGCTCCAGTCTGTCTCTGTAAACGAGAGACAGAGCCCTGTTCCCCCACTTCCACCTCACTGTGGCCACTGGGTGTCAGGAGGCAAAAGGGGCTTGTCTGTAATTTACTCACACTGCATCCTGGTGGGGAGGGTGAATGGCACAGGCCTCCAACGCCATGCCTGGACACTTGCTGGGCAGGAGGCAGGCAGGAATGTCCTAGTGGCCCCCTGACTCGGCACCCCTCCCCCTGCAGGTACATACTGCCAGCAGCGCGAGGTGGAGGCCATCACAGAGGGCGTGGAGGAGGATGAGGGTTGCTGCTGCTGTGAGCCTGGCCACCTGCCTCGGGTCCTGTCCTTCAATGCGGCCTTTGGGCAGCGCTGGCTAGCCTGGGAGGTGACGGCCAGCAAGTACGTGCTGGAGGGCTACAGTATCAGTGACAACAATGCAGCCTCCATGCTGCAGGTCTTTGACCTCCGCAAGATCCTCATCACCTACTATGTCAAGGTACGGCAGTGGCGGCTGGGCCCAGGACCCCACTGGGGAACGCTCACTGACCACGAGCACTCCGAATGCCATCTTCCGGATTCTTGGGAGCCTCTTTGGCCCAAGGGACGCAGAGGCCTCAGGGAGTTTAAGCATCTCAAAATGTTACTCTGGCCAGTGGGCCTTGAGGGCCCCAGCTGCCTGTGTGGCTCTGACAGTGGGCTGCCCAGGGTGAGGGGATCCCTGTCACCCTCTACCAGAAGGCTCACTGTGGCAGTGAGTATTGGGGGCAGGCAGGCAACACATGCACAGATCCCTGAATTGGGTTGCTGGTCCTGGGAGGGGCAGTTGCGGAGGCCAGCCTTTCACACCACCAGGCCCCCTGCTCCACATCCCACCAGCACAGAGTGACACTAATGCTAACGGTGGTGGTCATGATAGTCATAGGAACAGCTGCCAAGCGGTGGTGTGTGCTGAGGCGCAGGCTCTGTGTCAGGCCCTTCTCCCAAGCTGAACCCAGCCCACCACACCCTCCAGGACAGGTCCTCCCGTCTCAGATGTAGAAGTTGGCTTATGGAGGGGAAATTAGTGGCAGGGCCAGACTTAGACTAGGGGCCTAGGCTTCCCTGTCTCAGCCCAGGTGCCCGAAGCCCAGCCTGAGGGTCTCGAGATTTGTTGGGTGTGGTGGGGGTTGTTCTGGGATGCCACCTCCCTTGCCGTACCTTAGTTTACCCCCTTAAGAAGTGGGGACTATTGTAGTTCTGTGACATGGCAGGAACTGTGAGGCTTTGTGGCCCCTAGAATAGGGGAACTTAGGGGAATGGGATGGGTTGGTGCTCACAGTCCAGGTCCCCTCGTGCCCTCTTAGCACCTGCCTTGGGGCTCCCTTTGTAGGGCCTGGATGAGTGACCTGTTCGGCCTGGGTGAGCCTGCCTACCTGAGCTGCTCTCTAGGGCAGTCTTTTGCATCCGTCAGCTGTCCTTTTGCCTCCCATGGACATCCCATGTCACACATCAGAGAAGCTGTAATTTCTCTGTTGTTTTTCTGTCCACCCACCCACTCCTGGGGAAGGTTTTGTGAACCCCCCACCTCTCACTTTCACCAAGAAAGATACTGTGGTCCAGACAGGGACATTCCCAGCCCCTGGTCACCCAGGGGTCACAGTCCTGGCCACCTTCCCATCTCAAGAAAGGTGCTCTTGCCCAGATCACCCTGCTGCCTCCCAGAAGCCCAGCTCAAGGCCAGTGCAGCCTTCTGAGGGCTTTGCACCAGGCACCCAGCCAGGTCTAGGTTGGCAGGCTGAGGGGAGCTCCTCCTGCCAAGTGTATCGTCCCGTAGGGAAGCCAACCTGTCACGGCTGCCCCAAAGCCTGGGTAGAATCTGAGCCAATAGAGATGCCTGGAGGAGCTGGGGAAGGGATCCACCAAATGCGGAGTATGGGGTGTCGTTTGGAAAGACCAATTGGGGCTGCCAAGGGCAGGGCCTCAGGCCTGGGGCAGTTCAGAGATGTGTCCCGTCCAGCCATTGGGGTTGGCACACCAGGCAAAGCCCTTTCTGGGTGCTGCTTCAGCCCCCCTTGGCACCTCCTCCCGCACCTTGCCCTTCCGTGAGTCACTGAGTACAATTAGGTGACAGACTCAATCCAAACCCCACAACCAGAAAGACGCTGGCCCTACATTTGCCTGCAGCCAAGCCTTGGGGTCCTCTCAACATTTCCAAGCCCAGGCATCTTCATTATCCTGTTTGATCCTTTTAGCAACCCTTGGAAAAAGTAGGGCTGGTGTAATTGGCCCCTTTTATTTATTTGTTTGTTTCAAAGATTTTTATTGGGGAGGAGAACAGTGTTGAGGAATTGGGGAAGGGGCACATTGTGTTTTTCCAGGATCCATCCGCTCCAAGTCAAGTTGTTATCCTTCAATCTTAGTTGTGGAGGGTGCAAGCTGAGCTCCCAAGTCCAGTCTCTGCTTTCAATCTTAGTTGCGGGGACGGGGAGGCAGCCCACCATCCTGCGGGAGTTGAACCAGCAACCTTGTTGCACACTGAGCCACCTGGCCACCCATCAGTAGCTCACAGCTGCTCAGCTCGAGGTGCTGTGTTCAATCTTAGTTGTGTGTATGTGGGGGGGCGGGGGGGCGCAACCCACCATCCCATATGGGTGTTGAACCGGCAGCCTTGCTGCTAAGAGCACACACTCTCACCAGCTCAGTGGCAGCTCAGCTTGGCCCATGTGGAAATTGAACCGTCAACCCTGTTGCTCAGCGCTTTCGCTCTTAACCAACAGAGTCACTCAGCCGGCCCTAATTGGCCCTTTTTTTTTTTTTTTTTTTTTGATGGCAGTGTCACTGGCCCTCACATGTGGGATCCGAAATGGGGCTGCAGGCGTCCCAAGCCAGCCCCCAACCACCGCGCCACTCGGCCCCTAATTGGCCCCTTTTATAGCTGAGGAAACTGAGGTTCACAGACCTGTACCTGCAGTTAGGTGAAGATGAGAGGAGAAAAGGTGTCACGGTTGTGAGACCTGTGAGGACTCAGCTGACCTATGTGAGACACTGAGCAGAGCCTGACTCCCCACAAATGCCCACAGATGGGAGCTGTGACAGCTGAAAACCACTCTGAGGGCTGAGTCCCAGGATAGCTGAAGTTCCACAGAACATCGGCAGTTGCAAAAATTAATAGAGCGCTTACTATACACCAGGCCAGCTCCTCCCCACAACCCTGAGGGTTTTCTTTTTTGGTTCTTGGAGGCTGTGGTGGGGCCCAGACTGGAGATGCCCTCTGGGCAAGAAAGTTCACCAGAAGCTGGTGTGCCTGGAGCCCCCAGTGACCCCACAGCCATCCTACCCTTACCCCATTAGGCTCCTGGCCTCCTTCCTCTTGCTAAGAGGACAGCTAGCCCGCTTCACGCTGTCCACCCACCTGCCCACCACCAAGGTGATACTGGGGCCAGGTTTCCACCTGCCAGGTAAGCTCCCATATGCTGGGAACTGATGAGGTCCCACCCATAGCCATGGCCTCCCAGTGTCCTCCAGGAAGCTATTTGAGGCCCTTGGCTTTTCCCAGCTTGTACTGTGGTCATCTTACCCAGGCTTTTGGCCTCTCCATGTGCAACCATAGCCACCCTGCTGGACACCCCTACTGCCTGGGTGCCCCCTCTGTTCATGACCAGCTGCCCCACCCTTAGACTTCCCATCCTTTCCCCAGGTAGAGGGCCAGTCCCGGCGGCTCCATCCCAGGATGGCACATGGAATCCCAGTAACCTCACTGGCTGCCAGCTGCCAGGCTCACTGCTCACCCATTCATGCTGCCTGTGCCAGCAGCCTGCCTTCCAAAAGCTCCTGTCCATTTGCCCAACTCCTGCTTAGAAATCAGCAGTCTTAAAGGAGACCAGGACCCCCTGACTTTGGGCACAGGATGCCTTTTTCTTGAGGGGAGGTCCTATGGCTGTCATACTTCAGCTGCATAAAGAGATCTGTGGCCCCTGGGCACTTAACCCACAGCAGCCCCACTATCTCAGCCTGACCTTTTAAGGCCTCTTGAGATCTGCATCCCACGGCATCATGGTAGTGAAGGTCCCACAATTGCAATCCCAGCTCGATCTACCCTGGTATTTGTGACCTAGGCAGGTCTGTCATCTGAGCCTCAGTTTGCCTTACAAATGGGACATCTGAGGCAAGTACGCAAGCACTGGCCACAGTGCAGGACTCTCCAGAGGACGCTCTGTAAGGAGAGGGCCTAGGGGAGACGAGCAGACCTGTCTTGTGTGGCGTTACGGAGCTGAGACAGCATACGGGATGAGTGTCCCAGGAAGCAGACATCAGCTCAGTCTAAGAGGAGCCTCTTTACCCAGCCGCTTTCTCCTGCAGTCGGCAGGCCAGGGCACTCCTCCAGTCACTGGCTCAGCCCTGATGCCTTCCCTCTCCCCTCAGAGCATCATCTACTACGTGAGCCGCTCACCCAAGCTGGAGGCGTGGCTGGGCCACGAGGGCATAGCGGCAGCCCTGCGGCCTGTGCGGGCGCCCGGCTACGCTGACTCGGACCCCACCTTCTCGCTGAGCGTGGATGAGGACTATGACCTTCGCCTCTCTGGCCTCTCGCTGCCCTCCTTCTGTGCGGTGCACCTTGAGTGGATCCAGTACTGCGCCTCACGTCGCAGCCAGGTCCGGCCATCACAACCCTGGGCTGCTTTCTTCCCTCTCTGGGTGGGCTCTCACCCTCAGCTTCCCTGAGCTTGGGCCCCAACCCCCACCCCAAGTTCCCTGTTCCAAGTCTGAGCTGTGCTCTGGGGATGGGGGTCCTTGTGCCACAGCCCGTGGACCAGGATTGGAACTCGCCGCTGGTCACACTGTGTTTTGGCCTCTGTGTGCTGGGCCGCCGGGCCCTGGGAACAGCCTCACATAGCATGTCTGCCAGGTGAGTGCTCACAGGTCCAGCCGGGCCTACTACTCTCCCTTCAACCCTATTAACAGAGTTCCGGGCCAGGGGCCCCCAGGAACCACTTGAGTCCTTCCTTTTGGCTCATTTCAACGGCAAGGGTGTGACCTTGTCTGCTCCTCACCGCCATGTGAGGGACCTGGGGCAGAGACTGATCTGTTTGTCAAGATGGAGAAAGTGAGGCCCGGCATGAAGAACGGAATCGGCTCAGACCACTGCATGTGGCGCCAGAGCTCCGGAGCCTGGGCACTCACCTCCCTGCCCCTCTTCCAGCCTGGAGCCCTTCCTCTATGGCCTACACGCCCTGTTCAAGGGCGACTTCCGCATCACCTCCCCACGCGACGAATGGGTCTTTGCTGACATGGATCTGCTTCACCGTGTGGTGGCGCCTGGGGTGCGCATGGCCCTCAAGCTTCACCAGGTGAGGAAAGGTGTGCCCCTGGCAGGGCAGGCAGGTGGGGCGGGGGTCACCAACCCTGGCCCTCCTGCCCTCCCCGCAGGACCACTTCACATCCCCAGATGAGTATGAGGAGCCGGCTGCCCTGTATGATGCCATCGCAGCCAACGAGGAACGGCTGGTCATCTCGCATGAGGGCGACCCGGCCTGGCGCAGCGCCATCCTCAGTAACACACCTTCCCTGCTGGCGCTGCGCCACGTCCTCGATGACGCCTCTGATGAGTACAAGATAATCATGCTCAACAGGCGCCACCTCAGCTTTCGCGTCATCAAGGTGGGGATGGCCCACCCACCCAGCCCGGTCCCCTTCCTGGCGCCAGGTCCCTTACACTTGCTTGTGGCCGCCCCGCAGGTTAACCGCGAGTGTGTGCGCGGTCTGTGGGCGGGGCAGCAGCAGGAGCTGGTGTTTCTGCGCAACCGCAACCCTGAGCGCGGCAGTATCCAGAATGCCAAGCAGGCACTCCGCAACATGATCAACTCATCCTGCGACCAGCCGCTCGGCTACCCCATCTATGTGTCGCCCCTCACCACCTCGCTGGCCGGCAGCCACCCCCAGCTGCGAGCGCTGTGGGGTGGCCCGGTCAGCCTGGGCGCCATCGCCCGCTGGCTTCTGCGCAGCTGGGAGAGGTGAGCCTTCACCGCCGTCCCAACCCTGGAGGCTGGCTTCATGGAGCAGGAAGCTGAGGCTCAGAGTGATGAAGCCAGCCCCTCCGAGGCCTCGGTGAGGAGGTGCTGGGCCAGGATGGACCCCCGAGAGCTGGCCCCCTCCCAGAGCTGACCCGGCTCCAGCCCGCCCCACCAGCTGAAGGTGGCCTTTAGTCTTAAGAGCCATGATAATGCCTTCCTGAAAAGACCCTGCAAAATAGATGGCAAAATCTCGTAGTAACAAGACCTTGGAGCTCAAGGGATGTTAGGTGACTTGTCCTGGAGCAGGGGGACTTCTCCTTGTGAGGTCTCTGGTCCTCCTCCTGCCAACTTCTTCACCTCCCCCCACCCCAGGCTTCATAAGGGCTGTGGTGCTGGCTGCAATAGTGGTGGGAATGTGGATGACTCAGACTGTGGCGGAGGCAGTGGCTTGACCTCCCTCAGCAATAACCCCCCCTTGGCACACCCCACACCTGAGAACACAGCAGGTGAGCTGGCAAGGCCGGGGCGAACCAGTGGGTGAGGGAGACAGCCTAGCTGAGGTCTTTGCCCTTTTATCTGTCTCCTACAGGCAGCAGCGAACAACCCCTCCCATCAGGCCCTGGCTGGGGCCCACGGCCCTCCCTGAGTGGTTCTGGTGATGGGCGCCCTCCTCCTCTGCTGCAGTGGCCCCCCCCTCGGCTGCCTGGACTGCCCCCTGCTTCACCCACCCCCACTGAGGGTCCCCGGCCCTCACGGCCCCCTGGCCCTGCTCTCCTCTGTTCTGAGGGTCCCAGTGGGAAGTGGAGCCTGGGGGGTCGGAAGGGGCTGGGGGGAGCTGAGGGGGAGCCAGCCTCAGGGAGCCCCAAAGGAGGCACCCCCAAATCTCAGGTAAGGGTCCTGTGGAGGGCAGGGTCCTGGGCAGTTCAGGTCTGCTCTTTTACCAACCTATCTCCCCTTCCTAGGCGCCCCTAGACCTCAGCCTCAGCCCTGATATCAGCACCGATGCCTCACCCCCAAGAACAGCCCAGGACATTCCTTGCTTGGACAGCAGTGCTCCTGAGAGTGGAACACCCACAGGGGCCCCGGGCAACTGGCCTACCCCTGCTGAGGAGCGCGAGAGCCCAGCTGCCCAGCCCCTGCTGGACCATCAGTACTGAGTGACCCAGTACCGTCTGGATCCCAGCCTCTGGCCCTCTCTGCTGGACCACAGAACTGAGTGGCTTTAGCTTCCACATGTGAACCCTGACCTCTGGCTGCCTTAGCCAGAGCACCGGAACTAAGTGGCCCAGACCTCTGATCTTGACCCCTGATCTCTCATCCCTAGTCCAGGGCCTGGGCCTGGACTCCCCAAACGAAAGCAGGCAGCCTTCCAGCCAGGCCCTAAGAGCCAAACCCATGGGCTGGTCCCGCTTCAAGCCCAAGGCCAGGACTGACTTGGCCTCGGCCTGCACTGCCTGCCAGGGCAGCCCCTCGGCCTGGACCTGGGGCTGAAATGTGCAAAGGGTGGTTTCTTTTTTCTTTTCTTTCTTTTTTTTGTGCTTTGGAGACACCAGAATTAATAACACTATTTTTGATTTTGGTTGGCGGTTTCTTCTATCTGGGAATGTTTGGGTGGAGGTAGCCAGGTCAGGGTGGATGAGCTTGCAGAAGGAGATGAAAGATTTGGTCCTGGGTTTTGATAAAGGTCAGACCAAGATGAGGTTCAAGTAGGCCTGGGTCAGCTTCCTCACAAGCCTGTTCCCTTTTCAAGTTTGTTCCAAAGTTCATTTTGTTCAGCTTCTCACCCCTATAATCCAAGACTTCCAGCTCCAGTGGCTGGGTCCAACAATTATCTGCCTTGACCTTGGCCAAAAGCTTTTCTCTGAATTCAATTTTTCCAGCTATAAAGATGACACCTGTCTAAGGTGTTTCAAGAATAATGAGAGCATGTGTAGAGCAGGGCCCATTGCTTAGCAAGTGCTCGGAAATAGCCGCAGTTCCTGAGCACCTGTTGTGTGCCCATAGGTGTCCTGCGCTAGCCCTCCCAGTTGGTCTAGAGGGCAAGTATGCTTGTTCCCAGTTCCCAGCCGAGGGCTGGAGGCCTGACAGCTCGCTGGGCTGGGCTTGGCTTCTGCCAGGCGCTCTGACTACATGCTGTTTGACAACAGGCGACCGCCAGGCGTTGAGTCCGCTCCCGGGCGCTTCCCGCCGCTGCCAGCTCCTGGGCCGGCCCCGCCCCCGCCTCTGTGGCCCCGCCCCCGGTAAGCCCCGCCCCCAGGCGGAGCCCGCTCCGGGAGCGGTAGCGGTAGCGCCGGCAGCGAGACCCCAGCGCAGGAGGCGGCCGCCGGGCGGGAGCCCCAGAGGTACCGGCGGGCGCGGGGAAACAGAGTCACTGCGGTCGGACCGGATAGGGGAGAAGGTGGCCTGGCGTGGGCCCGGGCGGTGTGTGCGTGGGAGGGGGGGTCCTCGCCTTGTTCGTCGCCTGTATCCTAACCTCCCTCGGCTCCCGCTTCAGTCCCGAGTCAGCATGTCCCGTTCCCTGCCTTCAGCCAGCGGCCCCCACTCTGTCCTCTGTGTGACGGCCTGACCCGGCCGATGTGCGAACGAGTGGATGCGGCGGTGCCCGACTCTTCGCCGGCGAGTGCCGCTGCTGCCGGCTGTGTGCGGGATTTCCCCTGTTTTGGGGCTCCCCCTCTCCCTGGGCGGCCTCCTCCCCAGTCTTTGCACACCGTCCCCAGTCCTGGGCCTGGCCTGGGAGGAAACATCTGTCGCACCCCCTGGCAGCAGAAATGGGGTCATGACCTCCAGATGTGCTGGGAAGCGTCCAGCGCCTCCTCCTGGGGCAGCCAGGCCTTCCGGATCTGTGGGGGCGGGGCCAGTCCCCTTCCCCCCCAGTGACACAGGCCTGGAGGAATGTCCAGGCCTCAATGGACCCTGTGTGAAGCTGCTGGATGGGGGCAGAGCCCAAGAACACCCCCAAGGCAGGGCCAGAGCAAGAGCAGCCCATTGGCTGTGCGGAACACACAGAGCTCAGCCCACACGGAGAAGGGGCCTGCACAGACCCCCTCATGTCCCCTTTCACTCTCACCACACACCATATAACACAGGCCCAAGAGCCAGGACCCGCATCTGCCACTACACACTAACACATGACCAGCTTCACTCACTTCACCCTCCATTCATCTCCTAGCAGTGTGGAGAGGGAATAGGAATGGTTAACCCCATTTTAGAGATGAGAGAACAGAGGCTCAGGGTCAGTGTCAGAGCTTGTCCTAGGAGAAACAAGGGAAGAGGCACTCTGAGCTTTGAAGGCCTAAGCTTCTGCTTCTGGAACTTTAACCAAGAGATACGTGGAGCCTCTGCCTCCACCCCTTCCTAGCCTCACATAATGTCACTAGATGACGCACAAAGACCGACCAACAGGTGCCTGCACCCCAGTGAAGGGTCCCCACATCCCTGCCCCAGCAGCCAACTCCATCCTGGATTCATTCGGGGTGGCTACCCCTCATGTTCTCACACCACCCTTTGCACCTTCCTCTGGTCTTGACAAATTTCCGCACTTAGCAGGTCCCTGGGGCCTTGATGTTTCAGTCTTACATTCTGTGAGGTCTTGAGCCTCAGCCCAACCCCCATCTGCCCCATACCTACACACACAAGGAGAGGAATGTGCAGGTGCAGCACTGTTTGGGCCCTGGAGATTGATAGATCCAGGTTCAAGTCCTAGCTCTGGTATGGAATTGCTTCAGGCATCCCTTTATCTGGACCTCAGTTTGACCGCCTGTCACATGGGGTTCAGACCTCCCTGTCAGCACCTGTAAGGCCAGGTAGGCAGAGGTCCCCATAGGTCCCAGTTCCAGCAAAGGGGCCCAGTCATCGTGACTCCCTCCCCTGCCCCAGGCATGGCCACGGTAGCCTGCAAGAGGGTGATCCAGGACTTATCCTTCAGGCCAGGGGAACAGGGCTTGTGTGACTGAGCTAGTGTGACCCCACCACCTTCCTCAGGATGTGGGGCTGGGCAGGGGGCTGGGCCCAGAGTTGAGGCCACTTCCTGTGCCAAAGGAAGTCCTCTTGCCATTCCTGCTGCCCTGCCAGTGCCCCCTGGGAGCCCTGTGTCCTGGAGGTTTTAAGGCCCTGAGGGCCAGGATATTGAGACCAGGCCTCTGGGTGCTCAGCTCTCAGGGATCCCAGAGGAAGTGGGAGGGGCAGGGAGGAAGGTCTCTGGGGACAGGACGTCCTCCCTTTGTCAAGTGAACAGGACTCAGACACCAGTGGCCCCATGGGTTTCCCGTCTCAGCTGAGACAAATCATCCAGTTGGACAAGGCCTTGGTAGGGACCCTCAGTCTGGGCCCAAGCCAAAGCCAAGGTGTGTGAGTGAGAACTGTGGGACACGGGCAGCCTCAGGGCTGCCCAGGCTCCAAGACCCTCAGGGCAAAAGCCCCGACAGCCCAACCCCTGGGCCTGCCCAGTGCTAAGCTGGAGGAGGGGGCTGAAAACCTTAGCCCGAGGCAGACGAGGAAGTGGCCAGGAAAGCGGAAGCGGCTTTGATGGTCGCAAAGGGGCCGGAAGCCAACCCGTGTGGTGGAGGACCAGGCTGGGGGCCCGGGTTCCTGTTTTCTCCCCAGGCCCCTCTGAGCAGCCCACTCCTCCCTCAGGGCAGGAACCGGCCTGCCGGCTGGGCATCAAGCACCCAACACCGTGCCCACCAATGTGGCCGGGCCCCCAGAGAGCCAGGTCTGCTGCAAGCCCATGTGGGCCAGTGGCATTGGGAGCCCTCGGCGGGGCACAGCCCCTGCGCCCACTGATGACCTCTTCGCCCGCAAGCTGCGCCAGCCAGCACGGCCTCCACTGACACCGCACACCTTCGAGCCGAGGCCAACCCGGGGCCCACTCCTGCGCAGCGGCAGTGATGCAGGGGAAGCCCGGCCCTCCACACCATCCAGCCCTCGTGCTCGTGCCCATAGCCATGAGGAGGCCAGCCGCCCTGCTGCAGTCCCCACTCGACTCTTCACTGACCCACTGGCACTACTGGGGCTGCCGGCTGAGGAGCCAGAGCCCACCTTCCCGCCAGTGCCTGAGCCCCGCTGGTTCGCCCATTATGATGTTCAGAGCCTGCTGTTTGACTGGGCTCCAAGGCCTCGGGGGACAGGGGGCCATGCAGAAGCCAGCTCTGGGACTCTGCCCTTGGCCGAGAACCAGACTGCCAGCTCGGATCTGCTGCTTGAGGCACCTGGCTTTGTGAGTGAGCTTGGGGGTGAGGGTGAGCTGGGCCTAGGTGGACCGGCATCCCCACCTGTGCCCCCTGCACTGCCCAATGCGGCCGTGTCCATCCTGGAGGAGCCACAAAACCGAACCTCAGCCTACAGCCTGGAGCATGCAGACCTGGGCGCTGGCTACTACCGAAAGTACTTCTACAACAAAGGTGAGGGGAGGGCCACCAGGAAGCGGCAGAGGTCCCTGTAACCTACAGTGCACACCGTAGGGCTCATGAGCTGTCCTTTCCCTCTCAAGTCCCTGGCTATATGAGGGGTTAGGCCCTGCCTCTGGGGCCAAGGCTGCCCTGTTGGGCCCAGCGTTAAGCACCTCTCTAAGGCCAACCCCAGGCTCCACCCATAGCCTGCACGCCCCTCTGTCTCCATCTGATTCATCCTCATGCTCCTCTGGGCTGGTGTAGAGATTTCCTATCTACGTTTCCCTGAGGTGAAAACCAAGGCTTGAAAACTCCTGCACAGGGAACCTTGGTCTCATCAGTGCCCAGAAGGGAGGGCCCCAGACTTCCTGGAGAATATGGGCCTGGTGGGCCAGGTCATAGACAGATCTAGGCGTGGGAGCAGGCAGGCATTGGTCCCGGGGTCTGAGGCAAGGTGATGTGGGCAGGGACGTAGAGGGGCGGGGCATAGGACCTAGTGGCTAGGAAGAGGGACATGGCTTGGTAGAATATGGACTGGACTTCGTAGGGGTGCAACTTAGTCTAGGGTCTGCGCTAGATGATCAGGGGCCTAGTCTGGACCTTAGTGATAGGCATGGTCCAGCAAGGGTGAGACCGTGGAGAGCGGTCATCCACTATCCGGTTCCCCCAGAACATCAGAACTTCTTCGGACTGGACGAGGTGCTGGGCCCAGTGGCAGTGAGCCTGCGGCGGGAGGAGAAGGAGGGCAGCGGTGGAGGCACTCTGCACAGTTACCGCTTCATTGTGAGGACCACGCAGGTGGGCCAGGGTCATGGGATCAGGCCGTGAATTGCTTCCTCAACAACCTGTATGGAGCCTGAGTGCCCCTACATCCCCTCCTCAGCTCCGGACCCTCCGCGGCACCATCTCGGAGGATGCGCTGCCGCCAGGGCCCCCACGGGGCCTGTCACCAAGGAAACTTCTGGAGCATGTGGCACCCCGGCTGAGCCCGACCTGCCTGCGCCTGGGCTCAGCATCGCCGAAGGTGCCACGCACACTGCTCACACTGGACGAGCAAGTGGTGAGTGGTGGCCAAGGTGCCCCCAGCCCTAGAGCTAGACCTGGTCTGAACCCAGCCTGCCCAGCTCCCTGATACCTAGCCCTGACCCTGTTATTGAACTGGACTGTGACCCCAGGGGAGCTGGCTTCTAAGAGAGAGTATAAGAGGTCATCTGGAGCCTTGCCTCTCAAAATGAGGTCTAGACCAGCAGTATCCACATCATCAGGAAGCTTGTTAGAAATGCAGAATCGTGGGCCCCAGCCCAGACCTACTAAATAAGCCTGCACTTTGAGAAGATCCCAAGGGATTTGGGAGGGAGTTGGGGTTTAGGAGCTGGGGTGGAAGTGGGGCTGCAGGGGTTAGGGGGGATGAAATTCAAGTGGGGACTGGGTGTAGACAGGCTTAATATGAAGAAGGGAGGCCAGAGCTGGAGTGGAACAGGGCTTGTCTGCATGGGGTGACAGTGCCTTAAGCTGTGCAGTTAACCCCAGATGGAAATGAGCCAGGAGCACAGAGTGAGTGGAGGTGGTGTGGGGTTCAAGGCCTCCAGAGGCTGGGGTGGCTGTGCCTCCGATTCAAGGGAGGGGAGGACAGGCTAGCCTTGAGATAAGAATGACAATGTGAACATTAATCGCATCCTGTGCAGGACCCTTTCCGTAAATCACCTCCTCTATAGTCACATGAGAACCAACCCCTTCCCAGTCCCATCCCACTGTGACCTCCTCTGCCCTCCTGAGCACTGGGAGTAGGACAGACCAAACCCACTCGATAGGCGGGAACACAGAGGTGGCTTAGAGAGGATGGTGCTCAGGCCTAGGCATCCAGACAGCCCAGCCCCCAGGCCAGTGTCCCATCCGTTCCTTAAGGCCTGGTGAGGTTGGGACTGGGAAGGACTGAGGCCTGAGCCTTCTGCCTGTGCCCTCTCTCCGCACCCCCCCCCCCCAGCTGAGCTCCCAGCGCAAGGTGGGCATCCTGTACTGCCGGGCGGGCCAGGGCTCGGAGGAGGAGATGTACAACAACCAGGAGGCAGGACCAGCCTTCATGCAGTTCCTCACTCTGCTGGGTGACGTGGTGCGGCTCAAAGGCTTTGAGAGCTACCGGGCCCAGCTGGACACCAAAAGTGAGGCCCAGGGGGCTGGGGGAGGGGATGGGGAAGACCCTTACTGAGGAGCAGGCTACCCTGGTGAGAACCAGCTGCCTTGTCACTTCTCTGTCCCATATTGTCCTGGGGATGGGGCTAGGAGCCCAGAGTTCTTTGGGTAGGCTGAGGGTACAAAGGCCAAGCTAGAAGGACGGGCTGGGAATCTCCGCAAGGCCCTGGTGCCCTACTTCCTGAGCTGGGACCAAGAAAGTCTGGGGGCACCACCCCCTCCATCAAACACACCTTTTCCACCAGCTCAGCCTCCTGGGAGTGCCCCTGCCTCCTGGTTGGAAGGTCCCCAGGGCCCCTGGAAGGGGTTTCTATTGAGCACCTCCTGCATGCCTTCCATCCTCTCGCTGTTCCACACATGCTGGACATTTGTGTTCCACACAAGTGCCCTCTGCTAGGACATTTGCCCCACTGCCCTCTTAGCAGGCCATTTCTATTTTTGTTTTTTTTTTGTTTTTTTTTTTTTAATTTTATTTAAGCTGAGCCATCCTGCCACCTGTTGGCAGCTCAACGGCAACTCAGCTCAGGCTGGCATCGAACCGCTGTTGCTCAGAGCTCAGCTCGCACTCTTGAGCAAGCTCTTAACCAACTGAGCCGCTCGGCCGGCCCTTAGCAGGCCATTTCTCATTTCTGTCTTCATTCTATCTCAACACCCTCCATCCTGACCTCAGACTGCAGTCTGGAGCCCGTAGGGAGAGAGGAAGGGGAGCAGCCAAGGCTGAGGACTTTGTGGCCTGAACATTGGTTGTTGTCATGAAGGGGTTGTCCACCTGCTGGCTGGGAGCACAGAGGCTCCGGACTGCAGGCAAGGGTGGTAGGCACAGGCCACCCAGATTCCCCTTTCTCTCCCTCTGTGTCCCCAACTCCCTGGCCACAGCGGATTCCACGGGCACGCACTCTCTCTACACCATGTACCAGGACCACGAGATCATGTTCCACGTGTCCACAATGCTGCCTTATACCCCCAATAACCAGCAGCAGGTGTGAGGAGGCTGGGATGGGGGTGGGGGATGGCCATGGGCTTCTGGGGAACCATGGAGGGGTGCTGTGGGGGTGGCAGTATTTGAGCCTTGGCCTGAGCTCTGTTGACCCACAACAACAAACCTCCCTGCTGGTGCCCTGCCCCCAAGGACAAACATCCCAGGCCTTCATCAGGGGCTAGTGGTGAAGCCACTGGTGCCCAAGCTGTGCTGTTGCTTGAATGAGGAGCGACTTGGGGAACAGACAGGTTCCACTCACATCTTCCACTATCTCACCCCCAGCTCCTGCGGAAGCGCCATATCGGCAACAACATTGTGACCATCGTATTCCAGGAACCAGGCAGCAAGCCCTTCTGCCCCACCACCATCCGCTCCCACTTTCAGCATGTGTTCCTGGTAGTGCGGGCTCACCTGCCCTGCACTCCACACACCTCCTACAGGTGGGCAACCCGGTGGTCCCAGTTCTGCCACAGGCATGGCTTCCTGGACCCTCCCTGTTGCCCCTGACTACCGCCTCCCTTGCTGCAGGGTGGCCGTGAGCCGTACCCAGGACACGCCAGCCTTCGGGCCGGCTCTGCCCCCCGGGGGAGGCCCTTTCGCGGCCAACGCGGACTTCCGAGGCTTCCTGCTGGCGAAGGCGCTCAATGGCGAGCAGGCGGCGGGCCACGCACGCCAGTTCCACACCATGGCCACGCGCACGCGCCAGCAGTACCTGCAGGACCTGGCCACCAACGAGGTGACCACCACGTCGCTAGACTCAGCTTCCCGCTTCGGCCTGCCCTCCTTGGGCGGGAGGCGGCGGGCGCCCGCTCGGGGCGCGGGTGCCGAGCTGCAGGCGGCGGGCGCGCTGGTGTGGGGAGTGCGTGCGGCGCCTGGAGCACGGGGCGCGGCCGGAGCCCAGGCGAGCGGCCCTGACAGCGCTGAGGTGCCCTGCCTGCTGGGCATCTCAGCCGAGGCGCTGGTGCTGGTGGCGCCGCGCGACGGCCGCGTAGTCTTTAACTGCTCCTGTCGTGACGTGCTGGCCTGGACCTTCTCGGAGCAGCAGCTCGACCTGTACCACGGCCGCGGGGAAGCGATCACCCTGCGGTTCGACGGCCCCCCTGGGCAAGCCGTAGGAGAAGTCGTGGCGCGCCTGCAGGTGAGACCCAGAAGAAAGGCGGAGTACAAGGGCACTCGCTGCCCGGGCCCCTCCGCGCGTCGGGGGCTGAGCCTGCTTTGGAACCCTCTCTCCCGCTGCTCCTCCTGCGAAAAGGGAAAGTCAAGGGGAGCCTCAGACCCAGCCTGGGAGCTTGGCAAAGCTGGGTCCTTGGGCAAGTGACTGGTCTCTGAGCCTCAGATCCTCATCTGCCGGGTGGGCTGCTAATGCTGTCCTCGGGGGTGTGGGGAACGTTTGTAGCGCCTGGGATGGGGTTCCCCAAGGTTGGCGCTGGAAGGGCTCCACCCCCAGTCACCGCTGTTCACTCTCCGCCCCGCCCTCCAGCTGGTGAGCCGCGGCTGCGAGACCCGTGAGCTGGCGCCGCCTCGCGACGGCCAAGGCCGCCTGGGCTTCGAAGTGGACGCCGAGGGTTTCGTCACGCACGTGGAGCGCTTCACGTTTGCCGAAACGGCGGGGCTGCGGCCCGGGGCGCGCCTGCTGCGCGTGTGCGGCCAGACGCTTCCCAGCCTTGGCCCCGAGGCCGCGGCTCGGCTGCTGCGCTCAGCCCCCAAGGTCTGCGTCACCGTCCTGCCCCCAGACGAGAGCGGCCGGCCCCGCAGGTCAGGGTGCTGGCGCCGGGACGCGGGGAGGTGGGAGAACCGGGCAGCTGGCCACCGCCTCGTGCCTCCTGTTATCGCCATTAGCATTCTCTCAATCCCAGGTGAAGGCCTTTCCTTCTTGAGAGAATTCCACGTCTCTTAATCTCTCTGAGCCGCACTTTCCTCATGGGTAGAAAAATGATGCCAATTAGTAAAGGAGTGTGTCTGCGTTCCACTAAAACTTTATTTACAGACACTGAAATTTGAATTTTGTATGTTTTCACGTGTCATGAAATTGTCTCTTGATTTATTTTAACTATTTAAAAGTGTAAAAACCATTCTTAGCTTGCATTCATACAAAAACAGGCAAATCTAAAAGAAAAGAAAAAGACAGGGGCTGGATTTGGTCCTCAGGCAGTAGTTTTTGGATCTCTATGTTAAGTGGTTTACTGGTGTTATTATTTAAATCCTCATAGCAAGATAAAAGGTCAGTACTGTTATCCTCATTTCACAGATGGAGAAATGGATGTTCAGAGTGATTTGCTCAGGACACGTGGGCAGCACTGCGATTTGAACCTAGGTCTGGAAAAATGGCTCATAGCCAGGCAAACATTTTTCATTGTTAGGAGTTTGGAGAGCTCTCCTAGAAGTGAGCCTCAGACCCAACTGTGAGTGGGACTGGCGATGCAGGACGCGGGGCAGGTTGTTCCTACCTGATGCTGCTGCCCTTTCCTCCCCCCAGGAGCTTTTCAGAGCTGTACAGGCTGTCTCTGCAGGAGCCCAGCCGGCGGGGGGCCCCAGAGCCAGTGCAAGATGAGGCCCCAGTGGTAGCCCTTATGCCCACCACGGAACAGCTGCTGCATGCATGCCTGAAAGACGGCAGCGGTCCTCCAGGGCCTGGGGACCTGGCTGAGGAGAGAACTGAGTTCCTGCACAGCCAGAACTCAACGTCACCCTGCAGGTGCACTCTCTCGGCCATCCCTCTCACCCAGCCCAGTGAGGCTGGGCAGGCAGGCCTCTGAAAGCAAGGGCCTTGGGGTGCAGCTGCTAGTGCTGAGCTGTCCCTGCTCTCCCCAGCTCCTTGTCAGATGAGGCCCCAGTCCTGCCCAACACCACCCCGGACCTCCTCCTGGCCACTACAGCCATGCCTCCAGCACCTAGTGCTGGCAAGGAGACACCCCCCAGCCAGGTGAGCAGAAACAAGGCTCTGGAGCCCAACAAGCAGGGGTGGGCACAGTGGTGATGGTGGGTGTGGCCGCATTCATTCCCATTTCTGTCCCTCAGGATGGCCCAGGCAGCCCCAGTGGTGGTGAGAACAAGGGTGACCCAGCCCCAGAGCTGAGGGCCTCCTTCCTGCCACGAACCTTGTCTCTTCGGAACTCCATCAGCAAAAGTGAGTCTGGTGCAAGGTGGAGTACAGGCAGAGGGGAGGCTGGCTTGGGCTTCCCTGGCTGAGCCCACTTCCTTGTGTCCAGTCATGTCAGAGGCGAGCAGTGAGACTCTGGAAGAAGAGTGGCAGTCCATCTCGGAGATTGCCTCCACTTGCAACACCATCCTGGAGTCGCTGTCCCGGGAGGGTGAGGCCACCGGGGCACTGTGGGAAGGAGCCAGGACAGGGGCTCTTATTCCCTTTCCCAACCTGCTCAAATGGTCCCTCTGTCCCCACAGGACAGCCCATCCCAGAGAGCGGAGATGCCAAGGGAACCCCAAAGCCTGATACTGAGTAAGGCTCCCCGCCCTGATCTGGCCCCTTCACCGTGCCTGTATGACCACCATCTGCCCATCCACTGGACTTAAGCATTGTTCTGGGGTTCTACTTTCACATATATATAAGTCTGAGAAGACTGGGGTTGGGCCCCTCTCATTCAGATAGGTCTGGGAGCCTACCATGGTGCTGCCCTCTGCTTTGGTTCCACTGAGTCCTGACCCCCATGTCCTCAGGCCAGAACCCAGGAGCCTGTCAGAGAAGGTCTCGCACCTGGAGTCCATGCTCAGGATGCTGCAGGAGGACCTGCAGAAGGTGATGGGGGTGGACAGGGGATTGGTGGGGAATCATAGGGCTGCCCCAGGAAAGGTGCTGGCCGCTCTGACTCTTGCCTCCTCCCTCCAACCCCCAGGAGAAGGCAGACAAGGCAGCCCTGGAGGAGGAGGTGCGGAGCCTGCGAAACAACAACCGGCGGCTGCAGGCGGAGTCTGAGAGCGCAGCCACCCGTCTGCTTCTAGCCTCCAAGCAGCTGGGTGCCCCCACCACTGACCTGGCCTAAGCCTGGCTGTGGACCTGCTTGAACTGTCCAGGTCCTCAGGGCACCAGGGGCCACACTGGGCCCTGGGACCCCCTTCCTCAGGAACTCTTCCCTGCGCAGAGGCGCATCTTAGCACTGCTCCCACTCCCTGGCCCATTATTTGGTGGCGAAGTTGCCCCTACCCCATTCCTGTTTGTAAATATTCTGTGAAAAATAGGGGACTTCAGGGAGTAAAAAAGCCACTGCTATTTGTGTCTGTATTTGATGTTCATGACATGACAGGGGAAAGGGTTTTGCCTCGAGAGGCCCCAGCCAAGCTCCTAGGACCAGTTAGAAGGGGAAGCCCTGGGGACATTGGCTCAGGGTTGAGCTGGCACTCACTGAGGGATTCTCTGAGGCTAGGCCACCCCTTGGCCTCTCTCCCACAAACATTTATTTGGTCTGTTGGGAAGCAGGTAGCCACGCCCCACACCTGTTATGCTTAATTGTTCAAGCTAGGCCCAGCCAGGCCCCTGCCCTGGAACTAAACCTGAGAGGCTGAGATCAGGGGCAGAGGGTGGACCTGCAGGGCAAGGAAGGATGGAGCTTAGGGGTCAAGGAGAGCCTGACCATACCCCTTTATGAAGGCCTTTCCACCATGCAAGGCCCTGTCCCTCAGTGCAGGCCCCACCTCTCCTCTGTAGTCACTGAACCCCCAAGCCTAGTACTGCCTCAACCACAGAGCCAGATCTTCCAGGGCCCAAATCCAGAGGTGGTAGTGTCTGTGCCTCAATTGCCTGGGAGGTATTTCCATGTCCTGGAAGAAATCAGTCCTTCACCCACTTCTCTCCTCACCAGCCCATGACCCCTCATTCCTCACCAGGCTGGGCCCATTCCCATGAGTGCCATCAGCAGGTCCAAATTTGGATTTAGTGTAAACCCTTAGTTTTCTTTGTTTTTTCCCCAAAGATTTTATTGGGGAATTGGGGGAGGGGAACAGCACTGGGGAACTGAGGTAGGGGGACAGACAAGTTGCTGTCCTTTTGTTCTTCAGTCTAGTTGTGGAGGACATGGCTTCACTGGCCCATGTTGGTATCATCATTGCACTCTTCTCAGGTGAGGCAGATCCGTCGCTGGCCTCTGGACGGCTGCTCACAGCGGCTCTTGGCAGCTCACACCTGCTGCCGGGCGCTCACGCTGGCTGCCGGCCACTCACTGTAACCTATGGCAGCCCACTGCATCAGGGGCTGCAGCTATGTCATCCCGGGGAATCACAGCAGCCCAGCTCCAGGTGGAGCTGCTGTTCACCATCTTAGCTGTAGAGGGCAGTGTCACTGGCCCTCATGTGGGATCCGAACCGGAGCTGCTGGCGTCCCAAGCCAGCTCTTAACCAACGTGCCACTTGGCCAGCCCAAACCTTTAGTTTTCTGGATCTGAGATCCAGACAGGGCACTGACTTGCCCGGCATCACATGCCTAGTCCAACCCCTTCCCAGGCTGGCTGAGGCTCACCCTGCTGAGACCCAGACACTGGGTCCATTCATTAACTTAGTCTTTGGCAGGATGAATTGGGCTTTGAGAAACAGCATTAGGGGATCAGGCTTCCTGGGGGAGGCAATGTGAGGGTTGAGTTTTGAAGGCTGAATATGAGTTTACCAGGCATGGAAATCAAAGGCATCCCGGGTAGGACCAATCTGGGGGCTACGGGACTGAAGTCAAGGCACATGCAGGGACCCAAGGTCAAAGAGGCTGGAGCTGAATCAGAAAGGGCCGTGAAGGTGCACTAAGGATCCTGGACTACCAGTTCCCAACATTGTCCCAGCTTTTACCTGGTGTGGACTATAGTGACAGCCCTCACCGGGCAGTGTGGAAGGCTCTGGTCACTCTCTGGGTGTGTGCCTACAGAAAACTGAAATGTGGTTGGATCATTGACAGATGTTCAAAGGGAGAGCGATGAGGTGAGATTTAGGTGTCAGAGCTCTTTGGCTGCATGTAAGGCAAAGCTACAGAGGAGGGTGTAGCAGCACCCTATTGGGAGGTAGTGGTGACTTCAACTAGGTGATAGTGGCAGAGATGAGAACTGGGCGGGCTTGCCAGGACCTGGTGAGGGAGTGGACTTGGCGAGTTGCAGCATTTACACTAGTGGCCAAGTTTCTGACTGGAGTTCCTGGATGATGGCAGGGCCATGGCTGAGATGAGGGCAGGCTGGGGGTAGCTCTGGTCATTTGGGACAGGGTGCATTTGAAAAGCCTGAGGGACGTCAGTATGAAATGTCCAGTGCGCTGGCGCACAGGAGAGGTCTAAGCTGGAGACAAGGATTTGGGACTGGCGAGCCATGAGCAGGATGAGGTCACTCAGGGAGTGTGGAAAGGCCCATCAGAGGGCTTTCGAGGGTCACTGCAGGACACTGGCTAAGCCAAGAAAAGGGAAGCCAACGTGGGCTGGAGGACCCTTCTCAGGTTGGCCACACTGCAGGCACCTCCGCCATCCACCTCCTCTGCTTAGAAGCCTTCTCACCCGGTCATGCCCCTCCTTCGCGCTTGCCCTGGCGCCCACAGAGCTGCGGCTCCAAGCCCCGCCTCCCCAGGCGCTGCCTGGAAGGTTTGCCCTGGCTCTGACCTGGCCACCACGATCGGGTTCAGCCCCGCGCGCGGAAGTGCAGCTGGTCCTGGTCTCTTAATAGCCCACCCTGCTTCAGGCTCCGCCCCACCCCCCGCCCTCTGACCTAGAGGCTGGATTGAGCTCTAGGACGATAAAGGCGCTTTCCGGTTCCCCAATATTCCGCCGCCCGCTTACATGTTCTCCTGTAGGCACCTTACATTGGAATCTGCACCCAGGGCCTACTGTGTTCTCAGGGGACTCCCTAGCTTTTGCAACACGTCCCACTAATAACCTGCTTGTTGCCCCTGCATTCACCCTTCCGCCACAGTGCTAAGCCCCAAACGTAGACGCCATCGGCCGCTGGGCACGGGTTTTCCTGAACTGTGTTACCTAGTTCCCTCGCGCAGAACACTGTGCGCATGCGCACTCGAAATGGGGGCCTAGGAAGCCCGGGACTTACGTCAAACCGGCTTTACTGCGCGTGCGTCAGGCCAAGCCGGAAGTACCTCTGCTCTAGCCATCGGGGCCGCCAATTTAAGATTTCTTAGGTTCCAGCATAACAGGATATCAAACCATACACTTTTAGCTGGCACCTCCCCTCCCTCAACAGATGCAGTCTCTCCCTTGACCACCCAAAAGATGAAGTCCAAACCTTATTTCAGCACTCTTGATCTTTTACAGCCTGGCCCCATCGAACCTTTCCAACATCTGTCTTATCCTGCTCACAATAAATGCTGGCTAGACCCTCTGTGAGATGCACTCCCCCTCTGTTGATCTTATAGCCAATGGGCTCTACTGGGCTTTCACTATGCTGGGACCCCCACCCACAGTAGCTTACCATCCCCTGGACGGTAACTAAAGATATTCAAAGGTACCCTCAGACTGCAAACTCAGAACACTGTAAATATTCATCCAACTCTGTATCACCAATATCCAGCCTGACAAGCCCAGCAAAGACATGAAAGAAGGCAAATCTCTAGCCAGCTTGGCAACAAATTTATTAGTTCAGAGTAGAAAGAGCAAGAGTCCAACTGCTTTGATTTTTCAGCAAAAAACTGAGCCTCCCGATTGGAGAGGTGCCTGCCTGCCCTCCCCCCTACTCTCCAAACAACTCACCCTTCTATTAAGGCACTTGAGGAAAAGGGGAACAGAGAAGTATCAGATGGAACCTCCCTGGATCCTGGAGAGGACCAAGTACTGTCCCACCAGTTCTTCTGAGCCGCAGTTGAGTAAGGAAAGAGCTGGCAGAGACCTCTGCAGGGCAGGAAATCCAGCCCCTCAAACGCTGGTGTTAGGCACAAGTACAATGCCAGCACCACAGGACTGGTAACAGGGGCATTATTTTGGCTCAAGAGTAAATGAATCCATGATTTGAGGAAGACACTTGGTAGTAAGGCTTTGTGGCCTCCAAGGCCAAAGCTCCAGCCTGTCCTCCTCTCTAGGTGAGTGCTAGAAGTTGGAGGGTGGGGATGAAGGCCCCGAGAAGTCCCTAATAGAGAGAAGGGAGCTGAATATCAGGATAGGGCAAGGGAGAGGTTGAGCCCTCCCAGCTCCCCGCTTTCCAGAGAAGTTAATGCTTCTGCTTAAGCACCTCCAAAAAGATATTGCCAATAAAAGAATAAAATGCACCCCCCCTTACCATGACGACATTACCCAAAGGAGTTGGGGCAGTGGGAGCACACACACCCCAGAATCCATTAAGTGCTTGCTTTGGGAGGGCTTAGACCCCCCTGCAACCCAGTGCTCTGGGCAGGATAGGTGTCAACACTGCCTTAGGAGCTGATCTGACTCAGAAGGGCTGAGAAGTCCATGTCTGCGATGGAGGAGAAGTCTTCATCTCCTGAGAGGAGGCCGTTGGGGAGCCCAGAGGCCCCAAGGGGAGTGGGAGCTGGGTCAGGGGGCCTCTGAGACCCTGTCACCAGGCGAGTTATAGCCTCAGGGTACTCCATCAGCATGGGCTCTGCTGTGTGGGGGGTCATAGATACACCCTGGTTCAGCAGCTGTTGAAACTCAGAGTTGTCAACCGATGCCAGGTCCGTGAACACGGCTGGGTCAGTGTTATTGCCGAGCAGGGCCCCTAGGTCTTCATCAGCATCAAACTGGAGCTGTAGCAGGGCCTCTGTCAGTGTCCCTTCCCCAGCCTGGGTGGGCTTGGGAGCAGGCGGGGCCACAGCCTGAGTCAGGCCTGGGGCTAGGGTTGGGACAGGGGTTGGGGTCTGAATCAGAGTTGATGCCATGGCAGGTGCCAAGGATGAGGTCTGGCTTGGGATCTGCCCAGAAGGAAAGACCATGGGGGAAAACTCATCAAAGTTGATGGTGCTGAGGGGTGGCGTAAAGGGATAGGGCTGGGGAGCTGTAGGAGAGAGAGAGGCGGGGGTCAGAGAAAGTCTCAGAGACCCACCCATCCTCTGTAGCCAGCCCCCATCAGTAGAGCTCAGGATCAATCCCTCTGTATGGTGTCTAGCCCCCTCTTTTTAACCAATCGGACCTAGCATGTAGGGTCCAGTGCTAGCCTCACCTCCTCGCAGCCCTCCCTATCTACTCCAGCCCAGAAAGCTCTCCCAGGCTTGTAGAGGAAGGGAGGCTTTCAGAGGTCAACTGATAAAACCTCATCTTACCCCTGAAAAATCAAGCCCCAGGAGGACACAGGCCCAAGGAGAACGCAGTGAGTGTGGCCTGAAGCAGGGTGCTTTGTCACACACCAGCACATACATTTTGCTACTTTAGAGGTGATTTTTTTTCCCCCAATTCAACTGATTGCTGAGAGCAGAGGCTGCGATTTTTTAGCCCTGTAGCGCTAGGTGTCCGATATGGGGTTTAACTGGCACAGTGGTTCTCAGACTTCGGTGTGCCCTAGTGTCCCTAGGAAATGCTGGCTCCTGGGCCATGCTTCCACAGCTTCTGATTCCATAGGTCTGTAATGGGGCCCAGGAATCTACATCTTTACTGCTCCCCACATGGCTCTGGCATAGGTTAATTGGGCCTCACGCCCTGAGAAGTATGATCCAGACATCAGGCTTCAGACACCCGCTGGGGAGGCTGCTGGCTCGTCTTTCTCCCAAAAGATGTGTAAGCCACAGGCTGAACATTTGAGCCTACAGTTCCAGGGGGACAACAGGAAATCCTTACCTGGTTTGGGGACGGTAGTTGAGCTGCGGGAAGGCACAGCAATGCGCCGCGGAGGAGGCCGGGGATCGGTGGGTCCTGTAGGGCATGGCTAGGTCAGTTCTCAGTCCGCAGGGTCTACCCTCCCCCACCTACCGCCTTCTCTAATTCTCCTCCCCATTGTCCATCTCACCATTGAAGGGACTCTTTTTCATGATGCTCTTGAAGGTCTCATATGTCCTTTTGCGTTTCTCCTCAATCCGGTGACGATCATCTGGGAAAGCAACAGGGAGAAGTGGGTCTTGCTCTTCTCATCGGGAACCCCGGGCTCTCAAAGGACCCTCAGGAGGAAGGTGATGAGCCAAGCTTTCCTAAGACCTTTTCTCCAAACCTTCCCAGCCAATGAGAAGAGCTGTGTGACACTCAACAATTCCAAGAATCCCACAGCTTTCTGAGAAAGCCTCTGTTGGCTGAACCTGCCCCTCAGAAGGCCACATCAGTGCCTCTAAGGGGCCATGTTCTGGGTGACAGAAGCCCTCATGGGGCCCTAGGATCCAGCTTCTTCTCTTACTTGCACTGTTCATGTCCTAACACATCTGCAACCTCCATCCAGGCCTGGCAATGATCTCTCTGCATTCTGGGGCAGTTGAGGCACGACTTGTGCAGAGGCTCTTATTCTTATCTCTGATGGTTTGATAGTTCAGTTTGGAGCTTTCAGAACCATTTTCCTAACTACCACTTGGGTAACTCCGAAGTACCCAACCCCATCAATCTAAAGCCATCCTCAAAAACCTCCTGTCTCCCTCCACGTGTTCCCTCAGAGTGGGCCTCAGAGACCTTGTCTGCCTTGTCACCAAAGCTAGAAGCCTTGGAATTATCAACACTGCTTCTCATTCTCACCGTTCGCTAACTCAACACGTTATTTACCAAGCACCTGCTATTTTCCAGGCTCCATGCTAACCATGGGGATACAGCCCCGGGTAAGCAGACAAGATTCCTGCTCCCAAGAGTTGACATCTAGTGACAGAGGGACAGGGACGCAAGTGACAAAAGCACTTGAGGAAGAGACACAGGGTGATGTAACAGTGCTGGCAGTGATGTCAGGGAGTCTAGTTTACAGGTGGCCAGGGAAGCACTAGTGTCATCTGTCATGTGAAGATCTGGAGGCCAAGTATTTCAAACAGAGGCAACAGCTAGAACAAAGGTCCTGAGGTGGGACTGAGCTTGGTGTGTGTCACACACACAAAGGCTGAAGGGTAACTGGAGGACAGTGGCGGATAAGATTGTTTCTCTTTGTTACTCCCTCTACAAGGTTCACACTAGTACTTCTCTTCCTGGTCTACTGTGACATCTTCCAACATGGCCTCCCCTCCTCTGGTCTCTCCCTCTCAGATCTTCTACTCACTGCCACCAGAGTGAGCTTCCAGATCTGCTCATGTCACTTCTCTGCTTATAAACCTCTGGTGGCTACTCCCTGCCTTCAGGATAAAATCCTGGATGAATGCCTTGAGCCTAACATTCAAGGCCCTCCTGCCTGGGCCTGCACATTGCCCAACGTCACTTCCCACCACAAAGTTGACCCCAAACACGCCATGCACTCTCCAACATCCCTGCCCTTCCAGTTGCTGGTCCACCCGCCTGGAGAATGTGCTTCTCTGTCCTCCAACTTAATGCCTCCTCCTCTGTGCAGCTGTCTCCAGCTCCCATGGCACTTGGCACACACCTCCCTTCATTTCACATGTTACTCTGTGACTTCAGGGTCTGTTTTGTATGTCTGTCTTCCTCATGTGACTGGGAACAAGTCTTACTCATCTCTGTATTCGCAATAACTGGCACAGGCCCTGGCACCAAGTGGGCACTCAGTAATTATTTGTGGAATGAATTGATGGCTGTTTCAGGGGTTGCTTTCCAAACTCTATTATACTGCTCCTAGGGTAGGAAACTCTCTCAGGCTAGATGACGGGCTTTGGATAGAGAATCCTTCTGACTGTTCCTACTGTGGTCAGATGCCCAAAAGTCTTGGCCGAACCATGGCTATGTGCTAGTGATGAGACACACAGTGTGGCAACAGAACCTTGGAGTCAGATTGCCTGGGTTCAAATGCTGACTCTGTGACCCACTACCTATGTAACCTCAAGCAAGTTGGACACTATCTCCTGCTTCAAAGGTTCGTGAGAGCATAATATCAGGTAATAATAGAGGCAAGCGTGTAATAGGAGCTCAGTATGTCTTGGGTGTTATTATTAAGTCAGACAAGAAAGGGAATCTGATTACTATGTAAAATGCCCACCCAGCTCCAGCTTTTGACCCTCAGCTATAGCCCCAGACACCCAGCCCTGGCCTCGCCCCTTGGCTGGAGTTACCCTTCCTAGCCATGTACCTGTGTCTGGCAAGTACTGGAATTCCATGGGCTCGCTGAGCTCCCGATCCGAAGGCCTCCGTAGCTGCATTGAGACACGCACAGGGGCCTGCAGGCTGGGGTCTGCATAGGGAGGTGTCCGGAACACAATGGCCACTTGTCGGTGTACATCAGCTTGCGAAAAGGAGCCTCGGGCCTCCCAGCCTGGTCCCGTGAAATACACCTCAATGTCCTCTGCAGGAGATGGGGCGGCAGTGTGGGCCAGCTTGCTCAACTCACCCACAGCTCCTCCCCCACTGCTGGTACTTGTCTCCAGGTACAGCACCCTACTAGCCCTGAAGTGTTGGTGGGGAGTGTTTAAAGTCCGGGGAGTGTCCCCGGACACTCATCATCTCTGCTCAGCTTTGCCCCTCGCCTCCTGCTTCCTGGGATGTACCTTTCTGCACCTTGTCACATAAGAGGAAGATCTCATCCCCGCCGAGGCAGCTCCCAGAGTTTCGGTTCACTCGGCAGATCTTCAGCTCCGCTGTGTTGGGGGCACCTGAGGGTGTGGGAACAAGGAAGGAAGCCATGAACCACCAGATGTCTCCAGGACTGGCCTGTAAGGAGATGCAACCTCCTGGTCCACCCCAGAGTCAAGGTTGTCCAGAGCGTGCTGACCGTTTCAAGGTTGTCCAGAGTGTGCTGACTGCACCTCCACATTCCCACTGGCTCCACACCCCAACCAATTCATCAACTACCTATCTACTAGCCCCTACTAAGTGCCCAGCACTGTTCTAGGCATAGAGAATATGACAACTCACAAAATCTAAATATTTCTGCCCTCACGGAGCTTCCAGTCCAGGAGGAACCGGTCTGATCACACCTCCTTTCTCCACCTGACCCAAGCAATCGTCAAAGCCCAGTTTATTATACCCACCTTAGCAATGAACCTTTCCCTCCCAACCCCTGGTTCAGCCTAGTTTCCTGTCCTTAGGGCTCTAGGGCCCTTCTCTTTTCATTCATCTTGTTGATTACTTAACTAAAGGCTGCAGTTAATCAATGTCAGCCCAATTTACCTGTGAACTTCCTGTGAGATTTTATCATTGAATTATTATTCTCCAAAATTGTCTTGTTCCTGGGAGTGCATTTCCTGGAGTCATTAGTACAGTTCTGGGCACATCAATTTCTCATCACATATTGGAAATGCCTGTCTCCCATCTGACTCCCTGCCAGCCTGGAAGCTACATCAAAGGGCAGCTCCGGGTCTTCTCTGCCTTGTCCCCCAAGCCAGCAGAGCTGGATGCAGAAGAGATGCCGAACCCGCGAGATGACTGAACAAAGCCAAGAGCACGTCTCGCAGGCCACACTCACCCAACCCCCTTCTCCTCACAGGCTCATCCCGCCCCCTTTCTGCACTCTCTGGCCACTCACGGTTGTCAAAGATGGGATGAGAGAGGACAGGTGACAGGCGGAGGGGCCTGCCTGATGGGTCCCGCACTGTCACCTGGAAGCAGAGCCGAACAGCATTCAAATCATAGTCGCCACGCTGCTCTTCTATGGGAACTGCCAGAAAAACCGATGGTCAGGAGAGTCAGGGCAGGGGCAGACAGGGGCAAGGAGCTCTGGGCTGGAAGGGCTGTTTGAGGGTGTGTGAAACAGGAGTCCTAGAGGAGGAAGAGAAGGTTCTAGACCCTTCACTGACCTGTGTGACCCTGGATGTCATGTCCCCTCTCTGGGTCTGTTTCCCCAATGATAAAATGGGAATGTGTACTGAATGGGCAGCAAGATTCCATCTGTACTTTGAGTCTCAGCCAGTGAGGGAGAGATGCAGGGAAGGTGGCCTCGGAAGGGTGATGGAGGGTGGGGTGCTCCAGGCAGGCCCAGGCCTTTGCCTCCTCAGCCCTCACCTTGGAAGGGGTTGTTGTTTGTCTGGATGCGCTGACTGATGGCCTGCTCCAGGTCCCGCTTCTTTACACACTGGATACCCAGGTTCTGGAAGCTGAGTCCCCCCAAGCATCAATCACACTGTCTCCAGCAGAGCCTGGGCCCTCCTGCCTTGCCCCTCCCCCCCGACCAGATCATCACTCTGTGCTTAACCCCTTCACTGTGCTGCAGTGAAACCCAATCCTTACTCTGGGTGACAAGGCCTTCTGCCCTGTGATCTGGCCCCGGCCAAGTCCCTGCAGCTTCCCGCTCTCAGCCACAGGAGCTTCTTTCTGTTCACCAAACAGTCCTACTTCAAGACCTTTATACTTCTTTATTCTGCTTGGAATGTTCTCTGGTGCTTCTCTACTCTTTCTCACCATTCAAGTCTTACCTGACAGAGGCTTTCCTGACCTCCCAATTCAAAGTAATGAGACCAGCGCCCCGGCCTCCCCCGCCCCAACCGATTACTGTTTGCTTTTCATCATTGAAATTGTTACTCGAACTGCTGTTGCTCAGAGCTCAGCTCACACTCAGCGAGCTCTTAACCAACTGGGCCACTCGGCTGGCCCTTGAAATTGTTACTCTTGAACAGTATCTTGTTTACCTATTTACATGTTTATTTACAGTCTGTTT
Organism: Aselliscus stoliczkanus; assembly: GCA_033961575.1. Lineage (NCBI taxonomy): Eukaryota > Metazoa > Chordata > Mammalia > Chiroptera > Hipposideridae > Aselliscus > Aselliscus stoliczkanus. The sequence continues at coordinate 131,135,835 of CM066736.1, forward strand.
CCATCAACTGGTATGTAAACTCTAGGGGACACTGTTGGTTCAGTGATTTTCTGTCTCACTCATAGAATGTGACACTGAGGGACTTGCCCTTCCAGCCACAGGGATTAGGGGCTTAGAGGTAATTAAGGATCCTCCTCATCCCACCAAGCTCCTCTCTGCTTGAGAGAGTAGACTCACAAACAGATAATTTCAAGGCAAAGGAAATCTGTTAGCGAGTCAACAGTGAGGAATTCTGACCTCTGTCCAGGAAAAAGTAACACTGTAACAGCGACACAACTGCCTAGCTTCCTGTCCTCCCACTTCACCCCACCCCCACCCCCACCCCTGATGCCATGCCAACCTATGGGGAGCTCACCTGTGGATGCAGCGGTCCGGGCAGAGCTCAGCCTCATAGAAGCCATCCCGGCAGTCTTTCCCCACGAGCTCGTGAGGGTGAGGCCGGTGAGGGGGGTCCTTAGTGACCAGGGAGATGCGAACTGTCCCTGGCCCCGTGTAGCCATTGATCTGTCCAAAGTACAGAGAGCACCCTAGAGGCTCAGGAATTCCAGACCCAACTCCCAGACATAGATTGCAGGGCTTAGCCTGCTGGGGTTTCACAGTCCCTCCCTGCCAACTCCGTGCCAGGCAGCCGTGCTGACCTTGATGGTGGGGTGGGTCTTGGTGGTATCCGTGCTCCTCTCGCCTGGGATACTGCCTGCTGAGCGACCCTCGCATTTGTAGCGGAAGCGCATGCCCCGCTGCTTGGGCTGCTCGATTATCTCCACATAGGGGCCAGAAGCCTGGGCTGGCTCTGCAGGGAGACACCGGACGCATGGACCGGCTCCCATCAGGCAGCTGCTCCCACTCCCCCAACCAACCCTGCGGAGCTCCTCCAGAACCACTGAGGAAACAAGGTCCACTTACCTGAGGGGAAGATGAGGGGGAACAGGTCTGAAAAGGGAGGGAGACAAGGGTCAGCACAAGCACACTTCCCGTCCTCACCAAGGAAAGCCTCCCAGGGAAACTGAATCAGAGCCTGCTCCCTGGAATCTGCGGGTGAAACTAAGGGGTGGGAGTAAAGGAGCCAGAAACACCTGTTTCCTAAGAGAACACTGGGCATGGAGTTCTCCCCTTACTGGGGGAAACTGAGTCAGGTACACTCTCCCCCTAACAAGGAAACAAAGTCAGAACTGTCCTCCTGGGCTCCAGAGAGGAAACTGAGTCAAAACTCCCACTCTCCCTCCACCCAAGGAAGATACTGAGTCAAAGGCCCCTCCACCCAGGGGGGAAAATGAGTCAGACCCCCTCAACGCCTGCCCCGCCCCGCCCCGCGCCACCATCCGGCCGGCCGCTCCCTGCGCAGCGCCCATCCGCGCAGGAAGGGGCGGAAGGCAGCGCGGAGGCTCTCGGCTCGGTCCCCGCGATCCCAGTGTGCCCATCCCCCGGGGACAGAGGACGCCCTCACCGTCCATGGCTGGGGTCCCGGGGGCGGGGCCGGGGTCGCAGCTGGGCCCGCGGCGCGCGTTACAGCCGAGCCATTCGCCAGAGGCGGAAATGCGCCGCGCGCGCCGCCGCCACCGCGTCACTGCCGGGAATCGGCCGCGCCTGCGCGCCTCGCCGCTGCCGCCGCCGCCGCCGCTGCCGCCGCCGCGGTTCCCCGAGGGGCCGGGACCGCTGGGCGCTGCGCCAAGGACGGAGAGGCAGCGTGCACGCTGCTGCCGGGTACCAGGAGCAAGTACGCGCCGTACCGAAGACCGAGACGCTTCTCGGTCCGGAGGCCGCTGGCCGGGAGGCTCGGCTCGCTCCTGGGTCCGGGCCCCGCCTGGAGGGCGGGCCCGGCGATTACTCACAATGTTTTTAGGGGATTTCGGGGCCCCCTCCCGCCAATCGGAGGAGTTTGGTGATGTCACCCCGGGCCGGGTCTGGAGCAAAGCCACCGCTGCTGGGCTGCTGCCGCCCGCCCTTCGCAGGGAAAGGCCCGTGTCTGCTCTGCCCGCAAAGGCCGAGTGGCTGAATTGCACACGGTTTCCTAATAGCTAAAAGGTGTGTTTTGATGGTTGTCGCCGCAGAAACACTTCTTAAATTTCCCATCCACCCTAATCTAGATGCAGCGGAGGGAAAAGGAAGCACCGGGACCTCTTCGCCTGGCGGTGCTTGGACAATGGGCTACGCGGAGCCTGCTGCATGTAAGGGGCGACAGAAGCTCCGTGCCGCCTCCGCTATCAGGGAGGGCCGGGCCGAGGGCTTCTCGCCTCCGCCTCAAGCACCGGTTTAAGGTGCATCACACTGCCAGCCCTCGGTGGCAGGGGGTTAAGCAGAAGGTGCCCAGGGGTGTATCACAGGAGCCTTGTCTCTGCAACCTGCCTGACACCTGTTGTCTTAGAAGGTCCGGGACCCCCAGGGGCCGCTAGAACGCGCAGTGTCACACCGCCGTACGCCCCGCCGCTGCTCGTCTCCCTAGGACCTCCTGCTAAGGACCAGCCATCGGCCAAAGCATTTCCACTGATTAACTGTCATGTGACTCCTCAGCGTGGGTATCGTCCCCAAGTACAAACCCTAGACGGCGTACGTGCGGGATTGTGGAGGCTGGGGCTGGAGTACCAACCACCCCGGGCCGGTTCCTCATCCCAGAATGAGGATGCGCCGTGCCAGGCAGCGGAGCCTTTTCCAGATAGAAAAAGACTTTATTTTCTCTGTATTCGTTCTAGATTAGGAAATCATGTGGGAATTGGAAAAGACTGGAAATTCTGACTTGCTTTCCCAGGCTCTGAAAAAACAGGAAGAGAAAAGTGAAAACACTTAGCACCCCTCCCACTCATTTCAGTTTCTCATGTCGCTAGCCCAGATTAGGCAAGTCAGTTTACTTTTTTGAGGAGACTGACTTTTCAAGTCAACAGAGTGGATCAATTATAATCTTTGGTTAATGACACACAACCATCATGGATCCTTCCTTGCATGATCCTTTTTTTAAAAATTCACATATATTTGTAACTTAAATCAATAAATTGAATTCAGTTGTACTGATTGTAAAACTCAAGGAGCTGAAAGAACACCACCAGTATTTACATCTACCCCTGGGCTCCACACCTGTCCATTCCCTTCTTATCCCTGTGTCCAGGGCACCACCATCTAGAATTCTGTATTTGTTATTCCCTTGACTTTTTTTTTTTTTTGAGGGCAGTGTCACTGGCCCTCACATATGGGATCGAAACGGGGCCGCTGGCCTCCCAAGCCAGCGCTCAACCACCGCGCCACTCAGCCAGCCCGACTTTTTTTTTTTAAAGAAACAAATTTACTCATATACATGCCAACACAAATATGTTGTTTGGCTTCACTTAGTTTTTAACTTCTATAAAGAGAGTATCAATCTTTTGTTATTCGCTGTTTTCACTCAACATATTACTAAGGTTTATCTGTTTTATAGTTCATTCACTTTTTTTTTTTTTTTTAAAGATTTTATTGGGGAATTGGTGGAGGGGAATAGCGTTGGGGAATCGGGGAAGGGGAACAGACAAGTTGCCGTCTTCTTGTTCTTCAGTTTAGTTGTGGAGGATGTTGCTTCACTGTTGGTATCGTCATTGCGCTCTTCCCAGATGAGGCAGATCGGTCGCTGGCCTCTGGATGTCGCTCATCGCGGCTATTGGCAGCTCAGGCTTGGCTGCCAGCCGCTCACGCTTGGCTGCCAGCCGCTCACGCTGGCTGTGGGCCATTCACTGCAGCCTATGGCAGCCCACTGCAGTAGGGGCTGCAGCCCACACCATCACTAGGGCTCGCACAGCCCAGCTCCAGGTGGAGCTGTTGTCAGCTGTAGAGGGCAGTGTCACTGGCCCTCATGTGGGATCCGAACCGGGGCCGCTGGCATCCCAAAACCAGCGCTTAACCAATGCGCCACTCGGCCGGCCCTCATTCACTTTTTTTTAAATTGGGGAATTGGGGGAGGGGAACAGAAAAGTTACTGTCCTTTTTGTTCTTCAGTCTAGTTGTGGAGGACGTCGCTTCACTGGCCCATGTTGGTATCATCATTGTGCTCTTCCTGGGTGAGGCAGATCAGTTGCTGGCCATTGGACTGCCGCTCACGGTGGCTCTTGGCAGCTCATGCCGGCTGCCAGCCTCTCACGCTGGCTGCCAGCCACTAAGGTAGCTCATGGCAGCCCACCGCAGCAGGGGCTGCAGCCTACGCCGTCGCTGGAGACTCCACCTGGAGCTGTTGTTCACCATCTTAGCTGTAGAGGACGCAGTGTCACTGGCCCTCATGCAGGATCCAAACCAGGGCCCTGCTGCTCAGAGCTGGCGTCCCAAGCCAACTCTTAACCAACAAGCTGCTCGGCCGGCTCTCATGCACTTTTTACTGCTATGTACTATTCTGTTGTGTAAATACACTACACGTTATTTATTTATACATCCTGAGGATGGCCGTTTGGGTTTCCAATTTTTGCTATTATAAGCAGTGTGCTTAAGAACATTCCGGTGAATCTCTCCTGTTGTACATGTTTCCAGGAGTTTTCTTCGGTATATACCTAAAAGTGATTTATTAGGATATAGAATTTCCCATTATCAATTTTCAAAAGAATGCCTTGGTTCTCTAGCATCCTCCAAAATTGATCGATAGGCATTTTTTTAAAATCTTGGGCCAGCTGAGAGGCGCATTGGTTAAGAGCTGGTTTTGGGATGCCAGCGGCCCTGGTTCGGATCCCACATATGAGGGCCAGTGACACTGCCCTCCACAGCTAACAACAGCTCCACCTGGAGCTGGGCTGCACAAGCCCTAGCGATGGTGTAGGCTGCAGCCTCTGCTGCAGTGGGCTTCCATAGGCTACAGTGAGTGGCCGGCAGCCAGCGTGAGCTGCCAATAGCCGCAGTGAGCGACCATCCAGAGACCAGCGACCGATCTGCCTCATCTGGGAAGAACGGAATGACGATACCAACATGGGCCAGAGAAGCAACGTCCTCCGCAACTAAACTGAAGAACAAAAAGACAGCAACTTGTCTGTTCCCCTTTCCCGATTCCCCCCCCCCAAAAAAAAAAAAGTCTTAATGAGGGCCGGCCAAGTGGCACTGTGGTTAAGCGCTGGCTTGGGATGCCAGCAGCCCTGATTCAGGTCCCACGTATGAGGGCCAGTGACACTGCCCTCAAAAAAAAAAAATCTTAATGAATGCATGGTTTTAAAAATATTTGATATGCTTTAATCTGTGATAATTATTCTTATTGAAGTTCAAATTGTTCCATATCTTTGGCCACTGGGCACCTTTTCAAATTCGTTCTTCGGTCCTTTTGCCACAATTCCAGTAGTGTCCAAGATCTGGAATCGGACAGCTTTCCGAGGAGTTCTAATTCCTCTTAGTGGGAAATGGTATTTAGAGACCACAGAATCAGTTCTAGGGATACTTATTACTATTGGGTCAATCATCAGAGAGCTATTCAGTGAATAGTTAGACAATATGTATGAGTATATGTATTTTTACATGAAATGTACCAGGAATTCATACTGATATCTCCTTTCCAAATTTAGGATTACAGGGTTTGATCTTACATATTCTCCCATGTCAAAAAAATCTCAATTCTCGGGCCGGCCGAGTGGCGCATTGGTTAAGCGCTGGTTTTGGGATGCCAGCGGCCCTGGTTCGGATCCCACATGAGGGCCAGTGACACTGCCCTCTACAGCTAACAACAGCTCCACCTGGAGCTGGGCTGTGCGAGCCCCGGTGATGGTGTGGGCTGCAGCCCCTGCTGCAGTGGGCTGCCATAGGCTACAGTGAGTGGCCCGCAGCCAGCGTGAGTGGCCGGCAGCCAAGCATGAGCTGCCAATAGCCGCGGTGAACGACATCCAGAGGCCGGCGACCGATCTGCCTCATCCGGGAAGAGCGCAATGACGATACCAACAGTGAAGCAACATCCTCCGCAACTAAACTGAAGAACAAAAAGACGGCAACTTGTCTGTTCCCCTTCCCCGATTCCCCAACGCTGTTCCCCTCCACCAATTCCCCAATAAAATCTTTAAAAAAAAAAATCTCAATTCTCTTTTTACAGAAATAGAAAAATCCATCCTTAAGTACATATGGAATCTTGAGGGACCCTGAATAGCCAAAACAACCTTGAAAAAAGAAGAACAATGTTGGAGGAGTCATACTTCCTGATTTCAAAACTTACTGCAAAGCTACAGTAATCAAAACAATGTGGTACTGGCATAAAGACAGACATATAGACCAATGAAACAGAATAGAGACTCCAAAAATAAACCCTCATATACATGGTTGAATGATTTTCGGCAAGAGTGCCAAGACAGTTCAATGAAGAAAAGACAGGTTTTTCAACAAATAGTGCTAGGAAAGCTGGGTAGCCACAAGCAATAAAGTTGGACCCTTACCTAACACCATATACAAAAACTAACTCAAAATGGATTGAAAACCTATGTCACAAGTGACCACTAGGCTCACAGACCATGCTGCAGTCTCTTCCTGCAAGTCAGAGGGACTAACTCCAAAGAGACTCTCAGACTCCCAGGATCTACCTGGCACTGAGTGAGGCCTCTGCAGTAGCCATGGCACGAGTGAAGAACACAGCACACAAGATCTTTTAATGCCTTTCAATATGCTCTTTACTCAAACATCAATCAGCAGCAAACCAAACAGTAAAACACACAGAATAATACAATAATTGTGTAAAATAGGGTAACGAACTAGTCCCAAAGTCAGAGTCCTGATGGAGCGATGAAGGGTGGCTGGTCCGAGAGGTTGGTCCAGCAGAGGTTCGGTCTGAAAGGAGCAGGGCAGAATGGAAGGCTCTCAGAGTGGCAGCATGGTCACCTCTCAGTCGATACATGCTCTCTGAGCTGCCAAAGTCCTTCGTTCTTATGCAGTTCTGAATGCCTTCCTGATGTCACTTTATCAGGGCAGCCAGGTGGCAACTTGACGTCCTAGTTTCAGTAGCAGACCTTTGGGGTGCAGCTGGTTACACCCAATTACCAGGGCAATGGGGCAGCTCCCTGGGCATGGTCTGCTAAGTTCTTTGCACAAATCTAGAATGGAGTTACTGTCGCCCATTCAATATGGAGTCACTCTTGCTCACACAAAACTCATTCTAACAGCTTCCAGGGGAGCTCTACACAATCTAAATTAAACAAGTAAAACTATAAAACTCCTGGAAGAAAACAGAGGAAAAGCTTCATGACTGGATTTGGCAATGATGTCCTGGATATGACACAAAAGCACAGGCAACAGAAGAAAAATAAATTGGACTTTATCAAAATTTAAAACTTTTTTTCATCAAAGGACACTATAAACAGTAAAAAAAAAAAAGCAACACAGAGAATGGTAGGAAATGTTTGCAAATCATGTATCTGATAAGGATTAATACCCAGAATAAATGTATATAAATAACTCCTAAATCTCAACCACAAAAACAACCCAATTCAAAAATAAACAATGGGGACCGGCCGAGTGGCGCGGTGGTTAAGCGCTGGCTTGGGAAGCCAGCAGTCCCGGTTTGGTCCCACATATGAGGGCCAGTGACACTGCCCTCAAAAAACAAAACAAACAAACAAAAATAGACAATGGACTTAAATAGACATTTCTCCAAAGAAGATATAAAATGTCCAATAAGCACATGAAAAGATGCTCAACATAACAGCTATTAAGGAAATGTAAGTAAAAACCACGAGGTACCCCTTCACACCCATTAGGATGGCTATTACCAGAAAAATAAAATAACAAGTGTTGGTGAGGATGCGGAGAAATTGGAACCCTTGTGCATAACTGATGAGAATGAAAAATGGTGCAGCTGCTGGAAAACAGTATGACAATTCCTCAAAAAATTAAACAGAATTACCATATGGTCCAGCAATTCTACTTCTGGGTATATGCAAAACAATTGAAAGCAGGAACTCAGATATTTGTACACCAATGTTCATAGCATTATTTACAATAGCCAAAACATACAAACAACTCCTGTCCATGGACAAATGAACAAAATGTAGTCTATACATACAATAGCATATTATTCAGCCTTAAAAAGGAATGAAATTCTGATACATGCTACAACATGAACCTTGAAAACAGTATTTTAAGTGTCAGATGCAAAAGGACATTATATGATTCTACTTTTATGAGGTACATAGAATAGTCAAATTCATAGAGACAAAGAATAATGGTTACTAGTGACTGGGGGTAGGAAGAATGGGGAGTTTGTGTGTAATGGGTACAGAGTTTATGTTGCAGATGATGGAAAGACTCTGGAGATGGATAGTGATGACCACTGCACAACAATGTGAATGTACTTAATGCTACTGAATTGTACATTTAAAATGGTAAATTTTATGTATTTTACAAAAAAATCTAATTCTCAATGACACCCAACCAATTATTCATTTGATTTATCTCACACTATACACAAAACACTCTCAGAATAACAATACCTAGTCTACCACCAACAATGTAATTACTGAAATAGAATGTGTTTTTGCAGTTCTTCTCCTTAGGCTACATATAACTTTTTGGTACATATCTATTGTTAAGATGAGGAAGCCACTTTTTACTTCTAGTTTACTAAGAATGTTTATGATAAACGTGTGGATTTTTTTTTGTTTTTTTTTTTTAAAGATTTTATTGTGGAATTGGGGGATGGGAACAGCATTGGGGAATTGGAGAAGGGGAACAGACAAGTTGTTCTTCAGTCTAGTTGTGGAGGATGACGCTTCACTGGCCCATGTTGGTATTACTGCACTCTTTCCAGGTGAGGCAGTCGCTCTCCGGCCATTGGACGGCCGCTCATGGCAGCTCACGAAAGCTAACGCCTGCTGCAGCCGCCCTCCCTGGCCACTCACGGCAGCCCAGCTCCAGGTTGAGCTGTTGTTCACCATCTTAGCTGTAGAGGGCGCAGTGTCACAGGCCATCATATGTGGGAACCAAACTGGGGCCCTGCTGCTCAGTGCTGGTGTCCCAAGTCAACTCCTAACCAACAAGCCAATTGGCTAGCCCAATGCATGTTGATTTTTATCCAATGCGTTTCCTGCATCTATAGAAAAGATTGTAAGATTTTTCTCCTTTATGTGTTAATGTAGAGCAGGGATCCGCAAACTGTGGTTCGTGAGTCACATGCGGCTCTTTGGGTATGTTCTGTCTCAAAAGTTTGCCGGCCCCTGGGAGAGCCAATCCTGTCCCTCACAACAATTTAAAAATTATTCAAGAGCCATAAATATATTTTTACATAATCACCATTATGTGAATAATATTCTTTAAAAGTTTTATAAATTAAAATGATAGTTTTATTTCCATTTTAAATTTTACTTCAGAGCCTTTGGCTTGCGAGCTGCAGTGTGCTGACCCCTGGTGGCTCTTCCATCTCAAAAGTTTGCTGACCCCTGATGTAAAGCATGACAGATTTCTCCATAGTAAACCATCCAGTGTTTTTGGGATAAACCTAACTTGGTCATGGTGTGTTATCACATTTTTAAATTTGATTCACTGATATTTAGGAGGTGATTTTGCAACTATATTTGTAAATGAAATGGTTGTTTTCCATTTTTTCCCCTGGCTTTGTCTAATTTATCAGTTGTACCAGCCTCATAGAATGATTTGAGCAATCCTCCCTTTTCTGTTCTTAAACTCCATATAGGTTTGGAATGAATTTATTCTTTAAGATTGGTAAAACTCACCAGTAAAACTGCCTGAAGCTATTGTTTTTCTCTACAGAAAGATTTTAGCTTTTTCATTCTGAACATTTTTTCAAACACACTCAATCTTAGAGAAAATGGTATAATTAACCTCAGATACCCATCCTTCAGCTTATATATATAATCAACTTTGCTAGGTTTGTTTCACCTCTCCTCCACTTTCCCTGTAAGCTGTTCCTAGTTCACTGGGCCCTGGAAAGCAGCCCGCTCTGGACCATCTCCAGCACTGTAACAATAACTAACAGGCAATTTGTTATGGCAGCTAAGGGGCATATAAACAACAAAATGCTATGTAGCCATTAAAATAGTACTATAGAATATTTAATGACAAGTGTTCAATTTATGTTACTAAGTGAAAAAGCTGGTTACAAAACAGTATATACAGGAAGAATTTTTCTTTCTTTTTTGTTTTTGTTTTTGAGGGCAGTGTCACTGGCCCTTACATGTGGGACCCGAACAGGGGCCGCTGGCTTCCCAAGCCAGCACCCAACCACTGCTCCACTCGGCCAGCCCAAGAACTTATTTTTGTATTCAAAAGGATAGCACAATAGTTTATAAAGTAGGAATGGCCAACATTCTCTGTACAGGGCCAGACAGTATTTTAGGCTTTATAATTCAGACACAATTATTCAGTTTTAGTGTGAAAGCAGTCATAGACAAAAAAGTAAACGAATCAGTGTGGCTATGTTACACTACTACTATTTGTGGACACTGAACTTTGAATTTCATAGTTTTCATTTGTTGTGAAATAATTCTTTTGTTTTCTTAACCATTAAAAAACACAAAAGGGGGCGGGCCGAGTGGCATGTTGGTTAAGAGCTGGCTTGGGATGCCAGCGGCCCCGGTTCGGATCCCACATGTGAGGGCCAGTGACACTGCCCTCTACAGCTAAGATGGTGAACAACAGCTCCACCTGGAGTTGGGCTGCTGTGAGTCCCCAGGACAGCATAGCTGCAGCCCCTGCTGCAGTGGGCTGCCATAAGCTACAGTGAGTGGCCGGCAGCCAGCGTGAGTGGCTGGCAGCTGGAGTGAGCTGCCAAGAGCTGCAGTGAGCGGCCATCCAGAAGGCAGCGACCTATCTGCCTCACCCGAGAAGAGCACAATGATGATACCAACATGGGCCAGTGAAGCAACATCCTCCGCAACTAGACTGAAGAACAAAAAGGACAGCAACTTGTCTGTTCCCTTCCCCAATTCCCCAATAAAAATCTTAAAAAAAAAAAAACAAACACAAAAAGTGGGCCGGCTGAATGGCTCATTGGTTAAGAGTTGGCTTGGGAACACGAGCTCTGAGCAGCAGTGCTGCTGGTTCAGATCTCACATGGGCCAGTGATGCTGCACCATCTACAGCTAAGATGGTGAACAACAGTTCAACCTGGAGCTGGACTGCCCTGAGTGGCCAGCAAGGGCGTAGGCTGCAGTGGGACTGCAGTGGGCTGCCAAAAGCTACTCTGAGTTGCCGGCAGCTGGTATGAGCTGCTATGAGCCGTAGTGAGTGGCTGTCCAATGGCCGGCGAGTGATTGCCTCACCCGTGCAGAGAACAATGATAATACCAACATGGGCCAGTGAAGCGAGTCCTCCACAACTAGGCTGAAGAACAAAAGGACAGCAACTTGTCTGCTCCCCTCCTCTATTCCCCAACAAAATCTTTAAAAATAATAACAACACAAAAACCATTCTAAGCTCATTGGCTGTAGGAAAACCATTGGCTGTAGGGTCAGATTTGGCCTGCAGGCCATAGTTTGCACACCCCTAGTTTACAGGACATTAACCAAAATGTTCACAGTGGACATGTCCCCCATGATGATCTGAGGTAACTGTATTGTGGTCTGTTTTTCTCAAAGAGTATCTCACCCCTGCCCCCAAATATTTGCAAAGCTCTTCTGTTCCCCCTCTAAACCATTCCTCAAGTAATACATTTCCAGTCAGGCCTGCCCTCAGCACCCTATTTAAAATTGCAATGTACCTGCCCATCTCCTTTACCTTGTGCATTGTTTGGGTTCCCCAAACACTTATCACTTTTTAATAAACTAATTTACTTTTTAATTATATTTGTTTGTTATATAAACCCAACTTCCAACAATGAAACCTCTATGAGAATAGGGTTCTGTTTTACTTACTGATGTATTCCAGGCTCCTAGAACAGTGCCTGGCACATGTTAGGAGATTATTAAACATTTGTTCAACGTATGAATGAATAATGTGTGCTACTTTTATAGTTATAAACCTAATATAGAAAACAATCTAGAAACCTTCCCCGAGTCCCCATTGCTAAGGAATGAAGTCCACACACTTGGCCAGGCTTTGAACTCCCTTCACAGTCTCGTCCACTTCTCCACCCTTCGAAACCTTCCAGATCCACCCCCCCTACCGAGCACTCGCAGTTCACTGCGGGCGGCATCTCCCAACACCACTTGAAGATGCCGGAATCCAGCCATCCCCAAGGCACAAACACTACCTCCACGTGACCCGCGCCACGTCACGTGACCGGCGTCGCACCCGGTGGGCGTCACGTGACAGACTCAGCTTTCCTCCAATCATTGTGCATGTAATGGAGAGTCCTCCCAGGAACCAACCCGAGACTTAAAACACCCTGTTCTCCCGCCAGCCAAAAGGATCGGCTCCCCACTCCCAGCTGGGCGGCAGTGTCTTTCAAGAGTCCTCTTCTACGGAGGTGTCGGGAGGCCCGGGCCTACAGCACACTCAGTCCCGGAAGTGACGTCTCCCACAGGGGCCGGAAGTGTCAGTGGAGGGAGGGAAGATGGCGGAGGTGGTGAGTCCGGTGCCCGGGGCGGGGCGGAGGGAGCCAGGGGAGGTGGGTAGAGCCCGAGGCCCCCCAGTAGCCGACCCTGGCGCCGCGCTGTCTCCCCAGGGGGAGATAATCGAAGGCTGCCGCCTGCCGGTGCTGCGGCGGAACCAGGACAACGAAGATGAGTGGCGTGAGTGACGTCGGGGGGCGGGGCTAAGAACCTGAGGGTGAGGGGAGGGAGTCAACTGATCCCTTGGGAGGGGGAGGGGCTTCGAGAATTCTGTGGCTGGCCGGGCCCTGATACTCAGGAGGGGCGTGGCTTTTAGCTGCTCCGAGATGGACAGGGCGGGGCTTGGGGAGGGTTGGCGCTGGGTGACTAAAGGGGGCTTGGGTGAGAGCTTCCAAGTGCTGGGGCTTAGGAATCAGGCCTGGGGGTGGAGTTCAGGTCGTAGGAAGGTGGAGTCTCATGGCCTGGCCGGTCTAACACCCCTGCCTATGCTGTTCCCACAGCCCTGGCCGAGATCCTGAGCGTGAAGGACATCAGTGGCCGGAAGCTTTTCTACGTCCATTACATTGACTGTGAGTGCTGGGCCAGGGTGAGGAGGGGTTGCAGGGTAGGGTTGGGAGGCAGTCTCTGGCATTCCTTCCTGAGACATCCCCACTGCTGCAGTCAACAAACGCCTGGATGAATGGGTTACCCACGAAAGGCTGGACCTAAAGAAGATCCAGTTCCCCAAGAAGGAAGCCAAGACCCCCACCAAGAACGGACTTCCTGGGTCCCGCCCCGGCTCTCCAGAGAGAGAGGTGGTGAGTAGGTCCCCTACTTCACCTCTTCTCTCCTGTCTCCTACTTCTCTCATCTTTTAGCCTCAGTGGCTCCTGGATGGGCTGGAAGCCACATCCTCCCACCCTGGCTTCAACTTGCAAAGGATGGGGGCCAAGTTGCAGATGTAGCTTCCAGAGTCCAGCGGCTATTCCTGTGTCCTTGAGAGGGCAGAGGGTGGGGTTTGATCACTCCATGCTGAGGGGCCCCTGTTCCCCTTCCCCATCCCACCACCGTCCCCACCCCAGAGGAAGACCCTGGACCTATCTCTACAGCCGGCCTCCAACCAGGCCAGCGGGAAGACCTTGCCAATCCCGGTCCAGATCACACTCCGCTTCAACCTGCCCAAGGAGCGGGAGGCCATTCCCGGTGGCGAGCCCGACCAGCCGCTCTCCTCCAGCTCCTGCCTGCAGCCCAACCACCGCTCAACGGTACCCTCAGCAATTCCAGGGACCTTGCTTTCCTCTCAGGTCCCACCTTCTCTACCTTCTGACCCACCTTTCTTGGTTTCTCTCTGCAGAAACGGAAGGTGGAGGTGGTTTCACCAGCAACTCCAGTGCCCAGCGAGACAGCCCCAGCCTCAGTTTTTCCCCAGGTGAGTCCTCCAAACCATCTCTTCCTTTTTTCCTGGTAGCCCCTTTCAGACTCATCTCACAGCCACCTCTTCTGTTCCTACCATCTCACCTACAGAATGGATCAGCCCGTAGGGCAGTGGCAGCGCAGCCAGGACGGAAACGAAAATCGAATTGCTTGGGCACTGATGAGGTAGGTCTGGGCAAGAGGGAAACTGGATGAAAAGAAGGGGAGATGGGTGGGGTGGAAAGTTTAATGACTAGTTTAAAAATAAGGAGTGGTGGGCCAGCTGAGTGGCGCGGTAGTTAAACGCTGGCTTGGGAAGCCAGCGGCCCCAGTTCGGGTCCTGCATATGAGGGCCAGTGACACTACCTTCAAAATAAAAAAATACTTGGGCCAGCTGAGTGGTGCGGTGGATAAGCGCTGGCTTGGGAAGCCAGTGGCCCCAGTTCGGGTCCCACATATGAGGGTCAGTGACACTGCTCTCAAAAAATAAATGAGTAAATAAATAAAATAAAAAAATACGGAGTGGTGGGCAGCCATGGTATTGGTAGGATTGGGAGCTAGGAAGAGCTGATTCAGATCAGTCATTGGGTGATTTTTCCCAACTTTTGAATGAAAACTTTTCAAGTCTTGCTTCCTTTATTTGGAGAGTGGGAATTCTAGTACTTCCCTCGTAGGGTTGGGCTTGAACAAGGAAACTTACGGGTGAGCTGTGCTGTTTCCAGTAACCTGGCGTCTTCCACTGGCCCTGAGCAGGACTCCCAGGACAGCTCAGATGGAATACCATCAGCTCCGCGCATGACTGGTAGCCTGGTATCTGACCGGAGCCACGACGACATCGTGACCCGAATGAAGAACATTGAGTGCATTGAGTTGGGCCGCCACCGCCTCAAGCCGTGGTACTTCTCTCCGTACCCACAGGAGCTTACCACGTTGCCCGTCCTCTATCTCTGCGAGTTCTGCCTCAAGTATGGTCGTAGCCTCAAGTGTCTGCAACGTCACTTGGTATGAGGGGTCCCAGGAGGCCACCCTCCTAGCACCCCTACCTGCCCCACCCCTGACCCTTCTCTGTTCCTCAGACCAAGTGTGACCTGCGACATCCTCCAGGCAACGAGATTTATCGCAAGGGCACCATCTCCTTCTTTGAGATCGATGGACGTAAGAACAAGGTCAGTGGCTGACGAACAGTGGGGAGACGCTGAAGCTGGGGTTCTGGGGGAAGTCAAATGAGCAGCTTCTTCTTGCTCAGGAAAACACGTCTGGCCAACAAATCAGTTCACCCATTTTTATTGAGTTTTTGCTGTAGGGCAAGTGCTGGGAGGTTTGGATAACCACGAATTAGACAAAATCTCTGCTTTGGGAGCTCACAGTCCATAGAAAAAACAGACATGCCAATAGCCACTTAGATCCCAGTGTGATGTCATGAAACAAACAGTGGTTTATTAGGACCCAGAGGAGGCAGTCATCAAAGCTTCACAGAGGAG
This sequence comes from Aselliscus stoliczkanus, assembly GCA_033961575.1. Taxonomy (NCBI): domain Eukaryota; kingdom Metazoa; phylum Chordata; class Mammalia; order Chiroptera; family Hipposideridae; genus Aselliscus; species Aselliscus stoliczkanus. The sequence goes on from CM066736.1 coordinate 131,151,114, forward strand.
GTGACTTATGAGCCTTGACATAAAGAACAAGGTGGGCAAGGGAGACCCAAGCAGTGGGAGTCCCATGCCTGAAGGGTAGGCATGGATGTACAGAGATAGTGTGACAGGCAAAGACCCTTCTCACTGAAGGGCAGAGAGGAAGAGGCAAGGCTGTTACATGGGACAGAGCTCAGGCGGTGGAGGAGTCAGGAACACCACAGGTTTGGGGCTTCAAACCTTCCTTAGTCTGTGGCTGTGGGGAGGAAGGAGGGAGTAACCTGGAGGGACTGTTGAGAGATTTCCCCCATTCCTGGGGCCTAGAGGGTGATGGAGGAGAGGCAGGCATCTTGACTGGCAGGGGAGAGCTCTGGCTTGGGTGCTGGGGGAGCTGGAGAGAAAGATGCTGCTTCACCTGCTGGTTCTGTTATAAGTGGGGACTTGGGCATCCTAATGACAGTGCCCAGCAGGTGGTTAAAAAGCCTTGTCTGATGCAGGAAAAATTGTGTTTAGAAGTAAAGTAGCAAAAATAATTTTTCTGGGGGAACTCATATGGTTGTTAGTTTGTTAAATTCCAGAATTTCTTACCGTAGTTGTAGACTGCCAGATCAGTTTCCAAGACGTGTGACTACAGACAGGACAGTGTTTTATTTTCTCACAGCTAGAGTCCTAAGACTGTCACATGGGCAGAGCTTCTCATAAGCTTTGGTTAGTCTTCTTGGGGACATAGCAGAGGGCAGTGGATGTCCCCCAGGCCAGACTTAGGTGGAGGCATGCAGAGCGAGGAAAAACTTGCCCAGCTCATCAGGAAGCAGTTGTCAAGTAGAGCTGGTCCATGGGCGGCCCAACCCTGAGAAGCAGCCCTGCCGTGGAATGGGTCAGGCCCCAGGGAGGAAGGCTCATCACCTATCAGCCTGGGGTACAAAGCAGCTCCTGGTTGACCCTGGCCCAGTAGCCATGCTCGAGGGGGACCCAGAGTTATGACAGGCCTATTCCTTTGCAGAGTTATTCCCAGAACCTGTGTCTTCTGGCCAAGTGTTTCCTCGACCACAAGACACTGTACTATGACACAGACCCCTTCCTCTTCTATGTCATGACAGAGTATGACTGCAAAGGCTTCCACATTGTGGGCTACTTCTCCAAGGTGAGTGCTTATCCGGGCCGTCCCGCAGCCCTGCCCTGAATTAGGTCCCTTCTTTCACACTCACATAACCCTTTTCCAGGAAAAGGAGTCAACGGAAGACTACAACGTGGCCTGCATCTTGACCCTCCCTCCCTACCAGCGCCGGGGCTATGGCAAGCTGCTGATCGAATTTAGTGAGTACCTGTGCTTCCAGCCAGAGGCTGGGGGTGGATGCTGGCAGGCCCAGGCTGAGTGCCAGTGCTCTCATCGGTGCCTCACATGCAGACGTGCCCCCATGGGTTGCTGTGATTCTCAGCTGTGGCTGTGCAGTCGTCACCAGAGGAGCTGACCAGAAACCAGGATGGGACTCTCCCAAGGTCCTTTCATTCTTAGGGTGACTGCCCTGCTTGTTTGGACTAGGCTCTCAGGCCCTCACCAATCCTTGGCCAAGATTCTAAGCACCATCCAGCTTTTCCCAAATTTGATCCGTCTGCTCCTGCCCAGGGCCATGGGCACAAGCTGAGCGAGCCACTGTTGCGCATCTCTCTGGTACTGTGATGTCATACAAGTTCCTGGGCAAAGATCAGTGGTTCATTTCCCCACTTGTGCCCCGAGCCTGTTAGATGTAGATGTTCAGAATGCTGTTAACTCAGCCAACAGATATAAGCACTGACTTGCGTGGATTTGGCCCCCGTTCCTTGCATTTAGTCTGGTCATTCTCTTAAAGCCCAGAAAGGACTCTGCCCCTCATCCTTCATGAAGTCTTCAGTGTCCCCTCAACCCCAAGGCCCCCTTCTGTTTCTCAGCCTCCATTCACTCACCCCTCACTGGGATAACCAAGCTGACCTGGAAGACAGAGGGAGCCTTCGCTGTTTGTCTGGTGAAGACACAGAAACTTAACTTGATCAAAGTCATGGAGGTCCATTTGAGAAAATTTATGGGTAGAATGATGTCAGGATGGGGTCACATCTAATTTAGGAAGCCCTCAGCCCGCCAAAGCAGGCAGATGCTTTAAGAAACTCAGTCTAAGCCTTGGGGCTCAGACCTCAGTGGAGATGGGATGCAGACAGGGCCACCAAGGAAGTGTGCTCAGTTTGGCAGACAGGGTGAGTGGCTGTTCACTGGGGGGGCTAGTAGTTCCCTATAGCTGAGGCCAGTGTGGTCTCCGGTTGATTTGTCAGGACTCTGGACCCAACAAGGGTGAGTAGGAACCTGTTGTGTCCTCTTCCTCTTCTGTGCTTCCTCCCTCCGAAGTACCAGCCTTCTCTGTCCTTACCGCCAGGTTGCTTGGTGGAGGTCATGAGATTGGGCAAGACAGGCTGATAAAGGTGTACCAAGGAGGGGCCGGCTGAGTGGCTCAGTTGGTTAAGAGCTCACTCGAGTGTGAGCTGAGCTCTGGGCAACAGCAGTTCGTGCTCAGCCCGAGCTGAGCTGTTGTTGGCAGGATGGCTCAGCTAAGAAAAAAATTTAAAAAAATAAAAATAAAAAAAGGTGTAGGGCCGGCCGAGTGGCACAGTGGTTAAGAGTTGGCTTGGGACGCCAGCGGCCCCAGTTTGGATCCCACATATGAGGGCCAGTGACACTACCCTCTAAAAAAAACAAAAAAACAAACAAACAAACTAAACATAAAAAAGGTGCAGCAAGGAGAGGAGAGCTCAAAGGGCTATGGTCCAGCACGAGGCTGGTCATGACAGGGTGAGGAAGGGCTTCTGGTACTGGAAACATCCCCGGGCCCTGATGGAGAGAACGAAGACTCTGCCCAAGAAACGTGAGGCCATATGGTTGCAGGGCCAGAGTTCTCACCAGGAACTGCCTGCCAGTGCCCAGTGGTCGGCAGGCGAGAGGAGGGCAGAGCAGTCAGAGTAGAAGGAAAAGAGCTGCAGGAGAGGCCAGTTACGTGCTAAGGCAAGGTCCCCCCTGGTGGGAAGCCCTCTGGCACTCCTTTCCTTATGGCCTAACAACCACCAGTCAGGCCGACCTGGTCTTAAGAGCTGCTGACACTCCTCAGGTCATAGCTAGGGGGACTGATTTGACTGAGAATCCAAGCATCTCAGGCCTGGACTAGGGGTGGGGTCTGCCCATCTTCTTCCAGTTACAGACAGTGGGACGACACAGGAAAATAAGAGGCACTTTCTTTAAGGGCTGGCCGAGTGGCTCAGTTGGTTAAGAGCTCGCTCAAAAGTGTGAGCTGAGCTCTGAGCAACAGCAGTTCGATGCCCAGCCCAACAGGTGGCAGGATGGCTCAACTAAAAAAAAAAGCACTTTCTTTAAGCTATTTTTTCTGCCCGCCCTGCCCCTAAGCCCTCATTGGCTCCTGAGCACCCTTCTTAGTGCCCTCTGCACCCTCCCCTGTGCTCAGCACATAGGTGAAGAGTGAATGTTCGTTAGTCCTTTATGAGGAAGTAGACACCAAACAGGCCATGTACCCCCAGGTCACAGAGCTACCACATGGCAGGGCCAATATGGGAAGCAGGCAGTCTGCCTCTGTGACCTGTGCTCTTCAACACTGGTTACAGGAAGCTGTGAGCGCTTACCCACCCTCCCTCTCTGTTGCTTTAGGCTATGAACTCTCCAAAGTGGAAGGGAAAACGGGGACTCCTGAGAAGCCCCTCTCGGATCTTGGCCTCCTATCCTACCGAAGCTACTGGTCCCAGACCATCCTGGAAATCCTGATGGGGCTAAAGTCGGAGAGCGGAGAGAGGCCGCAGATCACCATCAAGTGAGCCTGGCCCCACCTATCTGGGGGTGCATGGCCTGTCTGTTCCCAGGCTTTCTCATTCTTGGGGGTCTGGGGCAGAGAAGGCAGCCCTCAGGGGACCTCATCTTTGCCTCCCACAGCGAGATCAGTGAAATTACCAGCATCAAGAAGGAAGATGTCATCTCCACTCTGCAGTACCTCAACCTCATCAACTACTACAAGGTAGGGGCAGGGGAGACAGGTGTGGGGAGGGGCGTAGAATATAGGCCCCACGTGTGCTGACCTGCCTGTTCTCATCTGTCCAGGGCCAGTATATCCTCACACTGTCGGAGGACATCGTGGATGGGCACGAACGGGCTATGCTCAAGCGGCTACTCCGCATCGACTCCAAGTGTCTGCACTTCACTCCCAAGGACTGGAGCAAGAGGGGGAAGTGGTGACCACATACTGCCCATGGTAGTGCCAACAGAGCTGGCAGAACTGGGGCTGACAGCCCATCCTGCCCCCACTGGGGCCCCCAAGAGGGACACCAAGAGAGATGGACGGGGCTGAGGACAGGTCCACATGAAGAGGACAGGCCTGGTAGGGGCCAGCTGGTGCCCAGCACCAAAGTGAGCTCAGGGCTCTGGTCAACTCTAAGGTCATCTGGCTGCAGGCCCCAGCCTGCTGTGAACCAGGGACTGGGGGGAGCGAGGCAGCTGTGTACAGTGAGACGGGGATGGGGGGGGGTCTTTGTACAGAGGTGGCTGTAAAAATTTCTTTTGTAAAGTAGGAGTGTGGGGGGGTACTGGCTGCAAAATTCTGTCTCTTGTCCCCACTGCCCTCTGGCAATAAACTGTTTCTTCAGGCCAGAGCCAAGAAAGGTTCTTGTGGAAGAAGGGGCAGTGCCGGCTTAGGGGCACCAAGGTACGGTCACTCACGGGTGCTGTGAAAAGCTTGTTTATTGGGGTGATGTAATCAGTGGCTCCAAAGTGAAGAGCTGGTTTACTGGGGTGAAAGGATCAGTGGCTTTCAATTTCAAGGTCTGGTGGTTCTCAGTCCTCCAGCACGGGTGCATGAATCTGCAATAGGGGTCACTTCCTGTTGGATTTCTGAGGTGGAGCGGCTGGGTGGCCCCCATACTTGGGGAGGAACCCTGCTGCTGCTCTAATTAACAGCTCCACCAAGCCACAGAAGAGTGATGGGGAAGCCACACTGCCCTTGCCCAATCTAACCCTCCAGTCAGACCCAAGCTCCATCTCTGCCCCACTGTGTTCCCCAGCCCTAAAGCCCCAAATCCACTCGGGCAATCTCTGGGCAACCCAGGAAATAACTCTGAAGCCAGAGAGAGGGAATAGATGGGGCCTGGAAGGAAGAGGGTCCATCCATCTACTCACTGCTGCAGCAAGGCTGGGCCAGGTTAGGGCCGCACGCACTTTGGCATCCGGGCCCGGGATGGTCTCCAGACCCCACACGGTGAAGCGGCTGAAACTGGCGGAGGCTCCGATGAAGCGGTCCTGGGGAAAGGGTCCGACTCAGCACCGGGGCCACCGTTCCCGCCCGCACCTCTGGCCAACTCGGTTCCCCTGTGCTCACGGAATCCCTCTCCAGCGCCTCTGGAGGTTCCACCAGCTCCTGCTCTTCATTCTCTGAACCCTCTGAGAAGTTCTGTTTCCCCAACACCTCTCCCTTCTCTTCCATCGTCATCACGTATCCCACAAGACCGTGCGGCACCTCCACCTCCTCGCCCCGTAGGCTGCGGCCCCGAAACGACACTTCGAGTCCTAGAGGAGGCAGGGGCAGGGCCTCAGAGAAGGCCTGATCCAGGCCCTGCGGGGCAAACCCGGTCGCGGCCCTCCTGCTGCCTCAGGTGGACCACAATCCCCAGGAGCCCTCGCGACCCTCCACGCAGACGAGAGCGCGGCGTAGGCGCGGGGCCTGCCGGGAGCCATAGTCCCGCCGTGAGAGCTCACCAAGCGGACCCTGGCGGATGGCGGGGGTAAAGAAGCGTTCCACGGGGGCGGGCCGGTTAACCGGGAGCTCACAGGGCAGAAGGTGCAGCGTGACGGGGGATGCGTTGTGCAGACTGATAGGGCGCAGGTGGATGCGGTACTTCATGACGTCTTCGTCGTTGCTCTCCATCCTGCGCTGCAATTCCGCGGCTCGCTGGCTGAGGCCGAAGCTGGCGCGTAAACCGCGCGGAGCCTGTCGGGAGGCCTTGGACAGTCAACGCAGAGTCTCCTGGGAAGCGTAGTACTTTCTTAAGGCTCCTCTGCAAGCTCCACATCCCTGTGTTCAAGTCCAGCTTCTTTTTTTATTTTTTATTTCAATGGTACCTTTTTATTAAAATTTTTTTTTCCAACTATAGTTCACATACAGTAGTATGTTAGTTTCATATGTTGAGCGGTACATTCTTTTGTAAAACACGAGTCCAAAAAGTACACTTTTATATTGACTGGTAGGGAGTTTTTAATTTTATTAGGGACATCAACCCTTCTTCAAATGCTTTGAAGATATTTTATCCGAATTTGTGGTTTGTCTCCCAAACCTGTGTATAGTTTATTTTTATTAACACAGAAGACTTATTTTGTGTAGTCAAATTTATCAACTTTTTGTTTTCACAATACTTGTTTGGTTTATTAACTCTTCTCTAACTTAGGTATGTTTTGTCAAGTTGTCTCATAAAACAAACACAAACGTAATTCAGATTAAAATTGCATTTTTTTTTTTTTTTTGAGGGTAGTGTCACTGGCCCTCACATGTGGGATCCGAACCGGGACCGTTGGCATCCCAAGCGAGCTCCCAACGAACGCGCCACTCGGCCGGCCCCAAAATAATTGCATTTAATTCATAGACTTGAGAAAGAGAAAAACATCCCCAGACATCCAGGAAATGGATTTGGTGTTCTGTTGAACATGAACAATTTCACAGAACATCATCAGACAAGGTCACTGTGACGTAAGGGATTAAGACAAAACAAGATCCTTCTGTAATCGTGTGAACGTGGAGAAAGGCACGAACGTTGTCCAAACTACAAAAACAATGAACCATCCCTCTATAAGTGACTGTTGCTTCTTTACCAATTACAGCTTTAGCCTCCATCTAAGATTTTTTTTTTTTTTTTTGAGGGCAGTGTCACGCCCTCATATGTGGGACACAACTGGGGCTGCTGGCTTCCCAAGCCAGCGCTTAACCACCGTGCCACTCCGCTGGCCCTTTTTTTTTTTTTTTTTTTTAGATTTGTTAACTCTATCCTATCAGAGAAATATTCCCACTTTCTGACAGCATCCAATCCAGAGAAAAGTCCCACTTCCTTAAAACCTTCCCCAAATCACCTAACACAACCCCAAATCCTATATATCCTTCCTAACACCCTCTTTCTGAGATGCCCCACAATGCAACACCCTCTTACTGAGATGCCCCATTTGTTCAGCCACAGATGTGTTCCTGGTGGTCTTTGGCTGGAGGGCATTGACATATTAGAGTGTTGCTTTAGTTTTTCTATCAAGAATAAGATACATAATACCATTTATTCATGTCTTTTATGTCTATCTGCACGGTTGTGAGGTTTTCTTCATACCTAAATTATTATAAAGTTTTTTCCTATATAGCTTATATTTGTTTCTATTACAAACTAGATCTTTATTACGTTTTTTTCTGATTATTACTTATCTATATCTGAGTTTGGCAAACCTCTCATATGGTCTCTGTCACAATTGCTCAACATTGTCATTGTAGCATAAAAATAGCCATAGACAATATGTAAATGACTGGGCATGGCTATGTTCCAATAAAACTTTATTTGCAAAAACAGACAGTGGGCTGGATTTGGCCTGCAGGCCAGTTTTCAGGAAAGCTGTTGATTCTTAAATATTAATTTTTAACCAGACATCTACTGAAGTCTTTTTTTACTCCTAATAGTTTTCATTTAATTTTCTTGAGTCTTCCAGAATTAGTCATCTGACTTCCAAATAATAATAATTTTGCCTCATTACATCATGTAATTGGTTTTCTAGCACTTCCAGAACAATCTCAAATATTACTGGTATCAATGGACATTATTTTTTCTGAAACTTTCATGGGAATGCTTTTGCTACTTTATCAGTAATCATAAAGCTGCCTTTCAATTTGTTTTTTGTTTTTTGTTTTTTAGGACGATAAAACATAAGAGTATTTAACGCTTAACACGGGCCTACTTTCTGCCCCCAAGAAATAATTTACTACACACACACAAGCAGACATGATCAAAACTATATTCACCTGATTAGAAAGGGCCAGCTGCATCCCATTTACGCCCTGATGGAGGAACCAATCCCACTAACTTCTACTTTCAGAGCTTCTCTGTGATCCTAAACTAAAAACGATACAACAAAAGCCAACCCAAATATGCCTAAACAATGAATTCATGTGTATATGAGGGTGCCACAGTAACTTTAAAAAGGTTTCTTTTTAAACCAATTTTACTAGCATTTAGTTCAAAGTGGCCTTCTGCTCGGCAGGTACCAGCACCAGTGGGGTGAAGGCTTGGGACCCTCGGGGAGTACACTAGGGGCCTGATTCGTCGAATTCCGTGTCCAGTTCCCAGCCCAACTCCCAGCCCCTTGGGGACCAGGCACCCGTCTGCGGTTGCACCGAGCACGGCCGGCGGAGGACTTGCTGCGCTCCTGCAAACCGAGGCCGTGCACACGATCCAGGTCCAGGCAGGAGTGGGTCTAAGGGTGACGGGGAGAAGCCCACCGGTCGGGTCGGGGGACCCGGGCGCCTCCGCCAGCCTATGGCGCTTGGACCCCGACGCGGCCCAGCGCCCCTGACCTCATCCGGGAAGCGGCCTCCTCGGCCGTACAGTCTGAGGTGTTACTTGGGGTCCGATCGGGCAGCAGCCGGCCACCACCAGCTCCTCTGTGCCCGAGACGCTGCGGCCAGAGTCCACTGCCGCCGCCATCGCCATGGCCCGCTCAATTTGTTATATATGTCTGGTTAAAACTGTACTACAAGGGTTTTTAACTCGGGAGTAGATGTTGGATTTTATTTTTTATATCACTTTTAGTTCTGTAAATTTCCCATAGCCTGGATTTTAGTGATTGCATTCCTATAGTGTCGTGTACTTCTGCCCTGTATTTCCTTGTAAATTAGATCAAGAAGCTTCATTGGATTCTGTGTGTGTGTGTGTGTGTGTGTGTGTGTGTGTGTGTGTGTTTCCATCAGAAAGGATGTAATGCCTTATGTCTCTCTTTTTTGTGAGGCTAGCAGCCATGGATGATCATTGCCTGAATCCTTTAATTTCTAGGGGTTACAAAACTGATATCCTAAGTACCCCAATTCTTCATTTACTAGCTGGAATACATCTATAAGAAAGAAAACTCCTGCCATCCATGTGGCTCGGTTGGAGCACAGCTCTGAGCAACACAGTTGCAAGTTTGTTTCCCACATGGGCCAGTGAGCTGCGCCCAAGCTAAGCTGCCAACAGGTGACAGGATGGCTCAGCTAGTGAGAGCATGTGCTCCTAATAACAAAGTTGCCAGTAGGACTCCCACATGGGATGGTGGGCTATGCCCACCAACAACTAAGATTGAACACTGCACCTTGAGCTGAGCAGCCGCAAGCTGCTGACGGGCGGCCGGATGGCGACTGGACTTGGAGCTGAGCTAGCTGCGTCCTCCACAACTAAGACTGAAGGACAACAACTTGGCTGTTCCAATTCCCCAATAAAAAAATCTAAAAAGAGGGCCGGCTGAGTGGGGCGTGGTTAAGAGCTGGCTTGGGCCGCCAGCAGCCCTGGTTCGAATCCCACATATGAGGGCCAGTGACACGGCCCTCTAAAAAGAAAAGAAAAAAAAAAATCTAAAAAGAAAGAAAAAGAAAAAGAAAGAAAACTACCCCCATCAGCTATTTGGTTGCCCACTGGTACAGTGAGTATAAGAAAGGCAAAATAATTGCTTGATACTTCCCTTTTATTTCCCAGTTTTAAAAATAATAAGCTGTTTCCCTAGCATGTTCTGATGGTGACCTTTTAGAAAAGTATTAAATAATGGATTCTAACTTTTTTACTTTTAATTGGGGAATTGGGGGAGGGGAACAGACAAGTTGCTGTCTTTCTGTTTTTCAGTCTAGTTGCAGAGGACGTTGCTTCACTGTTGGTATCGTCATTGCTCTTCCCGGATGAGGCAGATCGGTCGCTGGCCTCTGGATGGTCGCTCACCGCGGCTATTGGCAGCTCACGCTGGCTACCAGCCGCTCACGCTGGCTGCCGGCCACTCACTGTAGCCTATGGCAGCCCACTGCAGCAGAGGCTGCAGCCTACACCCTCGCCGGGACTCACGCAGCCCAGCTCCTGGTGGAGCTGTTGTTAGCTGTAGAGGGCAGTGTCACTGGCCCTCATCTGTGGGATCCGAACCGGGGCTGCTGCCATCCCAAAACCAGCTCTTAACCAATGCGCTGCTCGGCCGGCCCAGATTCTAACTTTTTTTTTTTTTTATGTTTTTTTTTTATGTTTTAAATGTTGTTGTGTTTTTTTTTTTGAGGTTAGCGTCACTGGCCCTCATATGTGGGACCAAACCGGGGCCGCTGGCTTCCCAAGCCAGCGCTTAACCACTGCGCCACTCGGCCGGCCCAGATTCTAACATTTTGAAGTGTTTCAAAGTAATTGTAGTTTTGGGTTTTTTAAATTTTTACAAGATTTTATTTGAGCCAAACTGATGACTATGCCAGGAAACAACATTTCAAATGCTGCTATTATAGTTATTATTCAAATTGTCCCACCTTTTGTCAGTGGGAGCCTCTTCAAGTTAGCTCCCCAAGTCTATTGATGTGACCCTAGTAGTCTTTCATAGGTTGTTTTGTCTTCTGGAACCATGAAATGTTGTTTTCATGCCTGCTACCACGATGTCCATTCTGCAGTCCATGGATCAAGGAGTAACTTTGACTCTCAAGTCCGATTTTTTAAGAAATATGGGGCAGGGCTGGCCAAGTGGCACTGTAGTTAAGCGCTAGCTTGGGAAGCCAGTGGCCCCGGTTCGGGTCCCACATATGAGGGCCAGTGACACTGCCCTCAAAAAAAAAAAAAAAAAAAAAACAAGAAATACGGGGCAGCCAGTTAGCTCAGTTGGTTACAGTACAGTGCTCATAACACCAAGGTTGCCCCCCTCCCTCTACAATTAGATTGAAACAACTACCTGACTTGGAGCTGATAGGTCCTGGGGAAACACACTGTTCCTCAATAGGAATAAATATATAAATAAATAAATTAATTAATTAAATAAATACATTTTCTAAGACTGTAGCTGCCATAGCTAATGATTTGTCTGGTGGATCTGGGCAAAGTAAATTGAAATCTTTGGGAAAAGATTCACCATTTTGAATGTCATTAAGAACATTTTTGATTCATGAAAAAAGATCAAAATATCAACATCAACAGGAGTTTGGAAGAACTTGATTCCAACTCTCTGGATGACTTGATTTGAACCCCTCTGGAGGGGTTCAAGACTTCGTTGGAGGAAGTAACTGCAGTTGTAGTGGAAAGAGCAAGATAATTAGAATTAGAAATGGAGCCTGAAGCTGTGACTGAACTGCTGCAATCTCATGATAAAACTGTAACAGATGAGGAGTTGCTTCTTATGGATGAGCAAAGAAAGGGGTTTCTTGAGATGGAATCTATTTCTGGTGAAGATGCTGTGAAGGCTGTTGAAATGCCTATAAACAATTTAGAATATTACATAAACTTAGTTGCTAAAGCAGTGGCAGGGTTTGAAAGGATTGACTCCAATTTTGACAGAGGTTCTATTATGGGTCAAATGCTATCAAACAGCAGCGCATGCTACAGAGAAATCGTTTGTGAAAGGAAGAGTCAGTTAATGTGGCAAACTTTATTGTTGTCTTATTTTAAGAAATTGCCACAGCCACCCCAACCTTCGGCAACCAGCACCCTGGTCAGTCAGCAGCTGTCAACTTCGAGGCAAGACCCTCCACCAGCAAAACGATTACAACTCGCTGAAGGCATGGATGATGGTTAGCATTTTTTAGCAATAAAGTATTTTTTAAATAAGGTATGTACATTGTTTTATAGACATAATGCTATTATTGTACAGTTACTAGGCTATAGTATAGTGTAAACCTAACTTTTTTTTTTTTAACCTAACTTTTATATGCACTGGGAAACCAACACATTTGTGTGACTCACTTTATTGTGATGGTTTGGACCTAACCCGCAGTATCTCTAAGGTCTGCCTGTACTTTGTATCATTCAAGGAATTGGTCCATTTCATTTAAGTTATCAGATTGTGAGCATAGTTGTTCACCATATTTATTATCTTTTTAATGTCTATGGGATCAGTAATGATGACCCCCTCATTCATTTCTGGTCATAGACCTCTTGGAATGAGTCCAGAGTGTAATATTAACTGTCTTGTGAAATGATCACTGAACTGCACCTCCTGCAAGTATAGGAAGGTGACACATTCCTTTTCCAATCATGCCTATCCTTGCCCACAGACTCATGAAAAAAGTCATCATGGGCAAGTGATGCAGGTGATGCACAGTAAGCTCAGCAATGAGTTTCTTCTCAGCAAAGCTGATCTGACAACTACCACAGACAAATGCCTAATGTTCCAAAGGAGACACTGGTGCTGAGCTCCCAATACAGGAGAACATATCCCAGGATATCAGCTAGACACTCAGTTTCAGGTTGATTACATTGGACACTTCCCATTATGAAAGTAGCAGAATTTGCTTCTTCTGGAGATGGCTTTGCCTTCTCTGACCATAGTGCCTCAGCTGGTATTTTCATGGCAATATCCCCCCACAGCACTGCTTCCTAGTGTGGTACCTCTTCTGGTTACAAAAGAAATGATGCAATGGGACCAGAACCATGGGCATCACTGGCCGGACCATGAGCCTGGTTCCCAGAACAGCAGGTTTAGTGAGTGGCAGGTTTAGGGGGTTGAGGAGTAGTTGCTTACTGAAGATTCAACAAGCCATCCACTGTGAGACAAGATCTTGCTAGTTACAGGTAGCTGTCCTATAGGATGTGGTATTTCCTCGTCCTAATTGTACCCATGGATTTTCACTTATAGAAGTGACCAAGTGATGACCCGAGGGGTCAATGCCATTGAAAGAAAAGTTCAGCGTTCCTTACAGTTGCCCCAGAAACAGGAGGCATGACATGCCATGCAGGGCCCCATGGGTAACCACTGGCATTTGTCAGGAGGCAGAAAGGAGAGAGGGGACAGCATAGGCCATGGCCTTTATCCGGACTTCTGAGGGAAAGGTAAAGCAAGGCAGAGTAAACAGTTTAGGATTGGCTAGTTTGAATAATTCCAGTGGAGTCTGGGGCATAGGGGCTGTCTGCTGTACTGCTGGTTGCTGCTGGCTACCACGCACTGCAGGAGCCTGCAGCTGGGGAAGCTGAATGCTGTAGTTGCTTGAAGCTGGAAGCTGGATGCCTAAGTACTCGAGAAGCTTCTGGAGGTTGTCTAGTGAGCACCTCAGCTAAACTCCCTTTTGCAATGGCTCCTCTGCACCCTCTACCGACAAAGCTTAACAATGAGCTACCTGGCAAAGAAAGCTACTTAAAAGGTTCAGACCTATTTTCACAGAACAGGCAATGAAGAGACGATTTGGAGCTGATAGGCACCTATACAGCCATCAGGCAGCTTATCCTATTTTCCTCTTCCCCTCTCCCTTCTCCTCCCATGCTTTTAGTTATATTATTTCTGCTTTATCACAATATATAACATTTTGTTAACCCTCATGCCCACCTTTGTTTTAGTCTTAGATCTTATATATATATATATATATGCTTGTTATCTCTTGGTTTGATGAAGTGCGTCTCTATCAGATTGGCTCGTGGGTGTGTAAGTACCTGTTGAAAACTGTTTTCTATAGCCTTAACAATGAAGGACAATTTATGCAAATATAAAAGCCTAGATTTACACTTAAAAATATGTTTAAAAGATGCTGCTCCAGTGTTGTCTAAGAGCTTTGTATGTTGCCATTCTAGTTTTCACCTTTGTAAGTTATTCGATCTTTCTGCCTGGAGGCTTTGGGGATATTTTTGAAAAAAATCTTTGAAATCTAATAGTGGTATGAAGATATGTCTCAAAGTTGACAGTTCTGGGTTAATTTTCCAAGGTTCCCAGTGAGCCCTTTGAATGTGCAAGTTTTTCTTTCCTGGAAAGCTTTCTTTCTTCTTTTTTTTAAAGATTTTATTGTAGGGCCGGCCAAGTGGCGTGGTGGTTAAGCGCTGGCTTGGGAAGCCAGCAGCCCCGGTTTGGTCCCACATATGTGGGCCAGTTATACTGCCCTCAAAAAAAAAATAAAAAATATTTTATTGTGGAATCGGAGAAGGGGAACAGACAAGTTGCTGTCCTTTTGTTCTTCAGTCTAGTTGTGGAGGACGTTGCTTCACTGGCCCATGTTGGTATCATCATTGCGCTCTTCCCAGGTGAGGCAGTTGCTCGCCAGCCATTGGACGGCTGCTCACAGAGGCTCGCTGCAGCTGACACCGGCTGCCCGCCAACCCCACTGCTGCCTACGCTGTCACCAGCGACTCACAGCAGCCCAGCTCCAGTGAGCTGTTGTTCACTATCTTAGCTGTAGAGGACAAGTGACGCTATGCCTTCTATGTGGGATCCGAACCAGCAGCCCTGCTGCTCAGAGCCGGCATCCCAAGCCAACTCCTTTTTTTTTTTTTTTTTAAGATTTTATTGGGGAATTGGGGGAGGGGAACAGCGTTGGGGAATTGGGGGAGGGGAACAGACAAGTTGCTGTCTTTTTGTTCTTCAGTCTAGTTGCGGAGGATGTTGCTTCACTGGCCCATGTTGGTATCGTCATTGCGCTCTTCCCGGATGAGGCAGATCGGTCGCCGGCCTCTGGCTGGTCGCTCACCGTGGCTATTGGCAGCTCACGCTGGCTGCCGGCCGATCACTGTAGTCTAAGGCAGCCCACTGCAGCAGGGGCTGCAGCCTACACTGTCGCCGCTGGGTTCGCAGTCCAGCTCCAGGTGGAGCTGTTGTTAGCTGTAGAGGTCAGTATCACTGGCCCTAATATGTGGTATCCAAACCGGGGCTGCTGGCGTACCAAGCCAGCTCTTTTTTTTTTTTTTTTTTGAGGGCAGTGTCACTGGCCCTCATATGTGGGATATATGTTGGACCGAACCGGGGCCGCTGGCTTCCCAGGCCAGCGCTTAAACACTGCGCCACTCGGCCGGCCCCAAAGCCAACTCTTAACCAATGCACCACTCAACTGGCCCCCTGAGAAGCTTTCTTAATTATAGTATTAAATATAAGTACTGGTTCATTGTTTGTTTTTTTTCTTCAGGGATCTAATAATACAAATGTGATTTCTTCTTTGACTGTTTTCTATTTCCATTACTTTCTTGTGACTTCTCTCTCATTTTCATTCTCTTGATTGTTTCCTTCTTCAGTGACCCTTATTATATTTTTGACTCTATTATTCCTTGAGCATCTGGTAATGATCTTTATCTTTTGATAATTTTGTCTGTTTCTTTTATTTCCTGAGTTCAATCAACTCTCTTTTCATTTCTTCCTGGGTTTTGTCTATTTCTGTTCTTTCCAAGGTGGTTTTGCATAGCTTCAATGCTTGTTTTGAGTATATTTCATTTTCGTTCTGTTTAAGAATGTTGTATTACAGGGCCAGCTGAGTGGTGCGTTGGTTAAGAGCTTGCTTGGGATGCCAGTGGACCCAGTTCGGATCCCACATATGAGGGCCAGTGACACTGGCTGTAGAGCTAAGATGGTGAACAACAGCTCCACTGGGCGCTGGGTTGCTGCGAGTCCCCGGGACGGCATAGCTGCAGCCCCTGCTGCAGTGGGCTGCCATAGGCTACAGTGAGTGGCCAGCAGCCAGTGTGAGTGGCTGGCAGCCGTTGTGAGCAGCCGTCCAGAGGCCAGCGACCAATCTGCTTCACCGGGGAAGAGCGCAATGATGATACCAACATGGGCCAGTGAAGCAATGTCCTCCACAACTAGACTGAAGAACAAAAGGACAGCAACGTGTCTATTCCCCTTTGGTTCCCCAGCTCTGTTCCCCTCCCCCAATTCCCCAATAAAAATCTTAAAAAAGAAAAAATATTGTATTACAGCTTTCTTCTATTTCATGGCTCTTTTTCCAGGGGTGTGAATTTTCTATGGTTGATACGTGATGAAATTCATTTTCTGATATTTTGCAATAACAACTCGGTATGAACCTATTAATCTTTATCTTGTTTATTTGTGTGTTGGGTGTTTTATAAGATCCCTGTTTCATGTGCCCTCTCTGTCAACACTGTGAAGTCCAGATACTTTAATGGATTTGTCTGTTTGTTTGTAGAGTGGAGGAGTTGTGGGTCCTCAGATTTTGTCTGGTCTTGCAGAACCATGAAATTTCTCCATTTACTTCCCCTTCACATCCAAATGCCAAATGGCAAGTTTTCCTTTTTGAGATTTGTTCCCTCAGTATCTACATGTTTCAAAGACTGCTCCTTCAAATTGCACATACACTTCCTACACCCACGTCCTACACCCAGCACCCAGCACTTTTTAACATTTTCATACTTAGGGTGGACTTAGTCTTTCTGGTGCAGTCTTAGCTCAAGTGTAACCCCATTCCTTACTCCCCTCTTCTCTTTTCCCATTTTTCTCAGGCTGTCTTTGCTTGCCCTAAGCCCATGGCAGGATGGGCTGGGTATGGCTGTCATTTGCTGTTTGTTTTTACTTACAGTTTGAACATTCTGTGTCTTCAGGTTATTCTGAGAATTGCTTTTATGTGGTTTTATCTTTTCCTTCTCTTTGTTCCATGTCGTTTTTCAAGGGGAGATGAGGATCTACACTGCCACCACAGTCTTCAGCTACCTAGAAGTCTCTCACAAAAGCGGCTTCCCATCCCTCCAGCTTTGGGCTTTGCTGGTTTAGTACTTACTACCTGAGAGAGAATGCAATGGTTATTTTGAACTAGAAGCACAGCATGCCATCTTCATGCCTCAGAACCAACAGCTCTAAAAGGGAGATTGATCCTGATTGTCAAGGAAGAAATTGTTGCTGCCATACAACAGAGACAGGGAGGGGTGTTGTGCCCAGGAGATTCCCCAGGACATCTCCAAAGACTGACAGGTCCAGTGATAATGTTCATGAAAGACTACAGAGAATCAATATGGGTAGGATTACCAATGACTTAGATCCTTCAGGCATGAAGGTCACCCTACTATGTAAAGATCCCTGAAATGCAAAAGGAACACGTAATGGATAGTGGGACAATTAAGTTATAAATACTCCACCAGGCCTGAAAGATAAAATACAGGATGCCCAGTTATATCTGAACTTCAGAGAAACAACTAATTTTTTAGTGTAAGTACCATGTTTCCCCCAAAATAAGACCTAACTGGAAAATAAGCCCTAGCATTTTTCAGGATGCTTGTAATATAAGCCCTACCCCAAACATAAGCCCCAGTTAAGATCATCAGCCAGGTATGACTGTTTAAATATAGATTTTTGTACATGAATAAATGTAGATTGTTGGAGCAAAAATTAATATATGACCCGGTCTTATTTTCAGGGAAACACGGTTATGTCCTAAACATTACATAGGCCATACAAAAAAATTCGTTGTTTCTCTGAAGTTCAGATGTAACTGGGCACACTGTATGATATTTTTGTTAAAGCTGGAAGCCCTCATCACTGCCTTGTAGCTTGTTGCACACTTGCTTCCTTGCAAGTAAAATACAGATTAACCAATATCCTTCCGCATGTTTTTCCTTGTTTCATATAAAGTGGGTGTTATTGATGATTAACTTCATAATCCGATGCATGTTATAGTATGTCTAGGTGAGTTTATGACTTTTTTTTTTTTTTTTTAGCAGAGCCATCCTGCCACCTGTTGGCAGCTCAGCAGCAACTCAGCTCAGGCTAGACATCGAACTGCTGCTGCTCAGAGCTCAGCTCGCACTCTTGAGCGAGCTCTTAACCAACTGAGCCACTCGGCCGGCCCTATGACTCAATTCTTCAGCACCGCCATATCAATGTATGCTTCCGTCGCAGAGGAGGGAGGAGTAGAAGGTTGAGCACCAGCAGTGAAATGTCCCGCCCCAGAACCAAATCTTCACATCTCATGAGCCAGAGCTGGTCCTATGGCCTGGCCTAACCTCCAAAAGGTGGGGAAGGGTGCGAGCATGCCTGAAGTGGAGAACCGGTCATTGGTGAACACTGGTAATGTCCACACAGGTGGACAGTGGCTGAGGGGACTTTGGGTCTCCCCTTCTAGGAAGTTTTGGTTGTATGAGGGGTACTTATGCGGGAGCATGTTGTCATGATTTTTGGGAAGTTTAAGTATGAGCAAAGGTTATATGGATACTGAACGTGCAAAGGGGTGGACTATGGTGGGTATCGCGGGCTGGCTCACCCCGAGTCCATCCCTACCTCCTTAGCATGCCTTCCCATCCTGAGAGGATGGAAAGCTAAAAACTAACTACTCTGACATCTTTTAGTCAAATTAAGCACATGCACACACTACGATCAGAGATTCTGCTCCTGATATGTATCCTAGGTAAACTGTCACAAAGGTCTGTAAGAATGTCCACTGCAGCACACTTGTGATAGTGGGGTTGGAGGAGCTGGAAGTCACCTGGTGCCCAGCACAGGGGTGGGTAGATACAATGTGATAGAGGCATGGATGGATGGACGAAAGGATGGCTGTTGAGTCCTTACATGGGCCAATCATCTTAGTCTTAGGTGAAGGATTAACACCACCTTCTGCACCTGAGGTTAAAAAGAAAACAAGTACATTTTCCAACTCCTTGGCCACTAGAGGTCTGCGTGAAAACCACATTCCACTCATTAGATGTCCTGCGAATGACATGGATGGAGGAAACAAGGCTGAGGCCATTTGCCAGTTGTGGAAGGTTCAGTCTTTCTGCAGCACCATCAGCTCTCTGGCTTTGTGGGGGTCAAAAGGCAGTGGTATAATGTTCCAGGATTCGGGCCCAGTTTCCTGGGTGCTGAGAGGAGCTGGGCTGCAGGCAAGGCAGTGTGTTCTGGAACAATCCTAGTGGTGGCTTTCTGAATAATCACTTTTCCAGCCTCCCCAGAGATTTTGTAAGCACCCGATTCTGTCTTAAATCCCTTTCTGCTGCAAACAGCTGGAGAAGTTTCTGTTTCCTGGAACCAAACCCTGCCAGATTTGGCAATGGCCTGTCCAGATCACACAGCAAGTTATTGCTGGAGCTCAAGCTTGGGACAGACCTCCTGACCTGACCTATAACAGCCCCACTTATTCCAGGCCCTTCTTTCCTTCTGTAGCCTGCCCATCAGGAGGGGCAAGACTGGCCCACAGGAATCTGTGGGTTGGGAGCCCAGGAGGCAGGGGCAGAAGAGGCCCTTTCCCCAGAGCAGTAGGGCCTCAGCCTCTGGTCATTTTCCACCCAATACTGCTGACTGCAGCCTCCTGGGGGCAAGCCCAGGGCACAGAGGGTGGGGACTCTAGGTCCCATGCAGAGCTTTGCTCTGACAGTGTGGTAATAGAAACCTGCTCCTGGATGACAAAACACAATTACCACCAGCTGGGTGATCATAGGAAAATCACTCAACCCCTCTGGCCTACTGATTTCCTCATCTGTGGGGCCCTGCTAAGCTGTTGCAAAGATGAAATGAGGCAATGTATGTGGAAAACACTGGCTCGGTGCCTGGAAGCAGAGTTGGCCTCAATACATTGAACCCTAAATAGCTTACATATTTGGAATAATAACTAGGGAGCTGGT
Organism: Aselliscus stoliczkanus; assembly: GCA_033961575.1. NCBI lineage: Eukaryota > Metazoa > Chordata > Mammalia > Chiroptera > Hipposideridae > Aselliscus > Aselliscus stoliczkanus. The sequence continues at coordinate 131,170,632 of CM066736.1, forward strand.
TGTTACCTGAAAAGATGCCTAGGTCAACAGATGAGGTTTCCTAGAGGATGAGGTGAAAGCCAACTTAGTTTTAGCACAGATCATGGGAAACACTCTCAGCCTCAAAACTACTAGCAGGCCCTTCCTAGGGCTGGCTCCGATCTACGTAGCATGGGGGGGATCCTCCATCCCCAGGGAAGGGGCTGCGCCTCCTCTCACTGTTTCTGGCTGGCACTCTATCTAGCCTGAGATCCCTGAGGCAAACCTCAGGAGTTGAAAAATGCTGGCCCATGGGGCAGGAGGTCCAAATCCAGCTCCAGGCTCATTCCAAAATTGCTGGGTGGCTTTGGGCAAGGCCAGACCCTCTCTGGGAAGCAGAGGTGAGGATGTTTTTTTCTCCTGCCTCCTGGATAGGGATTCTGGAGAATCCCAGACTATTTGGGTAGGAAGGAACTCTGGAGCCCTGGAGCTTTCTTGGAGCCTCTGACCATCATCCCAGTGATTCTGCCCCCAGTCAGGGTCCAGAAGAAAACAAACCAGTGAGGGTCATTGGTGAATGTAGGTTTTTAAAGAAAGGAGCCATAGGACTGTTCTGGCCCTTAGCAGCCCCCCTGAGTCAAGACCATACGAAGGCCACAGTCTTGTTCCCGCCTGGTCTGGCCTGGCTCTGGGGGCTCAGACAGCAGTTGCCAGCCCACGGAGGTAGTCCCCCACCAGGGGCAGCACAGCCCAGTCATCAGTCCGCAGGACCACGGGCACTCCATCTGCCTGGGCTGTCTCCAGCTTCAGCAGCAGCCTTGAGTGTGGGGGCAGGCGAATGGCTATGTAGTAGCTAGTGGGGGGCTGGGCCACGACCACAAAGGGCTCCAGGTGGCGGGACACCAAATCCTCCAGACCCTGTGGTCCAAGAGGGCACCACAAGCGACTCTCAGTGCCCTTTGGCAGGCAAGAGTCCCAAAGTTCTTCAAAGAAGCCCAGTGTGGCCCCTTCAGGGGGCTGGGGGAAAGGGAGGAAGAGGTCAGCAAAGTTCACACAGAGGGGTGGCAGGTGGGCATAGCATGTGAGGCCAGCGGGTGTGGTGTACAGGGCGCGGATATCCAGCTGTGTGGGGGCCGGGTGTCGGGGCTGCAGGGGCAGGAGCAGAGGGCGGGCGGGGCGGCCAGGGCACAGGCAGGGCACATGGACAGCCCCCAGGGGTGCATAGAGTTGTCCTTCCACGCGGAAGCGCAGCTCCAGAGAGTACACGGGCTCTAGCACCTCCACCTGGAGCTGCAGCACTGGGACCGGGCCCTCGACTCTGCGGGCCCCCACACTCAGCTGAATTGGGGCTGGAGCATCCTGTACCATCAGCGTTGCGGCAAAGCCCTGGTTCTCAGCCACCAGTGAAGAGGCCAGTGCAGGTACAGCAAGTGAGGGACCCAGGGCCACCCCCAGCTTGGGCCCTGACAGGTGACCCAGGAGGATATAGTAGAGGCGGGCGTGGTCCCGTCCATCAGGGTCCTCCAGCTGCCTGGCCAGGGCCTGCAGCAAGTCAGCCAGGCCTCCCCCAACACCCGCCCGAAGCAGCGCCCGGCAGACCCGCAGCAGGGCCTGCTGGAGGCCCCAGTCCGTGCAGTGAACAGCTGCAGCCTGCAGGAAGCTGAGGGTGGCACTCTGGGCATCCTGGTCTGCCACCTTTGCCAGCATCTGCAGGTGCCAATGAAGGGCCTCATCCCCACCTGGCCTGGACACCACCTCTTGCTGCAACACCACCCTTAGGGGTTCCCCCAGTTCAGAGCCCACCTGATCCAAGAAGTCAACAAAATGGGGAGCCAGCACAGGCCGGGCTCGGTACAGTTGAGCCAGTCCATAAATCAAGGGTGTCAGCACCGTAGGTTGCCCAGCCAGGCAGTGAGCAACTAGGTATGAGGCCTGGAAGCAAAGCGTGGCCAAGGTCCGGGGGCCCCCACTCAGGGCTGCCCTCTGCCACAGGCTGGCCAGCATCTCCTCCAAGTAGCACCGGGGGCTCTGACCCTGCCCTTTCTCCTCCTTTTCTTCATCTTCAGCACACAGCAGGCACAGTAGATGCAGGCGGGCCAGGAGGGCCATTGGGTCGAGCAGGAGATTGGGCAGGAGGCCACGGCACAGCTGGGGCTCTAGCAGCAGCGGGACAGCTTCCTCACCTGTGGGGCCCAGCGGGCAGTTCTCAGGGAAGCTCAGGAGACAGTGCAGGTAGAAGAGATGGGCAGGCAGGGGCAGGGCTGGGTGCTGGGCGGCCAAGATGAGCCGGCGGAGCAGCAAGGCCTCATCCTGGGCCGTAAACAGTGCCTCTCCAAAGGCTGCCTTGAGTGCCAGGACAGCGTGCATCAGAGACAGCTGTGCTGTGCCCAGCAGCCGTACCAACTGCGGCTTGAAGAGCACTGGTGGATGTCCCCTCAGACCCCGCAGGGCCCAGCCTAGCTGCCAAAGAAGCTGGGCCTGGGCCACAGGAGTGAGCAGGTAGGAGGTGTCCAGAAGCTGGGCCACCGCAGCCCGCAGCTCCTGGGCCTCCTCCAGACCAGGCTGTAGCGCTGCAAGGCCACAATCTTCCTCCTCAGCTGCCGGCCAGGTGGGCACTTGGGGCTGAAGGTGCGCATCCCCCTCTTCAGCTAGTGTCCAGTTCCAGGGACCACCCCCCGTGGGAGAGACCCTGGCTGTGAGGAGACCCTGCAGGCTGGCCTTGGTCCTAGCCTGTATCACTAAGGCATTGCGAAGGGCAAGTGCCAGCAGCAGGCTGAGTGGCTGGACAGGGCCCACTGAGCCCCCGTGCCCCAGCAGGCCCCGCAGCAGCCCCAGGTAACCCCCCAGCAGCCCAGGCTTGCAGCTCTCCAGCTCCCGCAGGCACTCGCACGCCGTGGCCTGCAGGGGGCGCTGTTCCGAGGAGGGGCCAATGCCTTGCCCCAGATCGCGGCCGGAAGCCAAGCCAAGCAGTAGGGGAAGGAGCCGGAGAGAGGCTCCGGAGGTGGGGCCCAGTGCGCCTCCTGCCACCAGGGCTGTGGTGGCCGCCAGCAACAGGGGCCGCCGCAGAACTGAGGACCGTGGGGGTAGACAGTCCAGGGTGTCCAACAAGGAGGCGGCGGCTGCCTCAGCTGCAGGGGCATCGGGCCACAGCTCGGCTGGGTACTCCAAGCTCAGGGCCAGCAAGGAAACCTGGGGATGGTGGATTTGGGTGGGAATCACAAAGATGAGGTTCAGGGCGCAGTGGGTTGAGGTGACCATATGGGACAAGCCAAGGGGCGCGTGTAGGGCCTACCTTGGTCAGCTCGCTCAGCTTCTCACTCCTCAGGTCGCTCAGCAGGTCACGACCCAGATCCTCACCCTCGGGACCTGCCATGAAGGCGGACGGGCTGGCCCGAAAGGCGCCCAGACGCTGGGCCCAGGTTTCCCGGCTCAAAGGCCCCATGGTCAGGCGCGCAGGTCCCTGCAGGGAGGCGTGAGGGGACATCAGATTGGCGGCCGCGAGACGCGCCGGGCCCCGAACCCGCTAGAGGGCGCCCGAGCCCCTGCTCCAAACCCGAAGGGGCCACGGTCACCCGAAGATCCCTCACAGATCCCGGCCACCTTAGGCCACTCTTAAGACTCCAGCAGAGACCCCTGCGCCCGGATTCTGAGATGAAACTGAGAGGTTTCGGAGGGGACGCTTGGGCGGACCGCCCGAGTACCCGCGGGGCGGAAACGCAGGCGAGCAAGGGCGGGGGCGCCGGGCGGGCCGCCGGCGCGGCGTGCGTGCCGAGAGCTCATTAGGCCGCCCGCCCGCGGCCGGCACCGAAACCACAGCGCCGCCCCGGCCCCTGGCGCCCGCGGTAACGGGCCGGTTGCGCTCACCTCGCCTGACTCAGCCTCCCGCGGCGCTACGGCCTGCAGGCTCCTTCCGGGCGGGCGGCGAAGGGCGGGGCACACGGCGCGTGGGCGGCCGGGGCGGGGCAGTAACGGGGCCGCCGCCTACCCCTCCCGCCAGGCCGGCAGGTGCCGACTCGCCGGTTTCGCTGGGGCTGAGTAACTGTCCCGATGCGCGCAGGCCCCCCTTCCCCGAAACCGCCGCAGGCCCGGGCAGGGGCGGTGGAGTTGGGTGGCCGCGGTTCCCGGGTGCTAGGGTCCATCCGCGCATGCGCCCGCGGGCTGCGGTTCCAGGGCCCTTGATGGACAGCGCCCACGGGGCTGGCGAGGATGGCGACCGGACGCGCCGCACTCTGCGCCAGCCGCGCGCGGCCCCTGGGGGTGGCGGGGTACGGGTCCTCGCGCTCGCCGGATGGCCGCTGGGGGGTGTGCAAGGTGCGGTCCCAGGGCGCCCTCAGGAAGTGCGCGCCGCGGCCCCGCTGAACCGGTCGGGCTGGCGCCTCAGGGCTTGGCTTCGCTTCCCCGACGCCAGCCCGGGCCCCCCACCCGCTCGGCTTGGGGTCGCGTAGCCGGCGCCTGGGGAGCGGCAGGCGGAAGCTGACCTACGGTTGGCCAGGGTCGCGGCAGCCATGCCGTGGTAAAGCTAGAGGGTGGTAAAGCTGGAGGGGCAAGACCATAAAGCACGATGAAGCCGGAAAACAACGGGATGTAAACGTGCGGACTGGCAGGGCCTGGCGTGTCTCATGGGGCTCAAGGCACCGCACGCCTAGCACCCACCGGGAAACCGAGGCCTCGTCCCGGAAGACCTGGGGCCAAGCAATGCCCAAACCCAGCACTGTTGACTTTCAGGGAGCTGGGCAGGGGCTTACCCAGTAGCCTCTCCTAGAACCTAGGCTGCTGATGCCCCACTGACCGCAGGTTTCCAGGGCACAGAGCTGAAGGCGTTGAGACCCCACATCCCGCCGGCCTGACTAGCGCCTCTGGCTCTAATTAGCCTGCTTTGAAGATGAAACAGGCCTGAGCCCCCATGCTAGCAGCTACCAACTAATTTCTCTCCTTCGCTCCAGGCTTCACAGGCCGCTCCCTCCCTACCTCATCCTGCTGCCCTTCAGATGGGAGGTGGAATGAAGTGGGTAGGGTCGCTGGAAAATTGGCTATCTGGGTGCCAGGGGTATGGAGACAAGGCTCCACCCCAAGGGACAGGTCCAGCTGGAAAGCCCAGTCCCAGTTCCTCTGGGCCCTGGCTCCACAGTTGACTCACAGGCGGCAGCCCCAAACCACTTCCCTCTAGGTTGCCTCAGTTTCCCCATCTATAAAATGGGAGTGATGACTCCCGCCCAAGAGGCTGTGGGGTGGGGCAGCCTGGCTAATTAAACCTAAGATGAAAGAGGCCAGGATGAGAGCAGCCCTGGGAGAATAAGGAGCCTGTCTGGTTTCCCTGTCTGAGGCCCAGAGGGTGCTGATAACTGCACATCCTCAGCCCTCACCACTCACAGGGAGGGAGGAATGATTATTAAACCCCTTTTTACAGTTGAGGAGACAGGCTTCAAAGGGTCAGGAAACCCAACGTTGGCTCTGGCCCCCGCTCAGCCCGATAGCCGCCAACCTTTCTGAGCCTTGGTTCCTTATGGCCCGGGGTCTAATGGGAGGGCACCCACATGTGACCTGAAGCTGTGGTGGGTGCATCCATATGGACTCACAGGCTCACAGCAATCCTGGGGTACCCCAGGATGGGTACCATTCACAGATGGAGAAAGAAAGGCCCAGAGAGGTGCAGTCACTTGCCCAAAGTCACAGAGCTTCTAAGTGGTGGAGCCAGGCTTCAGCAAACAGCCCCTCACTGGCCCTGACCTCGCCCTCTTCCCGCACCAGCTGCCCTCAGCCCTCTTGGATGTCCAGATCCTGGCATGAGCCCTGCCCTCACCTGTGTGCTCTGCTCCCTGGTGGGAGGGCAGTCCTGATCTGTCCGAGCTCTGAGGATATGCATGTTCCCTCAATCCACCGTCAGCAGGCCTGCTCCTGAATGTGACTTTCCAGAGAGGGCCCAGGTGTGGTCTCAGCCAGGTGGCTGAGCAGCAAACACCCCACTTGATGCCCACACCTCATTCCTTCTCTTACTACTGAGTTTCAATCCTCCCCAGTGCAGCCCAGTTCTGGGAAGACACTAGACACAAGGCATGGAAAAGGAGAGTCAGTTTCCTGAGGGGTCCTGAGCCTCAGTTTTCTCATCTATAAAATGGGAGATGTGACCAACCCATCTTCACAGCACTGGGCACTGGGGATACAGGGATGTGTTAAAAACATGTCAATAGGCAAATCCATAGAGAAAGCAGAATAGTAAATGCCAGGTGTTGGGAGGAAGGGGGAGTGACTGCTAATGGGTACGGGGTTTCATTTGGGATGATGTTTGCAAACTCTGTGAAGATACTACAAAGTACTGAATTGCATAATTTAAAAGGGGTTTTATGTACATGAATTCTAAATAAAGCTACTAACTGTGTTAAAAGAGGTCCCTCGTGTAGAGAACTTACATGGAGGGAGAGTGGAACAGACAACAAACAAGACAAACCAAAGTTTCAGGAGTAAAAGATGCTGCAAAGCTGAAATTGATGTTGTATGTGTTGTATGCCAGCTGTAATTGAATATATAGATGGTCACGGGATGTGGATTATACGGTGGAGGGGAGTCAAGGGAATTGTGATGGATGGTATGATATGGGGGGAGGAATGGGGGGGAGAATTGGGGGAGGGGGGTTGTCACTTTGAGGGGTAAAACGTATAACTATTGCACTTTGTTGTACACCTGAAGCTAATTAAAAAATATATATAAATAAATTTTAAAAAGATGCTGCAAAGAAAACAGAATAAGGTAAGGTGACAGAGGTGACAAAGATTTACTTGGGGGTGGTCAGAGGCCTCTCAGAAGAGGGAATATTTGGCTGAAACCTAAGTGACAACAGGCAGTCAACCATCATGTAGGGAAAAGCATTCCGGTCATCAGGTGTAACAGAGAAGCCTAAGCTGGGCACTGGCTTGGGCCTGTTCAGGGGACAGAGGGCAGACAATGTGGCTGCCACACACAGAACAGGCATGGGGTTAGGAGACCAGCAGGGGCCAGAGTGTGCCAGGCCTCGAGGACTTGATTCCAGTTGTGATGGGAGCCACTGGAGGGTTTGAGCTGAGGGGAGACAGCTGGCTGGGGGAGGTGAGGAGAAGCTGTGAGGCTGGTCAGGAGGCTGTTATGTGGTCCATGTGAGATGTGAAGGGGCTTGGACCAGGGTAGTAACTGTGGAGATGGAGGTGTGGGTAGATGTCAGTGATTTAGGAGCTGACAGGACTTGCCAGTGGGTGGATGTGTGGGGTGAGAGAAGAGGGAAGTGGGATGCCCCTGGGCTTTGTCCCTGAGTACTTGGGGGCTGATAGTTCCAGTATTCGAGATGGAGAAGGCTGGGGGAACTGTGAGTCTGAAATAAAGTCTGGCAGGCCAGACATGCAACCACAGAGGTGAGCCTAACCCAGCTCCTTGTCCTCCAACAGGAACTTACATCTTCCTCCTGCCCCGTTCCTAAGGCTGATCTGGCCCAGGAAACCTCCTCCTCTGCCTTCTGCCCTCCCAGCTCCACCTCAGGAGTTTTCTGCCTATATGCAGCCCCCACTCCCTGCCAGGTCCTAAGGGGGTCCTGGCCCACCCTAACAGTGGACTGGGAGGACCATGGGCAGAAACTCAGCAAGAGATGCAGGAGTCAGAGTCACCCAGAGCACTTCGCAGTTTGTTAGGGGCTTTGCAGCCTCCACAGGGCTACTGTCAAACTGGAAAGGCGTTGTCTGAGCCAAGCAGAGGCCTTGGTGGCCAGTGTCTCCTTTAAGACAAGAGTCCACTTTCAAGGGCTGCTAGGCTTCTGGGCAAAAAGAAATTGACAGCATCACTCGACAGCTCTGCGAAAAGAGCTGGAAAGAGGAGCCCCACTTCACAGATGTATAAACTGAGGTCTTAACATGTGAGATAGCTTGGCCCAAGTCCCCAGAGACTAAGAGTCTGGGGCAACCTAACTGGCCAGTGCTCTTTCCTGCTTGTCCTCTCAGTACATCTCAGCTCCCATAAGCCTTTCTGCCTTCAGCCTCCATACTATCCCAGCTCCTTGTGGAAGCCTTCTCTGAGAACAGGAAGGGGCGGTTCCAAACCTTCTCTCTGCATCCAGCTGCTGCCCTAGCTCTCCCTGGGCTGCTTGGGATGGGAGCTGAGCACCAAAGGCTGGGGACAAGCCAGTACTCTTTGGAGAGTATAGTCCTCTCTTGTCTGCTGGGGTTCCACCTTCCTTCACATTTTGTTCACTATACCAATGAGAGATGTCCACTCAGAACACCTAGAATCAGCGCTCATGGCTGTTTGCATCTGGTTCAGGCCACCCTCACCTCCTGCTTGGACTATTATAGCAGCCTCCTTACAGGTCTCCCTACTGCCGCCCTCACCAACCCTCTCTTGACATTCTCCCTCCAGCAGACCCCAAGGCTTCCCACCACACTGCGCCTCACATGACGTGGCCGGCCTGCGTCTCCAGCCTGAGTTTCCACACCTTTCCATTCCCTCAAGACTCCTCTTGGTTCCTCGCACACGCACTAGGCTTACTTCCACTCTGGGGCCTTTGCACCAGCTGTTCCTTCTGTGGGTCCGGCTCTTCCCTGCTCTGCACCAATAGTTTTCTTAGTTCTCTGTTTGCCTTGTGCCTAGCATAATGCTGGTATTCAATACTTGTTGACTGAATTAATGAATGAGTGAATGATATCTAAGTAGCACTGTGTGAACAGAGCAGATGGTGCCTCCCCTCATGGAGCTCACAGTTTAGTTTGTTTACCTAAGTTCATACACATTGTCTGGTTCCAGAGCTGACCATGAACCACAGGCCACACAACAGCAGTCTATGGGTCAAATCAGACCCACCAAGGCAGTTTGTTTGACTTATTCCATATTTTAAAAAAATTTTTTTGCAGGGGTGACTGGTTAGCTCAGTTGGTTAGAGCGTGGTGCTGCTAACACCAGGGTTGCTGGTTCAATCCCCGCATGGGCCACTGTGAGCTGCACCCTCATTAAAAGAGTCAACTATGCCATTGTAGCATGAAAGCAATGTGTAACCAATGACCATAGCTGTTCCCCAACTTAAAAAAAAATTTTTTTTGAGTCAACAATTAAAAATTGGTAGAGTTCACATACAAATTTGGATTTCTGGCTTCTTTTGGGAAATGGACAGCCTTGGGTGTCTGTGCTGGAATGACATGACTGTCACTGCCCCTTTAGATGTGCACATCACCAAAGTCCCCACCACTCTCTAGTCTCTCCCTGACAGACAGCGCCAGTCACCTTTTATCACTGAACATGCACTATTGTTCTCCTTATAATAAAGAACTTCGCTCTGTATCCAGACCTCTACCAGAAGTTGGAACATGAAAGCTGAATGGGTCACATGAGTCAAGAAAAAGAGGATATTGGGCCGGCCGAGTGGTGTGGTGGTTAAGTGCTGGCTTGGGAAGCCAGCGGCTCTAGTTTGTCTCACATATGTTGGCCAATGACACTGCCTTCAAAAAAAAAGAAAAATACGATATTCATTCAACAAATATGATTGCTAACCCACAGCGTACAGGGAGACAGCATGGGCAGCATCCATGAGCATCCTCCCTCCTGGGGCCTCATCCCCAACACTGTCACTTCCCACAAATGGAGACATTTGAGTTGCTCTCCCAATGAGAAAGACTGCCTCTTGTGTCCAGGATCATCCCTGAAGACTGTATCATCGTACTCACTAAGCACCTACTGCGTACCAGCCCTTGCCAGGGTCTGGCAGAACCAAAGTACTCAGTGAATATTTGTTGAGTGAATGAATTAAATTCACCTCTCTCCTAGACAGACTGAGTTAGTTACTGTTGTTTCTCTAGGATGTATTCAAAAGATAAGTGCATAGGAGGTGCTCACTTGATGTCAGTTGAATGAAAGAGTCCAGGGCAAGAGTGGAAGGCTGACAGGGCAGTGTGGGCTGCGTAAAGGCAGAGCCCTGGAAAAGGAAGGGGGAGGGGGCAAACAACAGCTTGCCGGAGCCCAGAGCCCCTTCACAGAGACCCCAGAAGGTAGGTGATAAGATTCTCAGGTGACAGACAAGGAAACAGGCTGGAAAGGATAGCCCTTTGGCCCAAACTTACAGGCTCAAGGAAGGAGTGAAGGAGGAGGCTCATTTGCTTCCCAGGTCCACACTGTTCCCACCCAGCCAGAGGGCGCTGCACAAAAGTCCTGTGGAGGAATGTAAAGGGCCTCTGGAAGCCTCCCCCCTGGAAAAACTATCCTCTGCGACTAGATGCCTGAAAGTCCACCATCAACAGGCTGTCCCTCTTTTTTTTTTTTTTTTTTGAGGGCAGAGATACTGGCCCTCATATGTGGGACCTGAACCGGGGCCGCTGGCTTCCCAAGCCAGCGGTTAACCACCGCGCCACTCAGCTGGCCCAATCCCTATTTAAAAAAAAAAAAAGATTTTATTGGGGAACTGGGGAAGGGGACCAGCCAAGCCAAGTTGTTGTTATTCATTCTTCATTGTGGAGGGCGCCAGTCACTATCTGGCTGCCTGTTGGCAGCTCATGGCCTCTAAGCTCACGGTGTTGTGTTCAATCTTAGTTGCAGGTGGGCATAGCCACCATCCCATGCGGGAGTCGAACCAGCAGCCTTGTTGTTAAAAGCCCACGTTCTATACACTGAGCCATCCAGGCGGCAGCTCAGCTCAAGGTGCCAAGTTCAGTCTTAGTTGCAGGTGGGCATAGCCCACCATCGAACAGGCAGTCTTGTTACACCAGCTGAGCCATCCTGCCAGCAACAGGTCAGCTCGGGGGCAGTGTCACTGGCCCATGTGGGAATCAAACCAGCAGCCCTGTTGCTCAGAGCTCACGCTCTTAAGCCAACTCTTAACCAACTGAGCCACTCAGCTGGCCCCCAGGCTGTCCCTCTTTTGACTCCTGACTTTTGAACTGTGTGAATTCATTTATCAGACTCATTTCCTCCTAATCTGTTCCAGCAAACATTTAATATGTGAGGAAGGTGTGTGTGTGTGGTAGAGACTCTGAGATGTTTATTTTATATGGTGCAGGGAGAGAGCTAAAAAGAGGAAGGGGTCCCTGCCCTACCCTGTCTAGGTCAGCTGGTAAGATGTGGCCAAAATGTCATAGTGACATGCCTCAAGGAGGCCACCAGGTGCTTCTTGGCTTCTGAGGAGGGTTAGCCTACTTCCAGCTGGGCCTGGAGGCTGGGCAGAGCATGATGAATGGTGGGGGTAGAGGTCCCAGGCTGAACCCCAAGCCAAGGGTGAGATATGGGGGGAAGCAGATCTGAGCTCTCTGCCTGTCCTGGCTGCAGCCTGGCAATGTAAGTTGGCCTTGACTTTGTCAGGTGTCCTCGGCCCTAGGCTCACCTCCGGGCTTGCTGCACCTCAAATTCCACCGTTGGGCACAAAGATGAGGGTTTTTGCAGCTATGTAGACCCCAATGACTAAGGCCCTGGGGTCTTTCGGGATCTCGGTGGACTCAGAGCAATTTAAACACCCCCTTCCTCCACTAAGCCTTCCACACTTCCCCTGCCAAAGCTTAGCGCTCTCGGCTTTGTATTGCGGTCTTTTGCATCCGCACCTGTCCTCCGCCCACTGGCCTGAGCGCTTCTGCGGCCCTGGGTGCCTTCCTGCCCGGAGCCAGCACCTAGCAAATACCTCTGGGCTGAACCACGAATTGCTCAGCCAAGGCTTTGGGATCCGGCGCCGCCTGGGCCCAGGCCCTGTTCAACAAGTGTGGGCCCGGCAGCCCGTTCCCGCCCGACAGCTTCGCGCCTCCCCTGGCGCCCGGGGCGCGTCGGGCCGGGCCTAGTTAGGCGAGTTTTATGTCATCACCCGCAGAGCGTGCGAGAGCCGGTGCAAATAACGTTACCCCCTCCCTTCCTCTGCTCCCTCCGAAACTCCCAAACTCCCGTTGGCGAATGCTGCACTCCGGCGGGCGGCAGCTGGGCCGGCTGGGCAGCAGGGTGCTGGGTGCCCCGCGCCCGTTCCCCCGGCCCCGCCCAGCCACCCCGCCCAGGCCGCGAGGCCACCTCACCGGCAGCGGAATGGAAACCGGTTCGACAGGTAACAAATAGGTGGGTTGTCACCGTTATTTCCCAACGCATGCGCTGTCGCTCCCAGGGCCACTCCAAGATAATTAGCTCAGATCACCCCCCCCTCCCCGCCCCAGCCACCAACACACACCGCCCCGAGCCAATAAAGCGTGAACCCGTCCGTCCGGCTCGCACTTTAAGACTTCCCGAGCGGCCGTGGGGGACGCCAGTCGAGTCGGGAGACGCTTCCCTACGCTTCCCTCTCGCCCGCTGCACCTGGCTGCAGGGGACCTCATTCTGAGGCAGGACAGCGATAGCTCAGCGGAGTTGAAAAGGGACACGAGCCGTCCCGGGCACGGTCTCTCGGAGAAAAGCGGGAACGCTTTGGCGACTCCCTCTCTGACCTGCCCCCTCCCCCCGGTGCCTCCAGCCCGACCCGGGAAAGGTAGGACGGCGCCGGCTCTGGTTACGGAAGCGGACGGTGCCCGACGAACAGGATTCGAAAATGCCCCGCGCGTTTCTGGTGAAGAAGCAGTGCGTCTCCACGTGCAAGAGGAACTGGAGCGAGCTCCCAGACGAGGAGCGCGGCGAGATCTATGTGCCAGGTGAGGCGCAGGCCCGCGGGCCCGGAGCTTCCCGCCGCCCTCCAGCCTGGGGCCCCGTCGGGGCGGCGGACGTGCAGGACGCAGCGATGCGAACTCCGCGGCCCGCGCGGTCGCCGCGCCCGATTTAATATTTAAGCGGCCGCGGCCCCGTTAGCTCGCTGCGCTGCCGACCCATGGCGCAGGGGGAGGGGAGGCCGGGGGCGGCGGAAGGAGGTGTGGGTTGGGGGCCGAGGGGCGGGAGCGGCCAGGTCCGGGCGAGAGCGGTTCCCAGGCCCCGCCGGACCCAGGAGCAAGGGTCCTCGCGGTGCCGCTCTCCCTCCACCCGCCCAAGCCGCGGCGCAGGGTAGGCAGCGGGGTGTGTCACCTCTCAGGCGACCCTCCACTCTCACGTCGTAAATCCAGAAAGTCGGGACTTTTATGAGGCGGGAAGAGGGCACTGGAGCGATGCCACTTTCGGGGGCAGGGAGCGAGGTGGAGTTTCGGCTGAGATTGGTGCAAAATATAAGAGAAGCCTCAGGGTGTACGCCACCTTCATTGATCTCTTCTTCTCCCTCACAACACTGGTGGCCAGAAGGTCGTGGTAGGGTCGGGCCGGCAGGGTGCGCCAAGGCCGTTGGGCACGCGCCCGGCTGCACCCCACTTGCCCTGAAGACAAAGGTGTGATCAGGTCTCAACTCTGTTAGAAACGCTCCTCCTTCAGCCTTGCAGAGGACACAAATGGGCCGAAAGTTTTAAGGAGGCCACTGCACAGCCAGGGGACCAGGCCAGGGGAAGCTGGTGCACCCAGTTTATTTTTGGAAAACGCCTTGATGGCGGCGTCCGAGTGCACTTTGAATGAGTAATCCGAGTTTCTTCCTGCAGTGGCATCTTCCTGTTATCCCTGAGAATGCTTCTGCTCCTTCGGTCCTCCCCCACCCCCATCAAAATCTTCTGGAGAAAGCCAGTTTCCTTCGGAACGCCCCCTCCCCAGGCCTTGGGGGTAGGGCGGGGGATGCGGCGAACACCCTGCCCAGCGCCTCCAAGGGGGGAGTGATTGTAATTAACCAACCGACTTTGACCCTTGATCCGCAGGCTCCCTGGCACCGCCCCAGGCCTTGTAAGAAAGTGGTGAAATGAGGGCGGTGAGGGGCCCTGGTGAGGGCTCTTGCCTCAATTTCTCTCCTGACTACATTTGGAGACAGTGGGTATAGTGGTGAGATCTTTGTGGCCTGACTCTCCAGGATCCAATGGTCTGTTTCACAGCGCAGAGGCCTCTTTTCTGCAGCCTCCTTAAAACAAGGGACTGTGCCCCAGGGCTCCGGTGGGGAGACTGGGACAAAACGGGAAGCGAGTTGCCTCCTCACCTGAGGTGGATTAGGGTGTGGGCCCAGGTTTCCGTTGAGAGTTTCTTGCCTCCCCAAGTTCCCTGGCAAGTTGGCTGGTGCTTCAGGACAAGAGGGTCCTGGTGAGGGGCCCAGCAGTTTCCTCGCTCCTGCCTCCGCCCTCACTTGGGTTTGACTAGCTGCTCAGCTGCTTCTTGGGATCTGATAAACTAAACTTGGACTGTGGTAAAGGTGAGCTGAGCCTTGTGCGAGACTCAGTGTGCCGTTCGTTTTATTTCACATCCCAATCAGTAACAGATCATGTGTTGACTTTTACAAAGGACAAAGAAATTCCGTTTGTTGAAATCATTGACTTCCTTGCGTCCCTGTGATTCCCCCCACCTCAGTTCTGGTGACCTTAGTGGGAATGGTGGGGTAGACCTACACCCCAGGGCCTGGGTGTCAGTCACCTGTTGCTGCTGTCCAGGTGAGGGAGACTTGCAGGCTGCTCACTCTGCAGGATGGTCCCCAGATGCTGGGTGGGGGTCTAACCTGGAAGGTGCAGGTGAGAATTTGCCTTCCTCACTCCGGTGAGGAAGAGTTCTGTGGGGTCAAGTAAAGGGTAGAAGTTAAAGATCTTAATTTTGCCTCAAAAGCCATGTGGCCCACTGGAGAGTTTTCCCCCAGTTTTTAGAAATGAGAAATGGAATGTTCTTGGGCCACATTCAGGTGCCTCAAATGGCTGGGGGCCGCGGGGGGCGGGAGGTGGCCTGTTCCCTGGCTGGGCCATCCATCACCAGTCGACTGTGACCCCTGGAGCTGGCTGGGCACGTTTCCTTCACCCCACCTCACAGACTGGGCACGTTGTGACCAGCAAAGCATTGACCCCAACCATTCCCACTGAGAGAGGCACCGGGGAGGGCTAGGGAACAGGGAAGTGTTTGCAGCATGACCTTCCCGCCAGGGCCCTCTGAGACCTTAAAGCATCAGAGAGTGCCTGGAAGGTTTTTTACTAACTGAAGGCCCTTGGCAGCTCAGACTCCAGGGCCCCAGTCTGACCAGCACTCCCGCCTCAGTCCCTGAGGCACAATTCAAGAGGTTTCCACTCTGGGTGCAGAAGCTTTCCTCTGGGCCTCACTCTCCCAAAGCTACGGAAAAGCCCAGAAGTGGCTGGAGGGCCATGGGGGGGTAGGAGATGGCTCCATTCATGCTGGGCGCATTGAAAGGTTTTGTGGTTAAGGTTAAGATGCTACCTATTTGGGCCCTTCACTCCTCTCTGTCCCCCTGGCCTCCCGTGGCGTTTCTCCTTTGTTATGTCAATATTTACTGTGGAATGAGGGGAGAAATGCTGGTTTCTTAAGGATGAACCCTGCCACTTGTACCCAGGGGCTAAATTCCATTTCTTGAGCTAAATTCCGCTGCATATACTGAAGGGGACACTCCTAGTGGCCCTTCAAGCCCCTGCTGGGTACAGTCTCTCTAGGCCAGAAAGGCTCTTGAGAGTAGATGGAGCCTGGACCCTAGAATGAAGTTCTCCCAGCCACAAGCATCCCAGGGCCTCTTCCAGGTCTCCAGCTTTGGCTTTGGAGGCTCTGCTGTCTGTTGTCAGTTCATCAGCACATGCCTACTCCAGGGAGGCAGCCAGGCTGTGATGTAGGAGATGGGCATTTCCTCAGCCTGGCCATGACTAGGCAGTGTGAGGACCTGGGCAGCATTCTTTTCAGGCTGAGAAAGTCAGCTTTGGGCCCCAGAATACATGTGTGGGGGAGGGGAGAGGTTAGGCCTCTGACGATGATTATTATAATTCCTGGGAAGTGTTGGCAGTGAAGGACATGTCTGCCATGCTCTCTAGGGAGCAAGGCTGGGACAGTGCATGGGGACAGCAAAGCAACTTGGGCTTAGGCAGTGGGCTAGATGGGACTCCTTCCTGTCCAGTGAGGTGCCGTCACCCAAGCCGCCAAGCTGTGTATCCCTAGCTTGGGTGATCTGAGGCCGAATCCTGCCAGACCATTTGTCCCAGAAAGAGAGCAGGTGAGGGCAAGTCCTCTGGGCACAGTGGGGACGGGAGCAAAGTGTGGCCTTTATTAATGTCAGGGTTCCTTTTTAACACTGTTGACTTTCAACAAGCCTTGTATGGAGTCCCACCTGGTGACCAGCCCTGTACTGGAAGGATGCAAATGGAAGCATAGCTCCCGGCCAGTCAGGGCTGCCCACCACGGTGTGAGGGCCGAGGTGCACAGTTTCAACTTCTTTATGGACACAGTCTGAACAGTGGTTGGAGAACAGGGAAAAGATACTGCCTGAGAGAAAAACTTGGCGTTCACAGAATGGAAACACCAGGCCGAGAGACTGACCCATTGTGTTTTCAGGGCTGCCTCCTTTGCCAATTGGCTGGCGCTGGCTTCCTTTCAGGCACTGCTAGCTGACCTGCTGGGGCTGGAGGAGACAGGCAAGGGGACCCCTGCCCTTGCTAATAAGGGTGTAAGGCTTCCCAACACCAACCTGGGCTGTGCTGACACACTGGGCTCCCCCACCCCATTCAGAGCTGAGTGAACCCTCACCTCACCCCCTAGGGCAGCCCCAGCCTTAACCCCAGGTGGTCAAAGGCCAGGCATCCTCACATCTGCTTCATCTGCTCTCCCCAGAGAGCTGAGGACCAGGCCTCATGCCCAGCCCTGGCCTGCCTGAGGCCTTAGATGGGGCAGGCCCTGGCACTCTGACCAGTATTTATTTGGGCCAGCAGCTTTCAATCCAACAGAGAGGGGACTTGCTGAGGGTGAGAGGGGGGAAGGCCCTCGGGTTGGAGTCCGCTGGCCTGTATCCTCAATGTCAGGCAGGTGGAAGCAAGTTAGGCCAACAGAAGGGGAACCTGTGAACCCCCAGAGGGAGTCGGGAGAGGGCCAGGCTGGTTTGGCCTTGCCACACTCCATAGCTGTGGGTGGGCAATGAGTAGCCACAGCGGCCACCGCCTTGCCGGAAACATCTAATTAGGGACAGAGAGCCGCACAGGCAGGGCCCAACCAGTTCTGCTTCCTGCCTCCTGCCACTCAGTGTCAGGAGGAGCACGCCGAAGAGCACTCCCTGTGCGTGCGGCAGCATCAGGGACACACTCATGGGAGTGGCGGGAGGACAGGTTTGGTGGGGTGCTGGGATGAAGCAAACATTCCCACCCTGGCAGCCATGTGGCTGCCCCACGCTCGGGGTAAAGTGGCATAGAGGCCAGACCAGGCAGGCTCACTCTTTGTCCCCAGTTTCTCAGGACCATCATTTCAAGGTTTTTGTGGGATGGGAGAGGCGGGCACAGGAAATAGGTCTCCTCCCAAACTGGCTTGGATGCTTAGAGTCCTAACCCTGAAACCCCCATCTATGGGAGCAAGGGATTCCAGAGTGACAAGCAGTTAATCCTCACCTGCTGTCACTCCTCCCTCTGCTGCTCCATGTGCAGGCGGTGTGACCCAGCTCCAGCTTTCGGGAGCCTCATTCACGCTATCTGATACTGAAAGACAGAAGAGGGTAGAGGTTCCTGTTTGTCTCCACCTGGATT
Organism: Aselliscus stoliczkanus; assembly: GCA_033961575.1. Lineage (NCBI taxonomy): Eukaryota > Metazoa > Chordata > Mammalia > Chiroptera > Hipposideridae > Aselliscus > Aselliscus stoliczkanus. The sequence goes on from CM066736.1 coordinate 131,188,025, forward strand.
GAGAAATGGAAATTGTCATTCAGCTTTGAATTCTCAGCCAAGATCTCCAATAGCTGCTAAACTGGCATCAGAAGCTGCCGACACTGACCCACCCATCCTCTCCCAGCCCCCATTCCATGTACATAGATGGAGGTCACTGCAGGAAGGCAAGAGGGCCCCCCCCTCCCCCAGAGCTTGGGCCTGATGTCCAGCCTTCCAGGGCTTGAAGAGGTGCCATGGCAGCTGAGAGGCCAGGCCAAGGCCAGGCGCTGGTGAATCAACTCCCAGAATGAGGTGGCTCATTAAAGTCCCCTGGACAGACGGACGCCAGCGCCAGCAGAACGGGTTTTGGGAGGCGGGCTGGCACATTCTTCCCCTGTCAGACCTTTGTTGTGTTTTGAGGGGGCGAGTGCTGGGGCCTCTCCCGAAACTTTGGCGCTTTCATATTCAGCCTTCCTCCATTAGGATGTTCCCCTGCCTTCCCCCACATCCCTTCCTTCCACTTCGGGCCTCACCAGTGTCCTGGGAGAGGAGATGAGGGCAGTAGCCCTCCTGCTCTGGGGCCTGGACCACTCTGTCATATGGCCTATGGGCTGTGGGGTACAGAGGCCCTTGTCATGGGTCTGAGACCCTAACTCACCCTTCTAAGTCCCTCTCCCTGAAGCTCACTCATCCTTTCTTTCTAGGCCCTCCTGATTTTTCCTTCTGACTCTTGGAAACCATTCCTAGCTTATGGGTTTTAAGTACAGAGCATAGCCTTTTTGGAAGAAAAATCCTGACTAAACTGAAATATTAGGTTGTTTGCCCCAGCTGTCGTCAGCTTTGAAACTTGTCTCCACCGTGTGGCTCGGAACTCTCTTTCCTTCTCTCTATAGTCAAAACTAGAGCCAAGCCTCCCCGGCCCCGTTTAGTGTGAGGTGTCTGTCATGGGGAGCGGTTGTGTCAAAGGCTGCCAGGTATCGGTGCCTCAGAGGGCGGGAGCCCAGCCCTCACTGTGCCACAGTGAGCGGTCCCGCTGTGGGGGAGGGTTGCGTAACAGCTGGGCAGGCTGCCCAGGAGACTGTTACGTAGCATCCACCTGCTGCTCCCTGACCTCCTCCCTGCTCCACCCCACCTAGCCTGTTTGCCTGCCAAGCTGGGCCAACGGGAGTGGGGAGCTTGGAGCCCTAATGGGCTACAACAGCAGGGGCTGGCCAGTCTGGGGAGCGGGGTCAAGAAGCACCCAATCCCCCAAAGCCAGCAGCTAAATCTGCCTGGAGGAGAGGCCCAGAGTGTCCCAGGCCACCAGGGACCCTTCTGGGGCAGGGATGAGTCCCTGGGCCCAGAGCCTCCAGTGGTGCCCTTTGTCCCTGCAGGAGCGTGGATGAGGCCTGGAATCCAGAGGGACTGGCCCAGGTGGGGCAGGCAGACAACTCTGGAGGGATAATTGGCAGGGCAGGTTCTGTCCTCCCAGTTCCGCTAAGACACAAATTACTCAGCGGGCAGACCTGTAGGTCGTGGCGCTTGGCTGGCGTCACCTGTAATTACCTTAATGGGGCAGGAGGGAGGTGCAGCTTGTAGTAGGCTGGGGGGAGCCCTGCTCTGCCACATGCCTGCAAGGGGAGGGATGGAGGCTCTAGGTTCCAACCAGCTCATTGCCAGGGAACCTTCCTGAAATCTCACTGAATCCTCTTTTCTCCACCATGCCCCTCACCTGGCTGTTCTCCTCTCTGCAGTCAGCCTGGGCTTCTGCCCACCACAGTCCTACCGGGAGCCAGAGCCATCAGTGGCTGAACCCCCTTCTTGCCCCCTGGCTTTGGACATGAGTCTCCGGGACTCCAGCTATAGCGTGGCCTCAGGGCCCTGTGTGGTGGCCCAGCTGCCCTCTGAAGACATGGGCCACTTGACAGACCCTCAGAGCAGAGACCACAGCTTCCTGCGCTCCAAGATTAAGGTACTGACCCTTACGCTGTCTCTGAGGACGAGGGGCGTGTGTGTAGCCCTGTGCACGGCCAGGAATCATGGCACAAATGAGACCTAGGCAGAGACTGGCCTTGGATATAGGTCCAGGTTCCTGCAGAGACGTGAACCTCACTGGGGCACAGACAAGGACTGGAAAAAGTGGGTCTGAAGTGAGAATGTCATACATTGGGAAGAAGCAGTGAGGGTCAAAAGACATTTAACCCTTTGGAGTCCATGCTGGGGGTGGTTTAGTTTAGTTTCTGACCTGAAGGGGAGTCACTTCTTTACACTGAAGTCCTAGGAAAATCAGGGAGACACAAGGGCAGCTCAGCACCTTCTCTGGGGCTCCAGTGCGGGCTGCATCAAGAGTGAGGTCTGGAGGGCCGGCCGAGTGGTGCGGTGGTTAAGCGCTGGCTTGGGAAGCCAGCGGCCCCCGCTTCGGTCCCACATATGAGGGCCAGTGACACTGCCCTCAAAAAAAAAAAAAAAAGAGTGAGGTCTGGAGTCCGCTTGGTGGCTAACTGCCCGCTGAGGCACATGCCCAGCCGTCTGCACCAGGCCCATCAGCATTCGAGGCCTTGCAGGTGGGGCAGGCCTGGCGAGTGCTCTGCTGTGCTCAGCAGCGGAAGCAGTAAGTTGTGCATCAGGCAAAAGAAGTGTCCCTGCTTTCGAGGAGTGCACAAAGAGCAGGGCTGTCCCTAGCTGGGCCTGCATTCTGGAAAGGTCCAGGAACTGGCGGCATCTGCCAGCAATGATCTAGTGGAAGGGTTCTTGTGGCACTAGCCTACGTGCCAAAAGTCTGGAGAAAACTGGCAGTGGAATGCTGTCCCTTCCTGTTACCGGCGGAGGCCAAGTGTGTGTTGTAATGAGGGGGGATCCACCGAGACATGTGCTGGGAAGTTGGCAGGAGAGCCAGCAGTGCCCCTGACCCTCCTCACACCCTTCCTCCCACCCCTTGGGCCTCAGTGGGAAAGGAAGGTGTAGAGAGAGAACAGAGGGCACAGGACAGCAGATGTGTGGAGTGAGTCCTGACCCAAAAGTCCTGACTAGCTGGCAGTAAGGGACATTTACTGCAGTACAGAGGAGGCGACACGGTGTGACAAGGTGCACCTGGTGTCCAGGGAGCTCAGGAGGAGTTGCCAGCGACAGGGCCACCCACAGAGCACAAGCAATCTCAGAACATAACAGAGGTGAGCATTGAGAACACATCTCCACTTCTGACTAGATTGGAGATTTTCCAAAATTACAGAAGAAAAATATTAATAAGCAATAGAATCATCAGGTGGCAAAGGGACCTAAACCATACCACGTCAGGTCTGGCTCAAATAAAACCAGGGGGCTGGGCTGACCTGGAGGGGACTCCAGGCTCACAGTGGTGGCCTCAGCCTGGGAAGGCTGCCCCAGAGACCAACCATATCATGGACATTTTCCCCTATCCTAAGGCATAGAATGAGAATAGAGGCAGAAACTACAGGGAAAGATTTGGATTTAGTGAAGGGAGAACTTTCCAGCAAGTAGAGTTGCTGATGATGAATTGGACTGTTTCTACAGGAAGTTGGCTGCCCATCTCCAGTAAAGAAGGGGCTGGGTGGCGGTGACCTTGAAAGGGGACCATTGACCCAAAGGTTCCTTCCAGCCTGGCCACTGCTGATCTCTGTGAGCCAATGGCACAGAGATGTGGCCTTTGGGGTGGGCACCGCTTTCTTGGAGGCTGGCGTTTGAGTCCTCCCAATCTGCCAACTTGTAGTCCCAACTCATGGATGTCTGTCACAAACACTGTCCTTGCTGCCCACAGGTTACCCTGGGGGACAGTCCCAGTGGAGACCTCTTTACCTGCCACATCTGCCAGAAGGCCTTCACCTACCAGCGCATGCTGAATCGTCACATGAAGTGTCACAACGATGTCAAGAGGCACCTCTGCACCTACTGTGGGAAGGGTTTCAATGACACCTTTGACCTGAAGAGACATGTCCGCACCCACACTGGTGAGAGGAACCCTGTGGTTGGGCACCTGGCTGAGGCCATGGGGGAACCTGCACAAGGCCTGCTCTTTGGGTGACGGGTGGCCTGGGAGGGGCATCTTGGAGCTCAGGGCAGAAGGCCTCCTCAGTTCATCAGTGAGGTCACTTGGGGATTGGCAGGTGGCCTGGCCTTTCTGTGTCAGGGAAGCCGCCGACAGGCTCCCTGTCAGGTTCCTGACGCCCAACCCTGTCCTCCCCGCAGGCGTGCGGCCCTACAAATGCAGTCTGTGTGACAAGGCCTTCACGCAGCGCTGCTCTCTCGAGTCTCATCTCAAGAAGATACACGGCGTGCAGCAGAAGTATGCATACAAGGAGCGGCGGGCCAAGCTGTACGTGTGTGAGGAGTGTGGCTGCACATCCGAGAGCCAGGAGGGCCACGTCCTGCACCTGAAGGAGCAGCACCCCGACAGCCCGCTGCTGCGCAAGACCTCCAAGAAGGTGGCCGTGGCCCTGCAGAACACTGTCACTTCCCTGCTGCAGGGCAACCATCACCTCTGAATGGCAGCGCCCCAGCCGAGCGCTACCACCCTGCCACCTAGCCAGTCCACCCGCCTGCGGCCTCTTGTTGGAACACTGGTGATCCGTACTGAAGCCCCCGGGCGCCCGTGCTCACTAGGGCCCTAACTGACCTCTGCTCATGTTTGCACTTTTGTACCAAGGGCGGAGGCCGTTCCAAGCCTGAGCAGACTTGTGGAAGTCCCGGGCAGGAGACAGGCCAGGACTGCCTGCCATTTGAAGCAGCACACCTACAGGGACAGGACTTCCTTCTCAGAGGGGATACATGGGGTGATCCTGTCACCTTCCGCCTTGAGCATAGGGGCAGGCAGGGCCTGCTGGTCCCCATGGACAGCAGAGCCAGGAGCACTGGCACAGCACTCTGCAAACCCCGGCAGAGGAGGAGCTGGCAGCGGCCCGTCTGGCGTTGCTTCTAATGCTCAGGGCTTCGGGGGCTCTGCCCTCCCACAGGGAGAGGCACACGTGTGCACAGCTGTAGACCTGTGTGGGTGCACACATGACAGGCCTTTCCACTTATCACCTCACTTTTAAGAAATCCACTACAAGGTGCCAAGGAGGTTATATTTCCTTTTTTTTTTAAGATGACAAATGTATAGATATTAATATATTTTTGGTGCCAATGGCGACTATTTTTAAGAGGACGGAGCTGGCTTATCTCCCTCCCCACATGGTTCTATTTATCCTGGACATTTCATACCTCCTCTGGGCCGTGGCTCTGGGGCGGCTGCTCTGACCCACCCCGTCCTTTGTCCTTGTCCCTCCTGAGATATTTAACCTAAGCCTGCTGGAGGACGCACTGCCCTTTCTGTTCTCCCACTTCCGCTGGGACAGCATAGCGGACCCTGTGCTCTTCCCTCCCACATCCTTTCAAGGCAAGCCTTGGGGTTACTGAGGGCTTCCTGGTCTCCTGATAACAGAACTTTTGTGAACAACTCACCGTTTCGTTCTGGAGGTCGAGGGCTTGTCCAATTACAGCTTTAGGGGTAAGCCAGGTGGGGTGATGAATCTTTGAGAGGCTCAGAGGCCATGGCCTGAAGTACCGAGAAGACAGCGTGAGGCTGCCAGGTCTCTTCTTTTCCTGGTGGAGTCAAAAACCCGAAGTCAGCAGCAAGCAATTGGGACAGAATAATAACCAGACACATCAAAAACCTGTGTAGAGAGAGGAGAGTATTAGACAGTAAACAAGTTATATTTGTAGCCTCTTTGTGGATTGTTTTTCAAATGGCGAGACTGGGTCTCGAGCGCCTAAGTAGAGAGTCGCCATTTCTGGGTCGGTTGGTTCCATCCTAGGGACTTGGCCAGGCTTTCTTGGCTTGGCTGGGTTTTCTCCTAATAACAGGAAAGGGGTGTGGGTCAAAGGGGAGAGATGGGCCAGGGTTGGAGCCAGCCTGCTGAAGAATGAGAAGGCAAACTCGAAAGAGGTCCACAGAGCACAGCTTCTGGGCTGCCTGGAAGAGCGGTGTGGGCACAGCCCCAGGCTGAGGGACAGGAGCTTCTCGGACTTCCCTTCAAATGTGGATAATTGTTTTTGGAAGACTTGTTTTATTTTACCTTAGAGTGTATGGGAGCTGCTGTATTCTGGAAGTTATATAGTATAAAATAACAGTATCTGGAAGCTCTGTTTACATTCTGGTGTCCCTGTGTGTTGCTAATGTGAGGAAGTCACAAGGCTCTGTGTTGTCTATTTTATTTTATAACTTTCTCCCCAGTTATTAAAATTGAAGAAACTATGGTGTTTCTGTGTTTCTGCTTTTTCGTCTTATAGGCCTCTTCTTCCACTTGCAAGAAAATTAATCAAAACAATTTGATGCATTCTGTCCAAAGCTTTACCGTTTCTGGGCCTCAAGTCAAGACAAGAACCTGACCCAGACAGATTTAAGTAGCCTGACCAGGGTCCCGGTAGTCAGCGCCTGCCGACCCCGGACCACGCGCTCTGCTCTCGGCAGCAGCAGTGGGGCCTCCCCCGGGCTCACTCTACAGGCTGGTGCCATAACTTGGGGTCCAGTCTTGGCTTCTCTTTCCAGCACCCTGCCAGGGCCACAGGAGGAAGAGCAGCGTTCCCAAATAATAGGGCACAAAACTCATGTCACTTCCCAGGTAGACGCCTAGCTATAGGGATGGCCATTCCTGTCCTGTGCCAGGCACATTCATGCTTTATGCACATGAGCTCACTTGATTTTCCAGCTACCTCTGAGGTAGGGGTTATTACCACATGGCAGAAAGATGTTAGATAGCTGGCCCAAAGTCTCCTGAACAACGAGTAATGGAGCTGGGACACAAACCAGACGGGCTCAGGGTCTGTGCTTGGAAGCGCTTAGCACACTGTGATCTAGAGACCAGGAGACACTTCCTCCAAAGTGAAGGAAATTTAGAGATGACCTGTCCTCCATCACATCACCTACCCAGGATCACGGGGGACCTGATAGCTCCGAGGACCCTGACACCAGAGCCCCAGGCGTGTTCTTCCATTGTGCTCCTGCCAGATGGACAAGGAAGAGGGGAGGTGCCAGGCTTGGGCCCTTGGCATGATGTTGCGGGAGGCGTGAGAAGGGTTGGTGCTGTGAGGAAAAAGGAAACCGTTGATCTGACCTCTAACGATCCCTGTGAGAAGCCCAGGGGTTTGGAAAGGGCCACTAAGCCTTCTATGTCTCTTTATAACTAGGCACAGAGGATTTCTCTATCTCTAGAAGCTCCAATGTGAAAGGCCAACCAAATCCCATATTTACATGCCCAAAGATAAGCAGAGCCCATTGTTGCGAACCCAGATGATTAACTGCTATGTAAACTATAGGAGGAGCCAGACAAGCTTCCAGGAAGCCAGAGATGGGGGTGGGGGGTCCTGGGGCTTCCCCTGAGCCTCTGCTCTCTCTCTCCCACTCTTCAGATGAGCTCAAAGATGGGACATCACTCAGAAGAGCCCTTCCCTAGCAGGCTTAGGCCAGACAGTTACATTTTGAGGGCCCATAATGATCTCCAGGCTTTGTAGGATGGATGCCATGAGGAAAACAAGAAAAGTATGGGGGTTGTGTGGGGGGGGGTGTCCTCCACTGACTGGGAAATAAGTCTTAGCCAGGACAGAGAATAAATTAATTCATGCCAATATATAACTAAAGACAAATGGTATAGCCAGGCTACAGATGCTAGGGAACCCAAAAAGCGGTCTTTTGTATCTGAAAGAATAAAGACTTCTTGGAAGAGGTGGGATCCAGCTGGGCTGGAAAAATGGGAGGATCTGAATAGAACAAAAGAGAAGAGAAGGTGTTTCAGGGAGGAAAAGAGTGGAATCAGACTCAGAAGAGAGGAAGTGGGCAATAGGGTGGGCAGTGGGTCCCACAGGCATGCCTCGAAGATACTGAGGGTTTGGCTCCAGACCGCCTCAATAAAGTTTTGCAATAAAGTGACTCATGGTCGTTTTGCTGATGGAGGGCCTGGCCTTCAATTTGTAAAAACTGCAACATCTGTGAAGCACAATCAAGCAAAGGCCAGTAAAACGAGGGATGTCTGTATTTCCATCAACAACCCGGATACTTGGGTCATCCAGTCAGCCACACCACAGGCATTTTCTGAGCCCTGCCCAGGTGCCAATAAGAAGAACGGGTAGCAAAACAAGATCTGAGAGACAAGTTTCTGAGCTGGCTGGGACCCAGCAAGAGAGCCTTAACAGGGATGCAAGGCAGAGTCCTATTTTTATACCCAAAACGAAGTAACCAAGTGCAGGGTGGGGGAACTTTACAACAGGAAGTGCTATGAAGGTTTGTACTTTATATTTTTATGTATTTTCTGATTTTTTTTTTTACAATAAGCATATATTATCTTTACAATCAGGAGAACATAAAGTTATAAAACAATCTAAGGGTTTTAGTCGATTTGAAGTTCGACATGTCAACAGGGAGATGGGGCTGCCTCCCCAGAAAAGCTAGTGTGATCTTGGACAATAACAAATGTGTGGTGTCAACAACTAAGATCACCTCCCTTCACTTTGGGCTAGTCACCAGTCAGCAGGTGGCAGGGGAAGATCAGAGCCGGGGTTTGAAGCCCAGCCCTGCCTCTTGCTGTCTGTGTGGCTGTGGGCAAGTGACCTAACCTTTCAGTTTCCTCATCTATAAAATGAGGTGGGGTCCTAAATTCAAAAGTTCTTTTCTGTTACAAAGACTTTATGTCTCTAGGCCCCCATCTCCATAAAATCCTTGAAGAAACTCGCTGACAAACTGGAGCGGATATGACGAGGGGCTAAAGGCTGAGAAGGGGCTCTGTGAGGGGGAAACAACATGGTGGCTGGCTTGAAGCAGAAGGAAAGGCTTATTCTAGTGGTTCCAAAGGCAGAACCTGGGCTGAGAAGTGAGGCTTCGAGGGGAGCAGACCATGTTGCAGAAAGCACTGGCACAGCTTGCCCACAGAGTGGCTGCTCAGGAGCAAGGAGCCTCGGGCATTGTCACTGGAGGGCTGCTGGCTGGGCTGGGGAGCCCTTTGTTGGGCATCTCTAAAGGGAATCTCCATCATGGGATTGAAGGCTGGACAACATAATCTTCAGGGCTCTTTCCACCCGTGAAATTCAGAAAGGTCAGGCCAAAGTTCAGTGGTCATGACTTCCAGGTCTAATCCTTAAGAAGGCAGAGCCAGGGTGAAAATGCTAGTAAACAGAATGAAACGGAAAGGAAAACACACGGGAAAGTGTGAGGCCAGCTGGGAGGTTGTTCCTGTCCTCTGGGCTTGGGGTGATGAAGACCTGAACTCGCTGTGGGCAGGGGCTCCCCTCTCACGGCCACTCGCTCTGGCCATCCTCTGGGGCTACCCAGGACCAGTCCACTCTCTCAGGCGACAGCAGTCACCTGACCCAGGATGTCCCAGACTCTTCATATCCCAGACCAATCTCCCCTCCTTCTTTCCTCATGCCAGCCCCCTCCCAAGTTTCTAGAGTCTGTTTTGAAACTCCACCCTCCATCCCCAGCCCCATCCCCAGGCCAACACCTCCTAGCTTGTTTAGTTCCTACAAGCAATCAGTCCATTCCCCTCTATTCCCCCCTGAGATTGTCCTCCTTTCCTGGCAGCTCTTCTGGGTGGCAGACTCACTGACAAGCTGACACCTGGTCCTATGCCACTGTGGGACCAGTGCTGGAAGGGAAGTTGAGGCAGGTGTGGAGATTCTGTTCCTGGGCAAGGTGGTACATTGAGAATCAGATCTGCCAGGTTGTATCTTGAATGTAAAAGCTGGTATCAGCTGACTGATTTCCTCTGTTTCCCACCTGTTCTCTCTACATAAAATGAGTGAGTACTTCTACCCTTACCAATCTTTCAAAGTAGAATAAAGCACCAATCAGGTGTCTAAAAATGGCTCAGAGATGTGTGGGGTAGGGAGCCATTTGCACTGTGTGACCTAAAATCTCAAACGGGGGAGCATCCTGCCTGTCTTCCGTCTCCACCTCTGACTTCAGACTTGAGGGGCAACTAACATGCCCTCCACCGGGACCCAGAGGAAACCTGGGCAGAGCTGCTCAAGGCAGACAGCAAGTGAGTGCCACAGCTCGGCTGCTCGGTGTCCAGGCTGCAGGGCTACGCTGCGGATGAGCACCACAGCAGCAAGTCTCATTCCCCAGAGCAGAGGGACCTTTCGGATGGGAGCGGCTCCTGGGGCAGGCACAGAGACGCTGTGCCAGTCATTCACTGCTAAACCCCAAGTTCTTGGAGCATTTGGCTCGAGGCACACATGCAAACAGTCTTGCAAGGCAACTAATCACCACTTCCATTTATTGAGCTCCTACTATGAGCCAAGTAGCAGCGTGCTGCACTTCTGTCTGACATCATTGCTAATTCCCATAACAACCCTGGGAGGTAGTTGTTATTGTTCCTATTTTTAGACAAAGAAGTTGAGGTTCAGGGAGATTCAATATCTTGCTCAAGGTCACACGGCTAGTAAGTGCAGAAGGAAGCCTCTGGTCTCAGGGCTGCGGGACTCTCGAGTTGGGGCTCTTGTCTCTCAAATTCGCAATGATTATGGAATGAGAGACCCTTTCTTTTCAGTTCTTCATTTACTGACACTGAGCACCTGTTCTGTGCAAACGCTGCGCTGAGGCATTGGGGCTGCAGGTGAATAAAGTGGGGCTCGGGGCTCCTGAGTTCATCTTCCGGTGGGGGAAGCAGATGTGACCTGTCAGTGGGTGGAAGGGACAGGCGCACTAGCGGGTGAGAACGGAGGACAGCAGAAAGGGAGCCAGGTCCTTCCGGGGCTCCACCTTCAAGCAGAGATCTCTGCAGCTCCCAAATGTCACCCATGTGAATAGAGTTGAGAAAAGGGAAAGGAGGGAGAAACCCTGACACTGTTGAGCCCCCACCCATCAGACCAGGCAAGGGAAGCCTAAAGAGATCAACAACGAGGCAAGGTCACCACGGCCACCTGGCAGCTTGGACTGGCTCTCTCTAGGACATCACGCTGTCTTCCCAGGGAATGTGTGGAAATACAAGAAAAGAGAGTTCTAGAAACATCTAAGTCCAACTTCAGGGGTAAAACCAAAGTCCTCAGAGGGCGAGTAAAGGGGTAAAGGGGGTCAAGGGCATCGGGGTCCCAGCTTCTGCCACAGAAATGCCAGGTGGGCTTGTTCCTGTTAAGCCACTGCTATCTTAAACATTCCTGTTAAACCTGGAGAAAGGGAGGGAGGGGACTGAGAGTGGGTCAGGATGTTCCAAACCCACAGGAGCTCTGACATGAACTCCCAAAGTCCGCCCCCATGCACACCCTGACCTCGTCCCTACAGTCCCAGTCTTCCAAGGTAGTGATCTTGGTAAGAAACTCATCCTGTCCTTGGCTCCATCCAGTCCAGCCGGCTCCTGCCTGGCCCCCTTCCTGCCTCCCCCGCCTCTGGGGAGGGCTCCAGGTAACAGGCCCAGGCGCCTCCCCCTTCCCCACGCGCAGCGGGTGAGTTGCTGAAGGAACCCAGGAGAACTGGTAGAACTCGTGTCCCTTTTGCCAGAGGCACAAACGAACCTGCCAGCGGTAATAACAGGGCAAAGGAGCGGACCCACCTGAGACTCGGGGAGAGGAGGGAGGCTTGCCACCAGCAGCCCCATGCCAGACTCCCTGCCATTGGGGCCTTGCTCAGAAGCAAGAGGGACCCTTGGAGAGTGGGGTTCTCTACATTCCTGCCATGACAGACCCGGCTAGTGCTTCCCCTCTCCCCAGCAAGACGATTCCCCTCTAACAATAACACCTCTGATACTCTCTTTTCCATCATTCTCCCAGGAGTCATGTCAGGGTTTTCTGAAGCATGAAGCAGGAGCCTCTGGGGGTGCAGCTTGAACCCCCAGGCAGCAGCTGGAGTAAGGGGAGGAAGAGATGAGGTTTTGGAGGTCAGAACAGGAGGGATGGGAGCCGCCCTTATGGGCTTGGTGCCCAGGTGGGGAGCACTGGAGGACTCTGGCTTCCCTAAGAAGGTCAGGATGCTTCTGGGGGTGAGCACTGGAGGAAGAGCCCTCTACAAATTCTGCTTTGTTTGGGGGGAATTTTTAAAGAGGAAGAATAGGACAAATAGAAAGCATCCGTGGTATGGGTGGGAGAGTTGGGGAAAATGAGTTTCTGACATCAAAAACTAAAATTTTAGCCTTAACACTTTGTAAGCGGTCATAAAAAGCTATATGACGAGTTTACTCGTTTCCCGCAAAAAATGTGTTAATATAAACAGTTCTTACATATCAATGAGAAAAAAAAATACACACAGTTAAAAACTGGCAAATAGTATGGATAAGCTATTCATGAAACAGCTTCAGATAAAAATCGAATAAAAAAATTCAACATTCGGGGCCGGCCGAGTGGCGCAGTGGTTGGCCAGCGGCCCCGGTTCGGGTCCCACATGTGAGGGCCAGTGACACTGCCCTCAAAAAAAAAATTTCAACATTCATAATCAAAGAAGTGAAAATTAAAATTGGATATAGATAGAAGTCTTTCATAAAACAGTATAATGGAAAAATAGGAACAATTTGGGCCAGCAAAGGGGCGCGTTGGTTAAGAACTGGCTTGGGACTCCAGCTCCGAGCGGCAGGGCTCCGGTTCAGATCCCACATATGAGGGCCAGTGACACTGCCCTCTACAGCTAAGGTGGTGAACAGCAGCTTGACCTGGAGCTGGGCAGCCATGAGTCGCCGATGATGGCGTAGGCTGCAGCCCCTGCTGCAGTGGGCTGCCATAAGCTACGGTGAGTGACCGGCAGCCAGCATGAGCTGCCAAGGACCATAGCGAGAGGCTGTACAGAGGCCGGTGAGTGACTGCCTCACCCGGGAAGAGCGCAATGATAATACCAACATGGGCCAGTGAAGTGACGTCCTCCATAACTAGACTGAAGAACAAAGGACAGCCACTTGTCTGTTCCCCTTCCCCGATTCCCCAACGCTGTTCCCCTCCCCCAACCCCCCAATAAAATCTTTTAAAAAATAGGAACAAGCTAAATGTTTAACTCTAGAGTACCATTAAAAATGATAAGGAAATCTTATGTATCCATTAAATATGTTATTATAAAAACATTTCCTAATAAAAAAGTGTTGCCAATATATTAAGTACAAAAGCAGGTCCCAAAACTTTGTTACGGGTGGGCACATTTTCTATTTTTGTACGCACAAGCAGGTCCACGTATATATCATAAAGGTTACAGAAGACTAAATACCACAGTGTTCACAAAACTACTAATGGTGAAAACTACTAATGGTGAAATGATGACTTTTATTTTCTTGTTTGTTTGTCTTTATGCTGTACTTTTTCTACAATGACCCCATATTACTTTTGGAATGAAAAGAAACCTTGGTGACTTTGAAAGAGTCCTTGGCAGAGGAAATGTAAGAATCACTTGCTTTATGTGTCACTTGCTTCTTCACCAAGAAGTACAGATTCTTTTCCCATTTGATCATAGAAGTGGAATGGGGGACGGCTGAGGTCTGAGGTCACCTGGGGTTCAGAGACAGGGGTCAGGAGAGAGGTCCAGGAATCCCAACTCTGATGTTACTCTGAAATCTACAGGGGGTTCATGACCTTGTACAGAAGGCACAGAGGGGCCGGCTGAGTAGCGTGGTGGTTAAGCGCTGGCTTCGGAAGCCAGCGGCCCCAGTTCGGTCCCATATATGAGGGCCAGTGACACTGCCCTCAAAATAATAATAATAATAATAATAATAATAATCAGAAGGCACAGAGGACTGGGAGTCTGGGGACATGCGTGAATCCTAGGTCTACCAGTTAACACTGAAGAAGATGCTTTATCTTTCTGAAACAGTATCTGTAAACGGGAAGTAACTGTAACACAGAATTATTGTGAGGATCAAATAAGATAATTATTTGCTTTGCAAGGTCTAAAGCCCTCAACAAATGTTAGATGTTGTAGTTAATAACATTCATCTCTGGTCCAACCTTAGCAAGAAAGGTGGCCAGCTGCCAAATTTGCACTGGCCAATAAGAATTCTGGATGTGTTGGAGGCTGGGAAAATTTTTCCCATGCAGTTCAGGCAGTCTTGGATTTCCGGGCCCATAGTAAGAGTATAAAAATAAGGACAGGGGGCCGGCCGAGTGGCGCGGTGGTTAAGCGCTGGTTTGGAAAGCCAGTGGACCCGGTTCGGATCCCACATAAGAGGGCCAGTGACACTGCCCTAAAAAAAAAAAATTAATTAATTAATTAATTAATTAAAATAAGGACTGGGCCGGCCGAGTGGCGCATTGGTTAAGAGCTGGTTTTGGGATGCTAGCGGCCCCGGTTCGGATCCCACATATGAGGGCCAGTGACACTGCCCTCTACAGCTAACAACAGCTCCACCTGGAGCTGGGCTCTGCGAACCCCGGCGAAGGTGTAGGCTGCAGCCCCTGCTGCAGTGGGCTGCCATAAGCTACAGTGAGTGGCCGGCAGCCAGCGTGAGCTGCCAATAGCCACGGTGAGCTACCATCCAGAGGCCAGCGACCGATCTGCCTCATCTGGGAACAGCGCAATGACGATACCAACATGGGCCAGTGAAGCAATGTCCTCTGCAACTAGACTGAAGAACAAAAGACAGCAACTTGTCTGTTCCCCTTCCCCGATTCCCCAACGTTGTTCCCCTCCCCCAATTCCCCAATAAAATCTTAAAAAAAAAAAAATTAAGGACAAAGTAAACTTACTCTGAGCACGGAGGAGGGTGTTGGGGGACTTCCTGAATACTCTTTGAAGGAAGAATGTATAGCCCATGATGACAAACCCCTGGTTAGTCATGTGCTGGGCTCTGGGAAGAAGGAGAAAATGGTAAGAAATGCAGAGGTCTGTGACCCGCTTTACCTATATTTGTTTACTGATGTTTTGGCAAAATGCTTGGGGACTGAGTTGGGTGGACCAAGGATGCCAGAGCTTGTCATTTAAGGAGACTGGGAGAGGCTGGGTGGTGGTTCTGGTTAGATGGGTCCCCACCCTGCACGAGACGGGGGAAGTCATGGCTTCTGGGTGGAGATGGTAGGCACGCTCATGAATCACGAGCCCCTCTCATTCATCACCAGTTAGCTGCTTCTTACTGTACCATTCACAGTTTTCATGCCGGATGCCTTCAAACATCCTCAAAGAGTCTTCCTCTCTCTAGATGAAAGGGATTTATTGATCAGGTGACAAGCTTTCTAAGTACTGACCATGGTGGAGACTCATTCTTGACTACACCACTCCAAGTCCATTTGTCCATCAGATGAGATACATAATCTCCACTCTTGTTCCTTTTTTGCATTTTCTAGTCTTCCCCTCCCATCTTTTCTTCTCTTTACCCCCTTTTCTTCCTTGGATCATTTTACTTGCTTTTTTCTCCTTGTTCCTCAGTTTCCCTCTCCTTCTCCTCATGCCCACTCTCTAGATCCATCCAGCATCTTCCTCTGGGCTCTTCATGTCACAGGCACCCGCCATTAAAAGCCACTAGATGTCAGGGTGTCCTGAGCTGGAGCACATAGGAGGACTGTGTGATGAGGGGGTGCAGACAGCAAGACAGCACCGATCAGCAGCTCGGGACGGCCCCTTTCTGCCAGGGGCCACCAAGGCTTTGGCTTCCTGAGCTTTAGTCCTCAATTCCTCACTAGTCTCTTCCTCAATTATCCAACAAGCCTTTTAAAATCTTTTTGTAACTGTTTTTCTCCTAATACTCCTGCCAGCTCTACTCCCTTGGCCCCCAGCCCCTCCCTCTCATGTAGGAGCCCCCAGATTTAGCTGCACCTTGCTGGTGCTGACATGCCCTAGATGGAGCCCGATCCAGGAGTGGTTTTGCCTGGTGAACAGAGACACAGCGTGCCTCCTTGTTCTTGTGGGCAGTGAGGAGAGAAACCTTGCACTCAGAGCTGCCTCCCTGCCATTCTAGGCTATTCTAGACTCTTCTGTTTATCTCCGCTATCCAGCCAAGTACCAGAATGGGAGCTTTTTCTGTGTCCTTCATTCCTTAGAACCTCACCCCACTATGTTTTTTCTAATCTGAATCTCATTTCGAAATCTTCTGCCCAAGGGGTTTCCCAACACCTCTCAGTTTTGAATCAACCTGCTGTTTACAGCACACCCGGAGCAGGAATATAGACATCAGGGGGGACCGGATCTGACACTACGCCCTGAAGACACTCTTGTGTCATTGGAGTGGTGGCACCTGGACAAACAATCTATTCCCTCCTTATCTTCCATGAAGGAAGAAACCAAGCAGGCTCTAAGCTGTAAACAAGGACTGGCCGGAAGGCAGATACCAATGTGGCCATAGTCCTCCCCTGGGGAGATGTTCGAGGGGGCGCTGTAACTGTAGGTCTAGCCTGCACCAGGGATGATCTTCTCCAAGGAGCCCACGGAATTCTCTGTCCCCAAAAGTGCCCAGTCCCTCTCCGGGGCCATTCCACAGGACTATGCATCTTAGTTCCCCACCCATGGCTTAACAGGGTGGATTTCTGGTCATAGGGACCCTGAGCCAGGAGCAGCCTCTAGAACACGAAGAAGTGGGTCAGTGGTTTTTCTGTTTGTTTGTTTGTTTTAAGATTTTATTGGGGAATTGCGGGAGGGGAACAGCGTTGGGGAATTGGGGGAGGGGAACAGACAAGTTGCTATCCTTTTCTTCTTTTGTTCTTCAGTCTAGTTGCAGAGGATGTTGCTTCACTGGCCCATGTTGGTATCCTCATTGTGCTCTTCCTGGATGAGGCAGATGGGTCTCCGGCCTCTGGATGGTCGCTCACCGTGGCTATTGGCAGCTCACGCTGGCTGCCGGCCACTCACTGTAGCCTGTGGCAGTCCACTGCAGCAAGGGCTGCAGCCTATACCGTTGCCGGGGCTCGTACAGCTCAGCTCCAGGTGGAGCTGTTGTTAGCTGTGGAGGGCAGTGTCACTGGCCCTCATATGTGGGACCAAACCGGGGCCGCTGGCTTCCGAAGCCAACGCTTAACCACCGCGCCACTCGGCTGGCCCTTTAGATCAGTGTTTTTTTGAACAAAGAAAACCAGGTTGGTCTCTGCATACAAAGGTGACCCACCACCTATCTTGGTAATCTGAGAGCTCTCTCACCAGCAAAGAGGGGACGATCCCTCCCCCAAAGGAAGCTGAACGACCAGTTTGGGATAGAAATGGCAACCTGGGTGTCTGCGTCACATTCTAGCCAACGAGACATTTCACCTTGATTTTTATTTTAAAAATCCATTAAAGGACCCAGTTCTGTATCTAAGTCCCAGAAAGCCAACCCCTTCATCCAAATGAGCAGAACGCAACAAGTAAGTTGAGCCAGCCTCTGAGGCTCTCGTCACCCTCTCATTGAGGAGAATGCTGTGGACCAGAACAAAGCTGTTCTCAATGCTCCTCTAATTTGAGGAGAGAAAACAGCTGATTACACAGCAAGCTCCTGCTTTTGGCACTTGGTGTCACTATTGCTTCACCTTGACATAACTCAAAGCCTTCAACTGACTGGCTATGCTCATCACACAGGAGACAACTCCCTCCCCTCCCTTGCACCCCCACTACACACACACACACACATACACACGCATGCACGCACGCACGAGTGCATGCAGGGCAGGAGCCCAGCTCTCCTGGAGGAAGGGGAAGTGTCCAGGCAGAAGGATGACGGGAGTGCCACACAGTGCATGGCAGGAGGGAGGGCCTCATTTTCCCTGAGCAAGACCTGGGTGGAACCTGAGCTCCTGGAATTGTTGGTTGTTGACTTCACCAACATGTTCTTAAAACTCAGAATTGCTCAGAAGACAACCTAATGACACAAACACTCACACACCAACACTAAGAGTCACTTGACATCAAATTGGCAAATTCTGGTGGCAGAAACACAGGAATTATCCATTTATAGTTACAACGTTCGCTGTATCTCTGCTTTTCAACGTGTTGGTTACCGAGCCTTCGTCAACCCCCAGTGCAGCAGTTCATAAATTTTTCCTGCTAAGAACACCTTTTGGCAACCAAATGAGTGTTGTACTCCCTTGTACTTAGTCTAATTAATTAGCATAATTAAGCTTCTCTTCCTGTCTTGCTCGAAGGCCCACGCTCCATCTTCACAATCTCTCTCGGCTTCTGCTCTGCGTGTCCCTTTCCTCACTCAAATAAACTGCCAGGATCCTCTCAACAAGGATTTAATGAGCTCCCGCTGGACTCTGGGCTCACTCCAGAGTTTCTTTTGGCAAACTGGCCCCCTCCTCACATTGTCTCTAGAAGATTCCTTTGTCCTTGAGGCTCTCCGGGCAGTGAATAACCCTCATGGGCAAAGTGTTCCTCCTCTAAGGCAGAGGTCTAATATTTTTTCTCATAAGAAATCCAACTCCTAGGGGCAGGCCGAGTGGCGCGCTGGTTAAGCGCTGGCTTGGGAAGCCAGCGGCCCCGGTTTGGTCCTACATAAGAGGGCCAGTGACACTGCCCTAAAAACAACAACAACAAAAAAAACAAAAACAGAAATCCAACTCCTTTACCACCCCCGAGGGAAGGTGCTTCAGGGAGGAGAAGTCTGACAAACCCTGAGTAGCACAGGCTTAGTGATGAGTCCTTACCCAAGAAGGGCTGGTGTGGAAAGGACCGCCTACCCAAACCACCGCTGTTCTTTTGCCACATTGCTTCCTGCTGCACGTCACACCATCATCAGCCTATAAAGCACAGTATCTAGTTTCCACGGTCCACGGTCACCCTGATGTTCCCTGATCCCTGGCTGTCCTGAGCAAGTGGTCTCCAGAAAGGTGGGCTTCCCTCTGCCCTTCTGTCAGAATTCTGATGTGTCGACACACCAGGGAGCAGGGTTCACCATTTCCCTGCTGCCTCATCTTGGATAATATCTTGTAAATGTGCATCAGAGGAAACAATCTTTTCATTCTACCTCTTATTAGTTCCTGGAACAGGGGCTGGAACTATGCAGCCCAGCAAGTCAAGCTGGAGATGACTGAGGGTTGGCATGATGAAGACACACAAGTGGCTGAACTACAATTTATCCTACTTCTGGAGATAAGAATATGGATGCCAAGGTCAGGAGCGAGCAAGTCTGACCCACAGTGCCATGTAGTGCTGTGTCCATAGCATTTCCTTCTTCCTCTTGGGAGCCTGCCCAGGGTAGCAGATGGGAGCTTTGGACTGTGGGGATTTGTAAACTGCCCCCAGTGTAATAGCCAGCACTTTTCTTGAAGTCATTCAAAGTACCTTATGACCATTATCTCACTGATCTTACCAAAGCCAAGGAAGGAAAGAAAGAAGGAAAGGGCAGAAGTCTTCGCTCATTTCATCCCAACAAAAGTGAATGCAGAGGGGGCAGCCTGTAGGTGAATTAGCCACTATTCAACCAGAAAGTCAATGAAAAAGTACAAACTCAAAAGCCTGGCCCCTGGCCCCATGGCCATCCCAAAAGATAGGCTGAATCTGAACCCTCTTGATAGGATAGCAAAGCACAAATCCCTCTGTCCTGCCTTACCCGAACTTTGTAAATAACAGAGACGCTCACTAGAGTAATTAGGAAAAAAAAAACTGTGAGCTAAGTGGTTTGAGGAGGTGTGGCTGGAAGCATTCTGCGTGTTTTCCCTAAAGCCAGACGTGTAGACAGTCACAAACATGAGTTTAATGAGCTTATAAATTTGGAGTGACTCTTCACATCTTACAGTGAGGTCTGGGGTTCAACTATTTTACCTTTGAAATCAAAGAGGCTGCTAGTGGGTATTCATCAGGGAACACTTCCTCCAGAGGCGACTCTGAGCATTTCTTACTCATAGTTTATCCTTGTGCCAAGGTAACTCACCCAAACAACTCAGCCCCCAGGGTTCTGCAGAGATAGATTACAATTCTTGGTATTCAAAGGTGTTTTCTTATGTTTTCTCTCTTTTCTTCCCTCCTTAGTCTGCTACCTGAAATACCTCTTACAAAGTGCTGGTACCCTTTAGGAACCTATACAAATCTTATAAGAGATGGGTACTTGTCCTGGTTAACTCCTACAAATTCACAAGGTTTTCTTATGCTCAAGTTCAAAGCACTCTAATCTCAGTAATCATTGTTTGCTATAGTGCTTTTCTAGCCTTTTCTATCTCCAGTATTTCTAAACATTAAGTTAATTGAACTTAAAAGATATTGTACATAACGCACCACAATTTGGCAAACAAATAATGTAAACTTTCTTGCTGACAGGGTAAATCCAATGCAGGAAGTTCCACTGTCAGCAGTACTGTCCCACATACGACTACTGATTCAGAACAGCCACAGGGGCTCCCGTGAGGCACACGTGGGTGACATCATTCATCTGGGGCTTCACCACCCTGGCTGGATCTAAGGGCGCTTTCCCTTTCCAGTCCGTTTGTCCTTTAGAACTAATATTTGGGATGCCATTTCAATATTTTACTCTTTCTGACCCAGGCCAGCCTGGAGACTAAGCTGGAACAAGCGTACTGCTGAGTATGTTGTCACCACTTTTCTCAGAGCTCCAGGCCAGCCTTGTTAATAGTCAGGGCTATGAGTGACCTTGTTGTGCTACACCATGGAACTACCTATCAAACAGACAGACAGACAACCTTATAACTAGGACAACTACAGATAATCTGACTTAAGTCCTTGGTTCCATTCCTTTTTCTCCAAGATGAGAGTAGGTAGAGGGACTTTCTCAATGACTATGACACAGCAATGTTTTCCTCACCCCCAGGTGGACTCCTTCGTCCACAGCCACCCCTGGACGGCCTATGACTCTGGCATCTGCCCCAATTGCCTGAGCCTCCTATGTGAGCTTTTGTTTTGCAGACTCTGTCCTTCTCATGGGTTTCCCTGTGTGTCTGAGGGAATAACCAAGACAAAAGAGAAATCCTAATCCTATGGAGGCTGATTGACCAGGTAAAAAGATAAAGGAATCTTGGGAAAACCATCATAACAGCCTAAGAATTCATGGTGCAAAAGTTCCCAGTGCCACTCTCCAGTCCCGAACCGGTAGGAGACACAGACCCACCCTCCCCCAGACTGATTGAGCTCAACCAGATAGGCATCAGCGGATCTGTGCTATCTCCCTCCCACCTGAACCGGTGCCCAGCCGGCTACCTCCCAGGGCTCCTCAGAGACAGCACCAAATACAAGTCCCTTCTAGTGGGTGACAGCGCATCACCCTGAGAGTGCCGCCCCAATCCCTCTCTGCCTGTGGCAAGTATAGAGGGAGGACTCCGGAGAGAGGGGCGTCCCGGGATGTAGTAGCCCAGGTCCAAATGAGGAACAGTGCCCAGCGGGCAAGGAGAAGGCCTGGGAAATGAAGGAGCCGCCTGAGATCCTGCAGCACAGGTCTCAGCTGGAAAGCTGAGCCAGAAACTGAATGATGAAACAGAAACGCATTCTTAGTGATGATCAAACTCCCAGATTAGGTCGGCTTGCTTTCTTTTCTAAAAAATTCACCTCTGTAGCATGTTTTCCTGTGGGCATGTGAAACTTTTGCTTTTTCTCTTCTTTAGTACTCTTCCAGAGGCAAGAGAAGGAAGAAGCACCGGGTTCTGAGTTGAGGCCAGGTTAGGTCACGCGTGGATGGGCAGTTCTCCTTTCACATCAAATCTAACCCTTAAACATGTTGCTCTGACATTCATTGAGGGTTTTGAAAAGGGAAACAGCAGCGGGGAGCTGTGAAACACTGTCTCTGCCGGTAGGAGCTTTTGTGGGGCTGATCAGGCCAGCATGGATACACCTAGCTTTATGCACCTGTGCTTAAATCTGCACAAGGTCAGATTTTTCTAAATAGAAGCCTCAGCCCTTACTGACTCACCAGGTAATCAGACCCTTTATTTTCATTTAAGACTCATCTCGCAGTGGTAACAGCCTTTGATAGTTGGCCCCGTTTTTCTCCCTCCTACTTAAGTGTTCCAGAAGGGTTTCATATTTAAATAAGCCCAAGGATGACTCTCTAGTACATTGGAGGCTATTTCTGCAAAGCAAGTAAGTCTTCCCAAATTTGTTTGCCTCAGCTGGGACTGGCATAAATCATTTTTTCTAGAATTGGTCTCCATTGTACATCCCATTTTCTTTTCATCTTTGAGTTTCTTTTTTTATTATTACCAAAGAGGAGGTTTGCCACCTAAACTGCAAACAAGTAAATAACTAAATTCTGTCTTGCTGCATCAAAAATACTTTAAGGTCCTACAAATACAAGAAATGATTCCCAAAGGACTTGCATTGTAAGGAAAGAGGAATCGGAAATACTGACAGGCACAGGGAGCTCTGGGGAATCCCAGCTCTGCTTCACCTCCTGGTAAGGTCAGTCCTAAGGAAATAACTCCTGTCAGGCCTCTCCAGTGACTACATATTCAGAACTGAGAATTGGTGGCAGTCAGATGCATGACCTAGCAAAGGGGCAGTGTGTCCTCTGTCTCAGACATTGAGATTGTTCCAGAAAACTAATGCCACATGGCTGCCTCAGGGGCCTCTAGGTCATTTTATTTCTCGGTTCTCTCCCCAGCCCACTCTCCTCAGATGCTCAGGATTTATTAGGATTTATTACATTGATTAAAGCAGATGTTCAAACAGTCCCCTAAACAGACCTATCCATAATTTTCATTTTCATTTCCCCCAAATCAGTCTCCGCTTTTATTTTTTGTGTGTGTTTGTTTCTTTGTTTGTTTTTTGAGGACAGTGTCACTGGCCCTCATGTGTGGGATCCGAACCGGGGCCGCTGGCTTCCCAAGCCAGCGCTTAACCACCGCGCCACTCGGCCAGCCCTCAGTCTCCGCTTTTAAAAAGAATATGTTGGCTGTAAACAGACACAACTTTGTTTACTCGTGATTCAGGCGGGAGGTGCTATTGCTCTGTATCAAACTGGCTCTTTCCAGATTAATACATAATAATCCCGAAAGAAGAGTTTCTGGTTAAAATTAAACCATAGTCCAAAAGTTATTAGAACCTGGACTTTGGACAATTGCCAAAGAGGACAGTTCTGGGCATGTTGCTGAGACAAAAAGGAAGGAGACTCACTAGAAGGAAGAAATCTGAAACAAATGATCATATGAAAAAAATTAAGTAAAATATTGGAACCTGTTCAACCACCCTCCTTCAGTTAGAAGGCACTTTTTAATAACATTAGGAAAGCGAAACTAGCTGTGGGTGGGGCAGAAATGCTGCCAGGTCATCTTGCCTAAAGAAACCCGACGGTTGCGCCTACCTGAGGGACGTGCAGTGGTGGTACCATGGTGGCACTGTGTCCTCAAGGGGGACGCTAGCAGCTTTGTGGCTCCCTGCCCCAGGGCCACACCGTACCTATGTTTTGGTGACCACTAGCTCATCACTTGAGGTGAATTGGGTTACTAGCCCGGAATTGTTATTCCACAGTGTGATTAAGACACAATCATCTAGGAAAACACAAATGCGCTCATTAGCGTGCAAAAAAAGGCCGGAGGGAGCTGAGAGCTTGCTAGGTCATGAGACTCAGTGGTGGGGCAGGGAGAAGGGAGGGGACAGGTGGACAGGCCCCGAGGAGGTCCTGCGAGGTGACTCTGAGGCCAGCTTAGCAGTGCCCTCTCCTGGAAAGCTGGGAGCACACCCACTGTGGGCAGGGTGGCTGTGGACCAAGCCAGCGCGTGCGTGCGTGTCTTCTTCCAAACAGGTGTGCCACTGCCCCCTACTGGACAAAAGGCTTTTCAGCTTTATTAGACAGATGGCTAAAGGGAAATACTACAATCGATAGAAGCCCCACCAGGTGACATTAAACAAGCCAGGACCTTCTAAGTCACAGTCCACATCTTAAAATGGAAGCGATGGTAACAACATCTGTGGTTGCATCCCTCAAAGGGTTGTTATTAGAAGGAAATGAATAAAGTACCATTTTTATCTTTGCAGGCCTGCCTACTAACAATTTTGTAACAATTACAAAATACATATAATCATGTTAGTCGAAGCTTTAAATCTAGTGGTTTCTCACTTCTAGTAACTGCTTTAATAACGTCACAAGTGTTTTTTGTTTTTATTTTTGAGGGCAGTGTCACTGGCCTTCATATGTGGGACCCGAACCAGGGCCGCTGGCTTCCCAAGCCAGCACTTAACCACTGCGCCACTTGGCCGGCCCCTGTTTTTGTTTTTTAAGATTTTATTGGGGAATTGGGGAAGGGGAACAGACAAGTTGCTGTCCCTTTGTTCTTCAGTCCAGTTGTGGAGGACGTCATTTCACTGGCCCGTGTTGGTATTGTGATCATTGTACTCTTCCCACGTGAGGCAAATCGGTTGCCGGCCAGTGGACGGCCGTTCACGGGGGCTCACGCTGGCTCACAGCCGCTCACGGTAGCTTTTAAGGCAGCCCACTGCAGTTCCTCTGAAGCCTACACCGTCATCGGCGACTCGGCAGCCCAGCTCCAGGTTGAGCTGTTGTTCATCATCTTAGCTGTAGAGGGCGCAGCGTCTTTGGCCCTAATGTGGGATCTGAACCAGGGCTCTGCTGTCCAGAGCTGGCGTCCCAAGCCAAGTCTTAACCAATGCGCCACTCGGCTGGCCAAGTGTTTCAAACAAAATTTTCAAAGCGTTTTTTCTTTTATTTTTAAAGATTTTATTGGGGAATTGGGGGAGGGGAACAGTGTTGGGGAATCAGGGAAGTGGAACAGACAAGTTGCTGTCTTTTTGTTCTTCAGTCTAGTTGCAGAGGACGTTGTTTCACTGGCCCATGTTGGTTGCGCTCTTCCTGGATGAGGCAGATAGGTCGCTGGCCTCTGGACGGCAGCTCACGATGGCTCTTGGCAGCTCACGCTGGCTGCCGGCCACTCACTGTAGCCTATGGCAGCCCACTGCAGCAGGGGCTGCAGCCCACACCGACACCGGCCATCTTAACTATAGAGGCAACCAGGTGGAGCTGTTGTTCACCATCTTAGCTGTAGAGGGCAGTATCACTGGCCCTCATAAGTAGGGTCCGAACCGGGGCCATGCTGCTCAGAGCTGGCGTCCCAAGCCAACTCCTAACCGACGCACCACTCGGCCCGCCCTCAAAGAGTTTTTCCTTACAAGCATTTTATCATAATTTAAATCAATTTTCTGGTAATGATATGTTCAGTGTCTAAACCCCCCACTAGTTGGGCCGGCCGAGTGGCTCATTTGGTTAAGAGCTCACTCAAGAGTGTGAGTTGAGCTCTGAGCAACAGCAATTCAATGCCCAGCCCGAGCTGAGCTGCCTCTAAGCTGCCAACAGGTGGCAGGATGGCTCAGCTAAAAAATAATAGTAATAAAAAATAAACCTCAGGCCGGCCGATTGTCACGTTGGTGGAGAGCTCACTTGGGACACCAGCGGCCCTGGTTCGGATCCTATATGTGAGGGGTGGTGACACTACCCTCAATAAATAAATAAATAACCCCCCCACTAGATTGAGTCCCCTAAAGCAGGGACCTATGTGACATGTCACCATTGAATCCCCTGTGCCTACCTAGCATGGTGCCTACTGCACAGTAAATGCTGGCTAATTATCTGTTGAATAAACAGATGGATGAACCATAGGATTCCCCTTTCTTGGTGAAGGCTGTCGAGAAACAAAAAGGGCAAAGTCAGATATAGGGGGAAAATCCTTTTTATTTTTTTCATTTTTTATTTTATTTATTTATTTATTTATTTATTTATTTTTAGATTTTATTGGGGAATTGGGGGAGGGAAACAGCGTTGGGGAATCAGGGGAGGGGAACAGACAAGTTGCTGTCCTTTTGTTCTTCAGTCTAGTTGCGGAGGGCTTGCTTCACTGGCCCATGTTGGTATCGTCATTGCGCTCTTCCCGGATGAGGCAGATCGGTCGGTCGCCGGCCTCTGGATGTTGCTCACCTCAGCTATTGGCAGCTCACGCTGGCTGCCGTTCACTCACTGTGGCTGCCGGCCACTCACTGTAGCCTCTGGCAGCCCACTGCAGCAGGGGCTGCAGTTTACACCATCGCCGGGGCTCGCACAGCCCAGCTCCAGGTGGAGCTGTTGTTAGCTGTAGAGGGCAGTGTCACTGGCCCTCACATGTGGGATCTGAACCGGGGCCGCTGGCATCCCAAAACCAGCTCTTAACCAATGCGTCACTCGGCCGGCCCTAATTTTTTATTTTTTGAGGGCAATGTCCACTGGCCCTTGTATGTGGGGCCCGAACCGGGGCCGCTGGCTTCCCAAGCCAGCGCTTAACCACCACGCCACTCGGCGGGCCCGGGAAAATCCTTTTTGCGGTAACAAATAATATTAAAAATGAAAGTGCAGGCCAGCAGAGTGGCGCTGTGGTTAAGCGCTGGTTTGGGAAGCCAGCAGCCTCGATTTGGTCCCATATGTGAGGGCCAGTGACACTGCCCTCAAAAAAAAAAAAAAAAAAAAAGAAAGTGCACGGTGATAAAAAGGTTTTGAAACTAGAGAAAGATAGTGGTTGCACAACAGTGTGAATACACTAAATGCCACTGGATTGTACACTTTCAAATGGTTCATTATACATTATGTAAATTTCACCTCAATCATAGAGAAAATGAAAGGGCAGAATTGTAATATAATCATTATGGTCCATGATTTAGATAGTCTACAAATACTTTATGAATCAACATTCATACCTTGTTTGATGGTTTACATAAATGTTTCCACATAAGTGATTTCATTTGTTCCTCCCAACAAGCCGTGGATTTGCAGACGAGGAGAATGAGGACCACAGATGTTCAGTTAGGGATTCCTTATTCCTCAAACAGGCCGGGATCATTCCCCACTCAGAGGCTCTGTCCCACTGCCCCCTGCCTGGAAATGACATCCGGCTTCTTCTCCCTCACCTCCTCTGGGCCCTGCTTCCATAGTCACCTCATTAAAAAGGCTTTCCCCAACAACCCTACCTAAAAGAGCACACACACACACACCTCTGTCATTTTTCCTTACCCTGCTCGGCTTTTCTTCAGAATTCTTAGCTTATACTACATATTGATGCAATTTTTCCGTCTCCTTCTATGAGAGCATAAGCTCCAAGAGATCAGGGAGATTTGTCAGTTTGTTCTCTGTTATAATCCTGATATCTGTAATAGTGCCTGGAAAATAATAGGTGCTTACTAAATATTTATTTTATTTTTTATTTTTTTTTGAGGGCAGTGTCACTGGCCCTCATATGTGGGACCCGAACCGGGACCGCTGGCTTCCCAAGCCAGCCCTTAACCATCACGCCACTCGGCCGGCCCCTAAATATTTATTAAATGAATGAATAAGTAGTAGAATTTTACCATGAACTTGACTGGATATTTTGAAGAGCTTTAGGTTTTTTAGGCCACACCACAAAAATGGAATTATAATGTGACAGAGAGAAAATACCAGTTGTTAATGTACTGTAACAAGTGCTACCTTGTTCACAAATGAATGTTCTTCTTGTCCCCAAGGGCAGGGTACCTGTCTGTTGTACCCCTGGCTCTCAGCATGGTGCAAACCCCTAATATTAGGCATGGGTCTATATGATATCAATAAGAAACAGTGGATTCTGAGTGACACAGACATGGACAGAACTGGCCACAACACACATCTGGGTCCCACCCTAGGAGTGCACATCAGGGGTGGGGACTCTCTGAGGAGGGTAGGAAGGAGGAAGGAGAATATGCTGGGAGGGGGTCAAAGTCCAAGGAGCAGGAGAATGTGGCCTTGCAAGTCTGGTGTATTCTGAGTAAAAATGGCTCCAAGACCACATTGAGCTGCAATGCGAGCCTTGTACAATTAATTCTAGCTCCCAGGGGAAAGCTGGCAGAGCTTGCCTTTTGAGAGTTGGGTCAGTGCAGTCTGACAGGACTTGCAAGGGACGATGACCCTTGCAAGATGGACAGTAAACCTCTGAGACCCAGTGGATATCTCAGAATAGTGCCCAGGGGCCTCTGAGAAAATCTTGCCCAGCAGCAGCAACAGCAGCCACCTTCCTCTAGTTCCTAAATCAGGGGGCCAAGCATGATGGAAAGCTGTCTGGGGTCACAAGAATCCAAATTAGGGGTCAAACTCCTGAGCTCTGGTATCAGCTCTATTTCTTGCACATGTTTGAACCTGTCTCTAAGTACAATTTACAAATTACAAACAAACTCACACAAGCATAAAATCCATTATGTCCTACCTGACCACTGCCAAGGGAAACTGTTAAATCTTAAATGTAGCAAAATATGTAATATAGACAAACACCTGTTTGCTATCCTGTGCCTTACATTTTAACTTAATGGTACATAAATAGGTTTTCAACCTTTAATAAATGATAAAACTTTAAAAAGTGTTCTTAAACTGAATTTCTGCAGAGAATTCCAAGCTATATAGGCTACGGTCCACAAACAAACGTATTTTCCCCTGAAGCTTCCTTATAACACGCCCAAAGTACACAGCTTGAAATTCAAGCAAATTACTAATTATAAACAAAGTAAACAAAAAAAAAATCACAGTATCATTTGTATAGCTGCCACCACTTTTGCCATTTTCCATGGTGAGATTGAGATTTCATTTTAATTGGGGCTGGTTTCAGGAAGTATGACCATTCACCTTTGTCCCCAACTACCGGTATGTAACCCTCCTCCCTGTGGGCAGCCAAGCATGGGTAGGTATTTAGTTTTTCTCAATTCCCACAGCAGGAAGAAAAAACAAACAAAAGCAAAACAAAACAAACACAAAAAAGCAAAACATGTTGTTGGTTTTATCTTATACTGTATTCCCTGAAGTTCAAGAAGAGTATTTAGCCATCAATGGAGGCTTGGGCTTGACACGAGATTAAATGCCCAAGGGCAGCCTGGCATTAAACTGGACTAGCCTGGTGTTGAGAAATGCAAACTTGGGTACTTGTGGAAGTGGGCAGGGTGGACCCCAGGCAGGCTGGCGGGCTCTGGCCAACCGAGAAGCAAAAGACCCAGATGAAGGAAACGCAGATAGGTAGCGAGGGCCAAAAGGGCATTTGAACAAAAGCCAACATGTTATTTTCAAGACAACCTGTTGCAAGAAACAGGGCCCTTTGGGAATATACAAAGGAAAAATAGGATAACAAAAAAATATAAAATCACTCAGCCGCCCTGATTCTCTGAAATGTGTGCATTTTGGTTAATTTTAGCAAAAAGGGCTATTATAAAGTTCTAGCTACCTAGATGATTGACAATATCTACACTTACAAGTTGGCTGCCACCTGTCATGGTGTCTTGATCTTCACTTGTTCTTTCTGTAGTCTCAGAGGAATGCATCTGATATCCCAGGAGAAAGGGTAATCCAGTCAAAGAGGAAGTCTGGTGATTTGGTTCATAATTTATACCCTGTGCAATCAGAGAGACCCACACAACTGCAAGCTGTCCACCTTGACCTCATGGCTGCACAGGCCTGTTCCAAGAGAGGCAATGATTTCTCGGTGCTCAGAAAATCACCAGAGGAGGCTAAGGAGTGGATGACCTTGGGGATGCAGAAATCTGGGAAAGAAAATAAACATCATTGTTTTAGGCATTTATGGTCATCAAAACTTGCCTTTGAAGCATTCATTCAACAGGCATTTACTGAGTGAATGGAAGGTTTGTTGCACAGCCTCATGGCCCACCTGCCAGGCAGGCTCGGAGAACTTGCTTTGGCAGGCAAGAAAACCGAGTCGTGGGGCTTGTCTAGTAAGAACGGAGGAGGCCATCGAGCAGGTTTCCAGTGTGGCTCTGGGGTCAGGCTGCCTAGGCTCAGGGCCTGGTCCTGGAAGTTTCTAGTTGGTAGCGTTGATAGAGTAATAGTTCCTATCTCAAGGACTTGTTTGGGAAGATTAAATAATAGAGAACATGTAAAGTGTATGGTCATAGTACCTATGAAATTATTCTGATTATTACAAGAATTCAGTAAATGTTAGTTAGCTATCATAATTTGTCAAGAAGATCCTATTACTAGACTTAAGCCTCCTGTAGCTAATCTTTACGACCCTGCCCACACCCAATATCTCTATTTTATTGTCTAACTATGGGATCAGAGTTCCCAGAGAATGAACAGGCTATAAACTTCTGATCAATAAATAAACAGAAACATGGAAACAAGGAAAAGGAAATGGGCCACATACACAGAACATCTGGGTCATGTACAATGATGGCTCGAGCATAAAAATAGATCTGGACTCTCTACGGTCATGCTTGAAGGGAGAAAAAAAAAGGGCATGCTTTAAAACTGCTAAGGGAAAATTCTACACCTGGACAAAGCTCAGGTGTGGAATAAAGACATTTTTAGACATTCAAGGCTTCCAAAAATGTGATATTCTAAGGAACAGGATAAAGTATTACAGCAATTCCTCAAAAGATGTTACATAGTATTGAGACAGGTAAAATCACTGAATGTAATGTGTTATTTCATTCCAGAAATACATGTTGAGTGCCTACTATGTTCTGGTAAGACAGTGGACTAGAACAAGTAACCCAACAGACACATATTGAGTTTACATTCTAGTGGAGGAGAGATAGATAATGAACAACTACAGAAGGTCAACTCTCAGTCAGAGAGTGATGAGTGCTAAGAAAAAAGAGGCCTTGGTCCGGCTGAGTGGCGCGATGGTTAAGCGTTGGCTTTGGAAGCTGGTGGCCCCGGTTCGGGTCCCACATATGAGGGTCAGTGACACTGCCCTCAAAAAAAAAAAGAAAAGAAAAGAAAAAAGAGGACTTAGCACCAACTTCCAGTACACAAGAACTACAGCAGAGAGAAGGATGGACTAAATGACACCAACTGGACACAATCGGATAAATCCAGAATGTTGGACATCTATCAGAACCGGCCTAAAATTCTTTAAAAAGTTAAAAGTTGTTAAAAATGAAATAAGAGGGCCGGGCGAGTGGCGCATTGGTTAAGAGCTGGTTTGAGATGCCAGCGGCTCCGGTTTGGATCCCACATATGAGGGCCAGTGACACTGCCCTTTACAGCTAACAACAGCTCCACCTGGAGCTGGGCTGTGCGAGCCTCGGCGACGGTGTAGGCTGCAGCCCCTGCTGCAGTGGGCTGCCATAGGCTACAGTGAGTGGCCGGCAGCCAGTGTGAGCCGCTGGCAGCCAGCGTGAACTGCCAATAGCCACAGTGAGTGACCATCAAGAGGCCGGCAACCGATCTGCCTCATCCGGGAAGAGTGAAATGACAATACCAACGTGGGCCAGTGAAGCAATGTCCTCTGCAACTAGACTGAAGAACAAAAAGACAGCAACTTGTCTATTCATCTTCTCCAATTCCCCAATACTGTTCCCCTCCCCCAATTCCCCAATAAAAAAATTAATTAATTAATTTAAAAAAAAAAGAGTTGGCTTAGAGTGCGTGCTCTGAGCAACAGGGCCACTGGTTTGATTCCCACATGAGCCAGTAAATGCTGCACCCTAGCTAAGCTGATGCTGAGCTGCCAACTGGTGGCAAGATGGCTCAGCTGGTGTAACAACAAGATTGCCTGTTCAATGGTGGGCTATGACCACATGAAACTGAAAGATTGAACTCGGCACCTTGAGTTGAGCTGCCATCCAGATGGCTCAGATGGCTCAGTGGATAGGGCATGCGCTCTTAACAACAAGGCTGCCGGGTTTGACTCTCACATGGGATGGTGGCTACGCCCATCTGCAACTAAGACTGAATTCAACACCTTGAGCTTAGAGGCCACAAGCTGCTGACAGGAAGCCAGATGGCGACTGGTGCCCTCCATGACTGGCACCCTCCACAATGAAGACTGAAGAACAACAATTTGTCTGTTCCCCTTCCCCAATTCCCCAACACTGTTCCCCTCCCCCAATTCCCCAATAAAATCTTTAAAAAAAAATAAGAGGAAAATTAACATAGATTAAAAAGAGTTATAATCAGGGCTGGCCAAGTGGTGTGTTGGTTAAGAGCTGGCTTGGGACGCCAGAAGCCTGGGTTGGGATCCCACATATGAGGGCCAGTGATACTGCCCTCTACAGCTAAGATGGTGAACAACAGCTCCACCTGGAGCTGGGCTGTTGTGAGTCCCCAGGGACGGCATAGCTGCAGCCCCTGCTGCAGTGGCCTGCCATAGGGTACAGTGAGTGGCCAGCAGCCAGCATGAGCAGCCGGCAGCCGGTGTGAGCTGCCAAGAGCCGCCGTGAGTGGCTGTCCAGAGGCCGGCGACTGATCTGCCTCACCTGGGAAGAGCGCAATGATGATACCAACATGGGCCAGTGAAGCAATGTCCTCCACAACAACCAGACTGAAGAACAAAAGGACAGCAACTTGTCTGGTCCCCTTCCCTAGTTCCCCAACGCTGTTCCCCATCCCCAATTCCCCAATAAAATCTTAAAAAAAAAAAATCAAAGATGAAAACAATGATACAAATAATTGGGGCAATTTCAAATCAAGTGTGAGCAATTCAAGTTTGATGGGGAGGTGAGGCGAACCTGTGGAAATGGTGATCATGGTGAAGTGATTAAAATAGTGGAGCCTCGCAACTATTGTAGATACAACTTGGGGGCTAGTTAGAGGGGAGATCAGTGAGGATAGGCTTGGCCTAGACCTATAGGGCCCACCGAGAGGCCTGTCCTATTAGATTCTAAAATTTAATATGTGGGAGAGGAGGTTACGGAAATCGTGAAGTAATAACTTTAAAACCCAACAAACAGGGCCAGCTGAGTGGCGCAATGGTTGAGAGCTGGCTTGGAAGGCCGGTGTCCCCGGTTCGGATCCCACATGTGGGGGCCAGTGACACTGCCCTCAAAAAAACAAACAAACAAAAAAAAAAAAACCCAACAAACATAGTACTATTATGGGATTTAGCTTCTTACTTCTTTCCTTCAAATTTCTTTTCTCTTGCTTTTGTCACTTTAGAGCCCCTCATTCACCTTCAGGATCCTCTTTCAGAAATTTTCTTTGCTCATGAGCCTACAACTTCTTCCACAACCTTCATCTAGCCTTTATCCAGCTGTAATTTTCCATTTTTCTCACTATGCAAACTAAATCTTTCTAGCCCATCCTAAATCCATTTCTCAAACATTTCCCTATAAACTCCTCCATCACAGCTCTTCTCCAAGAAACCAATATCCAATTTTCCTTTACCTATCAATATATTATCAAATCTTCTTTTTCCTCAAAATGTTCCCATCTCCCTCTTTATCACTCTTCTTCGTGTCCTTTGGTTCTGGTCTCCGCTTTCATCCCTAGTAGCTCTTCATTTCCACTCTCTTAGGCTCAGATGCCCCCCTTTCTTCTCTCATATTTACTCCTGTAGAGTCAATAATTTTCTGCTTGGCTGTAATTTCTCCTCTTTGACTTGCAATATTTCCTCTATCTGCTGCTCTTTCCTTCTTTAGCTTTAATCCTTCATCTGCTTTTTTCACCAATACCTTCATTTATAACCTCTTTCTCTTCCATAGAAACAGATTCATCAGTACTACTCACTCCACCCAAGACAGCCTCATCTTCTACCACTTCCTCAGTCCCTTCTAATTCTTCATCATTCCCTTCCACCCTTTCAAAAGGAATTTCCATCTCAGCATCAGTAACTTCTATTATTCTTTCATTACCAGAAACTTCTACCACTCTTTCAGTTTGCTCTTCATTTATGCTCCCCATTCTTGAACCCCTCAACTTCTCTTTGCTAGTCCCCAGCTTCTCTCTAATGGGTCGCAGCTTCTCTGCACTTGACAGGAGTTTATCTCCAGTGGATCTCAAATCTTCTTCACCAGTCCTCAGCTTCTCTTCCCTGGGTCCCCGCTTCTCTCTACTTGACCTCAGTTTCTCTCCACTTGACCTCAGGTTCTCTCCACTTGACCTCAGCGTCTCTCCATTCAGCTTCTCTTCAACCAGCTTCTCTCCACTTGAACTCAGCTTCTCTCCACTTGACCTCAGTTTCTCTCGACTCAACCTCTGTTTCTCTCCACTTGGCCTCAGCCCTTCATTCTGTCCTGGTTGATATCCTCTGGATCTCATGTTCTCTCCATTGGTCCCTGCCCCAGTAAACCTCAACCTCTCTTTAAACCCAGACCCCCTCCTAGACCCCGTTGTAGTCCCTGCACTCTCCGATTCAGTCCCAATTCTGCGGGTGAATTCTTGCTTTCCCCCTTCCTTCAGGCTGTCTTTCCCCAAACCTGCTGAAGCCTGTGATGCATTTGCCACACTGTGCTGTCCCTTCACACCCATCCTTTCCTGACTCAGGCATGCCTTCTCTTTCAAAACTGTCTTTCCCACATCTTTCAGTCCCCAGTACTGAGAATCAAGCTTCCGGTCCCACATCCTAGGCTTTTGTGTGTTTCTACCCAGGAGCTCTATTCTCTTCCCAATCACGAAGAGCCCGTTCCAGGGCATCCACATTTTCTCTCGCAATATCTGCGCCCCTCTGCTTCCTGGCTGCAGTTGCAACGACCCGTGGATACCGGCCTGTCTTTGGGCGCCGTGGCCGTGGGCCTTGTCGAGCCTCCTCGCAGCCCTGTGCCGCATACGCCGCCGCTCCCTCTTGTCCCAGAGTGGAAATCTAAATGGAACCCCTTTCTCCACAGACATTACCCCTTGTCTTCGTACCCAA
The DNA here is from genome assembly GCA_033961575.1 of Aselliscus stoliczkanus. NCBI lineage: Eukaryota > Metazoa > Chordata > Mammalia > Chiroptera > Hipposideridae > Aselliscus > Aselliscus stoliczkanus. Next base: position 131,222,315 of record CM066736.1, read on the forward strand.
TTCATCATCTCCTTCCTTTCTCCCCATTACCCACCTACCCACCCACCCACCCCACCCTACCCTACCCTACCCTACCCTACCCTACCCTACCCAGACAGCTGGCTCGCCGCCCCGCCCACCGCCTGGAGAGCGCGGGACTGGGCTAACGCGCACGCGCAGGCCGCGCGAGGCCGTTGAAAGGCGCAGCCCAGAGCAGCGGCGGGCAGGAGTAAGCCTGGGGGTAGGGCTGACGTGACCTGAGACCAGTGTGACCCAGAGCCCCCGACCCCAGCCCCCACGCTGTAGCTTGCTCCCGGCCGCGATTCCCCTTAAAAGCTGGGGCCCTGGGCACAGGAGCGACAGGCGTTGCAGCCAATGGCGTCCCGAACGATAAACATGGTACCCAATCAAAAGACACAGCTGCGAAGGAACGGGGTGGGAACCACGCCGAACTCCAGGTGACTCCTTGGCTGGGAGGGGAGAGTGTCTTGGTCAGCTGATAGGATCCTCACTCGGTCCGTATATCGGGGCGAGTTACTGGGGACCAAGGTGCGGAAACGCTCGGGCAGTGGCCAGCCGCGCAATCCTTGTGTGCTACAGCCGAGAAGGAGAGGGATGGAGGAGCATCAAGAGGCTGGGAAGGAGAGCAAGGTAAAGATTAAGGATGCAAAGCCCCTCCCAACCTCCACCTCATTCCATTATATCCGAGGCTGCCCAATCAGGGAAGTGTGTGTGTGTGTGTGTGTTCGCGCACAGGCGTAGCAAGCGGGTGGGGCGCCTCTGTGGCACCTGCGTGGGGACTGGTGAGGATGCCAAAGGAAGCAGGGTTTACCATTTCCCTTACAGGTGGAAAGGGACCCCACTGTCACTCATGCTGGCTTGATGGGGAAGAAGAGGAGGGAGGGATGTCAGGGATTGTGAAGGAACTGGAGTACCTGTCTTCTTTCCCAAGGTGGGAGGAATACTGTTCAGCACTAATGGCTTCACTTGTTTATCTCTGTTCATATAATCATAAGACCACTAATTCTTTATTCTTTCCTCTTGACTTCATTCAACAAATAGTTATTGAGCATCTTTGTACCAAGGATGTTTAGGGGCTGACACACAGAGGTGCACACTGTTAGGGCTTGAAGGCATTTACATAGTGAGCTGTGGCTGAGGGATAAGGATGGAGCAGCTGTGGTCCATCCTTGACATCCCATCTTCCTCAAGCATTACCAAGCAGTGCAGATCATAGCAGAGATACTAAGGCAGCAGGAAAGAGACAGGGAACTTGGGGGCCTACTGCACCAATGAGTTAGACTGTGTTGTGGTGGTGGGGCAGTTGGATAGAGGAAGAGCCTTCCCTGGAGGTGTCAGAGAAGCCAACAGGTGAGGAGTTTGGAGAGATGAGAGGGGCTGATAGAGACAAGGTATAGAACAGAAAGTATCTGGTTCAGTGTTTTTCTATGTTCATATTCTTGGTTAAATTAGTTAACATATATAAAATGCCTCAAGCAGTTCCTGACATATAGAAAGAGCAAATATAAGTCTTAGCTATTACATTATTGTTATTGCTATTGTTATTATCAGTTATTATATAGGATGTTATGTGCTCTGAACATGTGCTAGGCTATCAAACTGATGGGTGCACCCCCAACCTTTGCGATGCCAGACTCTCTGAAAGTCCACTATTAGACCTTGTCCTCTAGAGTAAGCATTGCCTTCTCTAAGATTCGCCTAAAATATAGAGAAATGAGAATAATAATAAATAAACATGTAAGTAAAAATATAATGGAGTATAAAATGAAATAATACAAAATACTAATCTAACAGAAGTCAAGAAAGAATAAACGAAAAACAAATGAGACAAAGAGAACAAAAAGCAAAGATGGCAGGTTTATAGCCAAAACAAAAAATCTCTACTCTATCAGTAATTACAATAAATATAAATGGACCAAATACTCCAATTAAAAAACATTCTCTGATTGAATTTTTAGAGACATACTTTAGGGCTGACCAAGTGGCTCCTTCGTTGAGTTGGCTTGGGAGCCCGAGCTCTGAGCAGCAGGGTGGTCAGTTTGGTTCCCATATGGGTCAGTGATGCTGGACCCTCTACAGCTAAGATAGTGAACAACAGCTCGACCTGGAGCTGGGCTGCCATGAGTCACTGGCGACAGCGTAGGCTGCAGTGGAGCTGCAGTGGGCTGCTGTGAGCTATCGTGAGTGGCCAGCAGCCAGCATGAGCTACCGTGAGCCGCCATGTGCGGCAGTCCAATAGCCGGCTGGCGACAGATCTGCCTCACCCGGGAAGAGCACAGTGATAATACCAACATGGGCCAGTGAAGCAACGTCCTCCACAACTAGACCGAAGAACAAAAGGACAGCAACTTGTCTGTTCCCCTTCCCCAATTCCCCAATGCTGTTCCCTCCCCAATTTCCCACTAAAATCTTTAAAAAAAAAGACACTTTAAATACAGGAACACAGAAAGATTGAAATGAATGGAAAAAATATATACTATGAACACGCTAATCAAAAGAAAGCTGGTATTGGGCCGGCCGAGTGGCGCATTGGTTAAGAGCTAGTTTTGGGATACCAGCGGCCCTGGTTCGGATCCCACATATGAGGGCCAGTGACACTGCCCTCTACAGCTAACAACAGCTCCACCTGGAGCTGGGCTGTGAGAGCCCCGGCGATAGTGTAGGCTGCAGCCCCTGCTGCAGTGGGCTGCCATAGGCTATAGTGAGTGGCTGGCAGCCAACGTGAGCTGCCACTAGCCGCCGTGAGCGACCATCCAGAGGCCGGAGACCAATCTGCCTCATCCAGGAAGAGTGCAATGACGATACCAACATGGGCCAGTGAAGCAACATCCTCCGCAACTAGACTGAAGAACAAAAAGACAGCAACTTGTCTGTTCCCCTCCCCCAATTCGCCAATAAAATCTTTAAAAAAAGAAAGCTGGTACTGCTATATTAATTTCAGACAAAGTAGACTGTAAAACAAGGACTATTACTAGAAATAATGATGATTAAAGAGTTAATTAGGGCTGGCCGAGTGGCGCATTGGTTAAGCGCTGGTTTTGGGATGCCAGCGGCCCCGGTTCGGATCCCACATGAGGGCCAGTGACACTGCCCTCTACAGCTAACAACAGCTCCACCTGGAGCTGGGCTGTGCGAGCCCCAGTGATGGTGTGGGCTGCAGCCCCTGCTGCAGTGGGCTGCCATAGGCTGCAGTGAGTGGCCCGCAGCCAGCGTGAGCGGCTGGCAGCCAAGCGTGAGCTGCCAATAGCCGCGATGAGCGACATCCAGAGGCCAGCGACCGATCTGCCTCATCCGGGAAGAGCGCAATGATGATACCAACAGTGAAAAAACATCCTCCGCAACTAAACTGAAGAACAAGAAGAAGGCAACTTGTCTGTTCCCCTTCCCCAATTCCCCAACGCTGTTCCCCTCCACCAATTCCCCAATAAAATCTTTAAAAAAAAAAAAAAGAGTTAATTAAAAAATTTAATGTTATGTATATTTTACCCAAATCTTACACTGAATACAAAATGAATTGAAAATTGTTCCCAAACCTAAATGTAAAACTATTACTTTCTAGAAAAAATATGAGAATATCTTCATGACCTTGGGGGTAAGCAAAAGTTTCTTCAAGAGTACACAAAAATCCTGAATCATAAAAGAAAATATTGCTATATTGAGCTTGTAAAATTATAGGCCATTAAGAGAGTAAAAAGGCAACGCATAGGAGATATTGGCAATACATATAACTCCAGGGTATATAAAGAGTTCCTACAAAGCTGTAAGAATAAGACATTCTGATTTTTTTTTTTTTAGATTTTTTTTTTTTTGAATTGGGAATTGGGGGAGGGGAACAGCGTTGGGGAATCAGGGAAGGGGAACAGACAAGTTGCTGTCTTTTTGTTCTTCAGTCTAGTTGTGGAGGACATTGTTCCACTGGTCCACGTTGGTATCGTCATTGCGATCTTCCTGGATGAGGCAGATCTGTCGCTGGCCTCTGGATGGTTGCAGTCGCTCACCGCGGCTAAGCTGGCTGCCAGCCGCTCATGCTGGCTGCCGGCCACTCACTGTAGCCTATGGCAGCCCACTGCAGCAAGGGCTGCAGCCTACACCATCGCTGGGACTGACACAGCCCAGCTCCACGTGGAGCTGTTGTTAGCTTGTAGAGGGCAGTGTCACTGGCCCTCACATGTGGGATCCGAACCGGGGCCACTGGCGTCCCAAGCCAGCTCTTAACCAATGCGCCACTTGCCCGGCCCGACAATCTGATTTTTAAAAAAGGAGTTCAGGGGAGGAGCAAAAGACTTAAATAGGCACTTTACAAAAGAAGATATCCAAAATGCCAATAAGTACAAAAAATTGTTCAACATCGTTCTTCCTCAGAGAATACAAATTAAAGCCACAATGTGCTATCACCATACTGCCACCAATATGGCTAAAATAAAAAGGACTAACAGTTCTAAGTTTTGGCAAAGATATCGTGCAACTGGAGCTTTCAGACAATGCTGGCAGGAGTATAAATTAGTATAATTGTCTTGGAAAACTGTTTGGCATTATCTGTTAATGCATTTTATTTTATTATTATTTTTTTTTTTTGAGGGCAGTGTCACTGGCCCTCATATGTGGGACCGAACCGGGGCCGCTGGCTTCCGAAGCCAGTGCTTAACCACCGCGCCACTCGGCCGGCCCTGTTAATGCATTTTAAACACATGCCTACCTTATGGCCAAGCAATCCTCATGCTCATCATAAATGAGTACTTAGGTCCCTCAAAAGACATATTGGGTTGTTGGAAAAGTCATGATGCATTTTTGCAACGAAAAACATAGAAAAAAATACGTCATGGCTTTTCCGACAACCCAATACAAGAATGTTCATGGCAGCTTTATTCAGAATAGTCTTAAACTTGAAATAATCCAAATGACCAAACATAGAATGGATACATAGGGCCGGCTGTGGCCCGGTGGTTGAGAACTGGCTTGGGATGCCAGCGACCCCGGTTCGGATCCCACATGTGAGGGCCAGTGACACTGCCCTCTTTAAAAAAAAATGTGAATAGAATGGATACATAAACTATGATATAGTCATATAATGGAATACTAGATGGCAACGAAAAAGAATGGCACTCAGCACAGTTGGATCTCACTAAGGAATACGGATACAAAAGGGTATATACTATGTAAGTGCATGTGTATGAAGTTCAAAACCTATGGTGACAGAAGTCAGAATAGTGGTACCCAATGTGCGCCAAAACTTGTGAGAGGCCTCTGGGTGTGAGAGGTGGGCATTTGCCAGTTTATGTACTTGTGAGAAATGCTTTACATAGAGTGGCTTCTAAGCCTCTTCCCTTCTCCTTAGCATTACTTGACACAATGATGTGGACATAGGTGTTCAATAAATGCTTGTTGAATAGCTCAATGCAAGAAGGAACATTGGTGCCACATGGATCTTTTCACTTAGAGAAATACAAGTCAATGCCTCTTGGCACTAACAGTAGTGAACAGAATGGTCTCAGGGACCCCTCAAAAGAGGTGGGAACTTCTCATCCAACTCACTGTACAAGGGGACCTGAGGTAACCAGCTGGGGAAGAGCTGGGCAGATAGCTGAGAAAGTGGATGGGGTTTGAAATTGAGAAATCCTGTCACAGCTGTGGGATCTCTGATGTTACTTCACCTTTCTGGTGGGCTCAGCTCCCACACCTATAAAAGGGGAGACTTCTGCCTGCTTCAGAGGAGGGGAGGGTGGGAAAGTGTTGTGGTCATTGTAAACCCTGAGCAGTGGCTTAGCAGGATCCCTCTGGGGGCAGCTGGTGACCTTGGGGCATTACGAAAGCAATGCTGCTGAGGTGGGCTGAGAACCAGAAGCCTGCGGTGAGGACGAGCAAAGGCGCAGTGGTCAGTTGTGTCAGGGACCTCCCCTCCCCCACAGCCCTTCTCCAAATCAGTGGACCTGCAGGGGGACAGCTCCTTACAGGTGGAGATCTCTGATGCAGTGAGTGAGCGGGACAAGGTGAAATTCACCATTCAAACCAAGGTGAGGCTGCATGAGGAGTGAGGGGGCCGTTCCAATGAGGCACCCACTTCCCTCAGCCTCTGCTGTCCCAGGGGATGGTGGGGAGGTGCCATCATAGCCTTTGGGCCTTCTTCCTCAACTGGCTCCTGCCCCTTGCCCCTCTGAGAAAGGGTATCTTGACTAGTTTCTGATTGCCTTTGCCTACGGCCCAAGTCCTAACTATCCCCCATCCACAATCCTGATGGAAGCATGGATACCTGAGCCCCATCTGGGCCTCACCTAGGGTGTTGGACTGGGGAGACCCCAAAGTGGGTGCCCAAAGAGCTTGAAGCAGGGTTTGGAGAGGAGAGCCACCTCAGACAGGCTTCCCGGCTTCCAGAGCTGCCTCCCTCACTTCGCCCAGACCGAGTTCTCAGTCATACGGCAGCATGAGGAATTCATCTGGCTACATGACGCCTACGTGGAAAACGAGGAATATGCCGGCCTTATTGTGAGGAGGAGCCGCTGGGTGGGCTGGGGCTGCGAGGGGCAGGACTGGGCGCTTGGGTGAGGATGGAAGGCTGGGCCAGGTTTCTGAATGTCCATGATGGCCTTCTCGGCAACAAGAGGTTGCTCAGCTCTGCCCCTCCTTTGAGCAGATCCCCCCAGCCCCTCCCAAGCCAGACTTTGAGGCTTCAAGGGAAAAGCTACAAAAGTTGGGTGAAGGAGACAACTCTGTCACTCGGGAAGAGTTTGCCAAAATGAAGCAGGAGCTAGAAGCGTGAGTACCACCTCCTTTCCTTCTCTGTGACAAAGCCCCAGCCCTCTCCTTGGGAGCCCCATGATCCAACCCCCAAATTCTATATCCCCTGGGGGTTAAGGGACCCTGACTCTGTCTGACCCCAGGGCTGCTGAGGGGGCAGGAGGCAGGATGATCAGGTCCAAGGAGGGCTATTCTCTGCAGGGAGTATCTAGCTATCTTTAAGAAGACAGTTGCAATGCATGAAGTCTTCCTGCAGCGCCTGGCGGCCCACCCCACCCTGCGGCAAGACCACAACTTCTTTGTCTTTTTGGAATACAGCCAGGATGTGAGCTGCACCGGAGCACAGGGGTCACCCCCTGGGGGTGGGGGCAGGGCTCAAGCCTCTGTCTCTTCAGCTCAGCTAGTGGCATGGGCCTGGGGTGGGAGGTGCAAATGCCCACCCCAACATCACACTCCCCCCGCATGTGCCTCAGCTGAGTGTTCGAGGAAAGAACAGGAAGGAGCTCCTTGGTGGGTTTCTGAGGAATATTGTGAAGTCTGCAGATGAAGCCCTCATCACCGGCATGTCAGGGCTCAAGGTGACCCTTGGGGCCCCTCTGGATTCCCCCCAGGACCTCAAGTCCACAGCAAAGATCCAGGCCCAGGGTGGCTATGGGAGGGAAGCCACTGGCCTAGAGGGAGATTTTGCCACCCCTGATTGTCAGTGGCTGCCATATTCTTGGTGACTTGGGTGTAAATGGGTCTTACCTTGCTTCCTTAGGAGGTGGATGACTTCTTTGAACATGAGAGGACCTTCCTGCTGGAGTACCACACCCGCATCCGAGATGCCTGCCTGCGGGCAGACCGTGTGATGCACTCCCACAAGTGTACGCAGGGCCCAATGGGCCATGGATTCCCTGACACCTCTCCCCAGCAGTCCTACTTCCCAGGGGGGAGAAGAGGAGGAAATACCATGTCTGGCCACAAATGCCAGGGGTGGGGCTTGATGTGCAGACCAATGAGTTCTGATGGAGGGCTGTTCCCAACAGGCCTGGCCGATGATTATATCCCTATCTCTGCTGCACTGAGCAGCCTGGGAACACAGGAAATCAACCAGCTAAAAACGTGAGGACTCCCCCTCCTGCCCTTTCTCTGTGCCTGCCCACCAGGGGTGACTGTGGAAGCCTACTATCAGCTCTAGGTGGGAGGCGCATAAGTGTCTCCTGGGATTTGACAAAGAGGCAAGATCTCCCCAAAGGAGGGCTAAGGGCAGGAAGGCTTGAAGCATCTGCCTAAGGCCCTTGCCTTAACTCCTCCCCATTGCTTCCTAGGAGCTTCTTCAAATTGGCAGAGCTCTTTGAACGACTAAGGGTAAGTACTGCCTTCTGTGATGAAAGGCCATCCAATAATCCTTTTCAGGGAATAAAGTCCTGGAAAAGGGTAAAGTTCCAGGATCACTTTGGAATGTTCAGTGATAACTTGGGTCCAATGATGCCCTGGACTTACCCTCCAGGCTAGTTTAATAAGAGGTGGAGTGGAGGCAGGGACCCAGCCTTAAATTAAGTGTGTGTGGAACTGAGCTTGGGGAGCCATTTACAAGGATGTGCCTGCCACACGTGACTCGGGCCCTTTGCACTGTGCTGCCAACATCCGGCCCCAGACCTATTCTTTCTGAATTCTCAGTCACTGGTGTGCCGAATTTCCAAACTGTGTCGGACTACATCTCTTCTCTGCTCAAGGCCTATCAGGGACCCTGCACCTTCCAGAAACTGCCCAAGACATAAAGCCCAAAGTCCTTAGCTTACATTTTAGGCCTTTCATGATCTGGCCACTGCCATCCAAGTGCCCCCACTGAACTTGTTTCCCTGAACACATACCAGACCTGCACACCTCTAAAGCCTTTACCGGATGTCTAATTCCTACTCAACCCCAAAGATTCAAATCTGATACTGCCTCCTCTATGACACCTTCCCTGACCTGCTCCCCTTAAATATCAGGGTTTGACCTAGAGTGGTTATCAAGTGACTGCTGGATTGCTAGATGAGCAGCAGTCCCCTAACCCTGAGCTGCCACCCGGCAAGCTCCCTCCCTAGCCTCCACCTTCCTGATTCAGAAGCTGGAGGGCCGTGTGGCCTCAGATGAGGACCTGAAGTTGTCAGACATGCTGAGATACTATACGCGCGACTCACAGGCAGCCAAGGTGAGGTGGCCCCAGAGCAAACCTCAGGGCTGGGGGCCAATGGGACCGGAGCAACCAGGGAGGTAGGTACATGAGAGCCCCTCCTGGCCCCAGGACCTGCTTTATCGGCGGCTGCGGGCCCTGACCGACTATGAGAATGCCAACAAGGCTTTAGACAAAGCACGCACCAGGAACCGGGCAGTGCGGACTGCTGAGAGCCACCAGCAACTGTGCTGCCAACGCTTTGAACGCCTCTCAGACTCAGCCAAGCAGGGTAAGCCCCGCGGCCCTGAAGCCCGATACTGGGCTGCCTACCCTGCCAAGGTTCCCATTCCTCTCTGCTTCTCTCCAGAGCTCATGGACTTCAAGTCTCGGCGTGTCTCCTCTTTCCGCAAGAACCTCATTGAGTTGGCGGAGCTGGAGCTTAAACACGCCAAGGTGAGCCTCCCATCCTTATCAGGCCCTCCTGCTGCCTCCCCAACCCCCAGGCCTCTAGGTTCTTACCAAGTATGTCTGTTTAGGGGAGAGGATCAGGCAGCTGAGAGCAGTCCCAGCTGAGGTTCAGGGCCTTTGACAGTAAGCCCTCAATAAACAGCAAGCTGTTACTGCTGAGGACAGCAGTGAGGGGAGGGTGAGGACAGTTATGAGGGGCACCGTCTCAGGAAGCGTGGTGGCACTGGCAGGGGGACATCCAGGACCTCTCTCCTCTGCAGGCTAGCACGCTGCTTCTCCGGAACACTCTTGTCACTCTCAAAGGGGAGCCTTAGAGCAGCCAGCCTGCTGCTCTGGGGCATTTAGTGACATGAGTCCCCCAGACCTCCCACCCCAGCAAGATGTCTCCTTTCACACCACAGCAGCCACTAGCCATGCCCCATTACCTCCCAGGGCAAACTCAAGCCCCATGCCCACTCCAAGGTGCCAAGCCCTGCAAGAGGATGGCAGGGCAGCATGGGCACTGTACTTGGCCACAGGTAAGCTGAACCCCAACATGGGGGAGCCCAGACTTCCCTTCCTAGGGGGCTGAGGGGCAACCTCCATTCATCCTCTGGTTCCAGAGTTCAGCTGTCCCCAGCCTGTTCACAAATAAAGAGCCTGGTTCTGTAACAAGGAGGCCTGCTTTGTCCTCACTTCCCACGGCTCCAGGGCTCACCAGGCATCCCTGCTACCAGGGCACTATGGAGACCAGATCCTGCGGGAGCAAGGGAAGCACCCTGCAGCATCCTCAGCCATTTCCCAGATTGCCAGCTGACTTTCCATAGGAAGGACAAAACCCAGTACTTAAAACCCAGCAGTCTTCAAGGCATGTCACCACCACTCCTGGCATGGACCACACTAAGACTAATCACAACTCCTCTACACCTATTTTCTAAGCAAAATGGGAACTACCTTACCCTTCCCTGCTTCCCTCCCAGATACTGACTGGCAAGCTCCAAGAAACTCTTAAGGAACCAGCTCTAACTCGAGGATTTTTCAGTTCAGTTTACTTGGATGGAGGTATTAAATCCCGCATTACCATCCCTAGGACTAGACTGCAAGGATACCTTTACCTCCTGGGCAGGTTCAAGCCCAAAATACAGGCTGGAGAGCCCACAGCAATGCTGGCAAAAGGCTTGGGGCTCTAGCCAACACCCTCTTGGTTAAACACAGGGAGGTGGGGCCCAAAACACATGGGTCTGAAGTCCTGAGCTCCACCTGGTTGGCCCCACCCTGGACTCTAGCCACATCTACATAAGGCCAAAGGCTCAACCTGACTTCTGACTCACAGAAGCCACTGGACCCAGCCCTCATAAATGAGTCAAGTCAGCTCCTCAGGGAAGAAGGTAGCAAAAAGACCAAACTCAAGAGGCTACCTGTGACTTGCAATCTCACAGCTCACATCTGGGCAGGACTGAACGGGGAATCAGAGAAGGGACCTCACTGCCCCACTGCCCATCGGGGACAAGGCTACAGAAGCAGTTCAGACACAAAGCTCCTCCTGCTCCACGGCCCCTGCAGACATGCTCTGGCTCAGCTACCTCCTAAACAACCAGTCTAGTCACCTGTAGGAGTGGGGACTGTCAGAAGGGAAGCTCAGCCAGTTCTCTGGGGCGAGGGTGTAGGGGCTGGTTAGAGGTAAGACAGAAGGGGTGCAGCTTACACTTCCAACATACTCCCCCCACAAGGTTCCCTGGGCCCCAACGCTGAAACAAATACCCTATTAGTGAGGCTTTTTATTGTTGTGTGTCTTTTTTTTTTTAATTGAAGGTTCCTTACTGGTCCTACTTCCATGAGTGGCCATGACCAGTTGGAAAAGGGGAGGGAAACCAGGCGGCGTGGGGAGGGGTCATCTCCACAACATTCCATTTATACACAGAACTAAACAAACAAGCACAGAGTCACTATTGCGGTTAGAAGTTGGCAGCTTGGGAAACGGAGAACAGGTGGGGAGTTGGGATATCGTTAAAAAAACACAGACCCCCCCCCCCAAACTGGGGTGGCTGGGGGGAACTTGGTCTTCTTCAACCCAAGAATAATCGTAAGATCAAAGCTGTTTGGGAAGGCCAGAACCGTCAGGGGTGGAGGGAAGAGGAAGGTCCAGGGGGTGGGGGGGCTGTTTGGCAACTGGGTGAAGGGATTGCCCTCCCCCTGCTGGGATTCCCCCCAGCCCCTCCGGTCTGGCAGAAGGGGGCAGCCTGCAACCCCCATGGGCAGGTCTGGGGCTGCCAGATGCTCCGGGCAGGGGGCTGGAGGGGGCTCACAAAGGCTTGCCCTCCAGGGAGATGACAGCGCTGCCCCCCAGCTTCTCTGCCAGAGTGCAGCGGTCCTTGACCTCCTCGTAGCAGTTTGCTTGTAATTCATGCTTGATCCCTGTGGGGAAAGGGGGGGGGGGGTCCGTTATGTGAGCAGGAAGCAGTCGGGTGGCAGGGGGTAGTTTATGGCTGGGAAGGAGCCAATCAGAACAGATGGAAGGGACGTGGTTACTTTCCAAAGAGGCAGGGACAAGGAGGGGGAGGAACTTCTGCCATGCCAGTCACCCCACCCTGCAGCCAAGGCCTGGGCAGAAGAAAGGGCATGTGGCACTACCAATGCTGGCCCTTACCCGTCAGCTTCTTCTTGATGGCATCCTTGGAGCTGGCATAGATCATTTTGCTCTTAAGGGGTGCAGACTCAGGAGCCCTGGAAGGAAATAAAAACTTGCAGCAAAGTCTCCTCCAAGTCTAGCAAGTGCCCTCAAGCAATAGGTGACTTCGAGAGAGAAACACTTGAGCTGGCCTCTTGCATTCAAGTTTTTATCAAGTTCCTCACTGACAAGTGTTCTGTTACAACGCCCCCCACCCCAAACACACACCTGATTAATCAGGAGCCAGAGTTCCCACCCTGAGAAGGGGGGGGGGGTGAGACAGAGGCAGTATAGGTAACACAAAGAAGTGCCTGCATGAGGAGCTCACCAGAAGATAAACACCAGGTCCTCCTTCTTGCTCTCCTTGGTCTCATAGGTTGCATCATAGAGGGCGTAGCGGCAGTCCTTGTCCGGCAGCATCTTGACAAAGGTGGCGTAGGGATCATCTACAGTCTGGCCCACATCACCTACCAGGATCTCCTTGCCTTCCTCCAGGATGATGTTCTTCTTGTCCTCGCTCAGACAGAAGAGCACAGCCTTCTTGCGCTTCTTCACCTCCTCTGGTGTCGAAGACTTACGCACCTTCATGTCATTGAACACTTTGATGACTCCATCAGAGACAGCCACACCAGAGGCCTGGGGGACCAGCCACACATACCTCATGAGAAAAAATTTCTGGGACTCCCCCTGAAGTCCTTCCTTTGCTTTCTGAGGAGACCTGTCTGGATGCCAACCAACATACTATAGTCCTCAGCCCCAAGACATCATTAATCCTCTCCCCAAAATAAGTGTCCCTATTATCCCACCCAAGCCACTGTCAAAGAACCAGATGAGACACAACCCCAAAATGGCAGCCACAGAAGAGACCTCTGATCACCTCATTCAGCATCATTCCTCCCCAACCCAACATCTTACAGGTTAGAAATTGAAGACCTGTGAAAAGCAGAACCTTAACTGAGACGGGAGCCCAGAATTGGAAGAATCCACAGGCAACTGACTCCTTTCCTACTCACATTACTCAATCTCAGCTTTTAGATAAAACTGCTGACTCAGAACTTCAGATAGGTAAAGAAAACCCAGACATCCAAATTACAGCCATCTCGTCTGGAAAGAGCGAGCCAGGCCCCCACAATGTTAGATGGGACACCAAAGGTGATCAACAGTTGAAGCAAAAAGACAGTAGCTCAGTGCAGTTATTACACAAACTATCCTCTTCTCTGTTGGGGTCTCCCTCAACCAAAGAATTACAAACCCTAGTTAAGGTCCTACATGACAACTCCCTATTGTCTGGGGAAAATGCTGGCCCCAGAAGGTCACTGACAGAAATACATGGGGCAAACGCAAGCGCCCAGGTCCCTGAGAGCCCTTTATACTTCTATTCTGGGTTGTATTGGGGCCATCCTAGCCCGGAAAGGCAGCGACTGTCCACGATGAAATCTGCCGCGCCCCCCCTCCCGGAACTGCAGAGGAAGTGGGGCACGTGACTCAGCCGCTTCCGGAGTAGGCGGGCAAAGAAGCTTGGCTAGTCTCGGCCCCCTCCCGGAGAAAGAAACCCACAGCCAGAAGCATCAGCAACGCCAGGGCCTCAACCCGAAAGAATCGCTTTTACAGGCCGGCATATCAGCCACCTCGGCTGCGGGCCGGAGCCTCGGCAAATTACACAACCTTCGGTTCTCGGCGCCTTCGGACCGAACACGGGCGGGGTGGTTTCCGGGCGGTGCCCGCCTGGGTCACTTCCCTAAACTTGGCTCCACCCTCAGGCCCCATCCGGAAAAGCCGATGGCCCCGCTTGTCCAGGGCTTCGGGCCCAGCGGTCAGGCCCGAGCGTGTGCGCACGCGCCAGCCAACAGCGCCGTTCCAGCCTTCGCCTGGTGTGCAGAGCCGAGAACCCAGCTGGCTTTGTGGGCTACGCTCCGGAACAGGGCCGTGGCCTCTGCGGTGTTCGCTCCGTGCCGCGCAATGCGAGTCCCTAATCCCGGGCGCCCACTCCCGGACCCTGACGCCCGCGCATCCCCACCGCCCCCGCCCCTCCCGGGCGCAGGCATCCCTGCCACCTGCTCTCGAGACAGACCAGCCTGCCGAGGGAGGATGACGCGGAAACAGGAACAGCCCTTGGGTGGGGCGCGCGCGCCAAGGCTGCTCGCGCGCTTTTCCTTCGCCGCCCCCGGGCCGGGTTTGGATGCCGCGTGCTCCTGTCGAGCGCGCGCTCCCGTGAACCGGCTCACTTCAGCGCCGCTGCAGGGCGCAACACTTGCGGCTCCGCGAGGGGCGGGCGCGCGCCTCGGACCCCTCCCCCACGGCTAGTGTCCGCGCGGGCGCACCAGAAAGGTGGGGGAGGGGAAGGGAGGCCAGGGGGCGCGCGTGCGACGTTCCATCCAGCTATCTCTGGCGTCCGCGGGCGCGCACGCGCGTCCCGGCGACGCCCGCCCCTCAGCACGAGACCCTCATCCCGCCAGGGGTGCTGGGGGAGGGGATGCCGACGTCGCTCCCCCGTCCCCTCCCACACGCGAGACGACCGACTCGCAGCCGCCTCCCTCAGGCACCGTGGCCTGGCGCTCACCATGTTTCCGGAAGCAAAAAGGAGACAGCAAGGAGAGCCAGAAAAGATGAGAGCCGCTGCAGCTGCTGCCGGGATCCGACTGAACACGGCCTCTCCCGGCCCCTTCCGTTTAGTATGAGCCGCACAATGAGGGGCGGGGCGGGCTTCCGGCGCTCCCACTGCTGGCCGACGGGAAATGAAGTCCAAGGGTGCTGCGCCTTCCTCGAGCTCGCTGGGTAACGGAGTCTTTTTCGTCCCCAGTCCTCCCAGCACCCCATTGCTTACCGGGAAATGTAGTCCGAGACAGGCGAGAGAGGCGGGGCTATGGCACGGAGAGCGCGCCCATTGGTCAAATTTCCCAGGAAACGCTCCAAACTGAGAAGGACGCTCGGGTAACATGACCCGAAAATGAGCCCCAACTTCGCAGCTCTTCACCCCGTGGTGAAACGGTTTCCTTTTTTTTTTTTTTGAGGGCAGTGTCACCGGCCCTCACATGTGGGGCCCGAACCGGGGCCGCTGGCTTCCGAAGCCAGCGTTTAACCACCGCGCCACTCGGCCGGCCCAAGATGGATTTTTACGGAAACCGTTTCGGAGCCGGCCGAGAGGCACGGTAGTTAAGCGCTGGCTTAGGAAGCTAGCGGCCCCGGTTCGGGCCCCACATGTGAGGGCTGGTGACACTTCCCTCAAAAAAAAAAAAAAAAAAGAAAAGAAAATCCATCTTGGCACTTTCTGGATCCTTTGGTGTGAAAATTTTGAGTGAATTAGTATTTTGCTTTTCTAAAGCTAAGCAACTATCCATTGGCCTGGAATCCAGTCTTTAAGCAAGGAGAATCGCAAGTATAAGACACCTTTAATCCAGTAAACATTGAGCACCTTCCATGTGCAAAGCCACACTTGGCTTCTGAGAAAAGACCATATGAAACTTCAATAAAATAAGAGGAAAAAAAAATAAAAAAGGCTACAAGGAAATATTTGAAAATAGATGTGTCGTTTTAAACGTTTGGCAAATTCACAAGGCACTAAAGGGAGAAGGGCAGGCATTTGTGCATTCAACTCAAGGATTATGTGCCTTTTACTACACAACAAAAGAGGAAATATAATAGATATTAAATCAGACTTGAATCATGTTCTTGAGTTGAGAACCAAGCATTTAGTTAATACCCGCAAAAATTGAGACATAAGTTTCACCAAAAGAAATGGGGTGGAGGACTCGGGAAGATTTCGTTGGCTTCAAACAATGACCATGGCTTCACTGTGCAGGCAGAGATGAAAGGGTCCCAAACAAATAAATTAGGGCTATTGATCCTACAAGCGTAATAAAGGGTGTAAATGAAGAGCTGAAAGCCCGTTCTTCACGACGAGGAGAGCGACTCCCTGGAGTGGGGTACCTCGCAGAGCATGCCGGGGGTTGTAGTCGGGGACGTCTCGCCGCACCGCCCACAAACTGAGCTACGGGGAGCCCCGGGTGAAGGCCAGTTAGATCCCTGCCTACCCCCAGCGACCCTGCCTGAAGAGAAAACTGGCTCCACCTTTTTCGAGCCTCAGAGTTGCCAAGAGCAACGAAGGGGGGGAGGAGAATATCGCAGTTACCCCGGAGACGCGCTCTTGCCCGCCCCTAGCCCCGGGATGCCCTAGATGTCCTTATTAGGACAAGAGACTAGAGGGGGCGGGACCAACCCTAACCAAGGCTGGAGGCTCCTTATAAGGCAGCGTCGGACGGGAGGCGGGAGTTCGTAGTAGGCTGGGAGGCGGGTTCGCGGCTGGGTGGAGTCTGAAGGGGCGGGCCTGTAGCTCCAGCGGCTGCCGTTTCACTCCAAGGCCTTAGACTAGCTCCTCGCGACTTCCGGTATGACCGCTGGGGGTTGCTTCAACTCCCAAGCGAGACCTTTGTGCCCAGCTCCTGCATACGTGTCCCTCATCCTGGTACCTTTTTTGCAGAGATGTACCATCTCAATCCTCTGAGGGTCCCCCACCTCCATCCAATAAGTCACTAAAACGGCGAAATGTTCACCCCTTCAGCCCTTGTCAAGGCTTCTTACTCCCAGCTGGTTTCCCCAAATCCAACCACGTGCCCCTCTCAGCCACCCTCTTAACCTGCCAGGATGCCCAACATCTCCTACTTGTCCCTCTTCTTGTCCTATGTTACCCTCCCCCCGTCCTACTAACTTTGGCCTTCCCTGCACGTCCCTGACTTCGCAGCCCTTCCCACTGCCCTGTGTTGTCCCCCGCGGCTCGGGATCACCATTTCCTCGGAGGGACCTTCAGCTCCTTCTGCGTTACTTTTGTGTGCTTACACCCTGTACTTCCTAGATGCCGCTCCTACATATATACACCTGCACCTGTTTGTCTCCCACCCCCCACCTCTCAGGCTTTTCACAAGCCCAGTCTCTCCAGAGTCCTCCGTCAGGGTGAGGCTGAAAATGACAGCCTCAGATTACGTGGTTAAGCGCCGCCCCAGCGAGCCCTCCCAGCCACAAGGGGGCGCAGTCCGCCTTTCTCTTGCCTTCACAAAGAAGACCGCCCTAGACTCTGGGTGGGAGGAAGGGGCGGGTCAATGCTCGGGGCCTGGGTGGGGTGCGTCTCAAAGGCTGGTTCTTACAGGGAGGGGCGAGGGGGCGAAAGACCGTAGATACAGTGCTCGGCACCAACCACTCAAGAGTTGTGGGAGGGCAGCAGGAGGTTATCCTCTAGTAAGTGACCCTCATGGGACCACGTGATTGAAGAAGTCCCGCCTTCACCCTCCTGAGTCAGGCGTTCGAATCCTGTTTCCAATCTGGGCGTCTCGGTACCGCCTGCGTGAGGCGCCAAAGCCCTAGTCCTGGGGCTCATGGCGGCGCCGGTCCGTCTGGGCCGGAAACGCCCGCTGCCGGTGTGCCCCAACCCGCTCTTTGTACGCTGGCTGACCGAGTGGCGGGACGAAGCAGCCAGCAGGGGGCGCCGCACGCAATTCGTGTTTCAGAAGGTGGGTCTCGGCTCCTCCTGAAGACAGGTGCTGGCGGAGCCAGATGACTAGGCCAGCCCTGACCCGCTATGGTATCCCCTACCCCCGCCAGGCTCTGCGCTCCCTCCGGCGTTATCCACTGCCCCTGCGCAGCGGTAAAGAAGCTAAGATCCTACTGCATTTTGGAGACGGGCTCTGTCGGATGCTGGACCAGCGGCTGAAACAGCACCGATCATCTGGCGGTGAGCTCTGGGGGCAGGGGTCGGTGGTTCCCTGAGTCTCCCCCAGGTGCAGGCTCCGTAACCATGTGGGATACCTTAACTTCAAGCGCCCCTCTCCCGTCCAAGGTGCTGTTTGACCTAGGGCTAGTGGCTGGCTCTCGTAGAGCCTCACTGCTTTCACCTACCACACAAGTTGGCAGCGTCCCAGATCCTCCCACTTGCTGAATTCCGTGGGGTCCGGGGTTGACTCTCTTTTGCTTCTGCAGGTGACCATGCCCCAGGTTCATCTGGAGCAAAGAGTCCAGCCCAGGAAGGTCCACCTGCTGACGTCCAGGACTCTGCCATGCCAGTGAGGATGGGGGCAAGGAAGGGACTGTGGGGGCACCAGGAGTGAGATTTTATGGCTTGGGGGACTTAGCAGGCCTGGGTCCAGATCTCCCCACCAGTGATACTTGGCCTTGGGCAGATGACTTAGTTTTTCTTGTACTTGGTTTTCTCATTTGTAGATGGGTACACATATGTTGATTGATAGAGTCAGTTTTATGATAAAGCTATTTAAGGGGCCAAGCCCAGTAAGTTGTGGGGATTGCTGTTTACTGAGTTTTCTTGTCTTATCACTTCTGTCCTGCAGTGGGTGGTAGAACTGACACTGGACCAGGCTGATTGCACTATCCCACAAGTCTCCACTGTCTCATCCCAACTTTGCAAGCCATCATCCCATCATTTGTCCTGTTTTACAGATCTGGGAACTGAGAGGCAGCTGAGTGACTTGCCCATGTAGTCTGCAGAGATAGAACCCGAACCTCAGCCCTGTCAGGGATTCAGTTTACAATGGTTGGCTGTTTGACTTTCATGTTCAAAACCCTTTGTATCTTTAAGGTTTTGGTCCAGCCCAAAGCGGGAGGCTCTGGCAGCTACTGGCCAGCTCGGAACTCAGGAGCAAGAGCAGCATTGCTGCTGCTCTATAGGGAACACCTGGTGAGTGCCTAACTACACCCAGAGTCAGGGCAACCGAGGCAGTGGGGCATGAGGCCCCTGGAAGAGACTGGCCCGGGCACTGAGCCTGCCTTGGTTACATTTCTGCCTTGGTTACAGCATCCTAGTGGCCACAGCTTCCTAACCAAGGAGGAGTTGCTGCAGAGGTGTGCCCAGGAGACGCCCGGGGTGAGCACTGAGGTGGGAAAGGTTGGGACCAAATGGCTCTGGATCTGACCTTGAGCCCACCAGAGGCTGCCCTTCTCAGGAGCCAGCAGTAGCTTGGGGCCCAGGGAGCTGGACACCTGGTAGCACCAGGTGTTCTCTAAGGATCTCCTCACCTATGGACAGGTAGCTTCTGGGAGTGCTCGACCCTGGCCAGCCCTCCGCTCCCTCCTCCACAGGAACCTGGTCCTCAGGACACACCAGCCAGCCAGGTAGGGCCAACTACCGGGGATGCAGGAGGCAGGGAGGGGGAGTATGCATGATGTTTTGGGAATTGCTGTTCCCAGCAATTCCCAGGCCTCATGTTGTTGAGCTTGGGAGAAAGGAACGGCCTTACCCCCAGGAGCCCACAATGTTGGAGTAGTGGGAGGGTCTGAGAGACAGAGCAGTGAGGGTGAGGAGGAGAAGGTGCAACAGATTATCGGGGGAGCAGAAGGTCTTTGCTAAGGACATGGCATTTGACACACCTTAGAATTCAGAGGGTAGAGATGCAGGAGGAGGGAACAGTATGAGCAAAGTTGGGAGAAGGAAAGTGTCTGAGACGTACTGCAGACCTGAGGAATGGCCCTGGGCAGATCCAGAGGACAGTAATTGGTGGGGGCAACAACACAGCCTGGGGGGTGATGGTGGAAACCACTGGACTTCTTCGTGCAGGGTCACCAAGAGGGTGTGAGGCCAGCCTAGCTGGGGGCAGGCAGGAAAACCTGCCAAGTATGAGCAAAGTATTCGTCTCTTCTGCCTACTAGGTACTCACTGACCCCGGAGGGTCTGGAGCTGGCCCAGAAGCTGGCCGAGTCAGAGGGCCTGAGCTCGCTGAGTGTGGGCATCGAGCCAGAGGAGCCCCCTGGGGAGGAGCCAGAAGTGCCAAGATCCTTCTCAGCTGAGCTGTGAGGAGGGGAGGGAGGGAAGGGGGCAGTGGAGAGAAACGGGGAACGGGGTCTCAGAAACAAGGCCAATACCCCACCCGTCTCCATCCCTACAGCTGAGCTGTGGCTGTCCCACTTCCACTGGGTTTGGAGGGAAACTGCCCTGGCAGTGGGGCAACCCTTCTTCACCCTCCCTCCTCCCCCCGTAGTGGCGCCAGTGAAGGCAATGTCCAGGAGCCGCAGCTGGAACTGAGGCCTGGAGAGTACAGGGTGCTGTTGTGTGTGGATGTTGGCGAGACCAAGGGGTGAGTGAGGTGGAAGGAAGTGAAGGAGAGGATGCTGGGGGTGGCACTGGCCTGCCCTGACCTAAGCCTCCTGCCTTGCAATTCCAGGGCAGGGCACAGATCAGAGCTGATCCGCCAGCTGCAGCGGCTGCACGTGACCCATACAGTGCGCAAGCTGCATGTCGGGGACTTCGTGTGGGTGGCACAGGAGACCAGGCCCAGAGACCCAGGTGAGGGCATGGACATGCAGGTGGGTGTCAGAGGCAGGGCCTGGTGGGTGGGGGGATGTAATCCAATGGGACCCTTCTTGGCCTCTCTACAGCGACACCTGGGGAACTCGTCCTGGACCACATCGTGGAGCGCAAGCGGCTGGATGACCTGTGCAGCAGCATCATTGATGGCCGCTTCCGGGAGCAGAAGGTTCCTTTCACCGCCTACCACACCCCCTGCTCCCTGCCTGTTCTGGGGGCCTCTTTCTCAGCCAGGAGGGATCCAGGGGACTTCCAGGTGGCCTTGAGGCAGAGCTCTCACAACGCCAGCCATACCCCATTAGAGCTGTTTCAGGGCAGCCCTGAGATCAGACTCCCTCAGGCCCCTCCAGGGTCACAGCAGGTGCGCAGGGCGTCTGGCTGGGCTGAAGAGCATATTAAAGACCTCTGGGGTGTCCAGCCCCTGCAGTCTGATGTAAATAAGGAGTGATTGTATCGGTCACTGCAGTGACTGTATAGGTATTGGCTTTGGGGCTAACCACATAGTCAGAGACCATGTATAGGCTGAGAGAGACTTGAAGAATGGGCATCATTCAAAGATGGCAGATGAACTTCCCATGCAAGAGTAACAGCATGAACAAAGGTGTGGAGGCCACTCTGAGACAGGTAGAAAGACTGGGGAGGATGAAGAGGTGAATTGGTGAGCGTAGTATCCCACTGGCGATGTTGAGTGTGACATGATGGATAGTGCAGCATAGGGGCATCCAGGCCTGACCCTCCCTGTCCCTCTTTCTACCTCCCCAGTTCCGGCTGAAGCGCTGCGGCCTGGGGCACAGAGTATATCTGGTGGAGCAGCATGGCTCAGTACACAATCTCAGCCTTCCCGAGAACACGCTGCTGCAGGCTGTCACCAACACTCAGGCGAGCTGGGAGGGCAGGGCCAAGCTGGCAGGGACCCCATGAATCATTGCTCAGCTTGGGCCAGGAGCCATCTCCCTCTGTTGGGTTTTCTTCTCCAGGTCATCGATGGCTTCTTCGTGAAGCGCACAGCAGACATTAAGGAGTCAGCTGCCTACCTGGCCCTCTTGACCCGGGGCCTGGAGAGACTCTACCAGGTGAGCAGGTACACCTGTTTGGCACTGGGCCCTTACCTGGGCCCTGTGCTCCTCCCAGGAAGGCAAGGCAAATGAGATCCCTGTTCTTCAGGTTGGCCCACTGAGGCCTAGGATCAGGCAAGGACTGTCTGGGGTTTTCCCTAAGGCTCTGGCCTGGCTTCAGTCCCCTCTTCCCTCAGGGCCATACTCTACGCAGTCGCCCCTGGGGAATCCCAGGGGACCCCGAATCAGGGGCTGGCCCTTCCCCGAAACCTCTCTGCTCACTGCTTACCTTCAAAGACTTCAACACGGGAGCCATCAAGAACAAGGTACTGCCTCTGCCCAGCTCCTCCTTATGGGGTCCAGCCCTAGACCACCCCTGGCATTGTCCTCTCCTGACCCCAGGCCCAGTCCGTGAGGGAGGTGTTCGCCCGGCAGCTGGTGCAGGTGCGAGGAGTGAGTGGGGAGAAGGCAGCAGCCCTGGTGGATCGGTACAGCACCCCCGCCAGGTAGGCCCCCACCGAGCCCCTTGGGGGTCCACTGCTCTTGTCCTCCCTGCATGGAATTCAGCTCAACCAGTGCTTTGTCGGGGATCTGGTTCTGAGGGCTGTGCCGACGTGGAGACAGGCAGGCTCAGCTGAAGCCAAGGAGCTCATGGAGGTTGGGTGGTGAGCAAGACAGTGCCAGCCAGGGCCAAATAGTATCTCAGGTGTTGCGGGAACCCATAGTAAGGAGGGAGATATTCCACCTAGCGTAGCAAAGTAGTTATCTTGGAGGAAGGGGTTGGGCCATAGACTGGGCCAAGAACTTGGAGAACACTTGCAGGAGTATGAAGGGAGGGTGAGCAGAATGGATCAGGGCCTTGAATGCCAGGCTCAAGAAGTGGCAGTGGCCCTGACTCCTTTAACCCATGCTGACAACCCCTCCTGCCTGTCTCCCCTCCTGCCTGTCTCACATGACTTCGGCCTAAGCTGGGCCAGAGTCAGCCATTGTCAAGCCTTAGCAACTCAAACGCCCCACTCCATCCCCAGCCTACTGGCCGCCTATGATGCCTGTGCCACCCCCAAGGAACAGGAGATGCTGCTGAGCACTGTCAAGTGTGGGCGACTGCAGAGGTGAGGCAAGGGGCAGAACCTGGAGAGTGGCTAGGGCCAAAGTTGCTGTGGCAGGGACCTGATCCTCACTAGCATCTCTCTTGGTGCAGGAATCTGGGGCCCGCTCTGAGCAGGACCTTGGCCCAGCTTTACTGCAGTTCCAGCCCGCTGACCTGAGCTTGGCCACGAGACAGCTCTGAGCCCCCATCTTCCAAGGCTGGGCAGCCTTTTAACCAGAATCTTCGGGGCTCACAATAAAAATCTAAGTATTTTGCAGCTTTATGTGTTATGGAGGAGATACTAGGCCCTAGGGCCTTGTAAACTATCCAGGCAGAACTAGGGAGCCCATGGGGTCCAGTGGTTTTTAAACAGAACTCCTCAAGACCTTAGGGTTCCCTAGTGGAGTGACTGAGTCTGACAAGGAGCTAAAGTCAGTGAGGCGCTGCAACTTGGAATCTAGTTTGTCATCAGAGGGTCCCTGATAAATAAAATTTCCTTGAATAAAAGGAATTTTATCCAATTTTCCAAGGCTTGGGGGAAACAGTTTGAAAAGCACTAACAGCCCAATTGCCTCATTTTATGGATTGGAAAACTGAGGCCCAGGGAGCCACTAGGATTTGTCCAAATGGATAGTTTGAGGCCAGCGTCTCCTGGCACCGTCTGGAGCAGGCTTTCTCAGGCTTCCTGCAAAACCGCCAAGTCCAAATTTCTGATGGGATCTAGAGTGTGCAGCCTCATTACCTCCTCCCTTCTCAGTGATTCTGACGCCCATGGTCCATAGACCAATCCCAGCCTTGGGACACATTTCCCAACTCCTGCCAATGGGTTCCCCCTCAGCCTGAGCTGACCTGCTTTAGGTGGACTTGGCCTGCCCCCCACAAGCCTGGCCCTTTCCCCAGCCTGGGGTTCACTAGAGTGTTACCCACCCACCTCAGCCATCAGGACTCCTTCTTTCTCCCTTTATTGCCTTTCTCTCTCTACCCTTCACAATAGCATCTTCCCTTTTAGCAGGACAGTCATTCCTGAGCTCCAGGCTCCTTGGCTCCAGGGATCTCCCCCTCCCTGAGGGCTCCTCCCAATTCTCAGAAGGTGTAGGCCCCCACGAAGACGGTGAGTCTCAGTACAGAGCTGGCCCGGTAGCTCATGAGGGAGTTCATGGTTACCATCTCGAGGTCCAGCACATACTCCCGGGGCCCCGTCACAGGCCGGGCGAGGACCAGCATGGCGCTGACATTGTTGATTTGCTGCAGGGCACAATGGGTGGGGGGGGACATGTGGATTGCATCAACCTGTATGCCAGGACCCTCCCCAGCATTGCCTCCCTGCCCCATGTTTTGCACCCACCACCAGTTGGCTGTGAAGTAGAGAGCCCTGGCCAGGTTGTGACCCCAGGCTCTCATCCAGCTCTATGACACCCTTTAACATCTCTCCTGCACCCAGTCTCCTGCCCTCAGAAATCTCCCACTGGTGCTCTTCCTACCCTTCCCAGCTAGTTCTTTTGTCTAATCAAGGTCAACTGATGATTCAGGACCAGGTATGAGACTTTGGGGAATGGTGGTGCCTTTGGTGACCTGCAGCAGGCAGTCGCCCCTTCAAAGCATTTAAATTGCAGGACGAGGAAACAAGCACTGATAGCACACAAACCCTTGCGCCCCTCTCACTGTGAGTCACACCTGGACCCCCACTGTGAGTCACACCTGGACCCCCACTGTGAGTCACACCTGGACCCCTCCCTCCTAACAGTTCTACCAGCAGAGCTGATTCTCTGACCCCAGACCCCTGCACCAACCCCTGCTGCCTCTCTCTCCAAGGCCCAGTTCCACTTGCTTGCCCTTCTGGGACTCTGCTCTGCCTGTTACCTTAGAAGGCCTCTCGTGTCAGTCAGTTCCTGTTCTAAGGGTTAGGAAATTGAGGCCAGATACGGAAACCAGTGGAGGCACTCAAACCCCAGTGTCTTGAGTGCCTGGTGAGAATTGGATTTAACAATCTGTACTTTGTACCAAGGGAATTTAGAACACCCCTACTTTCTATGGAAATTCTGCCTCCTGGGGGCGGGGCTTTGAGAAGAGACAGGGCATGGTGGCATAACGGAATCTCCCACTTAAGGTTTCCTAGAATTCAGTTTTGGATTATGCATGTCATTTGAGGGGTGGGTTAGGGGAAAGTCTTACCCTAATATAGAAGTCCCCCTGTGAGTTTCCAGCACGGATCTGAAAGGCATTGTAGGCTCCGGGATAGACAGAGGTCGCTTGGATCTGAAACACGTCAGCAGGCACACTCCGCTCCGAGGTGATGCTCATGTAGCGGTGCACGATGGACGAGGGCTGCTCCCGGCACAGGGGGCTGGAGGCTGGACAGAGGCAGCGACTGGGAACCCGAGATGGGAACACGAATGAGGTCCTAGCCCATTCTCCAAAGTTGGCTCACCTCCAAAATTGGGGATCCTGAAAGCATCCTCCCACTTACAACAGCATGCATGGTTTAGTCGTGAAGGACTATACCATCAGCCCTCAGTGCACTTGCCAGTCCTAATAGATGCCAGTCAGTGCTAGAGCCCTCTGGGATTTATAGTTTAGGTGGGGGCCTGACATCGAGTCGACTCACTTGTCAGACACCTGGACGTAAGGCTCCACGCATCGGTTGGTATCCACACAGCGGTAGCCCCCATAGAAATTGACACAGGTTTGGGCCTCAGAGCACTGGTGTGCACCGGACTCGCACTCATCAATGTCTGTCAGGGGAGAGGGGCTGGAACCTGGACGTCAGGCCAACCAACCCCTGACACCACCCTGCCCTGGGCAACCTGTACCTTGGCAGAGGCGTGTGGCCAGCAGCTGGTAGCCCTGTGGGCAGTGGCACGAGAAGCGACCTGGCTCGTTAACACAGCGGTACTGGCAGAGGTAACTGGAGTAGCTGCACTCGTCAATATCTGAGGGAGAGTGGGAATGAAGACTCTGGGTCAAGGGAAATCCTCTCAATTCAGTCCCATCTTAGGCTCAATGGGAGAAGACAGGATGATGAGACAAGGCATGTAAAACGCAGTAGGGGGACAAAGATTCAAAGAAAGGTCTGCCCAGATTGCCCAGCTCACAGATTTTTTTTAGCTGAGCCATCCTGCCACCTGTTGGCAACTCAGCAGCAGCTCATCTCAGGCCGGGAATTGAACTGGCAACCCTGTTGCTCAGAGCTTGCACTCCTAAGCAAGCTCTTAACCAACTGAGCCACTGGGCCGGCCCCATAGACCTCTGTTTTTGTCCCAGGACTGTAAGACAAAAACAAATGAAAGCACTGGGAATCGAGGGGCTTGGCTTTAAATCCTATTGACTGAGTTTTGGAAACCTCAATTTCTCTGTCAATAAAGTGAGTAGGTTATTTTCCATGCTGATAGCACTCAGAAACATGGCAAACGTTCCTAAGACCCGCTGGACTGTCTTTCAGAAGTGTGGCAAGCACCCACCCCACAAAGTGACACAGTACAAGGGCAAGGATTCTCTGTATGCGCAGGAAAAGAGGTGTTATGACAGGAAGCAGAGTGGTTATGGTGGACAGGCTAAGCCAGTTCTCTGCAAAAAGGCTGAAACTACAGAGAAGATTGTCTTGAAGTTTGAATGTGTTGAGCCCAACTGCAGATCTAAGAGAATGCTGGCTATTAAAAGATGCAAGCAGGGCCGGCTGAGTGGCTCAGTTGGTTAAGTGCTTGCTCAAAGAGTGTGAGCTCTGAGCAACAGGGTCACCGGTTCGATTGCCAGCCCGACCCAAGCTGAGCTGCAGCTGAGCTGCTGGCTCAGCTAAAAATAAAAAATAAAATAAATAATAAAAGATGCAAGCATTCTGAACTGGGAGGGGATAAGAAGAGAAAGGGCCAAGCAATCCAGGTCTAAGCTTCATATTTTTGTCATGAAGCCAATAAAATCTTGTGGATAAAAACAAAAACAAAAAAAATGAGTAGGTTAGACTAGCTGAGGCTTGAGGGTCCAGTCTGCTCTGGTTTTCAATAACTTGCCCAATTCCTGCAACCCAAAATCATCCCTGGCACACAGTTGCCTCCTGCCAGTTGTGAGCTACAAACAGGCAGGAGCCAGGTTTCCTCTGGTTTCCCTCATGCTGCCTAGCAATGAGCCAGGTACCAATGGGGCCTTACTTGGCAGCAGAGCATAACAAACAGGGTACGTGGCCAGATGACATGGAATGAGAAGTCAGGATGGAGCCGCGGCCCTATTTCACCATAGCTGTGTGACCTTTTGGGCAAGTCACTGAATCTCTCTTCATTGAAGGACTTTATGCTTATTATTTTCTTATAATACTCCTACTAAACATTGAAGGAGATACTTATGTCCTCATTTTGCAGAGAAAGGAAAAAAAAAATCATATCTCATAGGATTGTTGGCAGGATTAAATGAGGCCAAGGACGTAGGAAGCGCCCTGCATAGGGCAGTGTCCAAAAAAATGGTGCTCACTTTAAAGAGTTGCTGCTTGCTGCCTGGGACTTGAAGCTTGTCTGTTGTCATTTTCCCACTTAATCCTCAAGACACCCCATTTTACAGATGAATAAGTGGGTTTAGAGAGGAGTGATTCGCCTTAATGCAGGATTTGAACGCAGGTCAGCCTGACTCCCAGGGAGGGGGTCACCCACATCCTTGTTCAGTCTCCCCACTGAGCTTCGGTGGGAACCTAACTGCCCTCTGTGCCTACCCACCAGGCTGGGAATTCTGCAACCAGCTGCGGGTGGAATACATAGGTACATAGGTGCAGAATGGAAGGGACATGGAGGCATCAAATGGAGGACTATGTGGCAGGAGGCACAGCATGACACAGGGCCAGGGGGACCAATGGAGGAACACTCGGCAGGGGTGGAGCTCTCACCACTGCAGGAGAAGCCATCCCGGTGCAGTTCGTAACCCTGATGGCAGCGACACAGGAAGGTCCCATAGGAGTTGAAGCAACGCTGCTCACATGGAGCCCCCATGTCACATTCATTCACATCTGGGGGTGCCGGGAAAAACAGGAGAGGAGTGACAGCTGAGGAGCAGCCCAGAGCCACCATTTCACCTGGACTGGTCAGGAAAGGAGCTCCCCACCCCAAATCATCCTGTCCAGGACCCAGGTACCTGGCCCAGCCCAGTCTTACCCACACAGGAGCGGTTGTTGGGCCCCAGCTGGAAGCCCGGCTCACACTGGCAGCGAAAGGAGCCGGGCAGGTTCACACAGCGATGTTGGCAGTAGCGGTAGCGGCACTCGTCTATATCTGGGATGGAGGTAGGAGGAGGGCAGAGGGCAGAAGTCAGGTGGAGCCCCAGATGGCTGGGACTCCAGACTTGATCACCCATATTCTTGTCTGTGTCTGGGTGCTGGACTGGGCCAGATCAGGCAGGACTCACACATATGCCCATACAGTGCTGTGTCTGGTGACAAAGGTGGCAGGGGACTGGGGTGAAGCCTGGGGGTCAGTTGGAATGGGGGTCAAGTGCTAGGGTGAGAGCCAGGCCAGGGGCATAGAGCAGGGACTAGGGAGACCATTCCTGGACTCACCCACACATTCAGGCCCAATCTTGCGGTAACCATCAGGGCAGGTGCACTGGTAAGAACCAGGCAGGTTGTGGCACTGCTGGCTGGGGCGGCAGTCGTGCAGGGCCTGGGCACACTCGTCCACGTCTGCAGGAGACACCTCTCAGCCCCTGCCTTGTGAGCCCATGTACCACCCCACGTGACACACTCCTCAATGTTGGGAGGACACAGGTCAGGAACCACTCACATGGGCATGTGGGTGATACACTCCCAAACAGGAACACATGGATTAGACCCTCCCAACAGCATAAATAACAGTCAGCCTGGGAGCCATCAGGAAAGGCACCCATAACCTGTGAGACCATATGCCAGGGAAGGACAGGAAACAAGGTCCTGCCCATATTCCTAGGAGCAGATTCCAAAGCCTTCCTCCAAGGCCCCTGATACCCAGGAGTGGGGCCAGATTAGGAAACGGGCAGAGGCTGAGAGGTAGAGCTCTAGCAATATGTCTGCAACAATCGAGGGGAGGGTCCCAGAGGCTGGCTGGGGCAGTGGGACAGGAGCTGGGGCCACCTGTGGCAGGCCCCACACACAGTGAAAGTTTGGGAAGGTCTGGATGTGATCCCAGTGTCCCTGAGGAGGCTTTTGAGCAAGAAAGGAACACGAGGAGTGAGTTTTTAAGAAGCAGTGATAGACACTTGGTAGGAGTAGAAGCCTTGGCGCCAGGGCAACCTTCACTCACCCACACAGCTTTCTTGCTCATCAGGCTCATAACCTGGTGGGCAGGGGTTCGGGTGTTGAGCGGGGGGCACTGGTGGTGGTGGGCCCTCGCCATGCAGGTCATTGATGACAGCAGCCGAGCGGGGCAGGCACAGGTAGCCCCCATAGTGGTTGATGCATTTCATTTCCCCCTTGCAGGCCTCAGGGATGGTCAGGCACTCGTTGACATCTGCAGAGAGCGGCCTGCTGGGCACGGCCAGTCTCCTGGGCTGGCCATGGACGGGGTGGGAGGCAGGAGCCCAGCTCGGCTTTCTCTAAGCTGTGTGATCCAGGCAGGGCCTTCCCTCTCTACTCAACAAGCTAAGGCTGCCTGTCCAGAACCCTTCCCCAAGGTCTGTCAGATCTTATGGTGGGGGTGGCTGTTCCCACAGTCACCCCCATTCTCTTGCCCCTAAGAAAGTTTCTATCTTTCCCCAAAGCTCTGGGCCTGGCTCAGACCAAGAGTGATGTGCAGGCCTCCTTACCCACCCCCGAAGACACTGCCCTCCTGGGATGTGATGGGCCAGCTGGATAGGAGAGTGATTGGAGAAGGTGCTCCTCTGGGCAGTGTCCTGTTGCTTTTCTGCCTACTGAGAGGTGGGGGTAGGGTTCCTGGGTTTCTCTGAGAGGGAGGGGCTGGATAGCTTCTCCACCCCTAGCTAAGCTGGCCCCCAGAGAACCAGAGCTGGCCTCTGCAAAGCAGAGCTGAGTACAGAACAGGCCATTGGGCTCGCACTACAAATATTGGAGCTGGGGCTGCAATCCCCTTCCCGGTTCCTGAGGTGGGTCAGTCCCCCAGGCACACTCACCCCGGCAGTGCTGGCTGTCGGGGTCCCACTCATAGCCATCTGTGCATTCCTACAAGGGGACCAGTGGTGGCCAGTGTTCACCCCCTGCCCCCTCCAACTCAGGCCGTCTAGGGCCCTGAGCCTGGCCACCCTCCAGGGACTGCTCCAAACAATGGCCCCAGCTGCTCCACCAACCAGAGATGGGGAGACTCTTCCCCGGCAGCAGCCACCCCAGGATCCTGGTCTCTGGGTCCCTACCCAGCCCATCCCAGGCCAATGGCCCCACGGTCCCCACCGTGTAGCTGTCGGGCTCCTCCGAATCCTGGGGAGACGCTGCCCCCAAGACCAACAGCAGCAGCGCCCAGAGCAGTAGAGACCCGGGGAGGCAGGAGGCGAAGGGGAGCATCCTGGGGCTGGGAGGTGGTGGGCGGGGGTCAGGGCGCCTCTGCCACGGCACCCCCATTCCCTGTACCAGGACTGAAGGGCCCTGGCCCCAGCCGCCTCCCGCTCGGGACCGCACTTGGGGCCCCGGAGCCTCCCAGGACCGTGGGCCGACTCCTCACGCAGGCCAGGGTTCGGGGCCCACCCGCCCAGGGCCGCCCCGCCCCCGCCCGGTCCTCCAGTGGCGCAGGCAGAGGAGCGCAGGCCTCTTGGCTCCTTGCTGACGCCGACACGGCCGAAACTCCGTTTCGTGCCCTCCCCCCATGGACAGCCACTCACTTGGGCCCGCGACGCCCCCGCGGCCCACGACTCCGGCGGCTCGGCTGGCTCGGGCAGTGCCTGCGGGCGGACGGACGGACAGACGGACGGCACAGCTCCCTGGACGCGCGGCCCCAGGAAGCGCCCCCCGCCCGCCGCGGCGCGACCCACCCCGGCGCCTCCGCCCGCCCCTCGGCGGATTCCTGAGCCCGCGCCAGGGGGAGGGACCCCGACCCCCCGCTTCTCCGCCCGCGGCCGGCCGCAGGCCCCCACCCGGTCCCCTGCGGCGCCGCCCGGAACCGCCTACCGGCTCTGGGCCAGGGTCCCTCAGTGCTCCATCCTGGGGACACTGGCCCCGATGCCAGCCCCCTAAACACACCCGGGAGTCCCCAGGCCCTCACTTTGTGCACCCCAAAGTGTCATCCTGTGAACCAATATCCTACCCAATCTGCACCCCAGAATTCCATCCTGCGCATCCACATCTTAATGCAGGGGCCCCCAGACTCTTTCTGCGCCTCTCAGAACGTCATCCTGGACCTAACCTAACACTGAGGCTTCCTCAGTCTGGGTCCTCCAGAATTTCATTCTGTGCATCCGGACAGTAACTCTGGAAATACCAAAACTTCATTGAGGGTCCCCAGACCCTCGCCCGAGGACGAGATGCTCCCAGGCCCAGAGTGGTTCATCTGTGTCCCCTCTTCCCTCCATCCTCAGGGCTGTTTTCAGCCAGGTAGTCCCTTCACTCGAGGACGGCGTCCTCGAGCCCTCGGTCCTCCAGCCTACAACAGTTTCAGGGCAGGGGCAGCAGTTCCCTTTTGGCCCAGAATGAATGGAAGCCCCTGGAAAGGCGGGCAGGGCTAAACTCAGGCGTGCCGGACGCCAGGGTCTCACACCAGCCCCAATCCCGCCCTCGCCCACCCGCGTCCCCCACCTCTCGGATTTCCGCCTCCGTTCGCGAGTGGAGGGAGAGCCTTTGAGGGAGGAGTTGGGGCGGAGCTGGCTCCCAGGAAGGGGCGGGGCCTCACCCTGCCCACGTCTCAGGGCGGGGCCAGACGGGAAAGGGCTGTGTGTCCAGGGATCCCCCGCCTGGGGGCAGACGGCGTGCGGGAACTGGCGAGCCCTCCCTTCCTTTTTTCACCCGTTTATCTTGACGATCGCCCAGAATGCAGCCCCGCCCCCGGGAACGGGGTTGTGCCGGGGAGGGACGTGCCAGAGGGTTCCAGGGTGAGCCCGTGGGGTTCACGGTGACCTGGAGAGTGTCTCCCCAACCCCAAAATCCTTCCCAGCTGCTTCCGTGAGGAGGCTAAAAATAATAAAACCGCAAAAACGGTCAATAACAAGTGTTGGCAAGCATACGGAGAAATTGGAACCCTCATACACTGTGGTTGGGAATGTAAGATGGTGCACCCGTTTTGGAAAACTGTCTAATAGGTCCTCAAAAATGATACATGACCCAGAAATTTCACTCCTAGGTATATATATCCAGGGGGATTGAAAACATGTCCATACAAAAAATCTGTACACACTATTGATAGCAACACTACTCTTAAGAACAAAAATATAAAAACAATCTAGTGTCCATTAACTGATGAATGGATAAACAAAATGTTTATGAATGGATAAAAAATATGATGGAATAATATTCAGCCATAAAAAGGAATGAAGTACTGATATGTTGCTACAATATGGATGAATCTTGAGAATATTACACTAGGTGAAAGAAGCCAGATGTGAAAGGTCAAATGTTCCATTTATACGACACTTCCAGAATACGGAAATCTGAGAGACAAACTACAGTTTGCCAGGGGAAAAGGGCACACAGAGAGACTGCTAATGGGTGTGGGGTTTCTTTTTTCTTTTTTAAAAGATTTTATTGTGATGGGCTGGCTGAGTGGCGCGGTGGTTAAGCGCTGGCTTGAGAAGCCAGCGGCCCCGTTTCGGGTCCCACATATGAGGGCCAGTGACACTGCCCTCAAAAAAAAAAAAAATTTTATTGTGGGATCGGGGAAGGGGAACAGACAAGTTGCCGTCCTTTTGTTCTTCAGTCTAGTTGTGGAGGACATCGGCTTCACTGGCCCATGTTGGAATTATCATTTCACTCTTTCGGGTGAGGCAGTCACTCACCGGCCATTGGTCGGCCGCTTATGGCGGCTCACCGCAGCTCACAAAAGTGCAGGCTAGCTGTCAGCCAGCCCCACTGCAGCCTTCCCAGTCCTCGGCGGCTCACAGCAGCCCAGCTCCAGGTTGAGCTGTTGTTCACCATCTTAGCTGTAGAGGGCAGCGTCCCTGGCCCTCTATGTGGATGCGAACAGGGGCCCTTCTGCTCAGAGCTGGTGTCTCAAGCCAACTCCTAATTAAGGCACCACTGGGCCAGCCCCAGTGTGAGGTTTCCTTTGGGATGAGAATGCTCTGACATTAGATAACAGTGATGATTGCACAATTATGCAGATACACTAAAAACCACTGAAATACACTTTAAAAGGGTGAGGGTTTTGTTGTTGTTGTTGTTGAAGATTTTA
Organism: Aselliscus stoliczkanus; assembly: GCA_033961575.1. Classification (NCBI taxonomy): domain Eukaryota; kingdom Metazoa; phylum Chordata; class Mammalia; order Chiroptera; family Hipposideridae; genus Aselliscus; species Aselliscus stoliczkanus. The sequence goes on from CM066736.1 coordinate 131,255,023, forward strand.
TTGGGGAATTGGGGGAGGGGAACAGCATTGGGGGTTGGGGAATCGGGGAAGGGGAACAGACAAGGTGCTGTCTTTTTGTTCGTCAGTCTAGTTGCAGAGGACGCTGCTTCACTGGCCCATGTTGGTATCGTCATTGCGCCCTTCCCAGATGAGGCAGATCAGTCACCGGCCTCTGGATGGTCGCTCACCGTGGCTTTGGCAGCTCACGCTGGCTGCCGGCCACTTACTGTAGCCTATGGCAGCCCACTGCAGCAGGGGCTGCAGCCTACACAGTCGCCGGGGCTCGCACAGCCCAGCTCCAGGTGGAGCTGTTGTTAGCTGTGGAGGGCAGTGTCACTGGCCCTCATATGTGAGATCCAAACCGGGGCCACTGGCATCCCAAAACCAGCTCTTAACCAGTGCGCCACTCGGCCGGCCCTAAAAGGGTGAGTTTTATGGTATGTGAATTACATATCTCAATAAAGCTGTTATTTTAAAAAATAAAAAAATATTAGCCCTTGATTATCAAGATCTAACCATTCACGCATCAGCATGCACCTCCCCCCTCTCCAATCCTCCTGCCTCATCCCATTTCACAGATGACAGAGGCTGAGATTTGTGTAGTTGCAGGCAGAATGGTAAGGACAGGATTTGAACTCAAGTCTGTCTGACTCCAAGACTTTCTGGGCTCTTTGCCCCACAGTAGAGCATTAAAGACCCACCACTTGAACACCTACTCTGTGCCAGCTAGGGTTGAAGGTGTTGCACAGTGTCATTCCAGTCAAAGGAATTGTCATTGCCACTTAGAGATGAGGATCCAAGGCCCAAAGTGGAACGACTGGGTGCACAAGCTAGAGTCTCAAACTTGGACCTGAACCTCCATCTTTGCACTATTAGGCCTGGATGCGCCTGCCACTCCAAGTTGCCTCCTTAGAACATCTCTATTGACCTCTATAACCCTAACGACTTTCCCTGCCTTCATCCTTTCTGTACTGGGTCACAAGGCCTTAACTTGGTGGTGTTTCTCTCCCACCAAGTCATAAGCTCCACCCCAGGGCTCAGGGCCCAGCCCACATGGGATGCCAGCAGGGAGCTGCACGATAAGCAAGGGAATGAACAAATGAGTGATTGACTGGGGAAGTCCATTCATTTAACTGTTTACTGAGTGGCCACCACTGACCAGGCACCAGGGACACAGCACTGATCAAAAAAGACCAAAATCGGGCCAGCCGAGTGGCGCGGTCGTTAGGCGCTGGCTTAGGAAGCCAGCGGTCCCGGTTCAGGTCCCACATGTAAGGGCCAGTGACACTGCCCTCAAAAAAAAAAAAAAAAAGACCAAAATCTAGGACCAGCCAAGTGGCTCACTTGGTTAAGAGCTCGCTCAAGAGTGTGAGCTGAGCTCTGAGCAACAGCAGTTCGATGCCCAGCCTGAGCTGAGCTGCTGCTGAGCTGCCAACAGATGGCAGGATGGCTCAGCTAAAAAAATTTTTTTAAAAAGGCCAAAATATCCTGGCCTCACATTCCAGGGAGGGAAGGAGTGGATTAAAGAGGAAGGTCACCTAGCCCCACACCTCCAGTCTCTCCTCCCCCAAATTTCCACAACCCCCACCACCTGATTTTATGACACCCACTTTGGTGCCTGCACTGGGAACTCCAGCTCTGAGTGGTGACACATGGGGTCTTAGTCATAGGTCACACACAGCCCAAGGCCAGCTTGGGGCACATGATTTGGGGCCTTGATCTGTCTGAGATGCCTACGCTGCTATCTTTCTGCCCCAAGACCCACCCAGACCCCTCATCCCCCTCCTGATAGCGACAGCAATGAGGAAGAGGCAGTAGCTGCCAGTTGCTGTCCTCTGGACCTTGCACTTCCCTGTTTAAAACCCATGATGACCTTATTCAGTCAACACTCATGAAGCCTGCACCATGCCTGGCCGCATCCTGGGTGCTGAGGACACAGGCACATCAGACACCTCTGGTGTGGTTGGAGGGAAGACATGGAGAGCGGAGTGCAGGAGCAGGCACAGCCAGGGCTCAGGGGGCTGCAGGTTACACCAAAGGATGGAGCAACAGGGAAGACTTCTTGAAGGAGTGGCCTTTGAGCTGACTGAGCTTCGCAGGATGAGCAAGAGTACTTCCCCAGGGGGCACTGACTATCCTCTATCCGCACTGTTGTCAGAGGCCTGAGACCCTGCGTAGTATCCTGGACTTCCCTGTTGCAGCACTGATGGTCCTATGCCACTGACTTCTTAGGACCTGCCTCCTCCCATCACTTCAGGGACATCCATTTTGGTATCCCAAGAATTGCCCAAAACAGGGTGGGCGGAGAGCCTCTGTTGAATACAGAAGAAGGGTTAGGGTGGGGAATAGGCAGGCAGAGGGCCCTGTAGGGACTAGAGCCTGAGTACCTCTGGCTTGAAGGGTCGGCCACCTCCGCCCAGCCTGGTTTCCCCTTGGTGGTTTTGTCTAGCTCCACCCTCTCAGCCCCTCCAGCTTGGTCTGCACAGCTTCCTGCCCCGTCCCCCCGCCCCGCCATCCCACCCCGCATTCTGGTTGTCAGCACCATGACATTAACTGTCCATCTCTCCTGCGTCCTTACACTGTTGGTGGCAGGCCTGGCTCAAGGCATCAAAGGCTCCCTCAGGGACCAGGTAAGTGCCCACAGCCTGTTCCCCATATTCTTCCCTCTGCAATCCCCAGGCCTGGGGCTCACCCTTCAGAAACTGCCTTGTTTCAATTTCTTGGAAGGAGAAACTGAGGCTGGAGAGGTGATTGATGTGCCCAAGTTCACACAGGGAGACAGAGCAGGCTAACCAGCTGATGCCCTAGCCCAGTCCTTGCCTGGCTGAAAGCCAAAGTGCAGTCCCACCAATGACTTCTCACCCAACCCCCTCCTTCACCAACCTTGGTTTCTTCCAGGACCCAGGTCCCCGGCCACTGGAGCTGAAGGAAGTCTTCACTTTGTTCCAGATCCGGTACAACAGAAATTACTCAAACCCAGAAGGTACCATGGGATCTGTACATCTCTGGTCCAACTCCCCTCCTCCCATTTAGTAGATGAGGACATCAAGGCTCAGGGAGAGCAACGGGCTTGGCTAAGGCCATTCAACAGGAGAGCAGCAGGGCGCGAGGTGTACCCTTGGCTTCCTGAATGCACAAGTGGGACAAGGTCATTCTTTTTTTTTTTGAGGGCAGTGTCACTGGCCCTGAGATGTGGGACCTGAACCTGGGCCGCTGGCTTCCCAGGCCAGTGCTTAACCACTGCGCCACTCGGCTGGCCTGACACGTCATTCTTTACTGTGAACCTGGAGGGAGGTGGTAGCTGTTGGGGGTCTGCCCAGTCCCAGAGGATCCTTTGCATCCATAATCACTTTCCTGGGACTCCAGGCAGCGGGCAGATCACCATCTCGTCCTGAGTTCACTCAGCAAGTGCGCAAGGATACCCATTTTGTCCCCAAGTTGGAGGTTCTCTCTTCACCCCATGAGTTACCCTGACCTCTCTGGGTCTCATCTCCTTTAGGGAGATCATCTGTGAGGTCTTTCAGCCCCTATTGCCCATGCTGTGGACTCGTACCCCATCCTGCCCCACCCCCTGCCGTGTTCCTGCTTCAGACCTGTGATCAGGTGTCAAGTGGAGGTGGAGGTGTTTGGGCAGGAAGCCAGTCTCCGACCAACACATCTTTCCTTCTGAGTCACTCTGCCTTCAGACCCTTTACTTGCCTTCCCCCCGGGTGCCCCCTTCCCACTTCCTGTGAAAACCCAACTCCAGATGGGCTGGGGTGCCATGTCCTCAACCCAGGTATTGTCGGGCCTGCACGGGCCACAGGAAAGGAGCCACGCTCATCTGAGCGAGTGTGGGTGGGAGGAAGCCCAGCCAGTGGCCACTTCCTGCCCCCAGGGGCTTGGGAGCCAGCTTAGGATGACCCCCTTTCAACCTAGAATATGCTCGTCGCCTGGACATCTTTGCCCACAACCTGGCCCAGGCTCAGAGGCTGCAGGAGGAGGACTTGGGCACAGCAGAGTTTGGTGTGACTCCATTCAGTGACCTGACAGGTACTGAAATGCCTCCTGGCCCCTCGGTGGGTGGGGAAGCAAAGCCTTGTCCAGGGATTCTGGCAGATGGACAGGGCAGACCCTTGGCTTTTGTTTCCCAGAGAGGGGTCCTGGGGACCAGAGGCCTGAGTGCTTGTCCCAAATCACCAGGAGCAGGGACAGGCACTCTGCAGGCTTGTGTGCCAGCCCAGTTCAGCACCAAGGCAGCAGGAACTTGGGTCTCCTAGGCCTCAGCACCCTTGCCTTTCTACCTCCCAGTATATTATGGGGACTCAAATGGCCAAGGATATGGATGGCTGGGGAGGGAGAGGTAGAACATGGGAAAGGAGGGGTCAATATTATGATCTTGTGGTCCCATCTATCCCCCAGAGGAAGAGTTTGGCCAGCTCTATGGGCATCGGAGGGCAGCTGGAAGGGCCCTCAATGTGGACAGGAAGGTAGGACCTGGTGAATGGGGGCAGTCGGTGCCCGCCAGCTGTGACTGGCGGAAGGCTGGTGTTATCTCATCCATCAAGGACCAGGTACCTGCCCCCACCCAGCCTGGCTCAGTTCAGCCCAAGTGATGGAAGGGAAAGGCAAGGCCTGGACCCCTTACCTAGCTCCTGCCCTCCTCCCCATTAGAAAACCTGCAGGTGCTGCTGGGCCATAGCAGCAGCGGGAAACATCGAGTCCTTGTGGAACATTAATTACCAACAGTTTGTGCAAGTCTCTGTGCAGGGTATGGCTGGGAGAGGAACTTGGTGGGGGGATTGGGCATGGGGTTTGGTCATCCACTTTATTTATTTTTTTGGAGGGCAGTGTCACTGGCCCTCATATGTGGGATCCGAACTGGGGCCGCTGGCCGTCCCAAGCCAGCTCTTAACCGCCACGCCACTCAGCCGGCCCTTTCTTCTTTTTTTTTTCACACTGTCCTTTCTTGCACCAGAACTACTTGACTGTGACCGCTGTGGGAATGGCTGCAATGGCGGCTTCGTCTGGGACGCGTACGTGACTGTTCTCAACTACAGTGAGTGCCTGGCCTCACGGGGTGGCTGTGGGTGAGGGCATGTTCTGGAGTTGAGTCTCCTCTTGACCTTGTCCATCTCCAGGCGGCCTGGCCAGCGAAAAGGACTACCCATACAAGGGGAACAGCAGAACCTACAAGTGCCAGGCCAAGAAGTACAAAAATGTGGCCTGGATCCAGGATTTCATCATGCTGCCACAGAGCGAGCTGGGTGCGGGCAGGGCAGAGACCTGGGCGGCGCATGAGGCTGGGGCGGGGGACGGGGAATGACAGGTACAGACAGACAGACCAGGCCATATAGAGATGGAGGGGTGGGGGTGGGAGGGAGAGAGATAGAGACATCCATAAGCTGAAAGCAAGGGTCACAGGGAAGGCAGGGCCTGATGACATCTTTTACCCCCAGCAATGGCCGGGTACCTGGCCACCGAGGGCCCCATCACTGTGACCATCAACATGAAGCTATTGCAGGTGGGATATGATAAGGAATGGGATAGGGGCATATAGGGGAGGTAGGCCCAGACTCAGTCTTTCTGCCCCTGTCCCTGCAGAACTACCAGGGGGGTGTGATCAAGGCCACACCCACCACCTGTGACCCCCAGCATGTGGATCATTCTGTCCTGCTGGTGGGTTTCGGCAAGAGAAAATCGGTAGAGGGGAGGCGGGCAGGCTCATCCCAGTCTCGTCCTCGTCGCTCCACCACATACTGGATCCTGAAGAACTCCTGGGGGGCCGACTGGGGTGAAAAGGTGAGTGTGATCTATTGGGGGGGGACAGGGCAGGACAGGCCTCTTCCCACCTTCTGGCCCTGATGTCCCCTAACTTTCTAGGGCTATTTCCTGCTGCACAGAGGGAGCAATGCCTGCGGCATCACCAAGTACCCAATTACAGCCCGAATGAACAAACCAGCTAAAAAGCAGCAACAGCTAGTCTCCTGCCCTCCCTGAGCCCTCCCCTCAGCTCTCCTGCTATGCCAGCTGCCTCCTTGTGGGCCTTACCCCAAAGTCTTTGCCTGTCCTCCCAATCATCCTGCTATGCGTTGAATAAACCAAGACAAAACCCCGTCTTCTAAGTGGACTCAGCTGGATGGGGAAATAGATAGGGAAGGCAGATTTACCATTCCCCGACATATCCTAGTCCCTGCAGGGCCGACGTACACACAGGTACTTATACACACACTTAGATACATACACATGCACTTCTCCCACACACAGACCCTATGTGTACCCACAGCGTCCTCCAAAGTTATGGCAACTTTATTGTCAGTGTGGGCAGGGTGGTGGGACAGGCCTCAGTCATGATATAGGCGCAGGAGGCAGCCACGAAGGGTACCCATGTAGCGGTCCCAGAGGGCCTGGTGCCTGCAATGATAACGGTGACAGTAATGGCTGAGTTTTACTGCAACCCACCATGTCAGGACACTGCTCTATATACCTTCATTCTTTTTTTTTGAGGGCAGTGTCACTGGCCCTCATATGTGGGACCGAACCAGGGCCACTGGCTTCCCAAACCAGCTCTTAACCACCGCACCACTCGGCCAGCCCTATACCTTCATTCTTTAATCCTCATGATATTCTTATGCTTTTTATCATTATCATCCCGTTTATATATGCAGAAATTGAGGCATGGAGAGATTAAGGAACTTGTCCAAGGTCATGTCATAGCTTCTAAGAGGCGGAGCCAGGACCCTGATCCACAGAGAGACTTCCACGCCCAGGACAGCAGAACAGGGAACCCTGAGTCTGCAGGAGGGCCAGGCCCTGGCAGGAAGCTGGCTGGAGCGAGGCCAAGCTGGATAGGAGGCTTGGGGTCACTCACCGGAAGCCATCCAGGGAGTGGACTGATGCTGAATACTGATTCAAGAAGAGCCGCACATCATTCAATGGCCAGTGGTCAGAGCGGCAGGGCTCCACGAACTGTGGGCACAAAGGAACATGTAGCACTGGTATAGCTCAGAGACAGGCCAGGTTGAACACAGCAGGCAGAACAGCTCACCTTCTCCACAAGGTCCACAAACAGGTCTCTGACGTCCTTATTGTGGGTCAGCTTGGCAGCCACATTCACTAGCCCCCGGGACAGGTTCTGTGGGGACAGGGAACCTAGGAGTTCTGCCTTCTGCCCCAGAGGGCTGGGAAAGGGACAGAACCCTCCCTAAATGTATCCACCTCCTTCAATTAACTCCCCAATGTTTAGGAGATGGCTGGCTCCCCACCTCACAGGTGAACAGAGGGGGTAGCAGTGCCACCTGCCGGCCAATCTAGGGCATGAGCAGAGTTGCCTGGTGAGACAGTGCATTAGAGGCAGAATATACCTAAGGGACACAGGCTGGATTGGGCCACAAACCTTGAAGTTGGCTTCCATCTCAGAGAAGACACTCAGCTTTCCCCGGAGGGCGGTGCACACCAGGCTGCAGGCAGAAAGGGTCAACCCTAGAGCTGCCTGGGCCCCCTTTTCAGGCCCCGCCTCATTGACACCCTGTGTCACCTCTTGTGCAGGTCCAGAAGGTCCTTGTCAGCCACTAGCACCTTGAGCTCCTTCAAGTCCTGGAGAAACTCCTTGTCTAAGTCCACATCCATGTCATCTACCTGGGAGTCTGAGTGAAACCCATGAACAGAATTGGGATTAGGGATAAAATGCTCTCCTGTGATATTCTGAGCAGTCCTCTCACACTACCTCATTGCACCCCCACAAGACAGATGAGGAAGTGGAATGTCAGAGAGGTGGAGTGACTCGCCCCAGGCCATGGAGACGTAGTGGGCCCTTTGTCTGCAAACACAGTGTATGTGGAGACACTGGACCACGAGCAGAGGTGGCTGGGGAGGGGCCCTGAAGAAGAAAAGATGCTAGGAACTGGGGGCCTGCAGGAGAAACTATTGGTGGGAAAGCAGACCCCGAGAGGGTAGGGAGGTGTCCGGGCACCTGGGTCGGTGGGGGCCTCACCGACGGCTCCAAGGGTCCAGTTCTGGATCATAAGCTCAGCACAGAAGGCAAAGTCACCAAAGCTCAGATACTGCAGTTTTTTCTTCCCTGTCTCAAAGCGGTTGTTGGCAAAAAAGACAATGGCTGCATAGTCCCTGTAGGGAGGGGAGAGTGCACCTGTCAGGGCTGGAAATTCCTTCTTAGCAAGTAGCTCCCACTTGCAACTTTGGTTGGGCATCCAAGTTCTGGCTTCTCTCTGCCCTGACTCACTGTGTGACGTGTTTCAAGTCACCTCTCTCTGGGCCTCCTCATCTGTGCAAAGAGGTTTCAACCCAGTTCTCCTAAGAGATACAGCAGGAGACCACAAGAGTAATGGTCACCATTTACTGAACACTTCCTAAGCCCCAGGGACTGTGCCATGCGTTTTACATGTGGCGCCTCACAACAGCCCAACTGATAAATGGCCAGACCAGGATCTGAACTCAGGCCAATATGATCCAAAGTACAGACCATGAGTGAAATAACCATTCCCCCAACACAGCCAGGGGTGGGGTGGGGAAGGTAGACCAGTCTCGGGGCCCAGGAAGGACTGTGCAGGATGGGGGAGATGATAGCTCCTTGTATGGTCCCTCACCTGGCCAATCGATCGGAGAGGAGGAAGTGTTGCTGGATGTTATCGACCAGGGAGCCCCGCATTTCCTCCACCACCTTGAAGACTCGCTTAAAGTTGTCAAACTGCAGGGCAATTAGTGGAATAGGGTGGATTGGTCGCAGGTTGCTTACCCAATAAGCTGTTTATTGAACACCCTCCTTCACATAGGCACCTATTTAGTCAACAGATGCTGATACAACATGTTATTCTTTCAATAAACTATTAGTTAATAATACCTGTTATCAATTCAAAAAATGTCTGCCAACTTCTGTCATCTTGCCTCAGATAAACATTTACTCACTCCTACCTCTGAATTCACCCCTTTATAGCACTATACTCTCCAGTTCTTCACGAACTTGTGCTGTAACTAAGACCCAGGAAGTAAAAAATGTGCAAATGCTAAGCTGTACACAGCTTAAGCTCACAGGAGACAGGAAAGTCACTAAAGGCCCAGAAAAAGCATTACTTCTCTCTGACACTACCAGAAAGGCTTATGGAGAAGGCAACATTTAACCCTGCCTTGGATTTCAAGGGGGTAGGTATGGCCAAGAACAGTCCTCTCCATGTAGGAACAACTTGAGCAAAAGAAAGCTGGGTGTTGGGGAAATGTAAGCCTAGGGAGGCTGGCAGGGACCAGATCACAGGAGAGTACGCATATGAAGTTCAAGGTTAAGTAAAGGGGCTACTCTCCAGAGGGTGTGGGAGTCAATGAAAGCTAATGGGCAGGGGAAAACTATGGTCAGATCTGGGCTTCTGAAAGGTCACTCTGGTCAAAGAGTAGAGAATGGTTTGGGAGGGGTAAAAACAGGGGAGGAGACTGGGTAAGATGCCACTGCCATAATTAGAGATGAGAGAGGAGGCTGGAGATGGGGCAGTGGTGGAAGGGCTGGAGCCAAGGGGCAGTGTATAGATGGGATGTGTTGGAGGGAAGGGGGCTGTTTATGCCCACCTGTCTTCGGCAGCTCTTAAGGGTGATGCCTGTTTTGGTGCTGATGTCGTCCAGGTCTTTCTTGGTGCCCTTGGACAGCTTCTTGCCCAGGACCTCCCGCACAAAGGCCTCGTCAAAGGCATAGTATCTGCGTGGAGGCAGAGTACACTACTGACTTTCCATAAAGGAGTGGAAGGAGGGCCTGGCAGGGCCGGGGATTGGCCCCTTGTGCTATCAACTCTCTCACAGCTGGGTAAGTCCCATCCCTCCCTGGGTCTCCGTTTCAGCCTGACAATGGGTACACGGTGTCATACCTCTCGATTAGCAGCGCCTGTCGGGAGGGCGGGATCTGGAAGATGAGTTGGTGTAGCAGCTTGGACGGTGCGTGCAGCAGGCGCTCCAGCATGTGGAAAGTTCGGTAGTGGTCCATGGTGTCACTCTGCAGCACCGCTGCCGTGGCGCCCGTCTGCTCCAGGATTCCCGAGCGCACCCTCAGGGCCACCGCGTCGTTCACTGGGGAGTGGGCGCTAGTATCAGACCTCGCCCTGCCGACCTCAGAGCCCCTCTTGGGATCCAGCCGCCACCTCCATACATCCCTTACTCCCTCTGCCTTCTTCCCCCAAAGAAGCCCAAGTCCAGGACCCGCCCCTTCTCCCATCCAAAACAACCGCTCGGCCCGACGGGCAGGCACCCCCACAGACCCGAGTAACCATCCAGCCAGAGACGATACACGTCCTCGTCGATGAGGGTCGTGTTCCCTACGAAGATATCCAGTTCGCTGGTCATGGCGACCCCGGGAGCCGCATGCAGCCGTAGCGCCCCTGCAGGAGCGAATACTGTCCGCGCTAGGCGCGCCGCCGCCGCCAGGCCACTTCCGGGAGCACCGAGTTTCGGCTCCCCGCACCCGGAGCCAGAATAGGACCACTTCCGGGACAGAGCGGGTGGGGCAGGAGGGGCGAGGTAAGAGGCGGAGGCTCTCGGCGCTAGGGGGAATTCGGTCCTCACCCCTACCCCAGCCATTGCCGGGTTGCTGGAGGACGTCAGGAGTCGAGGCCTTTCTCCAGTCTCCCCTGCCTCAGAACCCTTCCCTATTATTTCCTTCTGTCTTCCCCCACCCCTTTCTCTGCTCTTTTCCGAGCCTGTCTACTTTTACCTGTATCCTAAACTTAGGGGTTTCACAGGGCTCATCCCTAGATCTTTTCTCTACAATAGAGATATCTGGGCCAACTTCCAAAGGCCCTTGCAGGGAGCTGTAGTCCATACTACGAATGAGCATCTCTCCTGGGCCTGGAGCACTTGATCCCATGGGTTTTTTGTTTGTTTGTTTGTTTGTTTGTTTTTTGAGGGGAGTGTCACTGGCTCTCATGTGTGGGACTCAAACCGGGGCTGCTGGCTTCCCAAGCCAGGGCTTAACCACCGCGCCACTCGGCCAGCCCGTTCCCATGATTTTTAACAGCCTGCACCGCCCGGCCACACTCGCACCTCTCCGCACCATGAACTAATGTCCTCTCTTATCCTGCGGCTCAGAGCTCTGCATGGAAGTCCACATCTGGAGGGCCCCCTATCTGCGAGTCTTTCCACGCTGTCTGCCCATAACCACCACCCCACCCCACCCCGCAAAAAGCTAGGTAGACCTCTTGGTCTCACCAATCTGTTTCTTTCCTGCATTCCTACCTCAGTCACAGCACCAACATCCACCCAGTTCTCATGCCAGAAACCTGAGTTTTCTCCCAGACTCCTCTCTCTCCACATTCAGTTCTGTTGATTTGCCTCCTGAATATTTCTAGTATCTGTTTTGTCCTCTCTATCCGCACTGGCACCGTCCCAGCCGCGTCCTTCTGCATAGCTCTCCTTGCCATTGACGCAGTGTTCTTACTAATCTCCCTACCTACATCCCCTCCCCATGATCCATCCCACACAGAGCAGCCTGAATAATCAGAATGTTACTCCCCTGCTTGAAACCCTTACTGGCCTGTGCAAATTCTCCAGACTACTATTGAAAGCCCTTAGGAATCTGGCTTCCAACTACCTTTGTTTCCTCCCTTCCAAACTCTTACCACTTTCCCCAGGTACCTGAGTTTCAAAAAGAAATCAAACCATTCTGTTCCTAAAGCACCTAAGCCCTTTCAGGCCCCAGCATTCTTCACCAAGCTATTCCCTCTCCCTGATAAAGCTCTCTCATTACTTGACAAAATCCTATGCATCTTTCAGGGGCACTCGGATATCACCTTTTTTGGGAAACGTTTTTGTGGAAGGGTGTGTCTCTTCAGACCGTGTACCTCCTCCATTTGTTTTGTTTTGTTTTGTTTTGTTTTGTTTTTTAAAGATTTTATTGGGGAATTGGGGGAGGGAACAGCGTTGGGGAATCAGGGAAGGGGAGTAGACAAATTGCTGTCCTTTTGTTCTTCAGTCGAGTTGTGGAGGACATCGCCTCATTGGCCTATGTTGGTATTATGATCATTGCGCTCTTCCCCGACAAGGCAGATTGGTCTCCGGCCATTGGACAACCTGTCACAGCAGCTCACGGCAGCAGCCGGCCACTCACAGCAACCTACAGCAGCCCCCTGCACTCCCAACTGCAGTCCATGCCGTCCCCGGAGACCCATGGCAGCCCAGCTCGATGCAGCCCAGCTCCAGGTCGAGCTGTTGTTCACATCTTAGCTGTAGAGTGTGTAGCATCACTGGCCCATGTGGGATCCGAACTGCCCCAGCCTTGCTGCTCAGAGCTCTGGCTCCCAACCCAACTCTTAACCAAGGAGCCACTCGGTTGTCCCCTCCCCCCATTTGGTTCTTTTTTAATTTTTGGCAGCGCAGTGGCAGCTCAGCTCCCGCAGGGCATCGAACTGCTGTTGCTCAGAGCTCAGCTCGCACTCTTGAGCGAGCTTTTAACCAACTGAGCTACTCGGCTGGACCCTCATTTGGTTCTTAACACAGCTTCTCTCCCCTAACAGATTAAGACTTCTTTAAAGACAGGATAAGGATCTTGATCAAATTTATTTCTGCATGGGTCTTGCACACAATAAAGGTTTATTGAACAAATGAATCCCTTGTATGTCACCCCGCTCCCCACCCCCAGGCAGGAAACACTCCGTGGGAGGGAGGGTAGGCTGGTGGTGAGCCAGGACGTTTGGTCTTAGGGTTCGGAGGAGCTGTGAGTGATGATGCTCAGTGAGGCAGAGACTCTCTAGTTCCAGCTAAGGAAGGATGGAAAGACGATCTGTCTGGTTTTTGTCGGGGAGTAGGCTAGAGTGTTCCAGGAACGACTCCCGGGAATTGGTTCTCAGGAGCCGAGAGACTAGGATCGAACTCGATGAGGTTTGGAACTGGGATGTACGAAGCTCCTACTTTCGGGCTGACTGAAGAGGGGTGCGGGGACGGCGGGACCCACTGTCCGGGAGAATCTGAGACTCTGCGGTCGGGAATGGGCGGGGAAGGGGCCCTCGCTGAGTTCAGGCCCCGCCCCTTCTGGGGAGGCTTCCCTGGGTTGGCTGTTCTTCCTTAACGCGGCCCCGCCCCGGCGCGCGCCACGCCGCGTGCCCACCCCCGCGCGGTTGCTGCAACCTACGTTATCCTGCCACAGCTTGCTTTCAGCCGAGCCGGACCGTGAGCCAGAAAGGTGCTGGGCTCCACGTGGGGCTCCTGGGCTGCGGCTGCGGGCAGGCGATGCTCCAGAGGCCTCAGCAGCCATGGAGGCCGAGGTGGGCGGCCTGGAGGAGTTGACGGACGAGGAGATGGCGGCGCTGGGCAAGGAAGAGCTGGTGCGGCGCCTACGGCGGGAGGAGGCGGCGCGCCTGGCGGCACTGGTGCAGCGTGGCCGTCTCATGCAGGAGGTGAATCGGCAGCTGCAGGGTCACCTGGGCGAGATCCGCGAGCTCAAGCAGCTCAACCGGCGCCTACAGGCCGAGAACCGCGAGCTGCGCGACCTATGCTGCTTCCTGGACTCAGAGCGCCAGCGCGGGCGACGCGCCGCGCGCCAGTGGCAGCTCTTCGGGACCCAAGCATCCCGGGCCGTGCGCGAGGACCTCGGCGGTTGTTGGCAGAAGCTGGCCGAGCTGGAGGGCCGCCAGGAGGAGCTGCTGCGGGAGAACCTGGCGCTTAAGGAGCTCTGCCTGGCACTGGGCGAGGAATGGGGCCCCCGTGGCGGCCCCGGCGGCGCCGGGGGCTCAGGCGCCGGGCCAACACCGGAGCTCGCCTTGCCCCCCTGCGGGCCCCGCGACCTGGGTGATGGAAGCTCCAGCACCGGCAGCGTGGGCAGTCCCGATCAGTTGCCCCTGGTCTGCTCCCCTGATGACTGAGGATGCAGCTTCCTTCGCGCCGACTCCCGCCCGGATGGCTTCAGCCTAAGCGCTCGAATTGCAGTGGACCTCGGGACCTGGAAGCCGCCCCGACTGCACACGACGGGTCACTGGCTTGGACTTAGAAACCCTGGCACTGAGAAGGGCCCCTCGCTCTCGCTGGCAGGCATCAGGGGGACTGGAAGCTGGAGCGGAGGGACTTGCAGGGGGGCTGGGTGGGGGCTAATAAACTGGAACGGAAGCAGAGCCCTTGGCCTGGGCTGCGTCTGTTTGGGACTCGCCGAGACTAGGACAAGGGCGGGGATGTGGAGACGGGTATCAGTCCCATCCGGAGGGGCTGCAGAACTAAGATATCTGATTCCCCCCATTACTTCAAGCCTGAGGCGGGATGTGGGACCGTGGTAAACCGCTGGCGACACCTCCCCCACCACTACCGTCCGGCCCCGGGCAGGCCTTGATCCGGCCCCTGAAGTGACTCCAGCTCCCTTCCCGGCTCCTTCCTGTCCAAGACAATGGGGCAGGATGCAGGTGTTGGGGGCCTAGAAGCCACTCAGTCGCCTCCCCTGAGGCTGAAAGAGGCATAATGGCGATAACAGCGCCCTCCTGTGGCACACGCAGGAGCTAGATGGGCCTCCACTAGGAGAATGACAACCCTCTTGGCTTGCATCCCACAGCACTCTTCCTCTCAATCCTGGAGATGAGGCAGAACAGATGTAACTTCATTTGTCAGATAAGACAATCGAGCTCCAGAAATATCAAATAGCTTGTCCAAGTTCGTGCAGTGAGTCCGTGGAGCTGAGAATTGAGCCTAGGGCTTTTGGCTCCAAATGTTCTCCCTTTAGCCTCTAGGTCCAATGAAACAAGGCCAGAGCTTCAAGCCTTTTATTCCATTTTGGCAGGTTTGTATAAAAATACTCTCTTTAGGAAAATAAATAGCAGCTGCCCTTGCAGTGGAGGCTTTGATACCTTGGAATCTCTGGTGCTAAAGTCTTCTCAGAGCTGGGGGCTGCAGGTCAGCTCATCACAGAAGTCTCTGGTACCCTCTTGAGCTGTGCCATTCAAGAGGGGCCAGCAAAATGCCCTGGTTCACACCTGGTGCTGCTGGCAGTGGGGCTGGGTGAGTTAGTGTTCTAGGCTGGTAGCATATCACTTGTCAAAGGGTAGGGTTGGGTGAATCACAGGAAGAGGGTGATGAAGACTATAGGGGTAGCCTGGAGGGGGTTAGGGCTCCAGAGGACCTCTATGGATCTCCAAAGTCCTTTGGGGTTGCCAGGAGTTCTCTTGCACAAATGGGAAATATTTTGTCTCTAATTTAGTGCAAATTGTGCTAGAGAGGCCAGCTCTAGAGAAACTGGGCAGCTTCGTTGGCCCCAAGCTGGCTCGATTAGGAAGCAAAATATGTTCAGTCTCATCTGGAGGGATGGAGAAGAACCTACTAGGGTTGGGCATAGGATATGGCCCAGGCCAGCTGGACGAATGGATGGGGAGATGTTGGTTAGGGTGGCACCCGCAGGGAGGGGAGCTGAGATGCCTCATAAGGCCAGGAGGGTGGGGGAACCGAGGGGGTCAGAGGACGGATCCCCACTGCTGCTGCTACTCCTGCGATGGGCTGAGGCACAGGGTTCAGGGGTGCTGGGGTAGGTGAAGACCAGACTGGGAGTGAAAGGAGTCAGGGAGGGTGTGGTCATGAGCGTGGGGGTGTGCAATGCTTCGGGTTCAAGAACAGGCCCTGGGGAAAGGGAGATACAAGGCACAGGGCCGGAAGGGGCTGGTGGGCTGCTGGTGCCGCCGGTGCCGCCTGTGCGGCCAGAGTCACTCTCTTTGGTCCCTTCCGGGATTTTGCAGATGGGGCGGTGGGCTTCGAGCACCAGCTCCAGCCGCTCCTTCTGCTTCTGCAGCTCCTCAATCTCTCGCTGCAGCCCTGATTTCTCGTCTTCCAGTTTGTCGGTCTCCTGCAGGAAGAGGGTCAGGAGAGGAGTCAAGAAGATGAACGCCGAATACCGCATCGTCTTCTGCGGTGGTAGTGGTTGTGGGGTTGGGGTAGGACGAGTGGGCGTCTCTAACAAGTCTGGACTACAACTCCCATGAGCCCTTGGGAGAAAAGGGGACAAGACTCCAATCGGGCTAGGGGAGTCAGGAGATTAGTCAGCTGAGGCTTCAGCTCTGCTTCTAATAAGGCATGCTGCAAATGATTTTTTATCCCTTTTTCCTCGTTTTTTTCTCCGAAGGACTTACTCCGACAGGGAGCTGGGGGAGGGGACTTCACATACTGGGGCCCCATGGGCTTACGGGAGCCGGGGCCCCTCGGAGGTTCGGTGGGCCGGGGCCTGGGCACCCTCCGCACCGACCAGTACTCACCGCCTGCAGGAAGTCGGTCAGTTCCTTCCTCCGGTTCCTGCACTTGGCTGCGGCCAGCTTGTTCCGCTCGCGCCTCACTCGACGGCGCTCCTCCTCCTCCGGGCTGATCTGAGGGGTAGAAGGAGCAATGAGGTGGATCCTGGGCCATTGGCTGTCGGGCACTCGCCTGGGGCGGTGACCCAGTGCTAAGACCCAAGTGGAAGGCACGGCAGCGCTGGGGTGCCCTCATCCTGCTCTTTAAGGATCATCGCAGGGACGCCGAGTGGCGCGGTGGTTAAGCGCTGGCTTGGGAAGCCAGCGGCCCCGTTCGGGTCCCACATATGAGGGCAAGTGACACTGCCCTCAAACAAACAAACAAAAAAGATCATCGCATCCCGACGGCTCTCCGCACTCACGCTTTAGTAAATTTGCATTAGTCAAATTTCCCCCTCGAACCCAGCTTTTGTGTTCTGCGATGCCCCTCTTGGAATACCCTCTCCCTTACCTCCACAAACCTTAACCCTCCTCATCTCCCAGGACTCAACTAAGATACCTCCACCTCCTGGGAAGCAGCCTTCTCTCATTCCCCACCTAGAAATGGCCTTTTCTCCTTGGAGCCCCTGGGACCTGGCTACTGTTTTTCGAAGGACCCCTATTCTTTTCAGTCTCTCGATAACCAAGTCTCCTCATTTCCAGGAGCTGTAAGCACTAGGAGAGGCTAAGGAGTGCTGCTAAGTAGTTATTTATTGAGAATCTACTGTGTGCCAGCTAAACACTTTAGGTAGATTCTTAACACAACTTTCCATATAAGGACCTGAAGCCCAAGGAGGATGAATAACTTGTTTATGGCCCTAGAGCAGAAATTAAAATCCACTCTATTCAACATGGAGGGAGACGCCAGCTGATGGACAGCACCTTCCTCAAAAGGACCCCACTCACAGCCTCAGTCTAAGAGAACGCAGGATCAAAGGCCACCCTCAGGACAGGGCTGAAGGAAGAAAACCCAGGAGTCTACCTCTGGGTTTCACACTGTAGTCCCCTTCCAGCTGGTCACAAAAGCCAGCCATTCTGTTTCTGGGACATGCCCCCCTGGCTGACTGCACATCTTTCCCAGGACCCCAGCCTCCCTCCCCATCCTCTACCCTGCTGTCAGAGCAATCTCTTTAATGTGCAAACCTCACCCACTAGTCTCATATACCAAATGCTCCAGAAAGAGGAAAGAGGTGCCACTCCCTTAAAGACCCTCTATCTCTTATTTGTTTTGTTAAGGACTTTATTAGCAGCGTGCAGGCAGGAACCCTGGTTGTGGAGGCAAGAATTTTCAGATTACTGTTTCAAGCCTTCTCTTAGCTCTGGGTGACAGTGGCTCAGTGGTTAGGAGCTAACTTTAGAATTGGATAGAACTTTCTCATTCCTCACTAGTTGTGTGACCTTGGGCAAGTGACTTTACCTCTCTGTGCCTTTATTTCCTTTGTTGTAATATGTAGAAAACCAGAGTACATGGGGGTTTTGTGAGGTTTTGAAGGAAAGGGAAACAGGCCCAGAAAGTAGCTAAGGCAACCCTCTCTTTCCTGTTCTCTCCCCAGCTACATAGGCAGCATAAGCCCACCCTCTTTATACATATCAACAGGTAGATACCCACTAATGTCCATGCACCTTACACATGTACACCTTACATGTTCTCACCTCCATCTCCATTCTTGTTCCTGCCATCCCCTCTACCTGGAATGTCCTCAACTCTATCTATGCAAATCATACCCATTCTTCTAGGCTAATATGCCTCCACCTCCAGGAAGCTTCCCCTGATCCAGAAGTGACCTCTTTGCCCTCTGGGTCCCCAGGGGTTCCTTTCATTTTCCTCCTGGGCCAGTAGTCACCAGTGGTGCTACCTTCTCCCCTCTTCTAAGTCTGTGTTCTCTCTTTGGGCAAGAGCTTATCCTCTGCACCTTAGCACCCCTGTGGGCATCAGAACCAGTGCCAAGCTTCTGTTACTTACCTGTTCACTGGGCCGGCGACGCACCCCTGGAGGTGGCCCCAGGGCCCTGATGACTCCTGGACGCGGCTGTGGGTAGCTGTACTGGGGATAGGCCAGAGGCCTGGGGTAGTTGCTGGGTCCCAGGAAGTGAGGCTGAACCATCCACTGCAGTTCCTGGCTGCCACTCACAGCGTTGATGCTTGGCACGAAGTGGAACTTCTGAGGGATAAGAAATGGAATGCCAGGGGTGAGATCTGTGTGGATTGAGGGGCTTCCAGTAGACAGAAGCCATACTTCTGCCCATCCTCAAGACAGCCCCTGGGAGACCAGAAAGGACACAGCTTGGCCGTCAGAGAGACTGACTGACAAATTCACTCTCGTGAGCTGTGTGATTTTATGCAGGTCACATAACCTCTCTGTACCTCTGTTTTCCCGTCAGAGCTAATACTTACAAAGTGTGAATTCCAGGCCCTGACCCAACCACTTTACAAATACTGACTCATATACTTTGCACAACAGTATCTTCATTTTCAGACAGGAAAACAGTTGTCCATAGACACACAGCCAATAAGTGGGAAGCGGGGTTTGGGCCCAGGCAGCCAGGCTTTTACCCACTCCTGCACCCTGCCTGAGTCCCATTTGCACAAAGAGGATAATTATAGCTCCTAACTCTGAGGGTGGCTGTGAGAATCAGGTGAAATAATGTGTGTGACAGAGCCTGGTAAGTGGCAGGTACCAGGGGCAGTGGGGGGCAAGGGCCACTGTTCTGGGTTCAGGCTGTCCCAGTTCTAATCTTAGGTCAGTCATTTACTGGCTGTGACTCTGACCAAGTTATTTAACCTCAATGTGCTTCAATTTCCTCGTTTTTGTCATAGGTGAGTGTTACGGCATTTCGTTGATGCTAAGAAGTACATTTTAGTAGATCTGAAATCATAGCTTAATTGGCAACTTCTAAAAAAAATTAATGGTTCAAAATAATGATGGATTTTAAAAGCACAGGGTCTTAGATTCTGTGAAACACGACAAATGAGGGGAAAACACGCCCATCATGCCTGGCTGTACTGTAGGCGCTCCAGGCAGTATCTGCTGCTATTCTTTTTCACCCAGAAATGTGAGGAATGGGTTGAGATGGGGGCTCAGTGTTCAGGGAGGAGAATTAAGTTCAAGCCCTAGGGCTGGGCTCTGGGTGTGGGCGCCCAGTCGACCGGGAAGCGCCATCTCAAGCCCAGGCAAGTCCGTACAACGGTGTCCCCGGCCCAGCGCTACGGTCCCAGAGGCCCAGTGACCCCAGTTCCGGGCTTGAGGCACCGCCGGCGGCATCTCACTCTTCTGGGGTTGTCCCGGCCTGGGCCGCTCCGGGCCAGGAAGGGAGGGGCGCCCCATGTGAGTCAGCCACCGTGACTCGGCCGCCGTGACTCGGCGGAACGGACGCTGCTCCTTCCCTCCCCTAGCGACACGTGCTCGCCGCCCCTCGACAGGAAATGGGCACCTGCTGTCTCCCGGTCCCCCCAGCCCGCAGCGGGAGGCGTTCGGTGGCGAGAGTCGGGGATGGGGGCGTACCCGCCATATGACCCCTAGCACATCCTGGCACCTCACGGTGTCGATTGGCCCCAACCTGTAAAGGAAGGGGGTCAAGAAGCAGTCTCCCGGAGCCCACCAGACTGCATTGATCCGAGAAGGGGAAAGGGACTTGGCGACGGGGGTAGAGAGGGACTGACAAACGGACTGACACACAGACGGTCACAGACAGTGTGAAGGGATTCCGAGTCTGTCAGGGCTAGCCTGCCGATGGATCCCGCCTCCCTCCTGTGTGGGGACTTCTCAGTCGCTGTTCGGACTCCGATCCCTTTCCCGGGAATTTAGTCTGAGACGGATCAGACCCTGGGATTCCGTCACGGGTAGGGCTAACGCAGGTGTCCGGGGTCCCTTTCTAACACAGGTGACAACGAAATTAGCGGCGGAGAGGAGGAAAGAAGTTAACAGAGACGGAGGGACAGGTAGCGAGGGTAAAGGAGGCTAGAGAGGGGACGTGCGCAGATCTTTGTTCCGCACGCCGCGCGCGTTCTGTGGGGTGTGAGGGTAAGTGTCCGCCGACGGCAGAGAGTGGGCAGGACCCACGACCACGGCCCCCAGGGCCGGGCTCTGCCGCTGCTCCCAGCCCCAGTCCGGAGAGTGCGGGAAAGGACCTTAGCGTCCCAGACGTCGGGTCCCTCTCACCTGCTGCTGGCCTGTCGCCGGGGGATGCGCCGGGCCGCCGTACGCACCGCCGGCCCCGGAGCTCGGTCCGGGTTCCCCGAAGTCTCGGAACATGCCCTGGGCTGGCTGCTCTGTGGGGTCCGCGTCGGCGGCTTGGGTTCTGACTCACTCGCTCCTCGCCGAGTCTTTTCTTTTTATGAATGAAAAGTCCTCGGGCTGAACCACTTCCACGGGGGTGGGGACGTTGCGCAGCGGCGCGGGTCACCTCAGGGCTCCGCCTCTTCAGGCGCACCGACTTTTGCCACTCCTCCACGAACTTTTCTACATCTCCTACAGGGTTGTAGCAGCCTTTTCGTGGGGAAGAGAGGACTTGGCGTCCTCCAGCGACAGCGGGGGTTCCGCCCCCTCTGACGTAGCTGCCCATACATGGTGCAATTTCCTCGCAGAGTCGGGGTGGTGCCGAGGATTCCCCGCAGATTTACGCACCTGCGAGCAGCCAGGACCCGCCCCGCCCCGCCCCTGCCGGCTCTCCGGAGCCCTCTCACGCCCTGGTAGGGCCTCGGTTTCTCCATCCGTAAAATGGGAAGGAGTACTCACATAGATACCTTGCTGCGCGTGGGAGTTGGGATGAAGAATGTGAAAAGGGTCCGGAAACTAAAGTGGATTATACATGTGATTGATATTATTACTATTACTACTACTATTACTATTGTTGTTGTTGTTATTATTAACTGGGTGCTTATTTCATGCCAGGAACAATATTACTACCACTCGACGCTTCACGTCGTGACGTGGGGCACTTCCGCTGGCATTGTTTTAAGGCTCAAGTATTGATATATTAACAAGTGAATAAATGACAAACTAGGGTTACAAAAGGGGTGGTATATTTTAAGTGCGTGCAGTCAACAAGTTAATGCTTTTGTTTGTTTGTTTATTTTTTTGAGAGCAGTGTCACTGGGCCTCATATGTGGGACCCGAACCAGGGCCGCTGGCTTCGTAAGCCAACGCTTAACCACCGTGCCACTCGGCCGGCCCAACAAGTTAATGCTTTGAACTACCCACAAATACAATGCAATATAATTGTGCTACTCACAGGATAATTTCAGGAGCTATAACAAGTTCTGACTTCAGAGTCTCTGTAAGCAGTTAGAGCCTTTCAGTCCAGTGGCCTGAAAAATACCACCTTTTAAAAATACTGTCCATGCTCTTCTGGAGCTGTGTGGTCATCGACCTTGTTTGGAGATTATGTCAAAGGTCTATGTGACTGTGAGGCCAAGATCAAATGTCAACAATCAAAGACTAACAACCCTGGGAGGCAGGTACTGTCATCACTCCCATTTTACAGATGGGGAAACTGAGGCTGAGAGATGTTGAACGAAGTGCCTAAGATCACTAAGCAGGTGGCTGAAGCATTTTGCCAAATCAGATCTGTGAGAGCTCCAAGCCTAGCTAGGCTCAGGCAAGATCCTCCAAAGCCCTCATAGCTGCCTTTTCACACATGCAGAATGTCAGTGCTGAGAAGACCATCCCAAAGCTTCTCTGTTTCCTCCCATTTTACAGATGAGGAAACTGAAGTCCAGAGGGAGGAAGGAACTGCCAGTGTCACACAGCTACAGAAAGAGAGCTGGGCTCTCTGGCTTTCCCCTGGTACCTCAGCTTAAATTTTGATCAGCTTAAATTTTGTCTTCAGGGAAAGAAGACTTCAGGGAGGTGGAGTCCTGGGCTGCCTTTTTGGGGACAGAGGCCAGGGGTCTATGGCTACACATAGGATTTAGAACCAGAAGTCTAGCTTGGCCCTGGGCTTCTTGTCCCAGAGCTACCATTTTCTGTCTCTGTGAACCTAGGTGGTCACCTTCCCTCTGAGTCGCAGTCCCTGTGGGAATAATTGAGCCTCCTGCTGACCTCATGGGGCTGCTGTGGGATCAAATGAGATCACAAATGTGAAAGTGCTTTGTAAGCTGTAAATAGCCGCGCACTTAGAAGGTGGTTGCCAGGCTGGTGCCTCTCCCTTGCCCTTGTTCTACTCAATGCTTATCTTTCTCTAAAAAGAAAAGAAACCAATAGCAATTTACCAGAATAAGCAATGTAGAGGGTGTGTGTCTGTCTGTCTGTCTCTGTGTGTGTGTGACAGAATGAGAGAAAGAGGGAGAGAGAGAGAGAGATTTTTTTGAGGCAGTGTGATCCATGGAAAAGAACACACATGCTGAAATCAGACAACCCTGGTTCTGAGTTTGAATTATACTGCTCACCAGCTGTATGACCCAGATGAGGCACACAATCTCTCAATGCCTCTGTTTGCTCATCTGTAAAATGGAGACTTAATAACTACATCTCAAGGTTGCTGGAGAATAGAATAACATGTCACGTGTAAGCACTCCATATAGTAAGAACTTGACAAATAGCAAAAATAAATATACACGTTAATAAAAAGCCCCAGGGTTGGGAGCCCTTGGGGCTCTGATCACACACTAAGTCCTCATGCAGCATGCTTATACACACGTATTAACTGATATCTGGACTCCTTGGCTGAGTCCAGGCTGGACAGGTCAGGGTGACACAGGGGGCCAGGTGGGGGCACATGCAGGGTCTAAATCAGGTCAGCCTGGATTGCACCCATCTGCCTGCTCCAGAAACACCACCCTGTCTGCTCCCCTTGCAGCTTGGGGCAGTGACTGAGCGCAGGCTCAGGTCTCAAGTGTGTGTGTGTGTGTGTGTGTGTGTGTGTGTGTGTGTGTGTGATTACATGACTCTGAAAGTCCCTTCCTGCTCTAACGGTCGATGGAGCCACAAGGAGGTCCTTTCAGAGGCAGCACATTCCAAGCTCCTCAGTCACTAACTCCCGCCTGGTGGCTGCAGAAACGTTCCTGGCTCCTGACCTCACCAGCCCCCACCCAGGGAGGCCAGATGAGAATGCCAGGGGGCCACAGTGATTGGAGGAGTCTGGGGGCTGCGAGGTCTAAGGGATTCAGGCACTGTCTCTTGGCAGCTGTGTGAGCCTGGCTCAGTCACTTTCCTTCTCTGAGCCCCTGAGAATCCCCACCTCTTGGGGCTGCAGTGAGGGGAAAGGAGGTAACGGAGGGGTGTGCTTTGCACACAGTAGGTTCTGTTAGTGCCCCCGGGGCCTTGGAGGTGATGTTAATGTTTTTCAGTTTCCATTCACTTTTTAAATTGAAGTTTACTTATTTTTAAAATTGAGGTGAGAGTCACATAACATACAATTCACCATTTTAAAGTATACATTTCAGTGGACTTTTGTGCATTCACAATGTTGTGCAACCACCACTTCTCTTTAGTTTCAAAACTTTTTTTATCATCCCCAAAAAACATCCCATACCCATTAAGTAATCACTCCCAATTCCACCCTCCCCCATCCCCTGGTAACCACGAATCTGCTTTTTGTCTCCATGGATTTGCCTATTCTGGACATTTCATATAAATGGGATCCTACGTGACCTTTTGCATTTTTTTTTCACTTAGCGTAGTGTTTTCCAGGCTCATCTGTGTTGTAGCATGTATCAGTACTTTGTTCCATTTCATGGCAGAACAATATTCTATTGTATGGGTATACCACAATTTGTTTATTTTTAAGGTGATGGACGTTGGCTTGTGGCTACTTGTTGGCCATTATGAATGGACAACATGTATACTTTGTGTGGACATGTGTTTCCATTTATCTTGGGTCTATACCTAAGAGTGAAATTGCTAGGTCATATGGAAACTCTATTTAACCTTGTGACAATGGGCAGACTGTTTTCTAAAGTGGCTGCACCATTTTACATTCCCATCAGCAATGTATAAGGATTTCAATTTCTCCTCATTCTTGCCAATAATTAGTTTTCATTTTATAAAATGAAAGACATTCTGAAGGATGTAAAGTGGTATCTCATTGTATTTGATTTGTACGTCTTTAAAAACTAATCATGGGGGCCGGCCGAGTGGCACGGTGGTTAAGTGCTGGCTTGGGACGCCAGCGGCCCTGGTTCGGGTCCCACATATGAGGGCCAGTGACACTGCCCTCAAAAAATAAAAAAAGCCAACTTTCCCAGCCCAATTAAAAAACAAACAAACAAACAAACAAACAAAAACTAATCATGGGCTGGCCGAGTGGCTCAGTTGGTTAAGAGCTCACTCAAGAGTGCAAGCTGAGCTCTGAGTAACAGCAGTTCGATGCCCAGCCCGAGCTGAGCTGCTGCTGAGCTGCCAACAGGTGGCAGGATGGCTCAGCTTAAAACAAACAAACAAACAAACAAACAAACAAACAAACACAAAACCAATCATGTTCCGTAATGATCAATAAACATCTTTTCATGCACTTGTTGCGCATTTGTATATATTTTTTGAACAAATGTGTATTCAAGTCTTTTGTCCATTTTTAATTTGTTGCTTGCTTTTGTTGTTTTTGTTGTTGTTGAATTTTATGAGTTCTTTACATATTCTGGCTACCAAACCCTTATTAGATATATGAACATTTACCCCCATGTTTTCTTCTAATTGTTTTATAATTTTAGTTCTTATACTTAGTTTGTTGACTAAATTGAAGTTTAACATACATAGTAAAGTGTACTTATCAAACATGTTCAGCTTAATGACTATTTACATGTATGTAAACCTATGTAGCTACCACCCTAATCAAGTTATAGGACATTTCCAGCAGCTCAGAAGCTCCTTGTACCTCCTTCCTCCCCACATAGGTAACCACTATTCTGATTTCTATTATCATAGATTCGTTTTGCCTCTTCTTGAACTTCATAGAAATTGAACCATGCCACGTGCACTCTCTTGGGTCTGGCTTATTTTTTTTTAAAGATTTTGTTGGGGAATTGAGGGAGGGGAACAGCATTGGGGAACCGGGGAAGGGGAACAGACAAGTTGCTGTCCTTTTGTTCTTCAGACTAATTATGGAGGATGTTGCTTCACTGGCCCATGTTGGTATTGTCATTGTGCTCTTCCCAGGTGAGGCAGATCAGTTGTCGGCCTCTGGACGGCTGCTCACAGTGACTCTTGGCAGTTCACACCAGCTGCCAGCTGCTCATGCTGGCTGCTGGCCACTCACTGTAGCCTATGGCAGCCCACTGCAGCAGGGGCTGCAGCTACATGTTCGCCAGCGACTCACAGCAGCCCAGCTCCAGGTGGAGCTGTTGTTCACCATCTTAGCTGTAGAGGGCAGTGTCACTGGCCTCCATATGTGGGATCCGAACCCGGGCTCTACTGCTCAGAGCCAGCGTCCCAAGCCAGCTCTTAACCAATGCATCACTCCTCCGGCCTGGGTCTGGCTTCTTTTACTCAACCTGTGTGAGGGATTCGTCTACATCATTGGATGAAGTAGTAGCTTGATCTCCCCTATTGCTGTAGCATTTCATTGCATAAGTATTCCCCAATCACTCCCTCCGTGCTCCTGATGATGATACTGGGGGCTCTTTCAGTGTGGAGCTATGGTGAATAAGGCTGCTGTGAGCATTGATGATACGTCTGTCTTTCGATGGCCAATTGCACTCAGTTTTTTTGGATAGATGCCCAGGGGTGTAATTGTTGGGTCCTAGGGTACATGTTTAGCTTTGATTCACTCCAACAGTTCTCCAAAGTGATTGGACTGTTCCACATCCCCCCAGCAGTGCATAAGAGTTTCAGTCACCCCACATCTGGAGGTGACATTTCAATTCACCTCAACAAACATTTTTTCCCCTTAGTCCTGGCCTCATCCTTTCTCTTCTGGACACTCTCCAAGGCCTCCAACTCAGCTCCCTTTTCTCCATTGTCCACCTAGCAGCCTGAGGGATTTTATTGTAAAAATCCTGACAATGTTCACAGAGGAATCTTTTAAAATTCTGACCATTTGACCCTTAGGCTTGGACCCTTTCAAGCTGCAGCACTTTGCATTGCTACACAGGAGGGCCTGTAGCCTGGGAAGGGGTGGGGTGGGGATGCTTGACACCTCCTGTTTTCTTTTAGGTTGCATGTTGGTTGTGGGGATGCTTAGAAGGCCAAGAGAGTAGCATTAGTGATTCACACTTATTGAGCTCTTACGAACCAGGTGTGGTTCAAAGTAATTTATTAATTCTCACAACAGCCCTGTAGAGATAGATGATAATATTATACCCACTTTACAGATTAGAGAATGTAGGCACAGAGAAATTAATCAACTTGTTAAGAGCCACACAACAAGGAATTTGAACTTAGGATTTGAACCTAATCAGTCAGTGGCCAAAGCCTGAGCTGCTCGCCACCTCATTAGTCTCTCTTTATGCAGCCAGAATCCTTAACATGGCATTCCAGATAGTTCCAGACCTGGGCCGCTTGCCCAGGCTCCCCCCTTATCAGTCCCCAGTTACTCTCCCAGCTGCAGGCTCTCTGCTGGACTGAGCTTGTCAGTTCGCACAGGCTGTTCCCTCTGCCCCAGATGCTCTCCCTCATCCCCTCACCTGGCCAACTCGCTCTCATCCAGCAGGTGTCAGTTTCCCCACCACTTCCTCAGGAGGCCTTTCCTAAGCCCCTAACCTAGGAAAAATCCTTTATGCACTACAGCCCCATAACACTATGTAGGATATTACTTTTTTTTTTAACCTGATTGGAATAATTTTTAAAGATTTTGCCTTTTGGGGAGATTTTGCCTTTGGCTTACCAGCACAGCTTGGGGTAACAACATGAAGTTGAGTTAGATGACCTGGGCCGAGGAAGGGGAGGGCCCTGGGCTGCTGCCTCCAGGGCCTGGTTATCACCCTTCCCCTTCTCCAGATGCCAGCTGAGCACCCACAAGTGTCCATTTGCTGTTCTTTAAGCCTCATGCCACACTGCTGTGATGGCAGTCTTGTCCCCATGAGGCAGATGAGCACTCTGAGCCTGCAGAGAGGGGAAGGAGCTGGGCCCCCATCTCCTCACTCCTTCCCTGGAGGTTCCTCCCCTCACCAGCCACCTCTCCAGCCCAGGGCAGCTGGGAGAACAGACATTTCCCAGCGTTGGGCCATCTCTGATTTGTTAATCTCAGGTCAGTCCCTTCCCCTTTGGAAGCCTCAGTTTCCCATTCTTGCAGATTAGTAATTTACATATGGTGATCCTTAAAACCAGAGGTTTCAGTGGAGATCCACTGGGGGAGGGGCAGGATGGATCTTGGGCCCCTCACCCCTGCTCCTGTGAGCACAGCTCTGGACGCAGTAGGGGGTAACAACATGAAGTCAGGAGTTAGACGGCCTGGGTTTGAATCACTTCCTGGCTATGACCTGGGCCATTCCTTTAAATTCTCTATGCCTCAGTTTCCTTATTTGTAAAAAAGGACATGATACGGGCCCACCGAGTGGCGCGGTGGTTAAGTGCTGGCTTGGGAAGCCAGCGGCCCCAGTTCAGGTCCCACATATAAGGGCCAGTGACACTGCCCTAAAAAAAAAGGACATGATAATGTTTGTGCCTGATTTTCATGGTTGTTGGAGGGGGGGAGTTAATGAGATAAAACATGGATGGCGCTCAGCACAGGACTGGTACAGTAAGAAATTAATAAATGTTAGTGAGAAGTTTCTCGATGTTATGTCTTGTGCCATGTAGACCATTTCCTCTGAATAGAGAGCAACAAGGACTCTGCTGTCGGTGCCCAGGATGGCTCTGTCTGCTCAGCCTGATTTGAAAGTTTCTTGGAGCAGCTCCTGTTCCTTGAAGACCCGGGCCCAGGGCAGTTGGGTCCTGTAACCCAGTTTTTGGACTCTTCCTAATCTCTGAGACCTGAGGCTTTCCTCCCACCCCCAGGCTCCAGGATGCTAGCTCCTGCCGAGGGCCAGGAGGTGGATGAAACTCTCATCCTGGGATGAAAGGCTGACGGGCCTGGCCTGGGCCAGTAAACTGCCCCACCCTCGCTGGGAGTACCTCCTGGCACCCATGTAAACTGAATCATGGGGGGCGAGGGGGTGAGTCATGCAGCCTGTGAGTGGCATCCAGATAGGGCACAGATTGCCTCTGTGGGGCCCTTCACCATTCCTCATGGAGCCACAACTCTCTACTCTCCTACAACACCCAGCAGGCTTCTGGCCCAGGGCAGACAAAGCAGGCAGAGCCAGACTCTGGAGCCTGGAGGGTGGACTCTCAATGTGCACGCATGCGCCTGGGTGTGCGTGTCTGAGTGTGTGTGGTGTCCGGGAGTGGGGTTGGCAGACAGGAAAGGGAGGCTCTGACTCGGGAGGAAAGGATTGGGGTTTGGAAAGGAGTCAAAGCCCTAGAGAGGAAAATTTTGGCGGGAATGCTTCGCTGCCCTCTCCTGGCCTCTGAGGTTTCAATTGACTCCCCACCCACCCCCACCCCCTATAGGAATCAGCTCTCTCTCTTTAGCCTGAGAGGAGCCAGGGCCCAGAGAATGACAAGCCTATCTTCTAGGGTTCCCAGGGTCCGGAGCTGCTCAGGGACCAGGGATGGAGCTTCCTACTGCAGAGGTGTTTACAAGTGCTCTTGGGAGCTGTGGAGGCTACCGGAGAGTTTCTAGCCTTGACCATGGCAAAGTTCCTTAACCTCTTTCTGCTGCAGTTTGCTTCTCAGTAATACGAAGCCTGTGAGGACCAAAGTGAGGACAAACTGCTTAGAGTCGAGCCTAGAGCAGAGGACGGACGTCTGTGTGTATGCTTGTTCTTATACCTGAGTCTCAGTTTTTTCATCTTAAAAAATGGGTGAGAGAAGGATGTTAGAGGTGCCCTTGGTCTAGCTGTTGCTGTAGTTCCAGTCTCTGGTGTTATTCCCTGGAAAGCTGCCCCTTATGCCCTGCCACCCTGCTCAACTCTGTCCCTCTGTTCAGCCTGGAGGGGGTTTTCATGCCCTGCTGGGCGAACAGTCATCAAAGAAAGATGGGGTGGTGGGTTTCTGGGCTGGGTGCCCTCAGGTTACCCCTCAGTGTCTGGGAGATGCATGTCAGAGAAGTGGGGAGTTTCCCTTCTCTGATGAATCAGCTGTGTGACCCAAGTCTCATCCCTGCCAGATCCCCTCCCAGCAGGCGGGAGTGGGGTGCAGTTGCCCTGCTGGGAAAATCCCCAAAACCTAGCCAAAGCTCTGGCTGAAGCTCTCTCCTGACTCAGCTGTTTCCTGTCCTCCCCAATTCAGCCCCTACCTGTAGCTGGAATCCAGAATCAGGCAGAGATGCTCCCCATTTTCTGGCCTGCCCCACTGGAGCCTCCTCCCTGAGGCATGGGAGTTCGCAATGCAATGCGTGTGAGTGTCTCATTTCCCCAGCCTCAGCCATCCTTCCCATGGTTTTATAAAAGGGAGCAGAACACAGAGGCTTGTCCAAATTTACCCAGCCTAGTTCACCCTGGACCAGGCCACTCCCTCACTCCTGGGTAGGAAGGGGCCAGCTAAATAGGACAGAGTGCCCTGGCAGGCTGAAGGGGTGGGTCTTGGGGAGCCCTGGGCCTGGCAGGGGAGCAATCCCATGGTAGGCCAGGGAGATCCTTCCTGTTCAAGTAGGCTTAGTCAGTGTATTCTCTGGGCCTCAGTTTCTCTACCAGTAAAATGGAAATCTTAGTCTTGGTCCAGCCTCTCTGCCAGGTGGTTCTGAGGACCCAACCTCTGTACTTTACAGAGGCTCCAGTAGCGGGGTGGGGGTGGGGGGGAGTGGGGAGAGCTGGGGGTGCTGACCAGAGAATGGGGAGTGTCTCTGCCTGACTCTGGATTCCAGCTGGGTCCTTGCTGGCTCTTTATCTTTGCAGCCCCCGCACCCCAACAGCATTTTCATGTAGTGGGGACTCAACAATACATGAGGTGCTCTGGAGTTGGATGACCTGGATTCAAATCTTAGCTCTGCCACTTATGGCTTTATAACCTTGAACTAATTACTGAACCTCTCTGGTCCTCAGTTTTCTCTTCTGCAAAATGGCAACAACAATAGAGCCAGGTGAGGCTTAGAGGAGGTAATACAGGCGAACACTTAGCACAATGCCTGGCTCATGTTATGAGCAGAATGAGGAAACAGTCCCAGAGACAGAGAGTAACTTTTGTTTTGTTTTGTTTTTGAGGTCAGTGTCACTGGCCCTCATATGTGGGACCCGAACCGGGGCTGCTGGCTTCCCAAGCCAGTGCTTAACCGCCGCGCCACTCGGACAGCCCCGACAGAGAGTAACTTTTAATCAATCACTCATTTATTCAATAATGTTGATTTGGCCCTTGTGCTAGGCCAAGATCCTATGCTGGACGCTGAGGGATAAAGTGCAGCCACTGTTTTTGAGGGGCCCAACCACTCAGATGAGAGCCACAGGTGGGTGGGTATTATGGGAGCTTGGGGTGCACATGAATGGGGAGGAGAAACCTCCAAGAAAATGAGCTGGTGGGTGGTGGGTCTGAAATGTGGAGTCAGCCAGGAAAGCAGGCAAGTGTCAAGTACACCAAGCAGAGGACAAGCATAAGCAAAGGCACAAAAGTGAGAAAGGCCAGAATGTGTGCAAGGAAGCTATAGGTAGTTCTTGATTCTGCAACAAGGGTAAAGCAGGGAATGGAGGAGAAGGAGCCATAAGGACTGGCAAGGGCCGGATTTGAGCTGTTCAAGCTTTCATTCATTTATAATTTATGGAGAGGTTGCTCTAGTCACGTACTGTGCTAGGCTCTGGGGATAGGGCTGAGATTCAAACATGGTTACTATTTTCAGAGCCCCGAGTCTGGGCATGTGGCTTAGGGGTCAATGGGAGATAGACATCAATCAAGTGATCACATAAGTAACCTCTCTTCCTTGCTGCACGACAGGTGTTCAAGCAGTAGGAACAGCCTGAGGCTCAGGGCTGTGTGCCAGGGGGTGAGGGAAATGTCAGTTAGCTCCAGTGGGGTGAGTATGAACAGAAAGGGGTGCCTGAGGAAGCTGGGACAGTTGGTGGGGGGACTAGTCATGGCTCGCTCAGAGGAGTGGACTCTGTATTGCAGGCTGTGGGGAGCCACACAAGGGCTTTGAGTAGGACACAGGCAGCTCTGTGCGAGAGCTGGCTATGGGGGAAAGAGGCAGAAGTGGGAGGGGAATGGGGCAGAGGAGGCAAGTTGTAGTGCTTTCGGAGAAAGTGAGGAACCAGCTAAAATGGGGTAAAGCAGGGCCATGAGGATGGAGAAAGGGTGAATGTGTGAAATGCTTAGTTACGGAAGGATGCTCACCTGGGCATCTTTGTGGGACCCAAGGGCCTGGCCAGGATCCCCACAAAGCCTTGGCCCATTCTGGCCAAGTGCAAAGCACTGAATCTGAAGGAGGTGGAACACCAGGCTCCAACTTGGAGACCACCCAGCTCTGGGGACTTCCCAGGGCTGGGCTGAGAGGGGACTCAGCCCTGGGGAAGCTTGGGGTGGGGAGGAAGCTGGGGAGGGGGCTGAGCGAGCATCTCATGACTCACCCACTTCCACCCTGTCAGCCCAGTGGCATCTCCGCTCCCCTGCTCCAAATTCCAACTTGGTGAGGCTGCTTGAGGCTGAGTCAGCTCCGGCACGAGAGCAGCGTCCCAAGGGGCTTCCTGCCAGACACCCTGGCCCAAAACTAAGGCCGGAGCCAGGCTCCCAGTGTACAGCAGCCTGTCAAAGGGGTGGCCCAGAGAGATCATGTGGGTGGGTTGTGAGGAGTTCACTGTGGGTGAGGCCAGGGACCACGGTGAGTCCTAGCTCTGCTCAGCTCACTGCATGACCCTGAGGGAACTCTCTTCCCCTCTTGGCCTCAATTTCCTTGAGTACAAAATGGGGCCTACATGTCCAAATAGGTTATGAGAATTAAATAATGCATGTGGGAGTGCTTTGCAAACTGTCCAGTGGCCCCTGTGATGGTCAGGGTGGTGGAGAGGATGGATGGGTTCCAGGGCTACTTATGATTGTGCAGATTGTTTCCTGTCCACGGATTTCCAGCCTGGGTGCTGAAATACAGCCCATCTTCTGCTCACTCACCAGACCATATACTCTGACCCAGAACTGCCAGGACCAAGAGGATGCCTTTCTCTAATAAGCACAAATACGCGCTGTGGGTTAGTAGTGACCCTTTGGACTTTGCTGGGCCAAGCCCCTAGATTTATGGGAAATCAGAGAAGCTGAGTCTGATGATGAAGGCGAAGCAATACTGGCTTTGCAGAGGCTCTCAGGGAGGTCCCCAACCTTGGTGGTGAGGTGTATCTTATTACTTGGGCAGTTAGGAGGGCCCTGTAAGGGCAGAGAAGCAGTCTCTCCTGGCCCTGCCTCTCTCCAGCAACCAAAGCAGTTTATCACTAACATAGTATTTTAAAAAACACTCAACACACAGACCCAAGCTGGGTTTTATTGAAATGCCAGGAGCAGGCACATGACAAGGTAGTGAAGGGAGGAAGGTGGTGCAGGCTGTGAGGTGGCAGGGTGGGGCAGACACTATGTCCATGGCCCTGGCATCCCCTCTCTGCCAGGAGCTGAGTGGACACCCCCCTTCCCCCAACAAAATGGCATGCTCAGGCCTGCTGGGCCTCTGCCCACTGGACTGTAAAGGCTCCAAGGAGAGGGACTGGAAGCACTAAGTTTTCTCTCATGTGAGGAAGAGAGGGGGAGAATGCAGGAGAGAGAGGTACAACTAGGGATAAAGGTGGCCAAGGAAGGCTCTCCTCCTGGGTGTCTGTACCCAGCCTATGGTCCTGTATGGCAGAGGGGAGCAGCATTGAAGAGAGAGGCTGAGGGTCCGGCCGTCAGAGAGCCAGAGCCTCCAGCAGGTGGGGACTCAAGTCAGCCCTGAACAGAGGGCAGAAGTTCAAGGGGATCGAAGATACAGGCAGTTTCTGAGTGACCTAGTCCTTAGAATTGGGGAATGTGACCTCCTTGGGATGATGATGAGGAGAGATAGGAGGATCCATCCCTGGCAGGGGGCAGAGGCTGCTGGTCTCCCCAACTTGGTCTCATTAGGTCAGTTCCACATTGTTGGCGCGGTCCAGCACACGGGAGCCACGAGCACTGCCCCCGAGCTGGAAACGGCTCTCATAGAGAGTGGGGCAGAGGTGCCATCGGTTGGCCCGGTAGATGCCCAGGTAGGTGTAGACATCAGGCTTGTAGGTGAGCAGGCACTTAATGCCTGCTGCACGGATGGCTGCATCTGCCTCCAGCACACCCAAGCGGTCCGTGAAGTCGTCTGTGTAAACACAGATGACCTGGCGCCCACCCTCCTTGGCCCGAGGGCTCACCTTGGCCACCTGAAGCCGGCCTTCAACCACGGCCCGAGCAATGCCAGCCCAGGCATGGTCCAGCTTGAAGCCAGGTGTCAGGTGCATCAGCCACTTTCCGGAAAGCACGTGGTGGGTGATGGCCAGCTGGCGCAGGGTACCCGGCGTGATGGGCCGCCCACTGGTCTGCAGGGCTTCCCAGGCTGCCTGCAGGCCCTGCACATCACCTGAGTTGGGGATGTAGCCCTGCCCATACGCTGCAATCCAGCCCACAGGCTCAGTGTTGGGTGAGCTAGGGTCCCCGTAGCGGGTAACTTGGGATGGTGGGTACTTGGCCAACCAGGCATCCAGCTCGGAGGCAGGTGTGGTGCGGGCGTCAAACACCAACCAAGGGTCCATGTCAGCTGCCATGGCCTCCGCAGCCAGGTGCTCAGCAGTGAAGCCATCCTCACGGCCACCTGGAGAGTCCTCCTCCTCCAGCTCCTCACCTGGCTCCATCCTGCTGCGAGGAAAACAAATTAAAGTTTGTGACAGATCTGCAGCTTGGTGAGCCCTAGCGGTTGCCAAGCATTATAGACTAAACTGTGTGGCCTTGGTCAAAATTTAAAGTCCTCATGCTTCAGTTGCCTCATCTTTTTTTTTTTTTTTTTTTTTTGAGGGCAGTGTCACTGGCCCTCATATGTGGGACCCGAACCGGGGCCGCTGGCTTCCCAAGCCAGTGCTTAACCACGGAGCCACTCGGCCGGCCCCAATTTTTTTTTTTTTTTTTTTAGTTGTATCATCTTAACAATGGATAACAACTGTCCCTGGCTCATAGTGCTGTGGACAATTACATGCCTGAGGTGGAATAAGCTAATGTTATTTCTACTCTCCTGATTTACAGACAGAGAAACAAGCTCAGACAGAAGGGACTTACCCAAGGTCACACCTATAGTGAGCGACAGGGCTTGACTGTAAATTCAAGTGTGGGTGCAACTGGCCCAGCTATACCTCCTGGCCCTGCCAGTGATTGGCAGGCATCCCGAGCGCCGGCATTTAATGCAGAGGCGAAGCGGCCCCCTTTCGCTCAGCACCGAGGCAGGCGCTGCAGGGCAAGGCCTCCCGAGTGAGCGTTATCTGGCCCACTTAAAAAATAAGGACACTGAGGCCCAGAGTAGACAGTGACGGGTCCGAGACCAATGGGGCGGTGCCCGGACTCGAACCCCGGTTAGAACCAGCGGGAGGACCAGCCTTCGGCACCAGCCGCGCCCGCCGCCATTAGCGCCCACCACCAGAACCTGGCTCCCGCCTGACTCTGACCCTTCTGCCGCCCCGCCGTCACCTTCGGCCTTCGCTGCGTTCGGCACCGACCCAGCCCCGCGCCCGGCTCCGCTCCTGCCGGGGCTCCGCGTCGCCGCGCCCCGCCCCCGCCACGGCTGCCGCCGCCGCCGCCATCTTAGCGCCCCGCCGCCTCAACAACAACTTTATAGACAAGCGCAGCACGGGGAGGGGCGCCCGAGCGAGAGCGGCCACGCCGCGGGGCGGAGCCGGCCAAGGAAGGGGCGGAACTCGGGGCGGGGCTAACTCCCGGGGCGAGGCCACCAGGGAACCGGGAGGGGCGGGCCTGCGGGGGGCGGGGCTAACGTTGGCTCTTCTGGCCTAGGGGCGGGCGCGAGTGTCGGTCGCGTCCCGGGCGGACGCGCACAGCCCAGGAGCCTCCGAGGGGAGGGCACTCGGACCCTGCGAGTGGCAGCCGTACCGGCGGCGCTAGGACCCCGTGGGGAGCGGCGGGGTCGGAGCGGGCGGCACCAGGACCCGGGGGAACTTCGACGGGCGGGCGGCGAGCAGGCCCCGGGGCCGGGAGGCTGCAGGCGGCGGCGCTGGGCCCAGCTTGGCGAGAGAGTCCCGGAGATGCCGAGCAAGAAAAAGAAGTACAACGCACGGTTCCCGCCGGTGAGCACGTGGCCGGGCCCGGGAGGAGCGGGCCCGGCTCCCGGGAGGCTCGGGCCCAGGCCCGGCTGGGGGGGCGGGCGCATCGCGGTGTTCGGGGACCCGGACGCCCCGCCCCCTTCCGTGCCCTCCCCGCGTCGTTGCCCCCCGCCCCCTTTCTCCTGGGATACCCCTGTCGCCCTCCCCAGCACCCCATTCTGGGATAGAGGCGACGGGGTCCGACTTCTCTACGTCCTCCCCAGGCGCGGATCAAGAAGATCATGCAGACGGACGAAGAGATTGGGAAGGTGGCGGCGGCTGTCCCTGTCATCATCTGTATCCTGTCGGGGGCCGGCCGGGTTAGGGACGTGGGGGAGGGAGGCAGCCGGGGGTCGCCTTGTGTGGGTTGCGACCCCACTCCTGCGTTCTCCTTGACCACTCCGAGCCCGGGCGCTTGAGCTCTTCCTGGAGTCGCTGTTGAAGAAGGCCTGCCAGGTGACCCAGTCCCGAAATGCCAAGACCATGACCACATCCCACCTGTGAGTCGCCTTGAGCTGGAAGGGCCCTGTGGGGCCCGGCCCCAGGCATTCACACACTTAAGAGAGTCTGTGACTTGATAGGGATGTGGGAGGCTACTGGGAGACCAGCCAGGCCTTAGAGACTGGTGGGTTTGAACTTGGAGAGGAAAAGCTGGGTGTTCCAGCAAAGGGAGGAAGTCGTTTGGTGGAGGTTTTCCAGGCTCTTTTCTCCTGACATTCAGAGCTTCTTGCCGTCCCTTGCTGAGAGCCCAGACATCTGGGCCCTGCCAGATGCCATTCCCGCCTCACCTCTTTCAGGAAGCAGTGCATCGAGCTGGAGCAGCAGTTTGACTTCTTAAAGGACCTGGTGGCATCTGTGCCTGACATGCAGGGGGATGGGGAAGACAACCACATGGATGGGGACAAGGGCGCCCGCAGGTGGGGAGTCAGGGCCAAGTTTCCAGGCATGGAAGGCCAAGGCCACCGGGGTTGGAGGTGGCTGGGAGGTGGCTGGGGGGTGGCGAAGGAGCAGGGAGACCTCTGAGCAGATGGATTATACCTTCCCAAAGGGGCCGGAAGCCAGGCAGCAGTAGCCGGAAGAATGGTGGGATGGGAAACAAAGGCAAGGACAAGAAGCTGTCGGGAACAGACTCCGAGCAGGAGGTGAGTGAAGCCTCTAGCTCTCTGTCTTGCCCCTTCAATCTGGCTGGAGGCCTGGTTCCATCTTCACCTGTGACTTCATTGTACCTTGGTTTCTTTGTTTGTAAATTGGGGCTATGGAGGTCAGCCTTCTGTCTCTGCCACTCTCAGAGGTCTAGGCTCTTCAGTGATGGGCCCATGCCTTTTTTTTCCACCTCTGCTCCCAGGATGAGTCTGAGGACACTGACACTGATGGGGAAGGGGAGACACCGCAGGCTCCACCCCAGGCCAGCCACCCCCCTTCCCACTTTCAGAGGTAAGCAACTCAGTGGCTCCAGGAGGGGGCCAGCAGACTCCCTAGGGCTGACTGTCCCTCCTGGCCTTCCTGGTCACTTGCTTCTGTTAGTTGTGGCAGGTTTGGGGGATGGGAAGGGAGGAACTGAGGAGGGCTTAAAGGCAGAAGACTGTGCTGTCAGGAAGTCCCTTCCCCACCTGGGGAGGGCAGTGAATGGGGCCTGGGTAGGAGCTCTGAGACCTGCTGGGGCCCTTCCCTTCTCTGGGCTTGGCTCCCCTTTACTGCAGAGGGTGGTGGGCTCCATGCTGCCTGTGTGGAGGGCGGAGTGGGGCTCAGTAGGTAGAAATGGGCACTGGAGAGTGATGTGATTTTCCTCTCCTGCTTTCTGCCCTGCAGCCCCCCAACACCTTTCATGCCCTTCACCTCGACTCTGCCTCTGCCCCCAGCACCCCCGGGCCCCTCAGCACCTGATGCAGAGGATGAAGAGGATTATGACTCCTAGCGCCTTCTGCCCCCCAGGCCACACCCCCTTTTAGTTGGTTTTAGTTGTTCTGGGGGGAGGAGAGAAGGTAGAACTGTTCTTAAATTTATTAAAAAAATAATAATAAAAGGGAACATCAGCGTCTGTCCCAGCCTCTGTCTAGGGCTTTGTGGCAGCCTTCCCATCCACCCACCTGACTTCCTCACACTGAGCTGGGGCCAAGAGCAGTGGTGGGCTGGGCAGTGGCTGAGTGAGGGGAGGGGCTGGAGTCCACAAATGTGCCAGGGCAGGACCAGGGGTGCTGATAGAAGGTAGGGCAGAGTGGTATAGGACCTGAGCCAGCAGGTGCCGGTTATGCTGTAGGGCAGCTTATCTCATTGTGCTATGTGACCCTGGACAGGTTCCTACTCTGAACCTCTTGTCCTCTGATGGAGACCCTTCTGCCCACTCTGGGCTGTGGCAAAGGGACAGACAGGACAAATAATAGGAACTGTAGAGCTCTGCGCCTAGTGCCATGAAGGGTGGGGGAAGGGGCAGCGGGAGCAGAGGTAGGTGAGATCGTTGTGGAGAGTCTCGAAGGCTGGCTTGTGAGGAGGGCAGTGACACAGTCTGTCAGTCCGCACCCATTTCTGAGTGGACCCTGGAGCTGCAATGTCCACAGAGGCAGACATGTGCTTTCAGGGAGCAGTGACTTGGTGAGGCTGGGCAGGAGGCATGGGGAGCAGGGGGTTGACTTGAGCGCTGATGGCTGACTGGACATGGGGCAGAGAGGGAGAGAACCCTCAAGGACTCTCAGGTTTCTTTCTGCAGCAACTTGGGCAGGAACCTTTTCCAGCTCGGGGACATAAGAGGTAGAGCAGGATTAGGCCTGAAGATGACAAATTTGCCTGTGAGGTTGCCGAGGAGAGGTGTGGAGTGGACACTTGAACACAGAGGCCCAGAGACAGACGTGTGAACTTTGAGAGTAGGTGACTTCACCCCCCAGAGAGAGAGGGGCAGCCCATCAGAGGACACTGAAGAGCAGCCAGACCCAGAGCCCCCAGGAGCCACTGGATGTGCCCACCCAGGGGGTGCTTGAGAGAAGGGAGAGGCCAGTTGTCGAGTGCCAGGATACTTGGCAGGCATTAGGGCAGCCTTCCCCACAGCTGCCTCAGCAGCTTGCTGGGTGTCGAAGAGGCGGGAGCTGGAGGTGAGAAACTTGAGGTGAGCTGAAGCATCACCGCTCAGGGCTATGAAGTGGAGAGGGAACAGAGGCTTGGTGAGGAGGAGGGAGTTTTTGTTTTTGTGTTTTAAGATGGCAGATATGCAAGTTTATAGTGAGGGAGGGGATGTGGGACAGGAGCAGGGAGAATGAATGGAGTGAGGTGGGAAGTGCCCAAGGCAAACCCACCCTAATGAGGGAGAGTGTGGTGAGGAGGTTTAGGTGGGAGGACTGCAGAATTCAATTTTCATCTGAAGTAAATTGACTTCTGTGAAATAGGAGGCTGCTGGCAGGTGTGGTCCAGGGCAGCTGGAGCTGGGGTGCATGGGTCCTGTCTGCCTCTCATATGCTCCCCTTTTGGGTAGGGTGCCCCTGCCTTCTTTTGGGGAATCACCTTTCCTCTACTCCATCTGCAGTGTGTGCAGCAGAGGGATGGGAACATCATACCAGCCTGGCCAATCACAGCACCCACCATATACTCTCTGGTCCCAGGGAGTGGTACAGGCTGGTCATGACCACTGGAACTTTAGATGGGACCATTGGAAAAAGATTTTGACATGATCGCCAGCTTCCCTGTGGCTCAGAGAGCAGCAGGGAATCCTCGGAGTCCAGGTGAGGGTGATGGTGGCCACGCTAGGATAGCAAAGCTGGTGGAATGTAGGCCGGGTGCTGCTGGAAGCTGCTTCCAACCCTGAGGGGCAATTCTGACTGAGAACGAGGCCAACACAGTAGAACCAGTTGGCGCAAAGGGACAGATGTCTGATGACGTCTGAACACCTGGACCCAGGCTTGCCTGAAGCCTTCATATCTTAGGCTTCTTAGTTACGTGAGCCAATAAACATTTTTTCCCCCTTGAAGTCAGCTGAGTTTCTGTTCCTTGGAACTGAAAGAACTCTGGTTGACAGGGACCATGAATGGGAGGTGGTTCCTGCCCACCCAGGAACAGGAACGATTGGGCTCAGTCCCAGGGAAGGTGGGCACCTTAGCCCACAGAACTGAGAACAAGCCGCTGTGAAGAATCGGAGCGGGAGGCAGAGACATGGGAGCCTTTTGCTGGGGTCTGTCCAAAAGCTGAGATTCTGAACTGAGAGGGTTCAGAATGATAAGGCTGGGTGACGATTGTGAAGGGCAAAGAGGCCAGGGTGCTGGGACCATCTCCCTCCAGGCGAAAGACTCAAGGAGGCGTCAGTAGGAGTGAGAGATGGCCTGGAGCCCCTGGCCTGCAGCTCTGCTTCTCTGCCTGTTGGTTCAGTTTTGGGAGAGCACTTAGGAGTGGAACCTCTGGAGCCAGGCCACGGATTCAAAGCATGGCTTCTCTGCTTATTAACCTCAAGCAAGTTCAGTAGATTCTCTGTGTCTCAGTTTCCTTATCTGTAAAATGGGGCCAGTTATTACCTATGTTGATTGTAGGTACTATACTGTACATACTAGTTATACCTATCAGTTAGGGCCAAGGGCTGATGTAACAAACTCAAAATACATAGGCTCAAATGCAATGGAAGTTTATTTCATGCTCATGTAAGGTTTATAATGGGATTTTTGTCATCTATGCTTCTCCAAGAGGGATTTCAGGGCCCAGACACTTTCCAACTTGTGGCCCCACCACATCCTCCCCGCGCCCCGCCCCCCCCCCCATGACTTCCAAGGTCACTGGGGAAGGGGAAAGCTCGGAGTCCACGGAGGCTTTTCTGGGCCTGGACTGGAAGTCCTGTTTACCTCCCTTTTGAATTGTCACAAGGTCACCTTGGAATTGTCACAAGGTGTCTTAGCCAGCCTGGGTGACTGACCAGCCAGTTTCTGCTGCAGGACCTCACAGGCCTTTGGGAAGGGCCTGACTCAGCCTTGGCCAAGTGTTAGGAGTGCAGCTTCCTGAGTCAGAGGGCAGAGGTCTGGGGAGACAGTGCTCCTGCCTGGGCCTAGCCATTGGATACCTCCTGGGAGTAGGGAAAGATGGCCCTGTCCTGTGGGTGCCACTGGGCACCAGGCGGGCTGGGGCAGCTTGTGAATACCCCATCTGCAGAGCTCTGCCTGGGAACCAGATGAATTCCTTTATTCTCTGTCCATTGGAGAGCCTTGAGCCTCAGGCCAAGTCCTGCCTGAATGCCTGAGCCGGCCTCTGCTACGCCCTGGGGTGTAAGTGTGACCAGCATGTGAAACGGGAAGCTGCTTCTGAGGCCAGTGTGGGAGTCGGGAACCTTGACCTTCAGGTGAAGGATATGGGCCCACCCGTCCTGCCAAGTGGAGAGCCCCCCTCCACAACCCACCTAATGATTCATCCAGCAAACGTTGGTTGAGCACTGACATCGTCACTTAGTGGGGAAATAAGATGCCACAAGCACATACCAGAATCCTGAAATTAAGAAGTCTGATATCACCAAGTGCTGGAGAGGAGCTGGCAACTCCAGAACTCACACTGCTGGTGGTATGTCTGTTGGTGCAACCATCGTAGAAAAAAAGTTTGTCGGTTTCTCAAGTCTATTGACATACACTTCCCTGTGACACAGCCGTCCCCCTGCTAGGTACACATCCACAACAAGACACGTACAAGAATGTTCATAGTCCCCAAATGCAAACCCAAGTGCCCATCGACAAGAGCATGAATAAACCATGGTAGAGTTGTATAACAGAACAGAATTAAAAAGAATGAACAGTGTTACACACAACATCACGGGTGAATCTTGTAGATGTTACGTTGAGCAAAAGAAGCCAAACAAGCGTGAGTACACACTAATACGTCATTTCTGTGAAGTTCAGGGACAGGTGAAACTAATCAAGGGTGATGGAAATCAGTATAACGGTTACTTCAGGGGATGAGGGTTGACTGGGAGGCGGGCACGAGGGAGCCATCTGGAAATGTCTATAGCTTGAACTGGGCGGTGGTTAGATAGAAAAATATATTAAGCTGCACACTTGAGATGCATGCACTTTTATGACATCCTCATAAAATTTTTATTTGTCTAGTGAGACCCTATTGCACACCAGACACTATTCTAGGTAGTGGCAATTATGTGAACAAAATGTTTTTGGGGTTTATTTCTGAAAGGGAGAGACAGACAATAAAGAAAATAAATAGTATGTCAGACAGTGCTAGGTGCCCTGGGGGGAAAAAAGCATAATAAGGGAGGAGTGGGGAGCCCCGGGCAGGTCAGGCGGCCCCAGCCATTCTATACAGGGTTCAGAGGAGACCCTCTGATAAGGTGAGATTTGAGTAGAAAACCCCATTAAGCGCAGCCACATAGCTGCCTGGGGAGAGGGCCCCAGGCAGAGGGGCAGCGAGGGCAAAAGCCAGGAGGGTTGTGATTCTGTCAGGTTTCCCTCTAGCGCCCCTGGCTCCCAGGCCCTCAGCCACCACTCGGGCCACCTAGCAGCCCGTACTTTGCTGAGGGGTGTCCTGTGGCACTGGCAGCCCCTCAGGGTCCCCAGAAGCTTCATGAAGGGGAAGAAGGGCACCGGAGAACCTCCTGCCCCAGGTGCTGCTGGACCTGGAGGCCCCAGAGGCTGGGGGAGGTGAGTGGGACGGAGAATTGAGGGGTGGAGTGACCCCTCCACTGGCTTGGAGGTGTGAGACAGACAATAAAGAAATAGTATTCCCCCCACCGTCACCCCGCCCCCCATCCCTGGTTGTCGAGACACATCCGACCTTGCAGGGATGCCTGTCAGTTTTGGGTTGGTGAGGCAGGGTCCTGGGCCCTCGGTTCCTCCTCAGAAGGCCTGCTTCATCACTTGCCTGGTCAGGTTTCCCTTGGGATGCACCTCTCTGCCACACTCCAGGGAGTAGAGCACCCAGTTAGAGTGTGGGCTCTGGGGTGATACTCCTTGTGTTTTGATACTAGCACTACCCCTTATCAGCCTGGGACCCTGAGCAGATAACCAGACCTATCTCTGCCTCAGTTTCTGTATTATAAATGGGCATGATAATAGGGTTATTGTAAGGATTACCTGATATTTACAGAGATCTGTTGACCACCGATTTTGTGCCAGGATCAGTTTTTTTTTTTTTCTTTTCAAGATTTTATTGGGGAATTGGGGGAGGGGAACAATGTTGGGGGATCGGGGAAGGGGAACAGACAAGTTGCTGTCCTTTTTGTTCTTCAGTCTAATTGTGGAGGACCTCGCTTCACTGGCCCATTGTTGGTATTATCATTGCGCTCTTCTCTGGTGAGGCATATCAGTTGCTGGCCAATGGATGGCTGCTCATGGTGGCTCTTGGCAGCTCACACCGGCTGCCGGCCACTAGAGCTGGCTGCCGGCCACTCACTGTAGCTTACGGCAGCCCATTGCAGCAAGGGCTGCTGCCTACACCGTCACCAGGGTCTCATGGCACAGAGCTCCAGGTTGAGCTGTTGTTCACCATCTTAGCTGTAGAGGGCAGTGTCACTGGCCCTCATGTGGTATCTGAACCTGGGCCCTGCTGCTCAGAGCTGGCGTCCCAAGCCAGCTTTTTTTTTTTTTTTTTTTTTTTTTTAAAGATTTTATTGGGGAATTGGTGGAGGGGAACAGCGTTGGGGAATCGGGGAAGGGGAACAGACAAGTTGCCGTCTTCTTGTTCTTCAGTTTAGTTGCGGAGGATGTTGCTTCACTGTTGGTATGGTCATTGCGCTCTTCCCGGATGAGGCAGATCTGTCGCTGGCCTCTGGATGTCGCTCATCGCGGCTATTGGCAGCTCACGCTTGGCTGCCAGCCGCTCACGCTGGCTGCGGGCCACTCACTGCAGCCTTTGGCAGCCCACTGCAGCAGGGGCTGCAGCCCACACCATCACCGGGGCTCGCACAGCCTAGCTCCAGGTGGAGCTGTTGTTAGCTGTAGAGGGCAGTGTCACTGGCCCTCATGTGGGATCCGAACCGGGGCCGCTGGCATCCCAAAACCAGCGCTTAACCAATGCACCACTCGGCCGGCCCCCCAAGCCAGCTTTTAACACACCACTAGGCCGGCCCCAGGCTCAGTTTTAAGCAGCTGTGAAGGAACCTAGTCCCCGGCCCCATGTACTTGACCTTTGGTGACCCCACGGGTTGACCATGCATTGGAATCACTGGGGAGCTTTGAAGGTGAAGGATGCCGGTGGAGAAGGGGCCCATCTCCAGAGATTTGTATCTAATTGACTGAGAGGCCCAGGCTTTGGTACATTTTAAAGGCCTCCCAGGTGGTTCTAATGTGCAGCCAGGGCTGAGAACCCTTAGGCTAATAAAATCCATAAAACCTCTCGGGGCAATACCTTGCTCCTAAGCCTTCAGTAAATGATGATGTTTTGTCTCCCATCCCTCCATCATCTCTTGCCTGAATTATCCCAACAGACTCCTCACTGGCTGCCCTGCCTCCAGGATCCCCACTGCTGAGTCTTTCTCCACTGTGGGGCCAGACCCATCTTTCTAAGATCAGATATAATCAGATTTAATCCTGTGACTGCCCATCTCCCTAAATTGGAATCCCATGCCCTCATGACTTGAAATCTCTCACACTGTTATGCAACCACCACCGTCCATCTCCAGAATTTTTTTCATCACCCCAAACTGAAACTCTGTTTCCATTAAACACCAACTCCCCACAGGCCCTGGCAATCATTGTTCTACTTTCTGTCTCTGTGTCTTTGCCTATTCTAGGTATCTTATATATAAGTTGAATCATACAATATTTATCCTATGTGCCTAGCTTATTTCACTTAGCATAATATCTTCAAGTTTCATCCATGTTGTAGCGTGTGTCAGAATTTCCTTTCTTTCTAAGGCTGAATAATATTCCATTAAGGTATAGACCACATTTTGTGTTCTGTCGATTGACATTTGGGTTGTTTTCAGTTTTTGGCTCGTGTGAATAATGCTGCTGCGAACATGAGTGTAAAGTATCTATTTCAGTCCCTGCTTTTAATTCTTGTGGGTAGATATGCAAAATTGTTGGCTCATATTTAAGTTTTTGAGGAATCATCATACTGTCTTCCATAGCAGCTGCACCATTTTACATTTCCACTTGGGGTGCAGAGGGTGCCAGTTTCTCCAAATCCTCACCAACACGTTATTTTTTATTTTTGTTTGTTGCATTTCCCTGATTGCTAATGACGCTGAGCACGTTTTCATGTGCTTATTGGCTGTTTGCATATGTTCTTTGTGAAAATGTTAATTAAAATCTTTTGCCCATTTTAAAATTGGGCTATTTGACTTTTTATTATTGAATTATAAGAGTTCTTTATATATTTTGGATACAGGTCCTTCATCAAATATATGATTTGCAAATATTTTCTCCCATTATGTGGGTTGTCTTTTCACTTCCTTTTTTTTTTTTCTTTTTTGAGGGCAGT
The DNA here is from genome assembly GCA_033961575.1 of Aselliscus stoliczkanus. Lineage (NCBI taxonomy): Eukaryota > Metazoa > Chordata > Mammalia > Chiroptera > Hipposideridae > Aselliscus > Aselliscus stoliczkanus. The sequence continues at coordinate 131,299,779 of CM066736.1, forward strand.
GTCACTGTCTCTCATATGTGGGACCCGAACCGGGGTTGTTGGCTTCCCAAGCCAGCGCTTAACCACCACGCCACTTGGCCGGCCCACTTTTCACTTTCTTGATGGTGTCCTTTGAAACATAGAAGTTTTTAATTTTGCTGAAATCTAATTTATTTTATTATCATTATTATTATTATTAAGGAGGGCACAGCTCACAGTGGCCCATGTGGGGATCGAACCGGCAACCTTGGTGTTATTAGCACCAGGCTCTAAACAACTGAGCTAACCGGTCACCCCTAATTTATTTTTTTTCATTTGTCATTTGTGTTTTTGGTGTCATACCTAATAAACCATTGCCAAGGGCCAACCGAGTGGCTCAGTTGGTTAAGAGAGCGAGCTCTGAGCAACAGGGTCGCCGGTTGGATTCCCACATGGGCTGTGAGCGGCGCCTGAGCTAAGCTGCCACTGAGCTGCCAACAGGAGGCAGGATGGCTCAGCTGATGAGAGCATGTACTCATAAGAACAAGGTTGAGGGTTCAACTCCCACATGGGATGGGGGATTGTGGCCCTCCTGCAACTAAGATTGAACATGGTACCTTGAGCTGAGCGGCTACGAGCTGCCGATGGGCAGCCAGATGGCGACTAGTCTTGGAGCTGAGATAGCTGTGCCCTCCATAACTGAGATTGAAGGACAGTAACTTGACTGCTCCCCTTCCCCAATTCCCCAACAGTGTTCCCCTCCCCCAGTTCCCGAATAAAATCTAAAAAAAATAATAAAAATAAATAAATAAACCATTGCCAAATATTGGCCTGTCAAAAAGTCATGACGTATTTTTTTCTGTTTCTCGTTGCGAAAATGCGTCATGACTTTTCTGACAACCCAATATAAAGCCATTCTTACGTTCTTTTTACTAAGACTTTTAGCTCTTACCTTTAAATCTATGATTCATTTCGAGCTAATTTTTTTTTTTTGAGGGCAGTGTCACTGGCCCTCACATGTGGGACCCGAACCGGGGCCGCTGGCTTCCCAAGCCAGCGCTTAACCACCGTGCCACTCGGGCGGCCCTTGAGTTAATTTTTGTATATGATTTGAGGTGAGGGTCCAACGTCATTCTTTTGCACGTGGAAATCCAGTTGTCCCAACATCACCTGTTGAAAATACCATGCTTTTCCCATTGAATGGTCTTGACACCCTTGTCAATTGACCATGAATGTAAGAGCTGTTATGTCTGGACTCTCAGTTCTATTCTATTGATGTCTATGACTATCCTAATGCTAGTGCCACACTGTTGTTTTTTTTAAATTTAATTTAATTTTAATTAGCTTCAGGTGTACAATGCAGTGCAATAGTTATACTTTTTACCCCTCAAACTGACAACCCCCGCCCCCAATTCTCCCCCCGACTCCTCCCCCCATATCATACTATCTATTGCAATTCCTTTGACTCCCTTCCATCGTATAATCCACATCCCGTGACTATCTATACAATTACAGTTGGCATACAATATTATACAACATCAATTTCAGGTATACAGTGCAGTGATCAAGTCTCTACTCCATCCATGAAGTGGTCTCCCTAACAAGACATGTGACCATCTGACACCCCACAAAATTTTTACCACATTATTATATATTCCCTGAACTGTCTTTCATATCCCTGTGACAATACTGTAGTTACCTATTTATGCTGTCTAATCCCTTCCCCTTCTCCCTCATCCTCACCCCCCTCCCAACTAGCAACCCTGTTTTTCCTCTGTGTCTGAGACTGTTTCTGTTTCCTTTGCTCATTCATTCAGTTTTTCAAATTCCACATATAAGTGAGATCATATGGTATTTGTTTTTCTCCAACTGACTTATTTCACTTAACATAATAGTCTCTAGGTCCATCTGTATCGTTGCAAATGGTACGATTTCATTCTTCTTTATAGCAGAGTATTAATACTCCATTGTCTAAATATCCCACAGTTTCTTAATCCAGTCATCTACTGATGGGCGTTTCGGTTGTTTCCAAGTCTTGGCTATTGTAAATAGCGCTGCAATAAACATAGGGGTGCATATATTTTTTCAAATTAGCGTCTTGGATTCCTCTGGGTAGATACCCAAGAGTGGAATTGCTGGGTCATACAGCAGTTCCATTTCCAGTTTTTTGAGATACCTCCATACTGATTTCCATAATGGCTGCACCAATTTGCAGTCCCACCAACAGTGTACCAGGGTTCCCTTTTCTCCACACCCTCGCCAGCACTTGTTATTTGTTGATTTGTTGATGATAGCCATTCTGAATGGAGTGAGGTGGTATCTCGTTGTGGTTTTTATTTGCATTTCTCTGATGATTAGTGAGGTTGAACGTTTTTTCATGTGCCTGTTGGCCATCTGTATGTCCTCTTTAGAGAAATGCCTCTTCATATACTCTGCCCATTTTTTAATAAGATTGTTTGTTTTTTTGGTGTTGAGTTGCATGAGTGTTTTATAAATTTTGGATATCAACCCCTTATCAGATATATCATTGGCAAATATTTTCTCCCATTCAGTAGGCTGCCTTTTTGTTTTATTGATGATTTCCTTTGCTGTGAAAAAATTTTAAGTTTGATGTAGTCCCATATGTTCATTTTTTCTTTTATTTCCCTTGCCTGAGGGAATATATCAGTAAAAATATTACTCAGGGTAATGTCTGCAAACTTACTCCCTATATTTTCTTCTAGGAGTTTTATGGTTTCAGGTCTTACATTTAAGTCTTTTTTTTTTTTTTTAAAGATTTTATTGGGGAATTGGCGGAGGGGAACAGCGTTGGGGAATCAGGGAAGGGGAACAGACAAGTTGCTGTCTTTTTGTTCTTCAGTTTAGTTGCAGAGGATGTTGCTTCACTGTTGGTATCGTCATTGCGCTCTTCCCAGATGAGGCAGATCGGTCGCTGGCCTCTGGATGTCGCTCACAGCGGCTATTGGCAGCTCACGCTTGGCTGCCAGCCGCTCACACTGGCTGCGGGCCACTCACTGTAGCCTATGGCAGCCCACTGCAGCAGGGGCTGCAGCCCACACCATCACCGGGGCTCGCACAGCCCAGCTCCAGGTGGAGCTGTTGTTAGCTGTAGAGGGCAGTGTCACTGGCCCTCATGTGGGATCCGAACCGGGGCCGCTGGCATCCCAAAACCAGCGCTTAACCAATGCGCCACTCGGCCGGCCCTACATTTAAGTCTTTAATCCATTTTGAGTTTGTTCTCGTATATGGTGTAAGTAGGTGGTCCATTTTCATTTTTTTACACGTGTCAGTCCAATTTTCCTAGCACCATTTATTAAATAGACTTATCTTTACTCCAGTGTAAATTCTTGCTTCCATTGTCATAGATTAAATGACTGTATATACATGGGTTTATTCCTGGGCTCTCTATTCTATTCCATTGGTCTATGTGTCTGTTTTTATGCCAGTAGCATACTGTTTTGATTACTGTAGCCTTGTAGTATGTTTTGATGTCAGGTAGTATGATGCCTCCCACTTTGTTCTTATTTCTTAACATTGTCGTAGCTATTTGGCGTCTTTTGTGGCTCCATATAAATTTTAGTATTCTATGTCCTATTTCTGAGAAAAATGTCCTTGGTAGTTTGATTGGAATTGCATTGAATCTATATATTGCTTTAGGTAGTATTGACATTTTTACTATATTAATTCTTCCTATCCATGAGCATGGTATGTATTTCCATTTATTTGTATCTTCTTTGATTTCTCTCTTCAGTGTCTCATAATTTTCTGAGTACAGGTGTTTTATTTCTTTAGTTAAATTGATTCCTCAATATTTTATTGTTTTTTAAGCAATTGTAAAAGGGATTCATTTCCTGATTTCTTCTTCTGATAGTTTATTATTGGTGTATACAAATACAACTGATTTCTGAATATTAATTTTGTATCCTGCTACCTTACCAAATTTGTTTATCAGTTCTAGCAGTTTTTTTTTTTTTTAAGATTTTATTGGGGAATTGGTGGAGGGGAACAGCGTTGGGGAATCGGGGAAGGGGAACAGACAAGTTGCTGTCTTTTTGTTCTTCAGTTTAGTTGCGGAGGATGTTGCTTCACTGTTGGCATCGTCATTGCGCTCTTCCCAGATGAGGCAGATCAGTCGCTGGCCTCTGGATGTCGCTCACCGCGGCTATTGGCAGCTCACGCTTGGCTGCCAGCCGCTCACACTGGCTGCGGGCCACTCACTGTAGCCTATGGCAGCCCACTGCAGCAGGGGCTGCAGCCCACACCATCACCGGGGCTCGCACAGCCCAGCTCCAGGTGGAGCTGTTGTTAGTTGTAGAGGGCAGTGTCACTGGCCCTCATGTGGGATCCGAACCGGGGCCGCTGGCATCCCAAAACCAGCACTTAACCAATGCACCACTCGGCCGGCCCCAGTTCTAGCAGTTTTCTGGTGGAGTCTTTGGGATTCTCTCTCTATAGTATCATGTCATCTGCATATAATGACAATTTTACTTCCTCTTTTCCAATTTGGATGCCTTTTATTTCATTTTCTTGTCTGATTGCTGTGGCAAGAACTTCCAGAATTATGTTAAATAGAAGTGGTGAAAGTGGGCAGCCTTGTCTTGTTCCTGATCTTAAGGGGAAAGCTTTTAGCCTTTCCCCATTGAGTACGATGTTTGCTGTGGGCTTATCATATATGGCCTTTATTATGTTGAGATATGATCCCACTATTCTCACTTTGCTAAGAGTTTTTATCATAAATGGCTGCTGGATTTTGTCAAATGCCTTTTCTGCATCTATTGATATGACCATATGATTTTTATTTTTCATTTTGTTAATGTGATGTATTACGTTAATTGATTTGCGGATATTGAACCAACCTTGCATACCAGGAATGAATCCCACTTGATTGTGCTGTATGATCTTTTTATTTTTTTATTTTTTTTTAAGGGCAGTGTCACTGGCCCTTGTATGTGGGACCCGAACCAGGGCCACTGGCCTCCCAAGCCAGCGCTCAACCACCGCGCCACTCGGCCGGCCCTGTATGATCTTTTTAATGAGATGCTGAATTCAGCTTGCTAGTATTTTGTTGAGAATTTTTGCATCTATGTTCATGTTCATTAGGGATATTGGCCTGTAGTTTTCCTTTTTTGTAATATCTTTGTCTGATTTAGGAATCAGGGTGATAGTGGCTTCATAGAAAGAGTTTGGGAGCCTTCCTTCCTTCTGTATTTTTTGGAATAGTTTGAGGAGAATAGGTATTAATTCTTTTTTGAATGTTTTGTAAAATTCACCTGTGCCACACTGTTTTGATTATAGTCGGGTTTTTTTTGTTTGTTTTTTAGCTGAGCCATCCTGCCACCTGTTGGTAGCTCAGTGGCTGCTCAGCTCGGGCTGGGCATCGAACTACTGTTGCTCAGAGCTCAGCTCGCACTCTTGCGAGAGCTCTTAACTGAGTCACTTGGCCAGCCCTGATTATAGTAGTTTTGTACTAAGTTTTGTGACTGGGAAATGTGAATCTTCCAACTGTGTTCTTTTTCAAGATTGTTTGACTATTCTGTGTCCCTTTATTTTCCGTATACATTTTAGGGTCAGCTTGTCAATTCTTACAAAAGGCAGCTGAGATTTTCATAGGGTTTAAATTTAATAAATTTGGAGAGTGTTACCATCTTCTGGATTTTTTTTACTGACATATTTTTTCCTGGTTACTAATCACCTTTTCCTTTTTCTCTGTATGTATACTAATTTTTTGTTGGATGTCAAACATTGTGAATTTCACATTATTGATGTGGATATTATTGAATTCCTCTGAAGAGTGTTGGAGTTTTCCTAGCAATTTAGTTGTTGCATGTGGATTAATTCGATCATTTCAAGATTTGTTTCAAGCTCTTTTATGATGGGTCTGGACGCAGGGGTCGGCAAACTGCGGCTCGCGAACCACATGCGGTGCTTTGGGTACATAAGGTGGCTCTGAAGTAAAATTGCAAATGAAAATAAAACTATCATAGGCTTCATTTATACAATTTTAAAAGGATATTAGTCACATAATGGTGATTTCATTTGTTTTATGGCTCTCGAATAATTTTTCTTTCTTTTTTTTTTTTTTGAGGGCAGTGTCACTGGCCCTCATATGTGGGATCCGAACCAGGGCCGCTGGAGTCCCAAGCCAGCGCTTAACCACCGCACCACTCAGCTGGCCCTCGAATAATTTTTAAATTGTTGTGAGTGACAGGATTGACTCTTCAATCTCAAAAGTTTGCCAACCCTTGGAAAAGCCAATCCTGTCCCTCACAACAATTTAAAAATTATTTGAGAGCCATAAATATATTTTCACATAATCACCATTATGTGAATAATATCCTTCAAAAATTGTATACATGAAACTATGATAGTTTTATTTTCATTTTCAATTTTACTTCAGAGCCTGTGGCTCGCTAGCTGCAGTTTGCTGACCCCTGGAGTTTCTTCCATCTCAAAAGTTTGCCGACCCCTGGTCTAGAGTAACCTCTATTAAGTGCTGATTTGAGCCCATTTCTAAGGCATGGCCCTTCTGGGTTATCTACTGAATTTTCTGGGTATTCAGTGAGATTTCTCTATTCTGACTAGAGAGAATCTTCTTACAAAGATTTCTAGTCCTGGTGAGCTCTGGGAATTATTTGCCTTACAGCTCTGCAGTAATTGTTCCTCTCTTGAAACATGCTGTTGTCCAGTTTTGTGGGGCTTCACCCTCTGCCTGCCAGTATCCTCCCAAAGCTCAAGGGGGCCCTTCTGCAGGGTTTTTCTCTGTGTACGTTCCTCCTCCTAGATATTCTGCCCCATAAATTCTAGCTGCTCTTTGTCTTGCCAAACTCTGGTCACTGTCTCCTTGACTCAGGGAAACTGAGGGACCTTATTTGGTTTCCCCTCCCTACACTGCAGTGGGGCAGTTACTTCTAGGCAGGTAGTGGGTGACCTGGATGATGATGGGGCTCACCTTGTTTGCTTTCCTTTTTTTCAAAGATTACAGTCCTGTGCTACCAGTTTTCTAACACCTGAAAGTAGTTGTTTCTCATACTTTATCCAGTTTCTTAGCTGTCTGTGGCAAAAGGATAATTTCAGTCTACTTTATTTCCTCATGGCCAGAAGCAGAAATCCCTCTCCTGTCCTGGAACTCCCCAAGTCCTTTGCCTGTCTCTTTTCCAAGGTTCTTCCCATGTTCCAATTTGGATTATGATTGTGAATGCATGTTTTACCCCCTCCCCACCCCCACATTGGACCGTGACCATCTCAAAGATGGGGGGCTTGTCTTATTCATGTCGGCACCTCCAAGGTGTCTCACAGAGTCTGGCACATGGTAGGATGTGGCGGGCATGTTTTGTGCTTTGGTCTTTTCTGTCTCTTCCTTCAGGCCACCTCAAATCACAGCCCCTCCAATAGGGAACTGCTCCCTCTACTCCAGCCAGGCAGTAGGTACCTCCAGGGCTGATGGTCAAAATCCTCCCCCTGCCAGGTCCCTGTGATTGGTCCAGGGATGGCCATGAGGCTCATAGCAGGATTTGTCAGAGTCCTTCCCTGGCAACCTTCTTTCTACCTGGATATGTGGGAAGAATCTTCTTACACTCTGGTGGCAAAGCTCCAAGGATAGCAGCCTGGTGCTGCCTGCAACCAACTTTCCCCATCTGACAGGATGGAGCATACACAGAGAGAATTTTTCCTAAACTTTTCCTTTTAGCTCCAAAGGAAAGGTTTCAGATGGGGCTCTGGGAGAAGGTACTGAGTGATGTGCAGGCCAACCCAAGCCACATTCCAGCAGTTTGTAAGCACCTCCCATGTTTGGTCCTTGAAATATGGGCCTAGGGAACAAGTAAAGTTGCCAAATGTAGTTGTTAACTGTCGGCCTTGCCTTGCCCTCTCAGTAGCTTTTGTCACAGTTAGTCACTCCCTGCTCTTTGAAACACTTTCTTCCCTTGGCTGGCAGCTCTCACTCTCTTGATACACTTCTTCCCTACTGGCCTTTCTTATGTGGTCTCCATGGCTGTGGCTCCCTGACCTCTCCTGATCTCTAAATGGTGGCATGACCAGGCTCAGTCTCCAGACCTCTTCTCCTTTTTCCTCTCTCTGCCTCGCCCAGCCCAAGTCCTACAGACCCTCTCCTGGGTGACAGTCCCTCTTTCTACCCTGGCCCTCCAATTTAATCTCCACGCAGCAGCCAGAGCAATCTTTTCAAAGCATAAATCAGCTCATATCACTCCCTGTCGCAAGATCCTCTACTTTGACTAAACAAGATTGATGGGATATAATAAAAGATTGCTTTTTTTTTGTTTCCCAATGCCCCTCTAAAATTCATAAGGGAACTTCTTTCTCTGCCCCCTGAATGAAATTATAACTTTCTGTGCTATTTCCTCACAGTGCTGTGATCACCTGAAGTCATTCAATAAGTTCCATCAGAATGCCCAGTTTTGTGTAGCTAAATCTCTAAACTCGATGAAACAGTCTCCACTTCCCCAGCCACTTCCTCCCTGTGCTGTTGAGGAGGGAAGTCAGGTCTGTCCTTTTCCCTGCCCTCCCCTTCTCCCCCCAGCAGGGAGGAAGGGAAGAGAATACAGAAAGTTCTTCCTTGATCCTGGGTAAGATGGCATCTTTCTCTCTGGAAGGCAAATGTTTTAAGGCAGACTCCTGCCCTGTGGGAGCTCTTATGGCTCCTTTATGGGCCACCCCCTTAACTGCAGCTCCTGGGATTCAGGCAGGACCTCCCTTTTGTCTGGCTCTGGTCTCCATTCTTCTTTTATTTATTTATTTTTTGAGGGCAGTGTCACTGGCCCTCATATGTGGGACCTGAACTGGGGCCGCTGGCTTCCCAAGCCAGCGCTTAACCAGCACGCCACTCGGCTAGCCCTTTTTTTTTTTTTCTTAACTGAGCCATCCTGCCACCTTTTGGCAGCTTAGCAGCAGCTCAGTGGCAGCTCAGCTCAGGCTGGTATGGAACTGCTGTTGCTCAGCGCTCAGCTCACACCCTTGAGTGAGCTCTTAACCAACTGCGCCACTCGGCCGGCCCTCCTTTTTTCTTTTTTAAAACTTTATTGGGGAACAATGTGTTTTTCCCAGCATCCATCACCTCTAAGTTAAGTTGTTGTCCTTCAGTCTTAGTTGTGGAGGGTGCAGCTCAGCTGCAAGTCCAGTCACCATTTTCAATCTAGTTGCAGGGAGCACAGCCTACCATCCCGTGTGGGAGTCAAACCAGCAACCTTGTTGTTCAGAGCACACGTTCTAACCAACTGAGCTATCTGGCCGTCTACTGGCAGCTCAGCTGCAGCTCCAGCTCAGCTCAAGTTATTGTCTTCAATCTAGTTGTGGACAGTGCAAACCACTGGCCCATGTGGGAATTGAACCAGCAATCCTGTTGCTCAGAGCTCACACTCTAACCAACTGAACCACCACGCCATCCCTCTGGTTTTCTTTTGACTGGCACACACAGACCCAGACTGGTGGGTACCCCCTGCCAGGTAACAGAAACCCTCTGGCAGAACCACCTGTTACCTTGACATGTTCCAGTTCCCACTGTGGTTCTACAGCCTTTCTAGAGGTCTCACGCTGACCCATTGGGCTGCCACAAAATTTCAGGGAGCCCAAGTCAAACTCTCCAGGTGGCCTCCTCGAAGTATTTCTCCCCAGATTTGGGATTTGGAGGCAGCCCACCCCCTGAAGAGTGTTGGAACTTGGAGTGACATCAGCCCTTTCCAAATTAATCTCATCACGAAGTTCCCCTTTCAGAATCCATCCTCCATCCCTTTATACTCTGGAGGTGGACTGGGGGGTTTCAAGTGTGGCAAAATGGGTTCTTTCTATTTTGTTTAAAATTTGGAACTTGGCCGGAAGCAACTCATTTTGGAGTTTCATATCCATTCTATCATAGAGCCTAGTTGCAACTTCCAATTGTCCATTACACTTTCCATCATGCTTACAAGTCCAGAGTCCTTTCCGTGGCCTTCGGGTCCCACATGATCTGACCCCTGAACCCCACAAAAGTTCAAATCATATTAAAGAATATACTAGGGCCGGCCGAGTGGCGCAGTGGTTGGGAGCTGGCTTGGGACGCCAGCAGTTCCGGTTTGGATCCCACATATGAGGGCCAGTGACACAGCCCTCAAAAATAAATGAATAAATAAATAAATAAATAAATACATACATACATACTTCTTTGAGACTAAAAAAAAAAAAATGAATATACCAGATAATTGTATGTTCATAAATACAAAAATGTAATCAAAGTGAATGCCTTCCCAGAAAAATACAAAATGCCAAAATTGGCACAAAAATATCAAAAACTTCAATACAGTGGGCCGGCCAAGTGGCGCATGGGTTAAGAGCTGGTTTTGGGAAGCCAGCAGCCCCAGTTCAGATCCCACATATGAGGGCCAGTGAAACTGCCCTCTACAGCTAACAACAGCTCCACCTGGAGCTGGGCTGTGAACCTAAGTGACGGTATAGGCTGCAGCCCCTGCTGCAGCGGGCTGCCAAAGGCTGCAATGAGTGGCCAGCAGCCAGCGTGAGCGGCTGGCAGCCAGCGTGAGCTGCCAATAGCTGCACTGCAGTGAGCGACCATCCAGAGGCCAGCGACCGATCTGCCTCATCCGGGAAGGGCGCAATGACGATACCAACATGGGCCAGTGAAGCAATGTCCTCCGCAACTAGACTGAAGAACAAAAGGACAGCAACTTGTCTGTTCCCCTTCCCCGATTCCCCAACACTGTTCCCCTCCCCCAATTCCCCAATAAGATCTTTAAAAAACAAAACAAAACTTCAATAGAGCAATAACCAGTAAATGAAATTAGAATGTAAGACTCCAGTGTGATGGGGACACTTTGACAGGGAGGTTCCACCAGACTTGAGAAACAGATGGCCCTTATCTTATACAAGTTGTTCCAGGAGACAGAATGAGAGAAATGCCCATTTCCTCATAGACTCTCAAACCAGATAAGGACAGTATCAGAAAAGGAAAGTATAGAGCATTTCACTCTGAACGCAGATGTTAGACTATAATCTCATAGAATAAACTATTGGAGAATGCCCCACCTAAAGGTGGGGAAAAGACTTCTTAAAGCACCCAAAATACAAAGCCCTATTCAAAAGTATTTATGGCTCTGACTATATCAATATTGAGCATTTCTGTTCCACAAAGAACCTCAAAGACAATGTTGACAGACAGGTGGGTGCAATCCAGTGAATAAAGAGCTCTCTTAAGTCAATCAGAAAAAGAGAAGAAACAATAGAAAAATGGACAAGAATATAAGCAACCAGGGCCGGCTGAGTGGCTCAGTTGGTTAAGAGCTCGCTCAAGAGTGTGAGCTGAGCTCTGAGCAACAGCAGTTCGATGCCCAGCCTGAGCTGAGCAGCCGCTGAGCTGCCAACAGGTAGCAGGATGGTTCAGCAAAAAAAAAAAAAAAAAAAAGGGGGGCCGGCTGAGTGGCGCAGTGGTTAAGCTTGGGTTTGGGAAGCCAGCGGCTCCGGTTCGGGTCCCACATACGAGGGCCAGTGACACTACCCTCAAAAAAAAAAAAATTTAAGCAACCAACTCACAGAAGGGTTAGACCAAATGGCAAAAAATTCGTGAGATGTGATCAAAGGAGAAATCAGTACTCTTCAATGAAAACTGCAGAGAGATATCATTTCATAACCACCAGATGAGTAAAAATTCATAAGGGAATAATACCGATGTGTAGCGAGGGTTTGGGCGCTCCCTGGGCCCTTCTGTAGGCATGTAAACTGGTACGGCCTCTCTCTTGGGCAATCTGAAATGAAGTATACTTTGTTCTAAGACCCCACACAATCATTGGTATATAAGCTACAGAAATTCTCATGCAGGTGTACAAAGAGGCATGTTCAAGGGCATTGACTACAGTGTTCTTTTTTTTTTTTTTTAATTGGGGAATTGGCGGAGGGGAACAGCGTTGGGGAATCGGGGAAGGGGAACAGACAAGTTGCTGTCTTTTTGTTCTTCAGTCTAGTTGCGGAGGATGTTGCTTCACTGTTGGTATCGTCATTGCGCTCTTCCCGGATGAGGCAGATCAGTCGCTGGCCTCTGGATGTCGCTCACTGCGGCTATTGGCAGCTCACGCTTGGCTGCCAGCCGCTCACGCTGGCTGCGGGCCACTCACTGTAGCCTATGGCAGCCCACTGCAGCAGGGGCTGCAGCCTACACCATCACCGGGGTTCGCACAGCCCAGCTCCAGGTGGAGCTGTTGTTAGCTGTAGAGGGCAGTGTCTCTGGCCCTCATGTGGGATCCGAACCGGGGCCGCTGGCATCCCAAAACCAGCGCTTAACCAATGTGCCACTCGGCCGGCCCTACAGTGTTCTTTTTTGGAAACACGAGTTAGGGGCAACCTTGGCATCCATCCTCAGGAGAATGGATTAGTAAAGTGTAATGGAAGCAAATTACAGAACACTAAGCAACAGTCAGAATCAACAGATAGCTTTTAAAAACACAGTGTTCAGGATCAGCCGAGTGGCGCATTGGTTAAGAGCTGGCTTGGTCTGAGCAGCAGGACCCCAGTTCGGATCCCACATGAGGGCGAGTGACACTGCCTTCTAAGATGGTGAACAACAGCTCCACCCGGAGCTGGGCTGCTGTGAGTTCCAGAGACAGCATAGCTGCAACCCCTGCTGCAGTGGGCTGCCGTAGGCTACAGTGAGTGGCCGGTAGCTGGCGTGAGGTGGCCAGCAGCCAGTGTGCCGCCGTGAGTGGCCATCCAGAGGCCAGCGACTGATCAGCCTCACCGGGAAGAGCGCAATGACAATACCAACATGGGCCAGCTTCCGCAACTAGACTGAAGAACAAAAAGGACAGCAACTTGTCTGTTCCCTTTCCCCGATTCCCCAACGCTGTTCCACTCTTCAAATTCCCCAATAAAATCTTATTTTTTTAGAGGGCAGTGTCACTGGCCCTCATATGTGGGATCTGAACCAGGGTCGTTGGCGTCCCAAGCCAGCTCTTAACCACTGTGCCACTCCGCCGGCCCTTCCCCAATAAAATCTTAAAAAAAAACAAAAACAACCAGGGCCTGCTGAGTGGCACAGTGGTTAAGCGCTGGCTTGGGAAGCCAGCTGCCCCGGTTTGGGTCCCACATATGAGGGCCAGTGACACTGCCCTCAAAAAAAAAACAAAAAAAAACAACAACAAACCCCCACAGTGTTCAAAGAAAAGGGTAAGGAACAAAAATGAGATCGATAGCATAACACCATTTATATAAACTGAAACTGAAAATGATATTAGGTATTTCACAAGGATCTGATCATATAAGTGGGATGGGGATAAGAATCAAAGATACAGCAGACAAAAACTAAACTGAAACAAGAGAGTGAACTTGTGTGTATTGATGATTCTTATAAACTGTGAAATAAGGAGTACAATAAATTCAGATCTCTGCTCTGGAAAACTGGAAGAGAAGTGTGCAAAGGACATGCATAGGCAATTCACAGAGGAAGCAAAAATGGCCCAGAAAAATATGAAAATACACAAATCTCACAGATAATGGAGTGCAAGTTATAGCAACAAAAAGCATATTTTTTCATCTACCAGATGAACAGCAATGTAAAAAATTTATAATACACTTTGCTGGTGAGGGTGTTGACACTATTGATGGAAATGTATATTGATTGAGCTTTTGGGTGGAGTGATATAAATTGCTTAGAGCCCAGCAAGTTTTCTTATAGGAACTTATCTTGCAGAAACACCCAATGTGCAAGGGTGTATTTACAAGTAAGTAAGGATGTCACTGCCGCAATGTCTGTAGCAGAGACGCTATCGGAAGTCGCAAGAATGTTTGAGTGGAGAAGATGGGCTTAGAATATTATGTCGGTCATACTGTAATGCCCAGTGAAGATGGTGAAGACTGAGGTAGTTCTGCGTGTACTGACATGGAAACATGAGTGTATCATACTCTTTTTATTTTTGATTTTTATTGGGTAACAGTCACGATCATTGGCTACACATTGCTCGCATGCTACGATGGCATAGCTGACTCTCATTTTTAGGGAGGGTGCAGCTCACAGTGGCCCATGCAGGGATCAAACCGGCAACCTTGCTGTTATCAGCACCAGAGCATAACGTACTCTTAAGCAAAAAAGGTATGATCTCCTTTTTGTTGAGAAATTATATAGTCACTGTGTTGCTTAACGACGGGGTATGTTCTGAGAAATGTGTCATTAGGCGATTTTATTGTGCTAACATCACTTACACAAACCTAGAGGTATTGCCTACTACGTACCTAGGCTATATGATCTGTCCTATTGCTCCCAGGCTATTATCCTGTATAGCATGTTACTATACAAAACAACAAGAGATTAAATCAAACACAAGAGAAATTGATGCAATCAAGAGGTATGGTAAATATGAGATGTATGAGGCCTCTGCCGTTGGACATGAGCCTGGACTTCATGGGAAAGATCAGGACTGAGATATGCAAACCTGGGTGTTTGTATGGCGGTGGATAGCTTTTAAGGTGGTCAGACTGGATGATCTCACTCGAGGAGTGAGTGTGGCTAGAGAAGAAGTATGAATGCACTTCAATATGAAAATGTTGATCCAAGAAATCCAGACCTGCCCTCTGTCAAGGAAGGAAGTGGCCCAGAGTTTGTCCAGGAAATCAACTGGGTCGAGGCCTGGGAGGATCTTGCTCTCTGAAAATGAAACACTTTCCACTGCTGCCTCCCATTTGGGGTCCTGTGGGTGACAATTGGTAGAGGAGGTGGATAGGGGTCAATTACAGCCCACCAGAAAGAACAGAGTTTACCTGTTTTGAGTGGTAAAAGATCTTCACTTGCAGCATTATTTAGGCTGTTAAATTGGATATACTCATTGCAGAGGTGTTACTGGGATGGAGTCAGAGAGCCGATGAGGGTCCATGGGAACATGGCTCAAGGGCATCTGCTGGGATTTACTTCATCGCCTGTCGCACTGGGCCGCACCGTTGGCTAATTAACAACTCTTTTTTTTGAGGGCAGTCACTGGCCCACATATGTGGGACCCAAACTGGGGCCGCTGGCTTCTCAAGCCAGCGCTTAACCACCGTGCCACTCAGCCGGCCCTAATTAACAACTCTTACGTAGCAGTTACAATGAGCCGTGGAAATGTTCTATGTATATCTGAATATATTAACTGATTTAATCCTCACCACAACCCTAGGCGGTAGATATCATTATCACCAGCCCCACGTTGGCCATGGGGAAACAGAGGTATCGAGAAGGTATGTGACAAGTGGAGGAGCCGGTATCTGTTGTTGTTTTTTTAATATTTTTTTGGGGAATTGGGGGAGGGAACAGACAAGTTGCTGTCCTTTTTGTTCTTCAGCTTAGTCACTTCACTGGCCCATGTTGGTATTATCATTGCGCTCTTCCTGGCTGAGGCAGTCTCTTACCAGCCATTGGATGGCTGCTCATGGCAGCTCATGGCAGTTCAGGAAAGTGAACACCAGCTGCCAGCCAGCCCCACTGCAGCCTACACCATCGCCGGCAACTTATGGCAGCCCAGCTCCATGTTGAGCTGTTGTTCACCATCTTAGCTGTAGAGGGTGCAGCATCGCTTGCCCTCATGTGGGATCCGAACCGGGGACTGCTGTTCAGAGCTGGAGTCCCAAGCCAACTCCTAATCAACACGCCACTCGGCCAGCCCAGGAAGAGCTGGTATTTGAACACCAGCGCTTCCTCTGTTCTCGTAGCCATAACGTCCCACTGCCTCCCAGTAATGGTCAGTTATTATTACAGTGATAATAACATCTATGGAGTGTTGTCTTTGTGATTTCATTTAATCCTTTCAACAAATCTATGAGATGGGCCCATGATTCCACTTTTGGTCAGTGCTAGGCGTCCCATGGGAGTTTACCATGTAAGGCTTTTTGGGCACTTCTTAAGATTTAAATGCTCTGACTCCCTCTAGAGCTTCCTCTGGGCTCTGGTTTGCCTGCTGCCTTGCTCCTGGACATGCCTTTCAACTTCCTGGCCTTGACTGCCCTGGCGTGGCCTCAGAGGAAAAGTGTTTTGAACAAGATCTTGTGAGGGTTCAGTTTGGCTCCCACAGGGCCTCAGCCAGAGCAGGGGGGCAGCCCAGGAGGCAGACCAAGAGGGAGAGCCCGCCTCAGGTGCCACCTGGCCATCTTCATAGGGCGTGAGGAACTTTCCTGATGGCCAAGTCCTAAGATCCTTTTTACAGAGAGGTGGGGAAACGCAGGCTTATCAAGGGCAGGGGACTTATACTAGGTCAACGAGGAGTCCTGCAGAGGCAGGAGTAGAGACAGGACTAATCTCCGGGTCTCTGACCTCCTAGGCTTCAACTATTTCTCAGCAGCCTGTTGAACTCTCTCCTCTGGAAGGAAGCTGGCCTCCCATACCCTGGCTGACCCTTCCTGGCCTGCTTTTTTTTTTTTTTTTTTGAGGGCAGTGTCACTGGCCCTCATATGTGGGACCCAAACCGGGGCCGCTGGCTTCCCAAGCCAGCTCTTAACCACCACGCCACTTGGCCGGCCCCCTGGCCTGCTTTTCGCCAGATCCCTGGACACTGGCTGAGGACTGGTTGCCATAGAGATGGTGGGGAGGGCAGTTCCAAGGCTAGCAGATGGGGGTGGGGAGTGGGGCAGGACACCAATATGCTAAACACCCACCAACAGTTGGTTAGGACCCCATTAGGGAGACCAGAGCATGACCATCATCGGCTCCAAGCTCCGGGGAAGGACACAGGGCTGCTCAAGCTTTTGTCAGGCATCCCCCAGGCTGAGCAGGTGAGGAAGGCCCTATGGGGAGACTTCTAACTGCCCTGAGGCAGGCTGGCTGTCTGGGGTCAGGGGAGGCCAGGGCTGAGGGAGGCCCTTGAGAAGCCATGAGATGAGCTGAGGCCCAGCTGAGAGTCAGGGAGCCTCGATGGGGGAAGGGACCATAAGGAGGCCTAAAGAATATGGAGTGAAGATGATGATGACACCCAGGGATAACTCCCAGCCTTCTGATGGAGTGATTTAGGGAACACTGCAGGTAGAGCAGGGTTTGGGGAAAGACAATGAGTCCCTCCCATCTTGGCTTAGCAAGTCTGGGGTCCTATGGGGCATTCAGAAGAGCTGTCTAGGCCCCAGAGGCAGCATAGAGCAAAGGTGACAAACCTGGGTTCTGGGGACAGGCTCAATATGTTCAGGTCCTGGCTCCACTTACTGTCGGTGTCAAGTGATTTCACCTCTCTGAGCCTCAGTGTTCTTATCTGCATGATGGGGGTGATGGCGAGTATCTACCACACCGGGTCCTTCGGAATCTTAAATGAGTAAATACTTGAAAGTCCTGAGGGCCCAGCAGGTGCTCAGTAAATAGCAACTGTTGCTACTTTAATATTATGACTTGAGGTAGTGATCAGTCAGTTTTAGCAGTAAGGAGCTCAGAGAGACCAGCCAAGGTGCAGAGAAGAGCAGGGTCCCCTGGGGGAGGTGTGCGGTGGTCCAGGAGGCTGCTCGGAGCTGGGCGTCCTCTCCTGTCTTTGCCCAGTGGAGTCTTGGGAGTGGTGATGGTGTAATAATTCAGGGCCAGCAGCAGAGGTCTCGGAGTACAGGGCAGATGGCAAAGAAGGACCGGAGGCCCAAGGGCTGGAACGAGAAAGAGCATGGCTCTGCTGAGGCTGAGGAGTAAGCAGCTGTGGGGAAGGTTGGGAGGGATGCTGGGTCAGGCCCCACTGGGGGCCGGCACCCTGACCCTGACCACTGTCCTCTGCCCTCTCCCTCTTCAGTCTCTTTCCTTCTCGTCCTCGTAAACCCTCCTTCCCCTTCCAGTGGGCCTGGGAGAGCTTCACCACAGATGGCCGGGCTCTGCTTCAGCCTGGCTGTCCCGTGGCCACCGGCCACCAAGCCCCGACTTTGCCCCAAGCCGTCCCCCAGCACAAGTGCAGGCGTAAGTCCAACCTCCTAGAGACCCATGGCTTCTGCTGGAAGATGAAGGTGCCAAACCTGGAAAGGAGGCAGCAGCTCAGGTCCCCTTTCAGCCAAGAGCTGGAGCTGCCCAGTGAATGCGGCCTCCTGCCACCTGGGAAGAGGTCAGGATCAGGAGCAGAGTCCGAGGAAGCTGCTGAGGCAGAAACCCTGAGTGGGGAGGAGACTGAGACCAACAGTGGTCTGAGCCATGGGGAACTGCCCCAGCTCCCCAGGAGGGGGTCAGTCTTGGAGGAGGAACAGTTTGCAGAGGCTACAGAGGAGGCTGAGGAGAGGGAGCACAGGGCCCCCCTCAGAAGGAGGGTGGGATCTCGGAGAAAGGGGTGGGATTCTGATGAGGAGGCCTCCAAAGAAGGTGAACTGCAGTGCCAAGGGAGCAATTCCAGCTCCAACAGCCCCCAAAGGCAGCAGAGGAGGAAGGAACGGCTCAAGGAGCTAGAGGGGCCGTGGGACCTGGAAAAGCTACAGAGGCAGTTACAGCAAGACCTGAACTGTGGTGAGTCTGGGCTCAACATCTGGGTTCCCCAGGAAGTTGCACAGTGCGGAGCCAGCCACCTGGGCCAGGAGTTCAGACAGGGCTGTGCTGTGCTCCAGGCGCTGGGTGGCATTGTCCAATGGGCCAGGACAGAAGGTAGTCCCTGACCTGTCCTACTGTGGATAGGCCCCGAAAAGCATCCCTGGAAGGCTTTGCATGCTGCTGTCCAGGCCTCCAACTGGAGTGGGAAGGCCCATGGCTTAGGAGGTGATGAGACTCTCCCATTCACCAACTTCCCTAACCGCACATTCTACAAACGACAGGAGGCCACCAGGTAAGGAGAAAGAAAGAGGGTGGGAGCCCACAGTAGGGAATAGGGCAGAACCAGTTCTTCAGGAGACAGTCATTTATCTTCTCATTCATCCCTTCATTTATCCATTCACCAATCATCCATGCATCCATCCATCCATCCATCCATCCACCCATTTATCCATCCATTTATCCATCCATCCATCCATCTGTCTCTCTGACTGCTTGACCAACTGTCTATTGACACAGCAACTTTTGACTCATTTCCCATCTTCTTTTTTTTTTTTTTAGCTGAGCCATCCTGTCACCTGTTGGCCGCTCAACAGCAACTCAGCTCGGGCTGGCATCGAACCGCTGTTGCTCAGAGCTCAGCTCGCACTCTTGAGCGAGCTCTTAACTAACTGAGCCACTCGGCCTGCCCTTCTTTTTATTTTTTTTTATTTTTATTTTGATCTTTTTTCCCCCCCGTCTTTTTTTTTTTTTTTTTTAGAGGGCAGTGTCACTGGCCCTCATATGTGGGATCCGAACTGGGGCCGCTGGTGTCCCAAGCCAGCTCTTAACCACTGCGCCACTCAGCCGGCCCTCATTTCCCATCTTCTATCCTTCCATTAATTCATTTAACTCATGTGTCTTCCAGTTATAAAGATAAAAAGACTTGTCCCCAGACCTAAGAAGCTCAAGGTCTGCTGGAAAAGGAGACAGATGGGCAAAGCAGCAATAATGGCAGTCGAGTTAGATTATTTCTGTACTTGGGGCTTGAACAAGAGACAGTGGGAGCAGAGGAGGAAGACTGGATCGGGGGAGTCTGTTGGCATTGTCTAGGTGAGAGATGATGAGTGTCTGAGCCAGGTGACCATGGGAATGGAGAGAGGAGGGTCTATTTAAGAGATATTTGGAGGCTGGCTCACTGGGCCTTGGTGACAAATTAGAAGTGGCGGCTGAGGATCCACTCAGCATTCTGATGACACCCCTCAATTCTTACCCTGTCTTCTGCTTGAAATCCATGCTTCCCAGTGCCCTTGGGACAAAGCCCAGATTCCTTGGGAAGGAGGCTCCCGTGTCCCACGCCTGCTGGTCAGAGTGGCTGGAATGCCTCATGCTCTCCCTCCCTTCTCTCCTGGGACTGCCCCTCTCCCTCATCTACCCAGCTAGCTCACATTCATCTTTCAACATTCAAGTCAGGCACCCCTCCAGGAAGTTCTCCTCCATACTTGCCTTCATCATAGCTTTTGCCACACCACGTTGCAGTGGGGTGCTGGGCTGTCTGCCCTTCCCTGTGTATAGACTGAGGGAAGGTGCCAGATCTTATTGATCACTGCCTCTCTGGTGCCCTACACGGGACCTGGCATATAGTTGGTGTTCAATAAATATGTGCTAAGTGAATGATTGTATCTACCCCTTTGTCTATCTATCTTTCTCTCTGACCATGATTCAATTATGCATGGATTTACCAATATTGAGTTTCTATCTATGTTAGGCACTGTTCTGGGTGCTAGGGATACATTGGCGGAAAAGAGGACAGACAAGAAACCCTGCTCTCATGGGCTTATAATTCTGCTTGGGAAGAAGATAATAGAGACATTACTAAAGTGTATAGCTACAGCTGGAAAATACCTGGAAGGAGATGGGGTGGTCAGGGAGCCTCTCTTTCCCTGACATTTGAGCAAAGACCTAATTGATAAGAAGGAACTGACCATGAGATCTGGGGGAAGAACATTCCAGGTCAATCTAGGTATTGTCTATTCAGCCATTCACACCATTCATACATCCACTGGTCACATCACCATTTTGTTATCTTTCGTATCCATTCATCATCTGTCTGTCCCTCAAGCCAACATGCATTTACCTAGCTCCTACCAGCTTGGGGGTCAGAGAGAAGAACAAATCTGGCCCCTGCCCTCAAGGAGAGCTACATTGCAGGGCAAAGTTAGCAATACAGGTGAGGTCACAGGTGTGCACGCTGAGCACACAGGACTTAGGATATTAGAGTAGAGGCACACTGCTGGCTGGAGTGGGCAGGAGGCTTCCAGAAAGAGTAGGGAAAGGCCTGGAGGTGGGCCGGAGAGCTGACCCCAGATGCAGCTGTCATCATGTCAAACTTCCATGACACACCCCATTCCTCAGGCCCTTGGCTCTCTGGGCTCCTGCAACCCCTCTCTTCAGGCCCCGATATGCCCCTACCTGGCCCCTGACCGTCCATGAGGTTCCTGTTCCCCACAGACTTCTCCCATCTCTCCTCTTCCCACTCCCCACCCAAGAAGCCTGCTGCAGGCCTGGGAGCGGCAGCACCAGGAGAAGCAGCATCAGGCTGAGCTGCGGAGGGCCCGGGAGCAGCGGGTCCAGCAGCAGGTGGCCCGCTGCCTGGCAGCCTACGCACCCAGAGGGAGTCGGGGGCCGGGGGCCACCCAGCGCAAGCTGGAGGAGCTGAGGTAGGAAACCCTGGCTGCGCAAGGCCTGGTGGGGAGGAGGCAGGGAGGCAGTGCTGTGTCAGAGAAGGACCTGGAAACCCAGCCCTCTCCTTCCTTCATCACTGAGCCTCCACAGCCATCCTCCAGCCCAGACAGGCAGGCCTGCCAGGCCACTTTGCCACACTTTACAGATGAAGGTACTGAGGCTCAGGAGAAGGGGCTGGGTCAAGGTCACCAGGTTAATAATAACAATCTCTGAAGCTGTCAAACGCTCAAGGTTAAAATGTTCTATGTGCTTTATCACACTGTCAAATCGATCTTTCTGATTTCAAAAGCCAGGCATATTGACTAAAAATTCTGATATTGGGCTGGCAGAGTGGCGCATTGGTTAAGAGCTGGCTTGGGATGCCAGTGGCCCCAGTTCAAATCCCACATAGAGGGCCAGTGACACTGCCTTCTACAGCTAAGATGGTGAACAACAGCTCCACCTGGAGCTGGGCTGCTGTGAGTCTCTGGCAATGGTGTAGCTGCAGCTCCTGCTGCAGTTGGCTGCCATAAGCTACAGTGAGTGGCTGGCAGCCAGTGTGAGTGGCCGGCAGCTGGAGTGAGCTGCCAAGAGCCACTGTGAGTGACTGTCCAGAGGCTGGCGACCAATCTGCCTCACCCGGGAAGAGCAATGATAATACCAATATGGGCCAATGAAGCGACATCCTCCACAACTAGACTGAAGAACAAAAAAAAAAGGACAACAACTTGTCTGTTCCCCTTCCCCAGTTCTCCAATGCTGTTCCCCTCCCCCAACTCCCCAATGAAAATCTTAAAAAAAAAAAAATTCCAATATTACTGAAACAGTTGATGTAGAATGTGGACAGTACCTATGATCCCATTCCTGGAGACTGCCATTGTTTGCAGTCAGGTGAAGAGTCATCTATTTTATTCTCTTCCTATATTTTGACCATTTTTTTGTATTTTTAAAAATTATTTATTTTAATTTTTATTGGGGAATTGGGGGAGGGGAACAGCCAAGTTGTCCTTCAGTCTTAGTTGTGGAGGGCACAGCAAGCTCAGCTCCAAGTCCAGTTGCCCCGCTCAGCTCAAGGTGATGAGTTCAGTGTTTTAGTTGCAGGTGGGTGTAGCCCACCATCTTGAACAGGCAACCTTGTTGTTAGGAGCACGTGTTCTCACCAACTGAGCTATCCCGTCGCCTGTTGGCAGCTCAGCGACAGCTCAGCTCAGGCGCAGCTCATTGGCCCATGTGGGAATCGAACCGGCGACCGTGTTGCTCAGAGCTCGCCCTCTTGAGTAAGGTCTTAACCAACTGAGCCATTCAGCCAGCCCTGACCATGTTTTTTAAAAGAAAGTAAGTGCATTACTTAAAAGGAAATCTCGTCTAGATTCATAGCAGGCCCTTGAGGTAGGTATTTTCATCATTCCCATAATTCTACAGTTGAGGAAACTGAGGCTCAGTTTAAACAATTTTCCAAAGGTCACAAGTGAGTGACAAAGCTGGGATCCCAACTCAGGCAGCCATTTAGTCAGTCACCCTGGTACACTGTCTCAGAGGGCTCGATATCCAGTGTTCAGATAAAGGGCACCAGGGCAGCCCTTTCCACGCCTCCTCTCCTTTCATCCTGGGAGATGCCTTCATGCCAGGCCTCAAGTTCATTGTTTTTTACTAAGACAGGAAGTGTAAGGTTCAGAACTTCAAGGAGCAGATGTCAGTGAAAGGAGTGTTTCAAACATGCATGTTTTATTTTCTACCTGGGAGCAGGTATTTCCCACGGGGTCTCTCAGCCCTTACAGCCTGTGACTTGTGCTCTGCCTGAGCTGCACTGGAGACTGTCCTGCCCAAGAGGGAGGGCACAAAAGAGTTCGCCCTGCGATAGGGGGGTGATGTGCCTTCCTTTCATTCTGAGATGATGGGCATGGCTGACATCCACTGACACCATGTCCTTTCTTGCTTGGGGCTCCCAGACATAAGCTTTCTCTCAATTCTACCAGAAATAGTATAAAGAATCATGCAGGAAAAACATGCATGATATCATGGGCAAGACAGAGACTGAATGCCAGCTAATTTCTCTCACCCCTTGCCCCTTATAAGTGCTTTAAATTCTCTCTTGAATGGTGAAGATGCCTTTTTGCAGTAACTTCTATTCCTGGCCATGGGTTTTCTTGAATAGAGGAAGGTTCCCTCCTTGGCTTGTAGCCAAGGGGCCAGGCTCAGCAAGGCAGTGTTTTCCACTGGGTCCAGCACGAGTCTCAGAGTCTTGTCTGTGTGCCCCCTCCTGTCCCATCTGTGGGTGTTACTACCACACCTCGCAGCTCTATTCCATGCTTCCCCTAAGGATGCCTGGATCTGTGAGTGATGTGGCTGGAGGACCCCTCTTGCTGCCAGGAGGCTCAGCTTGTTGAGCAGACACATTTCTGACGAATGCACAGACTGAGTTTTTGTAAATAGGTTTGTGCTTCCCCAGCGGAATCTTTATCTTTCCAGGATGGGCTTTCATTTACAGCACATTTCTTTAGTTTCTGTACCATTTTCTAAGCTGTTTGCTTATAAGAACCACATAGAATGAAGGCGAGCTTGTTTAGTCCCTGTAGCACAGAGACGATAACAGACCAGAGTCCAGCGCATGGCTTTGCCCAAAGCCACAGGCAGCAGCCACAGCTTCCTCTCATAGGTGCAGTGTGAGAGGGCGCAGGGGTGTGAACTTGGGGAGGGGAGAAGCTGTGCAAGCAGGTGCAAGGTACTCAGAAGCCAGTGCTAGCCCCTCTCCCTTGGGAGTGGCCGGGAGAATGAGGGAGCCCTGGCTGCACAGCCTGGAGTCTTGCGCTCAGGGCACAGTCTCTCACTTCCCAGTTGTGCAGCCTTGGACAGGTCCCTCAACCCCCCTGAGCCTCAGGGTAGTCATGGATAAAATGGGGCAAAGACTAATTCCTGCTCCACTGACCTCAAGAAGAATCCAGGGTGAGGACGGGAATGAAATGGCTCTGTAAAGGTAATGGCAGGGTGACATAAAGTCCTTAATGAGGACAAGTGGCTCAGGTGGGAATGGGTTGTGTCCATGGTGACTTGTCCAGAGGCCTGTCTCCCCGCAGGCGCCAGGAGCGACAGCGCTTTGCTGAGTACCAGGCAGAGTTGCAGGGCATCCAGCAAAGGGTGCAGGCCCGGCCCTACCTGTTCCAGCAGGCCATGCAGGTGAGGGCTAGCACCTGGGCAAGTACGCTGCTTCCCCCTGAGAACAGAGCTCCTCACTAGCTGAGTGGGTTGGGAGCCAAGGTGGGAGAGGACTGCTTTAGGTGGGACCCCAAGTTGCTGCCCATCTGGAAGCTCTGGGACCCCCTCAGTAATCAGAGTCCTGCTTGTCCTTGGTGGTCCTGATGCAGAGTGAGAACCTCTCTTCTCTCTCCTCAGACCAACGCCCGGCTCACCGCGACCCGGCGATTCTCCCAGGTGCTGTCGGTCCTGGGACTGGATGAGGAACAGCTGGTGGCTGAGGCAGGAAAGGGGAACGCAGAGGGCACTTCCAGGAAACCCAGGTGAGGCCTTCTAGCTGGCCAAGAAACTGGCTCTGCCCAGCTGTGGGGAGAAGGGGTGCCATCACCAGCACCCCTTCAGGAGGGCCCTGCAGGATCTCCTCCAGCTGTCGCCCTGTTCCCCTTCAACCTGTGATGGATGTCTGGGGAAAAGCTGAGAGAACTGTGGGCAGCCACATTGATCTGCCCTGAATCTAAGCTTCAGTCCTGCCCTGTGCAGCCCTCAGCCCCTCTCCCCTGACCTGGAGGACTCTGCCACTCGAGCAGTCAGCAGGGCCTTCCCCATGCTCTATCCTCCATTTCACCTGAGGAAGGTGGTGCCAGGGTTATTCCCCCCACTTCCCAATGAGGAAACTAAGGACCTGAGGGGTAGGCTCTTGCCCAACGACACAGGAGCGAATAAGCAACAGAACCAGTCTGGGAATCTGCGGCCATCTGAGTGGCCACACACCAAGCCCCCATTTAAGGTCTGGTGCCACACGTCACCCCGTGTATACTGTCCCTTAAAGCAACCTGGTGCAGAGCAGGGATTATGAGGCCCAATTCACAAGAAGGAAATTGAGGCTCAAGGTGGGGAAGGCTCTTCGCTCTTCCTCAGGGTCACACGACATAGAAGACAAATTTGAAGCCACATCATCAGTGACAATGGCCTTTCCCCTCCTACAGCCCAGCTCTCCGTGGGTATGGGGTTGGGGAGCTGCAGAGCCCCGTGACCTCTATCTTTGTCTTCATCTTTAAGGAGCCACAGGTCAATGAGGGAGAAGATGGAACACTCTTCTCAGAGTCCCCCAAGGACAGAACCCACCGGCAGCCAGCCTGACAGGCACTCCAACCCAAGCCCAGACAGGGAGTCCAGTCTCTTAGATAAAAATTAAAGGCTTTATGGGAAATACAGTGCGGAATTTCTGGTGGTGGTGGGAAAAGGCTGTATTTTGGGCGTAGGAGGTGACAGGTGGGTAAGCAGCAGGCTTAGCTTGTTCCTACATCCCCCAGGAGCTCTTGCTGTTCCGGGTGCCCCCACCCAGTACACACAGCCCCAAGTCTGCTCCTGAGGAGTGGAGCATCTCACAGCAATAGCTGCGACTCCTCTACCTCCCCTCACCGCCCAGTCTCCAGCCTATATGCTGGGTCCTAACAATTCAGGCGTAAGGAGGACAGAATGGCCTCTGCCTTAGAGAACGCCCAGTCCGTTGAGGGAGGGGGCAGAACTTGAAAGGGCGCATAAATGGGCGCATCCATCACACCATAACAGATGGGCCACACAGGGACTGCCAGATGGAGCAACTGTGGGGTGGGGGGTCAGCAGGGATTGTGTGAATTGGGCTAACTTCAAGCAACTTCAAGTTAAAGCACCGCTCCTCACGAACAAAACACTTCTCACACACAGATATACCAAATTTTGCACTGAATTTCAGGGACATACAGAAGTTTATCTGGAGCCTCTTAGCAGTTCACAGAGCGCAAGTAACAAAACCCAATCCAGGGAACGTGGGAAGGCAGCGTGTGCTGACCAATACTGGTTACAGGGGCTCGGAGGCTGGGCTGTCGATCTCGGGGTCTCGAGAACAAGCCGCGTCGTCCAGCACCCGCCTGAGGCACGACCCCAGGGAGTGCATTAGGAGGACGCCTTCTGGAGCGGCGGAAGCCGACCAAGGAAAGTCCCGGAGGCAGTGAGCGTCCCGTGGCTGGGAGTGTGCAAGCGGAGGGAGGCCGGGGAGGGATTACCAGCTCTGGGGATGCTGGCTTAGACGGCTTTTAGGTCATAGTTCTGGGGTCCCGCCTCCTCCAGACCGGGTCCGAGCAGCTGGAGGGGCGCGTTCAGAATCACACCACCACCGCACCCGAAGCGGCCAAGTTTGGGCTCTCTGACGCCCATCCGGGTCTTCCCATAAGCCTTTGGGGAGGGCTCTGAAGCGAACGACGGAAGCAGCCGCTCTTGGTTTCCGGCAACACGACAGCGGCTGCTGGGCGACCCGGAAGTGTTCCCATTTTGCGTCGTCTGGGCTCGGCAGTGGCCGGGCTTGGGGCGTACGTAGCACTATGGGGTCGTCAAAGAAGCACCGCGGGGAGAAGGAGGCAGCCGGGACGACGGCGGCGGCCGGCACCGGGGGCGCCACCGAGCAGCCGCCGCGGCACCGGGAGCACAAAAAACATAAGCATCGGAGCGGCGGCGGCAGCGGCGGCAGCGGCGGCGGCGGTGAACGACGGAAGCGGAGCCGGGAGCGGGGAACCGAGCGCGGGGGCGGGCGGCGCGGGGCTGAGGTCGAGACCCGGAGCGGCGCGCACGGGCGGGAGCGCAGCCAGCCTGAGCCCTCCGAGCGGCGCGTGAAGCGGGAGAAGCGCGACGATGGCTACGAGACCGGTGAGGGGCGGGGCCTGCGCAGGTAGTGGGCCGGGGATCCCGGGGCTGGCGTGCCTTGGGTGTGGAGGCAGCGCCGGATGCCGGCCCTGCGCTCCAGGCCGTGGCACGCCCAGGCTCTCTTAGCACTCGTTAAAGGGTCTTGTTACGATTATTTAGGATTTCTGGTGGGTTCTCTCGATTAAGTTCCGTGAGGACAGAGATTTTATCTGTTTTCCTCAATTGGTATCTCACAGGTCCTCGGTAAATGTGTTGAGTGAGCGAGTGAATGAATGAATGAATGAATGAAGTGGTACCAGGGTGTACAGAAGCAAGAGAAAACCGGGTACTGGGCAAATCGTGTAGGGCTCACAGTAGAGACATGAAGCTGTAAGATAGGCAGGGGTCCAAACATGAAGGGCCCTGTTAAGAAATTTGAACCTTTGTCTTGAGGGTAGTCGGGAGCCATGGATTTGAGCTGGGGAGTGAGTTGATTATATTTTGCACAGACCACTGAATGCACTGAGAACTAGGTCAAGGGTAGTCAAGACTGGAGGCCAGGTGAGGACTGATGGTGGCCTGCCCCAAGGCAGTAGCAGTGGGATGGAGAGATGTGGAAAAACTGAAGAGGTGTTTTGGAGGAGGAATTAACACACTTGAAGGGCCGGCTGAGTGCCTCAGTTGGTTAAGAGCTCGCTCAAGAGTGCGAGCTGAGCTCTGAGCAACAGCAGTTCGATGCCCAGCCCGAGCTGAGCTGCTGCTGAGCTGCCAACAGGTGGCAGGATGGCTCAGCTGAAAACAAACAAACAAAAAAACCACTTGGATGAGGGTGGGAAGGAGAAGGAATTGAGGATGACTCAAATTTTGGCATCAGCAGCTAGGTGGGTGGCGATGTCATTTATTGAGGTTGAAGAGTTTGGAATAGACGTGTAGAGGAAGATAATAAATTCAGTTTTGGAGATTGTCGCATTTGATGTGTTTGGGAAAAACCTAGGAGGAACTCAGGTTTGGGTTGGATAGAGCAGTTTAGGAGTCGGGGGTATTTAGGTGGCATGTGAAGTCCTCTGAGAGAGTGGGGAGTGAGAAGCTAGGGTCAGGAGTAGAACCTGAGAAATGCCAGTCTTTTAGTAGTAAGTGGAGCCTGATACTACCAAAAAGGAGGTGGACTAGCCAAAAGGGCAGGAAAAACCGTAGAATCCTGTGTCATGAAGTCTGTGGAAAGAAGATTGTTAGAAGACAGGAATGATCAGTTGTGTCACACACCACAGGACATCAAGCAAAACCAAAGCTGAAATGAATCCATTGGTTTTTAAAAATAAGGAGGCTGGTGACTTTGAAGAGAGCCTGGAGGTGCTGGAATCCAAGGTCCAGGTGGGGTAAAAGGGGAGGAGTTAGGCTGGTAGGGATGCAGAAAGGATGAGCATGTGGTGGCAGCCGGTTGGGGGAGCTCCATCTGAAGGTGTCTAACTTCTGGCTGTGGTGTTCAGTGAAGGTATTTGCTGTTTATGAGGTGGGTGGAGGAAATTTGAAATGCTTCTTTATCTCTGTGTCCCCAACATCCAACATAGAACAAGCACCAGTAAATGTGTTTCTTGACATACCAACCTAGTCCCTGCCCTGTGGGGAGCAACAGACCCAGAAATGACTGACCATGCTGTGGAGTTTGGGGAGGGCAGCTCACTCTGGTCAGTACTTGAAGGACTTCATGAAAGAAGTGGCGATTAATCTTGGCATTTGGATATGACTTGTCAGTCAGTGAGGCCAGACAGGGCAATGCAGGTTGAAAACATAGAATACCCAAAAGTGGAGAGATGGCAAAGTGAGGGATGCAGAAAGTTGTGCTTTTGGGGTCAGGAAAGGAAGGTATCTAGAAGAGGCAGGGCTCTCAGACTGGGACTCAGGTAGAAGGACTTACTGGGCGAAGGTTGCTGTTTTCTGGTGTCTCAGCAAGGCCTGGGTGCTGGTGAGGGGCCTCCATCTTTGGCCCTGCAGCGGAGCCAAGGATGTGGTTTTTTTGCCCTGTGTTCGGCTCCTGAGTCGTGCTTCTTGTTCCAGCTGCCAGCTCCAAAACTAGCTCAGGAGATGCCTCATCACTCAGCATTGAGGAGACGAAGTAAGTATTGTCTCCTTTATGTTTGCTCTTTTTTTTCTGAGTAGCTGCTTGGCGAGGCTTCCACACACTAAAGCATTCTGGTTGGAATTGGAAGTGCCATGTAAATCACGTCAGCCAACCATTTGAGTTACAGAAGAGGACACTAAGCCACTAGAGGAAGGATGGCATTCCACTGGGCTGCCTGGGTCAGGCCCTGTGTTTCCGACCCGTAGGACCACCCTGCCCCGTCCTGTTTTCACCCCCTCGTCTTTCCAGAAATGCATTTGGTGCCCCATTTCTTTGGCAGCTCTTAACGCTTATATCTCTTACCCTCAGTAAACTCCGGGCAAAGTTGGGGCTGAAGCCCTTGGAGGTCAATGCCGTCAAGAAGGGTGAGTATGGGGCTGAGGGTCAGGGTGAGGGTCGGGCTCAGGGTCGGGGTGAGGGAGGGCTTCTGAGGGGGTCTTTGAAGAAAGTGGGGTTGGAGCACGGCCAGCACTAGTTAGCAGTCTTGTGTGTAGGCATGGGCCTCCTTGCTGTCGTAATGGGGACCTGACACCCACCTTATTCTAGAAGTTTGAGCAGTTGGTATTGCGCCTCAGTCTGGCTGTGTGGTAGCGTTAGATGGGCTGAGAAATGCGCGGTTACTCCACACAGATCGGGGCTGTGCAGGTGTTTGCTATCTCTTCAGCATGATTTGAGGGGCTTTGGAAGCCATGGTGGGGTGGGGTCCTGTCATGTTGTGTGGGGTGACATGGGAGTGTGGGGATAAAGTGGGAGTAGGGAGGTAAACGATCCTTCCCCGCCCCTGACCCCTTCTGGCCTGAGCTGGAAGGGGGCTGGGTGAGTGGCTCCCTCCTCTCCCCACCAGCCATGAGCAGGCATAGCCTCATGTCTGGGCCCTCCTTCCAGAGGCGGGCACCAAGGAGGAGCCCATGGCAGCCGATGTCATCAACCCCATGGTCTTGCGACAGCGAGAGGAGCTACGTGAGAAACTGGCAGCTGCCAAAGAAAAGCGCCTCCTGAACCAAAAGCTAGGGTGAGGGGGTCCCAGCCAGGGCGGGCAAGGGAAGGGCCTGAGGAGGCTGCCATGGAGCTCTGGAGCTGGGGTGGCGGAGCATGAGCGGGTCTCCCCAGAGAGTCACTTTCTTCCCACTTCAGGAAGGTAAAGACGCTGGGGGAGGATGACCCCTGGCTGGATGACACTGCATCCTGGATCGAGAGGAGTCGGCAGCTTCAGAAGGAGAAGGACTTGGCTGAGAAGAGGGTGAGGACCTGGGCAGTGGGGTTGGTTGCTCAGGGCCTCTGGTGGCCTCACTGGTGAGGCAGGAAGCCGTCCATTGGGGCATGAGGCCAGGCTCAGAGAGGTAGGAGGTCCATGGTCAGTGGCGCCTGCTTTGGGTTCTCAGTAGCTTGCCTGCGAGGCCTGCCCGTTTTGTGCGCCCACTTGCTAAAGCCCTGTGTGTCTTCTCGTGACCATGGCCTGAGATCATAGGTCACCCCACTCCTGTCCCATAGGCCAAGCTGCTTGAGGAGATGGACCAAGAGTTTGGTGTCAGCACCCTGGTGGAAGAGGAGTTTGGGCAGAGGCGGCAGGTGAGGCTGCTGTGGCAGCCGGTGGGGAGTGGGGAGGGGGGGACACTGCTGTCCTTGGTGCTGGGGTCCCAGGACTGGGTGGGTTGGGCGCCTGACTCGGCTGGACCTCCCTCCTCCCTTCTAGGACCTGTACAGTTCCCGGGATCTGCAGGGCCTCACCGTGGAGCACGCCATTGATTCCTTCCAAGAAGGGGAAACTCTGGTCCTCACTCTCAAGGACAAGGGTTCGTTGGGTGGGGGTCCTTTGGTTGGGGGCAAGGTTCTGTTGAGTTGAGGGTGAGTGTGAATGTCCGCTGCCTCTGCCCTGTCCCCAGGCGTGCTGCAGGAGGAGGAGGACGTGCTGGTGAACGTGAACCTGGTGGACAAGGAGCGGGCCGAGAAGAACGTGGAGCTGCGGAAAAAGAAGCCCGACTACCTGCCCTATGCGGAGGATGAGAGCGTGGATGACTTGGCACAGGCAGGCCAGCGGGGGCTGGGAGGAATTGGTGGCTCTGTGGCTTTTTGGGAGCCAGGCTGGGTCCCAACCTGTACCTCTGGCCTTGCAGCAGAAACCCCGCTCTATCCTGTCCAAGTATGATGAAGAGCTCGAGGGCGAGCGGCCACACTCGTTCCGCTTAGAGCAGGGTGGCATGGCCGATGGCATTCGGGAACGCGAGCTGGAGGAGGTCCGGGCCAAGCTGCGTCTGCAAGCTCAGTCCCTGAGCATGATTGGGCCCCGGCTCGCCTCTGAGTACCTTACACCCGAGGAGATGGTAAGCCCTGCGGCTGCTCTCCACACTGTAATGGGGGCAGTGGTGCCTCCCTCCTCTTGGGGCTAAGGAGGGAGACCTAATGTTCATTTGGTGCTTGGTCATTGTGGGGGAGCAATTATTGGCAGCCCTGGAGAGGTGCTATGGGGAGGCAGCGGGTGTAGACAGAGTAACAACTGAGCCAGGTTGACTTGAGTTTACAGTCAGGTTCTGCTATGTAGCTAGCTTGTGCCTTGGGCAAGTCATTTAACTATGAGACTGAGGTGCCCCATCTGAAATGGGGATGGTGGGAGCAACCTCTTGGGGGCCATTGCGAAGATGAGTGACAGTTTGGTAAGTGGTAATTTGATGGCTATGTGTGGGTTTTGCATTTGGGTGGCTATGAACACAGGTAGACAGCTGGCTAAGTGGTTAAGAGCAGGACTTGGGGGCCAAATTTCCAAGATTGACAATCCTGGTTCTCCCACTTAGGAGCTGGGTGACTTTGGGCAAGATCCTTAACTTCTCTGTGCCTGTTTCCTTATCACACTGGTGGGAGGATAACTTGTTCATGCATGTGACATGCTTGGGACAGTGGCTGGCAGAGTAGCACTAAAGGAGCTGCTCGCCTCTCCCCGCCCTCTTTCATGTATGTCCTCTCCTCCATCAGGTCACCTTTAAAAAGACCAAGCGGAGGGTGAAGAAGATCCGCAAGAAGGAGAAGGAGGTGGCAGTGCGAGCCAATGACTTGCTGCCTCTTGCAGACCAGACTCAAGATGGGGACTTTGGTTCCAGGTGGGTTTGTACACGGATGGGGTGTGGGGGCTGGGCTGACCTAGGGGCTGCTGCTCACTGGAGGGGTCTCTCCCCCAGACTGCGGGGCCGGGGTCGGCGCCGATTGCCCGAAGCGGACGAGGAGGCCCAGGAAGAGGAGGGGGAGCAGGAGCCCGTGCCTCAGCCCCCACAGTCAGATGACACTCGAGTGGAGAGCATGGACATCAGTGATGAGGGTGAGGGGACCCAGCCAGCTGAGGGAGGGCGGGGACAAGGGCCCCCAGGGTTCAGGAAGGTGACCTGAGCAGGCATCTCCTGTGTTTCCACCAGAGGAGGGTGGAACACCGCCATCCGGGTCCCCGGAGGTGCTGGAAGAGGATGAGGCAGAGCTGGAGCTGCAGAAGCAGCTGGAGAAGGGGCGCCGGCTGCGGCAGCTGCAGCAGCTGCGAGACAGCGGTGAGAAGGTAAGGCGGCTCCCAAGGCTGGGTGCAGGCGCAGGTGGGTGTGGGCCCCAGCAGGCTGTGTGTGGGGACCTGTTCTTACCAGCGCCTGTGCCATTGTAGGCAGTACTCGCGTCCAATCTCGGTTTTCTTTTTGTTTGATACCATGTTATTAGCAGATTTCTAGATTTTTGCAGGGTTTTCAGTTTAAGATGTTTCAGTGGTCGGATTCTTCCCTCTGTGAATGTGTCGTATGTCTACAGTGAGTGAGGTGTGAGCCTAGGGGCTGGGATTCATTGATGAACAGTATTGCTCAGGGGCCCTGTGCTCGGGGAGCTTCCTTTCTGATTGGGGGTTGGGAAGAGATAGCTTTGAATATAAGCACAAACAGTAATTTCTGACAGTGATCCTAGCCAGACAGAGAAAACAAGATGACTGGACGGTTGGCGTTTCAGACTGGCTATTTAGGGAAGACCTCTCAAGGGGTGAATCTCGGTAATTTGGCCCCAGGGTCCTGCTCTTCACACCACTTAGCCAAGCAGTCTGCTGAGCCAGCTGTCTACCTGTGTGTTCATACAGTCACCCCAAATGCAAAACCCACACATAACTATCAAATTACCACTTACCAAACTATCACCAAGAATGTAAGAGGAGGGATAAAGGTGTTCATTGTAATACTCTTTCAACTTTTCTGCATGTAAACGGTGTGGACTGTGGTCCAGCCATGTTTAAACAACTTTCTCGGTAATTCTAACTTGTGACCGGGCCGAGAACCACTGGGCCCCATAACCTTTCAGCCATAAACTCTATGATTCTTGAATATAATTTAAAAATATTAATGCTATCAACCAGTAAGGATGAAAAAGAAAAACTTCTCTCAACTCACAGCCCCTTTAGCTATTGCCACATTTTTCTGATCCTCTTTAGAGCAGGGAGGGCAAACAATGGCTTATTACCTGTTCTTATAAATAAAGTGTTTTTTTTTAATGCATTTATATTTTGTAAAGGACTCATACTAGACAGATTGACTTTATTTTTAAAAGATTTTATTGGGAATTGGGGGAGGGGAACAGTTTGGGGAATTGGGGGAGGGAACCAGCCAAGTTGTTCTTCAGTCTTCGTTGTGGAGGGCACTGGTTGCCATCTGGCTCCCGTGGCAGCTCGTGGCCTCTAAGCTCAAGGTGCTGTTTTCATCTTAGTTGCGGGTGGGCGTAGCCACCATTCCATGCGGGAGTTAAGAGCCCATGCTATCATCTGAGCCATCTGGGCAGTAGCTCAGCTCAAGGTGCCGAGTTCAGTCTCTAGTTGCGGGTAGGCATAGACCACTATTGAACAGGCAATCTTGTTGTTACACCTGCTGAGCAATCCTGTCACCTGTTGGCAGCTCAGCGGCAGCTCTGCTAGGGCACAGTGTTCCCTGGCCCATGTGGGAATCGAACCGGTGGCCCTTAGAGTTGGCATGTGCTCTAAGCCAACTCTTAACCAACTGTGCCACTCGGCCGACGCCTGTAAATAACCATTTATTGGAACACAGCCATGCGCATTCATGTACATACTATCTGTGGCTGCTTTTGCTATAGTGGCTGAGCACTTAAGTAATTCCAACTGAGACCATAAGTCCTTAAGCCACAAAATTTAATCTCTGGCCCATTATCAGTTTGTCCACTCTTGCTCTAAGGAAGTGTCCCTCACTTTCCTCAACTCCCATTTCCTCCCAGTCCTCTTAAACCCACTGGAACTGTCTCGACTGTGCCATATCTGACCACAATAGAAGGCAATATGGATAAAAAATAATAAGGATAGCAACAAAATAAAAAGTAATAAATGATGTATAAGATCTATATGGGGAAATTACAGTCTAGTTTTGAAAGACATTAAAGAAAATATAAATACATTAAAACCTTGGATTGCGAGTAACTTGGTTTGCAAGTGTTCTACAAGACAAGCAAACATTTCTAATACATTTAAACTGGGTAAACGAGTGACGCCTTGCAATATGAGTAGTTTGTTTCTGGAACGAGTTAGGCTCGCAAACTAAGGTGTTACTGTATACTGTTGTTTTAGTTAGCTAGGGCTGTCATAACAAAATACCACAGGCTGGGTGACTTAAACAACAGAAATTAATTTCTCACAGTTCTGGAGGCTGGAAATCCCAGATCAAGGTGCTGGCCGATTTGGTTCTTCTTGGGGCCTCTTTCCTAGTCTTGCTGATCCATCTTTCTCAGTCCTCACATGGCCTTTTCT
This sequence comes from Aselliscus stoliczkanus, assembly GCA_033961575.1. Taxonomy (NCBI): domain Eukaryota; kingdom Metazoa; phylum Chordata; class Mammalia; order Chiroptera; family Hipposideridae; genus Aselliscus; species Aselliscus stoliczkanus. The sequence goes on from CM066736.1 coordinate 131,334,585, forward strand.
CTGTACCTACATCCCTGCTGTCTCTCCTCCTTATAAGGACACCAACCTGTTGGATTAACACCCACCCTTATGACCTCCTTTGATCTTAATTTTCTCCTCGAAGGCCCCATCTCCAAGTACAGTCATGTTGGGGATTAGGGCTTCAACATGTGATTTTGGGAGGACACAATTCAGTTCATAACAGCCATGTGAATGGCTAGGACTCAGTGTGGTAAAGATGTCTGTCTCCAATTTATGGACAAAATACAGTGCCCACAAATACCCCAACAGGGATGTTTGTGGAACCTGGCGAGTTGATTCTAGAATTCACGTGGAAGATGAAAGGGCCCTAAGTGCCCAAGACACTTGTGAATAATAAGGCGGTAGGATTTGCTCTAACAGATATTGAGGCTTTTTGTAAAGCTGTAGTGTTTACGGCGATGTGGTACTGGCATAAGAGAGGACTAATAGGGCTGAGATCAAATAAAGGGACCCAGAAATAGACTCCTGAGATACAGCATGTGGTGTCCCAGTGGGAAAGGGTGCTTGGTTTGATAAATGGTGTTTTGCACAGTCAGGTATCTATTTCAAAAAAAGTGAAATTGGGTTTGTACCTCACACCTTACACAAAATTCACGTACAGATAGATTAAGAACCTAAAAGTAAAAAATTATTTCAGAACAAAATAAATTATGTTTGACTTTGTAGTAGAGAAAGATTTTTTTTCCTTTCTTATTGTGTTAGAATACACATAAGAAAATTTATCATCCTAATCATTTTTGTTTTGTTTTGTTTTTGAGCACAGTGTCACTGGCCCTCACATATGGGATCTGAACCGGGGCCGCTGGCGTACCAAGCCAGCGCCCAACCACCGCGTCTCTCGGCCGGCCCATCATCCTAATCATTTTTAAGTGTACGGTTCAGTGGTATTAAATATATTTACACTGTTGTGCAGCCATCACCACCATCCATTCCTGTAACTCGTTTCCTGTTGTGAAACTGACTCTGCCCCCATCCAACACTAATTCCTCCTTTCCCCTCCCCCAGCTCCTGGCAGCCACCATCCTACTTCCTGTATGATTTCGACTATACTAGGGACCTTCTATAAGTAGAATCATAGAGTATTTTTAGTCTGTTTGTGACTGGCCTATTTCAAGAGAAAAGATTTTTTTTTTTTTTTTTTTTTTTTTTGAGGGCAGTATTATTGGCCCTCATATGTGGGACCCGAACTGGGGCCGCTGGCATCCCAAGCCAGCGCTTAACCACCGTGCCACTCGGCTGGCCTGTAATTTCTTTTTTTTTTTTAGCTGAGCCATCCTGCTACCTTGTTTGCAGCTCAACGGCAACTCAGCTAGGGCTGGCATTGAACCGTCGTTGCTCAGAGCTCAGCTCGCACTTTTTTTTTTTTTTTCTTCTCTTTTTTTTTTTTTCTTGAGGGCAGTGCCACTGGCCCTCACATGTGGGACCTGAACCGGGGCCGCCGGCTTCCCAAGCCAGCGCTTAACCACCGCGCCACTCGGCCGGCCCTCAGCTCGCACTCTTGAGCGAGCTCTTAACCAACTGAGCCACTCGGCCGGCCCAAGAGAAAGATTTTTAAAGTTATAAATGTAAAGCATAAACCATAAAGAAAAAACTAATATTTAAAAATCAACTTAGAAATTAAGAACTTAAGTTTAAAAAAAAAAAAAAAGTAGTATCAGGGCCGGCCGAGTGGCTCAGTTGGTTAAGAGCTCACTCAAGAGTGCGAGCTGAGCTCTGAGCAACAGCAGTTCAATGCCAGCCCGAGCTGAGTTGCCGTTGAGCTGCCAACAGGTGGCAGGATGGCTCAGCTAAAAAAAAAAAAAAAAAAAAGACTATGATTTGGGCCGGCCGAGTGGCATGGTGGTTAAGCGCTGGCTTGGGAAACCAGTGGCCCTGGTTCGGTCCCACATATGAGGGCCACTGACACTGCCCTCAAAAAAAAAAAAAGTATCACCAAGAATGTAAAAAGACAGGCCAAAAGGAGAAGATATTTGCCCATATGTATAACCCTCAATGGGTTCATATCAAGAATAGATAAAGAACAAAAACTGACAAAAACAGAAACATAGGCAGAAGACCCGAGTAGGCAGAAGTGGAAGGATAAATGGCCGATGAAATACCCAGTGAAGCTCAGCTTCCTCAGTGATTGAGGAAAGGTGAACTAAGACAGTGATGTATGATGTCACACTCATGCCATTTGGCAAAAATGTCAAAATCTGACGATTGGAGTGTAAGTGAGGACGTGGAGCAGCCAGAATTCTTACACTTTTCACGGGTGTGTGAGTCTAATCAGATTGGGAAGACATCTACATATTCTTACAGAGTGAAAGTATGTGTGTGCCCTATGGCCCACCCGCCCCCACTCCTGAGTGTGGACTCCAGAGGAACTCGTGCATGCGTACAGGAAACGTGTTAAGTGTGATCACAGAAAAAGTCCATCCTCAGTGCACTAGATAACTAGATTGAGGTGTATCCCCACCATGGAAGATGATTCTGTAGTGAAAAGCTAGGGCCGGCCGAGTGGCTTAGTTGGTTAAGAGCTCGCTCAAGAGTGCGAGCTGAGCTCTGAGCAACAGCAGTTCGATGCCCAGCCCGAGCTGAGCTGCTGCTGAGCTGCCAACAGGTGGCAGGATGGCTCAGCTAGAAAAAAAAAAAAAAAAAAAAGAAAGAAAAAAGAAAAAGCTAATGAGCTGCAGCCAGTCTCATCAAGATTAATTTTAAGAAGCAAAACATAAAATTATACAGTACGATTCGGATTGCATAAGGTTCAAAGAGTACAACAAAATAACACGCTGTTCATGGATTGGTCCTTATGTGGTGACACTATAAAGAGAAGCCAGTGAATCATGACCACAGATAATGGGGGCCTGAAAGGATACTAATAATATTTCTGAACCGTATGTGGGTGTTTGGTTGTTATTTTGATAACATATGCATATGTTAGTTATAACTCATGTTTATGATGACATTATATTTATGATGACAATTAAAAAATAAATGTAATACAGGAAGGAAAGGGATGCAGAAGTGGGTGTGGTGACTAGAAACTTCTCTGAGGACATTGCTGTCGGGACAGAGCAGGGGCTCTGCGGGATTGAGTATTTTTTTGAAAGGGGAAATCCCAGATAATCTTGGTGTGCTGTTGGCAGTGACGCAAAAGAGGGGACAGAGTGAGTGCAGTCAGGGGGGATAATGTCAGGAGCTGAGTGTTAAAGGACCTTGGAGCCATGCCAGGGAAGAGGGCAGCCTGGGGTAGGAGCAGAGCTGGCATCTGCTGCCACAGGAGGGAAGGCAGGGGTGTGGGTGAGTTCCACTGGGCACCTGACCATCCTGTGGCCTCAGGGAAGGGTTCTAGAAGTGATGTTTACACTGAGTCCTAAAACAGTTTGTGGGCTGAAGAGTGGGTGGCGGGGCGTGGCAAGGCCCTGGTGTGCCCCTGGCCTTGGAAGAAGGCAAGTTAGGCTGAGGTGAGAGGAGAGGCTTTGGAGAAAGGCGGTGTGGGATTTTGGACATTAATTCAAAATGTAGTAGGGAGCCACTGATGGCTTTGAAGCAGAGAAGTGGCCTCGTGAGATCAGTGCAGAGTGGAGAGTGGGCTAGGGGTCAGCGAGGAAGTAGACACCATCAGGGGTCTGCCGTGGGCAGTGGGTGGGAATGGCTTGTCTTGCTGCCCCCAGGAGGATCTTGGGTTCCTGGGTCTCAATAGCACCACCCCAGAAACTTCTGGGTTTGCCCACAGCTGTTCCCTCCTCCAGGTGGTGGAGATTGTGAAGAAGCTGGAGTCCCGCCAGCGGGGCTGGGAGGAGGATGAGGACCCGGAGCGCAAGGGGACCATCGTGTTCAATGCCACGTCTGAGTTCTGCCGCACCTTGGGAGAGATCCCCACCTACGGGCTGGCGGGCAACCGGGAGGAGCAGGAGGAGCTCATGGTGGGTCCTCAGGCCCCCTCCCCCACTCCACTGACCTGCTCTGCCCTTGGCTGGGCTGGTGCGGGCTGGGGGCGCCTAGGCTGATGATCGTCTCTGTCCTCCAGGACTTTGAACGGGACGAGGAGCGCTCGGCCAATGGCGGCTCTGACTCGGACGGGGAGGAGAACATTGGCTGGAGCACAGTCAACCTGGATGAGGAGAAGCAGCATCAGGACGTGAGCAGGGGACGAGTGAGGCGGGGCTGGGAGGGTGGAGGAGCTGGAGACCGCGGGGCTGCCTTTGGCTGTGGGACCTGGGTCACGTTTCTGGTGTCTCGGCCCCGGTCTCCTCATCCATAAATGGGGACTATAAACGTCATAGGGTCATCGTGAGGGTTAAAGGAGGCATTTTGGCACACGGCCTGGGCATGGAAAGGACCACAGTCGTGTGTGGTGGGGGCTGATGTGTGGCTGAGGGGGTGAGAAGATCCTGCGTGGCCTGCTCACCACCCTCTGCACTGCTTGTACCGTCCCTAGTTCTCTGCCTCCTCCACCACCATCCTAGACGAGGAGCCCATCGTGAATAGAGGGCTTGCAGCCGCCCTGCTCCTGTGTCAGAACAAAGGTAAGGCGCTCGGGGCCTCCAGGAGCCTTGGTGGGGCTAGGGTGTGGTGGTCTCTCTGCGTTCTCTCGTTCCCAGTGCCGTGAGCCGCTCCCCAGGACCCACTCTGCACCTGATTGGGGGGCAGTCAGAGTAGCTAGCATCTGGCCTGATCTGCGTCACCCCATTTTTGATGGTTTTGCTCACATAGCCCCCACAAAGCACCATTCATCCCTCAAGCCTCTGTCTCCTGGGGAGGAGTGGAGGGATTTGAAGCAGTCCAGGCTGTGGACAGAGACCCTGGCATTAGGATCCCAAATCTGCCATTTACTTGGTCAGTGGCCCTTGATAAGGGTCTGAGTTTTCAGAGTCTCCATTTCTTTTGTGTACAAAATGGGCCTGATGTCTTGACTCCCACAGCACTGCTGTGAGGGTCCCGCAGTGCTGGCTGTGCAGTCGGGGGCGTCAGTCCTGCCCTGGGGCTGTGCCTGTGACAGGTGCGCAATCTGGCATCTCACCCCCTCCCCCTCCCAGGGCTGCTGGAGACGACAGTACAGAAGGTGGCCCGTGTGAAGGCGCCCAACAAATCCCTGCCATCAGCTGTGTACTGCATTGAGGACAAGATGTGAGTGTGCAGGGAGGCAGAGGGTCAGGGGCTGGTGCCAGCTCTGGACTGCCCGGTACCCAGGCAGGGTGGGCGGGGGCGGGCCCTGAGGTCGCCTCTGTCTCGGACCAGGGCCATTGACGACAAGTACAGCCGGCGAGAGGAGTACCGGGGCTTCACCCAGGACTTCAAAGAGAAGGACGGCTACAAGCCTGACGTTAAGATTGAGTACGTGGACGAGACGGGCCGGAAGCTCACACCCAAGGAGGTGAGGGGGCCTCTGAGACGGCCTGGGGGCAGATCTGCAGCATGGGGGCCCCTGGTGAGGGCGCGGGGGGCCTGGAGAAGTGTCAGAAGCTCTGTGCCCTGGTCTCTGTCCTCTCTGGTGGGCCTAGCAGTTCCCCCAGAGGGCGCGGGGGGCCTGGAGAAGTGTCAGAAGCTCTGTGCCTTGGTCTCTGTCCTCTCTGGTGGGCCTAGCTGTCCCCCCAGAGGGCGCGGGGGGCCTGGAGAACTGTCAGAAGCTCTGTGCCCTGGTCTCTGTCCTCTCTGGTGGGCCTAGCAGTCCCCCCAGAGGGCGCGGGGGGCCTGGAGAAGTGTCAGAAGCTCTGTGCCTTGGTCTCTGTCCTCTCTGGTGGGCCTAGCAGCCCCCCAGAGGGCGCGGGGGGCCTGGAGAAGTGTCAGAAGCTCTGTGCCCTGGTCTCTGTCCTCTCTGGTGGGCCTAGCAGCCCCCCAGAGGGCTGGCGGGATGGTCATACAGTTGCCTCGGTTCCTTTGCACACCTGCCCCCTCAGTGGCTTGACCTGCCCTCAGGGCCGCCATTCTGGTGGGCAGTGTCCAGGCTACGCTGACTCCTGTGCCCTCATAGGCACCCAGCTCCAGCTGGCAGCGCTCGCCTACCTCCTGTCTTCACCGCCACCCCACGCCACCCCACCCGCGTTCTTCCGCGCACGCTCCCTGCGTTTGCTGCCCTCCCCCACCACCCTATCTCCTGGCCCAGCCTCGGCCCAGCAGTCCTCACCCCGTTTTCTGAGTGCCCTCTGTGCAGCATATCCATCTCCTGAGCCCGTCTCCCCGACTCTGGGGAGCCCCAGAGGGTGTCCTCCCATCGTCTTCCCACCACCCTGGGCCCAGCACTGGGTCAGGTGAGTCACCATGCCTCCTTGGCCCTGTGGGACACGGGCGGCTCTAACGCCTTACTGCCCTGTGTCCCCAGGCTTTCCGGCAGCTGTCCCACCGCTTCCACGGGAAGGGCTCGGGCAAGATGAAGACTGAGCGGCGCATGAAAAAGCTGGACGAGGAGGCGGTAGGTGGCCCAGGGGAAGTCAGGGTGGCCTCCGCCTCTGCTGGTGCTGGGGCCCGCAGGCCCTGTGCTGACTGGCCGTTCCTCCACAGCTCCTGAAGAAGATGAGCTCTAGCGACACGCCGCTGGGCACTGTGGCTTTGCTCCAGGAGAAGCAAAAGGCCCAGAAGACGCCCTACATCGTGCTCAGTGGCAGCGGCAAGAGCATGAATGCGTAAGTGGGGAGGGGCTGGCGGAGGGCTTCGGTGCCCACTGGGGTGGGAGGCCTGCGCCTTCTCTCCAGCCTCACACTCTTCTCCTCTCTGCAGGAACACCATCACCAAGTGAAGCCCACCGCTCCTCCGACCCCCTCCCCAACTTTAATGTTAAATAAAACTCCCTCATTTTTTCCTCCCTGGTCATAGTGCAGATTCCAGGGTTAGACCTGGGAGGAGAGGCAGGCAGAGCTGAGAGAAGCATCCTGTCAGCAACACCATTCTGAGGCAGAATCCATGGTCAGCTGTGTGACCTCAGGCAAGTCACTGAACCTCTCTGAGCCTTAGTTCTGCCATTTGTACAGAGTGTATTGTGACGATTAAATGAGCTCATTTATTGACTCATTCACCTGGAATTCAGAGGTGGCTTAGAGTCTGGCCTCTGCTAGGTGAGACCTGGTAGTCAGATGACACGAATGACTAAATGAGATGAAGAGACAACGAGCCCGGATCCTCTACGACAGACCTCTGCCCACACCCAGGGTCCCAGCCAGTCAGAGAGAAGCCAGTTGGTTTCGTTTCTCAACCCGCTGCCCCCCACCACCCCTAGCGTGGTGGCACAGGTCCTGGCTGATGGTGGAAGGTCACACCTTATCCTTTGCAAGGCTGGCTTCCAGGTAAGAAGTGGAAAGTGTTTTAGAGACGTAGTCACCTGGTCACTACTCCCAGCCTCCAGTGCTACACAAGTCACTGCCCTCCCCAGCCCAGGACTGACTAGCCTGGCGGGGCAAGAACTGGGCTCTGCACAGGGAGGAGATGCCCCTTGGTCTCTGTGGAGAAGGGAGAGTGTCCTCAGGGCAGGAACTCCTTAGAGCACCTCCGGGAGGCTTGTCCCAGGTACAGTCACAACACGGAAGATGCGAGTCCTCCAGTGGGCGCTGAGGGGCCTGCAGGAACTCTTGAGTAAGGAAGTTGACAGGCGGCCTCTACGGGTGATGACAGACCCGGCGTTCTGCCCCCATCTCAACCAGAGGGATTCAAGACGATTCAGATTTTTTTTCCCAATGAACCAAAAAATAAGTAGAAGAAAAAACTGAACTTCTAAAAATAATCTTGGGATGGGGGAAATGTAAACAAAGGACAAAATACAGTTGCCTTAACCGACTGCTTTTGATGAGTTATTGCAAGGCAAACCCACCCAGCACACTTGAGCCTATTGTCTCCTCGTTTTGAGGTCTGATTCTGATTTACTTTTCACTGTGGCTGCTTTCTTGGATCCCTCAGGGAGGGGTCCTTGGGGTATCTATACTGGGTCTAGGATTTGGGGAATCTCAGTCCATTTCTCCTCAAAGCTTGTGAGGCCCATCTGGTGTTGACAGGCAGTCCGGTGTCCTTGGCCCTGGCCAATGCCACGCTTATGTCAAAGCTCACACATTACCCTCTGCAGTCAAGGGCCCATTATGAGGCTGTCACCACCATCAGAGCCAGAAACAATCAAAGGTTTGTCTAGAGCAACAGCGGGCCAGGGTTGACTTGACCAGGTTTGGCACAGGGTGCCTAATTCGGACCGTAATGACTGGGTAGGCAGTAAATGGTGACCCAGGGACTTCTGGAGGGGCTTCCAGAAACAGGCCTTCCCCAGGTAACCTCCTCAGTTGGGACCGTCTTGCCAGCTTCCTCTCCCCATCTGGGGCTGCTGGCCCCCAGGCCAGGTGCTTCCCTTCCCTGTCTGGATGCGCACTAGCACTTCCCAGGTTGTGCCTGCCCACCTAGCCTCTGGGCTGGTCTCCCCCAGCTCACCATCTTGACACATTGTCCGTAGCCTCCCCGAGCCCTACGTTCTGGGCTCCCAGGTCGGGTAGTAGCTGCTTCCGCCATTTGCTCAAGTGATAGTTCAAGGTTCGCATTTGTTGTTTCAGATCTCCAAGACCTTGTTAACAATTCTTTAGCTAAAATTCTGTTAAAGTAACTGATAGAGTTCTAATCTCTTCACTGGGCTCTCATACAAGCACCAAATCTTTTTATTTTTAAAGGTTTTATTGGGGGAGGGGTTCAGTGCTGGGGAATTCAGGAAGAGGACCAGCCAAGTTGTTGTTTTTTTGTTTTGTTTTTTGGGTTTTTTTTGAGGGCAGTGTCACTGGCCCTCATATGTGGGACCAAACCGGGGCCGCTGGCTTCTGAAGCCAGCGCTTAACCACTGTGCAACTCAGCCGGCCCTTCACTAGCCCATGTTGGTATTATTGTGCTCTTCCTGGGTGACACAGATCGGTCGCCAGCCTCTGGACGGCTGCTCAAGGGCGGCTATTGGCAGCTCACTCTGGCTGCCAGCCACTCACTGTAGCATATGGCAGCCCACTGTAGCAGGGGCTGCAGCCTATATCGTCGCCATCACCGGGACTCACAGCAGCCCAGCTTCAGGTCAAGCTGTTGTTCACCATCTGAGCTGTAGAGGGGAGTGTCACTCGCCCTCATATGTGGGATCTGAACCAGGGCCGCTGGCATCCCAAGCCAACTCTTAACCAACTGAGCTACTTGGCTGGCTAGCACCCAATCTTTATGCTGAAATTGGTTTAAAAAGAAGAGGAAGGAAAAAAAATCAACAATTTTTGTCTCTCCTATACTGATTGTGTAAGAGTAACCAAATAACTGATAATGGAAAGCTTTTCCTTATAGAAAAACTACAGCTCAGAATGCCGAAGTAATAATATAATTAGAAAATCACATTTTTACAGTGCCTAATTCATGAAGGATGTAGGCAGTGCCTATCAGCGACTGCCAAACCATCAGGTGAAAACTGATAAGAAACTTTATAACAAATGCATCTTGCCAACAACTCCTGAACCCACTTGTCAATTTTCACATCATTCATTAAAAGCAGAATAGGCCTCCCGATGTGATCAGATCACCTGGGAAGTATTCTTCTCAAATAGTAGCCTCCAGGTGTGCCTACCAGAAAACGGGGAACAGGAACACGGTAGATGTCACCACCAGGATGCAATCAACCAAATCAGGCATGTGGGAAAAATTGACAGGCAACTGAACTGGTTTCATCAAAAATAAAAGGCATAAGAAAAGGGGACAGGATGGGCCGGCCCAGTGGTGCAGTGGTTAGGCGCTGGCTTGGGAGGCCAGCGGCCCCGGTTCAGGTCCTACATATGAGGGCCAGTGATACTGGCCTCAAAAAATAGTCTATTTAAAAAAAAAAAAAGACAAGGGGACAGGATGCTATAAAAAGACATCTAGAGGAACACACAGTGTAAACCTTGTTTGGATACTTATTCAAGCACTTAACAGTTTTGAGATAATAGAGAAATTTGAATAGACTGGGTATTAGCTGTATCAAGGAATTCGTTTTGTTGGGTATGATACTGGCACAGTGGTTAAGAAAAACTCATTGGTTAGAGATACACACATGCATTTCACATATTACATGTATGTATATTATACTAAATACAGACAGAAGGATGCTATGAGAGCTGGGATTTAAGTTACTCCACTTTAGAAAGTTTAAAAAAAATACAGGAAGTGGGGATATATGAGACGGGACTAGCAAAATGTTGATAGTTATTGAAGCAGGTGATGGTACAAGGGTGTTCATTTTTCCATTCCATCAACTTTTGAGTATGTTTGAAATTTCCATTATAAAACTTTTTTTTGGCGGGGGGTCTGGTTGGGCTGTGTAAGCGCATTTCAGCGTTGCTTTGGGAAAGTTGGAATTCCTTGGCTGTGACTTTTTTTTTCTTTTTAAGATTTTTATTGGGGAAGGGTAACAGACAAGTTGTCCTTTTGTTCTTCAGTCTAGTTGCAGAGGATGTTGCTTCACTCGTCCATGTTGGTATCATCACTCTTCCAGGGTGAGGCAAATCGGTCGCCGGCCTCTGGACGGCCACTCACTGTAGCCTATGGCAGCCCACTGCAGCTATGCCGCCCGGGGGACTCACAGCAGCCCAGCTCCAGGTGGAGCTGTTGTTTACCATTTCAGCTGTAGAGGGCAGTGTCACTGGCCCTCATATGTGGGATCTGAACTGGGGCTACAGGCGTTCCAAGCCAGCTGTTAACCAACGCGCCTCTCGGCTAGCCCTCCATTATAAAACTTTTAAGAGAGCAAAATTATGTTGGCTTAGCAACAGAAAAATGTACATGTGTTCAGCCAAAGACAGACAAGAATGTTCAGAACAGCACTATTTATAACTGTCCCAAATTGGAAACAACCCAAGTGTTCACAGTAAAATGGATAAATAAATGGTGGTAGTCATATAATGGAATGAATATGAATGTGGATGAATTGCAGACATGATAGTGGTAAAGAGCAGACAGAATACACACTGCTTCCGTTTATACAAAAGCAGGCAAAATTAACCTATGCTATTGGATGTTGGCCTATTGTTTCTGGAGGTAGAGACTGAAAAAGCAAGATGGGCCTGAGGGGCGATGATGTCCCAGCTCAGAGCAAATCCTTCCTCCCTTTTCCTATTCAGACCTGCAACCGGTTGGATGCTGCCCATCTGACTGGTGCGGGGGACCTTCTTTACTCAGTCTAGTGATCAAATGCTAATCTCTTCCAGACACACCCAGAAATAATGTTTTACCAGATATCTGGGCATCTCTCGAGCCCAGTCAGGTTTCCTGTCTCAAAACAAGGTGTGGCCACATGGTAAACAGGATTGATAAGACAGACACGATTGACAAAATGCTCAATTATGGGAGACATAAGGTGATGGGGACCCACATGACAGAGGAAGGCATTTGGAGGCCAGAGATGAGATACATGGCGGGGGGAGGCAAGGAAGACAAGTCTAAAAGTTTCGTCAGTTTTTAGAGGGGAATAATTGAGGTGGGGTGAGGAGGTCCCTGGGGAGAAAACCCCTTTGGATTCTGGAGTTCTGAGATGTCAGCCCACCTGCCCACCCTACAAAGTTCTATGACCTGAGTCCATGCCATTTTCTGAAGCAGGGTTCCTGGGAGCGGGGAGATCTGGAGCCAAAGACACTGCCAGAGTGGCCCCCCACCTGATGTGGGTGCTTTACAACAGAAAGGCTAGGGCAGCCCTCACCTCTCCAAGAGCTTGTGAACACATACTATGTATGTGCTGAGGGGAGGGAGTGATGCCTCAGTAGTTGAACTCTACTGGGAGCTCACCTTACTAGTGTGGGCTAGTCACAACTGCTGCTGGACCCTTCAGTTGGATGGAGCCTACTGTTGTCACGATTGTATAACTGGGATGGACAGTTTGGGGTGCCGACTTGCTGGTTGGATGTGCTTACTGTGACCCCTGCTGGTAGCTTCTGTAAACACTGATAGAACACAGCAAGCACTGATCATAGGTCTTCACATCGGCCAAGGTCATGCAGTTGGAACCATAATGCTACCACAAGGAGGAAAAGAGAGTGCGCTTCTCATACCAGAATTAATGGACACAGAGTGACACCCATGAGTCTACATGCTGAACAACCCAGTACTCGGGACCTCAGTATGAACTTGCAAGGGTCACGTGAAGTGGGCATGTTGGCATCAGACTCTTAACTGCTGCCACCACTGGCACCTAGTGGACAGCCTTGGACATTGCTGATGCTTTATTCCTGTCACCAGGCAAGCATGCAGTGTGCCTTCATGCCTTCCATCGGGACGCTGGCTCAGGTACAACATGAGCCGCTGTGGCTATCCTGACTCCATTACACTGGAGATGCTGACAGTGGTTCTTACTGGGGGAATGGTCCACATTGCCTTGCATGCCCCTCAGATACAGGTAAGCAGAGATGGCTGGGCCTTGAATGAAGACAAAACCCAGGATGCTGCAACCCAAGCAACTTTCTTAGGGGCTACCTGGGCAACTGCTAAGGATTAATTGTTGGCCTTATGCCTCCAGCTAGAGAGAGGGCCCCATACCAATCTGGCTTCCTTGTACACACACTGAAGGCAGTATAATCCACATTTAAGAAGTTTACTAAAGGGGCCGGCCAAGTGCCTCAGTTGGTTAAGAGTTGGCTTGGGAGCGCAGCACTGAGCAGCAGGGCCGCCAGTTCGGACTCCACATGGATGAGTGATGCTGGGCCCTCTACAACTAACATGGTGACAACAGCTTGATCTGGATTTGGGCTGCTGTGAGTCGCCAGCAATGGCGTAGGCTGCAGTGGGGCTGCAGTGAGCTGCCTTGAGCTACCGTGAGTGGCTGGCAGCCAGCATGAGCTGCCGTGAGCGGCCGTCCAATGGCCAGCAACCAATCTGCTTCAGCTGGGAAGAGCGCAATGATCATAATACCAACATGGGCAAGTGAAGCGACGTCCTCCACAACTAGACTTAAATACAAAAGGACAGCAACTTGTCTGTTCCTCTTCCCTGATACACCAGCGCTATTCTCCCCCAATTTTCCAATAAAATCTTAAAAAAAAATTTACTAAAGCCTTTACTGGGCTACCAGACAGGTGCCAAGTGTGAGCGGGTCCCTGCAACAGGAAGCTTTGGATGCTCAGGAGGCTGTAAGACAAGGCCTGCCACTGAGCCTGTCTCCTTCAGATGCCGTGGACTTAGTCTCAGCTTTGGAAATTATATCCCACCAGTACTCACTGGCCCCCAGGGCTTTCATGTATGGACTTCTTCGGGCTGCTGAGAAGTGCATGCTCCCACACAGATCTCAGCAGTGGGCTGGCCAGACTTCAAAGGCCAGCACCTGCAACGCTTTGCCTGAGGACTTTCCCTGGCTGTTGAAGCCCAGGCTATCCCCTACACACTCACAAGGGCAGGCCAGCAGCTGACACCTCCAGGAGCAGCTCTTCAACAATGACTGGTGGGAGTTGATGGGAAAATAGCCCAGCTGCCTGGCCCCTCCTTGGGCTATCGCTGAAGTGCATTTGACACTGGTCTCCAAAACTCTCCATAAGGAAATTTCCAGCATGGCCACCTGTGGTTTAAACCTGCCACAGAACTCAACTTGAACTGAAAGAAAGAACACAATGTGCAGGATATACAACAGGAGGGGAGTACTTTAGGAATGAAACAGTGAATCATAAGACCAGATTGAGAAAATCATCTAAGAGAAAGAACTGAAGAAATAAAAAATGTAAAAGGAAAGCTAAGAGATATGGAAGATAGAGTAAAGATGCTAATATCTGAATATTAGGAATTCTAGAAATATAAACATGGGAGGGAGAACATACTGGAAGAAATAATGGAGACAAAAATTCCAATAATATAATACAAACATGAAACACCTTGGATCAAAAAGCCCAAAGAGTGCCAAAAGAAGAGCAAAGGAATTACACACACCTACATACATCATATAGAACTTTGAGAATATCAGAGACAATGCTCACAGAGGGAAAAAGCACATCACATACAAAGGAACAAGAATCAGACTGACATCAGGTTTTTCAATAGTAACACTGGATGCAAGAAGACAATAAGGTAGTACTTTCAAACTATTGAAGGAAAAGAATTTAGAATCTAGAACTTTATATCCATCTAAACTGTCATTCAGGGCCGGCCGAGTGGCACGGTGGTTAAATGCTGGCTTGGGAAGCCAGTGGCCCCGGTTTGGGTCCCAGAAATGAGGGCCAGTGACACTGTCCTCAAAAAAAAAAAAAAAGGACACTCTCATTCAAATATGACAGATGAGTCCCAATATACCAATTATTACAATGAGTTAAATGGATTAAATGTATCAGTTAAAAGACAAATAGTGATTCCATTTCTTTTTTTTTTTTTTGAGGGCAGTGTCACTGGCCCTCGTATGTGGGACCGAATTGGGGCCGCTGGCTTCCCAAGCCAGCACTTAACCACCACGCCATTCGGCTGGCCTGTGATTCAATTTTTAAGAATCCAGTACACCTAGACACATCTAAAGCATGCGGACATACACAGATTGAAGGTAAAAGGATGGGAGATGACTTACCAGGCAAAAGTACTAATGGGAAGGAATCCAGGGTAGTAGCTTCGCTAACATTAGATGAAATAAACTAAGATAAAAGCATCTGTAGGAATGGAGAGTCCATAATAAACGGTTCATGTCACAAAACGAGATGGCAATCTTAAACACATTGTACTTAATCCACATCAGATCCACAGCTGGTGAATGTGAACAGGTGTCGCCACTTTGGAAAACATTTCGCAGCATTGCCTAAAGTTGTGACAGAGGAATTCCACACCTAGAAACTGTCCCAAGAGAAACTCGCCCACATGTACAAAAACATATGTACAAGAATGTTTACAATAGCAAAAAATATGGGAAGAACTCCAAGCTGTCAGCAGGAGTGAATAGATAAATTGTGATCTAGTCCCACAAGGAAATACTGTCGACAGTCAAAACAAACGAACCACAGCAACATATGGCAATGAGAATCATAGACATATACTATTAAACAAGAGGACAGTTCCCAACTATGACATTCAGCACATTAACCTTTCCATAGGTTAAAAAAAAACTTTAAAAATACTTGTAGGGTTCCGGTAAGATGGCGGAATAGACGGATGCTTTCCGAACTGACTCCCAGGATCACATCAAAATTACAAATAATTTATACAACATTTAACCTCGGCAGTCCCCTGAACTAGATGAACAGAACCTCTAAACGAAGGACCTAAAGAGGAGGCCATGACAAGTCTGGTAGGAGGGGTGCAGACAGGAGAGGGCGAGCCCCGTGAGGGACGCCCCAGCTGTGTGGAGGCTTCTCCAGATGGGGGAGAGACCTCCGGCCCCACACCAAGCTCACTAGCCCAGAGTTGCTTTGCCAGGAAGAGGAGTTCTATGATAGCGGGCAGTAGAAATTAGTGAGGACTCTGCTCGGCTCGGTAAGGCTGAGGGTGGCTGGAGAACCATTGGGGCCGGCACATGGACTCGCTCGCCAGTGAGCACTCACCCAATTCCTGTTGGAGGGAGTAGCTGTGTGAGCAGGGCCCAGGAACCTGTGTGGAAGGATTGAGCACTTTTGGTGCAGAAGATAGAGGTTTTGGGACACAGTTCCCCTGGTCTGGAGCATGCACACGAGTGGTGTACAGGAGGGCGCCATTTTTTCTGGGTTGGGCCCTCCCACAGAGGGTCAGATCCGGGATCCAATTGGTCTGGTGAAATTGGCGCAGGAGTGCGTGCGAGCGAGCGCATGCGGCCTTGGATTCCCACCCTCCGCCCTGCTTGTGCTGCTTTGCCATGGAAACGCTGGGCGGGTGCCCTCTGGCTCCAACAGGCTGCTCACTGAGACACAAAGAGGGGGAGAGCCGCCTTGGATCCCCGCTCTCCGCACTGTTTGTGCTGCATTTCCAGGGAAATGCCGGGCTGGTGCCCTCCGGCTCCATCAGGCTGCTCTCTGAGACGCAGGAGTGCGTGAGCCGCCTTGGGTCCCCGCTCTCCGCACTGTTTGTGCAGAGTTGCAAGGCTGGCGATTGGCTGTTGGGCTGCTTAGCCTGATCTGTAAGCAGTTGATTGGGACAAGCTGAGACGGGTAGTCTTCCTGAGAGTGTTGGGCTGGGAGCTGTGCACCTGCGTGATCCGATCGAGGCTTTCCTGGCGAGTTTGTGTGGACTGATTGCTGGTGTAGTGCATGCTGCTCTGACTTGGTGGGGGCCACTGACCACATCCAGTGGTGCCTTGGGGGCCTGCCCCACCCATTAGAGCTGTGTTGCCAGAGGTACCCTGAGTCCCCGGTGCCTGGCCCACATCTCCGCAGGCCACAGAGGGTTTTTTTGCAGTAGCAGACAACCTGCAACAACCTGTAAAGATTTTTTTTTTTTTTTTTTTTGGTAGTGATCACGGTTCCACAGCACACAGCAGCTAACTGTGAAAAGCTCACTGCAAGCCTGAGAGGGAGGCCGGCGCATAACACATTAAGCTCTTCCCCCAATAGCTGGTGCTGAGTCGCCTAGAGACTCTCTATTGCTGAGCAAGTGGTCTGCAGATTAAAGAGGATGGAGAGCCCCCCCATCTCTTTTTTTTTTTCTTCTCTCTTCTTTCTAGGTGATCTATTTAATACATTGAAGCATTCACAGAATGAAGAAACAAAGGAACATGTCCCAAGTAAAAGATCAGAAGAAAACTCTAGAAATGGAACTAAATGAAACAGAGGTATCCAAACTTTCAGAGACAGAGTTTAGAACACTGATGATAAGAATGTTTAAGGAACTTAGTGAGCACATAAAGAAGGATAGGGAAACCATAAAAAACAACCAGTTAGAACTAAAGAATACAATAACTGAAATGAAGAACACACTTGAAGGAATCACCAGTAGAATAGATGAAGCAGAGGAGCGGATCAGCGAATAAGAAGACAAAATAGCAGAAATCACCCAGCTGGAACAACAAAAAGAAAAAAGAATAAAAAAGAATGAAAATAGTTTAAGAGACCTCTGGGACAACATGAAACACAACAAAATTCGCGTCATAGGAATACCAGAAGGAGAAGAGAAGAAGCAAGGGATTGAGAATGTATTTAAAGAAATAATGACTGAAAACTTCCCTACCATGGTGAAGGAAATCAACACACAAGCCCAGGATGTGCAGAGAGTTCCAAACTGGCTGAATCCAAACAGGCCCACACCAAGACACATCATGGTTAAAATGGCAAAGCTTAAAGACAAAGACAGCAAGTTACATACAAAGGAACTCCTATAAGACTAACAGCTGACTTTTCTTCAGAAACTCTGCAGGCCAGAAGGGAGTGGCAGGAGATATTCAAAGTGACACAAAATAAAGGTATACAACCAGGATTGCTCTACCCAGCACAGCTATTACTTAAAATTGAAGGAGAGATAAAGAACTTCTCAGAAAAGAATAAGCTTAAGGAGTTCATTACCACCAAGCCAGCATTGCAGGAAATGTTAAAAGGGCTTTTTTAAACAGAAGAAAGGGGAAAACAAGCTAACTCAGGAAGACAAGAAATACAAATAACAAAAATGGCACTAAATATGCACCTATCAGTAACCACTTTATTTTTTTATTTTTTTATTTTTTTTGAGGGCAGTGTTACTGGCCCTCATATGTGGGACCTGAACCGGGACCGCTGGAGTCCCAAGCCAGCGCTTAACCACCGTGCCACTCAGCTGGCCCTATCACTTTAAATATGAATGGGCTAAATGCTCCAATCAAAAGACACAGAGTGGCTGAATGGCTAAGAAAAAATGACTCATGCATATGCTGTCTACAAGAGACACATCTCAGATCAAAAGACACACACAGACTGAAAGTAAAGGGATGGAATAAGTTATTTCATGCAAATGGAAATGAGAAAAAAGCTGGAGTAGCAATACTTATTTCGGACAAAATAGACTTCAAAATGAAGACTACAATAAAAGACAAAGAAGGGCACTACATATTAATAAAGGGATCAATTCAACAAGAGGACACAAACATAGTAAACATCTGTGCACCCAATATAGGAGCTCCTAAATATATAAAACAGATTTTACAGACATAAAGGCAGAGATCAACAGTAACACTATCATAGTAGGGGACTTAAACACCCCGTTGTCACCAATGGACAGATCCTCCAGACAGAAAATCAACACGGACATAGTGGCCTTAAACGACACTTTAGACCAGCTGGATTTAATTGATATTTTTAGAGCATTTCACCCCAAAGCTACAGAATATACATTCTTCTCAAGTGCACATGGAATATTTTCCAAGATAGACCACATGTTAGGCCACAAAACAAGTCTCAACAAATTTAAGAAGACTGAAATCATATCACGTGTCTTCTCTGACCACAATGCTATGAAACTAGAAATCAATTATAAGAAGAAATCTGGAAAGTTTACAAATACATGGAGGCTAAATAACATGCTACTAAATAGTGAGTGGGTCAAAAATGAGATCAAGGAGGGCTGGCCCAGTGGCACAGAGGTTAAGCGCTGGCTTGGAAAGCCAGCAGCCCCGGTTCGGGTCCCACATATGAGGGCCAGTGACACTGCCGTAAAAAAAAAAAAAAAAAAATGGATCAAGGAGGAAATCAAAAGATACCTCGAGACAAACGAAAATGAAACACCACAACCCAAAATCTCTGGGCTGCAGCGAAAGCAGTCAGTCCTAAGAGGGAAGTTCAGAGCAGTGCAGGCCTAGCTAAAGAAGGAATAAAAATATCAAATCAACAGACTATCTTTACACCTAAGGGAACTCGGAGAAAAACAGCAAAACAAGCCTAAAGGGAGTATAAAGAAGGAAATAATAAAGACCAGAGCAGAAATAAATGAAATAGAGAACAAAAAAACAATACAAAAGATCAATGAAACCAAGAGTTGGTTTTTTGAAAAGATAAACAAAATCGACAAACCCTTAGCCACACTAACCAAGAAAAAGAGAGGACCCAAATTAATAAAATCAGAAATGAAAAAGAAGTGACAACAGATACCACAGAAATACAGAAAATTTTAAGAAAATACTATGAGAAACTATATGCTAACAAATTCGACAATCTGGAAGAAATGGATAAATTTCTAGAAGCATACAATCTACCAAGTCTGAATCAAAAAGAAACAGAAACTCTGAACAGACTGATTACTACCAAAGAAATTTTATCAATAATCAACCATCTTCCAACAAACAAAAGCCCTGGACCAGATGGCTACACAGGTGAATTTTACAAAACATTCAAAAAAGAATTAATACCTATTCTCCTCAAATTATTCCAAAAAATACAGAAGGAAGGAAGGCTCCCAAACACTTTCTATGAAGCCACTATCACCCTGACTCCTAAATCAGACAAAGATATTACCAAAAAGGAAAACTACAGGACAATATCCCTAATGAACGTAGATGCAAAAATTCTCAACAAAATACTAACAAGCCGAATTCAGCATCTCATTAAAAAGATCATACATCGGGCCGGCCGAGTGGCGCATTGGTTAAGCGCTGGTTTTGGGATGCCAGCGGCCCCGGTTCGGATCCCACATGGGGGCCAGTGACACTGCCCTCTACAGCTAACAACAGCTCCACCTGGAGCTGGGCTGTGCGAGCCCCGGTGATGGTGTGGGCTGCAGTGGGCTGCCATAGGCTACAGTGAGTGGCCCACAGCCAGCGTGAGCGGCTGGCAGACAAGCGTGAGCTGCCAATAGCCGCGGTGAGCGACATCCAGAGGCCAGCGACCGATCTGCCTCATCCGGGAAGAGCGCAATGACGATACCAACAGTGAAGAAACATCCTCCGCAACTAAACTGAAGAACAAAAAGACAGCAACTTGTCTGTTCCCCTTCCCCGATTCCCCAACGCTGTTCCCCTCCGCCAATTCCCCAATAAAATCTTTAAAAAAAAAAAAAAAAAGATCATACACCACGATCAAGTGGGATTCATTCCTGGTATGCAAGGTTGGTTCAATATCCACAAATCAATTAACGTAATACATCACATTAACAAAATGAAAAATAAAAATCATATGGTCATATCAATAGATGCAGAAAAGGCATTTGACAAAATCCAGCAGCCATTTATGATAAAAACTCTTAGCAAAGTGAGAATAATGGGATCATATCTCAACATAATAAAGGCCATATATGATAAGCCCACAGCAAACATCGTACTCAATGGGGAAAGGCTAAAAGCTTTCCCCTTAAGATCAGGAACAAGACAAGGCTGCCCACTTTCACCACTTCTATTTAACATAATTCTGGAAGTTCTTGTCACAGCAATCAGACAAGAAAATGAAATAAAAGGCATCCAAATTGGAAAAGAGGAAGTAAAATTGTCATTATATGCAGATGACATGATACTATAGAGAGAGAATCCCAAAGACTCCACCAAAAAACTGCTAGAACTGAAACAAATTTGGTAAGGTAGCAGGATACAAAATTAATATTCAGAAATCAGTTGTATTTGTATACACCAATAATAAACTATCAGAAGAAGAAATCAGGAAATGAATCCCTTTTACAATTGCTTCAAAAACAATAAAATATCTAGGAATCAATTTAACTAAAGAAGTAAAAGACCTGTACTCAGAAAATTATGAGACACTGAGGAGAGAAATCAAAGAAGATACAAATAAATGGAAATACATACCATGCTCATGGACAAGAAGAATATAGTGAAAATGTCAATACTACCTAAGGTAATATATAGATTCAATGCAATTCCAATTGAACTACCAAGGACATTTTTCTCAGAAATAGGACATAGAATCCTAAAATTTAAATGGTACCACCAAAGATCCCGAATAGCCACAGCAATCCTGAGAAATACGAACAAAGTGGGAGGCATCACACTACCTGACATCAAAACATACTACAAGGCTATAGTAATCAAAACAGTATGGTACTGGCATAGAAACAGACACATAGGGGCTGGCAGAGTGGCGCAGTGGTTAAGCGCTGGCTTGGGAAGCCCGCGGTCCTGGTTCAGGCCCCACATATGAGGGCCAGTCACACTGCTCTCAAAAAAGAAAAAAAGAAAAAGAAACTTTGGTACATTTATACAATGGAGATTACTCCACTATAAAGAAGAATGAAATCGTACCATTTGCAACGATATTGATGGACCTAGAGACTATTATGTTAAGTGAAATAAGTCAGTCAGAAAAAGACAAATACCATATGATCTCACTTATGTGTGGAATCTGAAAAACTGAATGAATGAGCAAAGGAAACAGAAAGTCTCATAGATACAGAGAAAAAACAGGGTTGCTAGTTGGGAGGGGGGTGGGGATGAGGGAGAAGGGGAAGGGATTAGACAGAATAAATAGGGAACTACAGGGCTAGCTGAGTGGCGTATTGGTTAAGAGCTGGTTTTGGGATGCCAGTGCCCCTGTTCGGGTCCCACATATGACGGCCAGTGACACTGCCCTCTACAGCTAACAACAACTCCACCTGGAGCTGGGCTGTGAGCCCCAGCGACGGTGTGGGCTATAGCCCCTGCTGTAGTGGGCTGCCAGGGGCTACAGTGAGTGGCCGGCAGCCAGCGTGAGCTGCCAATAGCCGCGGTGAGCGACCATCCAGAGGCCGGCGACCTATCTGCCTCATCCGGGAAGAGTGCAATGATTATACCAAGATGGGCCAGTGAAGCAATGTCCTCCGCAACTAGACTGAAGAACAAAAAGACAGCAACTTGTCTGTTCCCCTCCCCCAATAAAATCTTTAGAAAAAACAACAGAAAAAGGACGACAGGATACACCCAAAGGGGAACTATGGCAATAGCAGGATTAATAAAATTGAAGAAAGCTAACAATGAAGAGGAATGACAACAAAAAGTTGGTGTTTGGAAGAGACATTAGTAAATAAACTTCTGCCAAGGTTGCAGGGATGAAAATGAGAAAGCACAAATAAATAATGTTAGATATAAATAAGGGGACATAACTTTGAATACAGTAAAGATTACAAACATAAGGCAATTCTACAATTTTGTGCCAATAAACTAGAAACCTTAGATAAAATGAGACAATATGAAAATATGTGTCCTTGCTGGTAACTAATTCAAGAACAGAAACATGACCAATCTATTAACAATAAAAATCTAGTTAAAATTTTACCCTCCCACCCTCAAAATACCAGGCACAGTTGGTTTAACACGAAGTTTTACCAAAAGATTTAGAAATGCAAAATTCCAATCTTATACATACAGTTGTAATGAAAATAAAAGACAAAGGATGCTAATCAACCCATTTTAGGGGGCTGGAATAACCTTGATATAAAACAGACAAGAGGGGCGGCCGGATGTCTCAGTTGGTTACAGTGCGTGCTCTGAGCAACAGGGTTGCTGGTTCGATTCCTACATGGGCTAGTGAGCTGCGCCTTCTGCAACTAGAGTGAAGACAACGACTTGAGCTGAGCTGCCACTGAGCTCCTGCTGAACTGAACTGCTGGTGGGCAGCTGGATGGCTCAATTGGTTAGAGTGCATGCTTTCAACAACAAGGTTGCTGGTTCAACTCCCGCATGGATTGGTGGGCCTTGCCCCCTGCAATTAAGAATGAACGGAACACCTTGAGCTAAGCTACCATTAGTGGCCGGATGGCTCAACTGGTTAGAGCGCATGCTCTTAACAACAAGGTTGCTGGTTGGATTCCCACATGGGATAGTGGACTGCTCAGCCTGCAACTCTGGGGTTGTCGGAAAAGCCATGATGCATTTTGGCAACAAGAAAACAGAAAAAATACGTCATGATTTTCCACTATACTTAAATATACTGAAAACGGCGACTGGACTTGGAGCTGATCGGCTCCCTCCACAACTAAGGTTGAAGGACAATAACTTGACTTGGAGCTGATGGGTCTAGGGTAAAAAAACACAGTTTCCCAATAAAGTTAAAAAAAATAAAAATAAAAATAAAAAACAAACAAACAAAGGACAAAAGCAGTACAGGAAAGGAAAAGCTTAAATCATCTCACTTATAAACCTGGATGCTCAAATACCCTCAAACAGCAGCAAACCAAATCCAGCAATATATTGAAAAATCCACCATGACTCTCATTCCAGGAACACAAGGAGGTTTTAACATTAGAAACAGTGTCAAGATATCTCCCCACATTTAGATATTAAAGAAGGAAAACCATGTGGCTAGCTCAGATTGCCATGTGTGCTCCGTGGCACATATATACGAGTGGCTGGATGATAAGGGAGAAAAGTGAGCTGGGGAAGCCCTGGTAGAAATGACCTGGCTGGTACTAAAGTGACAGTAAGGGCCAGACATCTAAAACCTAACTGCAGTATGGGTCAGTACTATCAGGCAACTGATCACAGGCCTGGCCACGGCACTGGGATACAAGGGGCTGTTAAAACACTCAGTTCATTCTGGGAGATCTATTCACACATGGTTGGATTCCACCACTAATCTGGGAAACAGAGGTGAATTCTCAGCTTCAGAGAATGACAAAGGGAGTAGCATGCAGAATACAAGGACTCTGTCTCCACTGGGGTTCTGAACTACAAACCACAGGAACTAAATAGCTGACAAGGGATGGAGACATGTAGATGAAAAGGTTTTAGGGGGGAAAAGAGACTTAAATTAGGTAAGTCACAGAATCACTGAGAGCTGAAGGAAAACATGAGGCCAAGCTTACAGACATGATGCCAAAAATAAATCACACCAAGTGGGAAACAGTCTAAGTACTTAGAGGAAAACTTATAGCCCTAAATATATTCAAAAGCAAGAATGAAATTAAATTAACTAAACATACAACTCAGAAGCTAGAAATGAGAAATTAAATCCAAAGTAACAGTCCAAAGGAAGGAGTCAATAAAGTAAACATTTTGCAAAGCTAGTCAAAGAAAATAAAATACACAGAACACAGATGTTTGTTGGTTTGATATCTTCTCATCCCTTGCCCCTTTTTCTGGTAATAAGAACCTCTCTTTTCCACGGGAAACGTATTTCATATGGATCAGGTGTGGCTCATCTTGCGTCCCCCAAGCTCCCCGCCCCCCCAACTCTGTCCTGCCCACCAAGACTGTTGAGGAGAGGACAAGTGACCTGAGCAAGATCCACTGGTCTTCCTTGAGATACATGGATCCTGATGAAAGAACTCTGTAAGACCCAAGTGTAACCTGGAGTTTCCAGCAGAAAACACTTGTAGGAAGAAAGGGACTGATCAACTAAGAGGAACAGGGATGGTCTGAGAAACAAACAAGGACAGAGTCCTGACAGACCACGCGGGCCCAGAGTCAGCTATGCCAAACGCTGGCCAATGAACTCTTTGCTTCTGCAGTTCAAGTTAGACTTTGTCACTTGTTAGTAACAAAGTCACAGATAATTCAACTTAATTATTATGCTTGACTTTTTGCCCCAAAAGGCTTAAATATACATGGAATGTATGATTCCAACAACGTTACCAAAATTGACTCAAGTATAGAAAACTTGAGCAGATAAAATGCCAGAGAAGAAATTAAAAGATGAAGCTCCACCCTTAAAAAAGGATCAAACACAAATTTTGAGGAAACAAATAGTTCCTTTTCTACCAATTATTCAAGCCTGGAGAAAAAGATTAAATGTTTCTAAACCCATTCTACATGGTAGCATAATTCTGTTATCAAAATGGGACAGGGGGGCCGGCCGAGTGGCGTGGTGGTTAAGCGCTGGCCTGGGAAGCCAGCAGCCCCGGTTCGGGTCCCACATATGAGGGCCAGTGACACTGCCCTCAAAAAAAAAAAAAAAAAAAAAAATGGGACAGGGAAATCATTAAAACAGAAAGTGAAATTGGCCCAAGAAAAGATATAAAATCCTAAATAAATATTATAAAACTAAGCAGGGTTTACATCAGAATGTAAGAAGGGTCCACATTAGAAAACCTATTAATGAAAATCAGTACAATAAAATAAATTCAATAGATGTCAAAACTCATCAAGTTGCGGGCCGGCCGAGTGGCGCAGTGGTTAAGCGCTGGCTTGGGAAGCCAGCGGCCCTGGTTCGGGTCCCACTTATGAGGGCCAGTGACACTGCCCTCAAAAAAAAAAAAAAGAAAAACAAAACAGAAAAAAAACTCATCAAGTTGCATAAAGGAAAAAAAGCCCTCAGTGAGCTAGAACAGAAGGAAACACCTCCAGCCTAATGAAGGTCACTTACCAGAAACCTAAAGCAAGATTTCTTTTTTTTTTTAAAGAAATTTTATTGGGGAACAGTGTTTTTTTCCAGGACCCTGAGCTCCAAGTCAAGCAGTTGTCTTCAATCTAGTTGTGGAGGACGCAGCTCCTTGACCCATATGGGCATCAAACCAGCAACCTTGGTGTTATGAGCCTGCCCTCTAATCACCTGAGCTAACCAGGCACCCCAAGAATTATTTCTTGATGAAACATGAGAACCATTCCCGTTAAGACAGGAATAAATAAGGGTGCTGTTCAACATTATCCTGGAGGTCCTGGCCACTATAAGTCACAAGAAAAAGAAATGAGCATAAAGGATCAGATAAATCTGCCTCTACATGACTTGACTTTTTAGCCAGAAAGCTGAGAGAATCAACTCAACTACTTAGAATTAGAGAATTCAATGAGATCGATTAGGTGAGCACAGAGAGGATTTCCTATATGCCAGTGATGGTTAGAAGTGTGATTTCAAAAGACTCATTTGTAACAACAAATAACTCTAAAATTCCTTAAGATTAAATAGAACTAGAAATGTGAAAGACCCATCTGAATACCATACTTTACAAAAGAACATAATACCTCATTTCTGGATAGGAAGATTCAAAACTGTTAAGACAGCACTCTCCAAATCAAACTGAGATTTAAATCCACAGCAATGAAAATCTCAACAGGACTTTTAAATAAAAATTGACAAATCTAAAGTTCTTATATAAGATATGAGAATATGAAAATTTCAAGAAACAGCGGGGCAGGGGTGAGGGAGCTGTATCAATCATGCTATAAAACACAGTACATGTGCACAGATCAGCAGGACAGAAATTCTAGAGAGATCCATTTATACGCAGGAATAGTTTATTTTAAGGAGGTATTTTAAAATCTGTGAGGAAAGAATGACCCATTGACCCATTCAATAAATGGTACAGGGACAAGTAGCCACCCCTTTAGGAAAAAAGTTAGCTATTTCCCATAAAAAAAACAAAACTTCAGACGAGTTAAAAATAGATACAGGGCCGGCCGAGTGGCGCGATGGTTAAGCGCTGGTTTTGGGATGCCAGCGGCCCCGGTTCGGATCCCACATGAGGGCCAGTGACACTGCCCTCTACAGCTAACAACAGCTCCAACTGGAGCTGGGCTGTGCGAGCCCCGGTGATGGTGTGGGCTGCAGCCCCTGCTGCAGTGGGCTGCCATAGGCTACAGTGAGTGGCCCGCAGCCAGCGTGAGCGGCTGGCAGCCAAGCGTGTGCTGCCAATAGCCACGGTGAGCGACATCCAGAGGCCAGCGACCGATCTGCCTCATCCGGGAAGAGCGCAATGACGATACCAACAGTGAAGCAACATCCTCCGCAACTAAAATGAAGAACAAAAAGACAGCAACTTGTCTGTTCCCCTTCCCCGATTCCCCAACGCTGTTCCCCTCCGCCAATTCCCCAATAAAATCTTTAAAAAAAAAAAAAGATAAACACTCACATACATATCTCTACCTCATCTGAAGTTATTTTTTGTGTATATATACACACACATGTGGAATTTTAAACATTATGCATACAAAACACACACATTAAGGATGGGCATTTAAATGTATAGACAGACGCTGGGCTAGCTGAATGGCGCGTTAGTTAAGAGTTGGCTTGGATTATGGAAATCAGTATGGAGGTATCTCAAAAAACTGGAAATGGAACTGCTGTATGACCCAGCAATTCCACTCTTGGGTATCTACCCAGAGGAATCCAAGACGCTAATTCGAAAAAATATATGCACCCCTATGTTTATTGCAGTGCTATTTACAATAGCCAAGACTTGGAAACAACTGAAATGCCCATCAGTACATGACTGCATTAAGAAACTGTGGTACATTTATACAATGGAGTATTACTCTGCTATAAAG
Organism: Aselliscus stoliczkanus; assembly: GCA_033961575.1. Classification (NCBI taxonomy): domain Eukaryota; kingdom Metazoa; phylum Chordata; class Mammalia; order Chiroptera; family Hipposideridae; genus Aselliscus; species Aselliscus stoliczkanus. The sequence goes on from CM066736.1 coordinate 131,361,556, forward strand.
AAGAATGAAATCGTACCATTTGCAATGATAAGTATGGACCTAGAGACTATTATGTTAAGTGAAATAAGTCAGTCGGAGAAAGACAAATACATGATTTCACTTATATGTGGAATTTGAAAAACTGAATGAATGAGCAAAGGAAACAGAAAGTCTCATTGATATAGAAGAAAAACAGGGTTGCTAGTTGGGAGGAGGGTGGGGATGAGGGAGAAGGGGAAGGGATTAGACAGCATAAATAGGTAACTACAGTATTGTCACAGGGATATGAAAGACAGTTCGGGGAATATAATAATGTTATAAAAATTTTGTGGGGTGTCAGATGGTCACGTCTTGTTAGGGAGATCACCTCATGGATGGAGTAGAGACTTGATCACTGCACTGTACATCTGAAATTGATGTTGTATAATATTGTATGCCAACTGTAATTGAATATATAGACCAAAGTGAGAATTTCACTTTTTTTTTGGCCGAGCCATCCTGCCACCTGTTGGCAGCTCAAAGGCAACTCAGCTCAGGCTGGCATCGAACTGCCGTTGCTCTGAGCTCAGCTCACACTCTTGAGCGAGCTCTTAACCAACTGAGCCATTCGGCCGGCCCTGTAATTGAATATATAGATAGTCACGGGATGTGGATTATACGGTAGAGAACTGGGGGAGGGGGGTTGTCACTTTGAGGGGTAAAAAGTATAACTATTGCACTGTGTTGTATACCAGAAGCTAATTAAAAAAAAAAAAAGAGTTGTCTTGGGATGCTATCTCTGAGCAGTAGGGCCCCGGTTCAGATCCCACACACAGGCCAGTGACGCTGCGCCCTCTACAGCTAAGATGGTGAACAGCAGCTCAACCTGGAGCTGGGCTGTTGTGAGTCGCTCGCGACGCATAGGCTGCAGTGGGGCTGGCTGGCAGCTGGCGTGTGCTTTGGTGAGCTGCCGTGAGCCACCATCCAATGGCTGGCGAGAGACTGCCTCAGCCAGGAAGAGTGCAATGATAATACCAACATGGGCCAGTGAAGGGACGTCCTCCACAACTAGACTGAAGAACAAAAGGACAGCAACTTGTCTGTTCCCCTCCCGCCCCCCCCCAAAAAAAAAAAATATATATATATATATTATTTTTTTTTTGAGGGTAGTATCACTGGCCCTCATATGTGGGATCCGAACGGGGCCTCTGGCGTCCCAAGCCAGCTCTTAACCACCGCGCCACTCGGCCGGCCCAAAAATCTTTAATAAATAAAAAAATAAAATAAAAACGTACAGACACAAATCTGTGCCACCAGTCCACAATGTGTTAAAGTGATACTAAGCAAACATAAAGAGAAAGCGAATGAGCAGATAAATGAGGGAAAGATGAAATCCCACTGGATTACAATGGAAGTAATAAGATAGGAAGATCCACGAACACATTTGCAGGGTTGGTAATTAGGAGGTCAGAGTTCCCCCAATGGCTACTATTTCTTAATCAAGTATGAGTTGTGGTAACTAACAGGGGAAGGAGGAATTGGAGACAACACAGAAGTTTGGAAATATGACATCCCAGAGTAGATATGCTATGCTAGGCAGTGCTGAGTGTCCATCTGAGGTCTATAATTATGAATTGAAGATAAAGCTACTGAGCCAGGTTGGCAGGTTTCTCTAGCAGGTAGTTGGGCACAGAGGTGAACAGTTGGGTGAACCGGGATTAGGTTTTAGTAGATGATGACAATGGAGGAAGACCAGAGAGAGGAGGGTGTGGACCCTGGAATCCATGCTGTACAAGGACGGAAGTGAAGACAGGAAGATAATGGTGAGAATGTGGCAGTGCTGGAGGATGAAGATAAAGAATTTTGGCAGAGGGGGTAGTTGAGCAAGTAAGGAAGAAGACCAGAGGCAGTGACTGCACAGGTATTTGAATTCAGAAGGTGCTATAATTTCTATGGATGTCAGGGGTCCAGGGAATAGAGATATAGGCAGCAAGCCTAGAATAGAGGACAGGAGAATTAGCGATGGGGACATGAAGAAACTAAGGGGCCAGAGTGTGGAACAGGCCTATCCATGGGATGCAGAGAATAATGACATAAGCGGGGGTAGAAGACTCTAAGCTGGGAGGTAAACTAAACTTATCAATGTCTAAGCAGTGACTACAAGGTCAATGCCAGGGAGGAAAGGCGGGGGGGGGGGGTGTAGAACCAGAGGTAAAAGCTTCCAAGAAGTGGGATGATGTGAGTTACAAGGGGGCTGAGGATTGATGGTCCGAGAGGCCACAAGGAGGCCACCAACCAGAGGATGTACACAGCAGCACGGACATGGGCACTCCTGCAGTCACGGGTGACTGGAAAGGCTGGGAAAGCAGCTTATGAGGCACTGTGAAATTCATCCTGAGTGTTTCTGAGAGGCAAGTCCTACAGCACTGGGTCCCCCAGCTATGATCCTGAATGCCTGAAATCAGTATTGACTGCAAGCGGCAATGAAAGGACTGTTCCCGGTGATTAAATCCATGCAAGGAGGCATAGCACAGGGCCTGACACTAAGTGCCTGGTGAGCGAGAGGGAGAACACACCTGGGCAAGAACACACCAGCCACTCCCCATTTCTTCCCATTCAGCCCACCTGCCCATGAGATCTCCACCAAAGAGCAATTTTGAACTTCACCACAGGTTCCTCCTCCCTCCAGAGAGCCACTCGGACACCAGCGCAAGTCACTACCCACCAGGGGTTTAATTCTCCTAGGTCAGAAAGTCAGTTCAGAGCAGGGTCCTGCCCTGTCCCCACCGGGGGGAAAGATCTGCAGAGCACCCTGGGAATGTCCAAGTTCAGGGGAGCCGAGGACTGGTCTCTGAGCCAGAGGAGTCGTGGGTCCCAAGGTCTCAGGCTGCCTTCTCCTCCTCGCTCTCCTCCTCACTCTCGAGATACTGTCTGCGGTTGGTGTTAACAAAGAGGTCAGAATCATCTTCAGAGCTGGACTCTTTTCCTAGTGACTGTGTCTCAGCTGGAAGTTCTGGCTGACTCTGGCTTCATGGGGGAAAAGGACAGTTAGTAAGCCCAATGCCTTCTGAGAAAACCAGGTCTGGAATCAAGGAGCCCCACAAAAAGGAGGACCATATGGCCAAGAGTCAGGGCTTAGCAAGTCAGACAGGGAGAGAACCAGCAAGCAGCAGGAAAACTTAGCCAGGGAAAACAGACCAAAGACTACCCGCCACCTCAAAAGTTGACTAGAGCCCCTGTTTTTAATAATAATGATTTTACTACCAGCAACTAACACACAATGGACCCACTTTGCATACCAGGCACTACACTAAACAATTTTAAAAGCATTAATTCCTTTAATCCTCACAATCCTTTATAGGTAAGGAAATCCAGGCTTAAGAGATTAAGTAATCTGCTTAAAGTCACTCAGTTATAAGTGACAAAGCCAGGATTTTAACCCAGGTCATCTGACTTTCAAGGCATACACATAACCATATACTAAGGAGCTCTTACCAGGGACCCTACGTAGGGAGAAAGGAAGGCTCTATTTTCCTCTCAAGGCACCAAAGCCTGAACCCCTACTTTCTGTCTTCCCTAGCCTCTGGCTTGATCCTCACCTGTTCCTGTTGTGTTTCTTTGCCACTTCAGAGAAGGCCTCGGGCCTGTGCCAAGAAAAGAGCCAGGGTCAGAAAGATCAGAAATCTTTTAGCATGAAAGCTGTTTTTTCAGCTGTTCCCCGCCTACAGATGCCATGATTGATCTTCCCTCCCTGGATTTCAGAGCTAGGAAGTCAATCCCCCAGAAGTCAGGCAGCCAATGACCCAGGGGACCACCTACCAGAGCCCCTCCTTCTGCAGAGAGCACACATGGTGTTTGCTGAGCACAAAGGAAATCTCAGCCTTCACCTTTTCTCCCTCTTCAATAGGGTCAACGATAAGGAAGTCGCCTGTAGGTAGGAGAATGGTAGTCAGTCCAGCTTGCACTGGGGGAAGCCAAAGCCACTGAAGTGGTTCTGTCTCCTAGAAGGATCTCTTACCTCGCTTGATCCAGATGTTCTTACGGTATTTGGAGGGCATGCTCACCAGGAAGCGCTGCCCCTGGGCTGTCTCCACCTCATGCAGATTGTTTCCTGGGGTCCTGAGTACCTGCTCCAGAAGAGACCAAGAACCAGTTGGCCTCATCAGCTACTTCAAGACCCACTGAGCTGCACTGCACTCTTCCCCCACCCCAGGGGCCCAATGGGAGTGGAGGGCAGAGTAGCTTCTACACAATGCTACTCACCCTCACGATCTGCTGCTGGTCGGAGGGTATCATGTGTTCCCCCAGCACCTCCTTCACCACATGCTTCCTCTTGGTGGCCTGAGACATGTTGGGTCCTGTCCCAGGGGGGTGAGGGACACGGAGGCTGTCAACTCCTGTTCCTGAGTTTCTTGAATGGCAGGCTCAGAACCCAGGACTGTTTTGAAGATGAGGAGGGATTTTTTTTTTAGCTGAGCCACCCTGGCACCTGTTGGCAGCTCAGCGGCAGCTCAGCTTGGGCTGGGCATCGAACTGCTGTTGCTCAGAGCTCAGCTCGCACTTGAGTGAGCTCTTAATCAACTGAGCCACTGGGCCAGCCCCGAAGAGGGACTTTTTACTGAGGAGTGACACAGTGTCCTGGTTAAGAGCGTGGGCTCTAAAATCTAACCGCTTGAATTGAAATCCTACTTTGACTATTTCCTGTGGAAGAAACAAAGGGATTCCATAGAAAGTGACCTTATGGGGTGATCTGATCATAAATTCCTAAATAGGCAGGTTATGATGAGTAGTCATACCCAGGCATGTAACTTTTTTAGGTTTTTAAGCCAGCCAAGTAATACCCCTCTAAGGCATGACCAACCTCAAAGACAGCACACAATCTCATTAACCACTTTAATTCAATCCCTGCCCTGCTTTCACCCATCCTCTTGTCAACTTCCTTAGACCCTCTCCTTAATCTCTAATGCATAAAACAAACTGGAAAACTGATTCTCCAGAGCATTTTAGATCTTGCTCCCTGGCACAGGTCATCGGTTTGGATCAAACTGTTTTAAAAATTCTCGATGGGTCTGAATGTTCTTACATTGACATTCCTTATGAACTTTTCTAGGCCACAGAGAAATAACAGCTAATCCAGAACATTGTTGTTAGGATGAAATGGTGTAAGCAAAGCACTGAGCACGATGTAGGACAGACAGAAATAACTCATGTTTTCATAAGTACTGGCATAATCATAAAAACTAAATAAATCATTTTGGCAACCGCTCACGAAGGAGTGTGAGATAAACTGTATATTCCTCAACATGTTTGTACATCCCAAGTACAGCATAGCCATACAACACAGATGCTCATCTCTCAACACACTACAGACAAGAGACCAGTTTGGGGACCACCGCGATGGTCCAAACCAGGAAACAGTTCATTAACGGTCGAGGTAAGCCGGCTTGATCTGCGGTATCTGCTGTTTCTGACTTGGGTTCTGAGAAGACAAGAACTGGCACCACCAAGGCTGGTGGTTTCCAAAAGAAACTCCGAGTGTCACCTCTAGTAGCCGTTTCTTGCCCTCCTCCCTTCCTATCCCGGAGGTAAGACGCTCAGAGACCCACCCTTACTTTCTGGCCCTCTTCTCCCAAGGGCGCTGCTGGAACGACTCCGTTCTCCAGGCTGGACGCTCCCTGGGGGCGGCTTGTCCACGACTCACTTCGCAGAAAAGAAAGTTGCCGGCGATCACGACGGTAGCGTCACCTTGGACACAGATCTCCGGAGCCTCCAGCTCCTGCAGGACTTGTGTAAGTACCACAGCGGTGAGAACGACACGGATTGACCTAAATAAGACCCTTCCGAGCACTGTGCTTCCGGCGCTCTCTCGGAAGTCTCCGACCACGCTCCCCACCCCTTGTCCGTTCTTTTAACTCTTCCCACCGCCAGGTCGGCAAAGGCTAGGTCCTTGAGTTCCGGAGGCCGTGCAGCGGGAAATAAAGTTTTCTCCACCGAACCCTCTGCTCCTTGAGACAGGAAGTATTCCTATAGAAGCGAGACCATAGAAGGCAGCCCGATTTTCCGCGAAGCGACCGGAAAGGAGCCCCTAGAAAGGCCGCCGTGGAGGTCCAGAGCGCCTCATCTCTATGGCTCTTTGTGGCTAGACGCGCCACATTTTTAAGGCGGCTCTTGAGGCGACCCGGAAGCGGAAGTAGGAGAAAGTTCTAGTGGCTTGAGGTATCGGCGGGAGCAGCCGGGCGGCAGGAGTAGCCGTTATAGGAGCTGGAGCTGCCGGTGAGCGCGAGCTACGGAACACGGCTCGGACTGGAAACCAGAGGAAGCGCGGGGAGGAGAGGGGCCGTAAGCTCCAGCCAGCCAGAGGATGCGCCCTTGGAGAGGGCTTGGCGGCCCGGCAAGGAGGGACGGGACGCGTCGCGTGGGCGCGGTGGCGCGTGGAGGCGGGGCGGCACGTTTCGGGGGCGGGGCCTGCGAGGCGCAGCGGGAACCCGGGCGGGAACCTGGCGGGGCTGGAGAGCTGGTGTATGCGCTCCGGCCTGTGCCCGTGCTCTGTGAACAGCCAATGGGGGCGGGTGGGGCAGAAGGACCGTTTGCTTTTCGGGCTAGGTAGCCGTTCCAGGCAGGGTCAGTGCTTTTTTTGCCCAGCCAAGGTCACAGAGGGAGTGACACCTCTACAGGGCGAGCCCTGGCTACTGATCGGCCTGCTCTATCTAATAGGGCAGGATAGTTTTTCTCTTGGGACAGTACCAAAACCAATTTCCTCCAGGGAGTGAGAGATTTCTCTCTTGAGTAGTGGGGAAAATTTTATTGGACCTCAGTTTTCTCATCCGTGAAATGGGAGGAATCTAATAAGCCACCATAATCGTTTGTCTAGTTTCCTTTTAATATGGGATTGCCAGTTTTCTTTGGGAGTTCCCGGGTTTCAGCCCTAACCTACCTTTTTTTGGAGTTCCCAGATTAATCCTGATCAAGATGACAACCTCCCAAAAGCACCGAGACTTCGTGGCAGAGCCCATGGGGGAAAAACCAGTGGGGAGCCTGGCTGGTATTGGTGAAGTCCTGGGCAAGAAGCTGGAGGAAAGGGGCTTTGACAAGGTATGGGGAGGCTGCATGCAGCTGGGGAAGGCTGGGGATGGCAGACTACAGTATTGCCCGGCAGTTTGGGAGTGAGGAAACGAGGGTATCTGTTGGGGATGGATAGTGGGATAAAGTCTGAAGAGAGCCGGAGCCTGCCCTGCTTCCTAGGCTTATTTGTTCTGAATGCTACAGAAGTGGCCTTCTTGTTCTTAGTTCCACAGAGCACTGAGCAGTATGCCCTTTATTTTGCCTGTTTTGTAGGCTTATGTGGTCCTTGGCCAGTTTTTGGTGCTAAAGAAAGATGAAGATCTCTTCCGGGAATGGCTAAAAGACACATGTGGCGCCAACGCCAAGCAGTCCCGGGACTGCTTCGGGTGTCTCCGAGAGTGGTGCGATGCCTTCTTGTGATGCTCTCTGGGGAGCCCCCAATCTCTAGCCCTAGCCTTGAGTCTCCAGAGTTTGCTGCCGAGTGGGGGCTCCTCCCCAGTCCTCTACAAAGGATTGATACCTACTCAACCTCCGATGCCCTCCAAGGTCTTCAGGGAGTTCTCTCCCCTCACCATTTCAACTTTTTTGGAAATCTGCCTCTTGCATGCATCTCCCTTCTCTTTCCCCTGCCAATTTCGTGTTGATAATTACCGGTTTTTCTGAGTGGCCCCTTCCCTTACCGTCACCTCCTGTCTGTTTTATGCTATTTGGCTTCTCCTTTGGCAGAACAGTCATTGTCCTTATAAAGTTTTTAAATCAATAAAGTCAGTGGCCTTTCAATGAAAGACTGGGCTTTGTGGGTTGAAAAGCAAGTGGGCTGGGAGTCGCCTCTTCCCCAGGAGCTGATCAGGTCTGTCATACTCCTTATCAGTGCATGTCGAAACTGGCAGCTTCCGCCCTACTCCAGAGGGCAGCCACCCTAGCCACATAAGCCTCGGGCAGGTGCCTCAATCCCGTAGTAATATGGGAGAGAGTGTGGGTTGGTCCCTTCCTGGGATCCAGGTGTGCTGTGCTATTCCAGATGTCAGTTGAGTCAGTACCTGGGCTAGCCAGCGCCTGGTAGAAAAGTCAGTGGGAGTCAGAAGTACCAGGAAGAGGGGGACTGAATGTGGGTATAAGTTCACCTGCTAATTGTCATGTGCATTCCTGGCCTTTGGGAGGAGTGAGCAGGGCTCTTTCTGTTTGTCCTGCTCTCAGGGGGTCAGAAAGAGCATGGGTATCACAACTAAGGATGAGAGTGAGTTACACTTTTTTTTTTTTTTTTTAATTGGAGGGGTCCAGCCAAGTTATTGTTCTTCAGTCTTCGTTGTGGAGGGCGCCAGTTGCCATCTAGCTTCCCATCGGCAGCTCGTGGCCTCTAAGCTCAAGGCTCTGTGTTCAATCTTAGTTGCGGGTTGGGGTAGCCACCATCCCATGCGGGAGTCGAACCACGCTGTATCCACAGAGCCATCCAGACGGCATCTCAGCTCAAGGTGCCGAGTTCAGTCTTAGTTACGAGTGGGCGTAGCCCACCATCGAACAGGCAATCTTGTTGTTACACCAGCTGAGCTATCCTGCCACCTGTTGGCAGCTCAGCTGCAGCTCAGCTCGGGCTGGGCATCAAACTGCTGTTGCTCAGAGCTCAGCTCGCACTCTTGAACGAACTCTTAACCAACTGAGCCACTCGGCTGGCCCTCCAAGTTACACTTTTATCTGGTACATTTTAATCTTATTTTTGGTTGAACACTTAGTAAACCACCCCCACAGCCAAAATCTTGACAAATATTGTTTTCTTCCACAGTAAGTAATTGTTTGCTCTTTTACAGGTGAGGAAACCAGGGACTCAGAGAGACTTAAGTGACTATGTTCATGGACTTCTTTCTGCTAGGAAGTACCCCGACTGGCCCTCAAAACAACTAGAAGCCCATGGACCTGAGAGCCCTGTGTTCCTTGGTCATGTCACTCAGCCTCTCTGAGCCTCAGTTTCCCCACTTGGAAAATGAGATTGTTGTGAGGATCAGATGAAACACTAGCTGTGCAGTACCCAGCCCTGCTTGGCTTTCAGTCCTTCGGTGGGGCCTCGTTGAGGAACTGCTACATAGAGGATTTTCCTCAGAGGTCTTACCGTCTGGTGAGAAGAGAGTGACATAATAAACACAAAAATTGGGATAATAGATTTTCATGATTTCAGGATGGGGAAAAATTAAGAAGAAAAAGTTGAGAAACTCAATTCCATTAGTAGAAAGTCCATCTAACAATGCCATAGAGTGACAAACAAGACTGACCCAGAGTGAGGAAGGATGTTTACATGCAACACATAAATGACAAAGGACTATCCATAGTGTATACATAACTGCGGTGAAGAAAAAGCAAACAAAACAATTACATTAGTAATTAGAAATGCAATTGTGCTATTATACAATACAATCACTAGATTGGCAAAAATGTTAAAGCCAGACAATACCAAATGCTGATGAGGAAATGGAGCAACAGGAACTGATATCCAGATGGTGGGAATGTAAATTGGTCTGAACACTTGGGAAAAATGGTGGTTTTCTAGTAAAACTGAAGTCCCACCCTGTGACCCAGCTATTCCACTGCTCTCGAGCTATGAGTGAGGACACTTGCACACCTGCTCCAGCACCTGTGTGAGTGGTCATAGCTGCTTTTTTTCTAACAGCCCCCAGCTGGAAGAACCCTAATGGCTGTCAATACCAGAGGAAATGAATTCACAACTGTGGTACAAGGGTGACTCAATACTGAGCAAACATGAAGTGTGGTTCCATTCATGTAAAGTCAGTTCTTGCTTAGGGATCACTAGATAGGTGGTAAAACTAGAAAGAAAGCAAGGAAAGGCTTACTGCAAAAGTCAACAATGATTGTCTTTGGGGATAGGACAGAGATGTGAGGGGCAGCTGCGGATGGGAGTGGCAGTTTCCATTTCTGGACCTGTGTAGTGGTAATACAGGCTTCGCCTGGTAAAGTGAACAGATTCTGTGCTTTACATTAGCTCTGTCTCAAGAGAAGAAGGGGGATAAGAGGGAAACCAAAATAAAGGCTCGGGTATAAAGCAATTGTATGAGTAGTTGGAAACTGATGGTTATTGGTAGGGATGAGGGTTCCGAGCAAGGCTGGCTCTGGGAAGTGTGAGTGGCTCCCCTGGAAGGGCACCAGGGGGCCAGCACAGGGCCCCGGGCCTGTGTTACAGGCCACCTCCTGGGAGGGTGCCAGTCTGAAACCCAGACCAAGGTGGTAAAGCAAGCTGTCCTAGGAGTTTCGGGTCTACTGTGTTTCTGATGTTTTCCTGGATGGGTCCAGTGACACTCCAGGTCACGCAGGCTGGTGTGCTTGGGGGGGCCTCCCCCACATCAGCCTGGATGCTGCCAGATGGTTGCTGGCACTCTGTGAGGTAATAGAGACTGGTTCCTCCTCCACAGTGCCCTTCCCGGGGTCCTTCCCACGTTGGTTGTCCGGTTTTGCCGCCCATGTCTCTGGCACTGGGGCCTCCCTGGCAGAACCCTGTGGGACACGCTGCTGCTCTGCTTCCTTGTTTTGGGCTCTTCCCTGTCTCACCCACAGGCTTATCTCTGAGGGGGCTGGAGGCTGCTTTCTCACCTCCCTTAAGGCTCAGGCAGTACCTGTGACAGGTTGGAAAGGCCCGAACCCTTTATCTTGGCCCCTGCATGCAACCCACACAGCTTTCTGGATCAGTCCCTGGAATAGCAGGAGACAAAAGGGCATCCAGAATGTACCTTGAGACAGTGTGGTCTCTCAGATCCAATCCCAACTCAGCTAGTAGGACAAAGGGCCCCTGCCTGCGATGGAGAAAGCAGACCTAGGTGGGGATGTGTAGATAGGTTAACTAAATATCAGCGCACATTGCCCAACAAGACGTGCTTGGCAAAGGGCATAGGTAGGCCTGGAAGTCAGCAAATACTGACCCAAGGTCATCGTCCAGCTCTCCTTGCTGCTGCACCCAGCCAGAGCTTGACCCCCCTCAGCCAGTCTAATCATGAGTGCTCAGATCTGGCCCAGAGCTTGGGGTGAACCTGACCCATGCACTCCAGTGTCCTGAAGTTGTCGTGCTGCTCCTGGAAGGGAAGTAGGGGGAGGCTACAGGATGAACCCAAACCCTAGACCAGGGATTGGCAAACTGGCTCACAAGGCACATGCGGCTCTTTGGGTATGTTCCAGCTTAAAAGTTTGCCGACCCCTGGAAGAGCCAATCCTGTCCCTCACAACAATTTAGAAATTATTCGAGACCCATAAATATATTTTTACATAATCACCATTATGTGAATAATATCTTCTAAAAATTTTATAAATGAAACTATGACAGTTTTATTTTCATCTTCAATTTTTCTTCAGAACCTGCGGCTTGCGAGCTGCAGTTTGCCGACCACTGGCGGCTCTTCCCTCTCAAAAGTTTACATATCCCTGCCCTAGACACATCTGCCCCAGTGGCAGTCCAGGTGGGAAAGCCTCAGTAGGTGCTCATGACTGTCAACCTCCCTTCCACATTGCCCCCTCCACAGGGGCCCAGCGCTCTCTCTACTGTTATTCTTGGCCTGGACTAGTGGTGGCCTGAAAGAGCCAGCCAGGCCTGGTTCTAGTCTCAGTTCCTCCTTTGGTGGCTGTGTGACCTGGAGTAAGGTGCCTCACTGCTCTGAGCCTTAGTCTGTCAGCTGTGCAGAGTTGTAAAGATTCACCAGCTTGTTACTGGAAAGCCCCTGCGCTTAGGAGGGAGCTTTAATCACAGTTGGATCACAGCTTCCCTTGCCTTAAGGTCCCGGTCCCACAGGCAAACAGGAGCAGAGCCTGTTCAATGACGGGGGTTCTGGGGAGCCTGATCCCAGGGTGAAGGCAATGTCAAGGGCCCACTCTGGTCAGTGAGACCCATAGGCAAAAGAGAGGTGCCATGGGCACCCTGGGTGGGGATATCTGGGCCACAGCAAACCGAAGCTGTGCCCTGTGGCCAGTGAAGATGGCCAACCCTGAGCTCACACCTGGCTCAGGCCTCCTTCTGGGAGCCAGAGTGGTCCCTACAGGGTGGAGTCCAGGCTAAGCGTTCTTCTTCAGATGAGACCCAGCACTGGGAAATCCTCCTGGGGTACCCCACCTCCAGGGACACTCCCCTTGCACAGCAGACCTCATATCCCAGTGGAGAAGTCCAGGACTCACACACTAGGATGCTGGCACATGGATGCCACCCCAGACCCCACCACTGACTGCCTTTGTCCCCTCCATTTCTTCCTTGTAGAAGGTAATATTCATTGCTAATGCAGAGCTGTTATGAGATGAGAGAACACATGTTAAGTCCCTGACACCAAGCCTGGCACATATCAAGAACCCAGTGTTCATTTCTCTTCTCTTATCCCTTTTTTCTCACCAAGGTACCAATTTTAGCCGTGTGACCTGAGGCAAGTGTTATGGCCTCTGTGATTAACTTGCTTCCTTTGCTAAATAAGGTTGATGCTTACTACCTCTGGGTGCTTGTGAGAATAAACCAATGGGTGATAGGTCTTTGGTAATTGTTAGGTTGGGATGCAACACTCCAGTGTCAGTACAGAGGAGTGACAGGTAGGACAGAGGCAAGTGAGCTGGAGACTATGCCTTGGCTAGTTTTCCAGGGAGTGGTTGGAGGTAAGTATGGCCATGGCTGAACTCCAAGTGAGAGGAGAGCAGACCTGTGAGAGCCTGAGGAGGCTGCGGCCCGTTGGGGCTGCCCCTCCCACCTCTTCCATGTTGGGGTCCTAGGCCCCTTACTTTTCCCACTCCTGGCTTCTCTCAAGTTGGGTTCCTGCCTAGCCTTGGCCTCATCAAGCCAAGCTTGCACCAGCTTTCCCACAAACTGGGCTGTGTCCCTTTAAGGCAGACACCTGAGCCCGAACAAACTTGTGACTGTCCCTTGGAATCTCAAGATTGTTTTTCACAGCTGGGCTGAGAGGGTGAGGTAGCAGCTGGATTGGGCAGTGGCCACACTAGGGCCTGAGGAATGCTGGATGCTTACTCATAATATTCATCACAATACAGCTGACTCTTGAACAACCTGGGGTTAGGGGTACAAATGACCCCTGCCCCCCATAGTAAAAAATCTGCATATAACTTTGACTCCCTCGAAACTTAACTAATAGTCTGCTATTAACTGGAAGCCTTCTGATAACATAAATAGTTGATTAACATATATTTTGAATGTTATATGTATTATATACTGTATTCTTACAATAAAGTAATATGGGAAAAGAAAATGTTAAAATCATAGGAGAAAATACATTTACAGTATTTACTGAAAAAAATCCAAGCATGAGTGGACCCGTGCAGTTCAAACCCATGTTGTTCAAGGGTCAACTGTAATACTTACCACTTAGTAAGCACCAACTGTCACACACTATAAACCACCACCTTTTCCAAGCCCCAGTTAAGATCCTTGGCCCTAAACACTAAGTTTTAGGGTCCCAAAGGCAAAAAGCCCGCCTCCTCTCAACAACATGATAAAAAGTACAAATTGTTGATCTCCAAAATACAGATAAAGAATCCTAACAAAATCCAGACTTCTGTGTTGACTGCTTCAGTGCTTTTTTTAAATGTATTATCAGATTGTCCCCCAAAAGTCATAGTGCCCTGTTTTGCTGGTACGTCCAGGACACATCCAACTTACCTGATCCAGTCTTAGGCCATTAATAGAATAACCTTAGAAGATAAGAGTTGTCGCCTTTCTTCAGATGAGGACACCGAGGCTCTAGGACCTGTCGGAAGTCACCCAGTCAGTAAGTGGCAGAGCTGGCATGACACGCACCTCTCCTCACTAGTTCTCAGCCTTTGGTTTCAGTCTGGTTAAGACCACAGATCTGAGTTAGACTGCCCAGCTCAAAAGCCAGCATCACCATTTACTATCTACCAATTGGTCTCCTTGGGCGAATCAGTTGTCCCCTCTGAGTCCTTTTTCCTCTTCTGTTAAGTGGAAACATTGCTGATTCCCACTCCATACTGGTCATGAGAGTTAAATAGCTACCAGCACAATGCAGCAATGTCCCTATTTGGTTTACATAGCACCAGGTCTCCTCTAAGCACTTTACCTATTGAATCCCCATTTTACAGAGGAGGAAACTGAAGCCCTGTGTGTGAGGTGAAGTAACTTCTCCAAGGTTACACAGTAGTAAACGGTGGTAATAGAGGACGCTTATAGCTGTTGGTATTTCATACTGGATGGGTATTCATACCCAATGGTGGTACTTGGAAACTGTGGCTGTCCTTTCCTTCACAGGACTGGGTGTGTCCTGGAGGGCAGGGCAAGCATCATGGCACACAGACGTGCTGGGGCTTGTGTGATGCTCCCGTTGGCGTTGAGATCTGCCCCTAGACCGCCCAGACCCAGGATCCCTGCCTGCCCATCCACGCCCCCGCCGGCAAACAGAGGGGCGGGGCGGGGCCGGGCGGAGCCCCGAAGCCCGTAAAAGCGGCACGGACCACTGCCGGGCACTGATGACCATGGCGCGTCCGAAACTCCCGCTGGCGTTGGGCCTGGCTCTGCTCACGGTTTGCCTCCTGGCGCTGCCCGGCGCTGCCCGGGCCCGACCGAGGGAGCGTATGATCGGAGGACTGCAGGACCTGTCGACCAGCGACCCGCAGGTGGTGAAGGCGGCGCAGGCGGCCGTGGCCACCTACAACATGGGCAGCAACAGCCTCTACTACTTCCGAGACACGCACATCCTCAAGGCGCAGAGCCAGGTGCGGCTGGGCTGGCAGGACTGGGGGGGGGGGGGAGACGCGGGTCGAGGCCGGCGAGTGAGGCACTCACCTGGGCGCCAGATTAAGGGGGAGCCACAGGAGTCATCAGGATAATATTTTAACACAATATATTTTTAAAAATCGAATTAATGCCAAGATTTCACGATGAACAAAATATCCAAATTTCTAGTAGACAGGATCCTACCCTGAACCTGCACAGCTACCGCTCTAGCCTCGCCCCGGTCCCTTCCCTGTGGGGTTGACTGGGGAGGGAGATGAGGCAGTGGCTTCAGGACCTTGTACACACTTGGGTCTCAGCCTCCTGTGGGGCCCAGGCCTCTGCCTCTCCCCGCAGGGATTCCCCACCAGGACACCCCTGTCCCAGGTCTGAATCCTGAAGCCAGTGTGCGGGATGTGCCCAGGGGATGAGAATGGGAGATGTCTGTGGAGAGAGGTGAGATTGCCGGGTGGGGGGAGTCTGCCAGCACCTCTGACCTACCCCTGCTCTCCGTCCCAGCTGGTGGCTGGCATCAAGTACTACCTGACTGTGGAGATGGGGAGTACAGCCTGCCGGAAGAGTGCGGTGGCTGGAGACCACATAGACCTCACCACCTGTCCCCTGGCCGCAGGAGTGGAGGAGGAGGTAACAGCCTGCTCACATCACACCCCCTGCATCCCAGCATCTGGGGCCTCAGGTTGTCCAGCCTGAACTGGTCTGGCTGGCCGGACTGATGCCTGGCTGAATCTGTCACTGCCTTCTGGGTGACTCAGCCCCAGGCCAGGAGGGGGTGCAGAGAGGAGATTGGGGCTTCCCCTTGGAGTGAGGGAGTGGGCTAGGAAAACCTGGGATCTAGTCCTGGCCACCTGACTCCATGTCCCTTGGGCCAGGACTGCCCCTCCTTGGGGACAGAGGGCTGACTGTTGGGAAGTGGCAGGCCTGGGCCCAGGCTCATCCTTCCTTCTCTCCTTGTGCTCCATCTGCAGAAGCTGCGCTGCGAATTTGAGATGCTAGTGGTTCCCTGGCAGAACACCACCAGTCTCCTAAAGCACAACTGCTGGCCTGTGTAGTGGACCCCGCAGCCATGGGAGCGGGAGGGAACCAGCCCGTCGGTGGAGGGCACTTTGAGTCCATGGGCCATATCTGTTGCAATAAATTGCTAGCACTGTTTCTTGCATTGGTCTCTTTTCCCCCTTTCCTGTCCCAACTCCCACTGGCAGCCCACTCAGCTAACAGGGCACCCATACCACTCCCACCCCCAAACCTGGAGTCCTCCAAACAACCCAGCATCACAGACAAAGGGGAACAAAACTCCAGAGACAGTATTCTCAGAGTTAAGGAGTGGGAGACAAAGTCACAGGAGAGGGATGGTGCCCCCAAGCCTTAGGGATAGGAGTGGGTGAATACTCTGCGGAGTGCCTGAGCACTGCACCCTTTCAGCTTCCAGGATCACTCAGGGTGGCATGTGGGGAGTTCAGCCAGCAGGGCCCCAGCCTATGAGATTCTCTACCCACATGTGGCCCAGAGATGACAGAGCCACTGCAGGCCAAGAGACCACTGTAGGAAGCGCACCACAGGGACTCCCTGGTGCTTTGCCCTGGGCAAGACTCTGGGAAGGGGCTGGACAGGGAGCTCCAAGGGGACCAAGCTCAAATCTGCTCCCACAGGAAGGATGAGGAGCAGATGTGATTTAAACGCATTTAAAATAAACAAGAGTTGCAACATTTTTTCACACCTGAATTTGTGGCTGCAATTCATACTCGCTCTACACACACACACACACACACACACACACACACACACACACACACACACAAACCAGACCTCTTCAACACACTAGACACACACACACACAGAGAAACCCACAATACACACACCCTGATGCTCCCAGACACCACACACATATTCAGAAAAACACAAGCGCAACCTAGCAACCCAGAAACACAGACATAAACACACAGGAGCAACAACCCCCAGAGAAACAACCTGGAGTTGTATACATAGACCCCAAAACACACAACCCCAGAGACCCACATGCCCCACCCAGAGCTGTCTCACAGACATACAAAAGCACATGCACACCTGGGGCAGGATGGGCAGTGACTGGACCACTTGGGAGCACTTGGTTTGGTCACTAGCAGGCCCAGGCAAGCAGAACTGTGGAGAGCGCCCCTGCTTCAGCCCACGCCCCTCCAGGCAAGGCCTCACACCTTGCTGTGCTTGCCTGGTCCCCTGCCCAATACTGGGACCTAATGAGGAACAGCCCCAGGTCCTGGGCCCTGCCCTCTTCCTTCAGTGACCATATTGGGGTGGGGAATGGAAGGTGAAAAATAGACATGGCTTCCACATGGAAAAGGCTGCAGAGCTGAGGGGCTGGGTTGAACAGGAGTTAAGGATTCAGAGGAAACTTCCAGTCTTGCTTCTGCTCAAGCCTATGAGATGTGGTAGCTCAGACAGCCCAGGGGCATGTGGTGGGCCTATTGTTTGGGAGGGCTTTCATGTGCCACCAAGCAGGAGCTTTCAGCATGGGGCTGGCACAGGGTAGGTGGCAGGAAATGCTTGTTGAATGAATGTGTGAGGTAGTGGAGTGAGGCGAGGCCCAGAGATATCTGCCAGGTAGCCTCTCCACCCCTGGAATCTGTACCCAAATCCCAGATGGCAGTTCCCCTGCACAGTCTATTCCTGTGCCCTGGGCCAGCCAGTGCCCTTCACCAGGCTGGGGAAGGGGACAGGCTGCTTCTGTCCTGGGGCCTGGAGGCTTGGCCACTGTCTCTTCCAGCTTAGATGTACAGGGGATGGTTGGCAAAACTGTCTGTCACCCCTCAGCCCCCACTTCGGAGTCCCATTCCTGACACCCTGTGTTGCATGTTGGCTTCACTCTCCTGGAGGTGAGGTGGGTATATAGATAGTGGAAGACCCCTCCTCTGGATGGGAGCCCCCAGGGCCAGAGCTGAGCTTGTGCTTGACTTGTGCTAGGTCTCCAGCACCCAGCACAGGCCTGAGGCACTTTGGAACCCAGGTCAGTGCCCCACCACCACCCTCAGCCATGGGGCCAGGGGCTCTGGGCATCCTGCTCAAGCTCAGGCTGAAAGCAGGGGAGTTCATCGAAGCCCTAGACCAGGCAGTGTGGGGAGCAACCATCAGCCTCTTTCCCTGCCTTTCACACACACCCCAACCCTTCTGCCACCCCCATCCCTGCCCCTAATCCCCAACCCAAGGCCAGAAGGACTGGAGCAAACTCCACTCTACCTCCCATCACTGAGGCTCTTTAGTCTGCCCCGGGGCAGGGCAGGATATGGCGATGACCTCTGACCTCTGGGTTCATGATATTCTTATACTGGAAGCTAAGGGTGCCCAAGTTCCTGGGCTTTGAGTCCTGTTGCTGGAGCTTACTCTTCCTACACACCCTGACTAGGAGGGCTGTTCCAGCTTGTTCTTTCTTTCCTGACATCTGTGCCAAAAAGGCCTTCCTCCCCAAAGCAGGGTGACTGTCCACTCTCCCTCCAGCACTGAGCCGGGCCTGCTTTCCAGGCCACCCCTCTGGCTACTTCTAACGCACTGCCAGGCCAAGCTAGGGGGCCGGGCCCTGTTGCGGTTGGAGGGAACCAAGAACAGTGACTTCACATGCAGCACTCGCACATATACACAAGTTCCCTGGCCCTATGCCTAAGTCCAGCCAGTGAGGACACAGGGCCACTTGGGGTTTTAAACCTCTATTGGATCCCAGTCCTGGAGGCCTGACAATCATCCCAGCAGATCTGGAGACTTGTCCCGACCCACCACAGTGGGTAGCTTGCCAGAGGCTGAAGTCTGTATCCTATATCCCTGTCCATGTGTCACCTCCTGAAGTCCTCTTCTCCAGCCTGAGGGGTGGGATGGGAGGGTGGCTGAGACGCTGGCCTCTGCCTACTGAATGCCCATGGGACTGTTGCTCAGGGCCACTTCTGGGCATGAGCCACCTTGGTTGGCCTTCCAGCACCACCCCTGCCCTGGCCCCTCCCCTCTGGTACTGCCTGGTTCACCTCAAAAGCAGTGTCCACAATCTCATCAATGATGGATGCCTGGGAGCGAAATTTCTGTTGATAATGCTCCACGCCAGCCGCCAGCTGCAGGAAATGGAACAGGACCTCCTGCTGCCTGGGGGTGGGAAGAGGGCAGAGGTGAGCTTCAGCTGACCTGCCTGGCTGGATTTCTGGGCCCCCAGAGATCTCGGCATGGCTCTGCTTGCTTGCCTCCCTCCTCACCCACACACTCACATCACCCTAGACCTCTATGTCCAACCACAGTCTCAATTTCTCTGAGTGTGGCCTTCCATGGCAAGTCTCCTTTTCCACATCTAAGCCCCCACCCCTGTCTGCCTGCACCACAGAGAATTCTGACTATTAATTGTGTACCCTCCCAACCCTCCATCCTTCCTTCCGTCCATCATCTGTCTGCTCCTCCCACCACCACATACCACTCCATGCACCCACTCACCACCTTCCCATCCATCCACTCATCCGCCTAGCCATTCACTTGCCCATCCAAAGACCCCACCCTTTCACTTACTCATCTATTCCTCCACCCAACCACTCTCCCCTGGAACCTCACCTCACCTCCTAACCAGCCTGTGTAGTCAGTCATCCACCTGAACCCCACCTGTTCACTTGCCCTACTACCTACCCATTCATTAACTCCTTCACTGCCTGCCTGCCTTATCAATCCATCCATCAAATAACACTGAATCAATCTACACTGCAAGGTGCTCTGGGAACACAGAACAAACAAGAAACAGCCACTGCCCTCAAGACGTGGAGCCTGTGGCAGAGCCAGAGAACAAACCAAGTGTGTTTACACTCATGACAAGTGTAAACACAGGGCACTGAGGGCCCTAGGATTGGTGATCAGGGAAGGTTTCTGGGGGAAGAACCACTGAACTGAGTTTCAAAGATGGGGCAGGCTCAAGCAGGCCTCCTGGTTCCCTACTCCAGAAGAGGGGAGCATATACTGGGGGGCTGGGCAGGCCTCAGAGAAGGAGTTTTTAGAGAATGAATGGATTGGAGGTGGAGACACCCAAGAAAGGTCAAAGCAAGGTGCCCAACCTTATCCTAAGGGAGGCAGGAACGCCTGTAGTTTTTCAATTTTAGGAGGAGGGAAAAGCCAAAACTGCTCTTAAGAAAGACCACTCTCTAAATAAATAAAAGAAAAATTATTAAAATAAACAAATAAAAACCAACAATGAGCACCCTTGGTGGAGGTGAAACAATGAGGAAGATTTGGAGGCCAAGAGATTCCCAAGGAAATTTGACAGAGGCACCAAGAGCCCGGACGAGGCTGCTGGACAAGGAGCGGGAACATGGAGGTTGGACAGGAGGGCCGAGAGGTCAGGTGAGCAGGATTGAAACTGAGCTCTCCCAGTCCTCGGCCACTGGAGGTTGGCATTGGCAAGCAGACAACATTCTCGCCAGAGAGAACAGTATGGGCAAAGGTCCAGGGGTGAAGTATGTGTTCCACTTGGGAAACAGTGTGGGTGAAGCAAGGAGGTGCAGATGTGGGAAAGGCTGGTAAAGGCTTGATCATGGAGGGCCTCTGGGGTTTGGGCTCTGTTGGTGGATGAAGAGAGCCTAGAGGGTTCCAGCAGTCGGGCTGCCCTGTCCGCTGCTTTGGAGCCAGTCCGGATGAGGTGGGGCAGGGCCCAGCTCTCAGAGAGCCAGGCAGCAGGAGCCTGTGCCAAGGTCCCCCTGCCATGAGCACAGCCCTGAAACCCCAGCTGTCCTGGCCCAGCTGGCCACTCAAGTCACAGGAATGGGGCATTGACCATCAGCCTTTCAGCTTTTATCCAAGCTGTCCCCCAACCCAGTCCCCTCATCCCTCCACTTAGCTGAAGTCTACCCATGCTCCACAACCCAACACAAGTCTTTAGAGGTGGGGCCCTCATTGGGCAGGTGCTAGTCTGTGTCCTCTGTGTCCCTGGAGTCCTCGCAGGGCCTGGCCCAGAACGAGGGTAAAGGATGTTTTGAGTGAAAAGATGAGTAGAATCAATGCTCCTCCAGGACCTCTCGGCTGCCCCTGCCCTTGGCCCTTGGTCTCAGAGGGCCTTTCATGGCCCTTTAGGTGCTGCTGGTGGGATTTTTTCAGTGGCACAAGATAACAGTGAGCAGAAACCACTTATGTTCTCCATGTCTTACCCACAGACTGCATAAACCTTGGTGCTCCACCCCCCTTCCAGAGAGGTGGGCAATGTTCCTTTCCCTTCAAACCCACGCACAGGTCAGGCTTCCAGAACTCTCCCCATAGGTCGAAGGCCTCCCTCCTTTCGGGTCTCCTTACTTCTCAGTCATGGTCCCAAATTTTTTCTCGATGAGGTACTTGTGTTTAGTGTGTTCACTCATCACCTCTTCAGGCTCTGGGTGTAGAGAAAGAAGTGGAAGGTCAAGGAGATGCCTGATTGCAAGGAGGTGGAGGAAACCCCATGTGTTATGGAGATATTCAAACAGAGGCTAACACGTTTTTGTCCAGGATGCCCTCGAAGAGATTGTTTCTCCGGGCGTAGAGCTTGGAGCAGTTTTGTTTGTTCATTTGCCTGTCCAGCATCCATTCCCTCTTCCTCTGGTGACAGTCTTCCAGTTTTCCTACCCCTTTCAGGTCCATGCTGATTAGCTGGGGTTGACTCCATCCCAGTTCCAAGGACATGTGACTCAGGCCTGGCCAATCGAAACAGCTTTTTGTTTTGTTTTTGTTTTTGTTTTTGTTACAGTGATTGGTTCAGAAATAGACATGTGATCAACTGGAACAAAAAAAGCCTAATTTCTGGGACTTTGTTGGAACTTCTGGGAGAAGAGGGAATCTTCTGGGAGGGCCAAGAATGGCTAAACTGAGAGTATGTGGGACTGGAGTTGCAGGTGGCCATTTTACCAACATAGGGAGTTGCAGAGGGCTACAGATCAGGGAGATGGAAGGAGACCAAATTGGACCATCATTCAAGTCCTGGATCCAGCCATTCCCCAAAGCCCATGCACCCTCAATTTGCTAAATAATTTGAACAAATGAATTCCTCTTTTTGCTTAAGCCTTTTTGCACTGAGTGTCTGTCCATGATGAAAAGGGCAGGTGAAGGACCAGGTGACCCCTGAGGACTCTTAGTCCTGTGGTGTCAGTGATCCTAAGAGCAGAATCCTGGAGCTCAGATTCTAAAGTTCTGAAGATCGTTAAGCAGGAAGCGAAGCAATTGGCTCAAAATCAATTCGCCAAGAAAGTCAGGTGTGTAAAAATGAACATGTACAGGAAACTTCATTTTTGTAGTCTCTCAGTTCACTTGGAGTGACTCTGGATAAGTGTGTATATGACCTTGACAAAACCCTCAAAATCAGTCGAAACCATCCCATGTAAAACAACTTCTATAAACTTTATAGTTTATTAACAGAAACAAGTGTTTGGGGAATCATAATTTGGCTAATTAGACGTTTTGCCAATGGGTCTTTCAAAAATTGGCTATCAGTTTAATTGGCTTTTAGAGAATTGTCGTAGTGCTCTTTGGATCAAAGTTCTAAGCTCTGAAAGTTCTCCTGAGCCTCAGGTTCTAAAACTGAGCCTGAAATCCTGTATTTGACTATGGAAGGAAAGAAGGGCTTATACCTGCTTTGTTGAGCTCTGTCAGCGAATCATCCAGTAGCTTCTCATGGATCCGGGCGGCCTTCTGGGAAGAGGAGGCCTCAGTCCTGTCCGAGTCCCATGCCTGCCCGTCCCCGGAGCAGCCTCCTCCCTTCCCCACAGTCTCTGTGCCCCTCCTCTGTTTCCCCCGATTGATCTACCTGCCCCCCACCCTCAGTACCTCCTGCTTCACTTTCTCCAGGCCTTTGAGCAGTGCCATCTGGAAGTTATCCACTAGGACGGCAATCACCAGGCTGGAGGTGGGGGGACAGTAGGGTGCTCTCCAGGAGGAGGCTGCAGGACAGGCCCTGCACCCTTCTCTGCGTTCATCATGGCATGACCAGGGTGAGAGGGCTGGGGAGGGGCTGCCCCAGGGCTAGTGGGGGAGGCAAGTGAAGCTGGGAAGCAGTGCAGGGGCAGGGTCCTTACTTAAGGAAGATGAAGTACTGGATAATGATGTAAATCATGAGAATGGGGATGATGTACCAGGCGCCTGGGAGAGAAAGGGTCCTTCAAACTGGGAGTTCCTTGCCGGCCCTTACCTCACCGCTGCCGGCAAGCATCAGAAGCCCCACTTTACAGATGAGGTAACTGAGGCCCCAGGGTCTATCCAGCCAGCCAGCCCTCTGCCCACCACCCAGCCTGGGGCCTGTCCCACCCTGGGCTCGGCTGTCCAGGTAGATGAGGGACCAGTCATCCAGAGTGAGCAAGGTGAAGAGGGTGAAGATGGTGGTGAAGATGTTCTGGAAGCGCTTGGGGTCAGAATGGCGGAACAGTGCCCGGAGCACCACAGAGAAGAGGACTGGCTGTTCAGGGCCAAACCAGGCTCCCAGGGCCCATTTTACCATGCCCCCTCTGCCCCCTCACAGCACCTTAGGCTCCCGCCCGAGTCCCCCCACCCCCAGACCAGGATACAGAGGCAGGTAAACATGAGGATAAGGATGGCGGTGATGGATGGCAAAGACCGCGCCAGGGTCCCGGTCACTTCCTGGAGACTGGTCAGGAAGCTGTGGGCAGAGATTGAGAGGGAGGCTGAGTCAGCGTGGGTGGGGGTTGGGGGCCTGTGTCCAGGTGCCAGAGCTGATGCTGAAGGCAGGAGGTCCCTGATTCGCTAGTGACTTGGAAGAGTCCCAGCCCCTCTCTGGAAAATGAAGAGAATGATCCAGCAGGAAGCTTATCAGAAGCTGGCTGGAGTCTGCAACCTCCCCCTTCTCTACCCCTGGATCAGGTCACAGCACACTCCTTGAGAGTCCAGGCCTGTGTCCCCTCTTCCTTCAGAGTCCCCATACCAGGGTGGGCAGCTGTGGCCCAGCTGACCTGAGCCTCCGTAGGACCCGGATGGCCCTTAGGGCCCGCAGGCTCTTGAAGACTTTGAAGATACGGACGACGCTTTGGTTGTAGACGGTGAGCTTGAAGGTGCTGGAGTTGATCTGCATGAGCATGAAGTCTAGCACGGCCATGACCATGATGAAGAAGTCTGAGGGCACAGGATTGCTGAGTGTAACGGGCTCCTGCCCAAGCCCCTACCCAGACCCATAGCCCTCCCAACACCAACACCCTCTGCCCCTGGCCCCTTTTGTCCTCAGCCTCTCCTAGGCCGTTCGGTGGCTCCTACCACACATGCGCACATACACACACGCACACAAACATGCACCCCATCCCCACCCACCTAGTTTATTCCAGGAGTCAGAAAAATACTTGAATCCCAAAGCAATGATCTTGAGCATAGCTTCCACCACATAGATGCAGAGGAAAATGGAATCCAAGGCCATGAAGTACCACTCTGCGGGGACACCAGGGGCTTGCTCAGAATGATGCCCAACAACACTGGCCCCTCTCTCCTCCTCCCTCGGAAACCTCACACACAACCATTTAGGGAGATCCTGGCTCTGCCCACGTGGCTGTGTGTCTTAACTGCTCTGTGCCTCAGTTTTCTTGTCTGTAAAATGGTGATAATAACAGTCTGCCTAATAGACGTTTCATGAGCACAAAAGGCATTTAATACAGTAAAATGCTTAAAATGGAGCCTGAACCAGTGCACATGCAAGAAACATCACCCATTCTTCTTCTTATCCTCTTCGCCTCCTTAGTTTATGTCCTTTCCTTCACTCTGCTTCCCAGGATTTTAGGGGCCATCTTCTCATATTTTCCACTCTTATCCCTTCAGGGTCTCCTGGCCCTTCTAGCCCCCTTTGGTTCCCAGCACCTCTCCTGGGTTCCCAGCACCCTTCCAGGGTAAAGCAGCATGTTTAGAGCAGATGCGCCATCTGGTGGCTGCATCAACAAACAGCACATTCTCTACTTTAGCTGGCCTTTCTGTCTCTGGCTGGCGGTCTCTGGCTGGCGGACCTCAGCTCTCTCTCTGAGCCTCATCTCTAATACTGAGCAATGTCGTCTATTTCCCAGGGGTGAGAAATAAACTAAGTTATAGAAATCACCCGGTACTGGATCCGGCCGACAGGATCAAAACCCTTCTCCAGGGCCGACTGAGTGGCGCGGTGGTTAAGCGATGGCTTGGGAAGCCAGCGGCCCCGGTTGGGGTCCCATATATGAGGGCCAGTGACCCTGCCCTCAAAAAAAAAAAACACACAAAAAAGAACCCACAAAAAAAAACAAACAACTCTTCTCCACATGAACGGACTCCCCAGCTCTTACCACCCCGGACTTCAACTTCAGCGAAGGTCTGGGCCACAAGCATGATGGTGTTGAGGCAGACGACGAGGAAAATGAAGGCTTCGAAGACCAGAGACTCAGTCAGATTCCTGAGCATTTTCCGGAAGCCCCAAAGGAGGTGGCTTAATTTTTCCCAAAACCAACTGAAGCAGTCTACACTGTGTGGCTTCTTGTGGGCCCTCTGGGCTCGGCCAGCTGTAAGGGGCCAGAGAGTTAAGTCTGTATGGGAGGAGGGCATGGAGATGGGGATCCTGGGCCCCCCTCTCAGGTTGCATTGGGGTTCATCTTCATGCCTGCCTGCTTGCTTGCCATTCACTTACTAAGGTGCTTCTATGTTAGTCCGGCGTTGATATTGGGGCCACAGGCCTGACCCCTTGTGTGGTAGATGCCTGTTTGGGATTTGGAATCTGCTCGAGCACACCTTGAGGACTCATGCTGCTATACCTCCAAGCCTTTTTTTACTTGCATGGAAACCCAATCCTCCTCACCACCCCATCCTCTGGGTGAACTCTCCCTCTCCCTTTAAGATTCTGCAGAAACACCTTCCCCTCTTGGCTACCTTCCCTACCCCCATCCAATTAGATATTCACCCCTCGCTGCTTGTTCATGAGACTGTTGCCATGTTTACTGAACTATCAGGGGCCAAGTTTGGTGGGTTGTGCATTAACAGCCAAGGCCCCTCCTGCCCTCAAACAAGACCCTCATTTAGGCACTGGTTCCCCGTCTCTGTCCTCAAGAAGCTCACAGGTTAGTGTGGAAAATGTGTTCTGACATGGAGGATAGGCCTCCATCACTGGGTGGTTTGGGATTGGTTGGTTAAGTTATCCCCAGCCTTGAGGATAGGGTTGGTCTTCCCTGTGCTACCAAGGCTCAGGCAGTCCAGGCGCCCGTATTAGACAAGACAAAATGTTTGAGAAGTGAACATATGAATGAATAAAGCAGTGACTGAATGCACAAAAAACCGATGGCCTGAAGAGGTACATAATTCAAGTAATAAAAGATTGGATGGTGAACCGTCAGGTGAGTGAATAGTCAACAGAATATACTTGCAGCAAAGAATCAAGCTGCATGATCTGTGGAAGGTCAGTGTAGGGCCTGACTTAGGTCTGGAATCTGGGCCAGGCAGTGGGAGTTGGAGGAGGGGCTAAAACTCACCTTTGCGCTTCTGAAATTGCTCGTCTTTTTCAGCCCAGCTTTCCGAGGTTTTAGAGGAGGAATCCTGAGGATGGACTTTGCTGGAGCTCTGGGAGGCATGTGAGTGAACTGCACTGCGGGAACGAGCCATGCCGAAGGCCACGCTCTGCACGCGTGCCATACTATGTTGGAGGTCTGCTGCACGAGAATAAGCTGAGCCAACTCTGGCCTTGCTGTGGGCTTTGTGTGGGCCGGAGCCTTGAGAGCTGCCATGATGGTACTCCCTATAGCGGTGATCACTACGGAAGTAATCACGGTGGCATGCGCTGGGGCGCTGCTCTCTGCGGTGGCCCTTGCTGCGGTGGCCATGGTGGCGCTCACTGTGGTAGTGAGGCATGCCTTGGGGGTTGGACCCTTCATAGGAATTGTGGGAATAGGCCTTGCCATGATGAAGAGGCCTTTTGTGGTGGTGGTGCCCGATGTCGTCGCAAGCATCATAGTGCTGGGGTCCGTCATGCTGATGGACCTCACTGTCCTGGTAGGACTCTTTATGGTGGTAAGGCTCATGGAGCACATTATGGTGGGAAACCTCATTATGGTAGTGAGGCCCACCATGGTGGTGGGGCCTCCCATCGTGGTAGGACTCACTGTGGTACTGGGGTGTATCATGGTGGTGAGACTCACTATGGTGGTGGGCGCCATCATGATGTCCCCTGATGCCATGGTCGTGATCACCCTCAAAGTGGTCCTTATCATAGGAGTGGTGGGAGAGGGCAGTGCCATGGG
Organism: Aselliscus stoliczkanus; assembly: GCA_033961575.1. NCBI lineage: Eukaryota > Metazoa > Chordata > Mammalia > Chiroptera > Hipposideridae > Aselliscus > Aselliscus stoliczkanus. The sequence goes on from CM066736.1 coordinate 131,388,502, forward strand.
AAGAATCCAGGGCAAGGGATGTGGACTGTTGGGCTCCATCATGATGTGGGGAGTGGTGGGGATGGTGGGAGAAAGCATTGTCAGGGTAGCCTTGGAATTCACCAAGGTGGCGAGATTCACCATGAGGATGGGATATGCCATGACGGGACATGCCGTGATGGCGGGACACACCGTGGTGATGGGACTTGTGGTGGCGTTGGACTCCACTATGGCTTGGCCTATGGTGTGGGGTTGATGAGCCAGAGTGAGAGAATGCATCTAAGTCACTGGCATCTGCCTCGTTTTGAGCCTTTTCAGCCATCGAAGGTTGCTGCATGACTATTCTGGGAACCCTAGAACAAGAATAGCTCAAGACATGGGCCCCAATAGGCCTCTTCCTGGAATGCCCCACTCACCTAAGCTGTGGCAGTGGGGTTTCTAGGAAAGCCTGACTCTTCCCATGGAATTCTTCCCTTTATGATGTCACCAGCAGGCCCCCTAATTCCTCAATGCCTCCTACTCGGCTATAGTTCAGAATCAAGGATCATCATGTCTAACCTTTTCAATGTAAAAATAGGAAACTGGGGTTAAGAGAAGAGAAGGGAATGGTCCAAGGTAACCTAGCAGGTCAGTGGCAAAGCTAGACAAAGACATTCAGGATGACACCATAGTCCCTAGCAAGTTGCTTAGCCCTGTTGTTGGAAAGAACTTTAAGAGGTCGAGTGGTCCAATCCCTAGTCCCACCTAGATACCAGTTGGCTCTGGGTTTCAAACTTCTTGACTCCACTGTAAGTAAGTGTGTGATCTTGGGTTAGTTGCTAATCTTCTTGTGCCTCAGTTTCTTCCTCTGTAAAATGGTTATAATAACACCTACCTCATAGGATCAAAAAGTTAAGACATGTAGGGGAGGCTGGCTGGCTCAGGTGGTTAGAGAGCAGGCTCATAACATCACGGTTGCCAGTTTGATTCCCACATGGGCCAGTGAGCTGTACCCTCCACAAGTAGATTGAAGACAATGGCTTGACCTGGAGCTGAGCTGCGGCTGAGCTGCCGGTGAGCTGCCGATGGGAGGCCGGTTGGCTTAGTTGGTTAGAGCGCTGCGCTCATAACACCAAAGTTGCCAGTTCAATTCCCACATGGGCCAGTGAATTGTGCCCTCCACAACTAGATTGAAAGCAAAGACTTTGACTTCGAGTTGATGCGTCTTGGAAAATCACACTGTTTCCCAATAAAATTTAAAATTAAAAAAAAAGAAAAGTTAAGACATGCGAAGCTTATACTAACAGCATAATGCATGTTAGTTTGTATTATCATTCTCTCCTTGATCATTGAGAGTGATGGAACCCCTCTTGTGTTACTACTAAAATAAAACAATCAGCTATTATTTTATTTTATCTATTTTTATTAGTTCCAGGGGTAACAACAATGTAGATTTTTTTTTTTTTGAGGGCAGTGTCACTGGCCCTCATATGTGGGACCGAACCGGAGCCGCTGGCTTCCCAAGCCAGCGTTTAACCACCACGCCACTCGGCCGGACCAACAATGTAATAGTTAAGACATTTATACCCCTCAAAAAGTGATAACCTCCCCAAGGGCCATTATTTATTGAGGACCTACTTTATGCAATTTTTCTTTTTCTTTTTTTCTTTAGAGGGCAGTGTCATTGGCCCTCATATGTCGGATCCAAACCCGGGCCGCTGGCGTCCCAAGCCAGCTCTTAACCACCGCACCACTCGGGCCGGCCCTACTTTATGCAATTTTAATTTAACCATTACAACAACCGCACATGAGGGATATTATTATGCCCATTTTACCAAAGAAGATGCCATGGCTCAGCGAGTATAAATGAGTAGCTTGATGAATAAGAACTTAAAATCAGCACTAACTTCAGTCTATCACCTTAACCACCATGCTGTTCTGTCTTCCTGCTGAAATCCACTGCAAAGCTTTCGCTGTACACCAAATTCATTTGTGCCAATGCAGCTCTTCTAGAAGCTTAAAGGTCACTCCTTTGATTATAGCTCCTTCCTGAGTCCTTGGTCACAGCCATGTTCACAGTGGCATTGAGTCTGGGTTCTCAGTGATGAAAGAGACACCTTCTTTACCCTCAGTATTCTCAGTGTCTGTTACCAGCAGCAGAAAAGGAAAGAGTTTGTGGTAGAACTACTAGCTGTTCCACAAATCCATTTTTCTCTTCTTCCTGGGCAAATGGGCTCCTAACTGGAGATTTCATTTCCCAGTGTACTTTGCACGGTGGTGTGGCCAAAGGGTGAGAGCAGAACCAATGGGAGAACTTCCGGGTCTTAGATTGAAAGCACCGAGCACGTGAACCTTTATTTTCTCCCTAGCATGCAGATACGAAAAGCAGACAGGATCAACACTCTAGGGCAGAGTTTTCAACTAGGGTTCTGTGGAACTGTGGAATTGGCCTTGAGATGTTTCTAGGCCAGGCATTCTGTACTGTGATTGGAAAAAAAAAAAAAAAAGCATTATCTTTGATCATATGGGGTGTGAGGCCAGTACTCTCAGTGATTGACAGTAACTGAGCAGCCTCAGAAACTGTTCGAGACCCCATCTGGCAGTGCACAGTGGGACTGTGTCATTCATTGGTGAGTCTTTTCTCAGTTTTCAATGTGAGATCAGGAAGTCTGTTGACCATTTGTGAACATGTGTTAGCTGGATAGGATGACATCAGCCTCGCCCTCCTGAAGTACCTCCCCCCACCTCCCCTTGTGCACTGATGACTGACAAACTCTGGTGTGATAGAAAAGAAGAGGAACTTTTTCTGCTAAAGAAATAATTTCTACATGCTGTGACTCAGCTCCCTCCCTGCCACTCTGCTGTTGATGTAAACACTATAAAACATGAATCATGCATTCTAAAAGTGAATTTCAGCATGACTTCCTGTTTTTTGCAAGTTTCTTATTTAGTTATTTATTATGTCCTTCTATCGTATATCTTATTAGCATTTGTGTTTTACAAATGTGTCTAATGGTCCAATGTGGTGATTTTTTTTGTTATAAGGTGTGAAATAAAAAGAGTGGGAGCTTCGGACTGGCAGGGTTAGTGATAAAGAATTACAATTTACAAATGTAGCAATGGCTTCAGCAAAATTGAAAAGAGCTACAAATCATGGCCATTTGACAAGCGAATGTACTCATTTTTACCTATTGGTATCTCAAAACAAATAGACAAGGGCTTTTATTTTAAAGTTCACATTCAGTAAAAAGGCTCAAAAAGCGAGGTAATGGGTAGCACAATCCATTGTCCAGAAAAGAGAGTCTAATAACTCTGACATATAATTATCATGCTAGTGCAAAGTGCCATTGAAAAAGTGGAAAGGTCCTACTCTCAGGGAGAGCCATAGCTTGATGCATAGATGACATGTCTCATGATGCTGAAGATCCTTTTGTTTTTGTTTCCTTGGGGGTAATAAACTACAAAACAACAGATTCTTTATCCAGGCTGATGAGTCAACAGATTTCACTAATAAATCAATGCCATGCATTTGTAAGATTTGTAAATGATGCTGATAATCAAGAGAATTTTTCCTGATACAAACAGCTTTTTGCAAACAGACAAATGGCCAACCTATATTTAATGTTTTCTTCATATCTGGACTCAAGAGGTCTGTCTTGGAAGACTTGTCTTGGCATTTGAACTGGTGGTTTTTCTGAGAGCTGGCTCCATATGAGTTTTTTTTTCACTGTTCTTATAAAAAAACAAAACCAATCAACACCAACAAATAAAAACTTGATGTTGTCACGCATTCTTCAAAGACAGGTGCTGGTGTCAAAGACTCTTGGAGATGAAAAAAAAAATGATGCTGCAGAATGGTTAATTTTATTAAACAAATTCTGGTTTATTTGAGAGTATTTTAAAAACTGTGTGGGTATCCACCAAAATAATTGAAAGCAGGGACTTGAACACATAACTGTATACCCATTTCCATAGCAGCATTATTCACAGTAGCGAAAAGGTGGATGGATAAACAAAATGTAGTCTATACGTACAAGTACAATAGTATATTATTCAGCCTTAAAAAGGAAGGAAATTCTGACACATGCTACAACATAGATGAACCCTGAAGACATAATGCGGAGTGAAATAAGCCAGACACAAAAAGACAAATATTGTATGCTTCCACTTAAATGAGGTATGAGGAATAGTCAAATTCATAGAGACAGAAAGTTGAATAATGGTTACCAAGGGCTAAGGGGAGGGAATAATGGGGAGTTAGTGTTTAATGGGCACAGAGTTTCAGTCTGGGGCGATGAAAAAGTTCTGGAGATGGATGGTGGTGATGGTTACACATTTGAGTGCACTCAGTGCCCCTGAATTGTACACTTAAAAAGCGCTAAAAAGGGGCCAGCTGAGTGGCTCAGTTGGTTAAGAGTTCGCTCAAGAGTGCAAGCTGGGGCTGGCTGAGTGGCGTGGTGGGTAAGCGCTGGCTTGGGAAGCCGACGGCCCTGGTTCGGGTCCCACATATGAGGGTCAGTGACACTGCCCTCAAAAAAAAAAAAAAAAAAAAAAGAGTGCAAGCTGAGCTGCCGTGGAGCTGCCAACAGGCGGCAGGATGACTCAGCTAAAAAAAAAAAAAATGGCTAAAATGGTAAATTTTATGTATTTTTTACTACAATATATGTTTTAAATTTAGAAGTTAAAAAAAAAAGTGTGAAAACCTGGACAAAGAGCACAGAAATCTCCTATCACATACAGAAATCTATTGGCTTCACCCTTTGTGCATGGGTCCGTTGAGAAAGCAACAATGTGGAGAAAGAGGCTGACCGAATCTATAGAGTGAGTCATCTTATCTAATTAGTGAGGACCGATTGCCTTCTTTTTTTTTTTTTTAGCTGAGCCATCCCGCCACCTGTTGGCAGCTCAACGGCAACTCAGCTCGGGCTGGCATCGAACCGCTGTTACTCAGAGCTCAGCTCACACTCTTGAGCGAGCTCTTAACCAACTGAGCCACTCGGCCGGCCCCCGATTGCCTTCTGATGGACTTTTACATGGGACATGAATATCTTCCCATTGTGTATTTTTTTTAAAAAAGATTTTATTGGGGAATTGGGGGAGGGGAGCAGACAAGTTGCTGTCCTTTTGTTCTTCAGTCTAGTTGTGGAGGACATTGCTTCACTGGCCCATGTTGGTATCATCATTGCCCTCTTCTCCGGTGAGGCAGATCGTTTGCTGGCCTCTGGACTGCCGCTCAGAGCGGCTCTTGGCAGCTCACACCGGCTGCCAGCCACTCACACTGGCTGCTAGCCACTCACTATAGCATATGGCAGCCCACTGCAGCAGAGGCTGCAGCTATGCCGACCCAGGGACTCACAGCAGCCCAGCTCCAGGTGGAGCTGTTGTTCACCATCTTAGCTGTAGAGGGCAGTGTCACAGGCCCACATATGTGGGATCCAAACCAGGGCCGCTGGCGTCCCAAGCAAGCTCTTAACCAATGCGCCACTCAGCAGGCCCCCATTGTGTGAGCATTTTAAGATGCCATCCATAGACCTCTCTTCTAGACCATCACACCATCAGTTCCAAGTCTCTGCATCTGGTTTGCTCATGCGTCCACATAAATCAGTATCTTAGGCCGTCTTGCCTTCCACACAAAGTGGATAACACATGCATTGCCCAGGGTTCTGCCCACTGGGAGGATTTTCCTTTCCTTCACCGCTGTCTTTCAGAACTGTCCACTCTGGCTGGCACTGGCTTACTGTGCAAAGCCTCCTGTGGATCAGACTGTCCCTTTTCCTCCTCCCCTTGAAGTGGTTGATGGAAAACAAAGGAAGAGGAAGTGAGGCAGCAGAAACAAATACGATGGGAATCTGAACCGCTTGTTTAGGCAGTTCCTTTGTGCCTCTGGATCTGCTTGGGCCCAGTGGCATATATTCCACTTCAATTTCACATGGGATGTAACTGTGCAAATCCAATGTCACAATTCTATGACTCAGATAACACCCAGTTCATGAAGACCATTTGGTGTTCATAAATCAGGCATTCGGTCTTTACCAAGGTCTAGTAGCAAGCCAGAAGCTGCTTTTTAGAATGTGGGATAGTTATTGGCAGAGGACAGCATGGCCAAAACTCCAAGGGTTGTGGTTGTGATGCTTCTCCTGTGGCTTGCCAGAGGCATCACATGGCATCTTTGGCTAACACCTAAGTCAGGCACGTGCATCTACCAGGCGTCATGCCCAAGTGGTACGGCAGCTTGTAATACAGCCTGGACTTCTGATCCAGACCTAACATTGTCAGATTTACAGGTCACCCAGTAAATGAGTCACAGCACCTTGCCCAAATGTGATATGTGTTGGCTCCAAAATCCAAAACGTGTATGATACATTGCTCCTCTTTCTTCATGGTATATGGTGTAGAAGGCAGCAGCTTGTCTCTCACATTAGAAGGTACCTGACATTCCCCAGACCTCTGGGCCCTTAGAAACTTTCCTGATGTGGCAGGCACTTGAACTTCCACAGGCTTCATCTCCGATTCTCTGGCACACATATGTCTAAGGTCCATAAGAGGCTTGCTGTTTCCTGCTCACAGAGTCTGATTAGCATAATGGCATCAATCAAATGTAGCAGAGTAGTGTACTCTGTGTTGTCAAGACTATCACCATCCCTCTGGTGGCAGTTTGCAGGGTAACGGCATGACCCAGGGGCAAGATAGTAAAGGTATACTGTTATCCCTGTTGGTAAATGCAAATTGAGTGTAATTTACCATACTCATGGGAATGTAACAGAAAGCATTTGCTAGTTCAATAGCCACATACCAGCTGCTGGGGTTTATACTGATTTTCTCCAATAAAGATATCAAATCTAGAATGGCAGCTGTGATTGGCATAGCCACATCATTATTTCCTTTTTTACCTGCAAAAAGTGAGTTATAGGGGACATGACTGGAATCACTACCCTTGCCTCTCCCAAATCCTTGATGGTGGTGCTAATCTGCCATTTCTCCAGGGTTATGGCATCGCTACTGGTTTATAACTTGGCAGAGGTGGGGGTACAATTCCAGGGGTTTCCAGTTGGCCCTTTTTACCATGACAGCTCACACACTGTAATGTCAGGGAATGAATGGGAGGTTCTGCCAGCTACTAAATACTAATCTCCCAATAAATTCTGGGATGAGGGAAATAACCACAGCACAAATCTGAGGGTCTCGGGGAATGTGGCCTTTAATCTCTAAAGGCCTTTGGTGCTAATTGGTTGTAATGGGCATAATATTCAAATTAACCTCTGAAACTGTAGTGAATTTGTACAGTGTCATTTTAGTTAAGCTGCAACTATGTTTCCCAGAATCCTCCTCCCTACATACTCCCAACTTAGTGGGAGCCACAATTGACATTTTGTGCAAGATTTGGAACGTAGATATGAAATATTGGGTTGTCGGAAAAGTCATGATGCATTTTTGCAACGAAAGACATGGAAAAAATACATCATGACTTTTCCAACAACCCAATAGCAATTGCATCCTTTTTCTACTGGGAAGGTTGGGGCGGGGGCACCAGAAGCAGTAGCAATGACCCTTACTTGCTAGCTCAGCTTGTTGGCATGGGGACCTTGTTGGCATGGGGTAGCAGCTCAATCCACAGCTCTTCCAGCTTATGCCAGATCCTCCTACAACTTCTGTCACTCCTGTTCCAGGTGTATGTTTAGCAAGCTGACAGTGTGCTGTCGTTTCTTGTAGGTCGTCTGCATCACTGAAGTTGGAACCTTAGATGTAACAAGAGGCTGATGTGGGTTCCAGTCCATCCTGTGGTTTCTAGCTCATCTTCACAGGAACCAGTGTGTTCTTGCTGCCCCCACTTCACATTCTTCCCAACTGTTTGCCTGCTGTCTTCAGGCTCCAGCACCAGCTAAAGAGACAACACTCTTTTTTTTTTTTTTTTTTTAAGAGGACAGTGTCACTGGCCCTTATATGTGGGATCCGAACCCGGGCTGCTGGCATCCCAAGCCAGCTCTTAACCACCGCGCCACTCGGCTGGCCCGAGACAACACTCTTATATAAGAAGCACTCACAATTATGTAGGGTCTCAGCCCTATAATACAATACATCTTGACCCCATATAATTACTCCCTATAACTTTGTTTCTCTGATCAAATCCTGGCTGATACAGTAACTTTAAAAGACATACATACTTCCGGTTTTCTTTGTTAGTAGAGCCTTAGAGCGCCATCTGTGTCTCTTGCCCTTTTGCACACAAAGGTAAATAAGTCAATGTCTCTGGTAGATTTCTTGTCTTGACAAAGTGCTTATGACAGGTTTTGTTTTGTTTTACTCCTTAGCAGTGTCATATGAACACAAAATCAGGAGCAGCTCCATTGCTTGAGGAAAGAGAGAAAGGTAGTGTGATTGAGTAAATGAAAAGTCCGATTCCTTCCCGCCTTCAATCCACAATACCTCTTGAAATGTGACTTTGCAGCCTCTATTTCCCCACCCCTTGAATCTGGACTGACCTCATGACTTGCTTTGGCCAATCGAATGTGGCAAAAGTGGTGGATGTCTCTTGAAAGACTCATGAGAACTTGCCTGTTTTCCCTCCCTCTCTCAGACCCACACTTCGGCAGTGAGGCTCATCTGCTAACGATAAGAGAGACCATATGGAGCCCAGCTGAATCATCTTGGCTGATGCCATCTTAGACTAGCCAGCCCCCAGCCACCCTGCCAGCTGGTCATGTACCATGTGTGAGCACAGCACAGTGAAATCAACCAAGCTCAGCCCAGATCAGCAGAACCACCAAGATGACCCATAATCTAGTGAAAAATAGTAAGTTTTTTAACGTCATTATGTTTTGGGGTGCTTTGGTACATAGCACATAGCTAACTGATACAGGCAGCATGGGAAAAGGGACATTTGAATTGCATTTTGAAGATGGATACAAACTCTCCAGGTGGATCAGAAGAAAGGAAACATTGTGGGCAAAGGGGACACTGTGTGCAAAGAATGGGCCTGGCACCTTCAAGAAATGACATGCTTGTCAATGTTTAACACTCATATCTCCATGTGTAGTTCTGACGTGAATGTTGGTTGATATTTTTGTTTTGGTTAATGAGCAACCAACTTTTGTCATGAAGGTACTAGTAGTAAATATTTTAGGCTTTGGGGGCCACACCATCTCTATGGTAACTACTCAACTCTGTTATTGTATTGCAAAAGCAGCCACAGAACAATGTCAGTGAATGAGTGGGTTTGTGTTCCAATAAACCTTTATTTACAAACACAGGTGGTGGGCCAGGGTTGGCTTGTAGTTTGCCCATCCTGGTCTAGATGATCAACAAAACAATAAATCAATCTCTGGTTTATAGTGTTTGTTGATTTGTAGTATAACTACTCCCACCATGGTGGCTGATTTCACACTGCTAATGTAATGTCACTGAACACTGTTTGGAAGAGATGTGCAATAAGTAGCGTACCATCCTACAGGATTTCCACCAGACACAGGCAATAGACATAGGAAACCTTAAGAGCATAAAGAGTCGTAAAACCTAATTGATTAATTAGGAAGTAATTAGTTGTAAGTATTTATTACCTTTGTAATTAATGTAGTTGATTTAATGGCAAGTTTACATAATTTAATTCAATAATATAATTTTAAGTTTAATTTTTAATATAATTTAATTGTGTTCAACAACAGGCTGGCAAAATTCAGCTTTCAAGAGCTGATAAGAGCCAGACCTGATATTGCATTCAGGGAATGGTGTGTAATCCAGTGTGGCTGGAACATGATGGGGGTTGGGGAGCAACGGGAGATGTAGCTGAAAGGTTTTGGTGGGTTCAGGCTAGGCTGGGCCTTGTGGGCCTGGTAAGGGAGCAGGGGCAGGGAGGTGTTTCAAACAAGAGAGCCATAGGATCACATGGCTTTAAGAATTCCTCTGGGAAGCGCTGGCCTGGGAAGCCAGTGGCCCTGGTTCAGGTCCCACATATGAGGGCCAGTGACACTGCCCTCAAAAAAAAAAAAAAAAAAAAGAATTCCTCTGGGGCTGGCCGAGCGGCTCAATTGGTTAAGAGCGCACTCAAAAGTGCGAGCTGAGCTCTGAGCAACAGCAATTTGATGCCTAGCCCGAGCTGAGCTGCCAACAGGTGGCAAGATGGCTCAGCTAAAAAAAAAAAAAAAAAAAAAGGCCCGGCAGAGTGGTGTGGTGGTTAAGCGCTGGTTTGGGAAGCCAGCGGCCCCAGTTCGGTTTCCACATATGAGGGCCAGTGACACTGCCCTCAAAAAACAAAGAATTGGGGCTTCAGCATCTGCTTGAATGGGGGCACCAGTCCCTGAAACCAAGAGCACTGGAGGAGCTGGTTTGGGCAGAGGATGAGATGTTTGGTTTTGAACCCAGTGTGTTTGATGAGCCTGGGGAAGGCTCAGGAAGGGAGCTCTGGGCTGGAGACACGGTTGGGATAGAGGACCCACGATCTTGCCTCTTGTAGCTCCAGCTCATGGGAGTGCCCTCACTCCTGTCTCCGGCCTGGCTCTAGGCCACCTCTGGAAGCCACATCACCTCTCTAGGACTCAGTCTTCCCATTTGTAATGGGGTATTAGGCTCTGACTCCCTCGCCTTGCCTGGGTGTTGTGAAAATCCCAGAGGATTGGGATGGGGATCGGGAGTGGGGGTTTGGGAGGTGGTTCCTATCTTGTCCTTTGCCTACTGGAGGATGCCAGGGAACTCTTGGGGAAGATAGGGGTGGCTGGCTGGGATCCTCAGATTCCTGCAACCCTGCTGGGTCACAGGAGCTAATCTCAGGTCTATGAGACTGAGAAAAGGGCTGCCATGCTCACCTCCCTCAATCACCACCCCTTCTCCCCTCAATACCCTCTCCAGGACGGCCAGCCTCCTCTCCTCAGGTGCTAAGACCTCCAGTCCCCTTTCCACTCCTCTAGCACTTCCTAGGATGCTGCCCAATTGTGTTGGCAAATTGACAGCTTTCTCTCTCTGTGCCTTGCCTTCCTTACCTCTCTGACCCTTCCTCCCACTCAAGCCTACTCTCAGGGGGCTTATTAAGGAAGCTGTTTAATAATGAGCCTGCAGGGATTATTGGGCATGTGTAAGGGGGTGGGACAACATATTCCAGTGGTGGGAGCTGGGGCTTGGGACTCTGAGCACTCTGGTTTCTGTCCTAGCTCAGCCTCTCCCAGCTGGGTAAACCTGGGTACTTCAGTTTCCTCTTCTATGAAAGAGGTACAAGAATAACACCTATCTCACTGGGATATTGTAAGAAGCAAGTAAATTAGAATACATAAAGCATGGAGAAAAGCGCCTAGTGTACAGCAAGTGCTGAATAAATGTTACTAGTATCTTATTTTTTATTTTTTTTTTATTTTTTTGAGGGCAGTGTCACTGGCCCTCATATGTGGGACCCGAACCAGAGCCGCTGGCCTCCCAAACCAGCTCTCAACCACCGTGCCACTCAGCCGGCCCTCTTTACACTTAACGTGCCTCCTCCCTGCAGCACTTGCAGTTTATGAAAGGCTTTTCTCCTGCCTCCATCAGGCACTCCCCATCACCTACAACAGAGGACCCTACCTCGTGTATTGCTGTGTCAGGAATGGGCTACAGATGGGCTGAGATGGTGATCTCCTCTGCTCTGGGAACAGCCTGGCTTCCTCTGCTGGTCACCATTACATTTACTCGAGTGTCCCATGCACAATCAGAACTTCCAAGCGTGACATTCAAGGCTTTTCATAACCTGGTGCTGGCATGCTTCTTACCACCTGGACAGCACAGCACTCCCTGGCTCACCAGTGTCCAGGCTTTCTCATACCGGGTGCCTCTGTGCATGCTGTTGCCTCTTTCTGGAGCTCCTCCCCCATCACTGTTCTCAGCTGGGACATCGCTCATCCAGGGAGCCTCTCCAGATGGCTCAGGCAGACACGCCTGTCCTCCTCTTCGCTCCCCACACACTCTGCACATCCTTCACTAATCATAAATATCCAGGCTGTTGCTCGCACATACAATGCCTTTGGGCAAAGGAGAAAAAGGCGCCCTTACCTCAGAATGCTTTCTTCCATCTGCCAGAAAACTCTTGGAACTGATGCGCCAACCCCTAACTTCTACAATGTGAAGGGTGTCAGTCCTGGAGGAGCCCACTTTGGGAATATTTCCATGTGCCAGGCACTGTGCTAGGTGCCTCATGTCAAATGCTGTTCACAAAGCCCAGGAGGGAAATGGTTCATTTCAAAGGTGAGGAAAGTAAGGCTCAAAGGCTACATCAAGGTCATGTGATCAGTAAGTGGCAGAGCCAAGGTTTGAACTCCAAAGCACCTATGGATCTAACCATGTCTATCAAGTCATTGTTACCCAGCTTGCTACTTACACATGTGTTCGAGACCTTAGCGTGAGCTCCTCCAAGCAGGGACCACTTTTCACCAACTGCCAAAGCTCAGGAAACATGTAGAGTAGGCAGCACCACATGTCAATGGAAGGAGCCTCTTTGCAGGGCACTGGGGTCCCGGGGCTGGAGCCTGTTCCCCTGAGCTGTGGCTAGAACTGGAGATGTTTGGACCAAGGCATCCAAGAGGCTCCTGATCAGCCACTGAAGGCTGATATTTAATTTGGTGCCTATTTAGCGTCTGCTCTTACTCCTATGTCAAACAGAGAAACTGTCTCTCAGGGCCTGATGTTTCCAGTTAGGTCCTGAATCCAGACTTTTCTGAGTCCACAGTTGTGCTCTTTTGCTGAAGTGGGAGAGTCCACCTGCCTGAGGGTCAGGGAAGGCAAGAGGCCTGTCAAGACACATCTTAAAGGCAGGTCTGAGTTTTCCAGGAGGACCGAGAGCAAGGTGAAGATATGACCAGAGGCTAGGGCTAGAGAGAGGGAGACGGGAACAGTGATAGATGGATACTACTTGGCATGGGGGCCACAACATGCTTGTCTTTGGGTAGATGACTTGGGAGTCTAGTACAATTCTTTACTGCTGTTTAATGTCTGAAACCTAATTATGCCTTTGCATGTCTCTCATTATTGTCTTTTTTGCCTTTCCAGAGCTCTACGGGTAAAAAGTGGGGTTCTATGAAAACAGCCCCCTTTCAAGTCCAGGGAGTGTCATACAACCAAACATTGCAATCTCTATTGCCCAAATAGGTCAATGACTGTCTCTGTGAAAAATAGAGAGGAGCTGATAGCAATGTCTTGGTTTCTTCACTTTACATTCTTCTGGGGGAAGGTCCTAGGGGTCAGCCTAGCCTGTGACATATGAACTTCCTTATTAGCATGGCACTGTGATAGCACTTAGGAGTGCAGACTCTGAAGCCACACTGTCTGGGATCAAATCCTAGTGGCCACTTTTTAGCCGTGTGACCCTGTCACATAACCTCTCCAACTTTCAGTTCCATCACCCATAAAATGGTACCTATCTTATAAGTTAATACTATATATATAAAGCCCTCAACAGTGGCTGGCACATAGTAGACCATGTTAGCTATCGTATTTTTATTACTTGTCCAGGTATGTCAATGTAGCTCTATGTTGTAAAGTAAAAAGAAAGTAACAGAAAAGGTCCTGATTCTCTGCTGGTCTTATGGGAGGTTTTCATTTAAAAGCGTTGGGTACCTTGCTGTGCTAAAGGACTTTGGGGGCAGAGACCGGTCCTCATTTGAGTCAGGGCTGTCTCCTCCTTGTGGGGAAGGCCAGTGACAAAGTTGCTGACTCAAAAGGGGGAGGTAAAAATCTGAGTTCAGCCCCTCCTTACCTGGAATGATCCTCCTTCCTGCCCCCACTCTGTCCAAAGGCCAGTTCTGCTCTCACTTCCTGCAGTCCTTCCTCTTTGCTTACATGTCTGCTCCACTTTGTGTCTCCCCAGGAGCTCCAGAAGGAGAAAAGCTCTGTCTGTTGTTCACCTGTGTCCCCAAGTTACAGAGATGGTGCTCAATAAACGTTGCTGAATTGAAATGAAAAGGAATAATTTAGATTTTTCTCAAAGGACTATAGTGGGGCTGAGGTGGCCCAGTCAATCAAGGGGTCAACGAAGAGTTGTGAGTCTCTGAGAAGGGCAGTGGGGAAACTAGATTGAGGCTGGGTGTTTTTCCTCATGGTGACAACCATAGCTATTCTTGAGCGTCTGTCTCATCCTCAAACATGGGAAATCTGGCTTTCAATAACTGACATACAACCTGCACATTTTAAAGATATTTTATTAAAAAAAGAAAAAACAAACAAAAAGCCCAATCCAAGAACTCTTGGTTCTGGGAGTCTGGGAGCAGCTTAGTCTGGGAGTCTGTGGCGAGGGTAGAACCTGGAAGACAGACAGTGTGAGGACCTCTGACCCCTGGATGTTACAGCAAGAGCCAGGAGAGGCTGGTAGACATAACGGCCTTTCCCCAGGGCTCAGCCTATCTCTGTGGCTTGGGCTCATCCACTCGGAAAAGACAAGTGGGGGGCTCAAACCCCCGAAAAACTCTGGGTGGACAGGTCCAGCAGGGCCTCAGACCTCTTGTCAGTCACCAACCAGTTAGGAAGGAGGAAAGGGTGGCCCGGGGCTCGATCGGGCTTCTTAGCACCCTCCCCAAAGGTGGAGTTCAGCCTGGGTGGTGGGCTCAGACAGGGAGACGCACTCCCAAGTACTGCGCAGGGCTCAAGCTTCTCGGAAGAAGGGGCCCGGATGAGGCGGGACCTGGAGGCAACCCCAGGCCAGACTCCTGGAGCTCAGTAGCCCTGGGGGTTGCGGGGCAGTGCCCTAATCGGCCGAGGTGGGGGATTGTCCAGGACCGGTTCCGGCCGGGGCCGCACACCGCCTCGGCGCTTCTGCTTGCGCAGCAAGTAGTTAGAGTATTGTACCTCGGGCATGGCCAGCTTGAGGCAGGCCTCGGTGGCTGGTCCGGCGTGGCCGCTGGGCAGGTCGTAGCCCATGATGTCCACTTTGCGGCTGGGTTGCCACGGCTGCAGCTGCTTGGTGCGGATCTGAGCGGCGGGCCGCAGCACCGGCTCTTCGCCAAAGCAGCGCCGCAGGAGGCGCTCTCGGGCCTCGCGGAGCTCGCGCGCCTCGCGTTCTACGCAGGCGCGGCCGGCGCGCGCTACGCGGCGCCAGAAGGTGGCGTTGAAATGGTCGTAGAGGCCGGCGTCGAGTGCGTTCCAGGCCCGCGCGGCCTGTGCCATTGCCACGGGGATGGAGGCCAGGCGCGAGCTGGCGGCGCGCGCGTTGAGCTTGGCGTAGAGGACGTCGTCCAGGTCCCAGGCTAGCAGGCGCCGCAGCAGCACGAGCGACTCGTCGAAGTATTCGGCGATCATGACCAGCGAGAAGACCTCCTCCACCTGGCGGATGAGACCCGCCAGGTAGGCGGCGTCGTTGTGCGGGCTGCGCTCGTTGTCGCCGCCCAGGTCGTAGGCCAGCGTGTTGTGCGCGAACATGGCGAAGTGCTCGCCGGCTCGGTAGTAGGCCTCAGGCGCGCGGAGGAAGGCCTCGAGGGACGCGTTGGGCACGCGCCGGAAGGCCGGGCAGTACTGGTTGTAGTAGCTGAAGAGCGACTCGAACATGGCGGCCGGCTCGCGCAGGATGGTGACATAGACGGTGTCCGGCGGCATGAGGCGCTCGAGCTCCTCGCGGTCGAAGCGCAGGTGGCTGGCCAGCATATGCGGCGGACGCGTGGCCGGGTGCACGAAGTGCGCCGAGAAGTTTCGAGGGTAGCAAAACTGGTGCTCACAGCTCGGGTGCGGCAGGGCCACCGTCAGGTTGTGGCGCTCGGCGAAGCGGAACAGGATGTTCTGCACTGTCGTGCCTGCAGTCTTGTGCGTCTTTAGGAAGGCAACGGTCATATGCTTGGGTCGCGGCGGCGAGTCCCGCAGAGGCGGGCAACTCAGAGGGAACAGCTTGGGGTACCTGCAGGGTACAGGGAGGAGAATGTGAGAGGTGTGCTGCTTGACTCCTGCCCCTTCCCAAAGACGTTGGCATGGGCCACAGAGCATTCCTCAGCTTTACAGAGCATATAGTAGGCGTCCCCTAAGATGACACCGGTGATCCCTGCTGATTCCTTGGTATTCATGCTCTTGTGTATTTCCCTCCCCTTGAATATGGGCATCTTATTAATGCCTCTGAGGAATACAATAGGGCCTAAATGATGGATGTCATTTGGGAGATTATATTATAAAAAGACTCTGGCTTCTATCTTGGAGCCTTTTTGTCTCTAGGATAACTCATGCAGGGAAGAACAAGCTACCTACCATACTGTGAGCAGTCCTAAGGGGGGTACCATGTGGCAGCAGTCCCCAAGGGACTGGCCTTTCAGGCCAAAAGCCTGTTTGAAGAACTGAAGTCTGTCAACAACCACATGAGTGAGCTTGGAAGGGGAGCCCTTTCAATCAAGCCTTCAGATGAGATTGCAACCCCATGAGAGACCTTGAGCCAGAGGTACCCAGCTAAGCCCCACCTGGATTCCTGACCCACGGAAGTGAGATAATAAATGTTTGATGTGCTCAGCTGCTAAGCTTTGAAGTAATCTGGTTACACAGAAATTGATAATAGAGGGACAAAGGCCCTTGGAAATCCTTGAGGAATTCTACTCTATAGATGTTGAAACTGAGGACCAGAAAGAGAAAAATCATTTCCATAAGTCTGGCAACTCAAATGAAGTCACCAAATTGTCTTGCTCTCTGTCTTCTTTCTCATTTTTACTTTTTCACTGGCTCCTCATCTTGTAGATGAGTGGCATGGGCTTTGAGGCAACCGATTTGTCATATCATTCTGTTGAGGCCTCTGGAGCTACATTTATTCAGTCAGTCGATATTTTTTCAGCATCTACTCTGTGCCAGGTTCTGTTCTAGGTTCAAGAAATATGATAGTATAAAAAACAGATAACAATCCTAGTTTTCATGAAGCTTCATTTCTGTTTCCTCGTTCCTGAAATGAGGGTGTTTGAGGTGACAGGTGACCTGTAAGCTCCCTTCAGGCTTTGAGTTACTCATTCTCCTGCTTCTTTTCTATCCTAAGCTTAATGTAATGAGGGCAGCTCTAAGCAGCTTTAGGAACACCATTGAGATTTCCTATCTGTGGCTTATTTGGGCTCAGGATAATGTCTACACAGATGCCCCTTCTAAACATTATCAAATCATCCAGCAAGAGCGACTGGGCCCATTCATACTATTCTCCTGGGCAGACCATGTAGAAAATGGGGAAGTTAAGGTCCTCAGGGGTGCAGGGATTTGTTGGGCTCACACATGAGCCAGGAGTAGGGTCAGGGCTCCTATTAGTTGTCACATGGTATCCTGTGTTAGGTGACTAGCTGGGTCACATATACCATCCTCATTTTATACAATAGATAAGGAAATGGCTCAGAGAAGTGGGATTTGCCCAGCACAAGAGAAGTAGTGAGAAATTTCTGCAGTCCTTTCAGGAGGCACCCCGAATGTAATGCTGCGGGAAGGACTTGGGCTGGATTAGCATCCCAGTTTAGTCACTGACTGACTTATGACTTTAAGCAAGTTACTCAGCCCTTTCATTGCAGATCCTCAGCCCTTTCATTGGCGATCAGATCCTGCCTAGGGAGGCTGGGTGGATTTAAAGAGAATGTACGGAAGGTACTTTTAGAATAGAGGGAACAAAATCCCGCGGAAAACGGACTGATCTGCCAGGTGCAAGAAATGGGGAAGAAGCACTCCCAGTTCTGGCAACTGGCTGTCTGAGAACCACAATTCCCCAGGTCTCGCCCCCCAGAGACCCTCCCCCCCCAACACACACAGGTCCACCCCTTCCCTGAGGCCCTGTCCCCTTACCAGCTGCTGAGCTGTGTCCCCTGATGGATGAGAAGGCTCAAGGTGCTGCACCCTAGCACAAGCAGCAGGATTTTCCTGCGGCTCATCTTGGTGGCCTGCTGCAGGCGCTGGAGGATGGGTGGCATGATGGGGTACCCACCCCTGGACCAGCCAGGATCTCGCTATCCAGGACTCCCTTCGCCGGCACTCATGGGGGATCCTGAGGCTCTGGTAGCAGGGCCAGTGTTCCTGAGAGGTCTGGCAGGAGAAGGAGGCAAACAGGTTTGCAGTGGGCAGAGATGGGCTCTGAGCCCCAGCAGGCTGCTGCAAAGGAGAGCTCCAAAGAGTGGGGTGAGCAGAGAGGCCAAGGAAGATCAGATTCCTACCTCCCGTCACCAAGACCCTATCTCCACACTGCTCCAGATAGCTTAGTCTTGGGTGGAATTACAGGCTCTGGGGTGTGGCCAGCCCTTCAGACTGTAGCCACTCCCTCTGTTGAGCCCTGTCCCTGCTTCTGTGCCTGCCCCTAATTTGTCCCTGCCATTTGTATCTGCCTCCCAAGCAGACGTGCCTCAGCACCAAGGCTTGAGTCAGAGCACAGAAGTCTCAACTCAGGGTTTCCCCTCCTCCAGGACTCCTTGCCTGATGGTGTCAGCCAAGGGCCAGTCTTGACTCCCCAAACACTGAGCTCCTCAGAAACACCGACCAAGCCTTCACCTTCTCAAGTCTCTGATACAGGGAAGGGGTCAATACTACAGGCTTACTATATGTACCATACCATGACATACTTACCCTGCTTAATCCTCACCTCAATCCTAACATAGGTATTATTTCCACTTTACAGACAATGAAACTGAGGCTCTAAGAGATGATGCCTTGTCTGTGGCCACACAGCTGGTATTAGCAGAATCTGGATTCAGACCTGCTCTTTCTGGCTCCAGAGTCCATGCCCTGAGACATATGTGCCACTTCTGCCGAGAGCTGATTTCCCCAGCCTGCTCTGGACTTGGGGACTTCTGCATGCTCCTGAGCCAGAACCCTCCTAGCTGGGCTCCTGCCCTGAGGGCCCAAGACCAATAAATCCATGAGGGAGAGAAATGAAGGACTTGAAATCCTGGAACCCTATCTGGATTCAATCCCGACACCTGAAACCCTGGCCACCCCATCAGCTGACTGCAGTGAGAGGTGCCTGGCCAAAGCAGTGGGATGGCAGCCTGGGAGGGGGACGGGTGTGGGGAATGCAGAGGGTCTCCTGCTCATTGCCTGCTGAGACTCTCCTGG
Source organism: Aselliscus stoliczkanus (assembly GCA_033961575.1). Classification (NCBI taxonomy): domain Eukaryota; kingdom Metazoa; phylum Chordata; class Mammalia; order Chiroptera; family Hipposideridae; genus Aselliscus; species Aselliscus stoliczkanus. The sequence goes on from CM066736.1 coordinate 131,407,438, forward strand.
AGAAGGTGGGCCTCCATCCCAGGTGAGCGGCAGCAATGAGAGGCAGCAACTGGTTTCCGGCCAGTTACCTGTCCCCACACGGACAGGCCAGCCCTTGGCAGCTCCAGTGGAAAGTCAGCTTCAGCAGCTAGGGTGGGGTCTCTGCCCCAGGGGCCTCAGTGTCCAGGTTCGGGTTCAGCTTTACCTCACATACACCCCTCTCCAGAGGGGAGGGGGAGCCTGGAACCTTACGGGCATGTGCATGTGTGCCGAACTAGGACACCTGGGTCCCAGGGGGGATGAGGTAATGTGAAAACTCTTTTGACCATCACTTTCCCTGGGGACCCTGGGCTTGGCTTCCAATTCCTCTTCTCCCCCCCGCCCCCAATTAATCCTGGATTATATTTAAACCTGTTTGGGTGGAAAGATGTCCTGGTTATGCCTTTCTCTTCTTGCCAGGCCCCATCACCTTGTTTCCGCTACCAGCTTGCAGACAGACTTAATCTGCCTTGAGCCATGGTGGGTGAAGGGTCTCGCCACAGAGGACAACCAAGGGCATAGCAGAGAAAGTCCAAGTCCGCCCCCCCCACACACACACTCCCACTCATCTTTTCAAGGATTGCTGAGGCAGAGGAGGTCTGGCTCTGCCTGCTGGGGCAGCCTCCAGGAGGATGTTGGAGCCAGAGGCCCTCTCAGGATGCAAGCCCCCTTCCCTTTGTCACTTATCCTGCCTAGAGGACCTGGTGACCACACAGGAGTTTCCAAAGGGGCAAAGTGGGGGACCAGCCTATTTCCATTTTTACTAAATTCAGTGAAACCACCCCATTTTCCAGAGGACTCTGGATCAGCCAAGGAGGTCCATCCTGGATGGAGCCACAGTGGGATTTTCCTTGGGAAATGCTTCAACCATGCCACAGAGAGAAGGGCAACAGGGAGCTTGAGGGCCCCCATCCTACTCCCCTTAGTCCTGGGAAGCCAGCCAGCTAGACCCCAGTCTGAGGCTCACTAGGAACAGGGTATCAGCAGCAGCAGAATTCCCTGGTCACCAGCTTCTGTTTGGCTATCGTCAGTGATGGGATGCTGATCACCTTTAGACAGTCTGGTCCATTTCTGAGCATCCTCGGCATCCTAATTCTTTCTGGGACAGATAGGATTCTCAGCTTGTCCCTTTGCACCCTCCTCTCTGCATGGTTGCTAGTGTTGCCCTTCTAGACCACACAGACCATTTTTTCTCCATGACAGATCTTCAGTTATTTGAAAGCAGTTACCCTATCTCCTCTGGGTGGGCACTCGGCCAGGCTAAACACTCAGGTCCCGAGAAAGGGTGCAGCTCAGACACTGGAGGCAGCGTCCCTCCCCTTGGCAAGTTCATGCCCCCGGTGCCTCTTCTGGAGATGGAGTCGGGGCACAGGCAGCCAGGAGGGGCTGGGTTTCCCTCCGTAAACTCCAGGCTGGTGTGGGTGGCTGCCTCTTGGGGCCAGGCACTGGCTCCTGTCCCTCACATGCTTCAAATCATTCCCTGGCTGACCCTGTGTCTTCTCCATGGAGAGAGTTTTCCTCAGCCGTCCCAGGCAGGTCAGCGTGCCTAGCCTCATCAGAATATCAGTGCTAATTTTAGTGAGAACAATCTACCTCAGGCTGCTGCCTCGTTTTGCAAATTGCTTTCCTTTCTCCAGGGAACCAAAGAAGAGATGGTATAGCGAGCCAGAGCTTGGATAACTGCACTGGACGCCCACCCACTCCCAAATGAGCCCTCTTTTCTCTCCCCTCCAAGCTCTAGGGCTGATATTGGTGCATTTAGAGGAGGGTGCCCTGGCCTGGACCACAGGGACCTGACTGGTGGCTGCCCCGGAGACTCCATCCTCACAGCCCAGTGAGTAGGGAAAATGCCCAGGGCACTAGAGAGGAAGGGCCAAGGGCTAAGGGGCTGCAAATTAGTGTCCCAGGACAGCAAAAATCTTTCCACTTCCCTCTTTTTCTTTTTCCCCCAGCCTGCACCAGGTACCCCCAACCCCCTTTCCCTGTCATCCACCCCCACATCATCCCTACCTCTGAATTCAATTCACCCCCTTCCTCCATCACTACTCACCTCGCCCCAACTCCCCATTCCCTCAGTTTCACTCCAACCTCCCCCAGGGATCTGTCACCGGGGTCTGGTCACCATAGGGGATAGGCCAGATTCCTCCTCTCGCTTTGTCATCTCCCGCTCCCCAGGGAGCAGGATGCCCCCCCCCATGCTGTCCAGGCTCTGGGCCCCCACGACTCTCTCCCGCCCATCCCTCAACCCTCATCCCGGTCCGGTCTACCCCGCCCCCCAACCCCAGGTCGGCCACTGCAGTACTTACGCGCGGGCTCTGCCTCAGACCCCGCTGGCGGGTGGTCGCCGCTACCTCCCAACCCTTGTCCTGAAATCTGCTGCGGGTCTGAGGGCGCCGGGGCCCTGCGCACGAGTGCCCGTCGCTCCCCTCTCTGCGCCTGGATGGGATCAGGTGGCGGTGTCCGCTCGGCTTCGCTCCTCTCTGCTCTGCCCGCTGCCCGTCCCCCATCGCACACCGGAGGCGGGGCGGGGGCGGGGGCCCAGCAGCAGCGCAGGGGAGAGGGAGGAGAAGGGGAGCGGGAAGGGGAGGGGGCAGCCCTGAGTGGCAGGCTGCCGATGAACATTCTCCGGTGTCTTTGGATGCGGGCATCTTGCCCTGGCAACCTTGCAGATTCTGGACACCAATGTGGGCAGCTCCTTGTCCTCACTCTACAGAAGGGGAAACTGAGGCGGGGAAGGCATCTGGATACTCCAGCATGGGTAGGCATTCCTGCGCCCCACTGGTCATCCTTGGGCTTGTGGGTCCTGGGGGAGTTAGAGACACAGGTGCATTTACAAGCATCCACATGCTCCCTCCCTTGTCTCCTCTTTTCCACCTCCAGCAGAGATGCACAGTTCCAGCCCTGGGTCTCGCCCTATCTGCTTTCACACCCCTGGGGACCCCTTCCCTTCCAACCTCTGAGCCAGCCCTTTGCTGCTGACCCATCCCCACTCTCCACCAGGACCCCAGACCCACTCATTCTTGTCCAGAGCCTTAGTGGGCCTGGGACCCCTGCCCAGGCACTTGACCTGTCCAATGGGGAGCTTGTCTGAGACTGCAGAGATGAAGGCTCATTGTGAGCTCCTGTGTGGGAGGTGGTCTTGAATTTTCTGCTGCTTTCTCAGTTAGCTCCTACCACCTGGGAACTGGGTAGCAGCACCTCCCAAAGTCACATCAGACAACAAGAGCCCCACATTTAGTTCTTTGGCTCTCATAGACTCCTACTTTCTCCTATCCCTTTGTCCTGGTATGGCAAGGATCCTGGAGCCAGGGAAGCCACCCAAAGCTTGGACTGGGTTCCATTCTAGACCCACACATGTAGATATTGTTAAGGAGAGGGGAATGGAGACTCTCAGAGTTAGGAGAACTGCTTGTGGTCCCAGTTTGGCTCCTTGGGCATGTCAGCATCTCTCTGTCCCCTAGTCTTCCCATCTGCACAATAGGGGTCCTACCCTGCCTGGGTCCCAGGGCTGTTGAGATAAAATGGGGCCTCACTTGTCTTGTCCCTTTCTGACCTAAGCTAGGCTACCTCCTCACCCATCAGCCCCCTTATTTTATCCTGCTTCAGAGACACCCATTCCCTTCCCCAGCACGTATTACATGCCTTGGGGCCTCCAGCCTCAGATGACCTGCCATCGTTCTCCAGTTACGGGGAGTAGAAAGACACTTCCTTTGTGTCAGGAATGGTTCTGCTTGAGTGGGCTGACAAACTGGAGGAGAGGGCATCACTGTTCTTCTGTCCTTTCTGAGTTTGGCTTCTTTGGGAGTGTCAGAAGACTGGGATGGTGGTAGTGATAGAATAGGGAAGGGTCAAGATTTGGGCCGGAGTGAAGAGAATTTCCTAGCCAATGCTGGGATGTGAGCAACCTTGCTGGTCCAGTCCTTCTCTGCCTCTCCTAAACCTCACCTTCCCTGGGTCTGGTATTGTATTCTTTTTTCACTGCTCCCAGCCATTTCTGTGTTGGAGACAGCTGGTGAAATGGAGCGTGCTAGAGAGATCTGAAGGGTGTAGGTGTGTGGGGGAAATGAGACCATTTCACTTATTTCTTGGCTCTCTCACCCAATGCACACTTACTCACAGTTACACAGGCAGTAAGCCTGTCAGTCAGTCAGAGGACAGAGCTAGAATGGGAGAGGTGGGGAGAGAAACTGAATCGAGAGGTCAGGACAAGGAGAGGTGGAAGCTGCATTTCTCCCTCAAGCGCACAAGCCACTGGTGGAGGTGGGGTGGGGGGTGCGGTGCAAGGCAGGGTCGACACTCTAACTAAACTAAGTGGGGATGAGGAAAGAAAAGCTACCGAGTTTATTTTGGAGACTAAAAAGACGCAAATCCTGTAGCTGGGAAGACTGTCCCATTCGTGTCTCCCCCCTCCCCCCAGTAATCATTTATTGAGCATCTCTTAAACGCCAGGTCCCTGCTCACATTCTTGGGGTTGGAGGTAGAAAGAAGGGGCAAGAAAGAGTTCAAAACAGGTGGTGGAGGTTTGAACGTATTATGGGAGCTCCTAGGAAGGAAAGGAAAACAAGAGAAGGTTTAGCGGAGACGACATTTCAGCCGGCCTGGAAAGGTGGAAAAAGGGGCTTTAGTGTGGCCCTTCCCCCAGGTCGGCAGCTGGAGCTCAGCCCGTGTGGGTCCACTCCGATCCCCTTTCAGCGCATTCATCCACGCCTGGGTCGGGGGTGGGCAGGCAGACAATCAGACACTGTTTTATCACAGGCATCGGCTGCAACTTCCCGCTTGGCGCCCGCAACGCTCGGCCGAGGGGGATGAGTCCTTTGGGACTCCTTGGGAGCGTAAGCGTCCGGGCCTCTCGCACCTGATCAGGGAGTGGGGCCGGAAGGCTGGCGGCCTGCGCTCCGGCCGGTCAGACGCAGAAATTAAGCCCTCCGGGGGGCACCATCTTTCCCCGCAGACCCGCCCTCGCTCCGGCCAGTGTTCCCGGTGCAGTGACCCGGAGCTGTCCTCCGAGAGTTCGACCAGCGTTGACTATGACCTGCGTACTACAACTCCCAGAAGGCTTCGCGACCAAGCCGCCTAGGGACCATTGGAGAACGGCAGGGGGGTGGGCCTCTATCTTAACAGCCTTCCAACCCTGGAGGGGACGTGGCGTACGGCGCTGCCGGAAGTTCCGGGAAGTAAGCCCAGAGTCTGGCCCGAGCTTCCGGGTTGGTCGCGCGCCTTTCTGCGGCTAAGATGGCGACCGAGCATCCCGAACCTCCTAAAGGAGAGTTGCAGCTGCCGCCGCCGCCACCTCCTGGACACTATGGCGCCTGGGCTGCCCAGGAGCTTCAGGCCAAATTGGCAGAGATCGGAGCTCCGATCCAGGGTGAGGAGCACGGGAGGTCAAGAGCTGGCAGCGTAGGCCTGCGGGGAAGCGAACCTGGTTACCCCGGAGACCCGGGGGAGGGGGACGGAGGCGGGTCTTTGGGGCCTGACTAGGGCCGGCCGGCCTGCTTGGCCTTACCTACCCATTGATCTTGTGCTTTGCCCAGCAGGGAGCCGCGAGGAGCTGGTGGAACGGCTGCAGACCTACACCCGCCAGGTAAGTGTTGGCGGTGGGATGTCAGGATAGGCCGAGCTTCTGGAGGAGGCCTTCATGACCCCTCACGACTCTTTCATTATTTGTGTACCTCGACACAGCAAGCGAGGCTTGCCCTTTTTGCCTATTCTTGCCTTTATCTGCTCGGTTGTAATCGCTGCTATACATATTGGTCCACACCAGTGCCCAGCCCGAGCTCTGACAGACAGGCACTCCCATAAATTTTGTAGAATGAATGGGAACCAGTGTCGTTTAGTGGAATAGCTCCTCTTGACTGATCTTGAGTCGTTTCCCTTTTGCAGACTGGCATCGTACTGAATCGGCCAGTTCTGAGAGGTGAAGATGGGGACAAAGCTGCTCCCCCACCCATGTCAGCACAGGTAAGGATGTTGTTCCATTTTACAATAAGATCCTTTCTACTCAGGGTAACCCTGCCTTTCACATGCAGTGTACTGGGGATGCAACTAGCAGATTAGGCAGTAAGTACTGCAATGACAGAGCTGGGAGCTCTTCAAATCTCCTTTGGTCCTGATCCTTTCCTCCTTCCCCAGTGTCAGCTCCTCCCAATTCAACCTGTCGTTTAAGATTCAGCTTGAATACCTAGAAGCCTGACTTGATAATCCCCCCAACCCCATCAGCTGGAAGTAATCACCGTCTTCTTTGTCTTCCCAAAGTACAGTTCTTATGTTACTCGTTGAGACATTAGGGCTCACTGCTTGATTTGATTTCATACTCCCTCCATTTAGTGAGTCATTTGGGGCACACTGGCCCCTATTTATTTAAGTCCCATCATTTTTTTTTTTTTTTTTTTTTTTTGAGAGCAGTGTCACTGGCCCTCATATGTGGGACTGAACCGGGGCCGCTGGCTTCCGAAGCCAGCGCTTAACTATCGCACCACTCAGCCGGCCCTAAGTACCCTCATCTTCCATGTCCTTTCTGATCCAGGATTTGACTGTTTCTTTAGAACAGTGGCTCTTATCTGGGGTCCATTGACTTCTGTGTGTGGGATGAGGAGTCCCTCGATGGCCTTTAGAGATGTCCCTGAATATTCTAAAGTCGTATGCAAAATCTATGTTCATGATATTTTTCTGGGGATAGAGTCAATAGTTTTCATTGGCTGGTGCCCCAAAATTAACATCAACTCTTTATTTTTTTTATTATTATTATTTTTTTTTTTTTGAGGGCAGTGTCACTGGCCCTCATATGTGGGACCCGAACCGGGGCCGCTGGCTTCCTAAGCCAGCGCTTAACCACCGCGCCACTCAGCTGGCCCAACATCAACTCTTGATATTGCTATAGAGTATTCTCTTGAATTCAGGGACTTGGTATCGTTTGACTTTGAATCCCAGCACCTGGCTCATAGTAGATCCCCAGCAAATGTCTGCAGTAGATAAATGTTTCCGAGTTTATGGTCTTATTTTCTCCCACAGCTGTCTGGGATTCCCATGCCACCGCCACCCATGGGACTCCCCCCTCTGCAACCTCCTCCACCACCCCCACCACCTCCACCAGGCCTTGGCCTTGGCTTTCCTATGGCAGTTGGACCCCGCCCACCAAACTTGGGGCCCCCGCCTCCTCTCCGGGTGGGTGAGCCTGTGGCGCTGTCAGAGGAGGAGCGGCTAAAGCTGGCACAGCAGCAGGCGGCATTGTTGATGCAGCAAGAGGAGCGTGCCAAGCAGGTAAGGCAACGGGCAGCCTGGGCCTGGGCCTTATCAGGGTCCTGAAGGGGGCGTGGAGCCTCAGGGACAGCTGGATTCTGGGGCCAAGGCTTCTGGGACATTCTGGACCAAAGACTAGAACTTAGGCCCTAGGCTTGGAGAGGACACCAGGAAGCAGCGTTGTGGCAGACTGGCCTGTAGGGTATTGGTGCTGATATCAGCTTTTTTTTTTCTTTTTAAAACATTTTTTTAGTTTTCAATTACAGTTGACCTTCAGTATTTTATATTAGTTTCAGGTGTACAGCATAGTGGTTAGATATTTACATAATTAGCTTGTTTTCTTTTTTAAGCAAGGAGATCATTCACTGAAGGAACATGATCTCTTGGAGCAGCAGAAGCGGGTAATGCCCCTCATTCTAACCTCATGGTCCAGTCCATTGGCTGCCACTTCTAGTGCTCAGTGTCCCAAACAAGGTGCACCATTCAAATTTTCTGTGGAGGCTACCTTATCCTCAACTAAATTCCATTATCTCCCAAATAATTCCATCTTTTTGTAGCTGAAGGGTTGGTAAGCTATGAACTGCAGCCTACTTTTTTTTTTTTTTTTTTATGGCCTGCAAGCTAAGAATGGTTGTATATTTTTAAAGGATTGTTAAAAAAAAAAAAAAAAAAGAAAAAAAAAACAACCCCAAGAATATACAACAGAGTCCATACAATGGTCTGTAAAGCCTAAAACATTTACTGTCTGGCCCATTACAGAAAAAGTTTGCTAATCCCTACTAGTGTTACGTGGTATCATTTTAGGTAACTTGGAGAGGACTCTGGACCCATTTAGTCACTTGTATTGGATTTAGACTAAATGTGATAGATACCAGTTAGATAATGATGATACATAAGACATTCAGCTCTGCAGGTGCGTTGTATCCGTTGTTACCTAGTTGGTTACTTGGGAGTATTAGAAAATAAGCATTAACAGCACCAGATATGGAAATATTTATGAAGTACTATTTTTGCCCAGGTTGTGCTAGATCTTAAGGAGTAGATATAAGAAAAGAATTCACTATTTCTTAGAAATAACTTAATCTTTTGGGGAAGAAAACTTACTAAAAAATAGAAGTCAGTATTTAGCTAACTATTAAATTCTCTGCTAGGAATCAGAAGTCTCCTGGAGTTTTTCTTGGTGATATTGCCAGGGGTTTTATGATGAGAGGGCTTCTCCATTTGGAGCAGTAGCCTGCAAGTGTGGGGGTGGCAGGGACAGCAGAAGTAAGTGATATGTGATTGTTCTCCTTGGAACTGTTACCCTGCTGAAAGAGTGCACTTGCCAGGAGCTGCCCACCCAGTGGATTTCCAAGCTGTCTCACCACTTCCTTTTCCCTCTTGTAGGCTGCTGTGTTACTGGAGCAAGAACGGCAGCAGGAGATTGCCAAGATGGGCACCCCAGTCCCTCGGCCCCCACAAGACATGGGCCAAATGGGTGTTCGCACTCCTCTGGGTCCTCGAGGTAAGACCCTGGAAATGGAAGGGCAGTGCAAGGAAGATGATGAGAATTTTATTTATTTAAGTATGTATTACGTGAAAAAGGTGTACGTATCATAAATGTGCTGTTCAGTGAATTTTCATAAACTGAACATACCCATATAGCACCTGGACCAGGAACCAAAACATGACCAGCATGGACCCAGAAGCCCTCTTGGCTCCCTTCTACCCCTTCCCCCTAAGGATAACCATCACCCTGACTTTTGGCAAGGAAGGTAATATTTATAAATAGTGTTTTCTCTCTTTTGACATTGGATTTCTTTCTCCTCTTAGTTGCTGCTCCAGTGGGCCCTACCCCCACTGTTTTGCCCATGGGGGCCCCAGTTCCCCGGCCTCGTGGTCCCCCACCCCCCCCTGGAGATGAGAACAGAGAGGTGAGATTGGTGATTTCTTCCTAGGGACAGGAGAGTGTGGTTTAGAATGGGACTATTTCTGGATTTTTAGAGGAATCTTTGAAAAGATAGGAGGACTTCTGGGGGCGGGGATGGGGGGAGCCCTACTTAGTTCAAATATATTTAGGTAGGACAGGAAGACATTTCTTGGGCAGGGTTCTGGGGTTCACTCTGAGGGATGCTGAGGGATGGTCGAGTCTAGTTGGTGTTGTCCAGTCTGCTGTTTACATCATCTGGCCAGCAGCCACTCTAGTATAAGACGTGGAAATTGGTGGAAAGGGGCACTAATATTACCCCCTCTGCCTGTGTTGTCTCTGGCAGATGGACGACCCCTCTGTGGGCCCCAAGATCCCCCAGGCTTTGGAAAAGATCCTGCAGCTAAAGGAGAGCCGCCAAGAAGAGATGAACTCTCAACAGGGTGAGTATCATGGTGTCCCGAGGGCTGCAAAGACAGAACCTGGAGCAGCTGGGGCCGACTCTGCATTCCTCCATCCTTTTCCTGAGGAGGGTTTCAGAGAGAAACTGGCTCTTGGTAAAGAGGGGTTATGGTGAGCAAGTAACAGGGCAGTGGCCCTGGGACAAGACTGATGGCCACCTTCCCTCCCTTACAGAGGAAGAGGAAATGGAAACAGACACGCGCTCCTCCCTGGGCCAGTCTGCATCAGAGACCGAGGAGGACACAGTGTCCATATCTAAGAAAGAGGTATGTGACGGAGCTGGGTCTGGAAGGAATGGCAGGAGACGGGGCTCGGACCCTCAAATAACTCGCATTCGAAGTGTTCAGTAAGCCGCAGTGTTTTGTGCCAGTTCCTGTCCTAAGCATCTTGGAGATACTTTCCATTCGATTGCCATGAATCCTTTGAGTTCTGAGTATGATGTATGCCTACATTTTACAGCTAATAAACTGAGGTTCTGAGAGGTATAGTCATTTACCTGGAGGCACAAAGCTCAAAATGGCAGAACTTTAGAGTCTGACTTCAAGGCCTCTTTTCTCAGCCTCTTGAGGAAATTGGGGGAGGTTAGAGATTGGGGGCAGGCACGGTGCTTGGATTATCTGACCCAATTGATTTTCCTTGTGTTGGCAGAAAAATCGGAAGCGTCGGAACCGAAAGAAGAAGAAAAAGCCCCAGCGGGTGCGGGCGGCATCATCTGAGAGCTCTGGGGATCGAGAGAAAGAGCCCACCCGCTCTCGTGGCTCTGACTCCCCAGCTGCTGATGTTGAAATTGAGTATGTGACGGAAGAACCTGAAATTTATGAGCCCAATTTCATCTTCTTTAAGAGGATTTTTGAGGCTTTCAAGGTACAAGGAACAGCCCTCTCACGGGGCAGAGCTGAGCAGGGAAGGAGCAGGGAGGGGGAAAGATGGGGTATGGAGGGCACCTTTTCAGTGCTGGATTCAGGAACTAGGGAGGGGCGCACGGCTGGGGTTTCCATGTTGTCTCTCTCCTCAGCTCACCGATGATGTGAAGAAGGAGAAAGAGAAGGAACCAGAGAAACTTGACAAACTGGAGAACTCTGCAGTCCCCAAGAAGAAGGGCTTTGAGGAGGAGCACAAGGACAGTGACGATGATAGCAGCGATGATGAACAGGTGAGGCCCACAGCCTCCCATCAGGGAGACAAGGACTCGGGCGTCCAGTGAGGGGCTGTGGTGAACTTTGGCAGGGGAGAACCCCTTTGGTGGCTTAAGGCTTGGGGTAAGCTTGGCCAGTCTGATTGACGCCTGCGAGTCTTGCTCAAAAAAGATGATTGTTCTGTTCTAGGAAAAGAAGCCAGAAGCCCCCAAGCTGTCTAAGAAGAAGTTGCGCCGAATGAATCGCTTTACTGTGGCTGAACTTAAGCAGGTGAGACCAAGCTGATGCAGCAGGCCCTAGAGCTCCTAGATCCCCAAGGGGCCAGGCTTGCTTTGGCAGGGAGAGCTTCAAAGAAGGCCTGGGTGACTTAGGTATGGGTCCTTTGAGGAAGAGAAAGAAAAAGCTTTAGACTGGACAGGTTGGGGCTTTCTCGAGGCATGTTGCTGTTTTCTAGCTTGTTGCTCGGCCAGACGTTGTGGAGATGCATGATGTGACGGCACAGGACCCCAAGCTCTTGGTCCACCTCAAGGCCACTCGGAATTCTGTGCCCGTGCCCCGCCACTGGTGTTTTAAGCGCAAGTACCTGCAGGGCAAACGAGGCATTGAGAAGCCCCCGTTCGAGCTGCCAGACTTCATCAAACGCACAGGCATCCAGGAGATGCGGGAGGCCCTGCAGGAGAAGGTGAGGGGCTCAGCTCTGCCTGTGGGGGAACCATGTCCTTCATGGCAGCCTGCTTCAGAACCAGGATCTGGTTCCCAGAACCCACCTACTTGTTAGTCCGATCATCCCTTCTCCAGTTCCGAAGTCAGCACTGCATGTGACACATGGCAGGAAGGGCGGTCCTCACCTCTGCTTAGAGCTAGTTCTCCTGCTCCACCCGGAGACTTTGGGCTCTCAGTGGCTCCATTTCCCCCTTGTTTCCTGGTCTCATCCCCTCTGCCTGCACTTTGCCGGCTCTCTGTGATCTGCACACGCAGTTCCCTTTCCCTGCAGGTTGCTCCGGCTGTGACTAGTTCTCTGTCCCCAGTGTGAGTCTGATGCACTTTGTGGCTAGTGATTCATGGTGGTTGTGTGACTTCTTTTTTTTTTTTTTTTTTTATTTTGCGGAGGACATTGCTTCACTGGCCCATGTTGGTATCATCATTGCGCTCTTCCCGGATGAGGCCCATCGGTCGCTTGCCTCTGGATGGTTACTCATCGCGGCTCTTGGCAGCTCACGCTGGCTGCCGGCCGCTCACTGTAGCCTATGGCAGCCCACTGCAGCAGGGGCTGCAGCCTACACTATTGCTGGGGCTCGCAGCCCAGCTCCAGGTGGAGCTGTTGTTAGCTGTAGAGGGCAGTGTCACTGGCCCTCATATGTGGGATCCGAACTGGGGCCGCTGGCGTCCCAAGCCAGCTCTTAACCAATGCGCCACCCGGCCGGCCCGGTTGTGTGGCTTCTTAAGTTCAAAATTTTTAATAAGTTACTGTACATGTCATATAAAAATTCAGGAGGTTCAAAAGTACACGGTGAAAACTGCCTCCCAGTGATGCTCCAGTCCCCCAGCTCCCCCCTTTTATGTCCTGTCTTCTGCTGTTCTCCACAGGAAGAACAGAAAACCATGAAGTCAAAAATGCGAGAGAAGGTTCGGCCCAAGATGGGGAAGATTGACATTGACTATCAGAAACTGCATGATGCCTTCTTCAAGTGGCAGACCAAGCCAAAGCTGACCATCCACGGGGACCTATACTACGAGGTTGGGGAGCAGGGCTGGGTCTTCCATCACGGTTGTATAACTCTTGGTTGGAAAGGCTTTCGAAGCTGGTGCAGTGGCTGCTCCCTTCAGCCTCAGAGTTGTTCGTTGACTCTCCTTGAGTGAATATGAAATCTTCAAATGAGATGGTTTTCTGGAGAGGTGAAAACCGTCTTTGAAGTCATAATTGTTTGATTTAGGGACATGGATACAAGGGGCAGATGCTTTTAGGAAACAATAATGAGCGTAGGAACAAGACTTTTCCCCCACCCGATCCTTAAGATATTAATGACCATGATATTGTAGAACTTTTGAGGCAGAAGGATCCTGGCGGTCATCCTGTTGAATGCTGTTATTTTACAGATGAAGAAGCAGGTCCTGAGTTTGGCCATGTTCTCTTTAATTTTTTCTTTCTTGGCCATGTTCTCATAGTGGGTTAATGATGGCCAGGAGTCTTACCTTTCCTCTCCTTCCTGGCCTTTATTCCTTTCCCTATTTAGTCAGGGAAAGCAGCAATGAGAATAAGAGTGGGAACTAGGCAACCTTCAGAGGGGTTGTGTATCTGATGTGGATTGGGACTTCTCATCTTTGTTCTCCTGTCCCCTTGCCATTGAGCTCCCAATGTGTCTGGTGTCTACAATACAGCGTGCTCTACTTTTTCCTCAGGGGAAGGAGTTTGAGACACGACTGAAGGAGAAGAAGCCCGGAGATCTGTCTGATGAGCTAAGGATTTCGTTGGGGATGCCAGTAGGACCAGTGAGTGCCAGTTACCTGACTGGGGAAGCAGAAAAGAGGGTGGGAATTGGAGCGGAAGGGAGACAAAAGGATAGGGCTGGGCAGATGGCATCCTGTTCTCCTTTTCCTGCAGAATGCTCACAAGGTCCCTCCTCCGTGGCTGATTGCCATGCAGCGATATGGACCACCCCCGTCGTACCCGAACTTGAAAATCCCCGGGCTGAACTCACCCATCCCTGAGGTGAGCACTGTCTTTTCTTTCATTCTTAGCTGACTGCTTTTAACTAGAGGCTGACCTTTTTTTTCCTTTTTTCATTTTACCATGTGTCTCTTACAATAAATACTAGGCTTTGTTTTTTAAAAACCTGACGTGCTCTTATAAAATGGTCAATACAAAGATCAAAACAAATCACCCACAATCTAACCACTCAGAAATAACCAGATTTAACATGCGATGAATGTGTTTCCAGATCTCTCTCTCTGGTATATACATAGATGAACAGACAAATAATTTTATGTCAGTAATGACATTAAATTTATTCTTATTTTTAAATAAAAAGCATTACATTAAAATTAACAGGCAACAAAGTGAAATGAAAAAGAAGTTAATGGTTAAGCTTCAGAATTTCTGTCCCTTAAGAGAAATAGGTTCTAAAAGCTTTCCAAAGGTTAGGAAAAAATCAATAAGAAGTCTAAGTCATGTTTCTTAAAGTACACGTTTCAGTTTCAGACAGTACGGACTCTACCATGAAAGTGGAGTCTATTTACATGCTTTCTCTCTCATCTCCCCATCCTGTTACCTCCGGGTTTTTATTGCTTATTACTTTTGCTCTGTAACATTTAATTCTCTGAAATCATAATTTCCTGAGTTCCCAAGGGTTAGTTCTGAACTTTGGAGCGTGACTTTTTTCTAGGGCTTCAGCATTTCTTTTGGAGCTTAGTGGGACTGACTCTCATTCCCTCTTTTGCAGAGCTGTTCCTTTGGGTACCATGCTGGTGGTTGGGGCAAGCCTCCAGTGGATGAGACCGGGAAACCCCTCTATGGGGATGTGTTTGGAACCAATGCTGCTGAATTTCAGGTATGGGCCGTGGTTGGCAAGCTCGATCTTACTTAAGGTCATGAAGTTTAGAGATAGTTGGTATAGAGTTTCTTAATGATCAAGGAACTGGGTGTTATGAATTTTCAAAGTCTAAAAAAGGGTATGTATTTTTCTGGGCTGTGAGGCCAGCCCCTGACTAGAATATGAGCTCTTTGTGGGCAGAGATTGTGTACTCTTATATCAGTATCAGTTTCCGTTTACAAAAGTGTGACACCTAATAGGTACTTAATAAACAGTTGTTGAATGAATGAATAATCTCTTTCAGACCAAGACTGAGGAAGAAGAGATTGATCGGACCCCTTGGGGGGAGCTGGAGCCATCTGATGAAGAGTCTTCAGAAGAAGAGGAAGAGGAGGAAAGTGATGAAGAAAAGCCAGATGAGACAGGCTTTATTACCCCTGCAGACAGGTGGGGGAAGCAGTCTGCCTCTCTGAAGCGGCCTGTCTTTGGGGGCCTTCTCTTTACTCCAAGGCTTGTTCCTCTCTCCACAGTGGCCTCATCACCCCTGGAGGGTTCTCGTCAGTGCCAGCTGGAATGGAGACCCCTGAACTCATTGAGCTGAGGAAGAAAAAGATTGAGGAGGCGATGGATGGGTGAGAGAACTAGGCAGGGCCGAGAGGGGAGGACTTCCTCTTCCCTTTGGCCTCTAGGTTGACTGGCTGACTTTTGTCCCCGCCTCCCCCCTTTTTAACAATTATTGCACACCAACTCTGAGTCAGGCACTGTTCTAGGCAATGGGGAGTCAGTAGTGAAAAAGGCATCAGAGAACAAGATCATTTCAGATGTGGATAGGACGGGGAAGCCAAGGAAACTGGGTAATGGGATGTAGAGGGTTTGGGTGATGGGAAGGTCTCGCTCAGGAGGAAGGATTTGAGCTGAGAGCTGAATGTTAGGAAAGAGTCAGCTACAGGATGACGTGGGGCGTAAGGAACTGTGAGTGGCACAGCCTACAGGCTCTGGACAGGCGTGGGATTTGCACAGTCATGCATTTTGAAGCTCTATTATTAGGTATATAAACCTGTGGGATTGTTAAGTCTTCTTGACAAATTGACCCTTTTTTCATGTGAGGATCTTCTCTGTTCTGTTCTTTGTTCCCTTTTCCCCACTTTTGGGGATTAAATTGAACATTTTTTTATGATTCTGTTTTATCTCCTTTGTTGAATTATTAACTGTAAGTCTTTGTTTTATTATTTTGGTGGTTGCTTTACGGTTTAGAATATCCGTCTTTATCACAATCTACTTTCAAGTAATATTATACTTCCAGATAGTATTAAGAACCTTACAAATTGTATTTGCATTTCTTTCCTCCTGACTTTTGCACTCTTCTCATACATTTTACTTTTACATATGTTATAAATCCTACACTATGTGGTTATCTGTTTTATTTCAATGGTTAGATATCTTTTAGAGAGATTTAAATCATAAGAATTATATATTAACCTACACAATGACCATTTCTAGTGTTCTTTCATTTCTTTGTGTATATCTAGGTTTCTGTCTGGTGTCATTTTCTTCCTGCCTGAAAATCTTCCTTCAGCATTTCTTGTTGTGGCTCTGCTGATCATTCTTTTAGCTTTTGCTGTCTTTTTGGCCTTTCTTTTTGAAGGATTTTTGTCAGGTACAAGATTCTAGATTGAGAGTGTTTTTTTCTTTAAAGTACTTCAAAGATGTTACTAGTTAGTGTCTTTCTTTCATTGTTTCTGAGGAGAAATCTGTCTTCATCCTTCTTTTGTTTTTCTATACATATGTATCATTTTTCTCTAGCTGCTTTTAAGATTTTATCTTTGTTTTGAACAATTTGATTATGCTGTGCAGTGTAGGGCAGTGTATTGGTGTAGTTTTCTTCATGTTTCCTTGCTGGAAGTTAATTGAGCATCTTGAATCTGGATTTATAGTTTTTATTGATTTTGGAAAAATTGTGGCTATTCTCCAAATTTATACATATTTTTTGTTCTCTTTGTCCTCTCCTTTGGGAATTCCAATTATACATTAGGTCTCTTAAAGTTGTCCTGCTCACTGATGCTCTGTTCATTTAAAATGTCTCTTTTCTCTTTTTATTTCATTTTAGAAAATCTCTGTTCCTATGTTTGCTTATATAGTGCCTGCAATTTCTAATCTGACCTTGTCCCATCCAATGTGGTTTCCATCTCTGAGCAGTGTGACTTGGGTCTGATATCTTGTATGTCTCTTGTTTAACTTTTTGGAACATATAGAATGCAGTTATAACATTTTAATGTACTTGCCTGCTAATGCCAACATCTTGCCAGTTCTGGGTTGATTTAAGTTGATTCTTTTCCTCATTACGGATTTAATTCTCCTGCTTCTTTGCATGCCTGTTAATTTTTGATTGGATACCAGACTTTGTGAAATGTACCTTGTTAGGTCTTAGATACTTTTGTATTCCTGTAAATCTTTAGCTTTGTTCAGGGATACAGTTAAGGTACCTGGGAACAGTAAGGTTCTTTTAGTTCTTGCTTGTCAGGTTCCTTAGGACAGAAGCAGTGCTCACTCAGTCCTTTCCACTACTGAGGCACAAGGTGCCCTGTATCCTCTACCCAGTGCCCTGTTAATCAGGTTTTTCAGTCAGCCTAGTAGGACTAGGCACTATTCCCAGTCTCGAGTGGCAGGTCCTGTTATCACTAATCCTTTCAGGTGGTTCTCTCCCTGGCCTGTGTAGTTTCCTCATATGCAGTACTCACCTGAGTACTTGTGGAGGGACCCTCTGCAGGTCTCCAGAGTTCTTGAGTCTTTGGGCTGCTTTCTCTTCTCCATATCCGGTCCTGTGATCTCTAGCCACCTTGGTCTCCCTGCACTTTCAGCTTCAGCCCTTCAACTCGTGGTGCCCTCTGGGTTCTGTGTGGGTTATTCCTTATTCTGTGATCTGCAGACTCGCTGTGCAGCAGGATGGGCAATTCACAGCATTGGTTACCTGTCTCAGGAATCCCTATCCTTCGTTGCCCCATGTCCAGTGACTTGAAAACCACTGTTTCATCTATATTGCCCCTTTTTTTGGTTGTTTCTGTAGTCCATAATGCTTCTCATCTGGGAGCAGAAGTCTTTTAAGTTCTGCATATTCAAGAAAGAAGAGTAAAGGGGATTGTGGCTGAGTATAGTCAGCAGGAATTGGTTAAGGGGCCCGATTATGAACCCCTTAGGTCATGTAAAGAGCTTGGATGTGATTCAGATGATGAGCAGAAGCCTCAGTGGGTTTTGAGCAAAGGAAGGACAGATCTGAATTCTGTTTTAAGGCGTTTGCTCTGACTACTGTGTGAGATAGATTGTCACCTCTTCCAGGGGGAGAGGTGGGGAGAAGGATGAAACCACGTCTGGGTTGATATTGGTCGATTTCTCTTGTGTTTCGAGTGGAAATCCTTGAAATAAGTGGTGAGACTGGCTGTGGATGGCTGTTGCACCAATGTGGAATGGCTGAGAGTTTGAGTTACATTAGAACTCCAAGTACAACTTTGGGCAGGAACTGCTGTAGCCTCTTCCCTCCTGCCAGCTTCTCTACCAGAGATCCTGTGGCAACTTGCAGCCTCTGACCCCTAGCTTTTCTTTATGTGTGGGAATCTTGATCTCTGATGCTCTGATCCCCTTAATTCAATCTTTCTTCTCCTTCTGGGCCTGTATTCCCTGGAATCAGCACCGACCCAGTACTCAACCTCTCATGGGGCTCCATGACCTGCAGAGGCAGCTTGGGCATCATTTCCCCCCCTGGGTGTTTCAGAATATCTCCATGGAGCTGGGTGGAAGTATTGTCCATGTTCCTTTTGGGCTTGACCCCCTTTGTCCTTTGCAGAAGCGAGACGCCTCAGCTGTTCACTGTGTTACCAGAGAAAAGAACGGCCACCGTTGGGGGAGCCATAATGGGATCCACCCACATCTATGATATGTCCACGGTGAGCAGTTGGAGAATACTGCTTTGGGGGGGCTGGCAAGGGGACAGAAGCTAGGGCTGCTGAGCCCCTCTTTGGAAATGACCAGGCTTTGATCTTCTTCTAGGTTATGAGCCGGAAGGGCCCAGCCCCCGAGCTACAAGGTGTGGAAGTGGCCCTGGCACCTGAAGAGTTGGAGTTGGACCCCATGGCCATGACTCAGAAGTATGAGGAGCATGTGCGGGAGCAGCAGGCACAAGTGGAGAAGGAAGACTTTAGTGACATGGTGGCTGAACATGCTGCCAAACAGAAGGTAGGAGTTCACACCAGAACTCCCCGCTGGGGAGGGGGAGCCAGGGACCTAGGCCTTCTTTTTCAGTGGAGTGGTGTCATCTAGTGGTGAAAGTGAGGGAGGATTCTGCCTGCTGCCCTGAGTTCCTTTGGGGGGGGCGGGCAAAGTGGGGTGGGAGAGAACCTTAAAAATGCGCCGGTGGGTTGCCCTCTGTAAGGATGACACTGAGGCCCTGGGAGGGGAAGGAACTCATGCAAGTCTGAGAATCCAGTTTCAGTGCTTTGTCCACAGACACATGTGGCTGTGTCAGGCTGCCCACTGTTGTTTTGGGGATCATTGGGTTGTTTAACCTGTTTCTCTTTCTCTCTTTCAGCAAAAGAAACGGAAAGCTCAGCCCCAGGACAGCCGTGGGGGCAGCAAGAAATACAAAGAGTTCAAATTTTAGGTCCCCCTCACACACCCAGCCCTCCTTTAGGCCCTCTGCCTGGACGCCTGGGCTTCACACGTGGGTCCCTGAGAGCCAGCTCTCCCACATTCCCAAGGGCTTGTCATTTCATGTTCTTATTTTAGATGTGTTTTGTAAATAAAGCTGCTTCCCAAGGAAAGAGATGAATATGTAACACTCCTGATCTTCCCTTGTCTCCATTGAGTCTCCTTCTGCAAAAGGACTAAAACAGCTTTTTCCTACACCTTCTGGGCTGCCCCTGTGACCAGGGGCATGCACCTGGAGTAGGTGATACGGTTGAGTCTGGTGATGAAGCCAAAGCCGTTCAGAACCTGTGTTTTACCACTGCTTGCCTGCCTTTGTAGGAAGGCTCTTTGGGGAAGTACCTGAGGGCTTGGTTTGACCTTACTACTTTGTCCTTGGGGACTAAAAATAGCCAGCTTAGCGCCCTGGCTGGGCTGAGGAAGTACAGTGGGCTTGGGAAGTAGGCCAGGTCAGGCCTTCCTAATAGACCTTGTGGCCAGAAGAGTCCAAGCCCTTCTCGGGGAGAGAACATAGCTGAAAATCTAAATTGTCCTGCATCTCTGTGAGCCCTTGGGTGGTTTCAATCAACCAGTCTCCATGCTTTGTTCTGTGTGTGTAGGGGGAGGGGAGGCTTGATTTCTCCAGGATCTACTTTGGGGAGAAGTCTTCCTGACAGTCTAGACTAGGCTGGACAGCTGGGTCCAAAAGGCATTTACTGAGCGCTGGGAAGATCCAGTGACATGTGCTTTAACACGGGTAATGGTGTAAGTGCACCAATTGAGGTGTCAGTGTGCAGGAGGCTTCAAGATGGTTTTTGGAAGGGGCAGTGTGGGAGATTCCACAGAGGATGTGTCAGTTGAACTACGCTTGGGGAGGAATAAATAGAATTTTAGACACTTTGTAAGTGAAGACGCAGAAAAACATTCCAAGTGGAAGAAATTGAGGGCAGGGATGGCGGGCTGGGGACTCTAATGGTCCTTTGGGAGAGGGGGACTACAGGGACAGAAAAAGGTACTGTCTGGATGGGCCAGGGCTTAGCTTTATAATTAGCCCGTGCCAAGGGCCTTTTGGACTCTAGGTCCCTGAGGCCCCCCCCAGCCTACACTGGAGAGAAGCAGGGCCAGAAACTTCATGGCACTTGGGCACCCATGGCAGTGAGTGGCGAAGAAACCCCGGGGCTGCAGGGTGGGGGCCAGGTCCACGATCCGAAAGCGAGCTAGGACCGGCAGTGGGTCGTGCAGCCCTGAGGGAAGCGAGGCGCGCTCCCGCGGCAGCCCTCTCCAGGCCGGGGCCGCGCCCCGGAAAAGCGGGGTTTCCGCTGGCCGGGACGCAGCTGCCGTAAGGACGACGGGGGAGGGGAAGAAGGCAGCAATTCGCGCGGCGTATTTGAGGGGAGGAGTCAGCCGAGCACGCGCGGGCCGCAGACCCCTCTCCGAAGGAGGGGTGCGCGCCCACAGGCCCACCGGGACCGCGAGCGCGAGCCCGGGCCCCGCCCCTTGGCGCTGGGTGGGGCCGGCGCGAGCACGGGCTCCCCGCCCTCTTTCCCGGGCACGCCCACCCAGTGTCTTGGAGGCGCGAGCCGCGGAAGGCAGCGGCGGGGGAGCGCGAGGACCGCGCGTCGCGAGGGCCGCGCCTGCGTGCAGCTTCTCGCTAGCTCGCTCGCGCGCTCCGGCGGGCGGGCTGAGGAGACGAGTCCCAGACCTCGCCGCCGCCGCCGCCGCCGGGGGAGAAGCCCGGGAGTCCGCTTGGCGTCGCCTCGATCCCGCTAACGCCCGCGCGCCTCACCCCCGGCCGGGCCATGGCGGAGCGCGGAGGGACAGGCGGTGGTCCCGGGGGCGCCGGGGGTGGCAGCGGCCAGCGGGGCTCTGGGGTCGCCCAGTCCCCGCAGCAGCAGCCAACGCCGCAGCAGCCAACGCCGCAGCAGCCAACGCCCCCCAAGCTGGCCCAGGCCACCTCGTCGTCCTCGTCCACCTCAGCGGCGGCCGCCGCCTCCTCCTCCTCCTCGTCCACCTCCACTTCCATGGCCGTCGCGGTGGCCTCAGGCTCCGCGCCTCCCGGCGGCGCGGGTCCAGGCCGCACACCCGCCCCCGTGCAGATGAACCTGTACGCCACCTGGGAGGTGGACCGGAGCTCGTCCAGCTGCGTGCCGAGGTGAGCGGCGGGCGGGGGGCCGGGCTCTCGGGGGCGCCCGGCTGCGGCTGTGACAAGCCCCCGCCTTCCCCTTCCATTCTGTCCCATCTCCCAAGGGGACTCCTCCTCCTCCCTCGGTTCCCCCCGGCTGCGGGGCCTGGCCCCCGCCTGGCCTCCCAGGACTCCTCCTCTGCGGGGACCCCGCCCTCTCCTGGCCCCCGCACCTTCGGCCTGTGGCCAGGACCACCCTCTTCCCCTCCCCATGCGGGGCCTTCTGGATTTTCAGCCCGGGGCCTTCTCGTTGAGCTGACCGATTCCGGCCTTCCTGACGGTCAGTTTCCCCGCATAAGTCACAGACTCTTCTCCCTGCCTTGCCGGCGCCCGTGGGCTGTACATATGTTGCATAGATCTCTCTTGATATTATTATTTCCCAATATACTCAGCATGTGCCAAACTCGGCTGTCACCTTCTGCCAGGCGAAGCCCATATAGAAACCCTTGGGGCTGTAGTTAGTCGTCAGTACACATGTTAATTTGTACTTCAAACCACACACATTCTGTCTTGGCCTCTATGCTCTTGTAGAAGTCCTAGATTGTGTGTCTTCAAGTGCATTTTTCCTTTGCTCCTTCCTTCCCAGTAACTGGTCACAAATTCACCAGTCCTGCTGGGCTACATAAAATTACTGCCTTGTTCTTAATCTCAATCCGTTCCTGTCTGTTGGAACCATCTGGGGACTTTCCTTCCATTGGTAAAATTTCCCGTGTTTGGGATATTTTCTGTTTCTGTGTTGGTAAGGCCGTCTTTTTTTCAAGTCTTTGGGGACAGTGTGCAGTCTCTTACAATTTACCCCTAGAGTAGACCCTGGAGCTGGTCTTGCCCAGTGAGCCCAGAGAAATGCCTGGAGGTGATCTTTTTGTCACCTCTGCCCTCTGAGTTGATTCTGTTGTCTTCGACTCTGGGGCTCACTTTTTATTATGTTAGCCCAGCTTTGGGCAGACGGATGTTAGGGAGTTAGGGAGCATTGTCTGGTTCCACCCTCAATTCTATCTATTTTTCTTTTTTCTCCCTTTATTTTGGATTATTTGGATTATTTATTTGGATTATTTCATGCATGCAAAGTATCAATCTATCTATTTACCTATATCCATCCTGGATAGGCTATTAAAAAAATGATGGGCAATACATCTCTATACTTCTTAACCTGACTCAGGCTAAACAATAGAGCAATACTGATTATGTCGAAGCCCTCAGGATGCTCCCTCCTGATCACATCCCCTTCTTCCCCCACAAAGGTAAACACTGTTTTGAATTGTGTGTTTATATTTTCCTTGTCTTTTTTTTTTTTTTTGAGGGCAGTGTCACTGGCCCTCATATGTGGGACCGAACCGGGGCTGCTGGCTTCCAAGGCCAGCGCTTAACCACTGCGCCACTCGGCCAGCCCCCTTCCTTGTCTTTTAAAACTAGTTTCATTACATATGTGCATCTGTAAACAATAATTAATTTTTTTTGTAGTTTATGGAAATGCTGTCATATTGTATGTGTTCTGTGACCTATTTTAGTGTGGATTTTCTTTTTTTATAAAGATTTTATTGGGGAATTGGGGTAGGGGAACAGCTTTGGGGAATTGGGGAAGGGGAACAGACAAGTTGCTGTCTTTTTGTTCTTCAGTCTGGTTGCGGAGAACAACATCGCTTCACTGGCCCATGTTGGTATCATCATTGTGTTCTTCCTGGATGAGGCAGATCTGTCGCCGGCCTCTGGATGGTCGCTCACCATGGCTATTGGCAGCTCACGCTGGCTGCCGGCCACTCACTGTAGCTTATGGTAGCCCACTGCAGCAGGGGCTGCAGCCCACACCATCGCCGGGGCTCGAACAGCCCAGCTCCAGGTGGAGCTTTTGTAGCTGTAGAAGGCAGTGTCACTGGCCCTCATATGTGGGATCCGAACTGGGGCAGCTGGCATCCCAAAACCAGCTCTTAACCAATGCGCCACTTGGCCGGCTAGGGTTTTCTATTTTTTAATTTAACATTGAGTTTGTGAGAATCATCACTTGCTATAAGTTGTATGGTAGTTGTAGCTTAAATATTTTCACTAATGGATAGAATTTCATTGTAGGGCTATGTCATAATTCTCCTTTTGATGAACATTTGGGTTGTTTCCTCTTTGTTAACCTGAACAATCATGCTGTAAATATTTTTGTCCAGGACTCCTGGTGCTCACTGCAAAAGTTTTTCGATTGTGCTTATATATATGGGTGGAATTGCTGTTTGCAGGGTATACATCTAGAACTTTTTAAGATAATTTTAGGTTGCTTTTCATTCCTCCCACCCGCCTTTTACTCTTCACGTCCTTTGTGTTTCAACATACACTTCACTGACTTACACTTTTCTTTTCTTCTGTCCTTCCTTTAGGGTTATCAGGAACCTCTTAGTTTAGTTTGCTTTGGCCAGCGCCCTAGTACAACACCAAACTCAACTGAGTGTTTAGTATGTGATGCTGTTCCTCCTCTCTTGATCCTGAGCAGGCACCTCTCTTTTATTATAGGTTCATCTCTAGCTGAAGTATTCTAATCTACCTCTTTCAAACATAAAAGCACTGTGCACCTTCCCACATGGCTCCAGTGTTCGTAACATATGCTTGCCCATTCTTCCTTCACATCTGTCACGTGTTTGATTGATGACATTTGGGCAGCTGCCTTCTCTAGCTTGTTAGATTGAAAAGACATGAGTGAACTGGCAGGAAGCTGCTGTGCAACCTAGGGGGATAAATAAAATCACTGATTGCTGGTTGATTTTTGGTTTCTCATTAGTCACTGAAAAGTCCACGTAATAAATTATTAGCTCAGGAAATAGCCAGGCATCCTGATCAAATCAGTTATTATTATATTAACTTGGTGTGAGGCTTAGGCTAGCCTGTTTTCACCTGCGGGAGCATGCATGCAGTGTGTCATGTCTACTGACCAACCCTTGAGATTGTCAGCTGTCCTGCTCTGACTTTGTTTTTCAGCTGTCACCCCTGTGCCTCCCAGCTCCTTGTGGAACACTTGTGCTCTTTGGAGCATGCTGTTTTATCTGCAGGGTGGAAAATAACACCCTGTGAAGAGAAAATGGCCTGTTATTGGCCCTTTGAATTATCAGAGTCATCTGGTTAATTTGAGGTCTCCTTGGCGTACTTGTTCATGTTTAGAATATATTGGCAGAGTGCACTCTGTACACAGCATTTTGTATGTAGTCTAGTATTAGCATTGTCTCGTGTAACTCAAATGAAACCCAAACATCTGAGATATATACACTTAAATGTAAACGTGATTGTGGATATGCAGTTATCTATACATAACAGTGTTGTGGGATTCGGTTTCTTTCTTTCTTTCTGTCTTTTCTTTCTTTTCTTTTCTTTCTTTCTTTCTTTGTTTTTCAGGGCAGTGTCACTGGCCCTCATATGTGGGACCTGAACCTGGGCCCTGGCATTCCAAGCCAGCTCTTAACCACTCCACTCGGCTGGCCCATGGGATTCGGTCTCTTGAAATGTGACCCTCTACCTAGTGCAGAGAAGAGAGTTGAAAAGTCAGGTGGTAGGGAGGTCATGCTCCTTTTCTTGATCCTTATAGAAATCTAATTTTCTTTAGAAAAAAATCCCTTTCCTTTTATTAGATATTTAAATAAAGATAGCATTGTCCTCATTCCCCAGGTATGTGGTCTTATTAACATCCACTAAATTCCCTCAGAACTTAGTGACCTTTTAAAACTTTTTATGGATGAAGAGTATATATACATGTATATAGTTGGCTTTAAAATAACTAAGGGCCCGCTGAGTGGCGCGGTGGTTAAGCGCTGGCTTGGGAAGCCATTCGCCCCGGTTTGGGTCCCACATATGAGCGCCAATGACACTGGCCTCAAAAAAAACCGAAAAAGACCAACTAATTCTATTCATTGCCATTTTACCAGCATTTTTTTTTCAATAAAGAGATAAATACATGCCTATGATTAGAAGTTCTAGTAGTACAGAGAAATGGAAATTGTAAGGAAAAAGCCCCAGTTCTTTCTCTGTTCTTACTCCCCAGAGGTAATCACTGGGAAATACAGTTGACTTTTATGATTCTATTACGAGCCGGCAGGTCTGTTCCTTTATGAAATTCCCAGCTTTCGAAGTTGGCATTGTTTCCCCTCCATACGAAGTAGTACCTTCTCTGCTATTCCGTGGTGTGGACAGTGGTGTGGCTCCATTGTAGGCACCAGGTGGCATGTTGCTTGATGTTACAGAAAGGGTTTTAGAGTCTCATTATCGATCCCTTCCCTTAGGTCTTTGTATGGTGAGGTTTTCCCTCACCAAAAAGAGGTTTTCCCTACTTTTGAATTGCTTAAGTAGGAGAGGCAGAAAAATGATTAAATTTCACAAGTGTACAACATTTCTTCAGTGGTGTAAAACTGATTATTAGGAGACAAAATGCGCTCTGCTGTATCACTCACGAACTAGATCATATTTGTCTTTGAGTACAAAGCACATTTACATATTCTTATCTGTATGTGTACTTAGGCAGGGAGTTCAGTAATTATCATCACATCTCTTCTTAGACCACATTAAAAAAAAGTGAGTGCTGAAGTTAAGCCTTACTGGACAAGTGTCACAGCCGAAGGAGGTGGCCTTGGCTAAGTCGGCGTGGCTGGCCTGTCATAGATGTGTTTCATGAAGACACTTGAGGGCAGTTGCCCCTCTAACCACAAAAGCACGTGGCAAGCTAGGACATATTGCTCTGTTTTCTATTGTGTACTAGGGCAAACTCTTTCACACCTTAGTTTTTTTTCATCCATGATGGGGAATACTTTTACTTATGGTCCATTCTAAGATATGGGTAAAATAAATATTAAATAAGACCTATAGATAGATCCCAAGGAGAAAGTACTTAAATGATAGATTTAAAGTAAATGTAATTGATCAAATAAGAGAGATCTGGTGAAATTTCTATTATTTCCCCAGCATTAAAAAGTCTTAAAAGCATATTTGTACCTTAGAAGATTTGAATTTCACATTGTGAGTGTTGTAATAGAATATCCTCTCTGGCGGGGTAATATTATCCATCGTCCCTGTGGAAGCTCAGATTCCTTAAGGCAGAAAGAATGACTTTCACAGAGTCCGTTTTACATGTATTGATTTACAGATCTTTTGGCCACATTAGTGGTTTTGTGATTTCTTTTTAAACTAGTTTTCCAGTTTCTTAGCTGAGCCAGTAAATTGCCACTGTTACTGTTAGTGTTTACCTCAGTAAGCTCGAGGGACGAGGGACGTGCAGGTCAGAAAATGTTTGGGCTGCGTCTTTTCACTACTTCACCCCAGGAGGCCTTGTCCTGTTTTGGCCCGAGTTTGAAGGCTCAGTGGGTCCTCTGAAATTTGCAGTCGGCTTGGCTTGTATCCTTGGCGCCACGTTCTGGGAGTACTTTGGGAGACCAGGGTAGCTATGGGAATGATTGCAAGAGCTGCTGTTTTTCCAGCATGGGTTCCGAGTGGTATTATGGGCTCTTAAGAAAAGACAGAATTTAAAGTTGATCGTAGAATGTCTTTCAGAGGCCCATTGAGCTGAAATTGAGCAAGGTGATTTTGTTCTAGATTGGCAAGCACTGATAAAATCCTCCCTTCCCTAGGCCTAGTTAGAAGAATAACCAGCATAACTTCTGAGGGTTTTAGAGAACCAAGATGTTGTGTGTAGGAACCATCTCTATAGAGTGTTTCCCTCTTACTGCCATCCATAGTGCAATTGTCTGGTCGAAAGCCTGCTGCACCTGCGTTCCCTTTTATCTTATTACAAACCAAAAGATACCTGTAGTCACAGCCCAGGGAGCCACTTAGGTAGACCTGTACCTGGCCTCCGCCTTTGGTAACACAGTAGAGGAGGCCAGTAAATGATGATATATTGTTACTTAGCTTATGTATTTTGTAGAAAACACTTCCTTAAAACATTTCATTTGATGTTCAATTATGTCTTAAGGTCATAAGCTATTTTATCTGTAAAGCTGTGCTGTCCAGTACAGTAGCCACTAACCGCATGTGGCTATTAAAATTGAATAAAATTGAAAATTCTCTTTCTTAGTTGCACTAGCCACATTTTATGTCAACTAGTCACATGTGGCTAGTGGCTTCCAGGTTGATCAGGGCAGATGGAAAACATTTCTAGGACCACAGAAAGTTCTATTCGTTTTAGAAAGACAATTGCCTAAGTGGCATTTTTAGTATTAATATTTGTGGTTTCTCCTTATTCATTTAGTTAAACTGAATACTTTTTATCATTTTCCAAATTATTTTAAAATGCCCCTTTCTTTGCTAGTTCAAAGGTACATTAGTTTTCTTTTGTTTTCTTTTGTTTTGAGCTTTAAACATTGTTATCTTCTAGTCTGCTCACTTCTTCCTGGAGGGAATTTACTTCCTGGTGACTCACTGCCATTGGTTTCCCACAGTTTTAGGTCTCAGTCAATATCTGTTGAGAAAACCGCCTGGAGACATTAACTTCAAAATGGTGTTTAGATGGTAGGATTGTGTGATATTAATTTTTGTCTTTATATGTTATTTGGTGATTTCTAGACTTTCTACAATAAACATGTATTATAGAAAAGACCAGTTTAAAAAATATATATTTAAAAGTACTTTTTTTTTTTTTTAAAGATGTTATTGGGGAGTTGGGGGAGGGGAACAGCATTGGGGAATCGGGGAAGGGGAACAGACAAGTTGCTGCCTTTTTGTTCTTCAGTCTAGTTGCGGAGGACGTTGCTTCACTGGCCCATGTTGGTATCGTCATTCCATTCTTCCCGGATGAAGCAGATTGGTCGTCGGCCAATGGATGGTCGCTCGCCGTGGCTATTGGCCGCTCACGCTGGCTGCCAGCCGCTCACGCTGGCTGCCGGCCACTCACTGTAGCCTATGGCAGCCCACTGCAGCAGGGGCTGCAGCCTACACTGTCTCCGGGGCTTGCACAGCCCAGCTCCAGGTGTTAGCTGTAGAGGGTAGTGTCACTGGCCCTCATATGTGGGATCTGAACCGGGGCTGCTGGCGTCCCCAAACCAAGGTGCCACTCGGCTGGCCCTTAAAAGTACTTATTGACCCTACTTGATTGTACACCTCAAAGGAGAGAACATTACAAATTTTGTATCACAGTAAAGCTATGGATAAAGACATGAGGGACTAAAGTTTTACTCCACTCATTACCTTCCTTTATTAGTTGTAGAGTTGCTTGTTCATTTTTATTGATAGCAAAATAGTGACTGGCGACTGTTCTATTTTTTTTTTTTTTTTGAGGGCCGTGTCACTGGCCCTCATATGTGGGACACGAACCGGGGCCACTGGCTTCCCAAACCAGTGCTTAACCAACACGCCACTGGGCCGGCTCCGACTGGCTACTGGTTCTAGACCACTGTTTCCTCATGAGTGGATGGTGAGGCACAGGTGATAAAGTAGTATTGATAATGACACATTTCTTTCTTTCATATTTTTGGCTAGATTCTTTTAGACTGTAATGTTTTTAAAATATACTAACGGCCAGAATATCTTGAGTTTAGTTCCAGCTTCCAGTGTTTCTGACCCTGAATACCTTTCTTCCTCTGTTTTCTGTGGGAATCGTGATCCTGTGAACTTCCAGGTAAACCTGTGTTTCATGCTTTTAGCACTTTTAGTCCTGTAAACATAGACACCAGGTAATATCCGTAGATTATTCTGGCAAAAAAATTTTAGAACTGTGACATGCATCTTAGAAATTACACTATGAGTAATTTACCTTGTATGGCTTTGTTCTTTTTGTTTTGTTTTGTTTTTTTAGTGACCTGATACAGATCTAGGTAGATATGAAAGAAGTAACATTTTAAAACTTGATGCCTACT
Source organism: Aselliscus stoliczkanus (assembly GCA_033961575.1). Classification (NCBI taxonomy): domain Eukaryota; kingdom Metazoa; phylum Chordata; class Mammalia; order Chiroptera; family Hipposideridae; genus Aselliscus; species Aselliscus stoliczkanus. The sequence continues at coordinate 131,436,390 of CM066736.1, forward strand.
GGTTAGCTAAGTTGGTTAGAGCATGGTGCTGATAACACCAAGGTTGCCAGTTCAATCCCCGCATGGGCCACTGTGAGCTGCGCTTCCCTGAAAGAGTCAACTATGGCATTGGAGCATGAAAGCAATGTGTAACCAATTACCATGGCTGTTCCCCAATAAAATAAAACTTGATGCTACCTGTTCCTCCCTTTGTAGACTGCAAAACCTCCAAATGACAGTCTGCGTCTCAAAACCTTATTGTGAGCAAGATTTCCCCCGGGTAACATTTTAGATATAATTGGCATATTAATTCTCCGTGAGGAAATGCTTAGATATAGGAGGTGTTTTTTTCTTTACAGTTCTCTAAAGCATTTTGTGTGTGTGTGTATCTCTGTCTTTGAGTTTTCTTTTGTTCTTCTTTTCATAGGGAGATAGAGATTCTTTGTAACATTTTAAAAATAGTTTAGAAAACACAAAAAGCTTAGGACATCAGTTGTAATTTATTTGATCCCTCCTCACTTGCCTTTTTCTGTCTCTTGTTTTATAGCACCAAATGGCTTCAAGATTTAGAGAGTAGCTATTTTTTCCTGTTTCTCTGTTTTACGGCACCTCTCAAACACATTTTATTCTACTACTTGTAATTCCACCCCTCCTCTGCCACTCTGGTCTCCTAGAAGGTAACCACTGGTAGCGGTTCAGAGTGATAGTTTAAAAATGAAAATCACGTCATGTCACTCCCCACTTTATAATCTTCTCAGTTCATTCATTTAGCAAATGTTTATAGACCAGCTGGTATGTGCTGCAAACAAAATCTTTGGTCTCATAAAGTTTACATTCTAGTGGGTGAAGATAAGGGACACTATAAAATAACTTTTCATCATACTTAGAATAAAACCCCTTTTTATGACTTATGAGATACTTCATGATGTGATCCTTTCCTGTGTCTTTGACCTCATCTTTTACCAGTCTCCATCGTGCTCACGTGGCTCTGGGCAAGCTGGGCCTGGGCACTGTCAACGCCTGCCTTTGGGCTTTTGCACTTGCTCTTCTCTCTATTCGGGCTGCTCTGTCGTCAGACCACTGAGCGTCTGGCTCCTGACTATCATTCAGGCCATCATTCAGTTGACCTGCCACCTTGAAAGCTGCCTTCACCAGCCCATTCCATTCTGGGAGTTTATAAATCTTCTTCACAGTTAGTTACCATTATTTGAAATAATCCCATTTATTTATGTAGTTGCTTTATAGGTGCTCAATAAATGTTTGTCAAATGAACAGTGCCCATTTGTTTGTAATGTTTATTGAGTGAAATTTATTATGCACAATTCACTCATCTAATAAATATTTATTGAATATTTTTATGTGCAAGCACTACTCTAGGTGCTGGAAAATGGCAGCAAACAGGTTGACAAAGTGCATTCTCTCCCGGAGTGTACATACTAGTGGAGGGAGACAGATAATAAACAAATAGTTAGATCTTTGATAAGTAGGTAGTGACAAATAAGGCAGAGTGGAGAGTTGAGAGTGTTGGAGGAGGGGCTGTTTAGTTAAGGGTGGCTAGGGAAGGCCTTGGGTGAGCTGACATTTGGGCTGATGCCTGAATGAAGTGATCCTGACTAACTGAGCACTTACTGCGTGCTGCATTAACCATCAGAGGCAGGTATTGAGATCCTTTCCCAGAAAGGGAAGTCAAGGCCCCGTTTGGTGGGGGAATTTTTGCAAGCCTCCGCCACTTAGAGGCAGGTGGAACAGGGATTTGTCTCATGACTCATGATTGTCTGACACCACAGCCATTTCTCTGTTTAAACTTGGTGTCCCCCAAGCCCTTTCTGGTTTTCATAGTTAACGAATAACATTTAATGCTTTAGACTTTATCATGTTGGAATTACAGAATACTGCTCTTACCAAATTATGGACAGTGAGAGGCTTCATGCATAATGGCTGTGGGTATTGATTCTGGAGCCAGAAGCCAGGATTTACCATTTGAGTGACTTGGGCAAATTATTTAACTCCTCTGATCCTTCCATTTTCTCATCTGTAAAATGGGCATAATAATTTATTATGAGGATTAAATGAGATTAATGCAGGTTCAGTGCATATGTGACATATAGAAAATATTTTAAAATGTTAACTGTTTCTATTACTGTGGTCATTGTATTACCAGTCCAGCTCCTCTATTTCTCCCCCACCCTCCTCCAAATATTGGTTTCTTTCTGGAATTAGGGCAGCTGTTGATATTCTAATTTCCTCAGTGGGATCATTACAGGGTCTTGAGCTTGCTTTAGACACAGATCCTGCCAAACCCCAAGCTTAATAGACAAGAAAGTCAAAGCAAAATATTTTGGTTCTCTGAAGCAGTGACTGGGTCAGAATCCTGTTTCTACATCCTGCCAGCTTATATGAACGGAAGAGATGGTGCCGGCCCCGCCTGCAAACCACAACTTTGTTTTGAGCCAACTTGATTTGACAGCTTCCCTATTCTACCTGCTGACTTCTGTAGCTCTGCTTTGGCAGGCAGGAGAGTAACTAAACCGGCTTATAGCTAGCCATTTATCACCAGTAAATGCTGCGCAAATCCAAGGAAAATTGAGGGTTTATGGAGTTGATGTTTTTCTCTTGCCTTCCTAAGCTTTCCTTTTTATAGTCTCAAACTATAGAAAAACTGTACTTTTACCAGAGAAACCTGATAATACATATAAGGCCTATCACGAAATATTTGGATCTTTGTAAATATGTTAATTTTCACCTTTATTTTCCCATTTTGGTTGGAAATCTACAAATATACTTACATGTTTCTGATTATTCCTCAAGAATATATAGAACAGCTTAACCTTTTCTCAAGTGTGGATCATCACAATGGGTAGGGTCCTCATGGTGAACACAAAGAATGTAGACTGGTACATGGTGCGTCACTAACTAGCTTTTAAACTCTCAGGTGTTTGCAGTTTTAGTTTTGTTTTTGTCTGTCTCTCTTTCTGGCTATCAGTATGCATTCTTTTTCCTTTGTTGCTTCTAATATACCTTGGGCTGAAGAACCAGATAATCAGATATGTTACGAAAGAATGGGCTCTGAACCTGAGGCTAAAAGTAATGGGCAATATAATTTGAGAACATGAGACTCACAACTGGGGTGTTTTAGGGGCTAGGAAGAAACGGTTTGCTTCCCTTCTGGTCTAAGCTGTGCTCCAGAAAGGGAGGATTGCTGGTGAGTTTAGGGTCAGGTCTGGCCGGGGTTTAATCTCAAGTCTTAGGGAGTCAGAAACGCTGTTGAAGGTATAGTTAGAGATACAAGTCAAATTTCACATTTGGGTTGGAGTATTATAGAGTAGTAAGTAAAGCCCGATATATAGTGCTTGGTTAAATTTGTGTTGATTACCTCTGGGCAAGTCACTTTTCTTTCTGATTTTTAAAAGCAAGGATACCTTGTTTTTGCCTGTTGATATGTTACAAAGAGAAACAAAACAGTTGCAAAATGTTTGAGCATCTGTATTGATAGAAATCATTACCTTAACATTTTTGGGTAATGTCAGTGAAACTATGAATATGTTGATGTAATATTTGTAGACCTGATTTACATTAGTCACATTTACATCATCTTCACAGGTGGGTTTTTGGTTGGCACTTTCAGCTCATATCCAATGGAATGTGGCAGTGTTATCTACCTTAAGCCTGTTGTTTAATAAAATTGTGTCATCAAGATTTAAAGATGTGGAAAGTAGTCTGCAGCATCTGTCATTTCTGCCATGCCCCATGTTTGCTGTGGGTGAAAATGAATAAGCAACTCTGGAAACCAAGGTCCTCTGGGAACATAAAAACTCTTGTGGCTATTAATGGATTTAATTGTATTTCCTCTCTGCCATCAAAATGCACAATAAATTGTTTATGCCCTTGCCTTTAATGGGGAGAATTGTTCATTAACTGTATGTAATATAATTATATTGCTTTGTTTTGTTTTTATTACTTGTAGATAACCCCTTCTATCTTTCTCTAAAAAATACTCATAAAAAGGAATAGTTATAATAGTATTAAACATTGTCCATTAATCTTTTTGGTTGATTTTTCTCTCCATGGAGCAAAAGGACAGGATCACCTCATTGGAGAAGCAACAGCCTGGGCAGGAAATGGGAGATGATCTTCTGAACTAAGATTTGGCATAAGATTAGCTTGGTATGCTTTGGCCTCATGCCAAGTGATGTGTTGACTCCTGTTCCAGAAGGGCCTGATTCTCAGGCAGCCTCACTGATAAACACATGGCATCATGGCCTAGTGCGGTGTGGCCTCATCTTATCTGAGTCCATTTAAGAAGATTTTATAGTAAAATGGCTGGGATGACGCTCTGTTTGAGTTTTGTTTTGTTTGATGCCCATTCAAGTATTTTCTCCTATTCTTGTAATATATCTGGAGGGAAAATGTCGGCAAGTAGCTGTAATTTCTTCAGAACCATGTGCCCAAAATGGTTTTTACAAAGCTTTGGCTTTGGGCTAAGTGGTGTGGTGGTTAAGAGCTGGCTTAGGACGCCAGCAGCCCCGGTTCGGATCCCACATATGAGGGCCAGTGACACTGCCCTATTAAAATGGGGCTGGCCGAGTGGCGCAGTGGTTAAGCGCTGGCTTGGGAAGCCAGTGGCCCCGGTTCGGTTCCTACATGTGAGGGCCAGTGACACTGCCTTCAAAAAAAAAAAAGCTTTGCCTTTTTGGTCTGTTACTTGGCTTTATCTCACCATGTAGATTTGAATGTCTGTGTAACTCTTTCTCTACCTAAGAGTAACTTCATTTAGTCAGCAGATACTTATTGAGCATATGTCATATGCCAGTCACCATTTTAGACACCGAGGAGAGAGCCATCAGTAAAACAGACAAAACCCCAGCTCTCCTGGGAGTTACCTTCCAGGGGCAGGGTGGGCAGGAAGTGATAGGGCATATCAGATGGGGAAAAGTATAAAGTGGGGTAAGTGAGGCAGAGAGTGTTAATAGTTTTAAGTAAGGTAATCTAGACGACTCAGAGAAGGCGAGCCGGCTTGTGGAGTACACTTTACAGTAGAGGAAAACACAAGTACTGGTAGATTCCAAGAACATCCAGGAGGCCAGGAGGCTGGAGCCAACTGAGCCAGGTGGAGAGTAATGGGAGAGAAAATCAGAAGCCAACGGGACCAAATCTTGTAGGCCATTGTTGGACTCTGGCTCTGAGCTTGAGTGAGATGGGAAGCCACAGAGGGTTTTGAGTCAGAGAATAAGCATGATAATGACTTCTATATTAAAATAAACATTGGCCGCTGTGTGAAGAATAGCCTGTAACGAAGGGCAGGAGTGGAAGCAGTTAGTGTTACGAGATGGTGTCGTGGGAGCTGGTGGCCTGGACCAGGATGGTAGAAATGGAGGCGATAAGAAGACTTCAGATTCTGGGTGTGTTTTCAAGACTAAAGATTATCGATTGGATTTGGGGTATTGTAGAATAAAAGGATTCAAAGATGCCTTGTTTGTCAGTTTTCTGTTTTTTACCAAAAAGTTAATCTCTTTTCTTAAGTGACATCATCTGAGAACGAGATCTGTGTAACAGAACTCTGCAAAGCTCTTGAGGAAGTTTGTTTCTACTTTTGCCATTTGTAATTAATTGGGAATAAATTTCCTTGGGAATTTACTGGATGATGGAATAATCCATAGTTTGGCAACAGATTGTGTTAAAAATCTAGATAAATTATTTTTATGCTGTGGGCCATGTTGAAGCTATTGGAGCAGCTGAGTCTCAACATCCCTTACTGTTCTGCTGTCATAATTGCTTGGTCTGGGATCTCCTCTGTGATGCTTAATGTATTTGATGGTTTTTGATGAGGGAGATCGAGTGCAGACGCCATTGACAACTGTGGCACATATCTTTTGTCACCAACCAGTGAAACTGAAAAGTAAAAAACAACTGGGGTTTTTTCTTTTTTTTTTTTTCTTTTTTTAATGATTAATTTGCTTCAGCAGACAGCTTGTCTGTGCTTCCTGGGAGTTGCTCTGTAAGGAAGAATCCTGCTGCAGAATGATCTAATTTGTGTAATCTTGAAGGTGGAGCTATTTTTGAAAGAGAACAGAAAAATAATGGAGCTCTTCGTTTGTGAATGCCAAATTGGGTCTAACTGATCTAAAAGGAAAAGGGCTCAGTTAGATCTTGGAGCTTGAACTCTTTAATTTTCCCTTGTTCTACTTGCTATGTCTACATCACATTTATGATGGATATATTTAGGTAATTGTTTTTTAAAATGGCAGCTGGATTTTTTCTTTTTAACACTTTAGGTAAGTAAATTATTACTTGTAATTTGGATAAAGTGACTAGCATAAAAGAACAGTTACCAAGTTCAATACTCTCAGATTTTATGGCCCCTCTTCTATCCTGAAATGAAATTCCCAGACAGTAAGCTTACCAACATGTCTACAACGTCTTAATTGTAATATAAAAGAAAAATAAAAGGAGGGCTATTCCTAATACAATATGTATTTTTAAATGTAAATTCTCAGAAGACATTTATTTATAAATGTTCACAGCACATTAGAAACTATAGCCGTTAGGTGCTTGCAGGTACACATAGCTTATCTCTGAATATGACACCCATAAATAGAGACTGATACCCGGTGTATTACGTGGGTGAATCAGATGATATGTGGCAATGCCATCAGTGATACACAATTCTAGAATGGTGAATAAATCTTCGTTAAGTTTTACACAAAACAAAATACAGCCTTTTCTCTATTTATATACTAGTTACATTCCTGGAAAATTCAGTGTATATTAAATGGTGCAAAATATAGTTACACTTCTACTTAAAATCTATTTAATTTTAGGCTTAGATAATTATCAACTGCTCTTTATTTATGTACATATGTGTCCAGCACAGCCAAAGGCAGATTTATTATAAAGCTAATGAAGCTTAAACTTCAAGGCCCTCCCTTCATGGGCACAGACTACTTCCATGGCGTTGGTACCTAAGTTCTTAAGAAAACTTTTTATTGAAGTATAATACATACTTAGAAAAATACACAGATAATAAGTACACGTGATGAATTTTTACAAACTGAACATACCCACATATCAGAAAACAGAACATTACCAACACCTGGAAACATTACCTTGCCCCCTTCTTTTTTTTTTTTTTTTTTTTAAGCTGATCCATCCTGCTACTTGTTGGCAGCTCAGCTACTGCTCAGCTCAGGCTGGGAATCCAACCAGCAACCCTGTCGCTCAGAGTTTGCACTTTTTATTTTTTTGAGGGCAGTGCCACTGGCTCTCATATGTGGGACCCGAACCGGGGCCGCTGGCGTCCCAAGCCAGCTTTTAACCACCGCACCAGTTGGCCAGCCCAGAGTTTGCACTCTTGAGCAAGCTCTTAACCAACTGAGCCACTTTGGCTTACCCTGCCTTGTCCCCTTCTAATCACTGCCTCTTTCCCCACCAAAGATGACTTAGTATCCTAACTTCTTTTTTTTTTTTTTTTTTTTTTTTTTAAAGATTTTTATTGGGGAATTGGTGGAGGGGAACAGCGTTGGGGAATTGGGGAAGGGGAACAGACAAGTTGCTGGCTTTTTGTTCTTCAGTCTAGTTGCGGAGGATGTTGCTTCACTGTTGGTATCGTCATTGCGCGCTTCCCGGATGAGGCAGATCGGTCGCTGGCCTCTGGATGTCGCTCACCGCGGCTATTGGCAGCTCACGCTGGCTGCCAGCCACTCACGCTGGCTGCGGGCCACTCACTGTAGCCTATGGCAGCCCACTGCAGCAGGGGCTGCAGCCCACACCATCACCGGGGCTCGCACAGCCCAGCTCCAGGTGGAGCTGTTGTTAGCTGTAGAGGGCAGTGTCACTGGCCCTCATGTGGGATCCGAACCGGGGCCGCTGGCATCCCAAAACCAGCGCTTAACCAATGCGCCACTCGGCCGGCCCCTATCCTAACTTCTAATAGCATCAGTTAGTTTGCTGCTTTTGTACTTCATACAATGTACACTCTTGTATCCACTCGGACCTTCTTTTGTTCAACCTGATGTTTGTGTGATTCATCTACATTGTTTCATATATTCTCGTTGTGTATTATTCTGTGAATGACTATATCACAATTTATTGAACCATTCTGCTGGTGATGGTCATTTGGGAGGTTTCCAGTTTGGGGCTATTATGAACAGTGCTGCTCTGAATGTTCTTATACATGTGTGTTGGTGGATATAAGCACTCTCATGTATTCATTTCATTTCTCGAGAGTTTATAATAGGTGGAATTGCAGGATGGTGGGGTTTATGCAATGGATGAGGGTTCCATTTGTACCACATCTCCACCAACAGTTGGTATTCTTTGTCTTTTTCATTTTAGTCATTCCGGTGGGAGGTAAAATGGTTTCTCAAGGGGTTTAAATTTTCATTTCCCTCATGATGTTGAGTACGTTTTCATCATTTTATTAGCCATCTGGATATGCTCTTTTATGAATTATCTGTTCAGGCGTTTGCCCATTTTTCTGTTGGGTTGTCTGCGTTTCTCATTGACCTGTAGGAGTTCTTTTATAAATATCTTTTCATACTCTGTGGGTTACCTTTTTACTCTTTTAATGGTGTCTTATGATGAACAGGCATTCTTAATCTTAATTTACTCCAATTCGTCAGTTTTTCCCTTTATGTTTAGTGCCTTTTATGTCCTATTTAAGAAATCTTAGTCTACTTCAAGATCATGTTCTCTAATATTATCTTCTAAAAGCTGTATTGTTTTACCCTTCACATGTAGATCTATAGTCCATCTGGAATTGATATTTGTGTGTGGTGTGAGGGGTTCAGATACAGTTCCCCCCATATGGATATTCAATTAAACCCTGCTCCATTTATTTAAGAGATCATCTTTTTTCCACTGCTCTGCATTGTCACCTTGATCATAAATCACGTGACAGTTTACATGTGGATCTATTTTTGTACTTTCTGTTCTGTATCATTGGTCAGTTTGTCAGTGTTTGCACTGATGTCACCCTCTCTCTAGTGCTGTATCTTTGTAATAAGCCTGTTCCCTGGGGGTCAAAGTCTTCAGCTTTGTACGTCTTCATGATTGCCTCGACTAGTTTTTGCTCTTTGCATTTCCTTAGACATTTTAGAATCAACTTTTTGACTTTCTTAAATTTATTTTTTGTTTTGAAAATTTTAATTAGGATTGCATTCACTCTGGATTAATTTGGAGAAAATTGAAATCTTTAAAATATTGAGTCTTTCAGTTCATGGATGTGATATGTCCCTTCATATATTTATATCTTCTTTAATTGATTTTACACTTTTTAGCATAGTAGTATTGTACACCTTTCTTTAGATGTATTCCTACATATTTGGTGTGGTTTTTTTTTTTAAAGATTTTATTGGGGAATTGGGGGAGGGGAACAGACAAGTTGCTGTCCTTTTTTTCCTCAGTCTAGTTGTGGAGGATGTTGCTTCACTGGCCCATGTTGGTATCATCATTGTGCTCTTCCCGGATGAGGCAGATCAGTCGCCGGTCTCTGGACAGCTGCTCACAGCAGCTCTTGGCAGCTCACACTAGTTGCTAGCCGCTCACACTGGCTGCTGGCCACTCACTGTAGCCCATGGCAGCCCACTGCAGCAGGGGCTGCAGCTATGCCATCCTGGGGACTCACAGCAGCCCAGCTCCAGGTGGAGCTGTTGTTCACCATCTTAACTGTAGAGGGCAGTGTCACTAGCCCTCATATGTGGGATCTGAACTGGGGCCACTGGCATCCCAAGCCAGCTTTTTTTTTTTTTTTTTAAGATTTTATTGGGGAATTGGGGGAGGGGAACAGACAAGTTGCCATCTTTATGTTCTTCAGTCTAGTTGCAGAGGACGTTGCTTCACTGGCCCATGTTGGCATCGTCATTGCGCTCCAAGCCAGCTCTTAACCAACACGCCACTCGGCCGGCCCCATATTTGGTATTTTTTTTTTTCATATTTGGTATTTTTAAATCCTAGAATTAGAATTAAGTCGTAGAATTTTGTAATTGTAATTTTGTATACCTATGGGCAGAACGTTTTCACTTACAAGAATGTTGGGAATCACATAGGATGCTAGTCATGTCTTAATTGTGCAGGACTTAAAGGAATTGTGGATTGTAGGATGTCTGGCATTCATGGTTTTTCCACCACTGAATGTCAGTGAAGTCCCCAGTCATTGTGACAACCCAGAAAGCACCCTAGAGGCATTACTACTACGTTACTCTATTGAGACTCACTGTTAAAGACACTTTCCCTTTATTCCAGGTATTCAGAGTTCAAACCCTGGCAGTTTGGCCTCAGAACCTGTGTTCTTAACTACTGTGCTAAATTCTTTTTCTATTAGTATGTACTTAAACATTTTTTCAGTCGAGATAAAATTTAAATGCAGAAAAATGCACAAATGACATCCGCAAATGTCAGTGTGCTTGAATGTCCTCAGGGGTGTTTGACTTTTTCTTTGTTTTGGGAAGAGACCTAAATAAAGTAAGCCAGCGGTTTCAAATGTTGCCATCTATAATCTAGATTTTAAAAATGAGCAAATGATGAATCTTTACAGACTTCTGGTTGCAGAGATGTACTGGTAGGGAGGATTGAACACTGGCCTTGGGGCCAGAAGAATGAAATCCTTCCATGAACAAAAATTCTGTGATTTGGAGTTAGTTACCATTTGCTCTTCAATCTTCTCATCAGAATGGAAAGAAAGAAAAACTGTCTTGCTGACTACTCAGGGTTGTTGGGAAGAACAGATGAAACAATTTATAGATGCTTTGTAAGTCTTAGGGTACTACAGAAATGCTGCTGATGTTGATTCATGAACTTGCTAACTGTTCTTTTTGTTGAGACTGGAGGCATGATTATCAAGACGAAGCCTCCCAAACAGGCTCTGCCCAGTTTGGGGCTCTTTGAGCATGGTCTCAATAGAGATGACTCATTTATGGAAAATGACATCTATTTTCTAAAAGCTTGTGTGTTTATAGGAAAGCAACAAGAGTACTACAATGTTGGGATTTCTGTCTTAACTCTGGTTTTCAAATGAAAGTAGTTAAACCACTCACTTTCCATTTCTTCCATCATTTTACTGCTTAGCATTGCTTTGAGGATTACGGTAAAATCTAAGCAAGTTTGTGTTCCTCATTGAAAGTTTCCATGTGGGGGCGGCCGGTTAGCTCAGGTGGTTAGAGCGCAGGCTCATAACACCAAGGTTGCCGATTTGATCCCCACATGGGCCATGGAGCTGTGCCCTCCACAACTAGATTGAAGTAACTACTTGACTTGGAGCTGATGGGTCCTGGGAAAACACACTGTTCTCCAATTAAAAAAAAGAAAAAAGTTGCCATGTGAATATTGGTGATACATTATTATGACTGAATTCTCATTCATATTAATTCACTGATAACCCTGGCCTTGCAGCCAATGGATTGAGAAATACCTGGCCTGTTACTGGGTAACAAAGGTGATAAGATTTTGGAATGTAACTTGTAGGGGAGGAAGGGTACAGTCTGTGCAATTTCAATATGGAGTATACGCAATACTCATAAGATATGGAATTTCAGTGTGATTTCCATCCCACAACCTTAAATCTCCATAGTTGGTGTTACCTCTAGAAAGCAGCTTCTTATACTGACAAATGCTCATGTTGGTTTTATTTGAAGTTTCAGCATTTGATTGTTTTCCTCCCTGGTTTTATTTTTTTAGTAGTCCACTTCCTCCTAATAGGTTTTTCCTTATCATACTTATTTTTAATCAAAGTTTATATAATTTTAGAGTCAAGTTGTTCTACAAGGCTTGTTTCAGAAACAATCTTTGGATGTCATCTGGTGAATTCCAAATGTGGAAGATTGTTTGGCTTTTTCACCATCACTTCATTTTCCAATAAAATTGTAATTTTGTTTAGATTATTTTTCAGGCTTTTTAATTATTATGACCGTAGAAAGGCAAGTCACTGTTGAGCCCTGTAGTAAACTATAATTTTTCTTTTCTGGCCAATTTTTAATTTTTACTTGCATTAATAATTGTCTTTTTAGTTTTGTTTAATAATAGCTAATATTGGGCTGGCTGAGTGGCGCGGTGGTTAAGCGTTGGCTTGGGAAGCCAGCGGCTCCGGTTCGGTCCCACATATGAGGGCCAGTGACACTGCCCTCAAAAAAAAAAAATAGCTAATATTAATTGGGCATATAATATGTACTAGGTGCTGTTCTAATTGCTGTCCATGTGTTAATTCATATAATTATCAGATAGTTAGAGAGGCACAGAGAGGATAGGTAACTTGCCCAAGAAAGTGGCACAGAGTTCAAACCCTGGCAGTTTGGCCTCAGAACCTGTGTTCTTAACTACTGTGCTAAATTCTTTTTCTATTAGTATGTACTTAAACATTTTTTCAGTTGAGATAAAATTTAAATGCAGCAAAATGCACAGATCTTGGGTTTATAGTTTGATGAGGTTTGACAAACATATACATTCGTAAAACCAACACTTTAATCAAGACATAGAACATTTTTATCACTTCCAGTCAACCCCCACCTCTCATAGGCAATTACTGTTCTGATTTATATCACCATAGATTAGTTCTGTTTGTTTTTAGACTCTTGTGTTGGCTTTCTTTTGCCAGATGCATCCATGTTGTGTGTGTTAGTAGTTCTTCCTGTTTATTACCAAGTATAATAGTATTTCATTGAAACAGATACTACAATTTGTTTATCCATTCTCCTGTGGGTGGACTATGGGTTGTTTACAGTTTTGGTTTTTATGAATAAAACTGCTATGAACATTCTTGTACAAGTCTTATGGACAGTTTCATTTTTGGGGAGTGAATACATGGGAGTGGAATGGGAGGTCTTAGTATAGGTATACCATATGTTTAACTGTCAGTTTACCAAAAATGCTTGTATGAGCTCACGTTCCCTCTTACTGTGGCAGAGTCTAAGGTGGCCCCATGATCTCGGTCTCCTGGTATTTATGCCCTAGTGTAACCCCCTCCTCGTGAGTGTGTCTGAGACCTGTGACTCAATCTTCCTAATAGAAAAATGGCAAAGGGGACAGGACATACATGATTATGTTACATCAGATTATAATGCCCATCTTGTGAGGAGACTGTCTCCCTCACTGGCTTTGGAGAAGCAAGTTGCCATGTTGTGAGCTGCCTGTGGAGAGGGCCACGTGGCTGGGAGGTGAGGGCAGCCTCAGGTCCATAGGCAGCAAGAAACGTGGCCCTCAGTTCAGTAGCCCATGAAGAACTGAATGCTGCCGACAACCAGGAAAGCTTGGAAACAGACCCTGCCTGATTCAAGCCTCACGTGAGACCCCAGGCCTAGCAGATACCTGGGTTGAAGCCTTGTAGAAGGCCCAGCTTAGCCATGCCCGGCCTTCTGACCCACTGGAACTGGAAGATAATGCGCCTGTGTGTGTTAAGCTGCTGACTTTGTGATAATGTTGTCGTGGAGCAGTAGGTAACTGATACTGGTGGTGCACAAACGTTCCTGTTGCTCCGCATTTCCAACATTTGGTTTCATCAGCCTTTTCAATTTAGCCATGTTAATGGGTATGAAATGTTCACTCTTGTGGTTTTAATTTGCATTATTTCCCTAATGACATTGACTACCTGCTGTGTGGCCATTTGGATATCTTTTGTGAAGTATCTGTTCAAGTCTTGCCTGTTTGTTTAAAAAACAAACATACCAATTTATTTATTTGTAGCAGTTCTTTATGTATTACAGAACAAGTCCTTTCAGATATATAGAGCGTGCCAAAAAATGTATGCACATTTTAAGAAAGGAAAAAACTGTATTAAAATCATGTGGATGAGCCAGCCCAGTGGCTCAGTTGGTTAAGAGCTCAAGCTCTGAGCAACAGGGTCGCCAGTTTGATTCCCACATGGGCCAGCAAGCTGCGCCGGAGCTGAGCTGCTGTTGAGCTGCCAATGTGTGGCCGGATGGTGACTGGACTTGGAGCTGAGCTAGCTAGCTGTGCCCTCCACAACTAAGATTGAAGGACAATAACTTGGCTGCTCCCCTTCCCCAATTCCCCAATAAAATCTTTAAAAAAAAAATTATGCTGATGTTAACTTCTTTGATCACATCTTGTAACTGCAGAAGTCAAACATGACTTGTATTCATCTTTTGTTATCAGTATATGCATATAGTGAGTATTCCAATTTTAATACAGTGTTTTTCCTGTCTTAAAATGTGTATACATTTTTTGGCACTGTGTGTGTGTGTGTGTGTGTGTGTGTGTGTGCGCGCGCGCGCGCATGTGTGTATCCGATATATACTATTTTCTTCCAGTTGGTGATTGGGATGAACTCCCACAACCGTTTTACCTCACCCAGATTCTAAACTATTAACATTTTACTACATTTATTCTATTATACTATCTTTCTTTAAATGAGTTTTTCTGAGCCATTTGAGACTGAATTGTGTACATGGTGCCTTATCACCCTTAAATATTTCTGTGCATTTTCTCCTGATCAGAGGCACTCCTAAATAACTACTACATATCTCTCTAAGTCAGGTAATTAGTGTTGATAAAACCTTGTCCATGGGCCCCATGCACATTTTGCAAGCTGCCCCAACAGTGTCTCCCGTTCAGGTTTTGGTCCAAGATCCCACTTAGGAACATGTATTGGACTTAGTTGTCATGCTGTCCATGTCCTCCAGTCCAGAATAACCCTTAGTCTTTTCCTGTCATTCATGTCCGCAACAGTCTTATACTTAGAAGAATGATCAGACTTAGGTTGTGATTTCTTGGAAAAAATATGGAAATGATGCTGTGATATTCCCAGTACATCACATCAAGGGCACATGATTTGAGAGTTTGTTACCCAGTCCCATTACTAGTGATGTTAACCTTGATCATATGGTCATGTTGGTGTCTGCCAGGTATCTCAGGTATCACTGTAAAGTCATTGTTTTTCTTTTTGTAACTGATAAGTGTTTTGTGTGGAGACAGCTTGAGGTTATGACAGTTCCCTGTTCCTCATCAAACTTCAAACTACCAGCATTAGTGTCCTGCCTAAACCAGCATCACTGTGTGGTTGCCAAATGATTTTTGTTGTTGTTGTTTCCTTTGTCCTACATTTATAAATTGGCCTTGTCCTGTAAGGATGAGCTTTCTCATCTCCCACCCTCCCTCCCTTCCTTCCTTTCAGTATGAACTGATATCAGCTTATAATTTGTTAGTATTATTTATTTTGATGCTCAGATAACTCTAGATTTGATTTCAGGCTCTTTGCCTTTCATACGTTTTTAGCAGTCTTTGAACACTTCCTAATTTTCCAGAACAACAAGATGTTCCAGGCTCATCTTGTATTTTTCCTGCCCTGGCCCTGGGCCTGGAATCAGCCATTTCTTTAAGGAGTCCTGGTTCTTTTAGTGGAGGATGGTATTTAGGAACCAAGATTTGAGAGTTTGTTGTGCTCATTGTTACATGATGTCATTACTTCCAGGTGCTCTCAGCAGGCAGAGCTGGGAAAGGTAAGTGTGTATCTACAGTGTGTAATACACACACACACACACACACACACACACACACATACAGTCTCCCTCACTCTCTGTGTCTCCATATATATATCTGTTTCTGTAGATAAACCATAAAAAAACCATGAGTCAAACTAATATCTTTATTTCCAACATAATACCTCAGGAGGATTCTCTCTACCCTTACCCCTTTCCATGTGTATAAGTACCTTTTCTAAGAGTGAGAAATCTGGCTTTCATTACCTTCAAATATGTTTGCTTATTTGCTCAATTACTTATTTGGTCATTGTAAAATATAGGTGGCTTATCCATGTGGCTGTTTGGCTTCCTCACATCATGGTGGCTGGGTTTCAAGGGCAAACATCCCGAGAGAGACAGCCAGGTGGGAGCCATTTCACCTTTTCTCACTTAGCCTAAGAAGTCACACTGTGTCATTTCCACTGCATTCTTCTATTTATTAGAAGTCAGTAAGTTCAGCCAATATTCAAGGGCAGGGGAATGTGTCTCTGCCCTTTTTTTTTAAGTTAAATTTATTGGGGTGATAATGGTTAGTAAAATGACATAGGTTTCAAGTGTGCATTTCTATAATCTTCTGCATATCACATTGTGTGCTCACCACCCAGAGTCAGTTCTCCATCACCATGTATTTCACCCCCTTTTCCCTCTTCTACCATCTTCTCCCCTCTCCCCTTACCCGCAGGTAATCACTGAACTGTTGTCTTTGTCTATGAGTTTTTATTTGTTTGTCTTGTTCCTTTGTTTCTTTCAGTTTTCTGTCCCACATATCAGTGAAATCTCTGCCTTTTCATGAGAGGAGTATCAAAGAATTTGTAGATATGTTTTAAAACCGGCATACATTTAAAATATTTTATTTTCTGAGTGAATGGAAGATTTTTTTTCATTTGTACAGTTGATTTTGTTTCGTACTTTTAATTCATTTTGTTTAAAAGTTTTAAAATACTGGGGGTGCCGAAAAAATGTATACAAGTGGACACTTTGGTCAGCATTGCTCAAGCAGTGGTTCGCCATAATCAGAAGTGTCTGGACGCTGAGGGGAACCACTTTGAGCACCTCTTGTAATTGCAGAAGTCACACGTGACTTGTATTCATCTTTTGTTATCAGCATGCAAGTATATTGAGTATTTCGATTTTAATAGTTTTCCTTTCTTAAAATGTGTATACATTTTTTTGGCACCCTCTGTATATTTATATATACTTAGATACATAAAAAGGATTTTACCATGTATATATGTATTGTTTAGTGAAGTCTATTGTTTTTCTGTTTCGATTGCCTTATTTCCCCTTTTCTCTTCACTTTCTCATTTTGTACCACCCCATACCAGGTAACTCCTGTGTATATCATTCCATATTTTTCTCCATTCTCGTATAATGTTGAAATGTACATACAGTGGATTGAGGATATCATTTTAAAAAAACCAATATCATTAAAACTGATTTTGGTATCTTGCCTTTCTCACTGAACACCTCGTAGAAATACTGTTAAGTCAAGAGATTTTATTCTACTTTGTTCTTTTTAATGGCTGCACATATTCTATTTTCTGATATGATTGTTTGATCGTGAAGGGAATGGGAATGTTAGGGAGAGGATTTAAAGAAAAGGTGGTCAGAAATGAGGGAGAGAGAGTACTCCATATTCCTGGGGTCTTAGATCAGATGTGCCTTCGAAGGAGACAGGTAAGTTGGGAAAATATGGTGGGGAGGTGCACTGGTTGGTTTCATCCGGGAAATGAGTGTTTTTGCATACATTAAAATTGCTTACCAGGCAATTGAAGACACAGGACAAGAGCACAAGTCCAGGGTCGGAAGGAGTTGGAGCAGATAGACAAAGCTGTGAGATAAATGATCACTTGAGAGAGCTGTGTCTTACCAGTGTGTACTGTTGGCGGTAGACCCAGGAAATGACTGAGATGTCTTCCTTCCAGGCCAGGATCCTGTATATTTACACTTGATGCATTAAGTTCTGTTCCTTAAAGAGCTGTCCATTTTTCAGAAGCAGAGTTTTGATTTTCATTTTATATAATATGGGATGAGAGAATCTTTTGCTAAATATAGCAATATGAGTTTGCTAGTCTTTTTGAGGCACTTAAGACATTTAAAATTTGAAACCAGAGAGAGCTACCTGATTGGAACGTCGTTCATCTCTTCTCTCAAGTCAAACCAACCAGGCTTCATGTGGTAATGAGCATCGCTGAATTGTTTTCTTTTTTTATGTTAGAGAGAGGATTTGTAGTACAGCTAAGTAATGGATGCATAATGAATAGGCCAGACACATGATTCTCCTGCGACTCTTCAGCCTTGATAACCACACTGATTCCATTGGGATCATGAAAATGATGATGTTTAAAATACTGGTGGCCGCGAAGTCAGAAGCAGAAAATAATAATGCCATCTCCTTTTTAGGACAAAAATCTAGCCCTCCCCACCCCCTACTCCAGGAAAGTTGAGGGGAATGGTGGTAATTTTCTGCTTTTAGATTGGATTACTGAAGCTCAAAGCTAGAGATGGCCACGAGCTCAATACTATAAATGGTACAGTTGAAATGACGAAAGTCCTTGTTTTGATTTAATTTTGATCAGAGGAGCGGGTAGGGGAGTAAAAGGTGCTCCTATTATTGTTTTTTTCTTCTAGCCTCTTTGGGTTTGGTCTTTTCCCAGATAACTTCAACAAACAATATTAGATGTCAATTATATGTAAAATATTCTGGGAAAGCTGCAAAGGTGAATATGATACAGGCCTGTCCTTAGAGAGCTCACGGACTTGGTGTAAACAGCTAATAGCAGCACAAAGCAGATTGAAATCAGTGAGAAACAGGTTCATGTGGAGGTAGTACAGGAGAAAAAGGTGTTAATTCCTCTGCTCTTTTTTTTTTTTTTTTTTTGAGAGCAGTGTTACTGGCCCTCATATGTGGGACCGAACCGGGGCCGCTGGCTTCGAAGGCCAGCGCTTAACCACTGCGCCACTCGGCCGGCCCCTGTTAATTCCTCTGTATAATCTGGCATTGGAACTGGAAATTTTGTCTTCAGCTTTTTTTTTTTTTTTTTTTTAGGGCAGTGTCACTGGCCCTCATATGTGGGACCCGAAACGGGCCACTGGCTTCTGAAGCCAGTGCTTAACCACCACGTCATTCGACCGGCCCTTGTCCTCAGCTTTTTATTGTGGAAAAATTTTAACTCTTGTTGTGATGTTTGGATATGTTTTCTGTGGCTTGCACTATCTAATTGATGTCAGTCACTTAGTATGTTTTAAGAATTTTTTGCTAAAATTCAATATAATGGTAAATTTATTACCCTATAACAAGGGTTTAAAATAAAAATAATGTCATTTGTGTACAAAGCAGCTCAAAAGGTTTTTAAATGCATAAAATAGTCAAAATATCAACTTTTTACTTTTATGGATTTTTGACACATTTTGAAAAAAAACTTGGAATCAGGGCCGGCCGAGTGGCGCATTCGTTAAGCGCTGGTTTTGGGATGCCAGCGGCCCCGGTTCGGATCCCACATGAGGGCCAGTGACACTGCCCTCTACAGCCAACAACAGCTCCACCTGGAGCTGGGCTGTGCGAGCCCCGGTGATGGTGTGGGCTGCAGCCCCTGCTGCAGTGGGCTGCCATAGGCTACAATGAGTGGCCCGCAGCCAGCGTGAGCGGCTGGCAGCCAAGCGTGAGCTGCCAATAGCCGTGGTGAGCGACATCCAGAGGCCAGCGACCGATCTGCCTCATCCGGGAAGAGCGCAATGACGATATCAACAGTGAAGCAACATCCTCCGCAACTAAACTGAAGAACAAAAAGACAGCAACTTGTCTGTTCCCCTTCCCCGATTCCCCATCGCTGTTCCCCTCCACCAATTCCCCAATAAAAATCTTTAAAAAACAAAACAAAACAAAAAACAAAAAAAAACCAAAAACTTGGAATCAGTTAACATAGCGAAAGAGTTAAATGTACAAAAATAGAGAAAATGTGTAATAAATCCCTATGAACTCATCATCCAGCTCCATTATCAGTCAAGATTGTTTAGTCTATATCCCACCCTTCAGGGCCGGCCAAGTGGCTCAGTTGGTTAAGAGCTCGCTCAAGAGTGCAAGCTGAGCTCTGAGCAACAGCAGTTCGATGCCCAGCCCGAGTTGAGCTGCTGCTGAGCTGCCAACAGGTGGCAGGATGGCTCAGCTAAAAAAAAAAAAAGACATATATCCCACCCTTCCCTCACTTTCACCCCCAGATTACTTTGAAGTAAATCCCAGATGTCACAGGATTTTTCCTATAACAGTTTCTACATGTATCTCTGAGATAGAGACACTTTTAAAAATACATAACAATATCCTCCTAAAATAATTAGCCGTAAGTCCTTTATATTTCCTAACTTGCAGTCCGTTGAGCTGGATTTTACAGAGAGATTTTAATAGGTGGTGAATGGGAGGAAGGGAATTCAGGTTGAGGGAACAGCATGTGCAAAAGCAGAGAAATGTGCATAAGTGAAAGGTAATAAAAGTCTGGCTTAGGGCTGTGGCAATGGAAGTGAAAAGGAAATGGCAGATATGAGTCACTGCAGAGGAAAACTCAGTGGGATTTTCCAGCTGAGGATAACATGTATACCTTCCCTGGATTTCTGGTTAACAGTGTTTGAGTAGTCTTTTTGAACCATATAGAGCAGCGTCAGCAAACCAAGTCTCCTTTCAACCAGCATTTGTAAATAAAGTTTTATTGGCACACAGCCACATCCATTTGTTCACATGTGGTCCCTACAATGGCAGAGTTGAGTCACTGCCACAGAGACCCTGTGGCCTGCAAAGCCTAAAGTGTTTACTCTCTGGCCCTTTATAGAAAAGTTTGCTGACCCCTGATCTAGAAGAAACTGGGTCCTGGGGTTAGTACTGTCAGAAGACTGGATTGAATGTGTTGATTAAGAGCAGCCATGGTTTTGTGATATGTAGGAGTCAGAAGCTTGGGAATTTGTTTTGCTGTCTTTATCATTACTCTGTAGCTAGGGAAAGTAAGTTTCTCTAAGAATTTCTCCATTCATTTGTTATTTGGTTGTTATCTTGTTTATTGTGTTTCTCCCTGCAATTAGAACGTAAGTTCAGGGGCTTTTGTCTTTTTTGTTCTCTACTTTATCCCAGGGCCTAGATCAATGCACTTAGTAGGCACTCAGTAAGTAATTGTTGAATAAATGAGTGAAGGCATTAGTCTTTTTGCTCCTCTTCTGCATTAGACACTGGAGCTTCTCGGGGGGACATGGATGATGTATTTTTCAGTGCAGATAATGCTGTTATGTAAATCTGTTATAATTTTCCTCCAACGAAGTTTAGAAAATTGTTTCATTGTTACAATAGAGTGTTAAGCAGCTATTAAAACTAGTAATTATGAAAGTTGTAGGAATGTGGGAACATATTTATGATAGGTCAAAATCTTATGCACACTGCTTCCGTAAAATATATATGAATATGGATGAAGACTAGAGGATAATGCAAAAACGAAATCATTGTTTTAAGAGAATGAATTTTTGGGGTGGTTTTTCTCTCCAAATTTTCTTTAATACCTGCAGGCACCCTTGGAGATACTGCAGGTTTGGGTCCAGACCACCACAATAAAACCACAATAAAATGAATATTGCAATAAAGCAAGTCACACATATGTGTGGTTTCCCAGTGTGAATAAAAGTTATGTTTACACTATACTGTAGTCTATAAAGCGTGCAATAGCATTAATTTTGTCTAAAAAAAACAATGTAAATACTTTATTGCTAAAAATGCTAACCGTCATCTAAGCCTTCAACAAGTAAGTAATCTTTTTGCTGGTGGAAGGTCTTACCTTCAACTTGTACAAAATGCAATATCTGCAAAGCACAGTAAAACGAAGCACAATAAAATGAGGTATGTTTGTATTTTCTCATATTTTTGATAGTGATTTTTAAAATATATAATTTTTACATGCTTCCTCTCCTTCCATCTCTGCACCATGTCCAAAACTCTAATCTTTTGTGGATCACAAATAATGCATATAATAATCAGAATTTTTTTTTTTTTTTAGCTGAGCCATCCTGCCACCTGTTGGCAACTCAACGGCAACTCAGCTCGGGCTGGCATCGAACCGCCGTTGCTCAGAGCTCAGCTTGTACTCTTGAGCGAGCTCTTAACCAACTGAGCCACTCGGCTGGCCCTGTATGGAATCTCAGCATTGGAAATGTTGATGGGCATTATGGAGAGGTGTTTCATTTTATCCCACAGTAAACTGCTACAATACGCTTCCCAGTAGCAAGTGTGCCTGTAAGCATTTGTGATTAGAGCCTGATTTGGGTTATAAATTTACATTTAGACAGAAGCCCTTTTATTTGACATGGAACATGAACAGGCACGATAGAAGGGAGTGTCTGGACGAGAATGTCTTATATTGGCGTTTTCTTGAAGCATGCTCCTGCCTTCCTCTCATTCAGAGATGCACGTTCTGGCTGGCTTTTCTGTGGTGCCTAGAAAGGCAGCATTTTCTCGTGGAGGCAGTCCTGTGGTTTCCTTCCTATCTAACTTTCAGGCTGCATTTAAAAACATGGATAAGTCTTTTCTTTATACCTCCGTTTCACCATGTACAAAATTGTTCTCTCATCTCCTAAGGATGTGGTGAGCTTGCAGTCCTTTTGTTTAAATAGGTTTGTGTTTATTCTACCAAACTACATTTCTAGGTTATATATAGTTGCTGTTCCAGCCATTGCCTCTAGGCTTCATTCGAATATCTTGGGGCTGGAATTCTGCAGCATAAAACAAAATACAGACAAATTCCACAATTTTAGAAGCCAACTCTTTAAAGGGAACATTACCTCCCAGGTTTAGCAAATGGGAAGACGATGAAGTACCTTCTCTCATTTATTCAAAGTAACACCAAAAGTCCTTCCAGTGGTCACAAGAGGCTACGCGATACGACTCCCTTGCCCCCTTCACTAATCTGACCACCTGCTCCTTCCTGATAGGTCACTCCATTCTAGCACATAGACCCCTTGCTCTTGTCAGACACAGCTTGTCTCTTTTTTTTTTCTTTTTTTTTTTTTTTTTTTAGGGCAGTATCACTGGCCCTCATGTGGGACCCGAACCGGGGCCGCTGGCTTCTCAAACCAGCTCTTGACCACCGCGCCACTCGGCCGGCCCACAGCTTTCTCTTTATACTGCCTCTGCCAGGTAGATACGTGGTTCATTCTCACTCCTCTAAGTGTTTGCTTGAGGGTCACCTCCCCAGTGAGATCTGCCTAGCCCCACCCTCTCACCCCGATCATTCCTGCCTTCTTTTGGTCCATAGCACTTGTCAACTTCTACCACTATATAATTTCCTTATATATTATACTTATTGTTTACTGTCCCCCTCACACACCCCCAACTAAGGGCAAGGAGTTTTGGTGGTTTTGCTCACTCTTGCATCTCTAGTGGTTACATTAGGGTCAGTTGCATACTAAGTGCTTTGTAAATATTTGTTCAGTGAATGAAGTGGCTGAGATGCTGAGTTTTACCTTTCACTTGGACCTGGAATCTTCTTATATGTTTGTTACCACCATACCACCTTGACACCAGTGATACTCTGTTCTTGTTTTATAAGCAAAGAAGAAAACATCTTCTGTTGGTTCTTCTCTGTCATAACTGAGATAGTGAGATAGGCTGGAGAAGTGGAGGAAATGTTTTGAGTACTAAGAACAATAGAGAAATTAGTACAGAAAATGTAAAAGTCCAACAGTCTTGCTTTTAGTGTATGACTCTTGCATTTGCCATAACTAGTTTGCTTTTCTATCTTGCACACACTATCCTAGTCTGTTCATTTATCATGAGAAATCTAATTTTAGCTTCAAAGGACTAGTACTGACCTTACGTTGATGTTCTGAATGTGATGCCATCTCATGGTCTGCTATGAAAGAGTTCCCTCCTGTATGTGTTGACAGCTGTCAATGAGATGAGTATACCCAGTCAGCCGGGATGCCATAACAAAACAACAGGCATTTACTTCTCACGGTTTTAGACACAGGAAGTCCAATCAAGGTGCCATCAGGGTTAGTTTCTGGTGAGACCTCTCTTCCTGGCTTCATACAGCTACCTGCTCACTGCGTCCTCACATGGCCATTCCTGTGTGCATACTCGGAGAGAAAGATCTTTGGTGCCCTTCTTGTAAGGACACCAACCCTGTTGGATTAGGGGCCCACCCTTCTGACCTCATTTAACTTTAATTACCTCCCTAAAGTCCCTGTCTGCATGTAGTCACATTGGGGGGTTAGTTGCTTTCAGCATATGAATTTGAAGAGGGGATATGCAATTCAGTCCATACCAAATATCATCTCTTTTATTGGGACAAATAACATTATGTGTCAGGTGAGATATCTCACAGGTGATATGGCCTTCATTCATTGTTTTTGTTAGTTTGTTTTTTTGCTTGTTTTTGTCATTCCTTTTTTTTTAACTGGTATTTATTGAAGACTATCCCTGTGCCAAGCTCCATGCTATATTCAGGGCATGTCCTGTATCACGCCATCGTGAAGCTCACAGCTCAGTAGAGGGCACAGAAGGATGAGACTGTGAGGGTGTGTCAGGGAAAGCTTCCTTGGGAAGCTCATGTATATTCCTGCACATCTTTCAATAACTGTATCTATGCTTTATAACACAATAGCATATAATATAATAATATAATAATAATCCACACACACTATAACAAGAAGGCACTTCAAACTGTAGATTGAACCTGCTTTCTTTGTCTTCACCTGGCTTTAGACCTTCAGCCATGGTTACTTCAGCTCCTTCCCAGCCTTTACTTCCCAAACATTTTACTGTGTTGTTTTAACAACCAATGATTTTTCTCTTCATACTCTAGTGAAAGTTATTGACTTTTTCCCCCCTTATCTCTGTTTCTTAACTTGAGTTCAACCTAGCTTTCTCCAAAGGCAGTTCCTGGTGTTAAGTGAAAATTGTTCCTGTCAGAGCCTACTGTTTGCCATTAATAAATGATAAAGAAGGGTGTCAGCCAGCATTAACACTCTGCTTATGAAATTGCAATTACTGATGATGCATTTTCTGAAGTTCTTACTATATAAGTGGCACAAGTGATTTGATAAGTTATGACTCCAGAGAATTCCTTACATAATAAGCCAGCATTTCTTTTTCCTTCTCAGGGGGATACAAATAACATTAAATTAAGTTTGTCTTGGTTGCCATACACTTTAAACGGAGCTGGTTTTCCTGCCTGTGCTCAAGCACATTTATGAGAGCATAATTGATTTCTCTAATAGTATGGAGATAGAAGGAGTAACCTTTTCCTTCCTTAGTCTCATTGATGATTCATGGTCTTAAAATAATTAGAAAGCGCATATCACATGCCATATTGCTTCATGATGAACTATCAAAGCTCTTATCAAATACCTCCTGATTTTAATGGTATGTGTGTGCTTCATAGCACACTCCATAAAATACTCAAAGTCTAATGGATATTCTCTGTGAACCTTCTCTTTTGTATTCTATTCTCAAGCCTTTGTCTATGAAACTGCTTGTCCTTGGGTCATAAACTTCCCCAGACAGGTGATCTGCTGATATATAAGTTGAACTGATTTTCAGTAGCTTCTATAATTGTGTTTGCTATTAATCTTCATTTTATCTTTTGAGTTTAAGTTTGCTTGTTCATTTATCCGTCTATTCTGTTTTTCCCTCTAACATCATTTATTGAACATTTACTAGGTATTAGTTGTTATGGGACCTTCTTGGTCCTCTTGACTGTACCCCCGCCTTAATATATAATATATATATTAAGGCGGGGGTACAGTCTTTGCATCCCCTTTTTTTTTTTTTTTTGTAAAGATTTTATTGGGGAATTGGGGGAGGGGAACAGCGTTGGGGAATCCAGGAAGGGGAACAGACAAGTTGCTGTCCTTTTGTTCTTTAGTCCAGTTGTGGAGGATGTTGCTTCACTGGCCCATGTTGGTATTGTGATCCTTGTGCTCTTCTCAGGTGAGGCAGATCGGTTGCCAGCCATTGGACGGCAGTTCACAGTAGATTACGGCAGCCCAGCTCCAGGTTGAGCTGTTGTTCACCATCTAGGCTGTAGAGGGTGCAGCATCACTGGCCCTCATGTGAGATCCGAACCTGGGCCCTGCTGCTCAGAGCTGGCATCCCAAACCAATTCTTAACCAACACGCCCCTCAGCCAGCCCCCATCTTTCTTTTTTTTTTTTATCCTCACATGAAATATTTCTAATACTCTGATAGCTGTCAGTTGTAATTACTGAAGTTAATTTCTTTAGAAAAGATGATTCTCTTTTTTATTAGCCTTAGAATTTTACTTGCCTTGTTTTGTAAATAGGTCTATCACAAAGGCTATTATACACGCAGGACATAAATGTGATTTTTCTCTTTTTTTCTTCCTTTGTCATTATTGCTGTACTAACTCATGGTAACTTCAGAAATAGAGAAACTGTCACTGTCAAATAGAAATACACTGTGAACCATGTCTGTTTTTTAGAAAAACAGCTTTATTGAGACATGATTTGCATACTATACACTCATTTAAATTCACTCATTTAAAGTGTACAATCCTGGCCGGCTGAGTGGCACGTTGATTAAGAACTGGCTTGGGACGCCAGCCGCCCTGGTTCGGATCCCACATATGAGGGCCAGTGACACTGCCTTCTACAGCTAAGATGGTGAACAATAGCTCAACCTGGAGCTGGGCTGCTTTGAGTCCCTGGGGATGGCATAGCTGCAGCCCCTGCTTCAGTGGGCTGCCATACATACAGTGAGTGGCCAGCAGCCAGCATGAGCGGCCGGCAGCCGGTGTGAGCTGTGAATAGCCACGGTGAGCGGCCATCCAGAGGCCAGCGACCTATCTGCCTCATCTGGGAAGAGCACAATGACGATACCAACATAGGCCAGTGAGGCAACGTCCTCCACAACTAGACTGAAGAACGATAAGACAGCAACTTGTCTGTTCCCCTTCCCCGATTCCCCAATAAAGTCTTAAAAAAAAAAAAGGTGTACAATCCATTGGTTTTCAGTATATTTATGGACATATGTGCTTTTTTTTTTTTTGAGGGCAGTGTCACTGCCCTCATATATGGGACCCGAATTGGGGCCACTGGCTTCCCAAGCCAGCGCTTAATCACCACGCCACTCGGCCGGCCCACACATATGTACTTCTAAATATTCTAATAGCCATGTAAAAAAAACAAACAAACTGGAAACTTTCGTTTTAAAAATATACTTCATTTAACCCACTGTATCTAAATAAATATAATCAACATACAAGGACAATCTTGTTGCCTCAGGCAATTGCAATATTTATTGAAAATGCAAATTTCCTCACTATTTGCTGATGAGACTGTTTTGGACCATGAATCACAATTATTTGGCTGACGTACATAGTTAACAGACAATGTGTTTCTCTGACATTGGACAGTGAGAGAGGATAGAAGATGCAGAAGAGAGCCTTTTCCAAAGTTACTCTGACAGAATGGAAAAGTTGGCCCAGAGCTTCACTTGGTCGTATAACTTTCCCATTTATACAGCCCATCCTCACTACATGGATGCACTTAATTGATATGAAGCACTTCTTCTTTCCTTTTCTCATAAATAACTATAATTTTAGCTTTTGTATCTTGTTTGTCTCATGAAGCTTTTCAGTGTTTCGAGCAAATAAAGGTATAGAGTTCTCTTATTCTGACCTTTTAATCTGCTCTCTATCTTCTGCATGCTCACCTTTTCCTACCAATTCTTTACTGCAAACTTAAAAATCATTAAACAATTAGAAAGTATGAGACACGAAAGTAAATTCAGGTGCACAAAGACGTTAGTCAGGAAATTAGTTACCATCATTTGAATATTTGGAGCTAACTGTGTCTTATGAGTCTGGCAATTTCTCAAAAGATTAAACAGAGTTTAACTATTTCTCTTAGGTAGGTATTTCTTAGGTAGTATCTACCTAAGAGAAATGAAAACACATGTCCATATAAAACTTATACATGAATGTTCATAGCAGCATTACTCATAATAGCTAAAAAGTAGAAATAACACAAATGTCCATCATCTAATGTATGGACAAATAAAGTGTGGTATCCATTCAGTAGAATATCATTTGGCAAAAAAATAGAATGAAGTACTGATTCATGATACAGCATGGATGAACTTTGAAAACATGCCAAGTGAAACAAGCCAGTCACATATTTTATGAATCTGTTTATATGAAATGTCCAGAGTAAGCAAATCCAGAGAGACAGAAAGCAGATGAATGGTTGCCGCGGGCTTGGAAATAGTGACTGCTAGCAAATGGGTTTGGGGTTTCTTTTTGGGATGATGAAGATGTCCTAAAATGGATCATGGTGTTGGTTGCACAACTCTGAATACAGTAACAATTGAATTGTACACTTTACGTGGATGACTTGTATAGTATATGAATTCTATCTCAAAAGAATTTGAGAGGCAAGAGCTCTGAGCCGACCCTTGAGAGTCCTTAGTAAGTTCTCAGTAAATAGTAGTTCCCATCCTCTCCACCTTTCCTTTCTTTAGCTATTCCCCTTCGAATAAAAATAAAGAGAAATCAAAGCTAAGAGCCTCCCTTTTTTCTGTATCAATCTTCTTCAGCCCAAATTTCAATGCTTCCTGACCAATCCTGCCAACAATGGTTAGCGTTTTTCATATGTAACTTATATTATTATCCTTTTATAAATTTATGTCTCATGGATCTCATTAGACAATGAGACCCAGGAGAGAGAAAATATTGGTGTTAGTGTTTTGTCAGAGGCAGTGCTTAAGTCCATTGCGTGTGTTCTGCCATGTAACCTCACCGCAACCCAGTGAGGCTCCTGCCTCCACAGCTAATAAGGGTGGGATTTGAACCCAGGTCTGGGTGACTGAAGTCTCTATGCAAGCCATGTCCTTAACAACTATACTAGCCTGTCTTTGTAACCTCCACAGCTGTAGTCACGGTGGTCCCATCTGTATGTTAAATATTTGTTGATTAGTTCTGCATTCTGATGCTTCTCCAACTTTTTTCCTGAACTACTCAGGGCGACAGATGAAAATGTTTCACTAGGGGTCTTGTATAATCCAAAGACTGCCTGCAATGAACACATTCAAATTTCTTTGCAATCTGATGTTTAATCTTGAAAAATTATATGAAGTTTAGCATTTTGCTCTTCGGGTGTGTGTGTTCAAATACTAAATTTATCCCTCCCTCCTCCCTGACCCCAATTCCAAGTAATACCGTCCGTGGAGTCCTGTTTATCTGGTGTAACCCTGGTGCACTGAGGGGTATACGTACGTGTACTACTTTCAGAAGCAGAACTCTGTGTGATCCACCTCTCAGCTTTAGATACTGTTCTGTGTTTTGCATATCCAGCTCTGATTTTTCCTCTGAGCTCCAAACTCATACCCAAGTGCCTATTTGACATCTGTTTGGTTTGTTTCTTTTCCCCCCCACTGTCTTTATTTGTTAGCAAGTTGTTAATATCAGACAGGAGATGCCAGAGCAGACAGCCAAACGGATGTTGAGCCTTCTTAGTATCCTTAAATACAAACCTCCAGGAAATGCCACGGACATGTAAGAACCTTGACATCTGCTTTTGAATGTTCCATCAGCCTCACAAATTTAACATGACTAGAATCAAACTCTTGGTTCTCCCCACAACTCCAAACCTGTTTTTTCTCCACTTTTCCCCCCATCTCAGTGAATGGTACTGTCACCCACCTAGTTGCCCAAACCAACCACCTAGGAATTATCCTCGATTCTTCTTTTTCATACCTACCACTTCTAATCCATTAGCAAAAGCTGTTGATTCTACTAATAGGATATCTTGAAACCATTCCCATTTCTCATGTTTCCTTTGCTTTCCCTGTAGACCAAGCCATCAGCACCTGCGTTGTGCAGTAGCCAGCTAACTGGTCTGCTTCCGCTCTTTCCTGTTATACTTCTTGTCAAGTCGCCAGTGATGATCTTTTTGAACTGCAATCTGATTGCTTTACTCTCCTGCTTAATACCCGCCAATAAAACCCAAACTTCTTATCATAGCCTACAGGATCCTGTTGGGCTTGATTTCTGCCTGCCGGTCCAGCCTCACCTGTTACCCCCCTTCACCTAGTTCACTATGTTTTTATCACACTGGCCTTCTTTCTGCACCTTGAACAGAAGTTCATTCTCTCTGTAGGGCCTTGCACTTGCAGTTCTCTTTGCCTAGAATGTCAAGTAGTTACATAGCTGTTTCCTATGTCATTCAAATCTCCTCTAGATAGGCCTTCCCTGGCTGCAGAGTCTCAGTTACACACATGTGCCTCTAGTTACTTTCTTAATATATTTTAATTTTTTTCTATTACATATCCTGCCTAAAATTATCTTGTTTATTTTTGTCTGTCTCCCCTTCTGGATCCTCCCCCCATTCCCAGACTAAGTTTTACAGAAGAGGGATTATTATACTGCCTTGTTAATTACTGTATTCCTGGTGACTGAACATCCCTGGCATACAGTAGGTCTTTACTATATATACTTGTTGAATAAGCAATTGCTTTTCCCATTGTGCACTGGGCCAGTGTTAGGGTTGGAGTTGTGGTGAACGGAGAGTGTGTACAGTGTTGAGTAGAAAATGAAAGCAATCAGGAACCTCTGGTGCCTTGTATGTTCATAGCGGATTTAGCCATAATAACCCAAAACTGTAAACAACCCAAATGTCCATCAGCAGATGAATCGATAAACAAATCGTGGTCCATACAAAACAATATTATTTGGCCTTAAAAAGGAGAGAGATACTGATACATGGTATAACATGGATGAACCTTGAAAATATGATACTGAGTAAAAGGAAACCTTACCCAGAAGAGCACGTACTTACTTAATTGATAAGAAATTGTAGAAAAGACAAATCTAATCTATAGTAACAGCAACGTGTTTAAGGCCAGGGATGGGAGCAGATTGACTGGGATGGGACACAAGAAAATTAGGCTTTCGAGTTATGAAAACTTTAGGTTTAGGGTTAGGAAAATGTTCTATATCTTGAATATGGTGGTGGTTACACAGGTATAAATTTGTCAAAACTTATCAAAATGTACAATTAAAATAAGTCAATTTTGTTACATGTAAACTATATCTCAATAAAGTTGATGAAAAACTTCTGGTGCCTGCATTTAAGAGCACTTGGATTTTTTTTGTCTTATTTACCTCCCCACTTCTTGGGCAGGTGACTTTTTTCTTCTTCTAATAGCTGTGAGGATAGAGATAACGCATTGTGGTTTCTGACAGTCTTTAACCTACACAGATGGACTGTCGGGAGACAGGAGCATCTGAATTTTCAAAAGAAAAGCAATCAGGGACCGGCCGAGTGGCTTGGTGGTTAAGCGCTGGCTTGGGAAGGCAGCGGCCCCGGTTCGGTCCCACATATGAGGGCCAGTGACACTGCCCTGAAAAAAGAAAAGAAAAGCAATCAGGTGAAGAGGCGGGTCTTAAACTGGGCTCCGTCCCCTTCGCAGGAGAAGGAACGTGCATTTGTTCAGGGGCGGGGAGAAGAAAGGGTGAGGCCGGGTCCGCTGAGCCTCTTTGCCTAGTGCTGGACCCCGGCGTGAGGAAGAAACAATTTTCCATAGAACTTACCTTTACGGCCTCTTGCGCTTCTTCCTTTCACTCATCCTTCCCTGCCTGGGGTGTGAGCCACTCCGGTCTCTCCCCTCTTCCTTCTGGTATTCCACTTCAGTCTCGGGGTGTGGGGTAGGTGCAGGGTTAGCCTCAGAGCCCCGAATTTGGTCTCCTGCCCTGTCACTGCAGCCCCTCCATAATTTCAGGCTCTCCACAATTTAAAAATAAATGTAATGGGGGTGGTGAGTCAGCGAGCGAGGGGCGGGGATGTTAAGTCCTGTCCTCTTTAAGCATCACATGGCATAACTGGTGGTCAGGTAGCCCGTTTCCAGCAAGCTGGTCGGGAATTATGCTGTAAAGTGGCGGCGGCGGCGTTGTCCTGACCCAGGCCCTTGTTTCCGCTCCTCTAAAACTTAAGGGCATTTGCGGTGCAATGAAGTCACCCACTGAATTATTTCACCCTAGAATTAAAAAAAAAAAAAAAAAAGCTGTGAAGTTGTCTTTAAAAATTTTTTTTTAAAAATGAACAATTTTTTTTATTAAAATTTTTTTCCCTTCAATTACAGTTGGCATTCAATATTATTTTATATTTGTTTCAGGTGTACAGCACGTGATTAGACATTTATATAATTTACAAAGTGATCCACCTGACTAGTCTAGTATACACCTGACACCATACATAGTTATTACAATATTATTGACTATATTGCCTATGCTGTACTTTACATCCCCATGACTATCTTGTAACTACCAATTTATATTTCTTCTTTTTTTTTTTCCAGGGCAGTGTCACTGGCCCTCATATGTGGGATCCGAACCTGGGCCGCTGGCTTCCCAAGCCAGCTCTTAACGACCGCGCCACTCGGCCGGCCCCAATTTATACTTCTTAGTCCCTTCACTTTTTTCACCCAGCTCCTCCTCACCACACCCAGTTCTAACCTCTGGCACCCATCAGCTTGTTCTCTGTATTTGAGTCTCTTTCTGTTTTGTTCGTTCATTTATTTTGTTCTTTAGATTCCACATATAAGTGAGATCATACAGTATTTGGCTTTCTTAGTCTGACTTACTTTGCTGGCATAATATCCTCTAGGTCGATCCATGTTGTCGCAATGGTAAGATTTCATTCTTTTTTTTGTGGCTGAGTAATATTTCATTGTATATAAGTGCCACATCTTCTTCATTCAATTGTCTGTTGATGGGCACTTAGGTTGCTTCCATATCTTGGCTACTGTAAATAATGCTGCAATGAACATAGGGTTACATATATCATTTTGAAATAGTGTTTTGGATTTCTTCAGATAAATACCCAGAAGTTGAAGTGCTGGATCATACGATAGTTCTATTTTTAATTTTTTGATGAACTTCCATACTGTTTTCCACAGTGGCTGCACCAATTTTCAGTTCCACCAACAATGCCCAATGGTTCCCTTTTCTCCACATCCTTGCCTACACTTGTTTGAGGACTTATTAACGATAGCCATTCTGACAGGTATAAGGTGATATCTCATTGTGGTTTTTATTTATTTTCTCTGATGATTAGTGACATTGAACATCTTTTCATATGTCTGTTGGCCATCTGTATATCCTCTTTGGGGAATTGTCTATTGAGGTCCTCTGCCTGTTTTTAAATTGGTTTGTTTTTCTGGCATTAAGTTGTATGAGTTCTTTATAAATTTTGGACATTAATCCCTTATCAGATGTATCATTGGCAAATATCTTCTCCCAGTCCAGGTTGTTTTTTTGTTTTGTTGATGGTTTCCTTTGCTGTGCAAAAACTTATTAGTTTAATGTAGTTCCATTTATTTTTTCTTTTGTTTCCCTCGCCTGAGGAGGTACATCAAAAATATCACTAAGAGCGATGTCAGAGAGTTCATTTTGGGCAGATGACTTTTTAAATTTCAAAATCCCTTGGCATCCTGCTGACTCACCTGAGACATGCTGGCATTTCTGTTTCTGAATCAGTAGCAACATCCTTTGGGTCTCTTGTCTTCTATCTCTAGTTGGCAAAGCATTTTTTTAATTGCAGTGCTATTGGTTATTTTCATGTGTGCTATTCGAACTTGCTGTCAAGACTAGCTGGGTTTCAATACTGAAGAACAACTACTTCCAGCGGAAGTATGGCTATTTTACAATACAATGAGAACAGAAAATGCAGTTCACCGAGGTTGATAGAAAGACATAAAAAAAGTAACTTTAAAATTCTCAGTTGTTTGTTTGTTTGTTTGTTTGTTTGTTTGTTTGTTTGTTTATTGAGGGCAGTGTCACTGGCCTGCATATGTGGGACCCAAATGGGGGCCGCTGGCTTCCGAAGCCAGCACTTTACCACCGCGCCACTCGGCCGGCCCTAACTCTCAGTTGTTTTAGATATGATGACTTGTGTATTTTGATTATGGTGTAGACTTGCCACTTCAGAAACCTTGTTCTATATGTTTATGATTCATCCTGTTACTATCAATTTAGTGGCTGAACTAAAAACTCTACATTGAGGTGTGGTGGGTAGAAGACTAATGATCAACCCCTTCGACACTAATTTACTTCAGTATTAAGCAAGTTCATCTTTTGTGTTCTTCCCTTATCTTCGTAGAATCATCTAGTCCTTTCGTCCTTTATTAAGACTTTTTTAATACACAAGTGATACATGAATACAGCCTTATAAAACCATACATTTAAGCCATACATAGAGTAGGATGTGAAAATCCTTCCAAAGCTCCCTCATTTCTCTGGCCCTCTCTATGCACACTAAATCACTATTAAGATTTCTACATGTATTCTTCTAGATCTTCCCTTAAGCATTTAAATACAATATATGTACAGAGTCACATAAATATTTTGTATAAGCAGAATCACTGAGTTGTTTGCTTGCCCATTTCCTACACCAAAGTACCTTGGAGATTTTTCCATTTCTGTACTTAGAGGGCTCTCTTATTCTTTTTAATGGCTGTATAGTATTCCACAGAATGGACAAAACACTATTTAATTCCACTAAATGGATATTCAGTTTTTAATTTCCACCCTGTCCATCAAAAAATGAGTTTAGAATAATGTAAATAATTTGTGTTTTTAGAGTTTTTAATTTTTAGTCAGTTAAATAATGACTTATAGTACATTTTTTAAAAAGCTTATTGGGATGAGAAGTATCTCACTGATACTGTAATGTTGAAACAACACTGTTTGAAAAGCTATGCATTGGAAGAAAAGGTTGACTGTTAAGTTCTCTGTGATTGTGGTTTCTGTTTATCATTGTGTCTTCAGGGCTTTCTCTTAAAAGGTCACTACAAAGCCACTGCACTATAAGCAGTTAGAAACTTACAATTTTTACCTGGTTAGTTCAAAAGAAGCATACATCTCTAAGGATCAGAACTAGAACCATATAAGAAATCAGCAGTTGGTTATAAGGGTTGCTCTAGGTTACTATTTTCCCACTGAGCTGTATGTAGTCAAGCATATGTAAAAAATGTTTTCTCTCCTTTTTTTTTTTCTTTTCAATTTGAAATCCTGTTAATATGTATCATTGCTGTGGAACTTTCTGCCTTCTATCGATGACTATTAATATTTATTGTTGATTTATTAATACTTGAAATATTAAAAAGAAATACACAAAAAACCTGTTTCTTCACTTTTTATTATCCTGTGTATAGGAAGATGCACAAATATGGAAAATTCTGGTGCTTAAGTCCAATTAGGAAGTTACATTTTAAGCAGAGGGATTCGATTATCTCAAAAACCCTCATGTTATAAGCGCATTTCCTCAGCTCTGCTTTTGGCAAATGGTGGAAGTGGAGAGCAGGCTGGCATTGGTCTTAGCCATCCATGAAGGGCCACACTGTGCCTTCCTGTTAGGTTTTAACAGTCTGCTGAGTTTTGAAACAGTCTGAAGACACTGTTTTCTTTCGTATTAGACTAAGTGACCTCATTGTTAACCCCATCTTCCCTCCCCCATTTCCTTTGTTGGCTTCTGGTTTGCCTTTCCAGTTTGTTATCACACACTGTCGAGTGAAGGCTTTGCAGTCAGTAGAAATTACATTTCTCTGGTGGTTTGAGTTGTCTTGTCTTTAAGTTTTCTTCCTCTTGGGCCTATGTGAGACAGCCTGTCATGTCTGAGGGTTTAAATTCTCATTAACCTTTTAATTTATTGTGATTAAGATGAATTTTAAAAGAAAACCATTTCTCTATTCAAGAATTGCCTTGGCAGGAGCTGGAAATCCTAGAACCTTGTTGCAAAAGAGTGTGTAACTATTTGCTATGAATTATTTCTGCTCGGATCCCATGCAAGCGTCTCTTATTGTTAGTGTGCAGCTAGATATCTTCAGCGGGAAAGAGACTGTATTTTAAAGCAATGCACCAAAAGTTGCAGAGGGCAAAGGGTAAAGTGAAGGGCAGAGTTAGTAAGCAGGAGACCTGACTCATGGATTTGGTTCACTGACTAACCTTGAGGCATATGAGTTCTCTACCTTATATTAGTTATCCAATATTAAGTTTATTGTGGATGAATGTGTTTATAAAAGGGTTCCAGTGTCTACCAAAAGTTTGTATATATGAAGTATTGAATATTATCTTTTTTAAGGATGACAGGTCCTAGTAGAACTTACCTTTGATTCATCTTAAGAGTATAGCTCTTAGTATACAGGAAGTTTATTTAATAATTCAACAAATATTTATTGGGCATCCGTTATATACCAGGCATTCTATAGGTTTTGGGACTAGCGTGGTGAATAAAATAGATAAACTTCCCTGCTTTTATGGCCATTAGGTTTTAGTTGGGGAAACATTTACTAAAAGAGAACACAAGTAAAATACTGTGTATAGTGTCTTAGATGGTGACAAATGCTAAGCAGAAAAAAATAAAGCAAGGAAAGAAGACAGGAAGTGACAGGGGAGGTACTGGGGGTTAATTATTATTGTAACTGATTTCCTTTTTTAAACTATACATGTTATTTTATACATTCAGAAACATTGTTCTGAGAAGAGGTCCAAAAGGGACCCATGGCATATAAACGGTTAAGGACCCTGCAGTAGAGGGTCATCCATCCAACCACGTGGGATTGAAATGTTTATTTCTCTTTTATGCTTGATGTGATAATGATAAGGTAGACTTGTCCATGTTGGTTTTCATATTATATCTGGTAATTGTGGCTTTTCGGGTTTTCTTTAAATGATTTGAGACCATCATTCATTTTTGAGACTAAGTTGTCCACAGTAGTTTTTCCATTTGTGTTCTGCAGAACCCTGGGTTACCCTGAAGCCTTTCAGGAGACCTGGTGGTCATTTTAAATTAATGCCTAGGTCTTTCTCATCCAGATTAGTCTAAACAAGTTAGTCAGATGCCTGGCCTTGAGGGAGGCATAAGTAAAGAGAATAGATTGAGAGGTTGGTGCATATTTATGGGACATAAACAACATAGATTGTTACCAGATGCAAAAGTAGGTGAACCAGTGATTTAACTCCTTAGGTGTCTGTCACTGAACTACTGTCAAGACCTGGTGGTGATGTCTATTGTCTGTTTAAAGGTAAAATTCCTGAGCTTATTCCTCTTTTATTTTCTTTCCCACCATTCCCCAGTTTTTGTTTTTCTTTTTTTGAGCATCATGTCAACTAGGAGTATAGATTAAAAAACAAACAAAGACATCCTTGCCCTTCATTGAATAATCCACAGACAACATCAGGGTAAGTGTTAGACTAGAGACAGGCCCAAGTTGCAGTAAGAACACAAAAGTGGGACACCTACCTCCCCCAAGCGGGAGTGGGGGATGGTCCAAGAGGGCCTCCAGAATTAGTGGCACTAGAACTGAGTCAGGAAAAAGGCCACAGCCTTGCGTTGTTGAGCACTGCTTCTCCTTTGATCTGACTAAAGCACTTCTTTGGTTTAGTGCAGGGTCGGCAGATGTC
The DNA here is from genome assembly GCA_033961575.1 of Aselliscus stoliczkanus. NCBI lineage: Eukaryota > Metazoa > Chordata > Mammalia > Chiroptera > Hipposideridae > Aselliscus > Aselliscus stoliczkanus. Next base: position 131,473,278 of record CM066736.1, read on the forward strand.
CTCCGGCCCACAACCTGCTTTTCTGTCGTCCACAAGCTGTGTCTTTTTAAGTAGTTGAAAAAAATAAAAAGAATATACTATTTTGTGACATGTAAAAATTATATGAAATTCAGATTTCTGTGTCCATAAATTAAATTTTATTGGAATTCAGCCACATTCATTTGTGTATTGGCCATGGCTGCTTTTTTTTCTCCCAAAAATGGTACAGCTGAGTATTTGTACCAGAGACGCTATGGCCCGCATGGCCTCAAATATTTAGGCCCTTTACAGAGCACGCTTGCCGACTCTGCTTTAATGCTTTTAATGTCCTACTGAAATGCAGTAGGCAGAAAAAAGGTTGGTAGTCAAAAGGAATGCATGAAATCTTGTTATCTTCTGTTAGCTGCTTTCAAGTCCCGCACAGGAAATGTTTGAGCCTTCTCGTTGCCTCTCTCCCATGAAAACATAATGCACACACCTCGGTGCACAGCAACCGGCGTTTACATCTTTCTTATTTGGTCTGTTTTGAATTTAGTTATGAGGACTTTTTTGTTTTGTTTTGTTTTGAGGGCAGTGTCACTAGCCCTCATATGTGGGACCCGAACCAGGGCCGCTGGCTTCCGAAGCCAGCGCTTAACCACTGTGCCACTCGGCCGGCCCGAGGATATTTTTAATATTTCTCAAAAAAAAAAAGTTATCTGCTATGAGTCAAAATGATTACAGACTGCGTGCCTGAAGAGTAGGGAATATGTTATGCTGTAAACTAGCCAAAGGACATCAGGAAAGTCCTCTAACCTCCCTACACGTCCCTCTAAATGACAGGGTTAAGTGGTGAGTAAACCAGATAATCTCTAGGTACCTTTCAGCTCAGTAGAGACATTTCTGTGTGGTGTAAGGAACACGCACTCTGGCTATATGTGAATCCTGGCCCTGTCACTTCCTACCCGGTGACCTTGAGCAGCTTATCTAAACTCTCTGTGCATTAGTTAGCATGTCTGAAAGTGTGGCTGTGAGAATGACCTTATAAGATCCTGTACTTAAATCTCCTGGCACTAATAAGCATTTAATCTAGTGTAATTATGGTAATTGCTGTCTGTGAACTCTTACTGTATATTATGAGACATTTTAAAAAGCAAAGAAGACCTCCTAATAGTCTGTTTTAATGATTTATTAATAGTCTATCAGCTGTGACTTAGTATATATTATTTGCATTTTTGCTGGTAACTGGCTTCCTAAAACACAGTTCTTTGAACTGAGACTTTCCCTAACTGGTAAATTTTCTAGCTCATGTTTTAACTTGAATTGGCACATAAAGTGTATAACTAGCCTTGTAAACACATTCAATCATATTGTCATTTTTACCATGCTTAAAGCAAAGGATAACAGGGAAAAGAGATTTTATGTCATTTCATCTTTCCTCTGTATTAGCTACTTTCTTTTCTTTTATCCATTTTCAATAATTGAGTTGTTTAAGGAGTAATTTAAATTCTCCTTTGGAAGGCTAGTTTTGTTGTGGAGCAGTTCTAATGTGTGTTTAGCATGATTTTTTTTTTTTTTTTTTTGAGGGCAGTGTCACTGGCCCTCACATGTGGGACCTGAACCGGGGCCACTGGCCTCCCAAGCCAGCGCCCAACCACCGCGCCACTCAGCCGGCCCAAGCATGATTTTTGATAGTTTAGAGGTAACAATAGTTCCAGGGACAGTACCGGATTATCAGTCAGGACACTGTATTTGTTGTCTTTGAATAATTTTCCTTTGATCTTCCTTCATAAAAATCTATTGAATACTAATTGTGTACTTTATTTTAAGCAAACTCAATGAATGAAACATTTGTGTTCATGGTTTGCTTAATGAAAAAGATATGGGCTTCCTTTAAATAGCCAGCTTTCCTAATAGAATCAAGATAATTACTATTTGAATTACACACAATTATGTAAGATCATATCAATGCACAGTAAGCCAGACAAGCATTAGACTGTGGTTAAGAGCACACAGGCTTTGGAGTCATAATATAGCTGCAATTCAAAGCCTGGGTTTACCATTTACGTACTGTGTGTGATCTTACTTCCTTGTAGGAATAATAATACTCACTGTGGTTGTGAAGATAAAATGAAATTATTCAGGTGAAGTGCTAAGAATGGTGTCTCATGTACATTAAGTACTTTCGTCATATCCATTATCGTAAGATTATTTTAGAGGTCTGCACCCGCATATTGCTAGCTTTGAATGTGGAACTGAATCTGCCTATCTCCCAAGCTTTGTTTTCTGCTTCCTAATATCCAACTCCAGCCTTAGTGAGCTCGTGGTAGTTCCCCTGAAGTTCCATGGCCTCTTTCTTCTCTGTACATATACCTATGCTCCGTCTGCCTAGAACGCCTTTCTTCTGACTTGTTTTTCTCCTGACTCATCCTTCAGAGTTCAGTTCAGGGGACATCTCCCTGAAGCCTGCCCTCGCCCTGTCCTGTGCCTCCAGAGTCCTGTGCACACACATTGCCCCAGAAGACCTGCTTACTTGCTGTTTCTCTATCAAGCTATGAGCTTCCTCTGGGCGAGGCACTGTGCTCAGCTTTGGAAATGCCCTGTGGTGGTGGGCAGGCTAGAGTGCCCTCAGAGCCTGCACATCCTGGTGGGGAAGACAAATATTTAAATAGACATGAGTGTACACAGTGCTGCCACAGAGAACAGAATACAGTAGAGCTTTGGACCCTTCTGGGCACATCAAAGAAGCCTTTTTCTAAGGAAGCGATGTGTTACTGGAATGATGTGTAGCAGTTATTTAAATGAAAACGAAGAGTTACGGGTGGAAAAAAAGACATGGATGGGGTGACGCTGGGCAAGTTGCTTAGCCCCCATGTGCTTTGGCTGTCTCGTTTGTAACATGAGAATAGTGTAACTGCCTCATAGTGAAGCAGGGCCTGCCCGTATCTCTGGATTTAAAAATTATCTTAATTAATATAGTTATTGGTTTCCTCTCTAATCTAATCTTACTGATTTTATAGAAATAAAATGAATAAAAGATGGGGAATTGAAAAAGGGCCGGCTGGCACCCCCATAGTAGAGGCCTCTCCACATCCCTGGCCTCACCTTTCCTTGACCTATGTTTAGCTTAACAGTAGATCATCCCCCTGTGGCCTGAGCTCAGAATGTCCCCTGTCCCACCCAGTTCCCTGTTTTAGAAAATTCCCCTGAAATTTATGATTAATACCCTTAGGCTTATTGATCACAATCTCTGTGGTCTACCAGTCTAATCCCATCATTGTTCCTGGGTTGCTGATTCCATAATAGAATCATGTGGCCACAGGGAAGCTTGCAGACCTCGGGAAGCATCACGTAGTCCCTGGAGGAATGCCCAGATTTTCCCTGAAAAACCCCGAGCTGGTCTGAGAATGTGAAGTCAGTTTTTGGACGTGTTAACCTGCAGCCTTCTCAGACCACCGGTGCCCTGATAATAAACACTTATTCTATGACCCAATTCCTGTGTTGATCTATTGGCTGAGCAGCGCAGGCAGCACGAACCCCAGACTCATTTGGCCTTGGGTTTCAGTAGTGTTGTTGCAAACCTAAAAACTGTCTTTGAAGTCATCATTGTCCAATTAATATTTCTGAAATAAAGCATAATCAGTTCATCCAGGCTAGTTTCCGGGTCCAAGTTTATTTATTGACTTGCTAAATGTGTGGATCCACTGACTGCACTTTCCCTTGTAACCTTGTTCTTTACCTGTCCTAAAGTCTTTCTCATGTTTGTATAACAAGAACAGGGTATTCTGTTTTGCATTTATTTGAATTATAGAGATTCCAACTCTGCCTTTAATTGTTGCATAAATCTCATGATGTGCGAGACTTTTTAGGTCTTTAAGTATTGTTGACAAAAAACATCCAGCCTAAGAGAAAGCTTATAAGAGTTTTATTGAGCCAAACTGACAACAATTGCTGGGAAACAGAACCTCAGCGGATTGAGAAATGCTCCATCAAATGGCGGTTTGCAGCTTATTTTATACAGAGAATCAAAGGAGGAGGGTTTCGTGAAATCCACTGGTGGTAGATTAAGGAGGTGGGAGGAAGCAAAGCGGGGAAATCTCTGGGATTGGATAAAAGTAAATTGGAGAAACAGGTACTTCTTTCACATAGTAGGTGGGTACAGGGTAGTTAATAGTTCACAGAGAGACGGTAATCAGTGGACAAGAATAATAATGAGGGGTTCTGTACTTTCCTGCCCTGGTCCTGAAAAAGGGATCACTGACATTCCAAGGATGTCATGTCAGGTGCAAAAAGGCAATGGACAGGCTCACTGAAGGTGAAGATTGGCTTCATGACGGAAGCTTCAGGCTAAATTGTGACTCCCCGCCATGGCCCACCTTAGTTACGAACTTTTTTATGTTCACACCATCTTATGTGGTTATTTTTAGTTTCCTGAGCCTGTGGGGTTTAACCTGTGGCTCCTTTTCTGTCCTCAGTATTATCAGTTAGAATGCTTTCACCTTCAAGAAACAGAAAAGCCAACTCAATGACTTTAAACACAGCATTTTAGATAACAAGAAGTCTGGAGATGGGGGGACTCCAATACTGGTTAATTCAGCAGCCCAGGACCCAAGTTCATTTTATCTTCCTGCCTTCCATAATAGAATCATCCTCAGTAGCCTGTTTTAATTATAGTTGTCACAGATAGACACCGGAATATCCAGCTAAAGAAGAACTGTTTCCCCCCGCCCCCGTGTCACTTTTTTTTTTTTTTTTTTTTTTTTTTTTTGAGGGCAGTGTCACTGGCCCTCACATGTGGGACCTGAACTGGGGCCGCTGGCCTCCCAAGCCAGCGCTTAACCACTGTGCCACTCGGCCACCCCTCCCCCCCATGTCTCTCTTAATGTTGGACATTTGGGTTGTTTCCACCTTTTGGCTATTGTGAGTAAAGCGGGTAGAGGAAAGGAAATCAAAACCTAGGTAGGCTGATTTGCCAACTTCACACAGCTGGGTCAGAGACAGGCGGCAGTGGCCTGCTGGGGAAAGCCAGACCAAGAGTGAGAGTTCTTTGTTTTGGGCTTTAGTTCACCCTTGATGCCTAGTAATCCGGGTGTTTCCTTGTTCTGAAACATGTTTGTTAGTCACGACCGGGTTTCTAACAGAGCACTGACTGGAAACAGATTCACAACTGGCAGACCAGGTAATCCCTGAACGAGCAAATCCCAGTGGAACCAGAAAACTGGGTCTTGCTTTCCTTAATTGGAGACCGACTTAGAATCAGATATTGAACTGAGGAAAAAAAAAAAAGTATCCGTCATTAGAAAAAGAATTTAAATTGCTTCCTGTCCATATTTAGAATTTCTTGCAATCATTTCCACTGTATGTAACACTGAAATCCTTTGTGGTTGTCTGCTGCAAAAATGAATCTTTGACCCGGTAACTTTAACTGCTTTTGACACCACTGGGAATTTTGAGAATCCTTCATTTAATCTGTGCTTGTCCAGGGGTGGGGGCAGGATGAGGGAGCGCTCTGTCCTGCTGTGTTAAAAGTTTGCTGTTTGTAAGCAGAGGCCAGGGCTTCTGGAATTTATATTACCTAGTACTGATATTGGCATAACAAGGATAGTCTAACGTGTATTTCTGGAGGCAGTAAAGAACCAGCCAAGCACAGAGATGAGTGGGAGGTGACTGGCTACTGAGGGCCCTGAAGCTATTAGAGCAGCACTGGCTGCAGGTGGCATAGGGTTTGATCAATGTGGGAAGAAAGAGAGGCCCAGTGTCCTGCTAATGACTAACTTCCTCTGCATAGCTCTCATAGCAGGCCCTCCCAGGACTTCCCTGGGTCAGAATGTCAGCTGCTTCTCTCTTCTTCCTCGTCCCAGGCTTTAGGGGTTCACTCTTTAGCTTAGCCTTCTTCTCTTTTGTGCTAATTTAGCTCTTGTCAAGCAGGGACTTGCCCTTCCAAAGAGAGCAGAAAGGCCACCTTACCGGGCCCTGGTTCCTTGTCTAGGCAACGTCTCCAACCCTTTCTCTCAGAGACTCCTATTGTTTAGACTCTATCTCCCTGGAGGGAAGGTGGAGGTGTTAAAGTTGAACCCCACTTAACTCAGCAGGTTTTTCTGAATGACTGGTGAGCTTGAGCTCTCTTCCAATGAGTCACTGTTCACATTTCTTCTGTGTACCTCCATTTTCTGGTTGATAAAATGTGGGTGTTGCTGACTTTGGAGGACGGCTGTGAAGAACTAATAGAAGAGGCAGGACTGTCTCAGGCTATAGAGAAGGGCCTTTCCTTCACGAGAAGTGTGTGGTCACCATCCTTCTCTGAGTGCTGTCTGTGGGAGGGACTGAGTAGAGGGGTGACTTCATCTCTTCGCTCATAAGCGAAAACTATAATTAAGGAGGTATGTATGACATCCCCCCAAAAATGAACATGGCAGTGTATGTTGAGGGGCGAACTTCAAATAAGTGAGATGCAGATATGATGGCCAAAACTGTCGAAGTGTTTCAGGCAGGGACTCAAGTACTTTTTCCTTTGTAGGGACACCGTAGTCCAGAGTCAGTCTGTTAAATGGGGATTGATGTCCTATACTTTTACACCTTTCCAGATTAAAGGACTATTATACACCATAACAAATGCTTTCATTTTCAGTTAGTTGAGGAAGAGACTGTATTTTTCAAAAAGTGACCAAAGGAGAACGTGGGACATTTTATATATATATATATATATATATATATATATATATATATATATATATATATATATCCCCTAATAGATGTGCACAATGCCACATGTAAATGAGCCTTGTCAACTAAGACAAAATCTGGATTTGTTAAAACCTCCAAATCTTACTACAAATCTACAGGGAATACAAGGGACAGAGAAACAGTGTTTTTTTTTAAAGATTTTCTTGAGGAAATGGGGGGACTGGTCAAGTTGTTGTTCTTCAGTCTTCCTTGTGGAGGGCGCCAGTTGCCATCTGGCTTCCCATCAGCAGCTCATGGCTTCTAAGCTCAAGGTGCTGTGTTCAATCTTAGTTGCAGGTGGACATAGCCACCATCCTATGTGGGAGTCAAACCAGCAGCCGTGTTGTTAAGAGCTCACACTGTATCCTCTGAGCTATGGGGGGGGGGGGGGTGCGGCTCTGCTCAAGGTGCAGAGTTCAGTCTTTTTTTTTTTTTTTTTTTTAAGATTTTATTGGGGAATTGGGGAAGGGGAACAGACAAGTTGCTGTCTTTTTGTTCTTCAGTCTAGTTGCGGAGGATGTTGCTTCACTGGCCCATGTTGGTATCCTCATTGCGCTCTTCCCGAATGAGGCAGATCGGTTGCCGGCCTCTGGATGGTCACTCACCGCGGCTATTGGCAGCTCACGCAGGCTGCCAGCCGCTCACTGTAGCCTATGGCAGGCCACTGCAGCGGGGGCTGCAGCCTACTCCATCGCCGGGGCTGGCACAGGTGGAGTTGTTGTTAGCTGTAGAGGGCAGTGTCACTGTCCGTCATATGTGGGATCCGAACCAGGACCGCTGGCATCCCAAAACCAGCTGTTAACCAATGCGCCACTCGGCCAGCCCAGAGTTCAGTCTTAGTTACAGGAGGGCATAGCCCACCATTAAACAGGCAATCTTGTTGTTACACCAGCTGAGCCATCCTGCCACCTGTTGGCAGCTCAGTGACAGCTCAGCTAGGGCGCAGCATTCACTGGCCCATGGGGGAATCAAACCAGTGGCCCTGTTGCTCAGAGTACGTGCTCTAAGCTAACTCTTTTTTTTTTTTTTTTTAAAGATTTTATTGGGGAATTGGAGGAGGGGAACAGCGTTGGGGAATCGGGGAAGGGGAACAGACAAGTTGCTGTCCTTTTGTTCTTCAGTTTAGTTGCGGAGGATGTTGCTTCACTGTTGGTATCGTCATTGCACTCTTCCCGGATGAGGCAGATCGGTCGCTGGCCTCTGGATGTCGCTCACCGCGGCTATTGGCAGCTCACGCTTGGCTGCCAGCCGCTCACGCTGGCAGTGGGCCACTCACTGTAGCCTATGGCAGCCCACTGCAGCAGGGGCTGCAGCCCACACCATCACCGGGGCTCGCACAGCCCAGCTCCAGGTGGAGCTGTTGTTATAAGCTAACTCTTAACCAACTGAGCCACTCGGCCGCTCCAACAGTAAGTGTTTTTTTTTTTTGTTTGTTTGTTTGTTTTTGTGAGGGATGCAGTTTGCAAATGCCAAACTACAGGGGCTTTATAGGAAAACAAACCAGTTTCTACAACAAATAAATAATAGCAGGGGAGAATGGAGGGAGAACCTATAGATAAAAAAGATACTTAAGGGCCAGCTGAATGGCGCGTTGGTTAAGAGCAGGCTTGGGATGCCCTCTCTGAGCAGCAGGGCCCTGGTTCGGATGACGCTGCGCCATCTACAGCTAAGATGGTGAACAACAGCTCAACCTGGAGCTGGGCTGCTGTGAGTCATCGGTGACATCTTAGGCTGCAGTGGGGCTGGCTGGCAGCCAGCGTGAGCTGCCAGAAGATACTTAGAGTGGCCGTCTAATGGCTGGCAAGTGACTGCCTCACCTGGGAAGAGCGCAAGGATAATACCAACATGGGCCAGTGAAGCAACGTCCTCCATAACTAGACTGCAGAACAAAAGGACAGCAACTTGTCTGTTTCCCTTCCACTGTTCAACAACGCTGTTCCCCTCCCCCAATTCCCCAATAAAATCTTAAAAAAAAAAAAAAGATATTAAGTGATGACTGAACCAATAGTAATATATCAATCTGTTCAGAGAAACAAAATGATGAAAATGTGAAGCAATCAGGAAATGTGGATACTGACTCATTATTTGATGATATTGAGAAACTTACTGTTAATTTATTTTAAGTGTGAAAACGGTATTATGGATATGTTTTAAAAGAATATCCTTTAGGGCCGACCAAGTGGCGCGGTGGTTAAGCGCTGGCTTGGGAAGCCGGTGGCCCAGGTTCGGGTCCCATATGTGAGGGCCAGTGACACTGCCCTCAAAAAAAATAAAAGAATATCCTTTAGAGATATTCGTTGAAATATTTACATATGAAGTAAAATGGTATCTGGAGTTTGCTTCAGAATAATCCAGTTGGGAGAGTGAGCAGGAATATGGATGAGATGGGAGTGGTCACGCATTAAAAAGGGTCGAAGCTGAGTGTTGGACAAATCAGGTTTATTATACTGCTCTATGTATATGTTTGAAGATTTCCAAACACCAAGTTAAACTGTTTTTATATTTAAGTAATAAGAAGATCAATATCTTGACAGAAGTTTTGCCTGGGGCCAGGGTGGAAGGTGAACTGGCTACTCGGGGCCTGTGGAACTTCCAGGGATGGAATGTGTCAGGTCTTGACTGGTGGCAGTCACACGGGTGCATACATTGAAGCTCATGAGATTGTTCACTTCAAATGGGTGCACTTTCAGGCCAGCCGAGTGGCGCGGTGGTTAAGCGCTGGCTTGGAAAGCCAGTGGCCCCGGTTCGGGTCCCACATATGAGGGCCAGTGACACTGCCATCAAAAAACCAAACAAACAAAAAAACAAAACAAAAAAAAACAAATGGGTGCACTTTATTATATGTGAATTGTGCTGTACTCAAGTTGATTTAATAATTGATTAAAAATTAGAAAGGTGGGCTGGCCGAGTGGCATGTTGGTTAAGAACTGGCTTGGGTGCTCGCTTCGGCAGCACATATACTAAAATTGGAACGATACAGAGAAGATTAGCATGGCCCCTGCGCAAGGATGACACGCAAATTCGTGAAGCGTTCCATATTTTTATATGATATGGGGAGGGAGTGGGGTGGTGAATTGGGGGTGGGGGGTTGTCACTTTGAGGGGTAAAATGTATAACTATTGCACTGTGTTGTACACCTGAAACTAATAAAAAATAAAATTAAATTAAAAAAAAAAAAAAAAAGAACTGGCTTGGGACACCACCTCTGAGCAGCAGTGCCCCGGTTTGGATCCCACATATGAGAGCCAGTGACACTGCTCCCTGTACAGTGAAGATGGTGAACAACATGTTGCTCGACCTGGAGCTGGGCTTCCGTGAGTCGCTGACAATGGCATAGGCTGCGACCCCTGCTGCAGTGGGCTGCCATAAGTTACAGGGAGCGGCCAGCAGCCAGCGTGAGCTGCCATAAGCCTCTGTGAGCGGCTGTCCAATGGCCGGCAGGCAACTGCCTCACCCCAGAAGAGCGCAATGATAATATCAACACGGGCCAGTGAAGCAACGTCCTCCACAACTAGACTGAAGAACAAAAGGACAGCAACTTGTCTGTTCTCCTTCCCTGATTCCCCAACTCTGTTCCCCTCCCCCAATTCCCCAATTTAAAAAAAAAAAAAATTAGGTTTTCACATGTTGTACACATAGTGTCAAATGGTAATTTCAGAGATTTGATGCTACCTCACTACTGCCAGCCAGCCAGGTTATCTGACTTGTGCTGCATTTCTGTATTTTTTTTCCCCCCACCTAAAATGAACTTTTATCATTCGTACTCCTGATTTTGCTGTAGTATCTCTCTTAGCATCATCTTCTTTGAAGCCGTAGAGTCACCTTGACTTTTGTGAACAAATGGATATATTCATTTTGATGCTAGAAGAAGTGATGCTAGGAGGGACATTTAGCCATCTCCAATGATAATTCATCAAACATTCATTTGCCTGCATTATAATAGTCAAAACTAAGTATAAACCCCTCTTGGGTTCTAATTTTGAATTATTTTTCATGTAGTCTACCAACCAGTCAACAAACAAGCCAGTCTCACGCAATCAGCATTTATTAAATATATACTTTGCACCAGTCATTGTACGTAGCTCTGGGTTTACGAGGAAGGGTATGTTGCAGTCCTACACTTAAGGAAATAAGTCTCAGGGTGGGAAGATACTCGTGTTTACATACAATTTCAGCAGTATGATAAATGCCAGGTAAAGATGGTGCAAGATACAGTGGTGGCCACATTTATACTCTGACATGGTGCCTCCTACCACCATCTTAGCTCCCTCCTTGCCTGTTAAGCCAGATGAGTCAACTGGCAGAATATCGGGCAGTTTGGGAAAGGCAGTTGGAACAGAAGGAACATTCCTTTTATCCCATACATTTGTTTTTTCTTTTAGATCTCAAGTGCAGAGTTGAATTATCATACTGTTCAGTTCATAGAACATTATACTGACATTGCAAGACGTCCCACCCCTCTTTTGTTTTATTATTTCCCATTATTGTCATTTTCCATCTCTTCTACCATTCCCATCCCCCATTTCCATTAACATCTTCTCTAATGTGTTTAGTATTTATCCTTGGAAGTGTTTGTATCCTTGTATGGTGTTTTTTGTAAATTTATATAAATATTACATCATAATTCTCATTCTGATCTTTTCTTATTTAAAACTATATTTTTAATTCATATTCATGTTAGCTACTATATTGTATTTTATCACTAGTATCCACCACATTTTATTTATCTGTTCCCTTAGTGATGGACACCTCGTTTGTTCCCCAACTCCCTGTACCACAAACGACGCTCCGATGAAAGTCCTCAGATACCAGGGGTGCCAAAAAAATGTATACAACTGGACACTTTGGTCAATATTGCTCAAGCAGTAGTTTGCCAGAAGTGTCTGGACGCTGATGGGAACCACTTTTTTTTTTTAAGATTTTATTGGGGAATTGGTGGAGGGGAACAGCGTTGGGGAATCGGGGAAGGGGAACAGACAAGTTGCTGTCTTTTTGTTCTTCAGTTTAGTTGCAGAGGATGTTGCTTCACTGTTGGTATCGTCATTGCGCTCTTCCCGGATGAGGCAGATCGGTCGCTGGCCTCTGGATGTCGCTCACCGCGGATACTGGCAGCTCACGCTTGGCTGCCAGCCGCTCACGCTGGCTGCTGGCCACTCACTGTAGCCTATGGCAGCCCACTGCAGCAGGGGCTGCAGCCCACACCATCACCGGGGCTCGCACAGCCCAGCTCCAGGTGGAGCTGTTGTTAGCTGTAGAGGGCAGTGTCACTGGCCCTCATATGTGGGATCCGAACCGGGGCCGCTGGCATCCCAAAACCAGCGCTTAACCAATGCACCACTCGGCCGGCCCTGATGGGTACCACTTTGAGCACCTCTTGTAACTGCAGAAGTCAGAAGTGACTTGTATTCATCTCTTATTATCGGTATATATTGAGTATTACACTTTTAATAGTTTTCTCCTTTCTTAAAATGTGTATTTTTTTTGGCACCCTCTGTGTATGTTCTTAGGGACTTGTTCTTAGGGACTTATCAGTCAGCGTGTTACTTCCCTGCTTACTGGTTCTTACCTTTTTTTTTTTTTTTTTTTTTGAGGGCAGTGTCACTGGCCCTTATATGTGGGACCCGAACCAGGGCTGCTGGCTTCCCAGGCCAGCGCTTAACCACCACGCCACTCGGCCGGCCCTGCTTCTTACCTTTCAGTCCCCAGCATTATGTTGCCACCTCACTGTAGCCTTCCCTAACCACTCAGTTAGAATTAGGACCCTTGCCCCACTCTCCTTTCTGTGTCTTCTTTTTTAGTAGTCATTATAAATCTGATGTTAGGCTTGTTGTTTATTGTCTTTATTCATTGTGTCAGGAGTAAGGCACCAGCTCTGTCTCATTCACTGTTGGATTGGTGTTTGCACAGTGCCCTTAGTAAACATACTCTGAATGAATGCGTGGGCTCAGAGGCAACGTCCCTTTCAGTGCCAAGAATGATAGTGGCCCATGTGTTCCCGCTGGAGGACAGAGGAAGACAGCTGTCCTTTCAGAGCCTGAGATTTCAATCTGGTTCAGCCACTTACTGATTTTGAGACCTTATCTTCTGTAGGTGTGTTTTGTCATTTGTAGAGTGGAGATAACAACACATACCTTATGGTGTTTTGTAAAAATTAATGAGATAACTTAGGAAAACGCCTAGGAGCCACCCCAGCAGTGTGTGCCCTGTCTCAGAACCCTCCATCTCAAAGCCGCGTCCCTAATTCTGAAAGCTCTTTACTTCCTCTGGGCCAGCTTCTAAACACCAAATGTCTTATGAAAAAAACGGTACATCTCATGTGTTTGGTTATGTTATATAAATTTTAAGTTTTTAAATTGCACAGCTGAATAACCATTCTTATCCACTGCAGAAACAGGTGAGAACAACTAGCAACTAGGGATATTCCGACAGTTTGAATGGCACTCTGTGTAGTCTGAACTACTAAACCAGTTTTTGCCCTTTCTACTTGTTTCATGTGCTCTCCATTTTTTCCTCTCATTTTTTCTTCTCTCCTCTCTGCCCTCCCCTCAGCCTTCTTTCCTCTCTGCCTCCTCTGGCTTCATAAGTGGCCACTGGAGGCCTGCCTCCCTGTTGACTGACACTCAGGGCTAAGGATGTCGCCAACCCCAGTACAGAGCATCGGAGCAGCCAGGAATGCTCATGGCTTCTAACATAATATCAGTCAAGAGATGTCTTAGAAAGGTTTCTCCTGCCAGCAGGTTTGAGGTCTGAGGGCCACACAAAGTAGTTTCCGAAGAAACAGATTTGTTTATGTATATTGTCCAGGCTTAGATATTTGGCAGACCTTTTTGTTAAATGCACCTTAAAACAGTGCTTTCTTCCTTTTGGTCATCGTGAATCTAATTATTTACAAAAATGTCTAGTGGGAAAAAATTGGACCAGTAAGAGTTGTACCAGTAATGCATATCCTGGTTAAGAGTGATGCTGAGCTAAGCGCTGGATTGGGAAGCCAGCGGCCCCGGTTCGGTCCCACATGTGAGGGCCAGTGACACTGCCCTCAAAAAAAAAAAAAAAAAAAAAAAAGAGTGATGCTGAGCAAGACATTTAACATCCTTTTTCAGATGACTATGACATATACTCCCTGTTTATTCTAATTTTTCAGCAATATGAAGCGTTCTCTTTAACATATCCACATTCATTCCTGCGGTGTATTAGAAATGGCTTCAGCCTGGGTCTGAGGGGCGTCCGCCACACCTTGTGTGGTTGGTGGCCGCCCTGACTTCCTGCTGAGCTTAAGGCAGCAAGAATTCCATGAAGAAGTTTAAGTTTCTTCAGCGCTTCCTGGCCTGCCTTACTTCTGGATACCAAATGACACTATTTACCATTGTCCTTTCTGGTTTGGATAAGCAAATAGAAACAGACGGCAGATAACTGGTTTTGTTAGTTTATATTTAATGTTCTTTTTTTCTCTGTTAACCTAGCTGTGAAAGTATTTCTAACGGTTTATAGTTTAATGTAGTATTCCCAACTCAGGAATGTCCTATAAACATGGAATTCCAGTCAGAAATTTCTCCCTATCCACTGGCAACAGTCAAGTTGTCCTGGACTGATGGTGCCCCCTGATGGCCTGTGTAGAAACTTGGTCACCGTCATCCTCTTTTCCCCCATCTTCATGGGGGACTCTCTCCCTACCCCAACCTTTACACACTGTTATTCTGTTTTGTCTTTTAGATCTTTCTGCTTGAGATCATCCTTATCTCCTCATTGGACTTATTTCTTATTTATGCTCTCTTACCTCAAAAGTGTCTTACGTCTTCTCACTCATTCTTTCCATTATATATTTTTTAGCTAAAAACTTTCCCCAGTTATTGCTAATAGTATTTAGTAGCATATCCTTATTAAGCAAAAGGAAGCACTAGATTTTGAAGTGAAATTAGATGCCAGAATAGACTCACTGTTGCCAACTTTTAGAGCTTTAGAGATATGTAAGGAGTTCCCTTCAGAATCTTTTTGTTAATCTTCTCAGCTTTTTCCAACTCTTATTTGCTTGTCCTTAAGCATTAGAATTCAAGGTAAATAAAACAGTTCTTCAATTTTACTTTACTTTGTAACTTACTAGTATTCCAGTGGTATTTTCTGCTTGGAAAAAGTGCTGATGCTCAGTATCTCTGATACATTGTGGGTTCAGTATGCACTGATAGGCAGGCTTTCCTTCTCTCCTGCTCTCTATTTTTAGTACTATTGCAAATTCTACCCAGCTGACTTGCAAATTAGCTTCCAGAATATAGCCCATTTGTTTTTCCCTGCAATATTTGTTTGTGCTTTTTAGCTCATAATCAGATTGTAGTGAAAGTGATGGTGATATCTAAGTATCTCCCGTGGGTTTTATACAGCAAAGAACCATACTACTGAGACCTCATACTTAACCCTCCAACCTTAATTCCCTCTGTTCCCAAACTCTCCTTTTCCTTTTAGTAATGGAGGAGCTGGGGGTGGGAGCGGAGTGTGAATGAAGCAGGATTGCCCCACCCCACCCCCACCACTACAAATAAACTCAAAATCTCCTGAGCACAGGAGTCATGATTCAACAAAGCATTCAAACCATTCCCCACTCCACCCGCAGAGAACACTGTATTTATAATAGAAAGTGATGAGCACCATGGTTTCCAGTCTTTGGATTGATGTCAATGATAATGTCTATCATTGTTTGATTCCATGCTCTTAACTTTTCCAGAGTTGATGTACTCTTTGGGATAAAATTGCATGATTTAGAATTTGACCGAACCTCAGTGATTGTAGCTTAGTTTCCCTTTTAATGTGGCCCTCCCTTCCAAAAACTTCCTTAGCAGCTGACTGTTTAGCTTTGACCTGAATCCATTCATGGACTTGCCTGATTCTTAGAAAGTTCGTCTTGTATATTCAGCCAACATTTAACTCATTGGGAATCTCCACCATTATCCTGATTCAACCATTGATAGCAACAAATGACTCAGTTTTTTCATTCTAACACAAGAGTACCCTTCAGCTGTTGAACAGCTCTCAGCTTCCTTAGCCTGTCTAGGCTAGCTTTCTCTTAGCTTGTTGGTATTTTTTCTTAATGATTTTGGATATTTTCTGAACATTAAAGAAAATAGCCCTAAGTCTGATATATGAGGTGTGATAAAAAAAATACAGTGATGGGGCCAGCCAAGTGGCTCAGTTGGTTAAGAGTTGGCTTAGAGCGCATGCTCTGAGCAACAAGGCCGCCAGTTCAATTCCCACATAGGCCAGTGAACCCCGCACCCTAGCTGAGCTGTCGCTGAGCTGCCAACAGGTGGCAGGATGGCGCAGCTGGTGTAACAAGATTGCCTGTTCAGTGGTGGGCTATGCTCACCCGCAACTAAAGATTGAACTCAGCACCTTGAGCTGAGCTGCCACCTAGATGACTCAGTGGATAGAGTATGCGCGCTTAACAGCAAGGCTGCTGGTTCAACTCCAGCATCGGATGGTGGCTACGCCCATCCACAACTAAGATTGAACACAGTACCTTGAGCTTAGAGGCCATAAGCTGCAGAACGAAAGCCAGATGGCGACTGGTGCCCTCCATAACGAAGATTGAAGAAAACAACTTGGCTGGTCCCCTCCCCCAATTCCCCAATAAAATCTTTTTTTTAAAAAATTACAGTGAATGTTTAAATAAAAATGTATTACAATAAAAGACAGTGCCATTACCTATGCCCCCTTGCTTTGAATCATGTATCCCATCATTCTTGCCACTTTCTGAAGCAGTTCTGGAAGTCCTCTTTCGTGAGTGCCTTTAGTTGCTGCCTCGATGTCCTGAATCAATTCAAAACATTTTCCTTTTGTGGTCATTTTGTCTTTGGGGAAGAGCTAGAAGTCCCATGGTGCCAGATCCAATGAATAAGGTGGATGAGGACACACCATGATGTTTTTATTTGACAGAAATTGCCGTATCAGAAGCAATGTGTGACGCGAAGCCTTTCCATTGTGATCACAATACAGTGAATGAGTGCCAGCCAATGGAAAAGCAGGGATCTTCAATACAGGAACTGGTGTGTCAAAACTTAATAACAGTGTGTGACAAGTTGCAACTTGTTCAGTGCAGTCAGTTGGTTGTGAGCTACGATTGTGAGAAGGTATGTTTTAAAGTGTGCGGTAGGAGGGCCTGCCGAGTGGCGCAGTGGTTAAGCGCTGGCTTCAGAAGCCAGGGCCCCGGTTCGGTCCCACATATGAGGGCCAGTGACACTGCCTCAAAAAAAAAAAAAAGTGTGCGGTAAATCATCTTCTATCATGACAAGGCTGTGTGTCACAAATTGCTTCTGGTTTGGAAATTTCTGTCAAATAAAAACATTATGGGACCGGCTGAGTGGCACATTGGTTAAGAGCTGACTTGGGATGCCAGCAGCCCCGGTTCGAATCCAGCATATGAGGGCCAGTGACACTGCCCTCTACAGCTAAGATGGTGAACAACAGTTTCACCTGGAGCTGGGCTGCTGTGAGTTCCCAGCACAGCATAGCTGCAGCCCCTGCTGCAGTGGGCTGCCATAGGCTACAGTGAGTGGCCGGCAGCCAGCATCAGCAGCCGGCAACCAGCGTGAGCTGCCAAGAGCTGCTGTGAGTGGCCGTCCAGAGACCAGCGACACATCTGCCTCATCCGAGAAGAGCGCAGTGATGATACCAACGTGGGCCAGTGAAGCGACGTCCTCCACAACTAGGCTGAAGAACAAAAAGACAGCAACTTGTCTGTTCGCCTTCCCCAGTTCCCCAATAAAGTCTTTAAAAAAAATAACATTATGGTGTGTCCTCATCCACTTTATTCACTAGATCTGGCACCCTGCAATTTCTGGCTCTTCCCCAAAGTCAGAATGATTTAGGACATCAAGGCAGCCACAACAGCGCAACTAAAGACACTGACAAAAGAGGACTTTCAGAACTGCTTCAGAGAGTGGCAAGAATGGTGGGATAAGTGTGTTCGAAGCGAGGGGGAATATTTTCAGGGGGATTAATGGCGATGTGTCTTTTACTGTAATAAAAAATTTTAATTTAAACATGTACAGCCCTGCTCCTGCCCCTCCAGCAGGCAACCCAGACCCGGACTGGTTTTAATAAAGTTGAAAAGGAAAGGAAAAAAACAAACAAACATGTACCGTATTGTTTGATCACACCTCTTAAGTTGTAAAATTTCTCCCCATTTTGTTTTTCATCTTCAGGCTTTGTTTACATGGTGTTTACCATGCAGATTTTTTCTTAACGTGGTGAAATTTATCAATTTTTAAAAACAGCTGGGCCGGATGAGTAGCACAGTGGTTGGGCGCTGGCTTGGGAAGCCAGCGGCCTCGGTTCGGGTCCCACATATGAGGGCCAGTGACACTGCCCTCAAAAAAAAAAAAAAGTTTAAAAAAAACAGTCTCTGGATTTTATATGCTTTGGGGTTGTTTTCATTCTTAGAAATGCCTAACCCACTTTGAAGTTATTTAAAAAATATTTTCCTCTTATTTACTGAAGTACTTGAAGGAACTTGTTTTTATGTTTTTTGTTTTTGTTTTTTCTTTTAAGATTTTGTAGGGGAATTGGGGGAGAGGAACAGACAAGTTGTAGTCCTTTTTCGTTCTTCAGTCTAGTTGCAGAGGACGTCGCTTCACTGGCCCATGTTGGTATCATCATTGTGCTCTTCCCGGGTGAGGCAGATCTGTCGCCAGCCTCTGGATGGCCACTCACGCGGCTCTTGGCAGCTCATGCTGGCTGCTGGCCACTTACTGTAGCCTATGGCAGCCCACTGCAGCAGGGGCTGCAACCCACACCATCTTAGCTATAGAGGCAACCAAGTGGAGCTGTTGTTCACCACCTTAGCTCTAGAGGGCACAGTGTCACTGGCCCTCATATGTGGGATCTGAACCAGGGTCCTGCTGCTCAGAGCTGGCATCCCAAGCCAGCTCCTAACCAACACGCCACTCGGCCAGCCCTGTTTTATGTTTAAATCTTTGGTCCTTCCAGAATTTGTTTTGTTATAAGATGTGAGGTAGGCGTTCAAATTTATTTATTTTTCCAGCTAGCACCTACTTACTCCAACACCATTTATTAAATTATTTTCTCCCCCTGATTTGAAATGCCATTATATTAAATTCATGAAATACTTCAGGATCTGTTCCCAGGTTTTTTCATATGTTTTGCTGCTAAGTGAAACATCACACGTCTAACACCTTTGTTATTGAAATTTTTAGCCTAAATATAAACCTTTTTTTAAAATTTCAATCATAACTTTTTTTTTTTTTAAGATTTTATTGGGGAATTGGGGGAGGGGAACAGCATTGGGGAATCGGGGAAGGGGAACAGACAAGTTGCTGTCTTTTGTTCTTCAGTCTAGTTGCGGAGAACGTTGCTTCACTGGCTCATGTTGGTATCGTCATTGCGTTCTTCCCGGATGAGGCAGATAGGTCGCTGGCCTCTGGATGGTCGCTCACCGCGGCTATTGGCAGCTCACGCTGGCTGCCGGCCACTCACTGTAGCGTATGGCAGCCCACTGCAGCAGGGGCTGCAGCCTATACCGTCACCGGGGCTTGCACAGCCCAGCTCCAGGTGCTGTTGTTAGCTGTAGAGGACAGTGTCACTGACCCTCATATGTGGGATCCAAACCGGGTCCTTTGGCATCCCCAAACCCGCTCTTAACCAATGCGCCACTCGGCCAGCCCTAAATATAAACCTTTTTATAAACTGTAAGGATTTACAGTTAAATGTTCTGCCTGTCATCTAGCCTGTCAAGGTGGTTTGACTCTGTTACTTCTTGCATTATCAGCCTCTTGCTTGGTGCTACCTGCAGGTTCATAAGCATCTCTTTTATGTTGTTATCCAGGCCAAGGATCAAAAGTGGCAAAAATGTCGGCCGGTATAGGGTTGTATTTTGGACATCAATGGAGAGCCACTACTTAACTCTGTCCTGTATTAGAGATGCAGCGTGATATTTGAAAGAGTTTAGGGTTTTAGTATCATTTGCAAGACTTCATTTGGGCATCCCTTTTATTCATTGTTTCTCAAACTTTAGCATGCATAGGAATAACCTGAGCATCTTGTTAAAATGCAGGTTCTGATGCAGTAGGTCTGGGGTTGGGCTGAGAGTCTGCAATTCTAATAGGGCCCCAGGCCATGCTGGTGCTGCTGGGCCATGGACCACCTCCATCATACAGGACCAAGGCTAGGTTGCGTCAGGCTTAGCTGAGTCAAGCAAGATGCTCTGAATGCAATATTTAAGGAGGCACTTACTCTGAGGTTTGCACAGGTACCAACCATGTACTCATGTCAGTCTGAGAGTGAGAGCTTCCTTACATTTTGTGCCCTGAGTATCTCTTAATCCCAGCCCTGATACAATGTTTTTCAGAATTGTTCGAATCACTACTGATGAACCTATTAAGCAGGACTCCTGAAGGGTGAGACCTTGCTGTCTGCATTTTTAAGCAAGTTCCTCAGGCGATCCTTAGGCACACCAAAGTTTGGGAAGCACTGAAAAAGAGATTTAGAAGTTCTGACTTTTAGGATTAATTTCTTAGATCCTGTTGTGACACTAATGCTTACCTGAGAGCATCATGGCACCATTTACCTTTTTTTTTTGTGATTCACTTGAGATAGGAGTGGCCAAGCCCCAAGTACTGACAATGGTTTTTAAGTAGGAGTGCCAAACCACACATGAAAGCCTTCTTGAATTTGACAAAACCATCACTCCATGTAATGATGACTCTTGTAACATGGTTTTCACTCAAAATCAAACTCCTTTATATAGTAAAAAGCTTAATTGCAACTGCGTTGTATGTCAGTGCTTCTCCAACTTCAATATATATTTAAAGGGCCGGCCGAGTGGCGCATTGGTTAAGCGCTGGTTTTGGGATGCCAGCGGCCCCGGTTCGGATCCCACATGAGGGCCAGTGACACTGCCCTCTACAGCTAACAGCTCCACCTGGAGCTGGGCTGTGCGAGCCCCGGTGATGGTGTGGGCTGCAGCTCCTGCTGCAGTGGGCTGCCATAGGCTACAGTAAGTGGCCCGCAACCAGCGTGAGCGGCTGGCAGCCAAGCGTGAGCTGCCAATAGCCGCGATGAGCGACATCCAGAGGCCAGCGACCGATCTGCCTCATCCGGGAAGAGCGCAATGACGATACCAACAGTGAAGCAACATCCTCTGCAACTAAACTGAAGAACAAGAAGACAGCAACTTGTCTGTTCCCCTTCCCCGATTCCCCAACGCTGTTCCCCTCCACCAAATCCCCAATAAAATCTTTAAAAAAATATATATATATATATATATATATTTAAAAATAGCCCAGATTATGATCCAGTAGGTCTGGGATAAGACCTGGGATTCTGCATTTTTAACTACCTCTTAAGTGATGCTGAAGTTTCTGATCCACAGCTATTGATCACAAAAAGGAGGGTTTTGTGTTTTTTTTTTTTTGTAAAAATATTTGTAAATATGAGAGGGTTTTGGTTAAGAATGTTTGGAGAGGGCTGGCTGAGTGGCGCATTGGTTACGAGCTGACTTGGGATGCCAGCGACCCCGGTTCGGATCCCACAGATGAGGGCCAGTGACATTGCCCTCTACAGCTAACAACAGCTCCGCCTGGAGCTGGGCTGTGCGAGCCCTGGTGACTGTGTAGGCTGCAGCCCCTGCTGCAGTGGGCTGCCATACGCTGCAGTGAGTGGCCCGCAGCCAGCATGAGCTGCCAATAGCCGCGGCCATCCAGAGGCTGGCGACCGAGCGCAATGACGATACCAGCATGGGCCAGTGAAGCAACATCCTCCGCAACTAGACTGAAGAACAAAAGGACAGCAATTTGTCTGTTCCCCTTCCCTGATTCCCCTCCCCCAATTTCCCAATAAAATCTTTAAAAAAAGAAAAAATTTTTTTGGAGATGTTCTTCGTGGAATGTACTTTAGGAAACAAGGAAAGAAGCTTGTTTTTAATTTCCTGCTATTACAAGCAATGCTGCAAAGAATAAATGTATTACATTCAATATTTTTATACATTATTTTCTGTTATGCAGCAATATTCCATTTTATAAAGTCTTAAAATTTATCGTAAACTTTTTATACATTTAATGTAATATTGCTTAATATCATATTAATAATTAGTAATGTATATTTAATGCGATATCTAAAAAAAGATATTGTTTATATCTTTAAATTCTCTTAATGGATTTGGAAAGTGTTTTCTCACCCCTTAGTGTTATTAACACTAAACAGATAAAAACGTGTGTGTGTGTGGGGGGTGTTTTCTTTAATTCAAGTAGAATGTGTTAATATTTTTAAGAATCAGCATTTTAGGGTCGGCCGAGTGGCGCGGTGGTTAAGTGCTGGCTTGTGAAGCCAGCGGCCCCGGTTCGGGTCCCACATATGAGAGCCAGTGACACTGCCCTCAAAAAAAAAAAAAAAAAGAATCCGCATTTTATAGGGGAAAAAAAGAGGAGATAATTTCTGTCAGATGTAAACCTGATCTTTCTATAATTTAGAGCTGTTAGTTTGAACCAAATCAAATGGAACAACTGAAAAATAGGTGGGGAGGGTTCAAGCAAGCTGCCATCTAACACTGCTTATCCTTGCAGAACAGCTCTGAGTTGTGTGTTGGTGTGAATAATGTCCAGGGTTTTCACATTCCATCCTCTTTCTTGTTAGGCACCTTTATTGAAAAACCCCAAATCCTTGAGTGGCATTTGTATCTGTATGCCATCACCGTGAAAACAATGAATCACAAACTGAAGTTTAGCCTACATTGACTCCAGCTGTATGGCTTGACTAGAAATTCTGTTATTTACAGATAAATCAGGTCTATTTGTCTAGTAAAGACAGTAAAGAGGCTATTTTTCCTGATGCAGCTTTTCAAACTGCAGTCAGGTGGTTGGTTTTGCTAATGAAAATGTCAAACAAAAAGAGTGATTTCCCTCCCAAGTAGTGTTAGATGATGGTGTTGTCAAGAGCCTTGCAAATGAATTACCTTCTTGTAATCAATCCCGCCTTATCAGTTAATGCTACTTGTAATGGACTGCTGGCTTCCCCAGACATTGTGTGGATTATTTAAAGCTTCTGGCTGTCTGGAAGAGACGTTATCTGTGGCATGTCCACTCTCCTCAGCTGCACATTCCTTACTCAACACTTGGGAGGCTGGCATGTGCTAGGAGGGTGTTCTGGAGCAGCCAGTGAGCCACTGAGAGCAGCACTTTGCTTGGTTGCCTTACGGCTGTCACTGTCACCCCGTCGCCGTGTGCACTCTCCTTGACCAGATCTGGTTGCGACAGAGTCGTCCTCAGTGCAGTTTTGCCCTGCTCTTTCGTGTATGCGTATCAGGCTGTACCACCAACCCATGGGAAGAAATGAATGGAAGTTTAAATTGCCATGATGTTTGCCCTGATTTAATGTATCATACTCAGTTTGGGAAGCTATTTGCTGTTGAAGACTCTTGTAAAGGAAAAAAATGTTTTAAGAAATTTCAGAAGCAATGTGCGATTAATTTAGGCTGAGTTCTGTAAAAGAAGTGCTTTGTCACAAAATTGCAGTATCAACATAGCAACAATATTGAAAAATGCTTTTAACCTTGGGAAGTTTATAATCATAGAACTAAGTCAAAAATTCTTGAACTTTGATTCCTGTTTGTCTCTTGCTGATAACTGACTATATTTGGCTGTTTCTTGAATTGGGTTCTTATCAAAGAATAGGAAGACTAACAAATAGTAACAGTAATACCTGTTTGCTGAATGACAAGAGCGAGCCATGTGATATTTTGCAGTCTTAGTAGGATAAGATACAGCAATCTGAGCCATTTCTATACAAAAAGGAACTGTATCGTGTTGAGGAAGAGAACAAGGTTTATTAGAGCCAGGGAAAATGAATACTGGGTTTGCTTTTGAACAGATAAATATAGAAGGCTATCAGGGCTGTCTGCCTTCACTAGAAATCGGGTAACCAGCTTTCAGTGGCTTATAGGTGACTTCAGATGCCAGCTAATAGAGAGAACACATAATTTATAGGAAAGGAAAACAAAAAATAGCCAAGAAGCTTTCTTTTGTGAAAGAATCAAGGTGAAACCTGCTCCTGTCACCTAGATAAGACTTGAAAGAAATACTCATTTGGTTTCTGGAGAGTTCTTTTATTTATTTTTATTTTTTTAGCTGAGCCATCCTGCCACCTATTGGCAGCTCAATGGCAACTCATCTCAGGCTGGCATCAAACCGCCATTGCTCAGAGATTAGCTCGCACTCTTTGAGGGAGTTCTTAACCCACTGAGCCACTCGGCTGGACCTCTAGTAGAGTTCTTTTAAAACCATCTTTTAAGAAGTTCTGTTTTGCTTTCTCAAAACTTAGAAGTATGTGGTGTGATAGCATAGGAAGACAATTGGACATGAAGAGTGTTCATTTTTATAATCTCATATTTGACTTATAAGATAGTTTTATGCCATGTGACTGAGTGGTACACTTGAACATGAAAGACAATTGTAGTTGAGGACAGAGGCAGGACTTCGGAAGGTGCAGTCAGCAAATCTCTCCTCAAAAAAACAATAAACTGAACACAGTTGTCAGAAACAACCATTTCAGGGCTCTGGAAATAGAACAAATTGAGAAGCATTTATCCATAAGAAGCTGCTGAACTTCAGATAAGAACAGTGGGAGTTTTTGATGTGCTTGCCTGGGACTACTCTCCCCCGCCCTGTGAGTGCAGTAGTTCTTTTAGGGTGGGGCAGAGCATGAAAACTAGTGACTTGGCGGACAGAGAAAGCCCACTTGGTCTGGAGCAGACAGCAAAAAAGCCCGTGCTCGTTGGCATTGTCAGTAAAAGTAATGATCTCACTGGCAACTGAACAAAGCAGTTCTGGTGGCCTAAATAACTTGTCCCAGTTGGGTCAAGCAACAGACTGGTGGACTAGCCAAAAGCTGAACAGAGATCCTGGAAATGACACAGACATAGAAAGGCTTGAAAAGTCCTCCACACATTCCTGACTGACTAGAAGCCTATGTGTACATGTAGGTAAGACTGGGGACGTCCCACGCTACCCACATATCGCTGGATGGCTGGGAGATTGAATAAATGTGCAGAGGAGATGCAAGAGGGCCCAGCAGAAAGGAAAAGTTGGGGCAGACCGGAACTTCGCTCTACAACCCCTACACAGATCCATGGGCAGAGGTTGGAAGCCTGTCTGCCTCAAAATGTGTGAGCACAATCTTTAACCAATCATTGACGGGTCACTGAACTATGTGGACATGGGGACAACCTCTATAGAGGAAGTCAGATTTAAAAATAAAAACAAGGATAAAAAAAAAGCACCTGAGTAGAGATGTCATGGCTACACACGGTGGGGGAGATAGACTGCATATTTAGTCCAGCAATGTTACTAACATGGAAAGATGTCCACTTAATGTAAATTATAAAATATGAATATTATGATCCATTTGGTTAAAAAGAGAGAAACACAGAAGTATATGCTCAAGGGTTGGCGGACCCACATACACACATTTTTTTCCAACAATTTTTAAGAGTGATCTTCTCTACAGGTTTATAGGGATATTTCTTTCACTTTATAATATATTTCCAAAATAAATTAGATATTTTTTCTATAGTGTACTGGTAATACTTTGTGTGTGTAAAACATACACAAAGACACTTTTTATTTTTTTAAATTAGTTTTATGTGTACAAAACAGTGTAATAGACATTTATACCCCTCGCAAAGTGATAACCCCCCCTCCCCAAAATCTACTACCTGTCTGGCATCGTATCAAAGACACTTTTTAAAAAGTTATCCATAAGAGCCAGCTGAGTGGCTCAGTTGGTTAAGAGCTCGCTCAAGAGTATGAGCTCTGAGCAACAGGGTTACCAGTTGGATTCCCGGTCTGAGCTGAGCAGCTGCTGAGCTGCCAATAGGTGGCAGGATGGCTCAGCTAAAATAAATAAATTAAGTAAGTAAAAAGTTACTCATAGCATAACACTAACTGTGACTTGGAATTGTGAGATTTACTAAATCAAGTGCTAAGTCTGTAAGCAGTGCTTGACTACTTTCCGCCTCCATTCCTCCTCCTGTGTTCCTCCTCTTCTGTTGGATATTTTTTTTTTTTTGGCTTGACTTTAATACACTATAAAATTTTGGGGGGCAAAACTGATCTTATTCATATTTATTCACTCCTCTTCATCCCATTTCTCTGTTCCAATCATGCATTGCATATAATAGACCATCTGTAAATATTTATAAGAGACATATAAACAGTAATTATTCCATAGAGCAGCTGGAATTCAATACAGTAATCCATAGTATAGTTATTCAGTCCATAGTCTTTCTTTCTTCTCCCTTGAAAATAACCATCAAAACAACTGTCAAAACAAAAACAAAGAAGAGCTCTATTTTCCCACGTCCTCCAGTTACTAAATATAGAACAGACTGAGTTGTGGTGACGCCTAAGAAGGAAAAAGACTAATTTTCTAGGATCAGAATTCCATTTTCTAGCTTCTTTAATTTGGGACCTGGGCTATTTTTCTTTTATTTTCTGTTGTTTCCTTTCCCTTAAAATAGAAAAAAAAGTCCCAAACCTTTGACTTTATTACATGTGGCATATGGTCTGCTTGACTTAACAGATTTCTAAGGACAATCAAGACTTTACCATTGAGATGTTATTCATTATTTAAAAACCTTTTTATTTATAAATGTCTCATATATAGTACTATGCTTTGAAAGTGATGTTATAAAAAAAATCTTATACAAAGTATATTAATTGTAAATTATTCTCAATTGGATTAGAGGAAGTTTCCAGGAAAGAAGGTAGATTGAAGTGGCTGCTGAAAGCCTCCCACAGATAACAATGAGAAAATCTGGACAAAAATATAACAAACCACTAAAAGCATCCAAAAACAGACACAAGAGAGCTGGCCGAGTGTCGCGGTGGTTAAGCGCTGGTTTGGGAAGCCAGCGGCTCCGGTTCGGGTCCCACATATGTGGGCGTAACACTGCCCTCACACACACACACACACACACACACACACACACACACAAAAAAAAAAAAAAAAAAAAAAAAAAACAGACACAATTGTTGAGGGACAGTTGATGCGTAAAAAATTGTAATTGGAAGGAACAAGATTTGAAGGTTTGTGGCTTTTTTTGCAAAAAGTGTGCCTCAATCCCCATGGTGGCTATAAGTGGAATGAAATACCAGTGGAAAACTGCAGCCTTATAGGTAATAGGTGACAGAGAACAGAGGTCAGGGGTAGAAGAGCAGCTGGAATTTAAGAGGGAAATCCTGGAAGCTAGAGAGAACTGTAGAAAGGGCGAGGCCCAGCATCTGAGTAAAAACTCAGCCCAAATCCTGTGTTGACTGTTGGTTGTCAGGATTCTGCAGAGAAACAGAACCAGTGGGAAATACATAGATATATATAGGAGGAGATTCATTATAGGAATTTGCTCATGTGAATATGGAGGCCAGGAAGTCCCATGATCTGCAGTCTGCAAGTTAAAGAACCAAGAAAGCTGGTAGTGTAA
The DNA here is from genome assembly GCA_033961575.1 of Aselliscus stoliczkanus. Classification (NCBI taxonomy): domain Eukaryota; kingdom Metazoa; phylum Chordata; class Mammalia; order Chiroptera; family Hipposideridae; genus Aselliscus; species Aselliscus stoliczkanus. The sequence continues at coordinate 131,500,432 of CM066736.1, forward strand.
TTCAGTCCGAGTCTAAAGGCCTGCGAATTAGAGGGCTGATGGTGTAAGTCCCAAACTGAGACTAAGAGCCCGAGAACCAGTAGCACTAATGTCCCAGGGCAGGAGAAGATGGATGTTTCAGCTCAAGCAGAGAGAGAGAGCAAGTTCTTCCTTCCTCCACTCCACGCTTGTTTCTATTTAGACACACAGTAGATTGGATGATACCACCCACGTTGGGGAGGGCTGTCTGCTTTATTCAGTTCACTAATTTAAATGCTAATCTTTTCCAGAAACCTCCTCACAGACACACCTAGAAATAATGTTTGACCAGCTATCTGGGCATCGCCTACCCTAGTCAAGTTGACACATGAAATTAATCATCACAACTGTTAAACTGCAGGGGAGACCCAAGGGAGTCAGCAAAACAAAAAAATAAAAACCAATCAATAGGGCCGGCCGAGTGGCATGGTGGTTAAGCGCTGATTTTTGGGATGCCAGCGGCCCCGGTTCGGATCCCACATGTGAGGGCCAGTGACATTGCCCTCTACAGCTAACAACAGCTCCACCTGGAGCTGGGCTGTGCGAGCCCCGGCGATGGTGTAGGCTGCAGCCCTTGCTACAGTGGGCTGTCATAGGCTACAGTAAGTGGCCAGCAGCCAGCGTGAGTGGCTGCCAGTAGCCACAGTGAGCGACCATCCAGAGGCCAGCGACCCATCTGCCTCATGCGGGAAGAGCGCAATGACGATACCAACAGTGAAGCAACATCCTCCGCAACTAGACTGAATAACAAAAAGACAGCAACTTGTCTGTTCCCCTTCCCCTATTCCCCAATAAAATCTTTTAAAAAAACAACAAACAATCAATGAAAGAAACAAAAAACAGGCAGAGGCAAGAGGAATCAATCCTTGAAAAACAGACCTATACTAGCTGAGAACTGTAAGTTGGATGCTGTTTCTTTTTTTTAACTGAGTGCATTCCTAAACCGTGCACAGCTCAGGCAGCAGAAAGCTGAAGCCTTATTGGCCTGGGGCATCAGAAGACAGACCCAGAGACTACGAGCAGCTGGAAAATTAGAGGGAATTTCACAAAAATCACAGAGTATGAAGCATCAAATCTGAGTATAAGCTGCTCAAATCTTTGGCTGTCTGCCAAAATACACAGGTGCTGGGAAGACCCCAGTGAGCCAGACTAAAAAAGCAGTAGTGAGAAGCTGTAAGAACTGAGCAGATTTATCAGCTGCTGCATATCACAAGAGTGACAAATTTATGGTTTGCATCTTGGCAAGTGGACTGCATACTACAATAAAAAAAGCAATAGTCCTCAGGACACAGCAGAATCCACAGTTGCCACAACATCTTTACATTGTCTAGTTTTCAACCAGCAATTACTAGACGTAAAGAAACAGAAAAGTGTAACTCATACTTAGGAGGAAAGGCACTCATACAAGCTGACTCTGAGTATCAAAGTTGATACAGATATTGGATTTTGAAGGCAAAGACTTCAAAGCATCTATATGCATTTGATCAAAGAATTATAAGAAAACATCAGAGAATTAAAGGAAAAATAAATGAACAGATAGAGAAATTGCAACAATGAAATGGAAACTGAAGAAATCGAAGATTTGGGGCTAAAATAAAACAGTAACTGAAATAAAAAGTCACTAGGTTGTTCAACAGCAGTTTTAAAAATAACAGACAAAAGAATCTGCACTTAAAAACAGAACAATAGGGCCACTTGAGTGGCGCAGTGGTTAAGCGCTGGCTTGGGAAGCCAGCGGCCCCAGTTTGGGTTCCACATATGAGGGCGAGTGACACTGCCCTCAAAAACAAACAAACAAACAAAAAAAACAGAACAATAGAAATTACCCAATTCAAAGAAGAGCAAAGAAAAGATTGAAAAGTGAATAATGCCTCAGAGACTTGTAGGACAATATGAAATGGTCCAATTAACTGTAATTGAAGTTCCAGAAGCAGAGGACAGAAATGGGCAGAAAGCAATATTTAAAGAAATGAAAAGCCCCAAATTTGGTAGAAAACATTAATTTACAGATCCAGGAAGTTCAGTGGACTCTTAAGCAGAATAAACACAAAGAAAAGCACTTGTAGGCACATCGTAGGCAAACTGCTGAAACCAAAGATAAAAGAGAATCAAAAACAGATAGTGAAAAATGACAAATTACATACAAATGATCAGTATACAAATACTCCAACTTATCAGAAACAGAAACAGTGGAGGCCAGAAGACACTGGAACAGTATATTCAAATATTGAAAGAAAAAAATCATCAACCAGGAATTCAATATCAAGAGAAACTATCCTTCAAAAATAAAGTATAGGGCTGGCCGAGTGGTACGGTGGTTAAGCGCTGGCTTGGGAAAGCCAGTGGCTCCGGTTCGGGTCCCACATATGAGGGCCAATGACACTGCCCTCAAAAATAAATAAATAAAGTATAAAGGGTCGGCCAAGGGTTGGTTAAGAGCTGGCTTGGGACACCAGCAGCCCCAATTTGGATCCCACATATGAGGGCCAGTGACACTGCCTTCTACAGCTAAGATGGTGAATGACATCTCCACCCGAAGCTGGGCTGCTGTGAGACCCCTGGGATGGCATAGCTGCAGCCCCTGCTGCAGTGGGCTGCCATACATACAGTGAGTGGTCAGCAGCCGGCATGAGCGGCTGGCAGCCGGTGTGAGCTGCCAAGAGTTGTTGTGAGCGGCCGTCCAGAGGCCGGTGACCAATCTGCCTCCCCAAGAAGAGCGCATTGATAATACCAACATGGGCTAGTGGAACAATGTCCTCCACAACTAGACTGAAGAACAAAAGGACAGCAACTTGTCTGTTCCCCTTCCCCGGTTCCTCAACGCTGTTTCCCTCCCCCAATTCCCCAATAAAATCTTTTAAAAATAAATAAAGTATAAAGACATTTCCAGGTAAACAAAAGCTGAGAAAATTTATTGCCAGCAAACTTACCCTAATGGAAGTTTTCAGAATGAAGGAAAATTACACCAGATGGTAACTCAGATCTATAGAAAGAGATGAAGCGCACTAAAATGATAAATATGTGGGTAAATGTAAGGCGATGTTTTTTTCTTGTCTAATTTCTGTAAAAGACATATGACTTTAAACATTACAACGCTGTGCTGGGTTTATAATGTATATAGAAATGTAGCACAATAACAGCAATAGCACTAAGATGGGGCAGGGTAAATAGGTAAATTTACTATTGTAAATTACAGGGTAAATTTATTATTGTAAAGTTTTTACATTTTACCTGTTATAAGAGACAGACTGTAAATACAAAGACACATTTAGGTTGAGACTAAAAGGATCAAAAAATACTATGTAAATAGCATTAAAAAGCTGAATTGGCTATGCTAACATCAAACAAAATAGACTTCAAGACAAGGACTATTACTAGAGATGAAGAAGGACATCAAGGAGATATAAAAAACTGATGTAATTAAAGGGAAATATAGGCCCGGCTGAGTGGCTCAGTTGGTAAAGAGCTCGCTCAAGAATACGAGCTGAGCTCTAAGCAACAACAGTTTGATACCCAGTCTGAGTTGAGCTGCCGCTAAACTGCCAACAGGTGGCAGGATGGCTCAGCTACAAAAAAGGGGGGTGGGAATGTAAACAAGTCCACAATCATATTTGGAGATTTTAGCATTCTTTTCTTGATAACTGATTGAAAAACTAAACAGAAATCAATAAGGACATAATAGATCTGAATGACACTATAACTAACTTAACTAACTTAACCTAATTGTCATTTATAGAACACTACAGAATACATTCTATTTTCACATGTATATGGAACATAAACCAAGATGTTCACCATATACTGGGCCATAAAACAAATCTCAGTAGAATTAAAAAGAGGGATAGCTCTTGTAAAGTATATCTCTGACCCTAAAAGAATTAAATTAGAAATCATGAGTTATAAAGACATCTAGGAAAGCTCCAAATATCTGCAAATTAACTCATTTTTGAACAATCTAGGGATCAAAGAAGAAATCACAAGAAACATTAGAAAATATTTTAAACTGAATAATAATGAAAACATACCAAAATTTGTGAAATGCATTGCTTAAAAGGGAAATTTACAGGTTTAAGTACTTACATTAGAAAAGAAGAAATATCTTGGGCTGGCCGAGTGGTGCAGTGGTTAAGCGCTGGCCTGGGACGCCAGCGGCTCCAGTTCAGATCCCACCTATGAGGGCCAGTGACACTGCCCTCAAAAAAAAGAAAAGAGGGCCAGCCGAGTGGCGCATTGGTTAAGCGCTGGTTTTGGGATGCCAGCGGACCCGGTTCGGATCCCACATGAGGGCCAGTGACACTGCCCTCTACAGCTAACAACGGCTCCACGTGGAGCTGGGCTGTGCGAGCCCCGGTGATGGTGTGGGCTGCAGCCCCTGCTGCAGTGGGCTGCCATAGGCTACAGTGAGTGGCCCGCAGCCAGCATGAGCGGCTGGCAGCCAAGCATGAGCTGCCAATAGCCACGGTGAGCGACATCCAGAGGCCAGCGACCGATCTGCCTCATCCGGGAAGAGCGCAATGACGATACCAACAGTGAAGCAACATCATCCGCAACTAAACTGAAGAACAAAAAGACAGCAACTTGTCTGTTCCCCTTCCCCGATTCCCCAACGCTGTTCCCCTCCGCCAATTCCCCAATAAAATCTTTAAAAAAAAAAAAAAAAGCATCGGTCAAACAGGTATTTTTAAAAAAAAAAAAAGAAAAGAAAAGAAGAAATATCTAAAATTAATTATATAAACTTTTTACCTTAGAATACTAGAAAAAGAAAATTAGACCCAAAATAAGTAGAAAGGAGGATAAACGATTCAAACACATCATTGAAAGAGAATACAAACATATAGAAGGGCTGGCCGAGTGGCGCGGTGGTTAAAGCGCTGGTTTGGGAAGCCAGCGGCCCCGGTTCAGTCCCACATATGAGGGCCAGTGACACTGCCCTTAAAAAAAAAAAAAACACACACACACACAAAAAAAAACCATTTGACCAAAAGTTTATTAGAAAAGATAAAATTAATAAATCTAATTAAAAAGAGAAGACACAAATTACAAGTATTAGGAATGAAAGAGGGAGCACACTGCAGATCCTTCAGATATTAGAAGGGCAATATGAGACAATTATGAACAATTTTATATTGATAAATGGCCTATTAAAGTGAAAGGAACAAATTTCTTGAAAGATACAAATGAAAAAAGCAGACACAAAAAGAAATAGAAATTTGAATAGTGAGTAGCCTTTTACCAAACGAATTTGTAATTAAAAACCATTTCACAAAGAAAACTCCAGGCTCAGATGGATTTACTGTTATATTGAGCATAATATCAATCATATACAATACTATAATACATTGTGACTAAGTAGGGTTCATCCCATTAAAATGCAAGGTTGGTTAGACCCCCCAAAATCAGTGTAACTCACCATATTAACAGAATAAAGGACAAAAGCCATACGATCATCTCAATGCTTTATTCCTAGGACTGGTAGCAAAGCATGGATGTCTACTTTAATCACATCTATTCAACATGGTACCGGAAGTTATAGTCTGTAATACTGTAAGATGAAAAGGAAGAAAAAACCTAAGATTTCTAAAAGATAAAGTGGTTGTTATTTGCAGATGAAATGATCACATATGTAAAAATTCATAAAGAGGGGCCAGCCAAGTGGCGCATTGGTTAAGAGCTGGCTTGGGACGCCATCGGCCCCGGTTCGGATCCCACATGAGGGCCAGTAACACTGCCCTCTACAGCTAAGATGGTGAACAACAGCTCCACCTGGAGCTGGGCTGCTGTGAGTCCCCGGGACGGCATAGCTGCACCCCCTGCTACAGTGGGCTGCCATAGGGCTACAGTCAGTGACCAGCAGCTGGTGTGAGCTGCCAAGAGCTGCTGTGAGTGGCCATCCAGAGGCCGGCAACCGATCTGCTTCACCTGAGAAGAGCGCAATGATAATACCAACATGGGCCAGTGAAGCAGCGTCCTCCACAACTAGACTGAAGAACAAAAGGACAACAACTTGTCTGTTCCTTTTCCCCCAATTCCCCAATAAAATCTTTAAAAAAAAAAAATTCATAAATTACAAAAAAGCAACTTGGACTGATAACTTGAGTTTTGCAAAGTTATAGGACACAAGGTCAGTCTACCCAAAGCCAAATTGTTTGTATGTATACACTAGCAACAAATAATTGGAAAATGATAAAAGTATAGTTTCATTTACCTTATCACCCAAATACATGAAATACTTAGGGATAAATTTAACAAAATGTGTGCTAAATATGTATACTGAAAACTCTAAAACATTTCTGAGAGAAATGAAAGAAACCTAAATGGTCTCATGAATTGAAAATATCATTAAGATATTAATTTTCTACAAATCTATTTGTAGAGTCAATACAATCTCAATAAAAAAATTTGTTTTATTTCTGTTGTAGAAATTGATGAGTCAGTTCTAAAATGTATGTAGAAATGCAAGACATAGAATAGGTAAAGCCAGTCTTTAAAAGAACAACAAAGTGGAAGAACTTATTTACTTGCAGTACCATAAAGCTGTAGTATTGGCAAAAGAATAGACTATAGATAAATGAGACAGAATAGAGAATCCAGAAATAGACCCACACACATATGGACCCACACATGTATAAACAGTCGATTTTCAGCAACGGTGTCAAGGCAATTCAGTGGGAAAAGACAAACCTTTTTAACGAAAGGTTGCAGGGACAATATCTAAGGTGCATGAATATCTGTATGGAAGAAAAGGAACAACGTGCCCTTATATTTTACCCTACACACACACACACACACACACACACACACACACACACACACACCTCAAAATGGATCAGAAGCCTAAAAGTAAGAGGTAAAACTATAAAGCTTTTGGAAGAAAACATAGGAGAAAATATTTGTGACCCTTTTTTTTTGAGGGCAGTGTCACTGGCCCTCATATGGGGGACATGAACCGGGGCTGCTGGTTTGGAAAGCCAGTGCTTAACCACCGCGCCACTCGGCCGGCCCTATTTGTGACCTTTAGATATAAAAATTTCCTAAGTAGGCCACAAAAAGCACAAACCATAAAATAAATGCTAAATTGGAGTTGGTCAGAATTTAAAATGTTTCTCTTTGAAAACACTACTAAGAAAAGGAAAAGGCAAGCCACAGTGTGGGAGAAAATGTATGCAATATATGTATCTGACAAGGACTGTAAAGAACTCTTATAATTCAATAAAAAGATGGTTACCCCATTTATAAAAAGGAGCAAAAATGTGTGAATGAATATTTTCAGGATAAGATAGTAATGGCCATGAGTTACATGAAAAGATTCTTTCATTATTAGTCATCAGGGAAAAGCAATTTAAAACCATAATGAACTACCATTGTACACCCACTAGCAGAGCGAAAATGTAAAAGATTGATAATACCAAGTGTTGGCAAATATGTGAACAAGTTAAACTTCCATACTCTTCAGTTGAGACTGTGAAGTGGTACAGCTAGTTTGAAAAACAGTTGGCAGTTTCTTTTCTTGCTAAACATATACTTACCATAGAACCCAACAATTCCATTCTTAGGTATTTACCCCAGAGAAAGGCAAACAAAGGTGGGCCCAAGACTCATGAATATTCATAGCAGCTTCATTTATCATAGCCAAAGACTGAAAACAACCCACTGTCCATCAGCAGGTGAATGGATAAACAAATTATGGACAATGGAACAGTACTCACCAATAAAAAGGAAATGATATGCACCACAAAATGGATTAATCTCAAAAACATTATGCGATGTTATGTAAAAAAACCCAGAAACAAAAGTGTACATAAAAATCTAGAAGATGCAAACCAGTGTGTGTGACAAGAGGCAAGTCAGCAGTTGCCTGGGGCTTGGAGTAGAGAGGGAATTGATTGTAAAGAGGCACAAGGAACTTTTAGGGGTATTCTAAAAAATACCTAAAAATGTCCTTTATTGTGATCTCATTGGTATATTGTATGTAAGTTTTATGTTTATTGTGTATAAATTGTTTCCCCCAATAAAGTTCTTTTTTTTAAACTTTTTGCTAATTAAAGAACATGATTCAATATTCATTCACTAGATGATTACAGTTTAGGTTGCTTATTTTCTTTTTCAGAACTTCTGTTTTGTTCAGGTCTCTTTGTGGTCATGTCCTTCTAGGAAGACTGGTCCTATCCCACATTCTGGTAATTTTGTTTTGTCTTGATGATTTTGCTTCCCCTCATCTATTAACCAGTTCTGGCTAATAACAGATGAGCAGAAGCCTGCTGGGAAGGACGTTTAGCGAAGATGAAGAAATGTGATGGATTATATTTGATCTTTCCCTAACACCACTGAAATGACAGTAAAGGAATTTGGTTTAAATGAAAAAGGTATAAATAAACCTACGAGAATGAAGAGAAAGGGAGAGGAGATAGCAGTGAGCCAGAATTTTACTCACAAAACTTTGAAAGCTGAAAAATAGGTACATATGTAACTTAGGTTTCAGCTTTTCTTGGTCTACTAAGTATTTGCTGGAGGAAGTTAATGAGAAGCAAGCTGATTTTCAGCTACAAGCAGGCAATGTTCTGGGAGAAGTTTTAGGTACCTCTGGGTATACATTGGACCTGAAAACAGGAATATTCGTTAAAAGTCTGAAAGGTGGAAGAGTTAGCACCCAGATCCCACCCTTTCAGGGGACTACCTCTCCTCCATTCCAGCCAATGGGGAAGTGAAGAGGGATGAAGAAGGAAACTTTTATTGATTAAGCCTTGTAGTACCATTTGGTCTTTTAAAAATCTAAACCTATTATTTTGGTACAAGTAAAAAGTAAATTTAAAAAGAGAGAGATCTAGGAGAGTTATTTTCTGCCCCTGGATGTTGGCATGTGATGGGTGATGGGTACTGAGGATGTGGTGACAGGAGTTGCCCCTCATTGTCTGACCTTGAGGAGGATTAGCTACCATGTTATCAGTGACAAAGGGCTACACTCTTTCCCTTTATTTCCGTTTTCAGAGTGATGCGTTAGTTCCCTAGCTACCTTCTGAGTTGGTGTGTGTGTGTGTGTGTGTGATGAACTCATGGATTTTTATATATTTGATGTTTTTCAATCTGTTGCCATCATTATTCTTTTGGGTGTTTAAATTTTCACATCTTTGGTCATTGTGGTCTCTTTAAAGGTGGCTTCTTTGTCATTTTGATATATCCCAGGAGTCTCTGATATTTTCCTTGCTTTCTGATATGACAAGATTTTCTAGGTTCATCTTTTATATTTTCTGCCCCAGACTTAGAATCAGTTACTTTTCTTTTAATGAGAAATGATATTTAAAGACCACAGTCTGGGTAATAGGGATGCTTATTGCCACTGAGATGATCATTGCTTCTCGTCCTTTGTAGTGGTCAGAACTAAGGAAAATCATGATTTCATAGTGATAATTTCAATTAAAGTTCTCAGGGTTTTTAACTTATTTGGCTGAAAAAATTAAGTAACATTAATAGAATTACTTAATTTCTTTTTATTTTAGAATTACTTAATTTCTTTTTATTTATCTTTTTTTTTTTTTTGAGGGCAGTGTCACTGGCCCTCATATGTGGGACCGAACCGGAGCCACTGGCTTCCCAAGCCAGCTCTTAACCAATGCGCCACTCGGCTGGCCCAAATTACTTATTTTCTTTATCCTACATTATATATAATAGTTTTTAAATAGTGCCATGTTGTTACTAACAGTATGATTACTTGATACAGGTTGAGATGCCTTTGTGGTTCTTTGTGTTCTTAGAATATATCCACTTGGAATAATATTAACATCTTGGCTTAAACCAGCCCTTGAGCTAGGCAGGGCTCCTCCCATGAGACATGACTACAGGTTTCTTTTTACCTCTTTTTGTTGAATTGTAAAAGATCTGTTGACTTTCTGATGCAAAAGGTGAGATTTTAATGCTGAACCCTTTATTTTTTTCCTTCCTCCTCCCTCTTGTATTAGAAAACTGTATTTTCACTCTTTTGTTGTTGCTAACTTTTGTAACTTTAATGTTTTAATTTTACTTTTATTTCTGGTTCCACTAATGCCATTACCTTTCGTTTTTCTCCTCCCATCTAAAAGTTGAACAACAATAACACTTAACATTATATAAACATGGTGACGATAGCCCCGCAAACCTAAGTATTAATATTTGCAGTACTAGATTACATTTTTTTTTTAAATTTTATTGGGGAACAGTGTGTCTTTCCAGGACCCATCAGGTCAAGTAGTTGTTTCAATCTAGTTGTGGAGGGTGCAGCTCCTTGGCCCATGTGGGGATCAAACCGGCAACCTTGGTGTTATGAGCCTGCGCTCTCACCACCTGAGCTAACCAGTGGCACCAAGATTACATTTTTTTTTTTTTTTTTAAAGATTTTATTGGGGAATTGGTGGAGGGGAGCAGCGTTGGGGAATCGGGGAAGGGGAACAGACAAGTTGCCGTCTTCTTGTTCTTCAGTTTAGTTGCGGAGGATGTTGCTTCACTGTTGGTATCGTCATTGCGCTCTTCCCGGATGAGGCAGATCGGTCGCTGGCCTCTGGATGTCGCTCATCGCGGCTATTGGCAGCTCACGCTTGGCTGCCAGCCGCTCACGCTGGCTGCGGGCCACTCACTGCAGCCTATGGCAGCCCACTGCAGCAGGGGCTGCAGCCCACACCATCACCGGGGCTCGCACAGCCCAGCTCCAGGTGGAGCTGTTGTTAGCTGTGGAGGGCAGTGTCACTGGCCCTCATGTGGGATCCGAACCGGGGCCGCTGGCATCCCAAAACCAGCGCTTAACCAATGCGCCACTCGGCCGGCCCAAGATTACATTTTTTTATTCAAAAGAGTGTTCCTAGGATAAATGGCTTTTTTTTTTTTTTGTAATTCTTATCAGTTATTTAAAATCATATTTTACCTTGCCTCATAGTATTTACATCATTTCTTTTATGCCTGTTTGGTTATAACCTCAGGATTTCTTATTGCTTTTGTTCTTGTTGGCAGAATAATACGCCTTTATGATATCCTCAAGTTTTTCTCCCCGTTCATTTATACTACTTATTGCATGGAGTTCCCCCTTTTATCCAGAAATTTCATTCCTTGGGCCCTCTTCCTCCTAATCTGGACCATTTGGTATATGAGCTGGCAGTACAGCTGTCATTGTAAGATTTCTATAGTTCCCATTCCTGTGCATGTCCCAGCCCTCATCACTACCCTATTCTGGTAACCACTAATAGTTTGTTAATTCTTTCAGAGTTACTTTATGAATATACTAGCAAACATAAATGTATATTTTAATTTTCCTCCTGCTTAACATAAATGCCAACATGCTGTATATTGATCTGTTACCCTTTTTTTTTTTTCTTTTAATTTTATTGGGGGAGTAGCCATGGTCATTGGTAACACATTGCTTTCATGCTACAATGGCATAGATGACTCTTTTAGGGAGGGCACCGCTCACAGAGGCCCATGTGGGGATCGAACCAGTAACCTTGGTGTTATCAGCACCGCACTCTAACCAACTGAGCCTACGGGTCACCCCCCCTTTTTCATTTAACAGTTTATCTTGGAGATCTTTTCATATCAGTACAAAGAGAGCTTTTGTTTTTTTTGTTTTGTTTTGTTTTAATTGGGGAATTGGGGGAGGGGAACTGCGTTGGGGAATCGGGGAAGAGGAATAGACAAGTTGCTGTCTTTTTTGTTCTTCAGTCTAGTTGAGAAGGACGTTGCTTCACTGGCGCATGTTGGTATCGTCATTGCACTCTTTCTGGATGAGGCAAATCGGTCACTGGCCTCTGGATGGTCGCTCACTGTGGCTATTGGCAGCTCACGCTGGCTGCCAGCCACACGCTGGCTGCTGGCCACTCACTCTAGCCTATGGCAGCCCACTGCAGCAGGGGCTGCAGCCTACTCCGTCGCCGGGGCTCACACAACCCAGCTCCAGGTGGAGCTGTTGTTAGCTGAAGAGGTCGGTGTCACTGGCCCTCATATGTGGGATCCGAACCAGGGCTGCTGGCATCCCAAAACCAGCTCGTAACCAATGTGCCACTCGGCCGGCCCGAGCTTTTGTTTTTTTTTTTATTTATTTTTTAAAAAGTATAGTTGGCATACCATTTTACATGAGTTTCAGTGTACAACAGTTATTCAACATTTATATCCCTTACCAACTAATCACCATAATCAGTCTAGTCACCATGTCACCATACAAAGTTTTTACGATACTGTTGATTATATTCCCTATGTTTTTTGTTTGTTTGTTTTTTAGCTGAGCCATCCTGCCACCTGTTGGCAGCTCAACGTCAGCTCAGCTCGGGCTGGGCAGCGAACTGCTGTTCCTTAGAGGTCAGCTCACACTCTTTTTTTTTTTTTGAGGGCAGTGTCACTGGCCCTCATATGTGGGACCAAAACTGGGGCTGCTGGCGTTGTAAGCCAGCGCTTAACTACTGCGCCACACGGCCGGCCCTTTTTTATTTAAATTTTAATTTTTTTAATTTATTTTATTTTTTTTAGCTCGCACTCTTGAACAAGCTCTTAACCAACTGAGCCACTTGGCCATCCCCCTATGCTTTTCATTACATCCCCATGACTTCTTTATTTTATAACTGGAAGTTTGTATTTTTTATTCCCCTTCACCTTTTTTTTTCTTTTTTTAGCTGAGCCATCCTGCCACCTGTTGGCAGCTCAACAGCAACTCAGCTCAGGCTGGCATCGAACCGCTGTTGCTCAGTGCTCAGCTCGCACTCTTGAGTGAGCTCTTAACCAACTGAGCCACTCGGGCCGGCTTCCCTTCACCTTTTGCACGCATCTTTCCACCCTTCTCCCCTGTGGCAACCATCAGCTGTTCCCCTAAATCTGAGTCTATTTCTGTTTTGTTTGTTCTTGTGTTGTTTTTTTTAGATTCCACTGTCACGTCCTGCGTGGCAAGGGCGAGTGGGACACGAGAGGGGCGACGCAGATTAAGGAAAAACAAGAGATAGAAGAAAGATAGGAGCGAGACCAAGGGACTCAGCCAAAGACGACTGAGCCCGAATCGGATCAGCGCATAGCTTTTATTGAGAATTTTCAAGGATGCAAACTGCAACAAATCATTAACGGTGGTTTGTAGTTCTCAGGATTTACACAGTCCTCTACTCCCCTGAAAGTGCTCTTTCCAGGGTGCACTGTGACTTACTCTTCCGTTAAAGGATTACCTTGTCTTTATTATGATAATTGCTATGAAACCCAGACTCGGTTTCTGTAAGTCACCTAAAGAATGTTTACTAAAGCTATCTTGACTATCTAGAAATCATCCTAAATTCTAGCAGTTAAACACAATCATAAAACTCACAGTATACTTGAGCTATACCAAAAGACTAGGAGTGGCTGTGTTTAAGGTAAAAGCATCTAAAATCTATTCGTTTGTAAATAACAATACCTAGCAACCAAAAGGGTTTCACACCTCTCTTATCCTACAGAGGGCTGCATCCGTTTCTCAAAGCTTCAGTATCTGCTGCTGCAACAAGGCACTGGGCAAAGGAATTCACACAAGGCTGATTAACAAATCCATGGTCAGCGGATGTCTTAGAGCTGCCTCTTACCCGGAACTCTCATGGCCTGAAGACTTAATCTTCCAGGAGACTATTCACAGTAGGGCCCTTAGGCAAATGCATCAGCTTCTCACAGGCCTGAGTTTTCTGGCCTGAGTTTGTCAGAGGTCTGTGCCTCAGTTTCCAAGGGGCTTGAGTCCCCAATATCTCAGTTCAGGGGTTCCCCACGGAACTACCGCCTGGCTTGGGTTGTCTCCCCTCTTTTAGGAGATCTTACCCGTCATTGGCTGCGTAGTTAGCTCATTGGGGTACCACAGGAACATGTCACAAGTGTAGTGAATATATTGTCTCCTATAGAAGAAAAGGCACATGGGTTCACAGAGGCAGGAGATATTACATGACCAACCATAAGGCAGCATCCCTAATATCCAGTGCTGAGCAGGGCAATGTTGCCTTGTCAGACACTGGGGTGCTATCAACTTCACACATTCCACAATATAAGTGAAATCATACACTATTTATCCTTCTTTGTCTGACTTATTTCATTTAGCATAATACCTTCTAGGTCCATCCATGTTTTTGCAAATGGCAAGATTTCATTCTTTTTATGGTTGGGTAATATTCCATTGTATCATGCTACGTTTTCTTTTTTCTTTTTTTTTTTTTTTCCATATGTGGGAACCGAACCGGGGCCGCTGGCCTACGTTTTCTTTATCCATTAACCTTTCAATGGATTCTTAGGTTGCTTCCATTTCTTGGCTATTGTAAATAATGCTGAAATGAACATGGGATGTATATACCTTTTCAGATCAGTGTTTTCGTTTTCTTCAGATAGATACCCAGAAGTTGAATTGCTGGATCATATTGTAGATCTATTTTTATTTTTTCAGGAGCCCCTATACAGTTTTCCATAGTGGCCACACCAGTTTGCAATGCCACCAGCACTGTGCAAACACTTATTTGTTATCTTTTTGATAATAGCCAGCCTGGCAGATGTGAAGTAGTATCCCATTGTGATTTTGATTTGCATTTCCCTGGTGATTAGTGATTCTGAGCATCCATTGATGTGTCTGTTGGTCATCCATATGTCTCCTTCGGAAAAATGTTTATTTGGATCCTCTACACATTTTTAAATTGGATGGTTTGTTTTGTTGGTGAGTTGTAGAAGTTCCTTATATATTTTGGATATTCACCCCTTATTGGATATATCATTTGCGAATACTTTCTCCCATTTAGTAGGTTGCCTTTTGGTTTTGTTGATGGTTTTCTTCACTGCACAAAGCTTTTTAGTTTGATGTAATCCCATTTGTTTATTTTTGCTTTTGTTGTCCTTGCCTGGGTAGACATATCCAAAAAAGTATTACTTAGGCTAATGTGAAAAAGTTTACTGCCTATGTTTTCTTCTAGAAGTTTGATGGTTTCTGGCCTTACATTTAAATCTTTAATCTATTTTGAATTTATTTTTGTGTATTATATAAGAAAGTGGTCCACTTGCTTTTTTTGCACGTAGCTGTTCAGTTTTTCCAGCATCATTTATTGAAGAGACTGTCAAAATTTTCCCCATTGTATATTCTTGCCTCCTTTGTCATAGATTGACCATACTAATCATGGATTTACCTCTGGACTCTCTGTTCTGTTCCATTGGTCTATGTGTCTGTTTTTGTGCCAATACCCTACTATTTTGATTGCTATAGCTTTGTAGTATAGTTTGAAATCAGGGAGCACGATACCTCCAACTCTGTTCCTTTTCAAGGTTGCTTTGGCTGCTCAAGGTCTTTTGTGGTTCCATATAAATTTTAGGATTATTTGTTCTAGTTCTGTGGAAAATGTCATTGGTAAAATTGATAAGGACTTCTTTTTTTATTTTATTTTATTTTATTTTATTTTATTTTATATTTTTATTTTTATTTTTAATTAGTTTCAGGTGTACAACACAGTGCAATAGTTATACATTTTACCCCTCAAAGTGACAACCCCCCACCCCCAATACACCCCCCCACATCCCCCCATATCATATATATCTATTACTCTTCCTCTGACTCTCTTCCACAGTATAATCCACATCCCGTGACTATCTATATATATTCAATTACAGTAGGTATACCACCTCCACTTTAGTAATACAGTGCAGTGATCAAACCTCTACTCCATCCATGAAATGGTCTCCCTAACAAGACCTATGATCATCTGACATTCCACAGAATATTTACAACATTATTAATTATATTCCCCAAACTGTTTTTCCTATCCCAGTAGCAATATTGTAGTTGCCTATTTTTGCTGTCTAATCTCTTCCCCTTCTCCCTCATCCCCATTCCTCTCCAAATTAGCAACCCTGATTTTTCCTCTATATCTATGAGACAGTTTCTGTTTACTTTGCTCATTCATACAGTTTTTCATATTCCACATATAAGTGAGATCATATGGTATTTGTCCTTCTCTGACTGACTTATTTCACTCAACATTATAGTCTCTAGGTCCATCCATATCATTGCAAATGGCACGATTTCATTCTTCTTTATAGCGGAGTAATACTCCATTGTATAAATATACCACAGTTTCTTAATCCAGTCATCTACTGACGGGCATTTTGGTTGTTTCCAAGTCTTAGCTATTGTAAATTGTGCTGCTATGAACATCGGGGTGCATAACTTTTTTTGAATAAGGATAAGGACTTCTTTTTATTTACAACTGCATAGTTGTCCATCCTATGGACCTACCATAATTTATTTAACTAGTCCCCTGTTGATTAATATTTTAGGTTTTTCAGTCTACTGCTATTAGAAACAATGTATATCTGTAGAATAAATTCCTAGAGTAAAAATGCTGAGTCAAAGACTATATATATTTGCAAGGTAGGTAGAAGTTACCAAATTGTCCTCTGTTGGGGTGTACCAACTTAAGTTCCCACGAGCAATGTATGAGTTCTCATTTCCCCAACAGTCTTGCCCATAGGGTGTTACAGGTTTTTCTTTCCTTTTTCTTTAGGGGTGGTGGTGGTATTTGCTAATCTGATAGGTAAAAGATAGCAGTTCAGTGATGAGCCTACCTCTATGAGGCTGACATAGGAATTACCCCTACTTTCACAAAAGCAATGGAGAAAGTCCAAATCTCTTTACATTTTACAAGATGCAAAGAAATGCTAACAGATTAAGAAATTAACCACAGGACATAATTAGAAAAAGACTTGGCAACATGCCCAGCTCATCCAGGTGCAAAATGAGAAAATATTCTGCATTTGTGACACTGTTTAGAAAGGGGTAATTTAAATGCCCTCTAATCTGGGCTAGTAATGTCCAATTAAGAAGTCTGTTAGAATGAAAACACTTGGGTGTTTTTATACTTAGTGTGGTAAAACAGGTGTTTTTTTTTCTTCTCTTAAAATCTTCCCTTTAAATATATTTACATTGAGTGGTAAAGATTACAGTTTAATTAAACAAACTGAACATTTTCTGTTTTCTTTCAAACCACTGTACTAGGAGTTGGAAGGATTCAAGTACTAAGAGTAGGAGTCCCTGTCCTTCAGACACATTTAATATGAGGTGACTGTAATTCAAGGAGGAACATGACGAGTGCTTGAAGTGGTAGAAGCAGGGTGGGCCTCAGAGAAGGGAAAAACTCAGCCAGTAGCAGGAAATCAGGACAGTAGGTGGTATTTAGGATGACCTAAAATAGTGGGTAGCAATAGACACAGATTTAGAGGCAAGGGAAGGGTTGGTTTTTTTCAAAGGTTTTATTGGGGAATTGGGGAAAGGGAACAGACAAGCTGCTGTCCTCCTGTTCCTCAGTCTAGTTGCGGAGGATGTTGCTTCACTGGCCCATGTTGGTATCATCATTGCGCTCTTCCTGGATGAGGCAGATCAGTCGCCGGCCTCTGGATGGTCGCTCACCGCAGCTATTGGCAGCTCATACTGGCTGCCAGCCACTCACGCTAGCTGCCGGCCACTCACTGTAGCCTATGGCAGCACGCTGCAGCAGGGGCTGCAGCCTACACCATCGCCGGGGCTCGAACAGCCCAGCTCCAGGTGGAGCTGTTGTTAGCTGTAGAGGGCAGTGTCACTGGCCCTCACATGTGGGACCCGAACCAGGGCTGCTAGCATCCCCAAACCAGCTCTAAACCAATGCGCCACTCGGTCGTCCCAAGGGAAGGGTTTTTAATTGTCTTTTTATCTGGTTTGGATGATAAGATGTGAAACACGTTTTTTTCTTGGCATTAGTACACCCTGGCAGAGAGTGAGACTGGAGTTCAGCAGTGAAGTTTTATATCTAATTTAGGTAGAGTAACCTAGTTACGAACACAGACTCAAGCACACAGTCCTGGCTGTCACCCACTAGCTGTATGACCTGGGACAGGCTATGCAATTTCTCTGCCCCTGTGTTCTCATCTATAAAATGAAGATTATCATTGTTTTGAGGATTAAATTAGCATATGTAAATTACACGTTGTAGTGCCTGGTTCACAGTGTTGTATGCTTGCTATTATTATGTTGTACCTTAACAAACTGATACTCTTTTATACTTAAAAGAATATTTTTCTGGTTACAAAATTAATATGTAGTCATTGTAAGATCATGTGGGATATGTAGAAAAGCGTTTTTATTTTATTTTTTTAGAGGGCAGTGTCACTGGCCCTCAAATGTGGGATCCGAACCAGGGCCGCTGGCTTCCCAGGCCAGCGCTTAATCACTGTGCCACTCAGCCAGCCCAGAAAAGTGTTTTTAAAACTCACCTGTAACCCCACCACGACAGAAGTGTTAGCATGTCAGCATCTTACCTTAGCAGCCATCTTGCATGGTTGGTGGTTAAGAACATGGACTCCAGAGCCCACCTGCTAAGGGTCACATCCTGGTCCCACCATTTCCTAATCTCTCTGAATCTCTCTGTTTCCTCATTTGTAAAATGTTCATAGAATGAGGATTAAATAACTGAATATAGGTGAAGCCTTTAGAATAGTGCAAGGCAGAATATGTGCTGTGTGTCTTGGCTACTGTTACTCTTCTCTCTGTGTGTATAGAATCCCATCAGCCTCTGAAATAGAGAATACAAACTGGTAGGATTAATGGTAGGGGAGCAGTCTTAGAGAATCCAGGAGTCCTAGAGAATAAATGTACACACGCGCACACACACACACACATGCACACACACACATGACCTAGGGTAAAGGACATCTCAGGGAAGGGCAGTACATTGGAGAAAGGGAACTGAAGTAGCTACAGCTTGCCAAGAGGTTGTAACTTGATCACAGTGTTCCCCTCTTACCCACGGTTTCACTTTGCAGTTTAGTTACCTGCTGTCAACTGTGGTCTGAAAATATTAAATGAGAAATTCCAGAAATAAATTCGTAAGTTTTAAATTTCACACCATCGTGCTCTATCCACCGGTGATGTGAACCATCTTTTTGTCCATCGTCTCCACCCTGTAGACACCACCTGTCCATTTAGCCACTTAGCAGCTGCCTCACTTATCAGATGCTGTCACATATCACAGAGACTTGTGTTCAAGTCACCCTTATTTTCCTTAATCATGGTGCTGCCAATTTGGATATGCCAAAGAGAAGCTGTTAGTTAAGTGATTATCCTATAGGTGAAAAGATGAGAGTTCTGGACTTAATAAGGCATTTTGTCACTGTACATCATCACAAAAAGTGTGAGTACAGTAGAATGAGATATTTTGAGAGAGACCACATTCACATAACTTCTATTACAGTATATTGTTATAATTGCTTTATGTATTATTAGTTGTTGATAATCTCTCATTGTGCCTAATTTATAAATTAAACTATCACAGGTGTGCATATATAGGAAAACACAATATATATAGGGTTTGGTACTATCTGCGGTTTCAGGCATCCACTGGGGGTCTTGGAACACCCCCCGCCCCAGATGAAGGGGGAACTACTGTAGATGGAATCTTAGTTCTCCCTATTGAAAAATAATTTCTTCCTGGGCAATTGGGGGGAAAATGGAATTAAATATATGGTTTTAAACTCAAGTCGAAAATAGGAACAATGTAGTGTGGGTAAATAGTAGTAATAAAAAAATCCTTTAGGCTAATTCCATTGGGACAATGAATAAATTCCCACTTGGGATCTCAGATAAGAAAGTAGAGATTCACTTGGCTGTGTTTTCTTCCCACAGAAAAATCCTTATTTGGATTTAAAACTAAATTAGGAAGTGAGCATTCACAGTATCAAGGATTCACTGTTGACTTCCTACAATAGCTTTTCCCAAGTCAAGTTGGAGTCTAGGAAGAATGTGACAAGTTCCACGAAAAGCAAACATACTTTATTTTAGGGGCCCAACCAGATGGATATTGATCCATGTAGTGGGATGAATAGTGACCCCCTGAAAAGATGTGTCTAAGCCCTAAACACACACACACACCCTCCATACTTGTGAGTGTGACCTTATTTGGAACTAGGGTCTTTGGAGATGTGATTAAATTAAGTATCTCGAGGTGAGAGCATGCTAAATTTAGGATAGACCCTAAATCCAATGACTGATGTCCTTAGAAGAGAAAGGAGAGGGAGATTTGAGACACACGGAAACTGTGGAGAGACACAAGAGAGAAGGTTATGTGAAGACAGAGGCAAAGATTGGGGTGATATGTATATAAGCCAAGGAATGCCAGCTGCCAGCAGCCATCAGAAGTATAAGAGACAAGGAAGGATTCTCCCCTGGAGACTGCAGATGGAATGCAGCCCTAGTGACGCCTTGATTTTGGACTTCTAGTGAACCAGAACTATGAGAGACTAGATTTCTGTTGTTTTCTAAGTCCCAAGTTTGTGGGAATTTGTTATGGCAGCCCTCAGAAATTAATACAGTCAGAGATGAAAATAAAGCATAATCATATTCAAGGTTGTCAGTGGGAAAGTTGTGTTGTACAGTCACAAAAACATATTTTCCGAGACTTGTGTATCTATTGTATTAACATAAAGGCGAGTAAGGAATCTTAAAATTTTATAGGCAGTAAATTTAGGTTGGGGGCAAATATATAATTTTAGATAGAAATAATCCCGAAAGGCAAAATAAGATGACCCTTTTTATTTGGAGCCTTACAAAAGCTGAAGAGAGAGACACAGAGACAGAGATTGGATCTGCATCAGGCAAATTTATAAGCATATCCATTAAATTTTCCATTAGAGAATAACTTTAAAAACATACTAAAAATGATACAAGTTTTATTTCATATTAATATCAAAAAAAAATGATTGCAGGTCTTCCTTTGAAAATAGTTACTGGTAGAGGCCTCTGACCTGCTTGCTGCTCGTCTTATCCGTGTCTCAGTGCCACATTTATAATTACTTTGAGACCAGGCTTATTTTATTTTACTTTTTAGTTTATTGTCTCTAACATTTATGATCTAAAGCTAAATGATTTTTCAGCTCTTAGATTTAACATTTGTACTTCATGTGTTGTGGTTCCCCTAAGTGGACTTGAAAGATGCTCATTCATATCCCAGCCTTCTTTTCAAGGTGGAAGGCCTTTGAATAGATAGCTGTGACATGGAGCAGCTTATTTGAAGCCCTACGGTCTCACACAGTAAGATAATGCTAGTTCTTCTCTGTGACATTTTGTTACGAATGCATAAGGATTTTCCTGTTTGTTACCCACCCCTGAGAGCAGCTGTTTGTTTCTGGAAGGGAAATGTGGGTCCCAATTTGAGGTGGGGTGGATAGAGAGATCAGAGGGAGATGGAATTATCTCTGGGGAAAAAAGAAGCCAGCTGGTTATACAATACTTTAACAAAATGTATCATTTAAAGGTAAAATGGCAAGCTGTTTCAGCCCCCAACATGACCTACTTAAAAATGTTAATAACCTTTGTAGAGAAAGACATCTTGAATCCAGATTATGCAGTTTTCTTGTTTTATTGGTTTAAACATTCTAAGAATCTGCCAGAGGCTGGATGCTGGGAGAGGGGATGAAAGGCAACTAAGAAAGGCAGGGGAGCTGAGACGCCGATTTGGTGCTTGCTTCCTGGCCCTTCAGTTAGTGGGAAGCGCCGCATCTGGATGACTGACTGGAATGCCTCCGTGACTGACTGCAAACCAGAGCAGAGAGCTTCGTTTTTAGCCTCCGGCTGTTACTGTGCTGCTTTTGAATTTTACGGAGTAAAGATTCCTTCCTGAGCTTTACTCGGTTTATCAGTCAAGTCTCATTACAGAGCAGACGTATCTGTAGATCAATTCCTCACCTTTTGAAATGTGATTTCAAAAATAGTGCAACAACCCTGGGGATAATGATGGTAGGACATAATTGAAACGCTCTGGGTACTCCTATGCTGCGTCATGTTTCTCGTATATAATTCTAGAGTGACACCAAAGCTACTTTAAAAAAAAACCTTTTACATTTCTTTGAGTTATTCCATTGAGATCCCCAGTCACCTCTCTTCCCCACATTCTCAGGTAAAGTTTAATTTCTCTTCCCCAGGGAATGCTGAGAGCCACAGGGCATCTTAGGTAAGACCATTTGGTGAACAAGCAGCCGAATGCTAGAAAATGGGAATTGTTAGCCTCGCTCTAGTCAGCATGGCGGTCAGGTTCCTTCTCTGTACCACATTGTACTTTGTTTTCCAGCTTGAAATCTTGTTCTCTGTCCTCACTTTCATCTACAACTGCTTACATTTCTAAGGAGAAAAAATACTTCAGTCAGGTTTTTGTTTTTGCTGCAACACTGAAACACCTAGTCTTGTGGTCACCAGTATTGTCCATTTCCCCAAATCCAGTGATGGGTTTTCTGACTTTGGCTTATTCTCCCAGAACTTCTCAGCAGCACTTGACACATCCTCTTCAGCACTTTCTTCTCAGGTTCGTGGGGCACATCCTTCCCCTTCCTCATTGGCAGCTTCTCAGCCTCCTTTGCTGGACCTTTCTCCTCTGCCAGACTTCAGCTGGGAAAGCCCCGGCTTCCATCCTTGGCCTCTTTTTTGTTTGAACTTCCCTCTGGAAAATCTCAACCACCCCCATTGCTTCAAATGCCATCTTTATGCCATGACTCCTCTGTCTGTATATCTCTAGCTAATTCTTCCCTGGAGCTCAAGACTCATGGCAGGCTGCCTACTTTAATTTCCATTTATTGGGTTGTCGGAAAAGTCATGACACATTTTTGCAACGAAAAACAGAAAAAAATACATCATGACTTTTCCAACAACTCACTAGAGATGTAAGCTGTCTCAGCCTTATAATGACCTGGTTTTTCTGGCCGATTCACCCCGAGCTTCTGCGTGTCAGTCAATGGTACCGCCACCCATCCACTCAGTTGCTCAAGCCAAGAACACAGGAACATTTGGGGCTTTCTTTTCCCCCATGCCCTGCATTCAGTTTATCAGCAAGTTCTATCAGTTCTACCAGAATGTTCCTGAATTGCACCCTTCTGTCCATCTCCACTGTTACTACTCCTGATCTCAGACCTTCTTCCTGTCATACCTGAACCCCTGCAACAGCCACCCAACTGGTCTTGCTATTTCTACCCTCTCCTTCCTGTTGTCCATTATTCATATAGCAGTAGAGTGGTCTTGCACAAATCATTTTATATCATCCGCTTGTTTCCAATTCTTTATTGTCTTCCCCTCATGACATAAAGGCCTCTGCTACATAGTCCAGCCTCCGTTTGCCTTTCTAACTTCACATCCTGCTGCTCCCCTCATTCACTGGGCCTTCTATGTTTCCTTCACGTAGCCCAACCCCATTTATGTTTCAGCCTCATGCTCTTTACAGATTTCCCTGTGTGTATGTCCCTAAACAGTGAGTAGTTTATTTTTGCTTGGCTTTGAATTTGGTACAGTATCATACTGTATGTAGGCTTCTGGAACTTCTTCTTTCACTTAGTATTATGTTTTGAGATTAGTGTAAGCTTAGTTCATTCATTTTCATTGCTAGATAGCACTTGATTGTCTGAATACACCACAGTTTATTTGTCTACTCTTCTGACAGTGTATAATTGGGTTCTGGTGAGCATAACACAATCAAGTTTATAGAGAGCTTACTCTGAGGCTTTTATGTATATGAATCCTCACAACAACCCCCCGAGTTGGTATTACAATCCTCATTTTACAGGTGAGGAAACAGAGGCATCAGAAGATGAAGTGGTTTACCCACGGTCACATAGCTAATGATGGCTATGAACACTTTGGTACATGTCTCCTGGTACACAGGGCAAGAGTTTCTCCAGAAGTGAAGTTGCTGAATCCTGGCTTTCACGTGTGTTCAGCTTCATATGGTGATGCTGACTAGTTTTCTAAGTGACTGAGTTCCAGTTGCTACTCCCACTAGCAGCATATGAGTTCTTATGAAGCCACATCTTTACCCACACTTAGGTTTGCCAATTTTGTGGGTGTAAAATGATATTTTGATTTCAATTTGCATTTCCCTAATGAGGTTGAACATATTTTTCTGTATTTATTAACCATTATTAGTGTTTCCTCTAATGGAAACATGAAACGTCTTTTTATGTCTTTTGCCCAATTTTCTATTGATTTGTCAATCATTTTCTTACTGGATTATAGTTCTTTATAGTCTAGACCCTCTGCCAACGTGAGTTTCAAATATCTTTTCCAAGTTTATGATTTGTGTTTTAACTCTCTTTATTGGTGTCTCCTGATGAACTGAAAGTCCTAACTTTAATATAATTGAATTTCTCAGTGTTTTCAATGTCTTATTTAAGAAATCCACTCTTACCTCAGAGTCAGAAGGATATTATATTTCCTATAGATCCTATATTTCCTGTAAGATCCTATATGTCTCCTAAAATTTTGCCTTTTATGATTAAGCATTTAATCTACCTAGAGATCATTTTTATACATAGTGTGAGGTAGGGATCCAATTTTTTTTTTTCCATTTCATAGTTTATTCTTTTCCCAGTTATTGAGGTATTGCCCTTATGTCAAGTTTCTGTAAAATTGTAGGATTGTTTCTGGGTGTGCTCTGGTCTGTTCCACCTTATGTCAAGTTTCTGTAAAATTGTAGGATTGTTTCTGGGTGTGCTCTGGTCTGTTCCATTGGTCTTTTTTTCTGTTTCTTCCCTAATACCATATGTGTTGGTTTTGGCTTGAGATAAATGGGCATTCACAGAGGTTCATGGAATAATATACCTTTTTGACATTTCTCAAGTACAAAAGTTAAGTAAGAGGGATGCTCTTTTACTGAGGGAAGACACAGTTTGGACTGAGAATGACATTCTAACATTCTTAATTTAGTTAAAGCATGTTTCCCCGACAGATTGTCAATCACTTGTCTCCTAAGTTCCTTACATTTGACCGGACCTTCTTTCTTTAAATTTTTCCAGGCTATTCAGCCTGACCCTGAAGAAACTTGTCATGCTGAAAGAAATGGACAAAGATCTTAACTCTGTGGTCATTGCTGTGAAGCTACAGGTGAGTTGAGCAGGATTATTTGTTCAGGGTTCGAGGAAGCTGGATAACTTTCGCTCAGTGTTGGGCCTTCAGAAACACTGAAAAGCCCATACTCTCTGCCTTCACTTGGCAAACCGAGTGCAATGGTGGAAAGCTGATGGAGCTCACGAGACTTGCTGAGTCCCAGTTCTGCCTCTTACTAAAAATCACTCAGTTTCTTTAAATCTCACAGGTTCTTTCTGCCCTGCCTATCTAACAGGATTAGTATAAGAGCAAGTGATCTAGATGCTAAAGTGTTTGGTAAACTATTCAGAAATCACTGGGGTGGCTCATCTCAGCTTTAGCCTTATTCCCAGGATTCCTAGGGCAAAGCAGATGCATGGATTGGGGAAGCACTTTGGAGGTTTTCTATAAGGTAGAAGAAATTTGTAGATTATTATTTCAGAATTAGAAATTAAAATTGTGCTGGGATATTTTATCTTCTGGGTAATTCCCATATTTAACTCCTTATACTTGACTCAGTATCTTCAAGCAACCGAAAATATTTCACATACATTCATATTCTAAGTATTCAGGAATTTCAGGAAAGAAAGCAGAAGAAAGTCAAATGTAGGAAAGTTAAGGAATTTATCTGTTGGCAGCTAATTACCAAGTGGCAGAAGTGGGACTAGAAACTAAAGAGCGAATAATTCCTGTAGTCATTAAACTCCACTACCAGACCTTGCTTAATTGGTAAGTCCTTTCTAATGACAGCTCCCTAGAGTTGACTGAGATTCTGAAGGGCTTCTGGAGTCACTAAATAATTATTGAATCCTTCAGGTTAAGAATGGTGTATTTATTGACTATTTATTCATTGAAAAATAGTGTGAACTGACTAGAATATCTTATTAGCTAGATAAGCTATTATGCAGCAATTTATTGTACTAATATTGGCTTCATTAAAATCTACATCTATAGCACTCACAGTATGTGAATGATACATTGAGGTCCTCAGTTCTGTTTCTGAAATAAATACATTATCTTAATTTAGTTCTTGAAACTTAAAACATTTTAATTACTGCTTATGAATTCCTGTGTGTCCCATCTTATGAATTCCCTGTTCATCTTTGTGCATAATTCTTCTTGATTCTGTGAAACGTTTCCAGACACTACAGTTGAAAAACCATGTATAGGACAATTATGTGCAAGTGGAAACTTTCAGTATCTTTCCCTCCTCTGCTGATTCTGTACCCCGTTTCTAGGTCACAGGCAATGTTCCAGTTTTTAGGACTTGTTTCCTTTGCTATAAGCTGTTGCTTTCCTGTGCAGACGCTATTGGTATGGTTTTGAAAGTTCCCTGCTGTTCTTGCCATCCCCACAGTTAAATGCCTTTGCCAAAAGAAATAGCTTCTTTTATTTCCTGATTAAATATTTAACATTCTGTATAATTTAAAGTCATATTAAAAAAACTACAAATACCCTGAATTTTTCATTGCTTTATTCCAAGCAGCTGAAAGTAATTACAGATGTTATCACATTTATTTATCCAGTCACTTATTTTTTCATTTATTCACTCACTTAATAAATATTTATTGAGCACTTATTATGTGCCAAACACTGTCCTAGGCACAGGCAGCATAGCAGTGGACAAAACAGACCAAAGTCCCTGCTTTAAGGACTTTTACATGTTGTATGTAGAGCAGCAGTTCTCAAAATGAGGTCTGAGACCCCGGGCTCCGTAAGGCCCTTTCAGGGGATACATGAGGTCAAAAATAATTTTCATGCTAATGCTGTGGCATTATTTGTCCTTTCCACTGTGGCGACATGCACACTGAAGGTACAAGGGCCGTGGTCCTTAGTGCACGTCAAGGCAGCTGCCTCACAGATGGTACCAGGAGTCATTGTGTAGTTTACTGTGAGACTTGAAGGAAGAGGAAAAAGGCCAGTTTTGTTTTGAAATATCCTTAAAGGAAAAGTAAGAATAGTTAATTTATTATATCCCAGCCCTGCAGTCCATGCCCTTTTAATATTCTGTGTGATAAAATGGGAACTATGCATGAAGCACTTGTGCTTCATAGCAAAGAATACTGCTGTCTCTAGATCAAGTATTTGTGCAGTCGGGTTGTGAATTAAAGTAGCTGCTTTTTTTGTGGAACGCCATTTTGACTTGAAAGAAGGGCTTACCGGCAAACTGGTTATTCAGACTTGGGTATTTAGAAGATATTTTCTTGAAAATGAACAGAGTGAACCTGTCACTGTCACTTCAGAGGAAACAACTGAGAATATTTTTGGCCAATGATAAATAAAATTTGAGCTTTAAAGTGAAAATCAGAATTTTGGAAAACTTGGCTCTGTTACTGTGAGCTTAACAGCTTCCCAATTCTTAAAGACTTTTCTGAAGAGATCAGTGGCAATAGTAACAATTGTGACTTTTTTTAATATTATATATTGAAAAAAATACATATTATATATCTAAATGTGTAATACTTGAGAGATTTAGTTTCCAAATGACCAATGCATGAGATTACAAAAGATCCCTGGGTAAAAGATCCATTCAGAGAACAAAATATTGGGTTGTCGGAAAAGTCATGATGTATTTTTTCTGTTTTTTGTTGCAAAAATGCATCATGACTTTTCCGACAACCCAATTAACTGGTGGGTTGGGTTTTTAACTTGTTATTTGGAGTAATTTTAAATTTACAGAAGAGATGTAGGAGTAGTTCATAGAGTTCCTGGATACCTCTTACCCAGCTTCTTCCAGTGTAGCATCATTCTTAACCACGGTACATTTATCAAAACTAAAAAATTATCACTGGTACAACACTGTTAACAGAAATTAGACTTTATTCAATTTCCCAGTTTTCCCACTGATGTCCTTTTTCTGTTAATTGATCAGGTGTTAATATATGAGAGTTTAAAAAGCCTTATTGATATGGTTTTGAATTCTACTGGGCAACTAACCTTGAAGAGACTACCACTTGCAGAGTTTCAGTGTAGTATCAAAGAAGTATATTCCAAAAGGCTGTTAAATGCGCCTCCTTTTTTTTAACTCCTTATCTCTTTGCGTCTGCATTTTTTTCATATATTCAACCAAAACAATATTTTGCAACAGATTAAATACAGAAACAGATGTGAGAATCCAGCTGTTTTCTAAGCCAGACATTAAAGAAATTTGCAGAAATGTAAAAGTGTGCCATGTCCCCACCGCTGTTGGGAGTGTAAAATAGTGCAAACTTTCCAGACTTTGGAAAACAGCCTGGCACTTCCTCAAAAGGTTAAACATAGAGTTACCACATGATCCAGCAAGTCCATTCCTGAGTATTACCCAAGGAAATGAAAACATGTCCACACAAAACTGCATACAAATGTCCATGGCAGCATAATCGCTAAAAAGTGGAAACACTCCAAGTTCATTAACTGATGATTGAATAAATAAAATGTGGTATATCCATACAATGGAATCTGGTTTGGCAATAAAAAAGAATAAAGTGCATCCATGCTACAGCACTGATGAAATGAACCTTGAAACATTCCGCTAAATGAAAGAAACCAGTCACAAAAGACCACTTAGTGTATGATGCCATTTATATGAAATGTCCAGAATAGGAAAATCCATAGAGTCAGAAAGTAAATTAGAGGTACCTCGGGCTAGGGGTGTGGGGATGAGAAACTTGGTAGGATGACAGCTGAAGAGTATGGGGTTTCTTTTTGGGGTGCAAAAATGTTCTAAAATTGATTGTGTCCATGTTGTACAGCTCTGAATATACTGAAGTATACATTGAATTGTATACTTTAAATGGATGAATTGGGTGGTATTTGAATTACATCCCAATAAAGCTGTTCTTTATTTTTTATTTTTTAATTTATTTATTTTTTAGCTGAGCCATCCTGCTACCTGTCGGCAGCTCAGCAGCAGCTCAGCTTGGGCTGGGCATCGAACTGCTGTTGCTCAGAGCTCAGCTCACACTCTTGAGCGAGCTCTTAACCAACTGAGCCACTCGGCCGGCCCCTAAAGCTGTTTTTTAAAAACTATACCATCTTACTAAATTTTTTTATTTTGGGAAAGATTTTCCATAAAAATATTTTTATGTATGTAAAATATGTACATGTATAAGGTTTATTATAGTTATTTTAAATGAATTAACATGTACTTTTAAATACCTCAGTTTTAATTCTAATATAGTAAATATGATAGATACACCTACATAAACAAAAGCTTTTTGGGATCTTCACTAATTTTTAGGAGTGTAAAAAGATGTTGAGACTGAAAAGTTTAAAAATGACTAGTAGACAGAAGAGACAATAAACATAATAAGAAAATTATATATAGTCTTTCCTTGACATTTAATCCATTCTTGAAAATATTTTGGATGGTAGAGGCCTATCTTCCATTATTTAACTAGGAAAAATGACAGTGCATTCTCAGACATCCAAAAACCTCAGCCAAGCTCCTCAAGTATCACTACAACACTCTTCGATAGCTATATGACAGTCTACTGAGAATTTTTTATTTAAAAAGAAGCATTTAAAACACTAGTAACCTAATTTTTAATATATTAATACTCATTAATGGGTATTTTTCTGTGCTGTAATAATACTGTAGTATCAGATATAAATTGTTTTGCTTGGTATACTGCAAATGAAGATATGCTGTTATATAGATTTTAAATGATATGTAAAGATATGAAAGATCATTTTGAAATTAGACCCAAGCTGGCAGTGCCCCAGCCACCAGGAAGAAGCAAATACTGGGACCATGAAGGTCTTAATCTTTGGAGAAGGGTGGGGGAGTGGAGAACTTGCAGAGTGCTGGAGCTAGCACTGATCCTGTGACTGCACAGTGCTCTCCATCCGCTACCTACACGTGCAGACTCATTTTAACAAGCGTGCAATTCAGATAATGCATTTGGGATAGAAATGTTCACAGGTATTTATAGCACATATTTGGATAGTGACAGTTCAAATAAGGAGGGTGGCTGCTCTTGGAAGGTGATCTGTCCTGTGGGGAAATAAATAAATAAAATAGGAGAAAGAGGATGGAGCATGCCAGAGGTGAGGAAGTTACAGATTGTACGTGGTGGTCGGGGTAGGCCTCCTTGAGAAGATGCCATTTATGCAAAGATGTTGAAGGAGGTGAGGATGGTTGCCGTGCAAATATCTGGAGGAAGAGCATTCCAGGCAGAGGGAAAGCAAGGCAAGGCTCTGAGGCAGGAATGTGCCTGCGATGTTTGTGCCTGGCATGTCTGGCAGAATCGGGAGGAGGGAGGGGAGAGCAGTGAGGCTGGAGAGGAGTGAGAGCAGCAAGAGGTGAGGCTAGAGAGAGGAGGACGGAATGTCTGCAGATGATTGCAGGGGCTCTGGCTTTCACTCTGTGTGAATTGGAGGGTTTTGAACAGAGAAGTGATTGGACCACTCTGGCTGAGTGTGGAGAATAGACTGGAGATAGGAAAGAGGAACCAGGAAGACCAGTTAATAGGCTACAACAGTGATTCTGGCCAGCAGTGAGGGTGGTGCCAGAGTTTTGGCTGAAGCAGCCGGAAGGATAGAAATGCCATTGAGACGAGAAAGACTCTGGGTGAAGCAGGGTTGAAGGGAAAGATCCAAAATTCAGTTTACCAAATTATGTTTGAGATGCCTATTAGACATCGAGGAGGAGCAGTTGAATAGAGAGTTGGATGTATGAGTTTAGAGTTCAGGAGAGAGGTCTGGGGGAGAGACATCATTTGGAGAATCACTAACATATTTGAGACCATCAAATTGGATGAGGTCAACAGGAGTGGAGTGAGTGAATACAGAGAAAAGAATAGCTCTAAGATTGAGGTCCCAGGCACTCCAACATTAGGAAGTTAGGGAGGAGGGAAAGGACCTGAAACAGAGACCCCAAGAAAGCACAGAGGGAAGAAGGAAATCCAGGCGAATGTGAGGTTCTGGAAGTCCAGTGAAGGAAGAGTTGCTGGACGCAAACCGAACGGCTCTGTCAAAGCTGCAGGTAGGTCAGGGAACATGAGAACGGACCATCGATTCCTCCAAGTGGAAGTTAGTTGAGACCTTGTCTAGCAGTTCTGGCAGAATGGTGGTCTAGGAACGCTGACTGGGGTGTATTTAAGAGGAAATGAGAGAAGACTTCAAGAGAACAAAACAAGACAACTCTTGAGGAGTTTGCTCTAAGGGGAAGGCGAGGCGCGGGTGGTAGCCAGCAGGGCATGTGAGGACAAGAGAGGATTTTTTTTTTTTTAATGAGAGAAATACCAGCATGTTTGCTGATGGAAATGATCCAGAAACGTGAAGGAAACTGATTATGTAGGAGATGGGAGAGTGGGTGGGACAGCCTGCGAAGGGGAGAGGGATGAGTGACTGCGTGGCGGAGGGGTTGACAGGACAGGAGTAGGGGACTCATCTGTGTCATGGACGCAGGGGGCGGATATGAGCACAAACGTGGTAAGTAGATGAGTATGGTGGGGGTTGTGGGAACTATTCCTAGTGCCGCAGAACTGTTTGCAGTTTGCTCAATGAAGTGGGAATCAAGGTAGCTGGCTTAAGAGTGTGGGGGTAGTAAGGAGGTGTTGGAGGTTTGAGGAAAAACAAGAAGGCATGAAATCATATAGCAGAGTGGGAAAGTGAAAGGACTCGGGGAGTCCAGTATGATTGCCAGGCAGCGTGGTAGGCCCACTGACCATCTGGGGTCATAAATTTAAAGTTGAAACAGCTAGCCTGATTATGTGATTCTTTCCTGGCGTGCTCAGCTAGTGCAGTTGGCTATAAACAGGGTGGTAATTTACCAAATGAGTATGTCAGAACAGTGGCTAAGGGCAGCTGTAAGGACATGTTTATAAAACTTGACAATGGCATTTAAGCTGGGGAAGGAAGAAAGGAGGGACAACGGGCATGAGGAAGAGTGCAGTGATGGGAGTATCAATGGGTGGTAGGCCCTGGTGGGTTTGAAGGATTGTCACTGTTGACAAACTAGAGAGAATGAGCTAGAAAGATAGGAAGTGCTATTCAAAGAGTGAGTGGGATGTATGAAGCTGAGACTGGGTAGTGGTTGTAATTACTGGTAACCATAAGGTCCTGAGAATGATCACGTGATTGAGTGGCTTAGACAAGCGTGAGGACAAGATCATTGGAAGAGAGGAACTCTGGGATTTAGAGGCCAGGATGTCGGAAAGAGCATCTGTTGAAATCATGAAGAATTGTGACTGGAATAGTTTTGGGGATGGGAACAGTGCGTGAGGAGCCAAAACCCAGAAAAGAGCAGGAGTGACCGGCGGTTCCAAATGTCAGCAACTGCAAAGAATAGAGAATCATGTAAATTGATGACATTGATTCAAAGGGGGAGTTTTGAGGGAGGTGGATGGAAGAGTGTTCTGTAGCTGGTGATGAGGAGCAGGAGGACACCTGCCCCACCTCCAAGCCCTGCGGTAAATGGGTTGTAGGAGAAAAGCAACCAGCATTTGAGAGGGCTACCCAGAGAGCAGGGTCTTCAGGGGAGATTGGGCTTCAGGTATGGGAGCTGTCTATGTATTGTAGGATGGCCAGCAGCAACCCTGGCCTCTGCCTTCTGGAAATCTCTCTCACACACACATCAGTTGTAACAACCAACATATATCTGAATACTGCCAAATGTCTCCTACCCCAGTTGAAATCACATTTTGGATTCTCCCAGCATTTCTGAGATTCATTTTACAGAGATTACTTAAATCAAAAAAGCCTAAATAAACTCAGGTGAGAACTTTATCA
The DNA here is from genome assembly GCA_033961575.1 of Aselliscus stoliczkanus. Classification (NCBI taxonomy): domain Eukaryota; kingdom Metazoa; phylum Chordata; class Mammalia; order Chiroptera; family Hipposideridae; genus Aselliscus; species Aselliscus stoliczkanus. Next base: position 131,533,013 of record CM066736.1, read on the forward strand.
AGATTCTTGTTTGAAGTTACTACCAAAAAAACATTGTCTAACAGGTGAAGCAGAGTTTCCTCTATTTTTTTTTTTTTTTAATTTTTTTAGCTGAGCCATCCTGCCACCTGTTAGCAGCTCAGCGGCTGCTCAGCCCAGGCCGGGAATCCAACCAGCAACCCTGTTGCTCAGAGCTCGCACTCTTGTGCGAGCTTTTAACCAACTGAGCCGCTTGGCCAGCCCTTCCTCTATTTTTTTTTTTTTTTTTGAGGGCAGTGTCACTGGCCCTCATATGTGGGACCGAACAGGGGCCGCTGACTTCCTAAGCCAGCGCTTAACCACCACGCCACTCGACCGGCCCTCTATGATTTTTAATTACAAAACATAGTGAAATGTATTTAGGAGATTTCCCTTCCTGCATTAAACAAAATTTGCATTTTATTGTTTAAAAAAAGGATAAACCTAAAAGTAAAAACTAAAATTTTTAAATTTCTAAAGAAAAGGATAGCAGAATATCTGCTCCAATACAGCAGAATAACTTCACAGCCTTGGCTAGGACTCAGAATATGTTAACCATAAGAGAAAAAATAATAAAGTTGACTAGATCAAAATTAAATGCTTCATCAAAAGATATTATTAGGAAAATGAATAGGCAAGAAAATATTTACAGGACATGTATCTGACAGTGTCGTGTATTAAAAATATCTTACACCTTAATAACAAGATGATAAGCAATGTGGGCAAAGATGTTTGATTAGGTGCCTACTTCATAAATGGAGAATTACAGATGACCAATAGGGTGCTCAGTATTGCTAGTCGACAGGGAAATGAATATTGCAACCACAATCCACAATGATATTTCACTGGATGTAGTCATTAGAAACTGCAAATCAAGGACTGACCACACCAAGCGTTGGTAAAGACGTGGGGCGACTGGAGCTCTGGTGCTTTGCTGCTGGGGCTGTGAGATGCTACCAGCACTTTGGAGCTTGGTCTGACAATTTCTCGTAAAGTTAAACATACATCTACCTAAGACCCAGCAATTGCCCTGCTAGGCGTTTGCCCAAGAAAAAGCAAAACATATGTGCACACAGCCTTGGACAAGAATGGCAGCTTTAGCCATAGTGGCCAGAAACTAGAAACAACCCAAATGTGAATGTTCAGCCACAAGAAGGTGGGTAAACACGTATTCATAAACTAGAATCCTACTCGGCAATAGAAAGGAATGAACTATTGATACACACAACAACGTGTATGAACCTCAGACGCGTAATAGAACAGATGAAACTAATCCATGTGGAAAAATCAGGAGAGAGCTCATCCCTGAGAGTGGTGCAAGACTGGGAAGCGCACAGGATTTTTTTTGGAGCTCTGCATCTTGGTACAGACACGGGTGCCACAGGTGGATGCATTTATCAACTCGTCAGTCTGTGTACTGCGCTGTACTTAAACGAAACCTCAATTTAAAGAGAAAGTAGTTTATACAAATTCGCTGGCCTTCCTCAGACCTTCCTGCTGATCTCTTTGTATAGTTAAGGGATAGTTTAACCTCACTCTATTTTCTTTAGGGCTCAAAATCACCACGTTGTCTAAGCCAGTGTTGGAGGGGGGAGGCGGGACCAAAAGGAAAGGTTCCTGGAAAAAATTTGTATCTGATCTAAGACCAGAAAGACAAGTTGGTCAGCTGTGTACAAAACCACAAAAGTATCTGAGAAGAGGGGAAAAAAGCACACATTAAAAGGCCCAAAGATAAGACAATGCAGCTGAATGAAGTGTCATTTAGAGAGGAAGAAGTGAGGCCAAGGTGAACACGGGGGATCATACCACACCCCGAAGTGCTGATACCTGGCTGCCTCTTTCTCAGATGCAATAACAAATCATTTGTGTGTGAAAACCCGTTATGAACGTGTAGCATAATACCTGTAAAATCATAGCTATGGCAGTGCCTCAAATATGTACAACAAAGACTGGTGAAATACTGGGACTGGTAAGAATGTAGAATTTAAAGTTATTTGCAAATGTAGTGTTTCTTTTGGTCTGAGTTTTGGTGACACGGCTTTGACATATTTTTTTCTTGGTTTCAGGGTTCAAAAAGGATTCTTCGCTCCAACGAGATCATCCTTCCAGCTAGTGGTCTGGTGGAAACAGAGCTCCAATTAACCTTCTCCCTTCAAGTGAGAATCTACTCCATCTTAGATCACTAATATGCCATATCCAGTGTAGTCCCCAAACAGTCCTCTGACCTGGAGACTGTTTTATCCAAGAGACATAACTCAGTGAATTAAAGTCAGCCAGTTAATTAGCCATAGCAGGAATGAAGTAAAATCACCTAGAGCTTCTGTGGCTAACTTGGAGGGCCAGCGCAATCACTAGGCAGCCACAGTAAGAGTGCTGAGACCCAGGTGGGCTGCTGAAAATACACCACGTCTCGTTCTTCTCTTCCTTTCCTTAGATAAGGCTGTCAGCCCACCCACCCTACCACACTCAGCCCCATCCCCTTAGTGACCCATGGCACACACCCAGCAGCTGGTGGCCCCTTCGATCTCATTTTGCCCCCATACTGTAATCTCCATCCCTTCCCTTGTCATCCCTCTTGGTATGTCTGTCTCATCATAATTTCAGTAGCCCAAATTGAATGCATGGAGAAAACATGATCACATGGCAAAGAAAAAGGCAGTTTTCTGAACATATGTGGGCCACAGCTGCAGAGTGGAAGCCAGGCAGCAAGCACAATCAGACCCCCAGCAGGAACTTAATGATACTTCCTTCACCCCTTGTCCCCCCTTGAACAGACGGGAGACAAGTGAAGCAACAAAACATTGTGTATTCTCTAGCAGGACCAGAACCCACCAGGGACCCAGTTGCTTATTAACTGTTCTTGACTCTGTTTTGTACTTGGCAGTACCCTCATTTCCTGAAACGAGATGCCAACAAGTTGCAGATCATGTTGCAAAGGAGAAAGCGTTACAAGAACCGGACCATCTTGGGCTATAAGACCCTGGCCGTGGGTCTCATCAACATGGCAGAGGTGAGAGGAGCGCAGTCTCCAGACTGTCAGCCTTTAAAACCCGGAGTCCAAGAGAGACCGCAGGCCCAGCCGTTGAAGCCCAGCAAATGATTTTCCCAGCCTGCCACAGCCTGGGTGTTTTATAAGTTAATTCTTATATCAAAAATTCAGGATATACCTCTTTTTTCAACTATTTTCTCCCTCACAAAAAGTTTTTCTTTAACTTTTAAAAAACTTACTTACAAGGGCCGGCTGAGTGGCGCGGTGGTTAAGCACTGACTTGGGAAGCCAGTGGCCCTGGTTCGGTCCCACATATGAGATGCCAGTGATACTGCCCTCAAAAAAAAAAAAAAAAAATTACAGAAAAGTTGTAAGAATAGTATAAAGAATTCTCATATGCCCTTCAATCAGATTCTTCAGTGAATTTGCCTTATTATACTCTATACATTTATGTGTGTTATTTTCTTCTCTGAGCCACTGGGAGTAAGTTGCAATCATGACCTATTTACACATTAATGCTGCACTGTGTTCATTTCCTAAAAATGGGAATACTCTTCTGTGTGAACAGCATGCCTCCATAAAGATCAGGACACTCACTTTGAACAAGTTCACCCTCTAACTCACAGTCCCCATTCAGATTGTGCCAAGTGTCTCAGTAATATCCTTTATACCTTTATAGTCCCAGGATTTCATCTAGGATTACGTGTTGCATTTAGTTGTCATGTCTCTTTAGTCTCCTTCAACCTGCAACAGTCCCTCGGATTTTTCTTGCCTTCCATGCCCTTGACATTTTTAAGAGTACAGGCTAGTTACTTAATGGAAAGTTCCTCATTTGGGTTTGTCTCATATCTTCTGAACATTAGATTCAGTTTACACATTTTGGGAAGAATTATCACAGACATAATGCTGTGTTCTTAGTACAACCTAGGCAGCACTCCTCGTTGATTTGTTCCATTACTGGCGGGGTTACCTTTACTCACTTGGTTAAGATGGTGTCTGCCAAGATTTCTAATATAAAGTTAATAAATATTTTACACTTACCAATGGAAAAAATATTTTGTAGGGAAATGTTTTAAGATTATGTAACAATCTTTTTCCTCCTTATATCTTCACCAGCTAGTTTGAACATTTAGTAATGGTTCTTGCCTGAATGAGTTATCACTTCGATACTTGCCAAACAATGAATTTCTAATCCCACCATTTCTTTTATATTTGTTAGTTGGCTTTCTAAGATAGAGCTTTCACCTCTTGATTCATTTATTTGTATCAGTTATGAACCTATGGACTCCTGCTTTATTCAGTGGGGTCTAATATGCTACTATCATTGTTTATTTTGATGCTCAAATTATCTCAGATTTGGCCTGTGGGAGCCCCTTCAAGCTGCCTCCTATTTCCTTTTTCATACATCCACATTCTTTACATACTTCCTTACTTTCTGATATTAAGTATTAGCCTCATCTTATACTTTCCCTGACCCAGCCTTGCAATGAACTGATTCTCTGAAGAGCCCTGGTTCCTTTTAGTGGAAAATGGTATTTAGAAACCAAGATCTGGTACCAGGACTTCTCATTTTCCCAATTGGAATAGCACCGCTTCTAGACAGAGCCAGGAAATTGTGTGTGTGTGTGCACGCTTGCACACATATGCACTTATATATACATACACATTTCAATTTCCATATCTACATCTATCTGATCATGAGCTTGCATTGCAGTCAAATCCAGTCCAGCACCTAGGGCTTATTCTATCTAGCCTTTCCATGTTTCTAATTCCGTTCTCTAAAGTAAGAATCCAAGCTCCTATTATCCTTAATACGTTTGCTCATTTGTGCAGTTCCCCTATATGTTAGGCAAATCCTCTCAGCCCTGGCAAAGGGGAAGCAGAATGGTCCCAAAATCAGTTTTAAAACTTATTTCTGCTCTTTAGTACATTAAATAGAAAATTTTGTGGCCATAGTAAATAGAATATATGGTATAGTCCCCACCTATCTTTCTATCCTCTTCAGGTTTGGTATGAGGGACTGGGGGAGTGAAGTGATGTGGATGCTGCATTTCCCAGCTGTGTTAAGCCCTTCCATTGTCTCACGTACCATAGGTCCTTTACCTCCTTGTGTGATAAGCACAGGTGACCACCCTCTGCAGCTGGCCCCACCCAGCCGGAAAACTAGTTCCTCTGTGAAGAGCCTAAACTAAAACGTACATTTTAGTTTGTGCAGTCATTTTCCATCTCGGGCCTTGATTTTTATCTTTAAGTACATGGCCTGACCAGTGGCTGGCATTTCTGGAAACAGTTTTTTTGGTTTTTTTTTGAGGGCAGTGTCACTGGCCCTCATATGTGGGACCCGAACCGGGGCCGCTGGCTTCCAAAGCCAGCGCTTAACCACTGCGCCACTTGGCCGGCCCTGGAAACTGTTTTAAAGTAAGACCTTGATAGCAATAGGAGAAGAATAGCCAAAGATTTGGAAGATGGTGAGAAAGAGAATGTATTCGCTGAATGCCATTCCCATTGGCTTGCATGTCCATTTGGGTTTATGAAAATGGACAACTCTGCAGACCTCTCCTCAGCAAGGAGTTCCCATTGCCACTCTGTGACCTTAGGTGATGCAGCATCCTAACGAAGGCGCTCTGGTGCTGGGCTTGCACAGCAACGTCAAGGACGTCTCCGTGCCTGTGGCAGAAATAAAGATTTACTCCCTGTCCAGCCAACCCATCGACCATGAAGGAATCAAGTCCAAGCTGTCTGGTAAGATGTTTGCCGCGTCTGGGGGCCCTGCAGATCAAGAAGCCCATCACCTGATCTCTGTCCCGGGAAGCTGAACGAGAGAGTGTCTGAAATGTCCCCAAGACAGAGCAGTTTAGATAGAGCTCCCGAAAAAGCAGCGTGGCCTACCGGCCCTCCCCTCCACCCTACTGTATTTCCACCGAGGAGAGCCCTGATTCCAGCCAGCCTCGTAGGCCAGATCTCATTACAGGGTTATCTTACTGAGGTGTCTGTTTCCAGATCGTTCTCCTGATATTGACAATTATTCTGAGGAAGAGGAGGAGAGTTTCTCATCAGAACAGGAAGGCAGTGATGATCCTCTACACGGGCAGGTAACTCTGCAGCCCCTCACCTAAAGTGTCTGAGAAGCAATTCCAGACCCTCCTGGGATTTCCTAACTTCGTTGTGTCCCCCTCCCCACCTAGGACCTGTTCTATGAAGATGAGGATCTACGGAAAGTAAAGAAGACCCGGAGGAAACTCACTTCCACCTCCGCCATCACAAGGGTGAGCCTCCAAGGTCTGAGGAAGTTTGCACTGAGATTGTCAGTGTGGGAGTGGAATGGGCGTGGCTACTCAGACTTCCTGGGGGCTTTGTAAAACCTGCACTGGCCCTCCCCCCAAGGTTCTGGCACACCCTCTGTCTCCTCCACCACCACTTCCTAGCCATGAATCACTGTTGTAGAGAACCAGCGTCACTGATAGGAGTGTGTTATATTCTTCAGGTTGTCTTAGGATGAGAACCTTTGCTCTAGACTTTGGAACAGATAATGCTTCCTCAGGGAACAGAACTCCTTAGACATCCTATCTCCCTCTCCAGTTGATGACTTCAAATTGCGTACTGTCCACTACAGAGAGAAATCCAGTCCTCTCTAGATGGATCACCATTTTTAATCATTTGTTGAACTTACCCAGAAATAACAGGCTAGTACTTGGAACTGTGGGTTTGATAAAGCTTCATCACGTTAGATAGAGTTCCTGCTTTAATGGATCCAAAAGCTTAGAGACCAAATGCCTTTGGATTATGTAGCTCCTGCATAATATTTCCTCAGGAGTTACTATTTTTGGTGAAATTAGAGTCCTGGACTGAGACACTTGGTACCTGAATTTCTAGGTTAACTTTGACTGAATCTGGAGTTCCTGTGCTAAATCGTGGGAGAGTCAAAAGTGCTGGGAGCTTTTTGGAAGAGCAGTTCACAGTTTCATTTTTCCCCAGAGGCATCCTGACTCTCTGTAGTGCAGAGCTGGTCTGGGGGCCCCGTGAGCAGATTCTCATCACCTTCAGGACTGAAATAGCTGTGGGCCTGACAGAGCAGACGTGCTGTGTCTGCGGCTGGCATTCCACTGTGAGATGGTACTGCCGTCCCTTCAATCCTCCTGTGGCATCCCTGGGCTTAAATGTAAACCCTCAAGACTATGGCCGTGATCTCCTCCACTCAGTAATGACCAGAGAGTGTGAGAACTGTCTCGTTGTCCTCGGGTGTCTCATCGTTGATTGGCTCTCCAAAATAGCCTGGAATGGCATGTCACCAGCGCCTCACACACCTTAACCACTATTGTCCTCTGATCATGGGCAGAAGCTAGAGGCTCACACTCTGCTGTAGTTCTGCTAAGATTTTCTTTACCTGCTCTGTAACCACAAAGAGGCTCCGTCTTCTCCCCATAGGGCGCCCCCTGGACCTTTCTAAGTCCCCTCTTCCTGTGTTCTCCTCCATAGCTTCACCAGTTATATGACCAGAGTTTTGTGCTCCTATTAATATCCACTCCCCCACAGGTTTTTTATTAGCTGCAGGCACTTTTCAGTCAGATTTCCAGAGACTTAGTAATTGTTCTTAAGTTTCGGTCTCCGTTTGAGCACGTGCTTCCTCCTCTTCCTACCAAGAACACTTTGTTCAAGACACGCTAATTGACTTGCAGTTCTCGGAATACGTTTTATGCTTCTCTGTCACTGCGAACTTATGCTTTTTTCTCTTCTGTGAATGACCTTTCCACCTTTGGAAGCCTTGCCCTTTCTTGAAGGCGGAGCTCAGTTTTACTTGCAGCTTGGTCTTTTCCATCCCCAAACAGTGAGTCTGTCATTCAGGCAGGAAGTACTTATGGCTACACACTGGGCATTGTGCCCAGAGTTGGAGACATAGAGATAAGGAAGGGCCCAGTACATGCCATTAGAAAGCTCACTAGTGACACGTCCAAATAAGTGACTATAACACAGTAGGATAGGTGCTAGAAGACAGAGCTTTGTGTAAGGGACAGAGATGACACTAAGGGGAAAGTGACCAACTCTGAGCAGGAAAGGCAGGAGAGCTTCACAGATGAGAGGCTGAGACATGAGTTTCTAAGGATACTTAGAACTTCAAGTGGTTTGAGGGATTGTTTAGTCAAGACAGAAGATACCATATGAAGAGTCCCAGAGGTGCACAGCAGCCTGCAGCTTTCCACAGAACTGTAGGCACTTCATTTCTATTGAGTAATGGGATGACCGGTAAGATAAGGCTAGAGACAGGCAGAACCAGCCCTCAGTCAGACATTGGGCAGACATAAGCTTTATGCCCTAGGTGGTAGGGGCCCACTAAGACCTCTGGGTTGGAGGGCCGACTGAGTAGCTCAGTTGGTTAAGAGCTCGCTCAAGAGTGCGAGCTGAGCTCTGAGCAACAGCAGTTCAATGCCCAGCCCGAGCTGAGCTGCCGTTGAGCTGCCAACAGGTGGCAGGATGGCTCAGCTTAAAAAAAAAAAGACCTCTACGTTGGAGAGCGACATGATTAGATTTGCATTTGGACTGGTCACTGTGGACTTTGGAGGGAACAAGACGAAAACTGGCTGGAAGTGGGTGGGAAGGGTGTGCCAGTGATCCCTGAGAGACGCTAGAAGGAAGGCCTGGAGGAAAGCAGTGGGCAGAGAGGGCAGGGGAGGGACTCAGGCTTAGACTGCAGGCGATTGGGTGGATCGGTGACGTTAGTGACCCAAGGTAGGTTTACAAGGAGAGGACGGTGAGTTCCAGGGTGGAAACATTGAGTTGAAGGTACCTGCGGACATGCGGGTGGAGGTCACAGTCGGTACCATGGATCTGAAGGACGAGAGGGGAATGAGCTGCAGGTACATGTTTGCATGTTCCCAGGGTGAGCCTGGTGCCAGGCCCTGGGGCCTTCCACCTGTCCCCGCACATCAGGAAGCACTGGGATTAGTCCTGCACATGTCTGTCTCCCCCATAGGTCTTCAGTGCCAGAGGGTAGAAGCCGTCTCTTCCCCTCTTTGTGTCCTCCCCAGTTAGTTCTTCACAAAAGTGGGCTCTCCATCATCTGTGGGCTTGAATTGATCACCGTTCACAAGTGCATGTTTGAGAACTATTGTGCAATGTGTCCCTACAGCAACCCAACATCAAACAGAAGTTTGTGGCCCTCCTGAAGCGGTTTAAAGTTTCAGATGAGGTAAGACCCCATAATCCCGAGGTTGATGGCGAGTAGATTTCCCTGAGTTTCACCCTTGTTCCTGGGGTATACTCTTCGTTGCCACTGGGAGTCAAGATTCCAGGACCTCCATGGAGAGGGTAGCCAAAGAAGGGCTCTGAGATTCTTGAAAAGAGAAGGAAAAGCTTCATGTAGCACCCGAGGCTTCCCTGAATTTGGAGACAGGCAGCAGGTTAGACTCAGCCGCTGGTTAACAGCACGCCTCTGCTCTGGGCTCTCAGTAACAAAAAAGGTGCCGTCGTTGGCAGACTTCCTCCCATCCCAAGGGCAATGTCATGAGCAACAGCCTCTGAGGTGAAAGTGTCCTCGATGGTCAGCCCTTAAGTAACGAAGAATAGGCCATTAGCGGGCCAGCCGAGTGGCGCGGTGGTTAAGCGCTGGCCTGGGAAGCCAGCGGCCCCGGTTCGGTCCCATATGTGAGGGCCAGAGACACTTCCCTCAAAAACAAAAACAAAAAAAGTTGGCCATTAGTGGAGAGGCAGCCTCTTCCTGGGACTTTGGCAGGCCTGGTGCCCATTTTCACAGGCTGCTTTTCTCAGTGGACTGGGAAAAGGATGAAGGTGAAATTGTTGAGACAGAGATTTCTTGGTCCTGTGGGTTACAGAGGCAGGTAGAAGTAGCCTGCACAGTCACGGGCTTCTGGGTTTCCTGTGCCCGTCCTTTGTGAGTTATGTGAGCACTTCCACTTTTTCCCCTGACACCAGGTCTGTAGGGTGGAGTGTGAGGGAGGCACTGAAGGGGGATGGTAGCCTCCCCACATCCCGGCTCTCAAGACTGGATCACAATAAGGACATCAGGACTGCCCCAATTAGTGTGACGCTGTGGCATGTCCCTTAAGAGGAACCAGTTAGGAAGGCCAATTGGTACCTGTCCTGAAGGAAGGAGTTGCAGCCCTGTCATAACTGTTAATAGGAGTTCCCCCAAACTCAACGCGTTTTTTCCACAGGTGGGTTTTGGGCTGGAACACGTGTCCCGGGAGCAGATCCGAGAGGTGGAAGAGGACCTGGATGAACTGTATGATAGTCTGGAGATGTACAACCCCAGCGACAGTGGCCCTGAAATGGAGGAGACCGAGAGCATCCTTAGCACTCCAAAGCCCAAGCTCAAGTGAGGCCCAACCTCCTCTACCAAACTGTCCCCACACCTCCCCTCCTAGACCCCTCCCTCCCTTCACCCCATTACCAGGGAATCTTGGCTCTTCATTCCTGTTGAGCCTCCGTTGTCTGGATAAAGAGCATTGTTTTTACCTCTGATGAGTCCTGACGGGACCCTCCTGAATTCCTTCAGTCCAGGTCCCTACTTGTCCAGCCTCTGCCCTGTCCTTTGTCCCCTGTGTCCTTGAAGCCCAGATCATTCATCTTTCTCAAACACCAGCTTGACCCAGCTCTCCAGCAACAGCTGTTCTGGGCCCTGGTGGCCACTGACCCTGGCTGTGCTTCTTCGCCACAGGCCCTTCTTTGAGGGGATGTCGCAGTCCAGCTCACAGACAGAGATTGGCAGCCTCAACAGCAAGGGCAGCCTCGGCAAAGACACCACCAGCCCTGTGAGCAAGACCAATGGCTATGGGGTAGGGGAGAGGGACCTGAGGATGTGGGGGCTTAACACTGGGCCCGCTGCCCGTGGCTCATTTTGTGACCTCAGAAGAGCGATCCCATCTGTTTCAACCTCAGTGGTCCTCATCCCAGTCCTAGCTGGGAACTTAGTTCTCAAGGCCTTGCTGTGGCCGGTCAGGTGTTCTTTTTGGTCTGTTCCCGCCATAGTTTGGAGCCTCCAAATCTCTCGCTCGGCATCTGTTGGGGATATAGCATCCGGCCTGTGGTAAGCGGTTCTGCATTCCAGGCTGGGGAAAGAACCAGTGTGGCACACAGTTCTTTTCAGGATACTGAACATAACGTAGTTTATTCACAGAGGGACAGTGCCCTCAAAGTACATAGAACTTGGTGGACAGGATTCCATTTTGCTGGGTGAGCAAGAGGAGAAAGGAGCTGTCTGCTGGAGCACCAAAGAGCCCCCTTGGGCAGGTTCTCCAGCAGTGGATGAAAGACAGGAGCCCAGGTTGATGCTGTACCTGCTTTAGGCCTGGGAAGCTGCTCTGCCCCTCATTTACGACTAAAGGCAAGAAGGCGGTGTGCATGATTTTAATGCAGCTTATAGTTTGCTGTTGGAAGTTCAGGGTCTTTTTTTTTTTTTTTTTGAGGGCAGTGTCACTGGCCTTCATATGTGGGACCCAAACCGGGGCCACTGGCTTCCCAAGCCAGCGTTTAACCACCGCGCCACTTGGCAGGCCCCCCTTTTTTTTTTTTTTTAATTTTATTGGGGAACAGTGTGTTTTTCCTGAACCCATCAGCTCCAACTCAAGTTGTTGTTTTCAGTCTAGTTGTGGAGGGTGCAGCTCACTGGCCCATTTGGGAATCGAACCGGTAACCCTGGTGTTATGAGTACTGCGCTCTCCTCAACTGAGCCAACTGGCTGTCCCCAGTGTCTTTTCTTACATTAAAGAAACGGAATCCTTTAAGTCCTCCAATTCTGGCTGCTTTAACAAAGGGAATACAAAACTCACCCTGCAAGTAGGTATGAATTGTGGGGAAGGAGATGAAGCATGTGAGGCACTCCATCCCCTGAAGAGCACTGTGTCTGTGGAAGAAGAGCTGCCACCTGTCCCAAGTGTCTGGAAACCATCAGGCAGCTCATGGCTGCCTTACTACCGGCTGCCACCAGGTGGGGCTGTCTTCCACTTAATCCCTCTTGGCTGAAGGCACCACAGGCAGATTCTGACCCCAAAACGGTGGCACCAGGTGGCGGTGACACCAGGTGGCGTTAGTGAGGAAACGTGGGATGGCAAACTGTAGCCCACGCAGGCAAATCCCGCCAGACAAACCTCAGGCCTGCCGCCTGCAGACCCTGCGCGCTCAATAACTTTCCAGCCCAGGTTCATGTGATCTGGAGCTGAGGAGGCCGCACTTCACTATTTGTGTTTAGGTCGGGCTTGGAGCTGCTCCCTCTCCTGGGGCTGCTGAATGGCCCTGCTGAATCGTCATTGTCCCTGTGGACAGAACCTTTGGCCACTACAGCCAGATTCCATTTAAATATAAATGTATAAGGGATGACTCTTCTAGAGAGGAACCTGGGACCTGGCCTATGGAAGACTGTTTCTCAGTGTCCTAGGAATGCTGAACAGGACTCTGCTGTAACAAAATGCAGTTAAATGATTAACTGAGCTAATGGCCCTGAAGCATAGCATAAAAGCACTAGCATAACCTAATGTATGGTGAACAACTGCTCAGTAAATGCGAGGGAGTGTTGGTATTAAATCAGCAAGAGAAACTCTGTTATACTAATGAAGGTGTTCCTATGTTGATAGAATTTGTGTCTCTAGGTTTTACTTTAGTCTCGGTTACATGACTTACAGAATTTAGAGAGAAAAACCTCCTTAATACTCTGAGCCTCATGTGCCTTATTTGTAAGGTTAAAGGTGCTGACATAGGACCCTAGTTTGCTCAAAAGTCAATTGAGTATCAGTCTTTACCATAGGATGGTTTAAGGGCCCCTGATAGGCACAACATTTGTTTGGGGCAAGGTAGGACAGGGTTGAGAGTATGGGCTCTATTGTCAGACTTCTGAATTTGACTCTTGACTCCGTCATTCCACTGACTGTGCTTGGGGGCAGTTACCAAGCCTTCATTTCTGCTGCATTTACAAATTATGTAGATGAGGGAAGCACATGGCTTACCAAGGCAGTGTGAAGATGCAATGAGGAACACAGATGAAACCTCTAGCATGGTGCTCGGTTGATGGACGGACTGACTGACTGACTGCACGGGCAGCGTGTACGCTGCTGTTGCTATTAATATTATAGTCCCTTAGTGCCATGTCAGTGCTGGACTCCTGAAACAGATAGAATTTGGATTTCTTTTTAGTGAGTCCTTCAAATTCTGGTTCCCTTGGCCAGGTTTCAGACTTGCTTTGCCGAATCTCTGTGATATTTCTATTTTGAAAAACCCCATATGTCTTGATGTGGGTGTGGAACTTTGAAATCCTTTAATATGAAAGGCACTTTGGGAAGGAACTACAAAGCAAGGCTGTTACACAGAGAACTTCTAAATGTGCATACTAGGAAAAAAATCCTGACGTTGTGCATGCGTGGCAGGCATACACGTGCTGCCTAACACTTATCCTCTCCCCTCATTTCCTAGCATTGTTATTTTCTTAATCTTCCTGCTTGTTCCCCAATTTCAGAGGATTTAGTTTATCACTAGAACCAGAAGGAGATTCTGCTGATACAAATTGTTACAGTTGTTGAGTGTTCCCAGGACTTGAGCACACAGACACAGCACGATTTGATTCTCAAAGCCAGTCACTGTGGGCCCTGACAGTCCTCAGATGTAGACTTTCAGCCAGGACTGCCTGCTACCCAAAATTGCTAATTCCATAGCACTGTAATAATGATGTTAGAAACCAATGCTTCCTAAAAATGATAGCCAAAAAGGTTACCCCACTCTACACACACACACACACACACACACACACAGAGAGAGAGAGAGAGAGAGAGAGAGAGAGAGAGAAGCATGTGCGCCTTCTGCAGCCAGCATCACCCCATGGGCACAGTGCTTCAGACTGTTAACATCTGCCTCCGGTGCCACACAATTAGACAGACACGACTGCTGCACTGCTGGTGTCCCAGGTTCCTGCTGGTTTTATAGGAGCAGGAACAGAGACTTGGAGAAATGGAGTTTGCTCCTAGTGGGGTTGTCAGGAACATCTGGAAGAGTCAGTACATAGCCAACAGGTGCCCTCCAACCCCAGTCCAAGTTAAAGATCTTGTCAACTGTCGCAGCTTTGCCTTAGAAACTTGTCGTAGCTGTCATAGACTTGACTGCAGGGCATACTGCTTTGAAACCTCCCAGCAAAGTGGTGTTACCGCCCCAATTCATTTGTCACACTGACATCCAGAATTGAGTGAAATCCTCTCCAATCTTAAGTCTGACCAGGACTTCACCGTGATTCTAGACTCCGTTATCATTGGTTATTCATGATGTGCAAATGAACTTGTGTGCAGCCTGGAGGCCGCCTGTTGTGCTTGGCTCTGAGCCAAACCATCTCAATCTGGGCTCTAGGGTCTGGTGAAAGTGTGTTGGGTTAAGCTTGTACAGGTGTTAGAGCAGCAGTTCTCCACCAGGGATGACTTTCCTCCCAAGGAGCATTGGCAATGACTGCAGACATAGTGGCTTGTCACAATGAGAGGTGGGTTAGGGATAAGGGTCTGCTGCTGGCATCTAGCAGGTAGAAGCGAGGGATGCTGCCAAACACCCTGCAGCGCACAGGATGCCCCACACACACTACAGAGAAGGATCTGGCCCCAAATGTCGATAGTGCTGAGATGGAGAAGCGCTGGGTTAGAGTATGACATGGAGACCTACTTTTGTGACCCTTGTTCATTAGTTTGCCAAGTGACCCCTTGAGCTTATTATTAGCCTGATAGTTCTCAGTGCTATTTAATTTACTCAGAGGAAGGACTTTGAGTAATTAGGAGGAAATGGGATATCCTTGATCTTTTCTGACTTCCTGGTTCCCTACAAAAACCAACGAGATTCCCTGAGACCAGTACCATCCCTATATCTAAATCCCACTACCCTCAACTGCTCATGTGTTTAACATTGGTATCTGTACATCCAGGAGCAATATTAGCAAATAAGAAAAATCTGAGTATGTATCTGTATTTGCAAAATAATTTTTTTTTTTGGCTGCGGGGGGGGGGCGGGTGTTTAGCTGAGCCATCCTGCCACCTGTTGGCAGCTCAGTAGTTGCTCAGCTCGGGCTGGGCATCAAACTGCTGTTGCTTAGAGCTCAGCTCGCACTCTTGAGCGAGCTCTTAACCAACTAAGCCACTCGGCCGGCCCTTGCAAAATAAATTTTTAATGTTTATGGGAAATACTAGTAAGAGTTGTGGACAAAGGGGGAATTAATTCACACCTAAATTGCTTAACATTTGGGTCTTTTTGCTTAGTATATGCTGTTTGAGGGTTTTCTAGATGTTTCTTTTTTTTTTTTTTTTTTTAATTTTATTGGGGAACAGTGTGTTTTTCTAGGACCCATCAGCTGCAAGTCAAGTACTTGTTTCAATCTAGTTGTGGAGGGCACAGCTCCATAGCCCATGTGGGAATCGAACCAGCAACCTTGGTGTTATGAGCACTGCACTCTAACCACCTGAGCTAACAGGCTGCTCCACTAGATGTTTCTACCAAGCAAAAAGCATTTGGCTACCATGGATGTCTTTAGTCTCAAAATCAAAGACCTGAACTGTTAGGTCCTCCTTTCTTCTCAGCAACTTCTGACAAGCAGAAGAGTCCCCATATGTCCCTCCTGGGCAAAGGGCTTTACTGAGTCCAGAGCAAGACTTCATGGATCCCTCTAGCAAAGCCTCTAAACTTTGAGCTTCTCTTCCCTCGTGACGTCTGTGCGAATCAGAATTTCTGGGTTCTGCATCTCACTGTGTTATTGATTTAATGATTATAAAAATAACTGGCTCCTCTGATACTTCATTTTCACAAAAATATAATCTCCTTATAAGATGAAAATCCCAAAGATTGTATTAGGTCTTCACAGATTAAGTGAAAGTATCTTAAGTTTCTTAGGGACCTAGAAAACAAGTTAATGGTAGTTATTTGGATTGGCATTGACTGATTATTATAATTTTTGCAGATGGAATTGGCTGCTCTAGAAAAAGTCAAATCTGCTTGGATTAAAAATCAAGATGACAGCTTGACTGAAACAGACACTCTGGTATGTATGGTTCAATCTTCTGCTCTGGCTGTTTAAAATAGTTTTTGTACCTTTAGAAATAAAGACAAAATTCCTCAGGATCACCCTGAAAATTTTGCCTACTTTTGCGGACTTATGAATGTCCTCTGTTCTCTTTCTCCTAAAATCCTTACCAATGGAATGTACCTACACTGGTTCCCTAAATTAGCAAACCAGAAATGTCCCCATTCTGCCCTTTGATATAAACTAATCAAGTCCTTATTTGGGTAATTTCTCACTATCTGTCATCCTCATTTACTCCTGAGAGATGATGACCAGTATCTTCCCCTAAAAAACCACCCCTTCCTCTAAGAGATGCTGGAGCCACCCAGGAGTGCAGGCCAAGCCCTAGTGACATGGAATGAACTGTCTGGGGTGTATGATTTAATTCCATTGAGTGCCACACACTGAAAGTGTAATGATGAGAACACAAGGTCTCAGCCATCAAGATGCCACCCTCCAGGAGGAAAGCTAACCTGTGCACAACTCCTGTAGAGGCCCAGGAAGGAACAGCAATGCCAGCTGGAGGAAGGACATCTGAGCTGGGCCTCGCAGGATAATGCTGCAGTTCATCCAGTGGGACTGGAGGCTGGACACAGTGGGTGGGAGGGAGCAGAGAAAGTTACCAAATACCCTTAGGGCATGTGCTATGCATCAGCCTCACAGTGAGACCTGGTAGTTGAGTGGAGTCCAGGAAAGAATTCTTTGAGGCTTATGTTTCCTATATATAATAATGCTGCATTAAAGATCTGGTGCATGACAAACCATTAGGCTTCGTTCAAGATTTATTCAAAACTTACTGTACAACGTGCACTTTGTAGTTCCCTAGTAAGTTTAATAACCCAGCTTTCACTCTTGCCCCACTTTGGTCTATACTGCACAGTGGTCGTTTCAAAATGAAATTCAGTCATGTTACTTCCTGATTAAAACTCTCTCCCTCCCACCTAGAAAAGCTAGATCATCAGTTCAGGTTTGTGTGTTGCAAACGTTCATAAATGTAGAAGACAGACTGAATAGCACGCGACAGTGCTCGGCAAAGTGGATGCACTCAATTCAATTAAACAGTAACAGTCCTTACCGGGAGAAGTAGGAGCGGTAGAAAAAGAGGAAATGACTGACTCTCCTCATGGCAGGGATGGGCCCTGGCAGGACTCCACGAGCCTCCTGGTGGCACCCAGTGAGCAGTAACCTCGCTGCTTCCTTTCCCCCATGGCAGGAGATCACTGACCAGGACATGTTTGCAGATGGAGGCACGAGTCTGGTTGTGCCAGAGAAAGTCAAAACGCCCATGAAATCCAACAAAATGGATCTCCAAGGCTCTGCCTCGCCCAGGTACTCAGGACAGGAAGAAACTCCAAAAGCGGAGGGTGGGATGGGTAGAAGGAAGGAAGCCAGCAGGTGGTACAAGGCTGCCACCAGACTTAGCAGACTTGTGGCCTGGGGAAGAGTAGGCTGGCCATGCTTGGGGTCCGAGGGGCCGTCTCACCACCTCCCTCGCACGTGTCTGGCAGCAAAGTGGACGGGGTGCACACTCCCCGGCAGAAGCGCAGCACGCCCCTGAAGGAGCGGCAGCTCTCCAAGCCCCTGAGCGAGAGGACCAACAGCTCCGACAGCGAGCGCTCCCCCGACCTGGGCCACAGCACACAGGTACCTCTGAGCATGCCTGGGCCACCACGGCTGGTTGGTGTCTTCCTTGGGCAGTTAGTTAGGTGAGAGGAAAGGAGGACTACTTTGACGTGCTTAAGTAAAGGGCTTAGCTGACCTAAATAGACAAGTCTAGCATACTTGTTATTTACTACTAGTGTGCAGTTGGCTTCGGGCCTGATTTGTGGGGAGCGGGGGAGGGAATAAGAAATGCCAGCATTGTCCCAGCCTGCCATCAGCCCCAAATGGCAGTTCCACACCTTCTGGTTTGTCCTGCCTCCTCTGCCTCCATCAGACATTAGTCTGGAGATTGTGTGGTGACTCAGTGGTTGTAGAGGACGACAGCCATCGGTTTCCCTAGACATCACCCACCTGAACCCTGATACCGTTAGTACTGCTGTGGACCCATTATTCTGATTGCAAGCTGGCACATCAACAATAGTAAAATATTTGATTAAAAGACCTAAGGGAGTGGGTTGGAATAGAAGCACAAAAGAAACTGGCCTTTGGGGACTGTGTTTTCCTTCTCAAGGCCCATGGTACCAGGGCTTAGGGGAAGGGCTTTCTCTGAACTGACACACTTCACACAACTGCTGTTCTTCTCGAGTTAACAGCAAGCCCAGTCATTCACCTGATAAATATCCTTGGGAGGAAAGTTTGTCAATGTGGCTTCCTGAGTTTGAGGCTATTACCTAGGTGAAAATGAACCAGAGACTAGAATAGCCCAGTGCCTGGGGCGAGGCATTGTCCTTCTTGTTAATCACCGTTCCTGGAATGCCTTTCATTCCTTGTGACAGCAGGGTCCCCCCACAGCGCTCATTGTCACTCTGATTAGTTCTCTCCCTATTGCCCTCTTTTTTTTTTTCTCCCTCCTCCTGACCTGGCATGCTGCCTCTCCACTGTCCCTGCCTCATTCCTCTCCTGGATGTGTTTCCATCTAGGTCTGTCCTCCCAGTCAGGACGACTGCCGCTGTGTGGGTGTGTTCTCCAAGGACCCTCTCTGTTCTTTGTCCTTCTCCTTTCCATTTTGGCCTGGCCAGTGGGATACTGGTCTCCTCCACAAATTCCCAGTATCTCTCTGAATACCCTTGCTCTGGGAATTCTCTAGCTCCTAGTCCACCCAGCCCCACCCACAAGCTCTCTGGGGACTACCTAGCAGATACTTTTGTCCCTGCAGATTCCGAGAAAGGTGGTATATGACCAGCTGAATCAGATCCTGGTGTCAGATGCAGCCCTCCCAGAAAATGTCATCCTTGTGAACACCACTGATTGGCAGGGCCAGGTAAAGCATTAAAGACCGCAGGGCTGGGGAGGAGGAGAGGTTCTGAAGAGCAAGAGACACCCAGGTGGGTGATTGAGAGGCAGGGCATGGAGAAATAGGAAAATGATCCCCTGTGTCAGGCCCCTCCTACCCTGAATTAAACCCATAGCCCTGGCTCTAGTCCCAGTTCTGTCATTTTCCAGCCTTTGGGACCTTAAGTCACTGACTTTCTCGACCTCAATTTTCTCATCTGTCAAAAAGCAACTGCCCTACCTTCCTTCCAGGGTGATTATGTGTGTCAGGCAGTGTCACGGAAGAAAGGTACCTTGAGAAGTAGAGTGCTGTTAAAACCAGCAGCTGCCTGCGGTTTCCATGACCACAGTTCAGAAGGGGCAGCGCAACCCCCACCTGCTCCCGCTCACCGCTGTCCCCCCAGTTAGACCCTGGTGCCAGAATCCCCGCTTCCCCAGTGTGGGCTGCAGAGGCGATGTGAGAATCTAAAGGTTCCTAAGCCTTCCTGCATTTCCCGGTTAGCGCCACCATGGGGTCTGGCTCCACCGTCTCCACTGGCAGCCAGAAACCTGACCTCCTTTGCCCAGCTGTGGTCTGAAGGACAGTGGAAGGGCCCCGCCGCTTGGGCTGGGCCCTGCCTGCCCTCTTCGCACCCGTGGGGAAGCAGTGTCCCTGCCTGGTGGCCTCACCTGCGTCCCGCCCCTTTCCTCACTGCCCCCAGTATGTGGCGGAGCTGCTCCAGGACCAGCGGAAGCCTGTCGTGTGCACCTGCTCCACTGTGGAGGTCCAGGCCGTGCTGTCCGCCCTGCTCACCCGCATCCAGCGCTAGTAAGGGCTCTGCGTCTCTTCTGCCCTTTGGTGTCCCTCTGACCTCATTCTCCCACCCTGACTTTCAAGCAGTGACAGGATGCCCTGGCCTGTCAGACCAAGGGTCTGTGGTCGGTGCATGGTCAAGCAGTGGCAGGCCATGGTGCTCTGATATCCCTGTTGGCCCCAGGGGATCAGGGTGTGAAAAATGTCACCTTCCTGCCTTCCCTGCCTCCCTGCCTGGACTCCTGCCACACCTTGACCTGCCTCATCCTCTTTAACCCATGATGAAGAAGGCCAGGAAAAGAGAACCCAGGGTTTGACAAAGGCCTTTTATTGTCGTCCCTCTCTAGCTTTACCATACTGCTTGGCACCCAGAGTCAGGGCTTGCTTCCTCTCCAGGACCTCCCTGAGGGGTCCAAGTCCCTGCTGGGAGCCCGGGGCGGGGGGGGGGGGGGGGGCGGGCGGGGGGCCTGCGGGCCTGCCAGCCCCCAGACCCACAGCCTCCGCTGAGCCCTGCAGCACTGCAGAGTTGTCTCCTGTTAGCCTCAGCCAAGTCCGTCTTCCCTTAGACAGTGGCCTGCGCTCTCTGATCCTGGACTTCTCTCCTGATACAGAGCACTGTGGTTTATTGCCTGTCTCTGTATTATTTTATTAGTTTGTTTCTCCCCTGTGTGTTGTTGAGATCAAGTCAAGTCTGAGACTGGGGCCTTCCTCTGAGCAGGCTGCCAGCAAACCTCAGAAAGCAGTTGTGACTGTCCCCTTGCTCCCCAGCTGCAACTGCAACTCCTCCATGCCAAGGCCGGTGAAGGTGGCAGCACTGGGCGGCCAGACGTACCTGAGTTCCATCCTCCGGTTCTTCGTCAAGTCGCTGGCCAGCAAGACCTCCGACTGGCTTGGCTACATGCGCTTTCTCATCATCCCCCTCGGTGAGGACGCACAGGTCCCAGCCCTGAAGCAGAAGCAGGGGGGTGGGGCTGGGTCCTCAGGAGGGGCAGCCAGGGAGACCCAAGGCCGGGCCGTCATTCCGTCCCCGAACCAGTTCACCTTTTCCGGTTCCCACCTACCAGGTTCTCACCCTGTGGCCAAATACTTGGGCTCAGTCGACAGTCGATACAGCAGCGCCTTCCTTGATTCTGGCTGGAGAGAGCTATTCAGTCGCTCGGAGCCCCCAGTGTCAGGTAATGACCCGTTGGAAGGGCTGGAGATGCTGCCTGGTCCATGGAGAGCTGGTCCTGGCTGAAGGAGGGGCCCAGAGGAGCGTGCTGCGCGTCCTCCCTGGGGCTCTAACTCTCCCAGTCACTTCGTATGTTCGGTCTTTCAGTGTTTATTAAGAGGCCCAGTAAGTCCAGGCCCTCCACTCAGACGCTTTCGGTCTCTGCTGTTGGCCCCTGCTCCTGTACATCTAGAGATAAGGCGGGCCATGAGGGGTGCTGGGGAGGACACACCTATGAACAGTTATACAGCCCTAGTACAGAAGCGGAGACTAGTTCCTAGGTGACCTATTGATGACGAGTAACACTGCACAGGTCATGTCCTCCTAAAATACGAGTTCATGGCAGGGACTGGAGTGGGGCTAAGGGGTGGTAAGTGCTCCCTCACACCTTAAAGAAAGTGACGGAGACAGATGGATGGACTGGGGGTCCCCCCAGGTTCTGAGATTGGTGTGAGCAAAGACAGAGGCCGCGGCATGGATAGTCCAGGAACGAGCAGGGCCTTGACGAACTGCCAGAGATGATTGACAGGGAGCAGACGGTTCTTTGGTTCATGATGTGCGGATTCAAAACCAACAGCGCTTTCGAGCCCTTTCTCTGCCGCAACTCACAGGTCTTCCATGGGTCTCAAGAAGGGAGCTCTCTAAGCGGGTTGTCAGGTTTGCCTGCTGAACTCAAATCAGCAGGCACCTCCTGGCTTTTCTACAGAGCAACTGGACGTGGTGGGGCGCGTGATGCAGTACGTCAATGGGGCCGGCGTGACACACCAGCTTCCTGTGGCCGAAGCCATGCTGACCTGCAGGCATAAGTTGTGAGTTTGACTGGGGGGGATTTCTTAAAACTAGATGGGGTGGGTGGGTCAGTCTTGAGTGTTCTTTGCTTTTCCACATTTTCCTCCCGACTCCGTTTCCCTGTGTGGAGACACAGGAGAATGTGGGAGACAGAGGCAGTGCTCTTACCACCTCCCATCTAGGCCCTCCCTCCTTTTCCCTCCCTCAGCCTCCGCACCCTCCCGGGCGCCCTCAGTACAGAGAAACCCATCCCAGGGACTGGGGTTCAGACGTGGGAACTGGGTGTGCACTGTGCAGAATCCAGTCTTTTGCCTCTATTTTGTGGCTCCTTATGCCACCCCGAAGTGTGATGGAAAGATGTCATTTAGTGTCTGGATTCCCTTAAAGCCACAATAAAACATGAAAAGCTTATGTCCCCAGCTCTCCCCACGGTCTCCCTTACTTACTGTAAAGCTTTCCTGTCTCTCCCAACAGCCCCGATGAAGACTCCTATCAGAAGTTTATCCCCTTCATTGGCGTGAGTACTGACTCCCCTCCCCTCTGGGCTGCACCCATTCTCCTGGCCTTTCTGGCCTCCCCGGACACACGCACACACATAAAAGACTCATCCAGACAATGGTTCTCATCTGGAGGCGTGTCTTCCTCAGGGGACATCTGGCAATGTCTGGATCACTTTTGGCTGTCACTGCTGGGAGTGGGGGTGCTACTGGCATCTAGTGGGTAGAGACCAGGGAAGCTGCTAAACAGGCTGCCATGTGCAGGATGCCACCCCTCACCCCCACCCCGCCCAGAGAAGGATGTCCATAGTGCTGAGGTGGAGAAACGCTGGGCGCGGATGTGTACTGAGCTGCTCCTGTCAGTGTCCTCCTTCCCAATCATGACCCATCCCCAAATCATCACTGGTTTCTCCTAGTCATTACACCAGGCTCCGAGCCTGGGCCTGGACCCTGGGAGTGCTGTCCAGAGCACAGCTCTTCAGGCTCCAGGGAAAAGAAGGCTGCCTCACAAAGAACAGTAGGCAACATTCTGGAGAGAAGTGTGAGGAATAAGTTGTTTCTATCTTTAGGGGCAGATAGACCATTGAGAAGAAGGATCCTTTCTTGCCCTTTTTATTCAGTCAAGGAAGAATCACTATACTAGTGGATTTTGAAAATGAAGGGGACACCTCGTGGGTATCTTTGGTGTCGGGTGTACTGGTCTTTGTTTCATTTGGCGGTAGCTTGGCCGCAAACCAGAGCAACCAAGAGAGGGAGCCCTAAGGGACAGATGTGACTCCACGCCACACCACACCACAGAAGTTTGGCCGAAACTCACATTTCCGTGTATAAGATGATCGAATTGCCCTTCCAGACCAGCTTGAATCTTTTCCTATAACCTCCTTGAGGATCCCTCCCTGCCTCTGGGGGAAGGAGCATGTGCAGGGGAGGGGCCCAGCGCCTCGTCCCAGATTCTGAATGTTTTGAGTGATCTTGAGAGATGCCCGAGCCTGGGGAAATTCACTTGCGCCTTCTCATGTGTGCCTTGCCAAGCCATCTGGGAGGTCTGGCTTGTCCAGTCAGTTCCCGTTGGCCACTGGGGCTGCTCCCATAGCTGTGTTGGGTGCCCCAGACCATAGCGTGTAGCCTGGGTGGGAGTCTGACTCGTATCTTATGGAGATGTGGATCGCTGTCCTCTCTGGCCTCACAACCAAGAGTGAGACGGAAAAGTTCAAACAAACAAAGGAGCTGGCAGCCTCATGAAACGTTAGGGGACCAAGGGGATTTGTATCCAGGAAGCTCAGAGTGTCCATGTGTTACTTTACGGGATCTAAAATAAGGATGCGGAGAAAATTTGGGACAAATTTCAGTGACTAAGAGCATTGTGCTCTGAAAAGCCAGCCTTGAGGGGACCATCTGCGCATGCTCTCCGTTTCACACCAGTCCCCAGGTCCACCTTCTGTGACCTTCCAGCTCTGCCAGATGCTGGGCCCAGGTCCTGCCAGTTCACCTGTCACTTCAAGCCACAGTAGTGACGGTCCAAGTCTCTCTACCTGTGCCCTTTGCTGGCCACTGGGGGGCACCCTGTACCCTTCCCAGAATTCTCTTTGAGGCATCTAAAATTCTTTGGAATCAACACCGTTGCCTTGGGGGCAGGGGATGCCTGGGACCCTCCCTTCCTCACTGGTATTCCTTCAGATTCCAGGGAGTCTGGAAAGGAGGGGTTAGGTATCAGCATGGCCGCCTGTCCCCTTGGCTTGGTGCAACAAGCAGGCATGCGGAGAGCTCCTCCCAGCACACCCCGTACCCACTGGCTTTCTCACATTGTTCTTCATTTCTTTCTCTGACATGGGAAGATGGCCTCCCACCCTAGTGATCCTAGAAGAAAGGAGATCAGGCTATGGAAATGGTTCCTGCCTTCCAGATGGCCTTGCCCTTATCCCTAGGGAAGAGCCATAAGCTCTCCTGTGCCCCAGTTCAGTTTTTGGAACTGGGTTTTTTCACATCTCTTAAAGATCTGGACTGTTCTGGATTCACAAAGATTTTAAAAGCCTCTCCTCAGATAATGTGTCCTAATGGCCATTGTTCCCAGCCATCTGCTTCCTGTTGGATCAGAATGGGCGCAGCTTTGGTGAGAGGACCTAATACAGTGTGTCTTCTTTCCTTCCAGGTGGTGAAGGTGGGTCTGGTTGAAGACTCTCCTTCCGCTACAGGTGAGACTTCCGCTAGACTCCCCATGGGCCCATATGGAGGGAGGGTGGTGCCTTCCTGGCCTTCTCTCTAGTCCAGCAGGCCAGAAGGTGAAGACTTGGGAGTCCTGGCTTAATTTAGAGTTTGAATAGGAAAACTATAGGCACCCTCACTCCCCAGGTGAAATGGTGGGCAGGCATTTAAGGCCCAGAGGAGAGCAGACTGCCACCGAGACAGAGGAACACCTCTCCCCCTTGCTACCAACGGGTCAGGGGTGGCTTCCTCTGGCCAACTGTTTGTCCTCTGACAGGCGATGGGGACGACTCACCTGTGGTCAGCCTTACTGTGCCCTCCACATCACCGCCCTCCAGCTCAGGCCTGAGTCGAGATGCCACGGCCACCCCTCCTTCCTCCCCGTCCATGAGCAGTGCCCTTGCTGTTGTGGGGTAAGGCTCTGGCTGTACCTGTCTCCCATCAGGGCCCAGGACCTAACCCGTTGTCGGCAGCATCATGGGACAGTGACAGCACACTGAGTTTAGAGGGCAGGATGGTGGTGAGAACACCGGAGTTAGAATCCAGAGACTTAGGTCACTAGCCGGGCAAGTCATCCATCAGCTCTGTCTGCCTTGTCTGTCCCACAGAGGTATAGGGTTGAATGAGAGGCCCTTGGTGTGCTGTGTGCATGTCTTGTTGTGGGGCTGCCCAGCATGGTAGAAAGTGTGGGCGTGAGAGAGTCAGACACACGTGGGTTAGAGCTGTGGTTCTGTGTTATAATCCGTGACACTAGAGAAAGCAGTCAGGCAGACTTCATCCCAGGCGGGGACTATTTATTGTGTTAGGTGTAGGGAGCACTGTGATGGGATTTTGCAGTGGAGGAGAGAAATGGGGCTCCAAGTATGGCATAAGCAAATGGGGATTTCTAGCCAAGGAGCAGTATGGGGTCAGTTGGTAGAAAATTACTGAGAGGAAACATCACGGGTAATTGGGTTCCTGGCCAAACTGACCTAAGAGGATTCTTGCTGAGGCAAGCCAGGGGACCAGACCTCCTGGGGGTTGGGGGTGAGAATCCTGATCAGATATCCAGGATGATCAGATGGAGGAGGGGGGACTGGAGAAGGTTCAGGAGCCTGACTAAAGTTGGGTCAAGCAAAGAATGTCCCTTGAACAAGTTAGTAAGCTTCATTTTCAACTCTGAAAGTAGAGGTGAAATAGCAGGTCACGGGTTTGCTGTGAGGCGTAAGGAAGGGTGTGTGTGTTGATGCTGGCAGGTGGGACTGCTGTCCTCCCTCACGCGTCCATCCAGCCTGTCCTCCAGCACAGTGGAACTGTCACCATGAATGAGATGGGCAGCACTCTGTCCTGGAGCTCAGGCTCCTGGCCCCGACAGAGCTGAAGCAACACAGAAATTCTGACAATAGACTGCAGGAAATGCTGTGAAAAGTAGTAGGGGGTAGTTATGGAGGAGAGGGAATTTCTTTAGGATCTAAAGTATCCCAAGTTTAGATCAGGTAGTCAGGGAGACCTCTCTGGAGGCAGCCATCCAGCTGAGGCCTGAGGGTGGGAAGGGCTGATCAGAGGGAGGGCACTCCCCTGAGGAGCAGAGGGACTGGCTCTGAGGTGGGAGAGGAGCAGGCGTAGGGCAGGGACAGAAAGGAGCTCCTACCCCTGGCCCCCTTCATCTCCCTTTCTGTTCCCTTCACCTCTTTCTGTTTCCTCTGATGATTGTCCTTGTAGAACACAGAGGGTAGTCCTGGCCTTTGGTTTTTCCAGAACCACCAGTGACATTGTCATGGTCCCTGAAAAATAGGAAGTGTTCTTGGTGGTGAGAAGCCTGCCCTGGAGCTCAAATCTCAACCTTTGTCCTCCCCGCCCTTTCTCCCCCTTTTCATTTCCCTTCTCCAAGGGCCGTGCAGGAAAAGGAGAAAGTCCTGCACAGCCAGCTGTAGCCCCAGTGCCCTCCGGTTCCAGCTTCCTGGGGGGCCTGGGACCATCCCTCACCTCCACCTCCTTTCCCAGCCAGTTTAAGCCTATATTTCATGGAACCGCTGAAACCAGGCAGAAAGAGAAATGTCAGATGACTTTTGTAGCCTACGTACCTATTGTGTCTGACGCCTCCTTTCAAGAGAACATCAGCTCTTTTTCCCCTTGGAGCTAAAATTATCCCAGAGCTAAAAGTGCCATAAACAAGAGAAGCAGCAGGTCAGCATCCATCAGATCTCCTGGGGCTGCTCGAGCCGCCGCCTCTGCCCCACTTAATCTCCCAGGCCCTGGCTGTTGTGCCTAGGCCCTGCGTGCTGGGTGTGTGGGTGCGTGTGCGCACATGTGTACACACACTCACTTTCTTCCTTCCTAAAGCACCCTTCCTGTTTGCGCCGTCCCCTGTGACATTTTATTTGGTTGCTTCACTCTGGTTGCCGTCTTTGTTCTCAGCTGGCTTTGCCCTCAGATCATCTGACTTTAGTCCCACATGAACCAATTCTGTGAAACCAGAGGGACCCTGGAGACATTTAGCCGCTGCCTCCTCTCGCCCCTCCCAGAGCCTGGGGGGGTCCCTACTCCACTCCGCCCCCCATCTGGTTGGGAACCGAGGACGGAGCCTACCCTCCATTACTGTTCCCCTTCCCCAGGAGCCCCAACAGTCCATATGGAGATGTGATTGGACTCCAGGTGGACTACTGGCTGGGCCACCCTGGGGAGCGGAGGAGGGAAGGTGACAAGAGAGATGCGAGCTCCAAGAACACCCTCAAGAGCGTCTTCCGCTCAGTTCAGGTTTCCCGCCTGCCCCATGGTGGGGAGGCCCAGCTTTCCAGTACCATGGCAATGACTGTGGTCACCAAAGAGAAGAACAAAAAAGGTTAGTGACATCTGAGGCCAGGGGCGATCAGGGCCATCAGACCCCCCCCCCCCAGTCTCTCTCAGAGTTTAGAGTGGAATCTACTTCTGGGAGATCTTGGATGAGGGTGAAGCAACGTAAGTATCGTGTGACCTGGGGTCCTGCGGGGGTCCTGTCTTACCCTATGGGGCAAGGCCATTCCTTCTTTAACAGAGAAAACTAAAGTCCCCGGTGTGTCATTGGTCCCTGCCTGCTGAGGGACCCTGTCAGCACCTCAGGGACCGAGGCAGATAATGCTGCCAAAAGGAAGGGAACCCCTCTGGTCACTGCCCTCGCGGACTCCATGCTACAGCCCCATGGTCACCGTGGCCCCACAGAGCAGCTCATTCACACCCAACCCTGAAGGCCACTCAAGCCTTCATAAGCAAAAGGGCCCAGTTGTATTTTAAGAATTACGGGGAATATAGCCCATTCCAGATTAGAAGGGTGGCTTAAGGCTCCAGAGGTTCAATTGGGGTGGCCCTGGGTCTTGTGCTCTGGGAGAGTAGGGCCGGAGTCCCCACAAGCAGGCCAGTGTGCAGATAGCGCTTGCTGCTGTCACTTTAGGCTGTGCCCCTGCAGTGGCAGGCTGGGGTGACCTAGGGCCCTGACTTCTCCAGCAGCACTCCCAAAGCAGGAGGCTGCTTTCTCTTCATGCCTCAGCTCCACAGAGATGAGGGTCGGGGTGGGGAGGGTCTGTGCCAGGCCTGCAGCCAAAACCTGCAGGTGCCCCCCAGCGGCTGGCCAAGGGTGGTGCCCTCCTGTTGTTGCCTCCTCCCAAGCGGGAGTAGAACAGGGAACGCCTCCCCGTGCAGAGTTGGTACACACACTGCTGCGTAGCCACCCTGCCAGCTGCTGCAGGCCCAGCCCTGCATGCTGCTGGTGCCCCACCGGCTGCTGGGAATGTTCGAGCTGGAAGGCACTTAAGAGACCATCTGGCCCCAGGTCCTCATTCCACAGATGGAGACCTCGAGGCTCAGGGGGTGGGGGACCCGTGCTGAGGATCCTGGGAGCAGGGGAGGAAGGAGTGTTTTCTGCAAAGCACCTCCCCTTCCTATGGGAAGAGGGGGTGGGAGGGGGGCGGAGGAGAGGGGGGCTGCTTTACCAGGGGCTGTGACAGATGGGGCTCCTGCTTTCTTTCCAGTTCCCACCATCTTCCTGAGCAAGAAACCTCGAGAAAAGGAGGTGGATTCTAAGAGCCAAGTCATTGAAGGCATCAGCCGTCTCATCTGCTCTGCCAAGCAGCAGCAGACCATGCTGAGAGGT
Source organism: Aselliscus stoliczkanus (assembly GCA_033961575.1). Taxonomy (NCBI): domain Eukaryota; kingdom Metazoa; phylum Chordata; class Mammalia; order Chiroptera; family Hipposideridae; genus Aselliscus; species Aselliscus stoliczkanus. Next base: position 131,561,553 of record CM066736.1, read on the forward strand.
GTGGGCACGGGCGGGGAGAGGGGGATGGGATTGTGGGGGCAGGGAGGCCATGCCCCCCAAGGAACCCCGGGAAGATGGCCTTAGCAGTCCTAGTCACGCCCTCTCCTTCCCGTTACCCCCAGTGTCCATCGATGGGGTCGAGTGGAGTGACATCAAGTTCTTCCAGCTGGCTGCCCAGTGGCCCACCCATGTCAAGCATTTTCCAGTGGGACTGTTCAGTGGCAGCAAGACCACCTGAGGGCACTGTCTTCTGGCCACTCTCCCTCCTGGCACTGCCACCAGCCTCACCGCCTGCAGGCAGGGGGAGGCCAGCAGGCCTGGGCCCAGCATCCCCTTTCCTGGCCTTGGGGCCTACATCCGCCTTGCCCAGTCCTGAAGGACACTGCCACTGGGGACACTGCCCCCCTTCCCACTGCTCAGCCCCACCCTGGGCAGCCCCCGCCCTCCTCCTCTCCTCCTCCTCCCCTCCTCCCGTTCTAGGCCCGAGGCATGTTGATTTTGCCTTCTGGCGCCAGTCCCTGGAATTGAGTCCTCCGGTCCTTCCTTCTCCTCACAGACTCTTTCCCCACGTGGCACTATGGCACCGGCTCCCTTCCTGGAAATAGGGACCTGAAATCCTTGCCCACAGCGAGGAGCTCAGCCCCCCCCCCCATTTATACAGCCCAGCTGCTGGATGGACATGTCTCAGCCTGAGCCCACAGTCACAGGGGCAGCTCCCACCCCTCCCCCACCCCAGGACAGCGTTTCTGGGGCCACGCTGTGTATTTCTGGGATGGAGGGGCCTTCCTGGTCTCTCCCACGCACGACTTCCTCACCACCACCAGGTCCCCTGGAGATGTTACGTGTGTCATGAGCGTTCCATTGGCTCACTGCACAGCCAGTCTCTTTGGTCGTTCCACGTGACACACCTGGGCACCGGTCCCTGTCCTTGTGGCTCCCCTTGTTGATGACCCGCCTCCCTCTGCCCCCGTCCCTCCGCCCTCCGCAGCTCTGCCTCTTCCTGAAGCTCTGGACTCTGCAGAGAGGGGCACAGACCTCCGCCAGTGTATTGTCTGTGGCCCCCCAGCCCCCTCACCTCCCTGTTCCCACCCGTGTCCATTTGCCTGCCTTCCCTTGGTCTGTTCTTCCCCTCCTCTCTCCTGGGCCCCTGGTCTGGACAGAGACCCCATCCCCTAGTCTGGTCTCCCTCCAGCAGGCCCCAGTCCCTCCCTCTTGCCACGGACTCGGGGTCTGAGCCCTTCCCTCCTCAGCCTCCACCATCAGCCGTCTCAGGAGAGGCTGAGCCGCCCTTCCCCACCAGCACCTGCAGAACTTCACCGTTGCCCCCTCACCCCTTCTAGAAGTTTTTGCACAGAATTTCATTTTGAAAAGTGTCTTTCTCATTCTCCATACCTCCCCCAAACCCCCAGTTCTCACCCACAGCTCCGCCCTGGTGCCCAGAGCACCTCCGGGGCTGCGCTGTTCTCCTGGCAGAAGGAGGGGGCTGAGTGGATGCTGGATTTTTCATTCAATAAACTGGTGATTTCGTACCAACTAGAAAGCCTTGGGCTAGTGTGCCTCACGGTGACACAGGAACTGTCCAACCCCTGCCCTTGTGCACAGTGCAGCCAACTCTGCTCCAGACCAACTAGGAACTGGCTGGAAAGAAGCAGCTTAATTCCCATTTTCTTATACATACACAGGCTTGAACATGTCTTGCCCAGTAGAAGGTAAGCAGAGTCAGAAAAGAGAGAACACCATTTCACACCCAAGTCCCATTTTCCCCTGGGACTCACCATCCCCAAAACCCACCTCCCAAGGCAGTGACATGTCAAGGGCACTCTTCTTTTTTTTTTTTGTTTGTTTGTTTGTTTGTTTGTTTGTTTGAGGGCAGTGTCACTGGCACTCATATGTGGGACCGAACCGGGGCCGCTGGTCAAGGGCACTCTTCTGATTGAAAATCAGAACTTGGCTTCTCTCCGCCAACTGGACTGACATCCTGCCATAGTTTCCAGAAGATGGTGAGGGCTGAGGCCTGAGGGCTCTCTGCCTCTGCCGGAATGGGGGGGTGAGGTAGGGGTGCTGGGGTCCATCACTGAACTGTTTTTCCTGCCCGCCCTGAGCCTTAGAGATGGCACAGTCCAAGCCCCTGCTCCCTGATGCCTGACTCTCCACAAGCTCCCAGGACAATCCTGCATGCCCAGCCTCCCCCATGAAGAAGCCTGAGGCGGGGGCTTGCATGTGGTGCGGGGCTGGCATCCTCACCCCGCAGGACACAGCCACAGAGGGGTGGATGGCCAGGTGGGGCCGGCTGTCACTACTCCCCAAGCCCTGTGGTCCGATGACCTAATGGAGGAAGGCTCTGCGACCCAGGGTGTGACCCTGTGCAAACTCAGCCTGGAAAATGGAACTAGTGCCTGCCTCCCAAGGGGGGCAGTTCAGTGAGGTCTAGGAAAGGCTCCCAGAATGCAATCACATGTTAGGTAGAGAACGAGGTGTACAATCTGGGCGGTGAGAGGAAACCAAATAGTGTCTGAACTGACGAGAGAATGTGAGAGTGCCTGGGGTAGAGTGAACTGCCCACCAGAGGCCTTCCCAGGAGCCAGCAGTGGGAGGGCACCCGCAGGGCAGGGGCTGTGGGGTCCTGGGAGCTGGTGAGAGTCCCAAGCAGGAGGGGTATGAGGCCAGCAGGCTTGGGTTCCAGCTCGGAACACAGAAGAGGGAGCAGGTGCTGGGGAGAAGAAAGGAAGGAGGAGGTGTGAACTCCCAGCAGACCCTCTGTCTCTAGGGCCTCCGCAGCGTCCTGCCTGTGGCGGCAACACCCTCCCTGTTCCCACGGTAGACTCCCTCCCTCCGCCAGGGCTTCACCCCTGCACGCCTCTCTCTACCAGATCTTTCCCGTGCACACACATAGTAACTGCTCCCAGGTCAAAAACCACTCTCCTGATCCTGCTCTCCTGGCTGCTCCCCTTACAGAGAAACTTCAAAATGGGTGGTTCACTTGCCCTGTCTCCACTTCGTTCCACTTCTTCAAGCTTTTTTCCTCACAAGCCCATCAAAAGTTTACTCACCAAGGTCACTGATGACCTCAGCTGCCAAATCCAAGGGTGCATTTTTGTGCTTACTGATGTTTGACCCATCAGCAGCACTGGACAGACATACTCCCTGCTAGAATTGCTTTCTCCACTTGGCCCGAGGCAGACTCCGCTCCTCCCCGCCATTCACTGGCTGCTCTTTCTCAGCCTCTCTTACTGTACCCTCCTAGTCCGCCCAGCCTCGAAAAACCGGGCAACTCGGGGCTCCTCTGGCCTCCTCTCCCCTCGCTTAGCCCTGTGGTGTGAAATGCTCCCTGTGCACAGGCGCCTCCCTCCATTCTCCAGTTGCTGAGGCAGAAACAAGGACTCACCCTTGACTCCTCTTTCAGAACCAACGTCCAGTCCGCCCGCACATCCTCAGGGCTTTCCCTTCAGGACAGACCCAGGGGCCAGCAGCTCCTCGCCGCTGACACTGCTGCTGCTCCGTCTGGATATTCCAGTAGCCTCCTGATTATCTGCTTCCACCTCCTCTTCCTATAGTCTGTTCACACAAGAGCCAGAGAGAACCTTTGAAAATGGTCATCAAATTGTGTTAAGTTACTGATCTAAACTGTCCCATGGCTTCCCATCCTGCCAGTAATATAATCCAAAGCACTCGTCACGACCTGCCAGGCCTACGTGATCTGACCTCCCAAGGGCTGTGTGATTATCTCCTCTCACTCTCCCCCTTGCCACTGGCCTCCTCTACCTCAGAGCACTGGGCCCATTCTGCCTCAGGGCCGTTGCACATGACATTCCCCCCCCCGCCCCCCCGCCCATGCTGCTCCCACCCCTAGGTCCAAGCGGCTTGTTCTCTCATTCTAGTCTTGGCTGAAGTGTCACCTCAGAGAGGCCTTCCCTGCTGAACCTGTCTAAACAAGCACCTGTCTTTTCTCTCACTTCTTTGTGTTTCTTATTAGCACTTCTCACTCCTTGGCATTAGTTATTCTTTGTCTCTCCTCACTTGAATGTAAGCTCAGGAAAACAGGAACTTTATTTTTTTTCCTCTGCTATGTCTTTGGCCCCCAAGATGCCACTTGCTTTGTCATAGGCACACAATACATGTTTGTGACAGAATGAAGAGTCCTCATGCTGCTGGAACAAGGTCCGTGATGCAGACTTGCCAGTCAGACACTGAGGCTCCACAGCTCAGAGGACATCCGAGTTTTCTCAGACGCCTCTCAGGTAGACCCCTACTCTGAGCAAAGAGGAGGCAGAGGGCCACGTAGGGATGGTTTCCAGGCCCCAAAACACGAGGCAACTCTGGTGGGAAATTTACATGGGGCTCACCCACCCAGTCACTGAGAGTAGCCAGACCAAAGCACAGCTGCCCACGGGGCCACCAGCAATATTCCGAAGGCAAAGGGTGGTATTTTAGTTCAGAAGGTGGAAGAACCCGTGTCTAACCACACCAACTTCAGGCTGGTTTTATTTTCAGTTTAAATAAACTTTATTTTAGAATGGTTTTAGATTTGCAGGAAAGTTACAGAGGTAGAACAAAGTTGCTATCAACCCTTCACCAGGTCTCTCCTATTGTTTACATGTCATGTTAGTGTGACATTTATCATAACTAATGCACCAGAACAGACATGTTATTTATTTTTTAAATTGGGGAACAGCCTGGTCATTGGTTACACATTGCTTTCATGCTACAATGCCATAGTTGACTCTCTTAAGGAGGGCACAGCTCACAGTGGCCCATGCGGGGATCGAACTGGCAACCTTGGTGTTATCAGCACCACTTTCTAACCAACTGAGCTAACTGGTCACCCCCCGGACACATTTTTATGAACTAAAGCCCATGTTTAACTCAGATTCTTCTGTCTTCCCCTCCAGTCTTTTCTCCATTCCAGAATCCCAGCCAGGACACCACACTACGTTCAGTCCTTCAGGCCCTGACGTGTTCTCAGATTCTCCCAATTTTTTTTTTTTTTGAGGGCAGTGTCACTGGTCCTTATATGTGGGACCTGAACTGGGGCCTCTGGCTTCCCAAGCCAGCGCTTAACCACCACGCCACTCGGCCGGTCCGATTTTCCCCATTTTTGATGACTATGATAGTTCTGAGGAGCACTGGTCAGGTATTTTGTAGACAGCCACCCGACTGAGATTTGTCAGCACATCATATCAAGGGTTGTGCCGTCACCATGACATCCCGATGATGTCACCTGGCTTACCTGGCTCAGGTGGTGTTGACTGGCCCAGGTACAGCCCCTTCCTGTGCTGGTGAAGGCTCAGGAGTGAGCACCTCCCCTCTGCATCCACATTTGCAGTTCTTTCATCACCCACCACTGTGTCCAAGGACTGGTGGCATGAATAGCCCCCTCTCACTGTCATCTGGGCATTTTCTTTCAGCCAGGCTGTTGCTGAGTGCCCCGTCGGGTTTATTTCACTGAATCCTTAGAGCAGCCCTAGGAAGTCAATTCAGCTGCTACTTCCTTTTTACCAAGGAGGATGCCAAAGGTCAGAGCTCCCTTCCCAACTCCAGACTTATTTTTAGCCATTTACTTGACTCGAACCCTTAGAGACATCTCAAACCTCATATGGCCAAGACAGGTTTCCTCAACCCTTCCCAGTCTTGGTAGGAGGCACCAGCATCCATCCTATTACTCAAGCCAGAATCCAAAGAGTCATCGTATGTCACTGCAGAGACGCCTGTCCACTCTGTCTCCCAAACTCCGCTCCCAAAGCGCCTCACGCCCTTCCTGGAGTCCTGCAATGGCTTCGTAATACCCTTTGAATATGGCCACCCAACCCATGGTCCATCAGGTGTGCATGGTCCGGCGCACCAGCCAATAACTGCGCTTCCAATTGCCTTCTCCCTCATGCTAACCACCCCTGAGCCACATCTGATGGTTCACTAATCAAGTCACTCCCCTCCACACGGGTCTTAATGTGCTGTTCAGTCACCTTAAATGACTTATTCCCCACCCCACACTTATCACCTTTTGCTTTAAGATGCAGACTACACATCACCTCCTCAGAGAGGCTTTCCCAACCACCCTGCCCAAAGCCCAATTGTTAGTCTGTACCTCAGTCCTCTCTTCTGTTGTGGAGTTCACTGTCGCCTGCCATAAATGTCTTTGTACCACATTAGAATGAGAGTTCCAGCGGGGCAGGAACTCGGGCTGATGTACTCATTGACACTTTCCAGCATGCATCACTGTGGCATATGACAAACACTGGGCTAGCTAAAGGAATGAGGAAGGACCTTAGTCACTTGCCCAATGCACACAGATCAGCTGAAAAGGAGCCAGATTTCTAAGCCAGGCCATCAGAGTCCAAACCATCTCTTTTTTTTTTAAAGATTTTATTGGGGAATTGGTGGAGGGGAACAGCGTTGGGGAATCGGGGAAGGGGAACAGACAAGTTGCTGTCTTTTTGTTCTTCAGTTTTTAGTTGCGGAGGATGTTGCTTCACTGTTGGTATCGTCATTGCGCTCTTCCCGGATGAGGCAGATCGGTCGCCGGCCTCTGGATGTCGCTCACCGCGGCTATTGGCAGCTCACGCTTGGCTGCCAGCCGCTCACGCTGGCTGCGGGCCACTCACTGTAGCCTATGGCAGCCCACTGCAGCAGGGGCTGCAGCCCACACCATCACCGGGGCTCGCACAGCCCAGCTCCAGGTGGAGCTGTTGTTAGCTGTAGAGGGCAGTGTCACTGGCCCTCATGTGGGATCCGAACCGGGGCCACTGGCATCCCCAAACCAGCGCTTAACCAATGCGCCACTCGGCCGGCCCCAAACCATCTCTTGAGGCCCTACATAGATCCCAACTTCCCAACCATCCGTACATCCTACATGTATTAAGTTCCTGCTGTGGGTCAGTTCCTGTCCTCGGTATGATGATATGAGGATGAATACAGGGGTGGGTCCTTACCTCTACGGGAACCCTGAGGCTAGCAGGGAAAACAGACAGATGGATAACTGCCACACAGCATGATAGGCTGCATGGCAGCACACGGGACAGGCATCTAACCCAGCCATGGGGGTGGGAGTTGTCTAAGATGTCTCAAGGGAAACGACACTTGAACAAGATTCCTGACACATGGATGCTCTGGGTCGGGGAAATAGCTGCAACTAGAGATAAGAGAGTCTGGCCCATTCTGAGAGTACAAGTGGGGTAGCGTGGCTGAAAAGTGATGGGGATGGAAAGTGACAGGGCAGAGGAGAAAGGAAGAGGCCAGGGCGCTGGAGGGCCTTGTAACTGTGGTTATTACTGCTCTGTGCCAGAGTAGGGACTGTGTATTTTACCCTGAGATCAGTGTAGGCCTGCAGAGGCAAGAAAGGGTTTTAGGCAGAGAGGTGAGATAAAGGACTTTAGAAAGATCACATGGAAAGAATCAAGACAGGAAACCTGAGGAGTTAGGAGGGTGTTGCAGCAGTTTGGAAAAGACGTGGCCAAGACATTGACTAAGGCAAGGGTATATGAGGTGGGGAAATGGAGACTTGAGTCCTATTTAGGAGGTAGAATCAATAGGTTTAGGTGGCTGGTTAGGAAATAGGGTCAAAGGAGAGAGAGTCGAGGAGCAGGACTGGCAGCCTGCCATGGGTGAACAGGCAGAGGGTGGAACATCCCTGGAGGAGATTTGGGTGGGTTTCCAGCAAGGGGGATGCGTGCTCTTCAGAGGTGGGCGTCTAGCTGCAGTTGAATGTAGAGATCTGAATGGAGCTCAGGGGGAGTGATCTGCGCTGGGTGGAGGGTGGGGCTTCCTTAGCGTGTGGGAGAGCTGACCTTAGAGTGAGGGTGAAATAGGCTTCAACCAAGCTAAGCTCCCTCCATCCTGACCATGTAGGGCATCTGCTGCCAGCACCAAACATCTTAACACTTGTTATATTCAGATTCGCCTTTCTCTTCGCTGCCTCGTTTGTTGCTCACTTTCATTCTGAATGTGTTTTCTCTCCAACACCACCATAAGCAGACATTGCCCTTCGTTTCGTGCAAATTTGCCATGTGGCTGCCAAGGCAGGAACCTCCCGGGGGTGCTCTGAACAGACTCAATTCTTGGTTGAGTAGCAGAAAGAACTGACAACCAGAGGTGTTCATAAAGAGACCGGCCCCTTGGGAAGTGGGGAGCTGTGCATCATATGGGGAGACATCTTTTTTTTTTTTTGAAGATTTTATTGGGGAATCGGGAAAGGGGAACAGACAAGTTGCTGTCCTTTTGTTCTTCAGTCTAGTTGTGGAGGATGTTCCTTCACTGGCCCATGTTGGTGTTGTGATCATTGTGCTCTTCCTGGCTGAGGCAGATTGGTCACCGGCCATTGGACAAGCCGCTCAAGGCAGCTCATAGCAGCTCACGCCAGCTGCCGGCCACTGACAGTAGCTCACAGCAGCCCACTGCAGCCTACACTGTTGGTGGCGACTCACAGCAGCCCAGCTCCAGGTCGAGCTGCTGTTCACCATCTTAGCTGTTGAGGACGCAGCGTCACTGGCCCATGTGGGATCCGAACTGGGCCCTGCTGCTCAGAGCTCGCACGCCCAAGCCAACTCTTAACCAACAAGCCACTCAGCAGGCCCAAGACATCTTTATAGAGCCTCCAATCTTGAGCATTTATCGGTGAACTCGCTGATGTTTCAAAACCTCGCTGAGTGTTTATGGGTGAACTTGCTCACTGCTTGGGGAAAGTGCTCCCCAGCCACTTCAAAGAAAAGGAGTGAAGCTAGCCAAGGGAAAAAGAACCATTTAAGAAAGCAGACTTCAGTGGGATTTGTGCTTCTGAGGATCCAAGGGGAAGGGTGGGAGCAGTGAGAGTGATTTTCAGGGAGAAAACAATATTAAAAGTAGCAACAACTTCCCAGGCTTGGGACCAGCAGGGGCAAGCTTATGAGCTCTGTAGAAAATGGGATAAGGAGCTGAATCACCACTGAGCATGAGCTCCTTCCTTGACTCTCTGGTAACTGAGCCCCCATCAGCAGCCTGGCTGCCCAGCAGCTGGCCAGACTGGATATAGGTGGGGGTGCAGAACAGAGTGGATAAAGTAACAGTCCTTCCTGCAGGAGAAGCACAGTACAATCTTCAGAGACAAGATAAAAAGCTGGTGGTTGAAAAGGTTTGAACATATGCAAGGTCAAGCACTGAAAACAAGATAAGAGCCTGAGAACGGCCTTCCCTCCACCGGGCACACTGGGAGGAGCTGGGCCAGCTGCCTAAAGAGAATCTCAGAGAAACCACAAAACCTCCAGGGGTATTAGCAGAAAAGCCAGAGCAGGAACCCAGCAAAAGTCACAAAGGGAAACTGAAAAATGTTTCCATTTACCTGGGAAAAGATGATAAAAGGAATATGCTTTTTTATCAGACAGAGGGGACAAACGGGAAAGAAAGCCAGGTTGTGGATTTGTGTTTGCATTTATTCATGTGTGGTTTGCACCTACGCTAGCCCATGAACACACACACGTGGAGGTGTGCATGAGGCACATGGGTTCATTCAGTGCTTCTGGGTGAACCTGCCTGAGGCTGTGAGCAACCGTGCTTTCGTGTTGGTGTGAACAAGCACTTGACTTTGGTTCTTTTGACCGCTACTCCATGCGATCAGTCTCCCTTACACACTGGAACAAAGTGACCAGTGGTCCCTGGGAGCCTGAGCTTGCCAGAAACAGCAGGCTCTCACCTTGTGGAGCTGCCTTCCCCTCTGTGGGCCTCGGTTTCCTTACTTGTAAAATAAAGCAAGGGCTTTCAACCGAGGGTGCACATCATGGGCACCACTGAAGTTTTATTATATAAGAGATGCCCAGGACCCACCCAGGCACCACCGAATCCCAATCTCCAGAAAGAGTGGCTTCTAACAAAGTTTCTTCATGAGAGATTCCAAAACCCAGCCTCATTAAGAATGACAGAGATGCCCTGGGCTGGCTCCAGCTTCCATTTCTTCCCTGTAAATTTGCAGGCAAGTTGGGAGGGCAGTCATGGACTGATGGAGACTCCATGCCCAGAGGCAGGCTCATCACACCGCAGCCAGACGACCTCTGGGAGGTAGGGCTGAAGGATGAGAGACCGCCCCTTGCCCCTCCAGACAAGAAAGACTCTAATCTTCAGGATCCCAGAGGAAAATTGACCAGAAGAAAATGACAAGGGTGAACACAAGCTCTGCACCGATGCAATCAACATACTGAATGGGCACAAAAACGGGTAATAGCAGGTGCTTCTGGGCAGGGGAGCTGCATAGCTGAGGATAGTGGTCAGAAAGGAAGAACTATATTTCACTGTAACTTGTAGATGCCTTTTGAATTTTGCATCATTTGACTGTATTAGCTACCTTTAAATCCCTGAGGGGGGGTGGGCCGGCCAAGTGGTGCATTGGTTAAGAGCTGGTTTTGGGATGCCAGCGGCCCCGGTTCGGATCCCACATATGAGGGCCAGTTACACTGCCCTCTACAGCTAACAACAGCTCCACCTGGATCTGGGCTGCGAGCCCGGTAATGGTGTAGGCTGCAGCCCCTGCTGCAGTGGGCTGCCATAGGCTACAGTGAGTGGCCGGCAGCCAGTGTGAGCGGCCGGCAGCCAGCGTGAGCTGCCAATAGCCTCGGTGAGCGACATCCAGAGGCCGGCGACTGATCTGCCTCATCCGGGAAGTGCGCAATGACGATACCAACATGGGCCTGTGAAGCAACATCCTCCGCAACTAGACTGAAGAACAAAAAGACACCAACTTGTCTGTTCCTTCCCCGATTCCCCAACGCTGTTCCCCTCTCCCAATTCCCCAATAAATAAAAAAAATCCCTGGGTGGGGTGGGGGGGATCATTGGCAGAAGCACAAGATCAGGGAGAAGAACCTGACAATATAACTGGGATGCACGCAATCTAGGGTTTTAGCTGACAAGTTTACCCTGTGCAGACACAGTGTGATGGCTGTCAGTTGATTTTCAAGTTCACAGTGGACAGGTGGCATGCTCAGTGAGAGGGGCCCCTTCCTTCCATAATCTGTGCAGTTCCCACCCTGCTGGTTTCTTGGGCTCTCAACTGAGCACCACATTCTAAGCAGTGTCTGGACTGACACACTAACCTACTGGGTGGGTTTCAGGCAAGGAGAATGTGGGTACTTCAGAGGTGGGCGCCCAACTGGAGTTGAATTATAGATCTGGATGGAGCTCAGGGGGAGTGATCTGGGCTGGGTGGAGGGTGGGGCTTCCTTAGCAGGTGAGAGAGCTGACCTTAGAATGAGGGTGAGATAGGCCCCAGAAAAAAGAAGTCAGGATGGAGAAGGGGCAGGAAATGGGGGCAGGAGTGGGTGAAGGGACAGGCAAAGAGAAAACCACCACAATCTCCAAATATCTTTATTGGCAAAAGGGAGCAGATGGTTCTTCCTGAAGACAGAGCTTCAGTCTGGTGTGGGGAGCACTACAGGAAGGGCCTTTGGGGGTCATCGAAGGAAAACGTTCTAATCTTTAGAGTTTCACAGTAGAAGGTAGTGATCTCCCTGAACAGGACGAACTCGAGCTAGGGGCATCAGGCCATCTCTCTGTCAGAGATGATGCCAAGGAGAGTGTGCAGGTTTTGTCCTTCAGGGTGGTTATCTTGCTGTCACCCGCTACTGACATCAACCTAGAAGCAGTGGGGGCAGTGCCAGGGTAGCCACCAATCCAGGGTTGCAGAGCACCAGACCAAAACCTAGGGCTGGCAAGGCCAATAGGTGTACCCTTCTGCCCTTTTATTTTTTTTTTATTATTTATTTATTTATTTATTTTATTTATTTTGTTTTAAGGGCAGTGTCACTGGCCCCCATATGTGGGACCGAACCGGGGCCACTGGCTTCCAAAGCCAGCACTTAACCACCGCGCCACTCGGCCAGACCCATTCTGCCCTTTTAAAAAAACCAATGCTGAGCCAGCCGAGTGGTTCAGTTGATTGACAGTTGGCTTGGGAGCACAAACTCTGAGCAGCAGGGCCACTAGTTAGGATCATGGGGGACAGTGACGCTCTGCCCTCTACAGCTAAGATGGTGAACAACAGCTCAATCTGGAGCTGGGCTGCCGTGAGTCGCCGGGGCGGGTGCAGGCTGCAGCAGGGCTGCAGTGGGCTGCCATGAGCTACCATGAATGGCTGGCAGCCAGTGTGAGCAGCCGGCAGCCATGAGGGCTGCAGTGAGCTGCTATGAGCAGCAGTCCAATGGCCAGCGACTGATCTGCCTCACCCGGGAAGAGTGAAACGATCACAATACCAACATGGGCCAGTGAAGCAACGTCCTCCACAACTAGACTGAAGAACAAAAGGACAGCAACTTGTTTGTTCCCCTTCCCAGATTCCCCAATGCTGTTCCCCTCCCCCGATTCCCCAATAAAATCTTAAACAAAAACAAAAACAACCAGGGGCTATTCTGGGAGTGGTAAGAGGGGCAGGGCTTGGCCTGAATTCTAGGGAGGACACAGAAAACCGACAGGAAAAATGTTAGAAGGGATGAATGCTACAGAGAGAATTAAATGGGTGCATGAGATGGTATGGAGGGCAGCTCTACATGGGGGGGTCATAACCAAGGAAGGGCTCTCTGAAGAGGTGACATTTCATCTGAGCCCCGAATGACATCATCACCTTGTCTTGCTCATCCCATCAGCAGCATATGTTGTGGTGTTCAGCCACAGGTGCACGTGTCGTCGCTTTGGCAGATACCCGGCTGCCTTTTGCCACCCTTTTCTCCGTTACGGCCAGGAGCCTCCGTCCCTTCTCCCCAAGAAGTAGCCGTAAGATGTGGTGAATCCCCTACAGGGTCATGAAAAGCTCCGAAAGAGTTGGATGGGGGCACAACCAGTCTCTAGAGACAATGAGCCTGAGGCCAGTCAGATCTACGAGCTGTGGTAACAGCAGTGGCCAGCCACTTCATGAGATCTTTGCGAGCATTCATTGAGTTAACCCACTTAAGGCACCAAAGCGCGTGATGCACACTGCTCAGAAAGTGGCAACTCCGTCAATAAATGTCAATAAATGTCCAGTGTCTTGCTGTGGACTCCGGGCCGGCTCCCTGTGCCTCAGTTTCTCCAGCCTTCCTCTCTAGACGCGGTACTGGGTGCGTTCAGGTTCACAGTCTCCTGAGCCTCTCCCCACCACTGCGGCCTCGGACGCTTTACAACTGAGGAATCCGAAACCGCAGGAGCGTAGTCTAGGCAGCTGGGAAGGGGCGCCTGAGGCCAGCCCACGGCCGCCCTGGTGGCCACGCCCCTCTATCTCTGGTGGCCACGCCCCGGCCCTCCCCAAACCCCTGCCAGGAGCAGTCCCTACTGGCGCGCTCCTTTAAGGCAGCCAGCAGGCGGAGAAGAGCGTGTTTCGCCCCCTCCGACGCCGCCGAGGTAGCGGCTTCACCTTTAAGGCGGCGCAGGGACTGTTGGGAAGGCCGGCGGGATGGAGGCGGCGGGACCCGTTCACAGCTGCCGGTCCGAGTGAAACGGAGCGGGAGCCGGAGCGGGAGCTGGGCCGAGCGGGAGGCACAGGTCTGCGCGGGCCGACTGGGCCAGGAGAGAGGCTCCAGGTCGGCCTAGGGAAGGGGGGTCGCGCGCGCGGCCTGTGGGAAGGCCAGGCTCACCCGCGGGGAGGAGGCGCGGTCCTGAGCGGCCGGGGGCGGGAGTTCGGCCTTTTCAGGGGAGGGTCCACAGGGCGTTGCAGCCGCCTACGGGGAGGGTCGTCGTGGGCGGGGCGTGGGGTGACGGAGAACCCGAGATCTCACATCCCCTGGGAAGGGTCTCTCCCGGGTTGGCCTGCCCACAAGGAGGGGCCCTGTGGCTCGGCCTGCCTGTCAAGGTGGAGGCTGCCCTAGGGGCTGGGGCTGGATCTCCCGGAGGGGTCGGGCTCTCCCGAATGAGAGTGAGCCCCTACGGCCCCCGTAGGACCGTGCTCGGGCGCGCCTGCCCTAGCTAAGGGTCCCCGGGAAAGCCCCGAGACTGGGCCGCCTCCGCTGGCCTGAGCAGGTGGTCAGGGCCGAATCCGGGTCTGGCCTCACCGCATTGCGTCTCCCGGGCCGAGACAAGCTGGGCGCGCCCCCTGTAGGTGGAGCGCGGGCACGGTGCGGGCTGCCAGCTGGGGGACAGGGCGCCCCGGGGACCCAGGCATTGGGGAACCGGAGGTGTTTACCTAATCCGGGCGGACGGCTGTGTGGTCCCAGGCCCGGCACCCGCCTGCCCGCCCCCTTTGCCTTCATAGGCGGCATGGCCATGGCCACGATGGTGCTTGCTCGAGAGGAGAAGCTGAGCCAGGATGAGATCGTGCTGGGCACCAAAGCAGTCATCCAAGGGCTGGAGACCCTGCGCGGGGAGCATCGTGCCCTCCTCGCTCCCTTGGTCGCTCATGAAGCCGGCGAGGCCGAGCCTGGCTCACAGGAACGCTGTGTCCTCCTGCGCCGCTCCCTGGAGGCCATCGAGCTGGGGCTTGGTGAGGCCCAGGTAGGCTGGTCTGGGGTGCTGAGGTTGGAGATCCCAGGAGGGAGGGATGGAGACTTCCAGTGGAACAGAATCTGAGCAGGGAACTATCTGCCTCCTGGAGCCCCATGGTAGGACCCCCGTAAATATCTGTTGAAGAAATGAATGGGCTCTGGAGACCCACGCCAGGCCTGACCCCAGGAAAAGCCTGATCATCCTTTAGCCCCCACTCAAAACCTGGCTCCTAGCTTCCCTGCTCGGTAGCGGAGACTGGAATAGGAGGACAAAAAGGAAATCCTTAAGGACTCCCCTCCCCAGATTCATTCTTGTATTCATTCATTAACAAGTAAGTTATCAAATGCCTACTATGTGCCAGGCAATATGTTAGGTGCCAAGGACACAGGTCTGACAAAACAGAAAAGATCCCTGCCCTAGTCCAGTAGGAAGACAGTCAGAAAGGCACATGCATTTGTTACACATTGTGATAAGTTCTCCAAAGCAAAGGATAAGGTCTTTTAATAGCATTTATCGGGAAGTCTTATCAATTGGTCAGTTAAGAATTCTGAGGAAATGACATTTAAACCAAGACCTGAAGAAGGAATGTACTTTTCCCTCCAGAGACGGGTGGAAGGTGAGAGGTTTCATGTGCAAAGGTCCTGAGGTAGGAAAGATCTTGTGATGAAAGAATTGAGAGAATACCTATGTGACTGGAGCTTCATGGGGAAGGAGAGAGGGACAGAAAAAGCCTATGGAGAAGGTAGAGGCCAGATCATGTTGCACCTTATTAATTTGGGTTTTATTCTTAGGAAACTGGGAAACCTTTGGAGAGCTTTAAGCAGTCAAGGGACACAGTATGACTTAGGTTTTAAGTTTTCTCAGGCTGAGGTATAGAGAATGAATTATAGTGGGTCAAGGATGGAAGTAGGTATGGGGTAGTTAGGAATCCACTGCTGGAATTAAAATGAAAAAATGGCGGCTTGGACTAAAGGGGCGGCTGTAAGGGTGGAAAGAGGCGGACCCATTCTAGATGTCCTGGAGGTAGGTCCCGGAGGACCTGGAGATGGAGTAAGGGAGAGGAGGGCAGGGTAACTTCCAGGTTTGTGGTTGGAGCAAGTTAAGAGGATGAGAGAGCCTGGACGATCAGTAATTCTGTCTTGGTGCTCTTACTTTGGGGCTGCCAGGACGATATGCAGATGGAGGAGTTAGGCCCTGGACGAAAGAGACTTGGCCTCCTCAGATCTTGGCTGAGACACTGGCTGGCTCTGTGAATCCTGGGCAGGTAGTATCATCTTCGTTTCCTCGTCTTTAAAATAGGGATCATGCCATCTGCTCTACTTCCAGGGTGTTTAGGGAATTTTTTCAAAAGCTAGTGGTTATGGGCCGGCCGAGTGGCGCGGTCGTTAAGTGCTGGCCTGGGAAGCCAGCGGCCCCGGTTCGGGTCCCACATATGAGGGCCAGTGACACTGCCCTCAAAAAAATAAAATAAAAAAATACAAAAGCTAGTGGTTATGAAAACACCTGTCACTTAGGTGTTTATTAATCAACTGGAAAGCACAGGGTCCAGACTGCTTGGCCCTCTGGATGGGCAATGCATTGGTCATTCACTCCTCAGTTAGTTAGCTGCCAGGTACAGAAATCAACACTCAGGGGTCCCTCTCCCACTGTGTGCAGGCAGTGACCCAGATGGGCAACAGGATGGCGTGGAGGGAGTGGAAGGTGCCCTGCTTTTCTGGGGCTGTGGGCATAAGAGAAGAGGCTTCACTGCAAAAATGACCCTGAACGTGAAGGATGGAGAAAGGGTAGAGCCTATATAAGGCCCCAAGGCAGGAAGAGTCTGGGACCTCAGGAAAGGAGTCCTAGAGGATGGGAGAGGGCTGGGGGCTATGGCTAGGCCTCTGGGTCTCCTTACCTGCCCTTGTGGTTCCCCATACCTGGGGGTTTGCAATATGCACCCCTCCCCCACTCAGAAGAGCAGGGGCTAATCTGGATCCTTGGCAGAAGACAGGAGGAGTCTTTCTATGGTCCTTCAGCCATCTATGTGCTAGCCCTGGGCAGGGGTCAGCATTATAGTGGCTGTGGCTGCAGGGACTGAGCACAACCCCAGGAGAGACAGAGAATGGCTAGCTCGAGGAAAGCTGGGCCTTCAATGCAGAGGACTAGCTAAGGCTCCGGAAAGGGGACTTGCTTAGAGTCCAGCAGGCCGGCCTGGGAACCCAGGGCTTCTCACCCCAGAAAGAAAGAGTTGGGGATCCCCAAATCTCCTGGGTTCAGGTCTTGGACAGGTCTCCTTGATGAGAGGAGAACTCCAAGGCCCTCAGCTCTGCAGCTTCTCACAGGCAGGGCGGACCTAGCCCTTCACTGGGCCCTAGCGCCCCAGGAGGCCCAGGCTGGGGTGGACAGGGCTCCAACCCGCATCCCTGCTGGCTGCCACAGGTAATCCTGGCGCTCTCGAGCCACCTGGGGGCCGTGGAGTCAGAAAAGCAGAAGCTGCGGGCTCAGGTGCGGCGCCTGGTACAAGAGAACCAGTGGCTGCGAGAGGAGCTGGCAGGAACACAGCAGAAGCTGCAGCGCAGCGAACAGGCTGTGGCCCAGCTCGAGGAGGAGAAGCAGCACTTGCTGTTCATGAGCCAGATCCGCAAGCTGGATGAGGACACCTCCCCCAGCGTGAGTCGGACCACAGCCACTGCAAGGCCACCAGGCCGGGGGGCCTGAGAGCAGGGAGGGGGCAGCATGGTTCTGACCCAGCCACGGACTCCTAGGCTACCTGGCACCTCCTTCCCTGACACTCATCCTGTCTTCTTGCACAGGAGGAGAAAGGGGAGGTCCCCAAAGACTCTCTGGATGACCTGTTCCCCAACGAAGAGGAGCAGAGCCCAGGTGTGGAGGGGCAGCTGGTTCTGGGGGTGGGTGAGGGAGGGCTGAATGAATTCTTAGTCCATGGGACCCACAAATCACCAGAAACAGGAACCAAGTGGTAGCCATGTTCTTTCCTGCCTCGTTTCTGATCATCACATCCCAGCATGTGAGAGCTTAAGAAGCATGTCCTCTCTCCTCCCTAAGCTCTGTGAGGAGCAGGCATCTCAGTTCAGAGCTCTGGAGCAGCCCAACCCGGGTTCATGTCCTGCTGTGCCACTAGCTGCTCTGTGACCACTGGTAGAGTTTCTTTTCCTCTCTTGGCCTCCTCTGAGGGTTACAGGAGAACGCCTACGCAGTGCTGAGCTCTGGATCAGTGCTAACCTTGCTGATAGTGTCAAGTGTATATTAGAGCCTCCTGTGCAGCTGGGGAGGCTAAGGCTCAGAGCTCAGGGGGTTTGCTCTAGGACACACAGCTTCAAGTATTGGAGCTGGGACACTACCCACTTTTTCTGGGGGGGTGGTTACTAGACCCACTCTACAGATGGAAAAACTGAGCCAGAATGGTTCGTGACTTGCCCAGGGCCACATGTCACGTGGGTCAAAGGCATGGAGGCAGTTGGTGTATCTGAGCTCCTGCCCTTGAACTTGCAGCCCCCAGCCCTGGAGGAGGGGATGTGGCTGCCCAGCACGGGGGCTATGAAATCCCGGCACGGCTCCGCACCCTGCACAACCTAGTGATCCAGTACGCCTCACAGGGCCGCTACGAGGTGGCTGTGCCACTCTGCAAGCAGGCACTGGAGGACCTGGAGAAGACATCAGGCCACGACCACCCTGACGTGGCCACCATGCTGAACATCCTGGCACTGGTCTATCGGTGAGGCTCCTCTGGCTCCAGGCTCCAGCCCTAGGTCACAAACCCTCAGTGCTTGCTTTGGGCCAGGACTCCGGGTCCTCTGAGCAGTCGGGCAGAGGAGCTTGTGTCCAGAGGAGACTGAGCTTGCATGGGCCTGGGCTACACACATGAATACGCCTCAGTCTAGTGGAGGAAAAAGGTTTGGACATAACCAGGGAGGGGGCAGCACATGAGGACTCTGGGACATCGAGTGGTTGGCACATCTGCAGGCACCATGGCTTGAGTAGGGTGTCTGGTGAAGGATGAGTTTGCCCAGGACATGAGAGGATTGGGAAAGTTTGCCCTGGCAGAAAGAGCAGCGTGAGCAAAGGCACTGGGAAATAGTGAACAGGGTGCACTGGGCATGAGGTGGTGAGGGTAGAACCGGAGGGTGCCTCACCTCAGCACTGCATGCCCTGGGGTGTGAGTGAGCTACCCAAAGCTCCCCAAGCTCCTGGAGGGCAGGGGCCAACCAGCTCTCCCCACGCTCTGAGTCATCATGCCTACTCAGCAAATACAGGGGGAGTGAACGTGGGATCTCAGACCACTGGGGCAGGGCCAGAGGCCAGCCCTCACCATGCTCCTGCCTGCCCCCAGGGACCAGAACAAGTACAAGGAGGCTGCCCACCTGCTCAATGATGCCCTGGCCATCCGCGAGAAGACACTGGGCAAGGACCACCCGGCTGTGAGTGAGGGTGGGTGGAGGTGAAGGCTGCCACTGCCCTGTGCAGCTTCCAGGTCCCAGCGCTTCTGCCCAGTAGGGCCCTGGGTCACAGAAGGTCCGTTCTTCCTCCCCCAGGTGGCTGCAACATTAAATAACCTGGCGGTTCTGTACGGCAAGCGGGGCAAGTACAAGGAGGCCGAGCCACTGTGCAAGCGGGCACTGGAGATCCGGGAGAAGGTGGGAGCAGGCAGGCCAGGTGGGCTGGGCAGGCGAGGGGCCTAGGCTGACCCTGAACCCAGTGACTGGTTCCTGCTCCCACCCCAGGTCCTGGGCAAGTTTCATCCAGATGTGGCCAAGCAGCTGAGCAACCTGGCCCTGCTGTGCCAGAACCAGGGCAAAGCCGAGGAGGTGGAATACTACTATAGGCGGGCACTAGAGATCTACGCCACACGCCTGGGGCCTGACGACCCCAACGTAGCCAAGACCAAGAACAACCTGGTACCTGGGCCGGGAGCGCTGGAGGGAGGGAGGAGGCAGCTGGAGGAGGAAGGAAAGGACAGGGCGCAGCTCCCTGCCTTCTACTCATCCTCTGGCTCCTGCCCCTCCAGGCCTCCTGCTACCTGAAGCAGGGCAAGTACCAGGATGCAGAGACCCTTTACAAGGAAATCCTCACCCGTGCTCACGAGAAGGAGTTTGGCTCTGTCAATGGTGAGTCCATGGCTGCCATGTGCCCCCAGCTCACTCAGCACAGGCTCACTCAGCTGTCCATCCACGGCAGCTGGGCAGGCCCTAATGCCTGGGGTCTGGCTGGTCCCCAGCCACTCATGTGCACATGTGAGCATGCACACCAACCTGGGCCCTGCCTGTGCCATATACACCTATTGCATACCCCATGTCTTTCTCTACTTCTGCTCACCATGAGGACCCAGCCCAAATGTCTCCCGCTTTGGAAAGCTACCCTCTGGCCCTGATGGTCAGTCATTTCCTGCTCTGGGATCCCTTAGCCTGCCCATCATTCGTGCCCAGTTCATGTGTCAGGCTCTGGGCCTAAGGTGTCTAAAGATCTGTTCCCTCAAGCCCCTCAAGCACAGAGCTGGGCCACAGTTGTCTCTGTTCCAGAGGAGGGTCAGTGATGTTTTGGGCCTGTTTCTTGTTCATTTCATTCAACAAAGCCCAACCTTGTTCCTTCCTGGGTACCCCTGACCCCCTCTCCGGACCCCAGTCCTATGTTGAGCCCAACCAGGAGAAGCCTATATGGGAGGCTGGTGACAGCCCCCTTTCTCTCCCCAGGGGACAACAAGCCCATCTGGATGCATGCAGAGGAACGGGAGGAGAGCAAGGTAGTGCTGTGGGGCAAGGATGGGGTGGGTGTACGGAGGAAGGTGAGGTTGGGGGTGTGTAGAGGGAAGGGCCTTCGCTTCCCATCTCCCCTGACCATTCTTTTCCCCAGGATAAGCGCCGGGATAGCACCCCCTATGGGGAATATGGCAGCTGGTACAAGGCCTGTAAAGTAGACAGGTGAGGACAGCGGGGCAGGTAGTGGGGAAATATATCCTAGGTGGGGCTGAGACCAGGGTGCACACTTCATACTGCTTACCCACAGGACCACGTCTCATCTCTATCTGCTTGTATTTCAAGGCCTGGGTCATAGGCCAACCTGTCCCAAAGTGGCTTTCTGCACCAGGACAGCTTGGCTGTCTCATTCTTGGGTCTCCCAGCTTTTAGTGGTAATATCCCACTTAGGGCTCTGGGGCCAGGTCCCCAGCCCGGGGCTGATTCCAAGACAAGAGAGTGCGGTGGGGCCTAGCACAGGGCTTGACACAGGAGGGACGAGATTCTCCTTGGCCAGATGGGTCATTAGAGCCCCATGTGGGCTGGATGCCAGGACAGGCCCTGGTTCCTGGGGATCACAGAGTTTGAGACTATCCCCCTGTCCTATCCACAGCCCCACTGTCAACACCACCCTGCGCAGCTTGGGGGCCCTGTACCGTCGCCAGGGTAAGCTAGAAGCTGCGCACACACTGGAAGACTGTGCCAGCCGCAGCCGCAAGCAGGTGGGCAACAGACATGAGGGGAGGGGAGTGGACAGGGACCCGCGTGGCCCTATGTGTTCCAGTCAGAGCTTGATGTGCCCTCTACTTCCTCAGGGCCTGGACCCTGCAAGCCAGACCAAGGTGGTGGAACTACTGAAAGATGGCGGTGGGCGGGTAGACCGCCGTGGCAACCGAGATGTGACCGGGGGCACTGGGGCTCGGTCTGAGTCTGACCTCGAGGAGGCAGGGCCTGCAGCTGAGTGGAGCGGGGTGAGTCTAGGGGTGGGGGTGGGCCAGGAGGCTGTGTAGTCAGCATGACACAGAGACAAACCTGTCCCCCTCCCCCCCACAGGATGGCAGTGGCTCCTTGCGGCGCAGTGGCTCCTTTGGGAAGCTCCGAGATGCCCTGAGGCGCAGCAGTGAGATGCTGGTGAAGAAGCTGCAGGGTGGTGGCCCCCAGGAACCCCCTAACCCCAGGTCAGCCTCTGAACTCATAAGCCCCCCACCCAGGGTGAGCCTCTCAAGAACTCACCCTACAATCCACCAACCCCAGATGAGCTCCTGACCCAGGGTGAACTCCCTCATCTCCCATCAGCCTCCCTCCCCAGTCCCAACCTGACCATCCTCTCCCCATTCTACCATGGACAAATCCCGGCCTTCCTTTCCCCTCAGGATGAAGCGGGCCAGTTCCCTCAACTTCCTCAACAAGAGTGTGGAAGAGCCAGTCCAGGTATGGGTGGGTGGGTGTCAGGGCACTGGGCAGCTGAGGCCCAGGGCCCAAGGCCTGCATGTCCTGTGTACCTGCCCAGCTTCTCCTCAAAGCATGTGTCTTCATCCAGCAACATTTCCTGTCTCTGTCCCAGGCCTGGCTT
This sequence comes from Aselliscus stoliczkanus, assembly GCA_033961575.1. Classification (NCBI taxonomy): domain Eukaryota; kingdom Metazoa; phylum Chordata; class Mammalia; order Chiroptera; family Hipposideridae; genus Aselliscus; species Aselliscus stoliczkanus. The sequence goes on from CM066736.1 coordinate 131,583,257, forward strand.
TGGGCTGGACACTGGAAAGACAAGTGAGGGAAGCCTAAATGGGTGGACATGCAAGTGGCCAGTGCCAACAGTCACTGTGGAGGTGTGTGGAAGTGTTAAGAGTACAAGGGTGGGCTGTGGGCCAGGCTCAGGGGCTCTGGCTGGTCAGTCCCCTTCCGACCAGGGAAGCACAGACTGGCAGCGACATGAGGCTGAGCCAACTGCTCCCTCTGCCCACAGCCTGGAGGCACAGGCCTCTCTGACAGCCGCACCCTCAGCTCCAGCTCCATGGACCTCTCCCGGCGAAGCTCCCTGGTGGGCTAATACTGATGGGGCAGTTGGTTGCAAGAGCCTCCACCTGGCACTGCCCCCACCCCCAGCCCTACGCATGGGCCTGCTGCTTGCCCCGCCTGTCTCTCCCAGGGACCCCTGTCTTTTCTGTTCAATCTCAGGGTAATCTCCTCCCTTGTCATCTCAGCCTGAGCCCTGGAGGCTGGGCCTGCCCTGCTCCAGCTCTACCCCTTATTTATTCCTTCCAGCAGGGCCTCCTCCCCTTTCCTAGGTTCAGGGCCAGCACGAAGGGCTGGCCGGGGTCTTCCAGGTAGACACTCAATGGCCCGCCCTCCCCAGACCCCGGAGCCAAGAACACTAAGCACCTGCCGTCCCTACGGCACCCCTGTCCTTCCCGGCCGTTGCTTCTGTATATAGAGAAATAAGTTATTGGCCGCGCCCTTCCTCTCAGTCCACAGTACTGCCCGGGCCTCCCCTCCCCGCCCTTCTCTAGTGGTACCGCCCAGGCCTTAATCACCCCTATTCCGCGCGGTGGTATCTCCCAGGCACCACAACACATCTGGGGCGGGGGGGCCTCCTCAAAGGGTTCCCTGGGCCTTCTCGCGCCCCTCCTGGCCTCCTAAGGGCGCGCCCACCCCCGCCCCCGTCCCGTGCCCCAGGACGGAGATCCCCCTCCCCTTGCCTGTCCTGTTACCGCCGGGCCCTGCATTGCATCCCGGCGTTATGCACTGCCCCTCCCATCCGACCCCGCCCAGGCACGGCCTGATCCCGCCCCGGGCACTGCCCGTGGTGCCCTCCAGCCACGCCTCCCACGCCTGCAGCTTCTCGCGAGGGGCACTGATGCCCCACCCCCGTGATAGGGGCTGCCCCAGTTGAGGGTTAAGGTGGTCGCTCTATTTTCAAATGTCGCTGTAGAAATAAAGACGGTTTGAATCTGAGCCGCGCTTGTTTTGGGGCTGATGCCGAGGGTTCTCTGCGTCTCCAGTTTGGGGGTGGGGTTGGGTGAGGCTGCGAGTGAGTGGGGTGTGTGTCGGTCGTTTACGTCTTGTCTCTCGCAACTGGGGCCCAGATTCTCTACTCCTAACCCAGAATTGTTTTGGGGCCCCACAAGTTCAGGATCTAACAAACTTCATCTCAGGTTCTACAGTCCGTGCGGGCCTTGAGCATTGCCCCTCGCTAAGCTGTTTGACCTTGAGCGAGTTATCGACTCGATTTCTTTCATATATAAAACGTGGATGACAACACCTTGGGCTGGGTCTGTTAGGAGCGCCAGTACCCTGGATAAATGAACTTTTATTAATGCTCACAACTCTAGGTGTTGGGAGGGTAGGGATAACTACCTCTGTCAGATGTGAAACGTGTCAACCCCAGCCCTAAATTGACCTCCAACGTGGGGACGCCGTCAGGTTCCAGAGCGCAGTCAAGCTCAGGTACGTCTAGCAAGCGAACTACCAGCCCCAGAAAGCAATGCGCGGCGATGATGGGGCGTGGGTTCTCAGAGGTGCGGGCTCATCGGTTTACGCATGCGCAGCGGTGGTGCGTTTGACAATGTAAGGAGACTACAAGTTCCGAGAAGCTACACAGCGGGGCCTCAGTCGAGTACGTTTGCGCCTGCGCGTCACGGGCGGGGCCTCTGGGGCGGAGCGGCCACCATCTTGGAACGGGAGGCGGAGCAGAGCCGACTGGGAGCGACCGAGCGGGCCGCCGCTGCCGCCATGAACCCCGAATAGTGAGTGAGCCCCGCCCGCGCCGTGCGGCGCAGCCTCGATCCCGAGTACGGGGCTATACGTTTACCGGGGTTGTCCGGCCTGGGTTAGGACTGCGCGGCGCCCCCACATCCGGGTCCCTCTTCCGCTGACCCCCCCCACATCCGGGTCCTGCCCCTTCCCCGGGGGTCCCAGGACCCTAGCTCCACACCCCGAGTTCTTGAACCCTGGACCCAGAGACTTACGACCCCAAGGGGCGCACCACTTGGAGCCCGAGGCGCCGACCATACTAGGCCTTATTGGTCAGGTGACCCCGCAGCCCCCATCTTTCCAGGCGTCAGTTTCCCCACCTGCTGATTGAGAGTGGCGGTCTGGGTGCTGACAACGGTCTCGGCGTTATGGAGCCCGTCACCAGATAGTTCCTGGTCTCAGTCCAGACTTGGGCCCTTTAGGTCGGGCCGTAAATCCTTCCGCTCTTCTCGGTTCTCCCGGAATCCGGTTCTTGGGGGTAGCTCGGGCTGCTTAGACTCGGGAGGTTCCGAGGCGCCGCTCTGGGCAGCTCTCCCGCAGGCCCTCCCGTCCTGGGCTGCCGCTTTCCCCCTTGCCTGGATCAAGCTGCCCGCCGCCGGGTCCCTTCCCGTCCTCTGTTCACCTTTGCTCAGGCCCCCAGCGCCACCGTCACACCCCTTCCCTTAGCTGTCACACTGCTGAGGAAGTTTAAATGATTGTGGCATTTGCTTCCTCTCCTTCCAGTGGGATTCTGTGTTTCTCTCCTCACTTCTTGGTCACTCCCCCTATGGGTAGGTGGCCCACATCTCTGCCCCAAACTTCTTATTGACAGTTTTTCCCAACTGTCAGGTATCATCTTTCTCCTCTTCCCCTTTCTACAGATCCAGGCCTCAGATTTCCTTGCGGAAGGGTGAAGCTCTGAGCTGGATTCTAAGGGGGAACAGAGGAGGGTACTGATAGGCTCTCACAGAAACTTTGGAGTCTAAACCTAGTTTCCAGTCTTAAAATTAGTAGCTGTGTAAACTGAGGGCATGTCACTTACTAATTCTGATCTCTGATTTCCTTATTTGTTGGGAATAACAACACTCACTTCATTGGACTGTTGTGAGGCTTAAATGAGATGATGCATTGAAGCGTTTAGTACAGGGCCAAGCACTAGTAGGAAGTCAATACGTTTTAACTGATAGCCGCTTGTTAACCATGTCTTCTTAGAGGCTTCCTACCACGCTCTTTACATAGATAATCATTTAATAAGTTCTAGGCTGGGCCCTGGCTCCCATTTCTGGGGCCTCCCCTGCCAAGGCAGTTACACCTCAGAGCAGTGTAGTAGGAGGGTTCCCTGGATAGCCCCTACTGGGTCTGAGACCATTCTTGTCAGGAATGGGTAAGATACCCAGCACTGTCACCTAGTAAATTGTGATCCTCAGCAAGTCATGCCCCATTCTATGCTTCAGTTTCCTTCTCTGTAAAGTGGGGGTGCATATCAGACCTTTGGGAGGTGGTCAGCTCGCCCCTCACCGGACTTGTGGGAGGATCTTCTAATTGCGTTAATACTCTAAACCAAGGCACCCCTCAATGTGGGAGAGCGCTATAGGTGTAACTCCAGGATGATGGTGGGAGGGCTCCCTGCCTTCCTTCACACTTTCCCATCCTTTCTCTCCAGTGACTACCTGTTTAAGCTGCTTTTGATTGGTGATTCGGGCGTGGGCAAGTCATGCCTGCTCCTGCGGTTTGCTGTGAGTAAGAAGCCTCCTATACCATACATCTGGGGTCCTAGCTGGTGGCCGGAGGGAGAGGGGGCAACATAGAGCACAGTAGTTGCAAGAACTGGGGGACCAAGGATGAAATTGCAGGACCTGCCAGCAATGTAGCTGACTGATCAAGGGCACATGGCTGGCAAGTTAGGTGCTGAGAACTGGGGCTCCGCTGTTAGGAGCTCTGCCAGGGCAGGGAACTTGAGGGAGGTTTTCCAGCTAGGCCTGAAGCCTGTTCACTCAGGCCATTTCACTGGCCCCTGGTCTTCCAGGATGACACGTATACAGAGAGCTACATCAGCACCATTGGGGTGGACTTCAAGATCCGAACCATTGAGCTGGATGGCAAAACCATCAAACTTCAGATCGTGAGTGTCGCTCTTCCCGGCGTCCCTGGGGCAGAGGCAGCTGCCTTGAGAGGGGTGGGGCTCTGGGCATGGAGCCCAGGGCTGACCGGCCCTTTCTGCTCCTGTCTTGTAGTGGGATACAGCTGGTCAGGAGCGGTTCCGGACCATCACTTCCAGCTACTACCGGGGCGCTCATGGCATCATCGTGGTATACGATGTCACCGACCAGGTATCCCTGGGCTCCCCTTGCCCAGCTTTGCTTCCTCAGCCTCAGGTCTTTGGCTCTTGCTTCTTTTTACTCTTCTCGTCCTCTCTTTTGAATACGCCCTGGAAAGGAGACTGGACTTGGACTTGTTTCACCAGGAGGGAAACAGCACAGAAACAGGTCCTCCCAGCCCTGCTGCAGGGCCGTGGCAGAGCCAGGCTTTGCCCCGCCCTGCCAAGCATGCCACCTTATTTTAGACCTTCCAGGCAGCCGTGTTTTGGGGATATTTAGTCAGTTCATTGGTTGTTGTGCTGGGCCCATGGCCTCCTGTGTGAAGAGACTGTGGAGAAGCAGTTGGAGGGCCTCAGACAAGCCAGGCGCCCTGCACTCTAGGCCCAGCGTGAGCAGAGCCTGGGAGCCCTGTGTCTGCTGTGGCAGCACCAGTTACGAATCATTGGCAGCAGTGGTGATTTTAATAACCACAAACAGTCCTGCCAATGCTGTGTAGTTTCCAGAACCTGCCACAGCCTTTCGAAGTTCGTAACACTCTAAGGGGTCTGCATTGTGTTCCCGTTTTTCACAGGCGAGGAGGGGGGTCAGCGAGGTGAGGAGACTTGCTCAGAGCCCTGCAGCTGGCTAAGAGGCAGAAAGAAAGCCGAGGTCTGCTCATTCGACCTGCTTTGTTCTTTCTACCAAACCTTGTTGCTTAATGGGGGCCAGGCTCTGAGGACATGGAGGTGTTTACATCAGCTCCGGCCAGGAGGAGTCCCTGTCCTAAGGGGCAGCTGGGCTCTTTGGCTCACCGAGGACTCATGATGCCTCCTGGACAACAAGCTGGGTGAACTATGCTCCACTCAAAGGTCACCAAGGACCTCTAACTGCCAAATCCTGTGACCTCATTTCAGTTCTCGCCCTGATTGACCTCTCGTGGCTTTAACTCCATCTTTTCTCTCCTTGAAAAGTTCACTGTCTCCAGCTCTCCCAGCTCTTGCTGCATTAGATTCTCTTTTCAGTAGCTTTTTACAGGTTTGTCCTGTACTGACTCCCATAACCCCGTGGTTTGTGCTTCCTGACCCTGCCCCAAGCCGCCTCCTGATTCTCCCTCGCGGTTCTGGCTGCTTTGGGCTTTGGCTTCTGTCTTATGTTCTGTGAGTCTTACGTCTCAATGGTTGTCACTATGGCTCTTTTCCTCAATGCCGTGCATTCCACTGGTACTGTATGTCTGCATTAATTCTAATTTTCACGATATGATCCAGTGAACTGAATCCCCATTTTGTTGGAGAGGGAACGTGCTTGGAGAGGTGTTAAGTAACTTGCCCATGGCCTCGCAGCCAGGAAAGGCAACACGTGTTGGAGCCCAGTTCCCTGCTTCCGAGCTCACCCGTTAGTGCTGTCAGACCATATGCAGGACACACCGTGTCTAGCACCGGCCTCACCATCTCTTTCCCAAACTAGCTCGCTCATCGCTGTTGGTCTGACCCAAAAACTCTTCCCTCCCCCATCCAGTCAGTCCCAGGCCCCCTCTACTCGCCCCTATCATCTCTCTCAAATCTGTCCCCTTATAATAATAGCCGTGATGAGGATAATAGCAGCTCCTTCTAATTAAGCACTTGTTATGAGACAGGCCTACATTCATTATCTGCTCACAACAGCCCCACCAGGAGGTACTGTTTTGTAGCAGTGAGGAAACTGAGCTTCAGGTCATGTGACATATCTAGGGTGCCACAGTAAGTGGCAGAGCCAGGGCTTCACGCAGGGTGGTCTGGCTGAATCCTGTGCTCCTGCTGCCTCGCTCCCTGGCTCCGGGCACGTCTTCTTTTCCCTGGGTTAGTCCGGCCACCTCCCTCTGGGTCTCCATCTTCTTGCCACTGTGACTTGGCCCCCACTCCTGCCAGGATTGTCTTCCCAGCACACAGGTGTGTCCCCTCCTGAGAAAAGCTCCCCCTGCTCCTGGCTGGCTGCGCCTCAATCAGGCTGTGCTTCTCCATGCTCTGGCCCGCCTCCCCGCCCTGTCCTTCCCTGTCAGGGCCTGTGTCCCAGCCACATTCAGCTTCTCCCACTCTCCAGAGACACGGCGCCCCTCTGTTCCGTGACCTGTCATCTCCTCCCCTTGCTCCCAGGCAGAGGCGGGCTGGTGTTCCGCAGCTCCTGCCTCTGTCCCTGCAGCGCTGTTCACTCTGTCTTGCCTTCGTGTATGTCCTGGTCTCGTCCTCCCTGTCCTGAGCACTTTAGGGCAGGGCCTACGTGTGTGATTGCCTTCTTTGTCCGTAGTGCCCAGCACAGAGCCCAGCCTGGGACATGGCAGGAGGTTGGAACCCTGGTGATATCACCAGGCCTCTGGCTCCTAAGAAGGGAAAGTGGCTCTAGCTCCAGCATGTTCCTAAAAGCTCTGTGCTTTGTCCACATGCCAGGAGCGGGAGATGGGGTGGGGAATATGGCAAGCTGCTGGGACAGCCAGGCTGAGTGAGGAGGCTGTGGGTGCAGGAGTTGGACGGATGTTAGGCCTGTTCCCAGGATGCCTGTCTCCCTCCTAGGCCAGGGTCTCCTCTGCAGGACCGTTCACCTGCCACTGGGCTCCAAGACTTCAAACCTTAAAGGGACTCTAAGGCTACTGTGAGAACTTGGTGATTCTTGCTAACCTGTTATCCGTTGTTCCTGTGCCCCCTCTGACTTGTCTGTCTTCTGATACCATTTGCTATCTACATGCGGTTAATGGAGCCTTTTCTGTGTCTCAGGGAGAGGCGAGCCTCTGCAGGAAACGGAGCTGGCTGGCACTTCGGCCCAGGCTGTGTAGTCGTTGGGCCTCTTGGCAGGCAGCTCGGGCTGGGTTGGGGCCGGCTTTTGGGTCTCCGACAGAAGAGGGCAGGGAGGAGAGCTAAGCCTGGAGGAGGGTACTTCCTGTGGGTCGCTGAGCCCAGGGACCTGCCCTGCCCCTTCTCTCCAAAGCCCCAATTCTCCAGGCTTAGGATAGGGGTGGGAGTTGGTGGAAGCAAATTAACTTTTGACCCTGGCCTCTCTAGGAATCCTATGCCAACGTGAAGCAGTGGCTACAGGAGATTGACCGCTATGCCAGCGAGAATGTCAATAAGCTCCTGGTGGGCAACAAGAGCGACCTCACCACCAAGAAAGTGGTGGATAACACCACCGCCAAGGTGAGTGGGGCCTAGGCCAGGCCTCCCAGGATGGGCTGGGGTCTACTGCCCCTCACCCCTCTTCCCCTCCTCTTCTTTCCTCTTGTCAGGAGTTTGCAGACTCTCTGGGCATCCCCTTCCTGGAGACGAGTGCCAAGAACGCTACCAATGTTGAGCAGGCATTCATGACCATGGCTGCTGAGATCAAAAAGCGGATGGGGCCTGGCGCTGCCTCGGGGGGTGAGCGGCCCAACCTCAAGATTGACAGCACCCCTGTGAAGCCGGCTGGTGGCGGCTGTTGCTAGGAGGGGCCCTGCACATGGGGTGGGACAGGAGGGGGCACCTTCTTCAGATGATGCCCCTGGAGGGGGCAGGAGGTGCCTCCCTCTCCTGGGGCATTTGAGTCTGTGTCTTTGGGGTGTCCTGAGCTCCCCATCTCCCTCAGGCCCATCTGCCTGCCGCCCTGACCCCCGGTTCTGTCGGGGCCCCAAGAGAGGACATCCAGGACCTGTGGCTGGAGTGGGGGTGGGGGCTTGCTGTGCTGCTGCCTCTAGGTGACTTTAAAAGATACCCCACCACACACCTTTCTTTGGGATGAGGGCTCCTCTGTCTGTCTCCCTCCCCCTGCTCCCCATGTATGCTGCAGTGGGTTTCTCTCCTTATCCTTCCTTTTCTCCCTGATGCACCCTTCCCCAAGAGCTGAGGGCTTCCCCTGGGCTCTACTGCCCCTGGCTGAAATCAGCACCCAGGGCCAGGAATGGAACCAGGGGATCCAGGGCCCTGGGCCAGACCTCAGGACGGGTATGGGGGCCACAGGGGCCCAACAGCCCACCCTTTCCCCTCCTACCTCCCCTGCCACCCCTCCCACACAGCTCGAGCTGTCCAGCTGCTGGTGAGGTTTGAGCACATCTAGGGCAGGTGGGCGGGCAGCCACGCTGGGCCTGTGTCTTGAGCCCAGAGGGAGCCTGCTCCTGCCGCCCCCTGCCCTGCCAGAGCCAAGCCCATGTGCTGCCTTGCCCACCGTGCCCCTTTGTCCCCAAGGCAGGCGGAGGCGGAAGGCCCACCGTGCCAGAGGCCGGGCACCAGCCTTAACCCTCACTCTGCCAGCACCACCTCCCTTTCCCCGAGGCAGCACATCTGGCTTTTTCTCCCCCTTCCTTGGAGCCTACGAGGGCAGATCCTTATCCCATTGCTACTTCCTCTCTGGGGAATATGGGTGCAACCCAGAGTTGGGGGCCGCCCTGCTCATCCCCTACCACCCAGGATACTAGCCTCTGGCCCTCCGGCACAGCTTCTTCCTGCAAAAAATGAAACCTTTGGTCTCTACCTGAGAAGCCATGCCCCGTGTGCTGTCTCTCGCCTGCCCCACCTGTTCCCTGCCCTCCAGCTTGTGTATTTAAGTCCCTGGGCTGCCTCTTTGGGTGCCCCCCACTCCCAGGTTCCCCTCTGGTGTCATGTCAGGCATTTTGCAAGGAAAAGCCACTTGAGGAAAGACGGAAAGGACAAAAAATAAATTTCCATTGGCCCTCGGGTGAGCCGAGGGTTTTTGCAAGGAAGTTGTGGTGGTTGAGTGTGGTCTGTGGTGGGAGCTGCTTTGGGGTGGGGATGATGGAACTGGAGCCTTGGGCTTGACCAGTTGCACAGGGGTCTTGGCTTGGGCAGTGCCCTAGGGTTACTGTTGAAAGCCCTTGACCCACTTCCTGAAGCCAGGAGAGCTGCCTGCTTGTGCTGCTGTGGTCTGTCCCCACGGGGCCCAGCACGGTTCCGGCAGGAAAACAGGCAGGCGGTCATCAGCGAGTACCTGGTGAGCTGCTGCCAACACCCACACGAGCACAGGATGTGAAGTTGGGCTGCAGCGGGGAGGGGCAGACACTGCCCCGTTGCGCCTGGCCCGCGTCACCTCCAGCCCTCTGGCTCAGCCCCCTCTCCCGGCTTCACTGTGGGTTCAAGCCAGGCGTCTCCAGCCCCTCGGGCAGTGACCGGGCTTCCAACTTAAGACCTCTTAGTACGGCCTCCCGGCTGTGAGGCCAGTGGGTGAGGAGGGCAGGGTTGTGTGCCTGTCCGAGTGGACCGAGCGTGAGTGTGGCTGTGGTGGGTTCGTCATGTGACGCCGCGGACGGGCTGGGGGCAGACACACCAGCGATGTGCGTCCCTGCCTACGTGTCCCTAAGGTTGGGGTTGGGGGTGGTGCCCGAGCGGGGCCCGGCAGGCGGCCGGGCGCACAGAGACCCAGCCCCGCCCGAGGCCGCTCGCACGGCAGCCCCGCCCCCGGCTCCGCCCCGCCGGCTTCGCGGGCTGGAGAGCGAGGGAGCCGCGGGCGAGGCATCGCAGGATGAGCGATCGGGGCCCGGGCAGCCGGCAGCGGACGCGCCCCCCGAGCCCAGCGGCCCGCGCCCCGCGCGCCCCACGGTCCCGCGGTCCCGGTCACGGCCGCGACGCCCACATCCCCCGATCCCGCGCCGGAGCCCTGCGGGCCATGCCCGGTTGGCCCTAAGCGCGGGCCGGGGGGCGTCCCCTTGCGCCCGGGCCCCGCGCTGGCGCCCCCCGGGTCGCCGTCCGGCGCGGGGGCCATGGCGTTCACCTTCGCCGCGTTCTGCTACATGCTCACCCTGGTGCTGTGCGCCTCCCTCATCTTCTTTGTCATCTGGCACGTAAGGCTGGGCTGGGGCTGGGGGCGGGGTGGGGGGTAGGGGGCGCACGGAGTGGGAGGGGGTCGGGCGGATGGTTAGTCTCCGGGCCCAGGGAAACTTGGAGCCTCCTCTTTGCTCTCCCCCATTGGCCTGCTTCTGTTGGCCCCTATTAACATCCCCATTGTCGGCTTCCTTCTTGGAGGGCCCCCCATCTTCCGCCACCCCCGGCGGCTGTCTGTGGGTATATCAGTTGGCCCCTGAGTCCTCTCCCCTGCCCCATACAGCTTTGGGGTGTGGGGCAGAATTATGGGATTCTTGTTCCTTTCCTTCCTCCTACCCACCCCCCCACCATCAGGTCGCCCCCTCTGTCGGGCAGTTTGTCTGTTTGCCGTCCCCCCCCCCCTTTGTGGGTTTTTCCAGCCAGGGTGATGGAGCCGGTTGCTATGGCAACTGCATCTGTTTACAGGACCCATAGATCGCAAAGCCCGTTAACCCTTTCCCGTCCCACCCCCCCACCCCCGACCCAGCAGCGATTGGCCCTAAGCAGCCCCAGAGGTCTGGCCCCCACCACCGTCACCTTGGGTTTCCCTACCCCTCCTGTGAGGGCTTCCCCCCACCAGGTTTCCTCCCCACTTCCCAGCTTATCCCCTCTCACTGCCCCCTCTTTCCCCTTTGTTGATGTTCCTTTGGTCTGTCACTCTGGCCTGGCCTCACACCTGCTCTCTCATAATGTCCATTTCTCATTCCTTTATCCTGATCACCTCCCCTTTAGAGGGCTCCTTTTCCCCCATTCTCTCTCTGGGGCCCTCTCAGTGGTGCCCCTGCCTGGCTCCCCTCCTCTCACTACAGAACTATCATCACCCTTCAGCTCATTGTTTGGGGCCTTCTGCCCACCTTTGCTGCCCTTCCTGCTTCTCTGTCCCCTGAGATTTGGGCCCCTACCCGATCCCCTCCACAGCCAGCCCATCTCAGCTCTAGCCCACTCAGCTGGGCATCCTCCCGCACACACCTCCCTGATCTTCCCCTGGCGGGGGGGGGGGTGCCCTTACATCCCCCTCCCATATCCTTTCCTTCCTTCCTCTCATTTCCTCCCTATTGCCTCACTTGCTTCTTTCCTAGTCTCCCCACTTCCTCTCTCCTTTCCCTGAGACCAGCTGCCTACCTGCTCCGTGGTCCTCCTTGGCTCTTAACCAGTCTATCCCATGGCCATCCCCTGCTGCCGGTTTCTTTTACAACAGGGCTCCATGGACTTAGACTGTCCTTCCTGTGTGAAGAGTAAACCCCCCACAAGCACCTTCACACACACCCCATCTCCTGCCCTCTTTCTCCCTGGCTTTGTCTTCTTGTGAGTCTCTCCGTTGCTTTTTCTTGTCTCTCTACCTTTTTCTATTTCTCTTTCCCTCTCTCCATTCTCCCTGGGTCCGTCTTCATCCCTCGGAGTCTCTAGCTCACCTGGGCCTTGGACAGCCCTGTAGGATAGGAGCAGAAGGGCTGGGTCCTGAGGACTAGAAGGAATTGACGCTGGGAACACAGCTAACCAGCTCCTGGGAGACAGGCTTCTGGAATTCAAGAAGCCCCGTTCTGGGTGGGCCCCTCCACCCTCTGGGCTCCTCCAGCCTCTGTCCTCAGAGGTTCCTCAGAGCAGTCCTTCATCCAACTAACTTGGATTAATGCCTCCTGAGAACCAGCTCTGGGAGGTTTTCGCGGAGTCAGATGAATAAGACCCAGGCTTTGCCCTTGTGAGGCTCCCAGGCTGGGAGAAAGGGCCCGAGCTTTCTCAACAAATATTTATTGAGCACCTACTATGTGTCAGGCACTGTGTTCGCTCAGCTGTCTAGCTGGGTGATCTTAGCAAGTCCCTCGTGCTGAGTCTGTTTCCTGTTTGGTAAAGTGGGCTTGTGGTGTATACATCACAGTGCCCAGCACAGGGCCTGCTCAGGGGGTGGGGTGAGGACAGGAGGTGTGGTCCTCAATCCAAATTGGTAAGAACTAGAACCTCCCAGGGCAGGACCCCAGATCCCACCCCACGCCCTGAGCCCAGGCCCCACTGGTCGCTAGGCAACCCTGGTGGTGAGTGACGCGTGTCAGCTGTCACCGGGGGATTGTTTGTTCCAGGGGACTGAGTCAGTGCCAGGCAGCCTGGGGGGTGGGAGGCGAGACACCCGCCTCCTGCTGGTGGTGCCAGCTCTGGGGCAGACATACGGCACCCTTCCGCTTCCTGCTGGACCCTGTTGCTGTGCCTGGCAGGCAGGGGGCTGCCCAGAGTCAACGGGGAGTTGGGGGTGCTGCTCCAGATAGCCTCAGCTGCCTCCAGGAAGCCCATGTTTTCTCCCTTATAGTCTTCTGGGATCTGGGATGCTAGGGTATGGTGGGCCTGCTACCTCATCCTAGGGCTGCTTCTGAAGGGAGGGAATCCCGAAGGCTCCTCTGCCAGCCCTCAACCCATGCCAGTCCCCACTAGGTTTGTCCCAGCATCCCCTCAAACACCCGCTCCCCGCCCCAGAGTTCCCATCCCAGTCCGAGGATGCTGCCGTCCACCAGGTGCCCCAACACACAAAGGCACCTTGGGTCCCTCTGCCTACACTCCACTGTCATTCAAGCCCTCTGGGTCTGGCTTAGAAATAGCTCTGGAATCCATCCACACACCCCTCCATCCCATCACCACTCTTCTCACTCAGATCACCAGCAATGTCCCACCCCTCAACCCTCCAACACTCCCCTCACTGGTCTGGCCTGCTGAGTATGATAAAAGTTGGTTAAGGATTTTAACTCTGGAGTCTGAGTTAGAATCCTGGCTTGCCACTAACTAGCTGTGTGACCTTGGACTAGTCACTTAACCTCTGTATCAGTTTCCTCGTCTGCAAAATGGAGATGATCTCACTACCTACATCATCAGGTTGTTGCAAGCACTAAATGTGTTCATGAACATAAAGCCTGCCGGCATAGAGCATCATGCACGCCTTGGCTGGGACTGTGAGCCAGTTTGTACTTCCTGTTCCATCATGCTAAACCATCAACCTGACCACCCCGCTCTGCTGCTTTATATCCTTCAAGGGCTCCCATTACTTTTGTGGCAAAGTCCAAACATCTGGCCTGGCCTCACAGGGCTCCCATGTCTGGCTCTGCTGACCTCTCCAGCCTGTCTTTCACTATTTTCTTCTTTCTTTCCACTCGCTTTACACTCTCGTTCTAGCCCCATGGAATCTGTGGCTTCCTGAATGTTCCTTGTTCTTTCAACCCTCTGCCTTTGAACCTGCTGCTCAGACTACTCTTCCCCCATTTGTTCACCAAACACCTAATCAGACTCCAGCCTAAACCCCCCATCACCCCCCACACTGTGTCAGGCACCCACCCCAGGTTCTCCCCAGACCCCACAGCCCTGATCACCCTGGAAGGTAGTTGTTTTCCTCCCAAGCCTGGGGTTCCGCCTGGGCAGGGGTTATGTCCCAGGCCTCTAGGGCCCTAGTGCTCAACACAGGGTCCGATAGACAAGACAGCATCTCTTGGGGTGTTTTGGATGGAGGCAGCATGGACATGGCCTAAATTGGGCCGTCAGCACACTAGGGGTCCATTCCAGACTTGTGTGACCTTGGGCCAGGCCCTGCCTCTCCCTGGACCTCAGTTTCTTTACCTTTACAGCGAGCTCCATGTGGTCCAGGCCCCATGTATGAATTCCCATCCCATAGAAGGACGGGTGGGGGGCCATAAGAGACTGCCCCAACCCTGACGGGCACACGCCCCTCCCCCAGATCATAGCCTTTGATGAGCTGCGGACCGACTTCAAGAACCCTATCGACCAGGGGAACCCAGCGCGGGCAGTAAGTGATACATGTGCTGTGCCGAGGTGTGTCCGTCCGTCTGTCTTTCCATCTGTTGTGGGTAAAGGGGGAGGACTGGAAGACGGGTGTATATGTTGGCGGTACCGCTGGTCTTGGCCCTTCCTCTATCTGTCCCCGCCCTCAGAAAACACCTGGCAGGAGCTCAGGGCTCGGGTTCCTCCTGGCAGGGTGGCCGTTGCCAGGCTCTGAGCCGTTGCCGTGGAGACGCGGGTGAAGGTCCCTCCATGGTGACGGTTGCCATGGGGACGGTGCGGCTGCTTCCCTGCCTTGCCGTCAACACCGCAGAGACTTCTCTGGCGCCCCCTGGCGGCCACATTTACGGCGGTGGGGAAGTGCGGGAGGGTGGCGGGGCAGCCCCAATGCCACTCATCCGCCTCCCCCACCCCCATCGCAGCCTTTTCCTCCCCCTACAGCGCGAGCGTTTAAAAAACATCGAACGCATCTGCTGCCTCCTGAGGAAGGTTAGTGTCAGGGTTGGGGGCAGGAAGCTCCTTGCCCAGCTCAGCCCCACTCTCTGTGACCTTCCTTCTCTGCAGCCTGTTTGATCCGCTCTGCCAGTCAAACAGGGAGTGGGAGGCTAGGGGCCCTTTTAGTCCCCAGGTTCCCAGCTCCCCTCTGTGTCCTTGAAGTTTGGGTCTGTCCTGGCACCAGGCCGCTGACCTCTCATCCTCACTCCTAGCTGGTGGTCCCAGAATATTCCATCCACGGCCTCTTCTGTCTGATGTTTCTGTGTGCGGCCGAGTGGGTGACCCTGGGCCTCAACATCCCTCTCCTCTTCTACCACCTCTGGAGGTGAGGGGAGCAGCTGCCTTGGGGAGGATGAGAAGGGGAAGCGGGGGCAGGATGAGGGTGGGAGCCTTGGTGGTGGGCACTCAGGCCCCTCCTCCGGCCCAGGTACTTCCACCGCCCTGCGGATGGCTCCGAGGTCATGTATGATGCCGTCTCCATCATGAATGCTGACATCCTCAACTACTGCCAGAAGGAGTCCTGGTGCAAACTCGCCTTCTACCTGCTCTCCTTCTTCTATTACCTGTACAGGTGAGGCCCTGCCCACAGCAGTCAGAAGTCAGGGAAGGGATGCTCCATCCAGGCACCAGACCTTTAATCCCAGGAATGGTTGGGTCCCAAGTTCCTGCCCTTTGCCCTTGAGGACTGGGAGCATGGGTATGATGGTGGGCAGCCAGTAGCCGGGCCTGCTCAGGACTCGGCTCACTGCCTTGTCTTCCCACAGTATGGTTTATACGCTGGTGAGTTTCTAAGGGGGAAGCCGGCCAGGGAGCGAGCCCAGAACGGACCGGACGCCTGTGCACCCCCAGCCCTGCCCCTCGGCCGCAGAGGCCTCAGCTCTGGGGAGGGAGGGGGCACTGGTGCCCCCAGTCTCCTCTCCAACCCCCAAACTGCTGCTGCGGGGACCTCCCGCCTTCAGAGCCCCCTCCCCTCGGACTAGAGCTGGGCCGAGCTCTTAATAGGGACAGGAGCTCCTCTGCCAGCCTATGGGAATGGCAGTCAGTCCTGGAAGGGGTGGGACCTCCAGCCTTGTCCACTTCAGGGGGGACCTTGGGCCCTGCCAACCAAGGAGCAGGGCTTGACCCTGGAAGTTCTGGGCCGCCCCCTTCTACCCATACCCTGAGGCTCCCCCTGCAGGTGGGGGGGTACCCACACCCAGAATGAGCAGGCTCAGCAGGGGGGCAGCCCCACCCCTAGTCTGCCCTCTCCCCTCCCCCAGGCTCTCTTCAGACCCCTCCCTGTTCCCACTTGCCCCAACCCCAGCCCACCCAGTCTCTTGGACCCATTTTCTATGTTGCCTGGAGGAGTTCAGCACCCCCTCCCCGGCCATTTGTGACAAAATATGAATAAACTACTGTAAACACGAGGGCCCCAGTTCTGCTCCTGAAAGGTGTGAAGAGAAGATGGGGCAAAAGGACTAAACAGAGGACAGCCCTGAGCTAAACCCCCACCACAGACCCTCTCTGGGGACCCCCTCAGATGGATCAGAGGCCTTCAACTTTTAGGTCTCCTTGGCAGCTGCCCCCTTCCATCGTCACTTTCCCAGACACAGATAAACAGCTGTTCTTTTTTTTTTTTTTAAGAGGGCAGTGTCACTGGCCCTCACGTGTGGGACCTGAACTGGGGCCGTTGGCTTCCCAAGCCAGCTCTTAACCACTGCACCACTCGGCAGGCCCTAAACAGCTATTCTTAATGAAACCCTTTCATCTGCTTTTCAAGGCAGTATCAAGGTCAGCAACTCCAGGAAGGCTTCCCTGGGTCCCAGAGGTGTCAGCAATTCCCCCACCCCCAGGCCCCAGAAATAAGGGTCAAACGAAATCAAGGATATCAAATCTTCAATGTATGGAAAAGTCAGTACCAGTGGGGGCCAGGGGTCACCGGACCAGGTGGAAGGTCAGCCAGTATATGATGAGGGGCTGGAAGGCTGCAGCACCCAGAGTCAGGTAGAGCTGGAAACGCTGCCGGGGAGCTGGGCCCCCCATGCTGTCAGGGCCCAGGGCTGCTGTTCGCAAAGAGCGCACCTGGAAGAAAGGAGAGCTAAAGCTGAGCTGGGGTGGGCGAGGCTAGTCCCAGCTCCAAGCACGGGAAGAGCGGGCAGCCCAGACTCACGATGAAGTACATGAGCGCAGAGGAAGTCCAGGCCAGGGCCACGTAGTAGCCGTCGCTGCCAAAGAGCAGCCCTGTGAGCACGCTGAGGATCATCCTGCAGGGGGCGGGTATGAGGAGACGGCTGGAGCCCAAGGGTCCAGGCCTGAGACAGGCCCCACCCTCCAGGGCTCGGAGCCCAGCCCAGACCCCAGCTACCATCACCGAGGACCCTTTACCCACAGGGACCTAGACTCAAGATGAATCTGGAAGGCCCAGGATCTGGGACCCCCTTCACTACCCAGCTCAAGGCTCTTCTCCCCTGAGCTCTCAGGGAGACTACATTCCTGACCTCCTGACCAACACTACACAGTTCCTGACGGACTGCTAGAAATAGGAGATAGAGGCTGAGACGGGCAGAGGTGTGTCCAGGCTCACCACTCGAGGCCAGGGCTGTGCAGGCCCCTCCCTCAGGCCAGCTTCCCGCCCAGCCCCCAGGTGCTCACCCGACGTATTTGTAGCCGCTGTAGGCCAGCAGGTGGAAGGTGCTCAGGTCAGTGCGCACGGTGGCCAGGTAGACGCCCAGGAGCAGAGCCAGCACCTCCAACACGACCCACACCAGTGCTGTGCTTGCACACATGCCCAGCACCTCTGGGGAGAACCTGTGGCCATGTGGGGCGGGACAGGGAGAATTGAGAACCAACCATCCAGTGGCAGGGGTGAGACTGGGGGTTGGGGGTGGGCATGGGACCTGGCACTGATCCCCTAGGGAGGTGAGGAAAAGAGGGGGGGTGGGCAGAAGTGGGGGGAGGGGGGAGGGGGTTGGCACTGACCTTTTCTGAATGCCCAGTGCCATCCCAGCCAGCAGCACATAGGTGATAAAGGCCATTGCTGCCAAGAGCCAGAGAGATGCCATCAGCCTGGTTATTGCAACCAGAGTCCCTCCCCGCCCCCCACTAGACATTCAAGGCCCCTGACACCCATACTTCCCAACCCATACTTCTTTCCCTGCATGTCCCAACCCAGCCAACCTCCACATTCAACCTCCTAGTGCCTTGCCTGGGATGCCTTTCCCCGCTCAGCTCTCACCCTCTGTGTAAATGCCACCTGACCCTTCTCTTAGGACCACCAAGCTACCTGCCTCCCTATCCCTGCGCTAGGAAACGCACTGAAGTTGCCTGCTGTCTCAGAAACTACACCACCAGTCAAGGCTATGCTCATCCTAGGCCTGCAGGCAGGGGCCAAACTGATCTCAGGAAAGACTATAGGACCAAAGTGCAGGCTCAGGGGACTGCCCAGGCTGTCCCTGGAGTCCGGGCCATGGGGATGACTTCACTGCAGCCAGAAATTCCATGTCTGGGCATGGGCGCTGGCTACAGCTCTGGCCACCCTGCCAACACAGAGAGCTCCATGTTTAACTGTTGTTTCCACAAAAGCTCAGAGCCAGTGGGGGCTGGGCTTTCACAGCAATTTTAACTCATCAATCCTGTCCTGTCTCCTTGAAGCATCCCACCAGAAGACAGTGTCTGGTGTCAAAACCTGCTTAATACCTATTATAAGCTGTGTGGCCTCAAAGATACTCAAGTCTCTCTGAGCCTTGGCTTCACCACGTAAAATGGGAATGGAGTTCCCACCTTACATGGTGGTCCTGAGTGGGAAATGGAATGAAGGATGGGAGAAGAACCCGTGTCTCTCCTGGGGCAACTGCACTGGCTATAGCTGCCCTCCCAGCAGCTACTCTGAGGGCTGGCCCAGGCACACTCACCCCTCCTCCAGTGTGTCCACCATGGGCCTTGCCTTGCGCAGGCCACGGAACAAAGAGGAGTCAGATGCAGAATCTGCCAGCCATATTAAAGCGTGGGCAGCCTGACCTGTGCCATGGGGATGGGAGGTTTGGAAACTCAGAAAGGAGTGACCACTTCCTCAGAGGACGAAATGTTGGAGCTGACCTCGGGGGACAAGTAACAATAATGATAACAGCTACTATTTACTGTGTGCTTCCTGTGGGCCAGGTGCTGTGCCGAGCACACGTCATCTCAGAAGACTCCCCAACAATCCTTTGCAGTAGGGACTGTTATTATTCCTGTTTTACAGAAGAGTGAAAGTAGCCAGCCTGAGGTCCCACAGCTGGAAGGTGCAGGCCCAGGACTGCAGGCTGGGGAGGGACACAGTCTAAGTCAGGAGGCAAAAGGGCATACCCTGAAGGCACACCTGGGAAGTTCCTTACTAGTCACCTCATCTCTGTCTACCTGGTATCTAGCGACTGCCACACACAAACACACCAAGAGCAGATGCTGAATCAACACATGAGCCCCTTCATTGGTGCCTCAAGACACAGTCCCCCCACATCCCCCAGCCCAGGTCGGACTCACTGGGGATATAGAGGTCAGGGGCGTTGAGGTCTTGTCGCGGGGGCAAAGGTACATCTCGACTGTACTGCACTTCCCAGTTCTAGCAATGGCAGCAGCAGCCAAGTCAGGAGAAAAAGACAAGAGAGGCAAGACAGAGGTTGAGGTCTGGGGGCTAGACTAAGGCAGGTTGAGGGAGGAAAAGGGGGCCCACCAGCTCACCTGGTGTGTGTAGGGGAAGACCAGTAGCCCTAGCTTCTTAGCCACATAGGCTGTGTCCACAGCGAAAAAATACTTGAGTTTGTTCACTGACACAAAACGGTGCAGCTGGGAGGGGAGAGAGGGAGGGGGCTGTGGTCAAAGTGCTCTTCTGTGTGCTCCTTCCCTGAGGGCTGCTGTGAGGATTAGGTGGGATCCCATGATGCCCCAGCCCTGGCTAGAAATCCTGCCACCCTTGCCCTGGGGGAGAGCCACACCTCCTTGTGCACCATGTCCTTCCCATGGGATGCAATGGAGCTGCCATAGGCCATAGCCATGTTGGCCATTGGGTCCCCAAGCAAGTGGTTGACATTGAAGGCCACATCAGCTCCTGGGACTCCTAGGGCCGGGTATCCCCCTGGCTGGCTGGAGTAACCACCGCTTGTGTCATCGAAGAGGGGAGGGGGATCTGGAGATGTTCGAGCCCTGTGCTTGGAGCCGCCTGTGAATTTAGGTATCAGAGTAGGTGACAGGAATACTAAGCATGAGCCCACACCACTGCTCCTTCCCCAACGGTTTTTTTTGAGAGGTGCTAAACGTAGGCAAAGAAAGAGCTGAGGCAGTGTCTGGAAGTGGTTGCCCACCTGGGCGATCCTGAGGGCCTTTTCAGGGGAAGTGGTCTCTGAACTGAGCCTCGGAGAATACATATAAGTTTGCTAGGTGGAGAAGATAAAAGGGAGGGCATCCCTAAATGAACAAAAGTGGGGAAAGCGACAGCTGGATACGAGGGCGCCCTGGGCAGTGGTTAGGGACCCTACCAGGGTCATGACAGGGAAAGGAAGTTCTGGAAACGGACCCTGTTCGTGCCCGGGTCGGGCATGGGGATCCCAGCTGTGCTGTCACCGCCCGATCTCAAGATTGAGCCGCGAGGGCGAAGTCCGGGACGCGTGGCCAAGTCGCGCGGGGCAGGAACCCGAATGACTCCCGCGGCCCTGGGAGGCGGTCACGGCCACCCCAATCCCTCAGGGTGAGCGGGCCGCGCCGCCGACCCTGTTCAAGCCGGTCGGGTCGCGCCCCGCCCGCCCCGCGCCCCACGCACCGTGGGCTCCGTAGCCCGAATGATAAGCCATGGCTGCAACGCTCGCTTTCCCGGAGGGCCCGCTGCGCCTCCTCGTGGGTACGAATACTAATAAAGCCGCTGCTCCGCTCCCAGGGTACCGACTGAAGTTACCCAGCAGCGCGACACGTCCCCTGGGTGTGCGACCGCAGCCGCCATGTCCACAGCGTCAGCCTGCGCCGCCTTCCATTGGCTCCTTGGCGGCGTCGGCTCGTCCCTCTCCTCTCCCGATTGGCTACTGGCGAGCCGTCACCGAAGCGGATTCGGCAGTAATCAACTTCCGGGCGGGGGATAGGCGGAGCAATTCGGGGTGTTCTCGGATTGGACAGTGGGTTTGCAGGTTCGGCGGGAGTAGCCAATACATAGGTTAAGGTGTTGGGAATTACTTCCGCGCCTGCGCAGTGGGACACTTGATTCTCTTGCCACGACTGCACCGGGCGGAGACCCAGCAGCGGCAGGCGGTGGCTGCTGTCCGGGAACGAAGCTTTACTCGCAGCACGTACTCCAGGAGAGAATGGGGCTGTGGGCTCTGATCAAGCCCCGCCCCTCCGGACTCCATCCCTCCCTCTCAATGCTAGCTTTCTTCTCCCGTCCCCCACATTCCCCCCAGGCTTGACGCGGTGCCCCAGCTGCCTGGTAGTTGTTGGTAGGAGGCCGGGCCGGGCAGTGACAGCACAGCCAAGCGAGCCTGACTCCTCCTCCCGCCTCCCACCCCTCCTTTACGCGCGGGTGCTGTCCATCGTCTGGTGCTGAAATGGTCTACCTCCACTGCTGTCATCATCCTGCAGACCCCGAGGTCCTGCTGCTGAAAGGTCCTGGGCTCTCGATCCACACAAACACCCATTACACATATTGGAAAACTGAGGTCCATAATACCTGAAGTCCCAGAGATTGAATGGTATACTTGGGAAAGGTCCCGGACCAGACCTGTCCCATCGACTTCCCCGTGGTCCAGCCAATTTGGGGGTAGAGATATGCTGATCCGCCTCCTGAAGCTGCAGTTAAAAACACCTGAGTCATTCCTGGTCTTGCGGTCATCTCGAAATGAGACCCCTACACCTCACTCGTGATCCTGGGGTCTCCTTTCTCTCCACCCAGTTTCTGATCAATCCCACCCTCCCCAGAGACAGTCCTCAGGGGCCAATCTTCTGGATATTTGGATTCATTCAGTATAGGGGGAGGAATTTGCATTTTATTTATTTATCATTTATTTATTTTATTATTTTTTCCCCCAATCTTTTTATATACCGTCAGCCACCACTTTCTAGAGAGCAAAATCAGGTCCTCTGTGACCTACCCAGTGTTCTGTTACACCAGGTGACCTTCCTGCTCTCCAAACTCGACCCACACGGTTCAATAGCAGTGCCTTTGCCCAGAATTCCCCTCCACCCGGGATGCCCTTTCCTTTCATTTCCACTTGTCCAAGGCCTAGCTATCCTTTAAGAGTCAGTTCAACTTGTGCCTCTCAGAGAGACAAAGGAAACAGAGGCCTAACCTTGCTTGGTGTGGAGGTGGAAGGCCAAATCTGAGGTTCCCTCTGAGTGCAGCAGTTTGCCCTGGATGTAAATTCCATGAGGACAGGGCCTGTGTCATTCTCCACTCCTACCCTTGTCTTCACAGTGCTAAGCACAGTACTTGCATATAGAAGACACCCAATAAACATCGGTGCCAATGAATAAATAATGGATGAAACCTTGAGTCAGCCCTTTCCTCTCTCTACCATTTCAGTTACCTCATCTTTCAATGGGTAGGGTTGTTGAACCAAATGGTCTTTGAGTTGTCCTTTGGGGGAAAAAAATCACAAAACAAAACCCATCAGTATTACAGCTCTCTATGTCTCACCCACTGATTGTCTAGCTTGGGGGCTAGGCCCAGACCCAAGGGCAGGTTTGAAGGTCTGAGGCCCCTAAGGGGCCACGGGTACCTGGAAAGGGGTCCTCCCATGCAGGACAGACCCCACTCCCCTGTACCATATGATGACTGTTTTTTGCGTTGAGTCCAACACCTTTCCATCCCCATTGCTCAGGAGGGAAAACTGAGGCTGTGGGTGGAGCATGCTGGCCCCAGATCACACAGCCCAGGGCCCAAGGTCTCCTGGCCCCCAGCCTGCCTTCTCTTCAGTGGAGCCCAGAGCCTCTGTCCAGCTAATGAGGCTCATCACACATTTCTCGACTGCCTCTTTTCCTACAAGCGAGGCTTCTGGGGTGGGGGCCGGGTGGGCCCGCTTCTCAGAGATGGGACTCCACGAGATTTCCCTCTCCTCACTTTACAGCGAGGTAACTCAGGCCCCGAAGAGCAAGGACTCGCCCAAGGTCGCAAGCGCAAGCGCAAGAGCAAGCGCAGCAGGAGGGGAACCCAGGCTACGGTTCACCCAGCCTGGGCTTCTTGGGGGTGGGGGCAGCGCTCGCTGTGCTTGGCGCTGCCGGCGGCGCCGCCGGTGCCACGGGAGCCGCGGGGGCGGGGTCAGTGGAGGGCGGGGCGCCGGGCACCCTGGCTGCCAACGCCGCCGCCGGTGCCGCCGCCAACGCGCTCTGGTGATCTCGGCGCACTCCCTCCGCGGCCGCCGAGCCGAGCGGACGCCCTTCGGGGCCGCGCCGCAGTCCTCCGCGCTCCCTCCTATCATGCCTGGAGCCCGGGCCCGGGCCGCCCAAGCAGCCAGGACACCATGCCCGAAGGAAGCTGCGGCGACAGCGGGGAGGTTCCCGCGCTCATCACGGACGGCGAGCCGCTGCGCGAAGAGGTACCGGGGCTGAGTGGTGGGGAGCCGGAGCCTGGGTTGGAGAGGGGAAAGGGGGACAACGGAAGGGGCGAATCCTCGGAACCGAGCCGAGGAGCGAAATACCGTAGCCCCTGCGGCCAATGACGTCATTGGGGGGGTAGCCTGTGTCCTGCGAGCGGTCCTGGGGCCTAGGGGCACGCGTGGAGCAGCTGGGAAAGGATGTGGGGGCGACTCCCGCCCCCGGCGCCCCCTCCTCCAGCCTCGCCCTCCTGTGACGTCAGCGCCTGGCCCCTCGCGTCCCCATTCTGCAGCGCTGCCCCTCACCCCCCCAGGGCCTGGGGGTCAGGCCCCCAGCCCGGCCTGGAGGTTCACGAGGTTCCCGGGCAGCGCCTGCAATGCAGTAGCAGTATCAGGGACTTGGGGGTAGTGGAGGGAGGAGGGGAAAGAGGAAGGGAAGAGACCTCAAGTACCCCTATGCCTTCTTCTCGCGGTGAGGCCCCACGGCCCATCCTCCTGGCTGGGACCCCCAAAGATGGCCCCTCCTCAGCCCTAGCTAGGAAGAGGATCTGCACGGGTGTGGAGCCCAGTGTGGGGTGTTGAAGGTGATAGGTGGCGAGTGGGTCTATATGTGTGTTAGGGTGAATGTAGTGTGCTTGTGGGTGTATGAGTGCTGGTGCGTGCTCCCCACACCTTAGGTGGAAAATATGGACCCTAAAGTCAGGTAAGGGTCTGAATGGTCCCTTGGCTTGGGTGAAGTGGTACTTTGTGAGTGGGTCTCTCCTGTATAGTCTGTAGAGTGTGGGTGTCAGATTGCAATAGGGATGGGGGTGGAGGATGTGCACTGTGATCAGGTGAGGGTCTCGTGTGTCCCTGGGTGTCAGTGAATGTGTAATGCGTATTTGTGTGTTCTGTGGTGGGTGGGTAGATGGATGGGTGTGTGCGTGCCCACCCATACACCATATTATGGCATGGGAATAGAGCGTTGTGCCCTGAGCACAGGTGAGGATCTGGTGTGTCTTGGATAAACAGGCAGCAATCACATCTGTGGTGGGTGGGGGGCTGTGTTTGAGTGGGTGTATGCATCTGACTGGCCCTGCACAGCAGGGTGGTGGTGTGCACCTGTGGTGGTTGATTTGGGGCTACTCCGGGCTGGGATGGGGGTGGTTCCTTTCCTCTTGGGTTTCTCAAGGCCTGGTGGGGCTGGGGTGAGAGATGTGGCCCATGTACGCTACTTTTGCTGTTTACACCAGACCACCTCTCCCTTATCCTTTTTTACCCCTCCTCTCCCCACTCCCTCCACACTTCTCTCTCCATAGGGACCTGGAGTGAGGTGGAGGCTAGGCTGGCAGCCCTGCCAGGCAGGGTGGGCCAAATCCTCTGGGCCAGGCAGTGGCCCCTGCTACCCAGCAGCTGTGTCCCGCCCCCTCCCTCAGCACAGATGGGGAGTGGAGGCCGGCACTCCATCTGCTCCCCCCAGACTCACACCTCCCCCGTTCCCAGCTCTTCCTCTTTCTCACTTCCTTAAAAACCTTCTCCCAAGTCTCCTGCTGTCCCTAGTGGAACCAAGGGACAAGAGGGAGTCTCAGAGTCACAGTAATAATGTTTATTCTCATGGCCAGCCCCCGTGCTGATATCTTCACACATATGATCTCAATGAATCCTCTCAACAACCCCAATTTACAGGTGAGGAAAATGAGGTCCAGAGAGGATAAGGGACCTGCCCAAGTCATACAGTAAGCGGTGGAGCCAGCACTGGGTCCTGAGCAGGCAGCCCCCAAAGCCCATGTTCTTATTTTTTTTATTTTTATTTTTTTAGAGGGCAGTGTCACTGGCCTTCATATGTGGGATCCGAACCAGGGCAGCTGGCATCCCAAGCAAGCTCTTAACCACCTCACCACTCGGCCGGCCCAAAGCCCATGTTCTTTACCCCTAGGATCCTTGCCACCCTGGTCTCCCACACCACCAGGTCCAGGAATTGGGGCCCAGAGAGTGCATGGGTATAACCAAGACCACACAGCAAGTTAGGGGCAGAGCTAGAGCCAGAATTCAGTTTTCTCAATCATCGGTCACGGGGTCCTTCCTTCTCTTGGTAGAGATGGGTCTGTTTTGTCCTAGATGCCCTTAACTGAGAGATGATGGCACAGTAGAGGACAGGCTCGAGGCAGATAGGCCCACGTTGGAATCCTGCAGCTCTACTGTGAGTTAGCTAGAAGGGAGAGGCCTGGAGCGAGTTATTCAATCCCTCAGAGCCTCAGTTTCCTCCTCTGCAGAGTGGGGAGCGTAGCACGACCTTCACTGAGCTTAAGCAGAGTGGCAGACACAGCTGACAGCTCGTCCTGACCTCGCCTCCCTCTCTGCCTGCCCTGCAGCAGCGGCCCTTGAAACAGTCCCTGGGAAGCTCCCTGTGCCGCGAGTCGCACTGGAAGTGCCTGCTCCTCACACTGCTCATCCACGCCTGCGGTGCCGTGGTGGCCTGGTGTCGCCTGGCCACCGTGCCACGGCTCGTCCTGGGGCCTGAGGCAGCTCTGGCTCGTGGGGCTGGGGGCCCACCGCCCACCTACCCAGCCAGCCCCTGCTCCGATGGCTACCTATACATCCCACTGGCCTTTGTCTCCCTCCTCTACCTCCTCTACCTGGCTGAGTGCTGGCACTGTCACGTGCGGTCATGCCAGGCGCCACGCACTGATGCCAACACCGTGCTTGCTCTGATCCACCGGCTGCAGCAGGCGCCTCCATGTGTCTGGTGGAAGGCCACCAGCTACCACTATGTGCGGCGCACCCGCCAGATCACCCGCTACCGGAACGGCGACGCCTACACCACCACACAGGTCTACCATGAGCGGGCTGACAGTCGCACGGCTCGGGGTGAGTTTGACTACTCAGCCCACGGTGTCCGCGATGTCTCCAAGGAGCTCATGGGTCTGGCTGACCACGCGGCCACGCGGCTGCGCTTCACCAAGTGCTTCAGCTTCGGCAGCGCCGAGGCCGAAGCCTCATACCTCACCCAGAGGGCCCGCTTCTTCAGCGCCAACGAGGGCCTGGACGACTATCTGGAGGCCCGCGAGGGCATGCACCTGAAGGATGTGGACTTCCGCGAGTCGCTCATGGTCTTCGCTGACCCCCGCAGCCCGCCCTGGTACGCCCGTGCCTGGGTCTTCTGGCTGGTGTCAGCCGCCACGCTGTCCTGGCCCCTGCGCGTGGTGGCAGCCTACGGCACAGCCCACGTGCACTACCAGGTGGAGAAGCTTTTTGGTGCGAGCTCGCCCCCACCCGGGGCCATGCCCAGTGGGCCTCCACTCTCCCGTGTGGCCACGGTAGACTTCACTGAGCTTGAGTGGCACATCTGCTCCAACCGGCAGCTGGTGCCCAGCTACTCAGAGGCTGTGGTCATGGGCGCCAGCTCGGGCGCCTACCTCCGTGGCTGCCAGCGCTGTCGCCGCTCTGTCAGCAGCAACTCGCTGCCCCCTGCCAGGCCCAGTGGACCCCGCCTGCCTTTCAGTCGCAGCCGCCTCTCGCTGGGAGCTGGGGGCCGGGCCACACCGGGGGTCTTCCGAAGCCTGAGTGGGGGGCCACTGGGGCGCCGTGGAGAGGACACGGAACCCCTGGAAAGCCCTCCATGCTATGAGGAGGCCCTTTATTTCCCGGTGCTCATTGTCCATGGGGATGGCGGCTGCCAGGGGGACGGGCAGGGTGCACTCTGAGACCCACGTGGCCCGCAGAGTGGCTCCCTCCCAACCATTCCACCAAGGACCTCAATGCCTGAGAAATTGTTGGCCAAAACAAGAAGGAACACTGACTAGCACCCAAGAGGAGGGTATAGGGGTGGAATCCTTAAACAGACTAAAATGCAGTGACTCGGGGTCATTTTGGGGGTGAGTGGACAGACACCACTGAAGTTGAGTCTACAAACCATCCAGGCATGGCTCCCACCCACCACCACCATGTTCCACTTTCTGTGATGGTAGATGATCTGGCTTGAGGGCCTCTCAGGCTGGGCAGGGAAGGAAGTTTCCAGAAAGCCTGAGATGGGAGGAGTCCTGGGGACAGCTGTTGCCTGCAGCAGAGGGCCTCCTGTGGGTCTTCCCTGCATGGCTAAGGCCACATTGGGGGTCCTCGAGCAACCCGGAAGCACAAATTGGTGGATTGGGGCCATGCACAGCTGAGCTGGCGTCCATGAAGCTGAAGAGCCAGCGATGGCAGCACCACGGCCTTGGCCCCACTACCCACCCAAAGTCCCCATCCTCCTTCCCGACAGGTCCCCCTGCCTGCCTTCTAGCCTCTGCTTGGGTCCAGTCCCTGATCAGACCCTGCAGTGTGGCCCCTCTACTGGGAGCTTGGTTCTTGGAGCACAGCCTTGCCCCACCCCACCCTTCATTCTTTCCCTGGTGTACCTTCCCCCTCCCTCACATCCAGCTCCCCCTATAATCTGGGGCTCCTTCTCAGAGCCCCATCTCCATCCCCTATCCTCTGGTCTCCACTATGCCCCCCAAAGTCCACATCTGCCTCTGTCAGCCACGCACATACCCTCTGGGCTTCGTTCTCATCTCTCCCTCAGACTTCTCTGCTCTTCACCTTCCTGGTGACTCACAGGGCCCAGAGCCACAGGGCATCCGAGAGGCCTCAGCCTGACACAGCCTCTTGGACGATGCCGTTGCTCTGCCATGGAAGCCCCTTCTTCCCAATCAGTAGGGTCTGACTCAGGGGACACCATCCCTCCCCTAGGGAGGAGAGAGTAGTCCTTTCCCTTCCAACTAGGGCTTCCACCCCCTCTCAGGGGCTGGCGGGGGAGGGAGGAGGCAGAGAAGATGCAGATAAAATAAAAGGTATAAAATGGAATGTCTTCTGATGTGAATTCCTGAGTGGTGGGTCCAAGATCACTATTACAAGTGCAATGGGCCAGCCTGAGTTCTGGAAGGGGATACAGGGTTGGGCTCCAGCACTCCCAAGAAAAGGGTAATCTGCGAGGGAACCTCCCTGCCCAGGCAGGGCCTCTGAGACTCAGGTTTGAGTTGCTCTGAGCAGCTGACTCCAACCAACTGGTATTTGGGTCACCTGTAAGGCGCTATCCAAATGTTCCCTCTTCCAGCCCAGTTGGGGTTTCCATTCTGCGGCCGGGCGTGCTGAGAACTAAGGGTGACAGGCCCCCAAAGTGGGGAGAGAGCTATGGCCTGTGACATGAGTCCAGTGCCCCCAGTGGCAATAGGTGGTAGCGATCCAGGGGCGTGGGCACTGAGCAGGTTTAAGGACACAAAGTGGGAAACAAACAGCCAGCTCTAAATCAGGGCTTGGGATCCAGAGACAGAACAAGGGCAAAGGAAGGCAGGGCCTCGCTCACTGATGGAGCTAGAGAGCTCCCTGGGTGTGGCCTCTTCACATGTACAGCTGTGCAGGGTGTTCACAGCGCAACAGCACCAGGCTGAGGGGCAAGTGTGGGCGGTATCCAGCTTGAGGGCCACTCCTCAAGCTCTGGCATGGATATAGGGCAATCTTTTCTCACTTGTGCAAAAGCACCATCAGGGCTAGTGGTGGCCTTAGAAGGGTGCTGAGAATGGAAGCGGGGGATTCCCCTGGGCAGAGACAGGGCAGAGGGTGTTCTAGGCAGTGGGAGCCGCCTGCACAAAGGCGTGGGTGCAAGGCATGAAGCAAAGCACAAAAAGGAGGTAGAAGCAAAGAGCCGTGGAATAGTTGGCTGAGGTCTTCAATACCAAGCCCCAGAATTGGTCTTTAAACTGGGAAAACTGGTGATTGAGCAGGTAAGTGATAAGGTCAGGGCTGCATGTTAGGATTTTAGGCAAAAGCCCAGCTGCCTGCTGGCCACGTGGGGAGGGTGGTCAGAGACCAGAGCTTTCCCTGTGCATCAGCCCACTGCCTCACTTCTTTGGGAGTGAAGTCAATTCTTTGTTCTGAAGCAACTTACATGGACAACCCTGTGGTGCCCAGGCATTCAAAGGGGCTGCATGGGCAGGGGGGGCCAATGTGCTGGCTTCAGCTTCTTCCCATGGGGAATTTTCCCTCTTCCATCATCCTGCTCTAACAATCACAGCCGCCAACTGCCTGCTAGCCACTATCCATTCTCCTCTCTTCCTCAATAACAGAACCTCAGTTTTACTTCAGATGGTAATGAGCCCAGCTAAAGGGCAGCATTTCCAGCCTCCCTTGCTCATATAGTGTGGCTGTGACTTAATTTTAGGATATGATATAAGCATAAGGTGTTGCAAAGGATTTCTAAGAATGCTCCTTAACTTGAAATAAAACCAACAAAGGCTAATTCTGTCCTCTTGCTTCATCTTGCATTCAGCCTGGAATGCAGATGTGATAGTTGGAATTCTGGCAGTTCTTTTGGATTAGGAGGCGACCTTGAGAATTGTAGCCAAGTGCTGATAGCAGAGCATAACAATATACCCCAAAACTTAGTTGGCTTAAAACATCAATAATCATTATTGTATCTCCTGGTTTCTGTGGGTCAAAAATTCATACAGAGCGAATGGGGATGGCTTATCTCTGCTCCAGGACATCTAGGGCCTCTGCTGGAAGACTCAAAAGTCGGGGATGAAATCATCCAAAGACTCATTCACTCACATATGTGACAGTTGATGCTGGCTGATGGCTGAGGGCCTAACTAGGACTACTGGCTGAAACACCCAAAGAGTGCCTCTCCACATGGCTTAGACTCCATCATAAAATGGTGGCTAAGTTTCAAGGCCAAGTGTACCAACAGGGTGGAGTCTGTATAGCCTTGTATGACCTAGCCTTGAAAGTCACATTCATCACTTCTGTCCCTTTCTATTGGTCAAGGTTATTATGAAGTTCCACCCAGTTTCAAAGAGAAGAAGCATAAGACCCCACTTCTTGATGGAAACTTGTCAACATCATTTTGTAAGATTAGCCTGTGGGATAGGTGCCATCTTCAAAAATGCAATCTGCCACGGAACCAAATGCTGTTCCTAACTGATTGACATCTGCAGAGTGGTTTGCAAAATGAATGCCAACCTTTTATAACACTGCTTTGAGGAAGAAAGGTGGTGATGTGTCAGATGTGGGCCTACTGGGGGCAGAATGACCTGCTCAGGTCATGTATTGGAGCTCTCGGGCCTGTAAGTTAAATAGGGCCACAAATCCTTTGCAGCTCCTCCCTTCAGGAGGTAGAATCTGTTTTCCCACTTTTTAAAGTCTAGGCTGGCTTTGAGACTTGCTTTGACCAACAGAGTATGATGAGAGTGAGGCTGTGCAACTTCTAAGGCTGGGCCTTAAGAGGCCTTGCAACTTCCCCCAGTGCTCTCTTGGAGCCCTGAGCCCACCATGCTGAAGATGCCCAGCGTAGGCTCCTGACAGATGAGAGGTCATGTACAGGAGAACTAAGGCTGTCAGGCAACGCTCAAAGATTCTGAGAATGGCTGGAGACAAACGTTCAGCAGTGGCCTGACCATGCTGCTCCGGAGTCCCGGCTCCAGCCTCCCAAACTCCCTCGGCTTCTGCTTGTCTCCACGTCTGACTTTCAGCCCCCATTCACCTCACAACTCCCAACAGCCTACTGAAGATTCCTTTTATTTTGCATGCCATCAGAGGACCCTGACTGGCTGGGGGCCAAGGTACCCCTAGGAGGAGGGCATTTAAGACATCTTTCCCTTTTTGGGTTTAAACTGATTAAATTTCCCCAGATGGCTGGAGATGAACCTGAATTGCGATCAGATGTCAGGAAAGAACCTCAAGGGCCCCCAGGAGAGGCATGGCCCTGGGGGGTGGCGGCTAGACACAAACTCAGCACCAGGGTCTAAATGGTTCCCAGATGAAGGCAAAAGCTGGAAACCCCTCGTGACGCAGCCCCTCACTCCAGTGGCTGTGACAGCTATAGCAGCGTGCTGTCCCCCTTCAGCCACATGGCTACCTGAGCAGGAATGATGGTTATATGATAATCAGCAGCCATGGCAGCATTCCCAGCTGTTTGGACTGCAACATAAAGTGGCTAGCAACTTTCAAATGGCAGCTTCTCTCACTAATAAACAAGAGAACAATAAAAAGTAGATTTTATCTTCTGTCCTACTGGGCGCTCCACTGCAGGACCTGTTCTCTGTGGCAAGTGGGCTCTCATACCAACCTAGAACTGGTTGCCTGGTCCCTGAGTGTGGTTGGCAGAATGATGACCACATCCTAATACCTACAACCTATGAATATGTTACCCTACATGGAAAAAGGGACTTTGCAGATGTGATTAATGTTAAGGACTTTGAAGTGGGGAGATTATTATCCTGAAATTTCCCGGTGGAGCACTCATCTTAACCAGGCCTTTGGGGTTCATTGATCAACCTATTTTTGATGACCACCAAGAGTGGAGAGTCCCTGCAACCTGGAGAAACAGGCTGTGAGTTAGGCAACTAACCAGTGGGATAGACTGATTTTACCATTCCTTTCTCCCAAAGCCTTGGGATTCTTTCCTCTGTATTATTCCAAGGGCTGTCTGTCTCTTCCCTGTGTGCTAGGTCCAGGCTGAAGCGAACCCTCTGGAAAAAGCTTCTGCCAGGTATCTGAGTTAGAGCAACGAAGCCTTGCTTCCCGTAAGCACCCCCAAGACAATCGTGTGTCAGATATAAATACTTTCTGCTGCCTGGTAGTGCACCCCCCAAATCTAGGTTTGCATGTTTTTCACAGGCTCCCATCATTCATTCGGGATGTGACATCATCTTCCATTTATTTATTTATTTATTTAATTTATTTATTATTTTTATTTATTTATTTATTTATTTATTTTGAGGGCAGTGTCACTGGCCCTCATATGTGGGACCGAACCGGGGCCGCTGGCTTCCCAAGCCAGCGCTTAACCATGACATCATCTTCCTAATCTGATATTGCACCACATCCACAGGTTCATTTTGATTCCAGTTTCCACCGTATCGTCAGGTACCATGGGACAAACCTGGCAATGGAGCAGACGGGGAGGGAAAGAGTTAGAGGCATCACCAATCCTGCACCTTCTTCCCAGTCCTCCTAGGGTCTTCTGTAAGGATCCTGGTGTCTAAGGAGACCTTTCCTTTGATGTAGGGCCCCATGCACTGCAGCAAACTTACATGGATGCCATGAAATATCATAAACCCTTGAGAGAAACAGAGCTACTGGACATCTGTCAGACAAATGGCAAACTTCTAGCTCAAGGCCCTTCACAATTTCAACATTGGATTGCATACATTCCTTTCCGTGACATAGTATCTTTGCAAAGCTGGGTTTTTGGCAGCTGCCATGATAAAAAACAAGTACCACAGGGAAAGTTAAAGTGGAACAAGAAATGAAGATGGCCATGTCCAATCTGATTCCAAGTTTTGAGAAGTCATACAGAGACCAACGCCCACCCACTTTGTGTCTTTCAATGTATGCATACTATTTTTTGAAATGACTATTAAGGATTAAAATATAAGTACTTCTTATGTTGTTTGGACCTAACTATTTATTAAATGAAACTGTTAGCTTTTTTCTGTTCTTTTCTTTTTTAGCCAAAGTGGGGCCATGAAAAAAATCACGGAGACATTAGGATGTGGTGACCTGATGATGTTTGGGGACATCTGCCGTAGGGACCTGGTGGGTTTGGGACATCAGTTTCCACATCAGCTCTCCCATGACTAGTTTCTGGAATCTGTCTTCAGGGCTCCCCCTAAGCAGACAGCACTGCTTGTAGCAGGTCCATGCAGCCACAATGAAGGTCCTCGTTGGCTTCCAGAGGAAACCTTGCCTTTCATCACAGAGTCCTTTCTTCTCCCCAACAGGTTACTGTGGCTATAATGGGTACATAGTACGCCCATTTTTCAGATGAGGAGGCCAACACAGTGTGATTAGGGAACCTGCCTAAGGATTCCCAGCCTTCAAGCAATGGAACTGAAATCAAAACAAGGCTGTCTGGGGCAGGGTGCCAGCTCTTAGCCTCTGCTAGTTGGCCTCCTGGTGAGAAATCCCTGAACTCAACAGAATCACAGGAAAGCATGGCCACTGCCAATGCCTTAAGGCTGCACCTGGCCTGGGCCCCTTGTCTGCATCCAATGAGGTCACACTTACAAGCCTCACTTACCAGCATCATCCACCAAAACCACAACTGACTCTTCCTGGGTGGGGAGGGCTTTATACCACCACCCCACCCAGTAATAGGATGATCAGCCTGGGAGTCCACATTTTGCAGACTCACCCCTAAAAGAGAGTTCTCTGGGAGGTGGTGACAAGAGAAAAATCATGAGCTGTCCTAAATTAAATTACAGCAAACTGGGGAATGGGAGAGAGGGACAAGGGAGTTAATCAGTTAACAGAGCTACAGGCCAAAGCTAGCAAAAGTCTGCTTGTATTCCTGAATGTATGTTGAATCTTTGAATCAACTTCCATGTGACTATTTCAGCTCTCATCTGGAGAGAATAGCTGACCACCAGACACCACCACTTATGCATAAACGTTCCAGACTGTTGTGCACAACCAATCCAAAAGCATCAAATACTTCTTCCTTAAAGGCTCCACATCTATCCCAGAAGTGTCCCCTCTTCACCCTCTCCCTCCCCCTTATCTACCGCCAATGTAAATACTTCCAAAACAGTTTAGATTTTTCTTCTCCAAAGTCATTGTATAAAAGAGCCCTGTCAACCCCAGGACTGTGGACGTGTTGTCTCCCCGACCTAGCACAGCTGACGCTGGTTCAGACAGAACATCCCAGGACCTTGTCCTTTCTTGGCTCGCATGTGGCCCAATAAACCCTTTCTTTCAGAAAAGCTGTCAGCTTGAAATGTTTTTGTTTAACAATGGGCATTTTCTGATCAGAGACATGGCTATCATTCGGAGCTGGGCCTCCTCTAGTGGTGAAGATCACAGAATCTACCTGGGTTCAAACCTCCATTTACTAACTTGGTCGAATAGGGCAAGTGGCTTAACACAAGGCAGTCAGGCAAGTGACTTCAGCTTTTGCATCTGTAAATTGTGATTGGAGTAGCACTTACTTCATGGGAGTTGTTATGGATCTTAAATGGGTTAAGACATTTAAAGCCCTTAGAATACGACTAGGCATATGATAAGTGCTGCAAGCATTCACTATTATTTTCATTATTATTTGGCACCAAACCCCACTCCCATTCATCACAGCCAAGCCACCAGAGTTGGAATCTCAGCTGGAAAGCATCCCACTCCCCAGGCTTGAGTTTGTCAGGAGGTGGTTCCAGGAGGGAGTGAATGGTGCCCAGCTGGGTGGGTGCTAGTACCTAACTGAGCTCAATAGGTGTTAGTTCTGCCCTCTCAATCTTAAGCCATGCCGTCTGTCCCAGTAATGTTTGAAAAATATTTTATTGGGGCCGGCTGAGTGGCGCATTGGTTAGGCGCTGGTTTTGGGATGCCAGCGGCCCCGGTTCGGATCCCACATGAGGGCCAGTGACACTGCCCTCTACAGCTAACAACAGCTCCACCTGGAGCTGGGCTGTGAGAGCCCCGGTGATGGTGTGGGCTGCAGCCCCTGCTGCAGTGGGCTGCCATAGGCTACAGTGAGTGGCCCGCAGCCAGCGTGAGCGGCTGGCAGCCAAGCGTGAGCTGCCAATAGCCACGGTGAGCGACATCCAGAGGCCAGCGACCGATCTGCCTCATCCGGGAAGAGCGCAATGACGATACCAACAGTGAAGCAACATCATCCGCAACTAAACTGAAGAACAAAAAGACAGCAACTTGTCTGTTCCCCTTCCCCGATTCCCCGACGCTGTTCCCCTCCGCCAAGTCCCCAATAAAATCTTTAAAAAAAAAAAAAAGAAAAAAAAAAAACCTTAAAAAAAAATATTTTATTGAACCCCCTAGAGCTAAACTCCAGTGCCCTGGCCTTCTGGAGCCCCAGTCTAGTGTGCGAATGAGCAGGTGAATATTTTCAAGTGTAGTGATTAGATCTGCCCTGAGATACAGAGATCTGCCCTGAGATCAAACCCAATCAGAAAACGGTGACTCTCAGCTTCCACATGAGGGCCTCTGAGCCCGAACTCACTCCCTCCGACCAAACACACACCCCTTAGGCCGCCCGAGTGGTGCGGTGGTTAAGCGCTGGCTTGGGAAGCCAGCGTCCCCGGTTCGGGTCCCACATATGAGGGTCAGTGACACTGCCCTCAAAAACAAAAAACAAAACAAACACACACCCCTAGGGACGGTGTCCACACTTTAAAGTGTTGTTTGGGAGACGGGGGACCCAGGCCTAACAATTCTGGGCCTTCGGTGAGAGCCTACGTTTTCCCCCCTGGGAAGGGGGATTCGTGGGGCAGTTCGCACCAGCATTTGCAAATACTGGCAGGAGCCATCTCAGCTCAGAGTAGCCTGAGGGCCTGTGCGAAGCCCCTTGGGTCTTCCAAACACAACAGAGGGCACCTGCAAGCAGAGCTGCTGTTTTTGCCGGGGGCGGGGGGTGGTGGTGGAGGGGAGTTGGCAGGTATTTGCGTAACACACACATTTAATAAATTAAGCAACTCTTTATTGAGCCCTAGCGTGCTTTGGGAGAGGGACCAGACTCAGGACTCCCGCTGACTGCAAGCTGCGGTACGGAAGACAGGTGGCGCCAAAGGCCTGTTCATCGACGCCGTCCGCTGGGCTCTCGACACGGGCTCGAAGTTCCCTCCAGAGAATCTGCAATCCAGGTGGACAGAAACCGTGGGTGGGGAAGGAGAGAGGTCGCCTGGGGTGGGGTCAGGAGCATCCTGGTCAAAGGCGAGGAGTTCGCACCTACTAGTCTGGGCGTATCCAGAAAGCGTTAAGAGACTTCGGGAGTCCCACGCCCGGAGAGAGCGGAGTTTTGAGTACCGAAAAGGTAGGGCCCAGAGGTAGGCGGGGCTATATATAAGCAGGAGGCGGAGCCTGGGAGAAGAGCTTGGGTTACATTCTCGGCGTGGGCGGGACTTAATGGACCTTCAGGAGGCTTTTGTGGGCATTCTTAGTGGGAGGGCCCGGGGAATTCTGTGTAGGTGGGCTATTACCTCAGTGTGAAGGGAAAGTGTATTAGCTGTACGTGGGCGGAGCTCTTCCCCTTGTGAGGTGGCCTGGGGACGCCAGTGAAGGGGCCGGGCTTGTGGCTGGAGGCGGGTCATGGAGAGGCTCGAGAGGGGAACGCGTAAACTCCTGGAGAGTGGAGTTTGCATGTCCTGTGGACAGAGTTAATATCTCTGCTGGGTTTCCGGCGTTTGGGGACCAAGCCCCTGGCTATGGGAAGGGGCGGAGTTTTAGTTCTGTTAGGCGGGGCTGCGAGAGGAGAATGTGTAAACTCTGGGCGGAGTTTATACTTCTTGGAAGAGGGAACTAAGCACTCCACTAGTCCGCGAGAGCTGCGCTGAGGAGGCGGGGCTTATGTCCCTGGTGGGCGGGGCCATCGGTACTGCCTTGGCCTGGGCGGAGCTGATAGAACAGAGGGGCGGGGCAATCCTGCGAGAATCTCTGAGCTGGCAGGGGGCGAGACTTAATTAAGGCTTTGGAGGGCAGGGCCTCTGGAGAGTTCCCGAGGGGAAGCTTGACAGCAGTGAGTGGGCGTGGCTCGTAGTTCCAAGGGACCTGGCAGTGCGAGCTTCTTGATGCAGGCAGGGGTCGCGCGTGGATGAGGCGGGGCCTGAGAGTCAGTGGGCGGAGTCTGAGATACAGCTCTAAGCCTGGGCGGAGCCCTGGCTCAGCGCAGGCGGGGGCTCTACCCTGGGAGGCTGTCTGCGTAGGCCCGCACGCAGCTCCGCATCTGGTGCTCATTACGGGATGACAAAGAGCCGGCTCTGGGCCCCCTTCCCCACTCCCATCTCCTCCCTCTGACTGCTGTGCATTTAACTCCTTCCTTCCCTTGGGGCTTTCTGGATCCCCGGCCTAGGGTCACAGGAGGGAGCTCCAGTTCTTCCAGTCCTGGCAAGCTTTGTCACACACCCCCCAGGCTGCGCCGGCACCTCCTTCTTAGATCCAGGCCTCTGGACCACCTTGCGACCCCCTCTTCCATCCAGCGAACCACTCCGGCAGCATCTCCGAGGTTAAAAGCTATGGCAGGATCTAGCGGGGCGTCTGGTTTGAGTTAGAGGAACGTGAGAGCGGGGGCCGGGGAGGGGGCGGTGCATAGCGTTTCCTCCGCCCTCCCACCCCCCTAGGTTCATCCCCAGATCGTCCCCTAGTCTCCTAGTCCCTTGGTGCCCAGCCCAGCCTTCCACCCCAGGCCCAGTTCCTGGGGTCAGAAGAAGGCATAGGGCACTAGGTAGGGAAAGGGGCTCTGAGCCAACCCTCCTTGTCTGCCCGGGTGGTCGTGGTGACTCTGCTCAGTCTTAATTAGAGGCCCCTTAGAGGCTGCAACTGAAAAATTACAGAGGTGGTGGGCACTGGCGCCTCCCCGCCCCCAGGTCCTGCCTCTCCGCATCCCCAAGTCAGTGAGCCCAGGATGCTGGAGGTTGCTGGGTTCTCCCAGGCTGCGATCTTTGACCGTTCCCTTCTCCTGTTCATGGGACGCTTTAGCCTTGAGCAACCTGAACCCTCACTCAAGCTGGGGTCTCCTGGGTTCTTTTTGAGAAGGGCAAAATGTGGCCTAAGATGGGAAGGAAAGCCTTGCTGAGGAGGCTGCCCAGGGAGCTGGATGAGGGCTGGCTCTCCTGGGTTAGTGATCTCTCCAGCCAGGCCTGCTAAGCTCTGACTCCCACCTCCTCTCCAGAGCAGGGAGGAGTGCCTCAGGAGCTCCTGCAATCCAGAGGGGTGGCAGCATCCTTGAATGACCCTGAGCCCCAGCAGCCAACTTCTGGGCAGCCTGCAGGGACGGGAGAGGACGTACCAGAAGAAAGTTAGGAGAAGCTCACCCACCAGAATCAGTAGGCCCAGAGCTACCTTTGACCCCTAAACCCAGTATGGCTCCAGTTCAGCGAAAGCCCTCATTCCAGAACCCTTCCCCAGATTCAGCCCCACCTTTTTGGAGTTTTGGTATGAAGAACAATTATGGAAGTCTCTCCATGCCAAATATCCCACTCCTGGATTTCCTGTGTGACTTTGGGCAAGGCTCTGCCCTCTCTGGGCTCCTATTTCCCTGAGAATCTCTAAAGCATACCTTAAGGGGTCTTACCTTATTTCCTTGGGGACCCAGACAAGATGAAGGAAGGTGCTCTCCTTTTTCCTGAGTCCTCCCAGACCCTCCCCTCAGGCACCAATGGGGATCAGGAGCTTTGGGTGAGGTTAGCACCCTGTTTATTGGAGGAGACCCCAGCACCCACCCCCCTGAGGTCCTGGGGGCCTCAGCGTCTCCTCTGCCTTGAGTGCCAGGCCAGGGAGCAGAGTTTCCACAAGTCAAGTCTAGTGGTTGACTGAGAGAAGAGCTTCGCTGGACCCGGGGGAGCAGGAAGCTCTCTGTCCATCTGGGCAGCCCCCGTGGGTCACTGGTGCAGCCTGGGCCATGTGTCCAATGCACGCCTCTGCCCCCCCACCCCACAGAGGGGGGCTGTGCCCCATCACACGCTGGTTCTGCAGGTCTGAACCCCTGTGAGGCTGCCCCGGTGGGGTGCAGGTTCCGTTGGGTCCTTGCTCCCAGCATGGGTGACCCAGCGATAGCAGTCTGTAATGCGCTTGTTGGGTGCATGCGGGCCACAGCGGGTGCAGTACACAATGCCCAGTGCAAGCAGGACCACCAAGAAGACGCATGTTGGCACTAGCAGTGCCACCAGCAGCCACCGGTCATCCCTCCGGCTTCTGCCTGCAGGGCTGGCCTCCCCCAGGGCTGTTGGGCCTGCTGAAGGCAGCCATGGGGCCAGTTTGGGATCAGAGGCATTTTCCCTTGGGACCTGTGGGGCTTTGGAATAGGTATGTGTAGGGCTGGTGGGACTGGTCTGGTTAGTGGGGCTCTGAGGGGGCAGGGGAGTGTGTAGGACTGGAGACTGGGTGGCAGCAGGCACAGGGACTTGATGGGCAGGGCGCACAGGGGACCTGGAGGTAGTGGTCAGAGAGGGCTGGATAGTCGAAGTAATGGGAAGGTGGGTGTCCTGGGCTTTGAGAACTGGGACATCTGGGGTCACAAGGGGGTGATGGGCACTGGAAGTGGTGACCAGAGGGGTATGGTTAGCTGAGATTGGAGGCAAATTATTGGTGGTCTGGGTATCAGCGACCTGGGTGTCTGGAAATGTGGGGGACTGGTGAACAGGGGACAGTTCAGGGTATTTGGCTGAGATAATCGGGGACTGGTGGGCAGGGGACTGTGCTGAGCGAGTGGCAGAGATCATAGGGGGTTGGTGGACAGAGGGCAGATCTGGATAATTTGCTGAGATCATGGGGAACTGGTGGTCAGGGAGCAAAGCTGGGTGTATGGCAGGGGTCCTGGGTAGCTGAGGGGCAGGGGCCAGGGGTGGGCGTGTGGCAGAAATAATACGGGGCTGGTGGACAGAAGGCAGTGTGGGATGTGTGGCAGAAACCACCACGGGTCGGGTGACAGAGAGCACTGAGGAGTGGTAGGGGACCCTGGGAGCACTGAGTGGGGGTGGCCAGGTAGGGTCCAGGTATGGCATCTGAGGCTCTCTGTCCTCTGGGAATCTAGGTCTATAGGCCAGGCCAAAGTCAGGCGGCTGTGTAGCCTCCATCCATGGAATCCCAGGCATCTCTGTCCAGCC
This sequence comes from Aselliscus stoliczkanus, assembly GCA_033961575.1. Lineage (NCBI taxonomy): Eukaryota > Metazoa > Chordata > Mammalia > Chiroptera > Hipposideridae > Aselliscus > Aselliscus stoliczkanus. The sequence continues at coordinate 131,622,696 of CM066736.1, forward strand.
ACCATTGAAGTCCTCCCAGACCTCTTCATCCTCCCTGTCATCCAGCAATTCGTCCCCAAGGTCCTGGGAAGCCCGAACACCCATGGCCCCAGCAGGGCTGCAGCTGATGCCATCAGCCTCAAGCTCGTGGCCCTCACTGCAGTAGCATTCAAAGCCACCGACATAGTTGACACACATCTGCTGACACACACCGACGATCTGGCACTCATCTGTGTCCACGCAGCGGTGGGGCTCATCTTCGGATGGCCGGAAACCCAGGCGACAGTGGCAGCTATAACCCTGTGGCCCACCAGGCTCACACTGATGCTCACACGGGGCATGGGCACAGGGGTCCTCGCAGCTGCGCCCATCCATTGCCAGCCGGAAGCCTTCAGTGCAGTGACAGGACACACGACCATCCACCTCCTCCACACACTCGTGTTCACAGCCCCCGTTGTCCGGACCGCAGCCGGTACCTGGGCACAAGGGCCCAGCCCGTGACCAGCGCACACCACCCTCTGGCTGCTTCATGCACAGCAGAGAGGCTTCTCTGCCAGCCTGGCATGGCACAGCAGCCACAGAGCCGAAGGGCAGCCACTCAAACTCGCTGGAGACCAGGTGGAAGGGTGTGGTGTAGACAGCTGGGCCGGCCTGGCCCACCTCCTCGGGCAACGCTGGGCAGGAACCCTCAAAGCCAAACTGGCACAGGTAGCCATCTACAGCCAGTGTGCAGGAGCCCTCGAGCCAGCGATGCTCACCATTCGCCTCAAGGGCCGCACAACGCTGGGCCGGACAGGGCCCGCCAGTGGCGGGCTGGGCCCAGTTGGTGAAGGCCGTGTCCTGGTCTCCCGTGGTCCACGTGAAGCCGCGCAGTGGTCTCTGTGGCTGGCATTGCCGGGCCGGCCGCTGCAGCCCAATCCACAGCAGCTGGCTGGCCGGGCCGGCACCCACCAGGCTGTCCACACGCTGGGCCTCCTCTGGGGTCCGTGGTGTAGCCAGGTCACCCCCCAAATCGCGACAGGCCCGCCAAGCCTCCAGGAAGGTGCGGCGCCGCGGGAAGAGGGCGTAGCAGCTGCCCGGACTGCAGGCGGCGCGGGGCTCGGCGGCCCAGGGGGCCTGGCCCAGCGTGGGCACCATGGCCGCCCAGGCCAGCAGCAGGCGCAGCAGCATCGCGACGCCCCCCGACTGGCCCGGGCCCGGCCCGCGACCGCTCTTGACAGGGGGAGGGACTGGGGCCTCTGGTGGGCGGGCCGGGGGCGGGCCCGGCCGGACTCAGGCCTTGTAAGGAGTGGGATGGGGCGGCTGCCAGCTCCCTACTCCTGCTCCCCCGGGGCCGCCAGAGCAGGAAGCAATCGGGTGGGGGGTAGGGGTGGGGATACTGAGGATTGGGGGCGGGGGAGGGGAGGAGGCGCTCGAACGGGCTGGGAATCGAGGAGAGGGGAACTGCCTTCTTGAGGAGGCTGGACGACCCTCAGAAAACTCGAGCATAGTCTGGAGCTCTTGGTGGGGGGTGGGGTCACTTCCCACAGACCGACAGTGACCCAAATCTGGACACACCAATCTCATCACACTCATGAAGATTATCACAGCCCAACTGCTTGTCATACGTGTGGAAACATGCGCTGACTCACACCCTTCACATCACACGTGTAATGTGTAGTATGCTCCTCTCACCACACAAGAACCCTACACCATCTGCCCCTTCGTCCTAGATTTGCACATGCTCTGACATGCTAAGCTCTTCCCCTCACTGTAGACCCACGTGGGCTGCAACCCCCTTCCCACATGTTCACGTACTCTGACATGCTACCCCTTTTAGTGCACATACAAAGTAATGTGGCATTCTACATGCCCTAATACATGGAATCCGTCAAGTTCATGTGCAGGCCCTGACCGGGAGCCACCTTGATCTCTGAGCCTCGGACATCCTCAACCCCTCATTAATGTACTAAGCTTTTGCCTCAACCTCCTCCTCCACCAACCCCCCAAGCTTCCTGGCTACAGCTGGATGGGGGTGTATGAGGAAGGAGGAGGGGCAGGGGGCTCCCCTCCCTTCACCTCTGCATAGCCTGGGGCCCTGGGAACCTGGGCTTAAAGGGGGAGGAGTTGGCCCCCAAACAGGAAATGCTTCTCTGGGCTCCTGCTGCAGGAGGGCAGGGTGCAGGGGGAGGGAGCTAGGCAGGGGCTGGGCTGCACTCAGGGTAAGCAGGGCTGGCTGCTAGGGAACTGGTGAGAGGCCATGTATGGGCATAGGGAACACAATGACACACACGTGTGTGTGACACAGGAGTCACATGTGTGGAGCCCTCCCTGCCCTCAGGGCCTGCTGTATAGGGCCTGGCCAGGGTCCTTTTCCCGCTCCTCTTGGAGGCCTCTGGAGGCATGTGCACTGAGCCTATCATCCAGGATGGTCCCTGGGAGCCAGTTGTCAGATTAACCCATGCATGCCCACTGTATTCTTGAAAAAGTTTGAGCTAGGAGTGAGGATGTGGAAGAGAGGCCCTGCCCCTCAGTGCACTGCTCTGGTCCAACTTCCCACAAGGCCACTGATCTGCTGTGTGCCTGCAGGGAAGTCATTGACCCTCTCTGGCTCTCCATTTTTCTTATCTACAAAATGGGGGTAATGTGTCAGGGCCTTTCCCCTCAGCAGGGCTAGTATCACAACACTCAGTGTTCCTAAATGTGCTTGGTCAGCGGCAAAGCAGGAGGCAAGTGTTCCTTAGTCTTCTGAGCAAATCTGTGTGGGGGTGGGGCCCAGGGTTGCTTTGCTAATCACCTTACAGGTCCAGGGCTGACCCTGTAAACACAGCCAGTTCTCTTGAAAACCAGGGCTTTTGAAGTGCTTGCCCTATACCTGGAAGGTGGTTCTGTCAAGGTCTACATCTGTGAAGCACATAAAATGATCCCCTTTCTCATGAAAGGAAAGTCAATCTGGGCAGTTCAGCCTTGTCCTGGTTCAGGCCCAAATCCTTGAGATCATCTTTGACTCCTCTTTCTCCCACATCCCATGTCCAATCTCTCAGCAGATCCTGTCAGCTTCACCTTCAAAACAGACCCAGAGCCTGACTGCCTCTCACTACCTTCTTTGCCACCCATCTCTGGCCCCGGGCACTACCATCTTCCATCTAGACTCTTGCAAGAATTATTTTAGAACCTAAGTCAGGTCCCAGTTACTCCCCTGCTGAGAACCCTGGAGGCCCCCATCTCACTCAGAGGAAAGGCTGAAGTCCTCATCATGGCCTCCAGGCCCATGTGATCTGCCCCCAAACTTTTCCCCCGTCTCCTTCCCCTTCATCCCTCTTTTCCAGCCACTCTGGCCTCTTGGCTATTCCTGAAACTCACCAGGCTCATGTTTACCTCGACACCTTTGCCTTGGTTCTTGTCCCCACATGGAACACTCTGAAGATGTAACATACTCTCCACCCCTTCATTTTCTTCAGGTCTCAGCTCCAGTGTCAGAATCCCTGACTACCTCCCTCCCCACCCCATCCTTGGGGCTCCCTGGCCCCCTACCTAGTCCTGTTCCATTTTTCTCCTTTGTACTTACCACTGTCTGACATGGTATATATATTTATTTACTTGTTGGCCTGAATCCTCCAATAGCCAGGGTTTCTCAACCTTGGCATTATTGATTCAAGGCTGGGTAATTACTTCTTATAGGGACTGTGCTGTGCTTCGTAATATGTTTAGCATCTTCCCTTTCTACCTTGATGCCAATAGCATTGCTCCAGTTGGGACAAATAAAAATGTCTCCAGACATTGTTAACTGTCATGTCCCCTAGGGACCACCTTGCCCTCAGTGGAGAGTTCCTGCCTAGGAGACTGTGAGCTCCATAAGACAGGGCCATTGTCTTGTTCCCCATTGTATCCCCAAGTCTGGAAAGCTCTTGTCCCATAGACGCTGCTAGTAGGGGGCTGGCAAATGAACAAATGAATGAATGAATGAGACTCAGCTAAGTGAAGAACTTGGCTCAGAATGATGTGGGGGGAAGCTGGGATTCTGCGTGGAGCCAAAGCCCACTTGCTCGCCACAGTCACCTAGACTTCCCCAGAAGTCAGACCATCCTAGAACTGAGAGATCCCTGGAAATCACCAAGCCTTTTTTCAGGTTGGGAAATGGAGGCCCAGGGAGCAAGTCAGTTGCAGGGCTGGGACTAAGGCCTCTTGACTCTTATTTCAGTTCGCTTTTTGTTGCAACGCCCTGAGGAGTCATTTGAGCACGTTTTGAGAATTGGGCATGAGGATGTGAGGAAGGGACTGAGGTGGGAGAGTTCAAGATACATTTAGAGAATACAAAGGACTCCACTGGGCCTGGAGTGAGGGCCGTCTAGAGGGATAGTTAGGAGTAGAGAAGCTGGCTAAAAGGCTGGCCTCTGTTGTAGGGGCTATGGAGAAGAGGCATGATGGGAGATCCCTGTGGCTGGTGCGTGATGGGTGGAGGGGAGACCGGAGGCCAGGGACCAGTTAGGAGGTTGTTGCAATAGTCTGGGAGAAAGGAGTGAGCTGGCTGGAGAGCCAGGCAGCAGGGCGGGCCAGGCTGGGGGAAGCAGCCTCTGGAGTCTCCTTAGGGGCGGGCCAGAGCCTGGTCCAAGGGTGTGGTGGGCCCAGTCATGATTCAGGCAATGGCCAGTGCTGGGGCGTCTGAGGGGAGGCTGCAGGCCTTCTGGCTAGTGGGCGTGTCAGAGCAGAGGTCAGGACTGCAGCCTCAGTGGTGGTGAGGGGTTGGGGGGCAGGCAAGGGAAGCAAGAGGAAGAGGGTCAAAGGCCAAATTCCAGATGGTCTGGCTGGGCCTACTTTCAAGTGAAGAGAAGCCTGGGGGTTGGGCAGTGGTAAGGAAGAGTGTGGCATACCTAACCCCAACAAGGCTAAGGGCTTGGTAGATAGAAAATGAGACTTGGAGATGTATCAGGGTGCCCAGTTTGGGTGGGTGGTTGGTACTCACCTGCCCTTGTTCAGGATGGGAGAAATGGGGTTGAGACAGCCTAAGAGCTTCCTGCTGTAGTCGGAACAGAAGCTGCAGTAGGCACAGCATCAGGGACCTGAGGGGTGAGAGGGTGCAGAGAGGCAGCGGTCTTACACTTCCTGCCGGTCCTGTTCAGCCTGTGTTCCCCCATAACACAGAGAAGATGCTAACTGATACAATAAATGCTTGGAGGATGGGTAGGTGGATATATGGATGGATGCATGGATGGCTGAAAGGGTGGTTAAGTAGGAGAATGGGTAGATAGGTGGACAGATGGATGGGTGGACAGATGGAAGAGTGGTTAAGTAAAAGAATGAGTAATGGATGGATGGATAGATGGCTAAGTGGATGGGTGTGTGGATGAGAAGATGTTCTGACGCATGGTTGGGTCCAGGGGTTCAGGCAGAAGTGCTAATTCGTAACTAGCTGCCATTGTGATGGATGGCAGCTCAGAATGTAACTGTGGATCTGTAGGGGTGCAGCCCAGGAGGGCAGGACAGCTTGGGTTCCCATTACAGGGATCATGTGTGATGCTTATCACACAGCCTGTTTTCTCTGTTGGGCTGGGGTAGGGACAGCTCAGGATGCCAGGCGCAGCTCACAAAAAGGGTCAGTGGTCTGGGGTTCCCTGCTCTGATCATGGCCCTTGTGGGGAGAGCTCAACTCCAGAGGGGCATGAAAGCAGAAGTCTACTTCCCCAGGAGCCTTGTCTCCCAGCTACTGGGACAAGCCAGATGGTGGTTTTGGATGCAGTGTGTGGGCCCGTGGGGGTGGGGGCGAAGGCAGCGGCAAAAAGCCCAGCAGACCAGCCAGGATGGGGGCGTCCAGTGTGATTAGGGGGCGCCCCCCCACAGGCATCCTAGAGTCTTGGCGCCCCTGCTGCTGAGCCAGCAGATTGCTTTGTGTACAAATCACCTCCTTTTCTCCTTTTTCTTTTGTCCCCATCCCCCCACCTCCCTTCATTTCTAAATTCTTCCCAAACCACCCCAGTCTTTGGGCTGTCAGAAGCAAGGGTCTATGAGTGGGTGGGCAGAAGGCGCCTGGTCTTGGGTGGGAGCCACAGGAGAGGAGGTAGGAGAGGTCCCAGGGCAGGAGTGGGTGGGAAGGGAATCTGGGATGGAGCGGAGTGATTTTGGTCTCCCCTTCCCCACATGCTGGGGCCCCACCCTGTGTGCTTCTGGATGGGTGAGCCCTGTGGGAAGGGGGTGGTGCAGGGACTGGACAGGGTGGGAGAGACAGGCTTGGGAAAGGTGTGGCCCAGGAAGAAGGGGTGTTGTCCACACTTTACTCCCCTGGGAGTAAAGGATTCTGACGGGGGTGGTGGGGTTGGGGAATGTCTTTGTCATGGAGGGAGACTGCGGCGAGTTTGTGGGTGAACCCTGGTGTCCATGCATGATCACGTGTGTGCGTGTTCGCACAGGCCCGGCATTGCTATGCTGTGCAGAGCTGGGTGATGTGTTATGTAGCCTCGTGGCCCACACCTGTGCACACAGCTGTGAGGAGAGAAGCATATGGCTGCCCCCAGATTGCCCAACCTGGTCCCAGCTGGAGCCCCAGTCTCTCTGCTGGCAGACACCAGACCCAAACATCTGGCCACATCTACCCATAAGGAAGGGAGTCCCAGTGCTCCCATCGGATCCATAGTAGAAGAGCCCAGCCCTCCCCCAGTATACTGGTGTCTGACAGAGGCCTGTCACCCAGGGTGACCAATTTGGCTTAGTGTGCTGAGGATTTTCTTGGTCTAAGCATGTAAGTCCCATGTTCCAGGAAGCCCCTCGGCCCCAGGCAAATGAGGATGGTTGGTCACCTGCCAGGGACAGTGTTTCTCTTTCCACTGCGTGCTTCCTATTGTTACTGCCATCTGCCTGCCCCCCACTCGGTCTCCACCTGCAGCCCTGGAACTTTTCCCCTTCTTTCTGTCCAGAGCCCTCTTTTTCCTGCCCCCTCACTGTCCCCAGGGGTCTCTTGAGTTCACTGTCCCTCCCTCCAACTGCAGTCTCTTCTCCCTCCCTCTGTCAGGCGTCTCTGTCTGTCTCTGGGTTTCTCGCCTCTCCTGTCCCTAGGATTGTCTCCTTATTGGAGTCTGTCTCCTGTTCTCTGCCCGTTTCCCTGTCTCCCTGCTCTGTCTCTGGTGTCTTGCCCACTCTGCCTCCCTGATCCTGTCCCAGGGTCTCTGGTTCACCACCTTCCCTGGGTGGTCCAGGCCCCCCTCCCACTCCGGCACTCATCCCCCGGGCTGGCTGGGGTGGGAGCCAGGGCTGGGGGCTGTGACTGGCTGGGAAGGGGAACCCAAGCAGACATGATATTTATGTTAGGACTTCAAAGTAGAGCAGAGCCTGAGGCGGTGGGGGGCGGGCTGGTGGGGACTGGTGGGGGTGGAAGGATGGCAGGCAAAAGCCAGACTAAGGTCAACTCAGGCCCCTCCTTGGGGTAGGTCTCCTTGGTGACACATACCTCCCTCATGGGACACTGAGACCCAGAGAAAGGACAGAACAGGCTATTTTGGTGCAGAGTTCCAAGAAAGGCACTTCCTGTGCCTGCGTTCTGCCCCCAGCCCCATCCTTTCTTCCTGTCACTCTGCTGGAGAAACTGGGTCCTCCCAGCCTGGGAGGGGGAGCTCAGGGGGCGGCAGGAGCAGAGGGCTCTGTCTCAACAGGAAAACATCCCTGGTGCTAGGATAGCCCTGCGTCCTCAGCTTTCTGGCAGAAGCCTCGCCTGGCAGGGCAGAGCAGGTCTGTAACCCTGTTGGCCTGACAGGACCAGGCAGGTCCTGCCCTCAGGGCCTCTCGAGTTCACTCAGGCTGCCTGTCTGAGGGCATGAGGGGCCAAGTAGGCTGTGAAGGTCACCCCACCCTTGACCCCACCCTTGGCCTGAACCCTGTGAAAGACACTCAGCTGCTGGGACTAGGAAGGCGTGGGGTCAGGGGCCCAGGTCCTGGGCAGGAGGGGCTGATTGTCTCATCCTGGGGCTCTGCTCTGTGTCCTAAGCCTCTCCCAGGAGTCAGGCCCAGCAGATGCCCCTTCAAGCTGAGCCTCCCCCTTAGGAAGACCCCCTCCCAGACTAGCGACTTGTTCTGGACCCAAGACCCTGTGGTCTGAAGCCTATCCAGGCCCCCAAAGCCCCAGACCCTGGGCCAGTGCCCCCCCCCCCCAGTTCCTCCCCAGGCGCTTCCGTGAATCACTCAGGCTGGAATCTGATGAGCTCAGGCCTCCCCACCCAGTATTGCTGACTTTTGCCTCCTGCCTGGCCAGTGGGGTCACCACACCCCCCATCAGGGTCTTTTCAGCAACTCTCAGACCTCACCAAGGTCTACCACAGGGCGGGGGCTGAGTGGTGGCAGGGGTAGGCCAGGACTGGGAGTGAGATTAGTCAGAAGGGCTCGGATATCTTTTGCATGATCAAAAGCATACAAAGTATGTGTGTGTGTATCTCTGAGTTTGTGTGTGTCTCTGAGTTTATGTGTGTGTGTTTCTGTGTGTGTCTGCATTTCCTGTGTGTGTGCGGGGTGGGAAAAAGGAAGCCTGTGTGCCTTGTCTGAGTGGCAGACTTGAGTGTTTAGGGCAGTCCTGCATGGGTAGGTGTAAATGTGTCCTGGGGTCCCTGTGTAGCTGGTCACCACGTCTCTGTGTCAGCCTGTCCCTTTGTGTGTCAGGGAGTCACATTCTGAACCCAAGAGGGAGGGTGTTGAGGGAATATCTCTGAGTTTGCTGATCTAGGGTGTCTGTGTCATGGTGTGTATCGGAGGAGGGGCTTATGTGTGTCACTGTCTCATACCACAGGGCACAAATGGTTAACAGTGTCCGAGTGTTCCTAACACTGTCCGAGTGTTCCTAACACTGTGTTCCGGTTAAGGTTGGGAGTGCCCAGGTTTTACTGTACATGACTGAGGCAAGGAGCGGATTACACACTCTGCAAACCCGAGTCTGGGGTTTCTGTGTGTTTATCTGTGGGTGTGAACACGGGCCACAAAGCTATGGCGGCGTGTTAAGGCGGGTCAGGGTGTGGTTGTGGGTCTCAGGGTCCCCTCTCAGGGCAGCCCATAGGCCCCGACTCCTGGGCTTGCCTGGAAGGTAAAGCCCTGGATAGTAGGCTTAGTTTTTTCTCGACTTCTGTTCTCAGAACCCCTGTTGGAAGGATGATCCCCAGGCCTCACTGCTGGGCTGCTTCCTTCCTGGCACCAGGTTGGGCGGTGGTCTTTTGAGCATCTAGGGTCCCTGGGCAGCCTCAGGTGAGAAGGGGACCTGGCTTGTGACTAAGAATGGGCATGCTCGCCCCCTGGCGGCAACCGTGGAGATGGAGCGACACTGCCCGCGCCCCAGGGTTTTGCAGGAACTGTTTAGGCTGTCTTCCCGAATCAATCACTCCACATGTATTTACTAAGTGCCAATTCCGGGCTAGGCATTGTTCTTGGCCCCTGAGATTCGGTGGGGACCAAGGCCAACTTGGCTCTGGCCTGCTAGTGGGGAAGACAGACAATAAACAAACCCACACATGGAACTATGGTGACTCTAGAGGTGATAAGTGCAGCATATTTCCAAGTGAGGAAATGACTTGGTGCTTCCTAAGAGACCCAAATGTCAGGGTTCCAGTGCTGCCCTGCAGTCGGGGACGCCGGGCAAGTCCTGGCGTCTCTGAGCCTTGACTTCCTCTTCCAGAGGCCAAAGGTGGGAGGCTGGGGTGGAGGAGGGAGCAGTACAGAATCCCAACATAGTGGGCTCCTCATTTACTGTCCAGGTCACATCTGTTTCCCTCTGGCCGGGGCTGTGGGTGCTTGGTCCTTGGTCTATATGGATACTCGATAGGTTACTGCTGAGTAGTCGAGTAAATAATCCTTCTGCTTTGGAGGACTGCAGAATCAGCTCTATAGAACCTGGCGTCTGAGCCCTTTGCCCTGTAACAAGCCACTTCCCCTGAGCAAGCCTGTTTCCTTACCAGTAAAATGGAGATAGAGACCAGCCTTAGACGGGCCTATCATTGCCTGTCCTGCCTAGGGCCCCAACCCCTGTATCACGACCCTTGGTCATGCTGATTTACCTGGCCTGGACAATCAGAATTTCTTGAGAAGATAAACCAAAAGACTCAGACAGCAGGCGGGGCCTGCAGCGCTCTGTTGGGCCACTGCTGGGGGCATGCTGAATTCCCAGAGCCTGGAATTAGGACTCAGCACAGAAGGGGGTTCAGAGGCACTTGCAGAGGCTCCCAAGACAGGGGCCCAGAAGCCTCAGCCTTGAGACTTGCTCCTGGCTTCTCTGAGCACCCCCTGCAACCATTCTAGGTCCTTCCTCTGGGACTGAACTTGAAACATCCTGTTTGGTTCCCAGAACCCAGCCCTCTCTTAACCTCCCAGCTTCCCACCTCACTGTCCTTCACTCTTAAGTTATCAAACTCCAATCAGTGGACAGCATTTATTGAGCTCCTGTGGAGTGCCCAGCACGGTGCAAGGCACTGGGGGTGGGCATCGGATAGGGAGGGAGGACATACAAAAGAGCGAAGGGAGACTCCCTCCCAGCGAGAAGCTGGCTGAGATGAGTGAGGAGGAGAGCATCCGGTGGCCTAGTGAGAAACTTGAGGTTTATCTGAAATCCCAACGTCCAGGATTTCCACCTTGCAGATGTCAGGACTGACATGTGGGCTGACTGGTGCACAGCGACTAGGGGACCGCCTCGGAGACTAGCTGGATTCCTCCTTATACCAGGGACAGTTCCTGTCCAGGGAGTGGTCCCTGCGAGGCTGGCCTCACCCAGACCCGACTCCAAGGTTGCTGAGGGCCAGCAGCCTCAGCCCCTGCTGTGTCCCAAGGTTGCCTGGTGGCTTCAAGAGTGCAAAGCCCGTGAGACCATCTATAGTGCTGAGCCCTGGAGCCGCCCGTGCCCCCCCCCCCCCCCGCGTCACCCCTCTGTAGCTTCCTGGGCCACGCGTACCCCCTTGTGGTCATTGCAGGCATTTTCTTTGCTCAGATTTGCTGCCTGCTCTGCTGGTATTGGGGGTTAATTAATTGGTGGCTTAGAATAGGGGCCTAATTGGAATTTGATGCTCTGGTTTGGGTGGGCAAACCCCTAATGGCCTGCTGTGTGATATCTTAGGAGTCCCCTTCCAGAACCTCAGTGGGTAATAAGCATGGCAGCCCATAAAGCTCTTGTGAAATCCACAAGAGCTAAGTGCAGAGAAAATGGTTTCCATTTTGGAAACCTGGCTCCCTGTTCAATTCCCCTGGGAGGACTTCCCATCTTGGAAAGACTGGAACTTGGGTACTCCTCTGGCTGAACCTGACCTTCAGGATATCCCCTGGGCTGACTGAAGGACATCACCTTTTGGCAAGTGCAGAGAACAACCCTTGAGGGAGTGGCGGAGGCGGACGCAATGCTAGCATCCCACCTCCTTCCCTCCCCTTCCCCCAGTCTGAGCTCTACTTTGCAGCAAAACCATCCATTTTCAACCCTGGAAGACTTCTGGGAGAAGGCAGCGTGGCACTGCACCCCCACTTTACAGGTGAGGGCACTGAGGTTTGGAGGTGCTAGCCCTCCAGGTGATATGGAGCAGGACTGGGCCCAGAGCCCTTGCTGCCTCCCTGAATTCTCCTGACACCAAGGAGTGGGTGGAGCCTTTCAGGGCCTTGAAGCCTCCAGCCTGAAGGGGCTACCTGGGCAGTGGCCCTGCCCTGGGCTATGCCCCTCCCCCGGTGCCAGAGATTGGGCACACTCACCATCACCGGTGGCTGGCCTCCAGCTGGGGGAGAAGGATGAGAGTCAAAAAGCCTTGGGCCTTTGGTCTGGTGTCCCCCAAACCCCCTCAACTTTACTCCAATGCCCCTGATATGGCCAATCCAGGCACCCCCAGCAGGTATGGTCATAGAGATAAATATTAGACAGAGGTGGTGGCAGCCACAGGAGCAGCCATGGGTGGGGAAGGCTAAGTGGGCCGTGGCCTTGGTCAGTGGGGCTGTGGCTGTGAAAGGCCTTCCCAGCAGGCTCAGAATCTTCTGCCAGATGACCCTTCTGGCCACTTCCAGCTACTCCTCAGCTGCCCGGCTTCCCTCAGCCTCTGACTCCTCTGGCTGAGCAGGGCCCCCCCTGGTTTGGCCCTCGTCCCACTCGGCAATTGTCTCAGGCTGTCCTCTGCCGTCCTTGGGGCTGGCTTTGACCTCGACGTCCCCCGCTCTCCAGCCGCCTTTCTCCTCTCCGCCCTCTGCCTCTGGCTCTCTGCTGTCCTTCTCTGTTGCGGCCTGGGGAGACGCCCCCAGAGTCTCAGGCCAGTCGGCCTTGCGGTAGACCAGGTAGCCAGTTGTGGGAAGCCCGTGGGCCAGGGCTCCAGGGGGCAGGCGGTGGTAGCCTTGCTCCTTGTACAGGAAGAGGCCGAAAGTGTCAGGCTGGGTCACTCGGAACTTGGTGGCACAGAGCTGGTTCAGGGTGGCAATCGAGGCCCCTGGGGGAATGGCCAAGGTCTTGGAGGTGCAGCCACTGCTGGGGTCCTGATAGGCTACTCGGAGGAGGTGCTGTGCAAGGGAAGCAAAAACAAGAACTCAGTCAGCCCTGCCTGGTACGTACCTGGCTGCAAAGCTTGAGGTTCCAGTTTAGGCTCTGCAGACACTGAGGCGACTGGTACAAATCCAGTGGTAGAACCAAATGGAAAAAGCTTTTTGGACAAGGTGTGCTCCGAGGGACCCCTGAGGAAAGGAGAGTTGTGCTTGGGCTAGGGGGTCCCACAGCAGGCTGGAAGGCTGGCCCAGCCAGCCTGTGTAGCCTAACCCTCATACTTAGAGGTAACTCTGCCCTAAGTGCTGTCCCGTATTAACTAATTTAATCCTTGTAGCAACCTCAGGAGGTAGGTACTATTATCCCATTTTACAGATGAGAGAACTGAGGCACAAAGAGGTTACCTAATGTGCCCAAGCTCCTATAACAAGAAAGTAACAGAGCCAGGATTTGAACCCAGGATCTGACTACAAAGCCTAGACTCTTAACCAAGGCTCAGAAGGGTCCCTTGACTGGATGGAGAGGAAGGTGAAGGGCAGGGATAGCGTCTGGTCTGAAAACACCAGGCCTGAGCCCAGATGGGAGGGTGAGGGGAGCATGGGCTGGAAGCCTGAGTTCAGGGGAAGGCAGAGCCCCAGGTGGGAATCTGCCCCATGTCCCTTTCCTTCTCCATGTCATCTCACAGTTTCCTTATCTGTGAAATAGGGATAACAATGGCCTATTTCAGAGTGCCTGTGAAGGCTCAGGGCTGAGCCCCTAGAGCAATGGGCACACATGGAGCGAGGGTCCCTGCCACTCTGGAAAGGCGGGCTTTGATGTTTCTATTGCAGGTGGTGCAGGACCAGCCTTTCTCTTGCTGGGCCTCACAGTTTGGGGTGGATGGGGTGGAGGTCCTGTTACCTGGCAGCTGTGGGTGGCAGGCAGGCAGCGCTGCTCCCAGAGGCTGAGGGAGCGCTGCAGCTCCTGTGAAGGGCTCAGGGGGAGGGCCTGGGCCTGACCCAGGCCACTCAGCAGGGCCAGGCTGGCTGAGAGGCTGGTCAGGTAGTAGCCCCCTAGGACACAAGGGGAAGAATGCAGCTCAGGCTGGGGGTGGGTGACCTGTTCCCTTCCCCTTCCCTGTTTACTTGGGGCCATGCAGGCACTAAGGCGCTCAGCCCCACCCAGACAGGGAGGTGGCATGTGTGTGGGGGTGTCCCTCACCCTCTCCGGTGAGCAAGGTGGGCTCCAGCAGCTCTGACATATACTCGGCCTCCAGCAGCAGCTCGGGAAGATCACATTGGGCCAGGGCCAGGCTCAGCAGTGGGAGGAATTCGTCAGCCCCCGCGCCCTCTCCTGTGGGGTGATAGACAAGGAAGCTTCAGGCTCCTGGGGGCCGTAGTGGCAGAGTCCACTCCTTGTCTTAGACAGTGACCCTCCCCTCCCCCTGCCAGGCCTTGGGCAATATGGTCTCTATGGCAACCACAAGTAGGGGCTGATGGGAGGATGCTCTTCAGTCTGGGACTCAGTGTCACCATCTGTGGGATGGGAGGGTGGGACCCATCTTTTCCCCTGATGGGCCTTTCCTGGACTCTGCCTGGGGGTCCAGCCTCTGAGGGCAGGGAACCGTGGGCAGGGCGTACCCCAGTGGGTCCTCAGGGCTGCATAGAGCAGCTTGCAGGCCTGCAGGAGCCACTTGACCTGGGCGCTGGGTGAGTAGGCGTGGAGCAGCTGTAGCAGCTTCTGGCGCACCGGCTCCATCTCTACCAGGAAGGGCAGTTTCCAGCGGGACCCAAAGGCTCCAGGACCTTGGGTCCGGGCCAGGCGGAGGCCTTCAGCCAGACGGCCCAGGGAGCCATCGGCAGAAAGCCGGCCCCTCAGGCGGGCCACCAGGATGGGTCGGAGAGGCTTGAGTACTGAGCGATGCAGTGACTTTTCCAGGACGTGTTCTGCAGAGCAGAGGCAGGCAGAGGTCAGGGGAAGAGGAGTGGAGGCGGCAGGTGGTAGGGGAAGGGGGGGCATGGCAGAGTGGCAGGGAGAAAGGGCATAGTTAGGGAGAGATGGGGATGAACAGGGGGAGGAATCTTGGTGAGACAGGAGTGGGGGGAGATTGGTGGTGAGACGAGACAGGCTGGCACTGTGGACAGGAGAAAATGGAGTGGGTGAGAGGAGCTGAGATTATGAAGACACAGGGCTCAGCCAGCGGTGGCCAGGCTGGGGTCTCACCCAGCCTATTGGGCGGCAGCAGCTTCTCAGGGCCCAGCTCCGCGCTCAGCATGGCCCGGGCCCGGCTCAGGGCCTCACGGACACCCTGCAGCTCCTGTGGCTCGGGGCCGGCCCGCACCTGGGTCAGTAGGTCCTGCACTAGCTGGCCCACGGCCGTGTGGCGGTCCTGCATTAGCGCAGCGGCTGCCCGGCCCACCTGCCGCTCGGGTGCCAGCAGGGAGCAGAAGGCAGCACTCATGGACCGGAGCAAAGGCCTCCGTCGGCGGCCCAGGCAGGGTGAGGTGGCTGGACTCCCCTGGGGCCTCTGCAGCCCCTCCTCCTCTGAGCTGCTGGGGGAGCCGCAGTCCACCTCCTGGAGGGACGGCAGGGGCGGGAGGCTGGGGCTGGCACCCCCTGGCACACGATACCCCGCTGAGCTCTCCCTCTGCAGCAGCTGACGAGGGGGCAACTTTTCTGTCAGGTTGGGGGCTGCCCCTGGCAACACTGGGACAGGGGGAGGAGGCACGGCAGGTGGAGACAGGGGGCTGGAGGTCTCTGTGGACACGCGCACTTTGAAACTCCTCTTGAATTTCTCCCGCTTGGTGGGGCCCAGGTCGCCTGGGAACAGGGGGTTGAAGAAGCACAGGGCGGCTCCGGTACCCTGGTCCAGCTCTTGTGGGGACCGGGGCTTCAGCCGGGGCAGCAGCGGGCCTTCAGATGGGCCCTGCGGAGCCTTGGTGTTGAGGGAGGAGCTCCAAAACTCTAGAGAAACCAAATGGGACCTCAGGGAGATGGGGGTGGGGGGGCAACTCAGGGTGAGGCACAGGGGCAGCCCATGCCCTCGTCCCTTCCCTTTCCCCCTTGACCTAGTGTCCATTTGTGCCATGGGTAGCAGGGGATTCCTTACCAATACCCAGATGGGAGATGGCTTCCAGCTCCTTGTGGGTGGTTGCCTGGCGGATGGCTCTGGGGAGCTGCAGCTGGAGGAGAAGGATGTCCCTGATGCCAGAGAGGGGACAGAAAGTCAGCGGTGAGGGATGCCTGGGGCTTCGGGGGCTGAGGGGGGCTGCAGGGAAGGGAGGACAGGGAGTGGTCACCAGGCGCCTGTGGGCAGGCTCACCGGGTGTGGCAGTAGGAGCAGATGAGCTGGACCAGGTCCGGGAAGACGAGCTCAGATCCCTCCAAGGAGACTCCTGAGAGATGGGAAGTGAAGTCGTTCTCTGGGGAATCCCACTGCGCCCTGCCCTGACTGCTTCCAGCCCCTTCCCTCCAGGTCAGTCCCTCTCACCCCCAGGGCTTTCCTGGATATAGAGACTGGAGACGAAGGAGGGACCGCTGGCCTCGGGCAGCCGCACGCACAGAGCTTGGCACTGGCGAGTGTTAGACCTCCGCACCAGGAATGTCTGTGAAAGAACTGGGTCAGGGTCGGAGGCTCAGGTCTAGGCCCTCTCCCTTCCACCCTCTGATGGCCAGTCCAGGGGCAGGGGCAAGACTCACCCCCGGGGGCTCCGTCCTCAGCACGTGCAGTGCGGCCGCAGCGTTGGCCCGCAGCTGCAGCCACACGGGCCGCGTGAGCAGCAGGCGCTCCCGCAGGCTCACAGTGCGCCCTGGCCGCTGGGGCCCACCTGCCTGACCCCCGCTGGCATCGGGCACATCGTATAGCGGGTCCTGGGCTGGCCTGGGGGCAGGCACCGGCCTGAGCAGGGGGCCAGGGGCTCCTGCCCAGCCTTTCCCCCTGCTCTGCTCCAGGATACAGCCTGCTCGGCAGTCCCTCCCTTCCCCAGCAGGCTGCCCTTCCAACTTTACTAACTTTTCTCTCTCCAGGTGCCCAGGTGCGAAGTCGGATGGGCTGGGGGCTCCGAGAGGGCCTGCTCCTGGTTCCCCAGGGGTTTCCATGGCTGGGAGCTCCTTCGGTTTCTCCTGGGACTCAGAAAGACAAGCCAGCCCCCAAGGCAAGAGCACTCACATTCCGGGTGGTGAGTAACACTTCCTGAGGGCGGCACACCCTGTCACACCCGCCAGTTAACTCTTGTGTGTCCACTCAGCCTGGGCAGTGCCTGCTTCATCTCTGTCTGGGGCCCAGCCTTGTGGGGCAGGCATCTCTCCAGGCAAGTACCACTCTGAGAACCCCAGCTGTGGGGCTGCCGCCTCCAGAGATCTTCCCACAGCCTTGCCAGTCACCTCAAACCATGCAGGTGGGAGGGAAGGAAGGGGTTAAACAGGGCTGTCTCCTCCCCACAGGCCCAAGCCTTACCCCTGGGGCACCTTTAAGCCTGTGGTCAACTGCTCAACTGCCCAGGCCTTGGAGGTCAGCCTTGTGAGAGTGTGCCCCCTACTGGTCACAGATGACTCGTTCCTAAACCTAACTTGGATTTGGGGATTTCAGGTTGCCATGGAGAAAGGATGCTGTGTCTCCATGGAAACTAACCCCTTTGCTTAACTGAGGTTCTGGGGGTGGTTCTAACACTCAGCGCTAAATGGGGGGTAGTCTGGCTGTGAGTTGTCAGCACATGGCACTGCTGCCGGCTGCCTCCCACGCACACAGGCCCTGCCAGCCTGCCTTGCCAATCTGCCAAGCGACTGGGGCAGGTGCAGACATGACCCAGTCTCCAAGCACTGAGCACCCAGCCCCCTTGTCCATCTGAGGCCATGTGTTTTGCCTGTGCCACGTTGCTTCAGACCTTGTTCACCAGCCCTGGGTAGTCCAGGGCCCAGGCCCTACCTCTGGGGGGAGGGTGACAGGAGAGCCCCCCCTTCCCCAGCATAAACCACAAGTCAGACTGGGTGGGCTCCTGCTGGGGAGTAAACGGAGGTACCAGAGATCCCAGAAGAGACTGCCTGTCTCAGGCACTCCCCATGGGAGCCCTGATTCCCTTGCAAGGTAAATCAGACACATGTGGGTCACACGAGAGTCCCAGGAAAGGTTTTAATTCCAGTCCCCGCAATCTGGGAGGCAGGCACCAGGACCGTCTTGAGAAGACCTGGGGAGCCTGCCTTCTCACCACCGGCATCAGCCAGGACAGCCAGGCCTCCCGTGAAGCAGGGCCCAACTCACTGGCTCGGGGACGCGGGAGCCAGTCCAAGGTCAGCAGGAAGGATTTGCTTTGGCTTAAGACGGGCATGTCTTTTTTGTCAGGGAGGGGACCAAGGAGGCTGACCTTCAGGAGGGGGAAGTAGGGGGCTGGTCTGGGATGGAGCCAGACAGTCTTGCCTGGCTCGGGCCGCCCACAGCTGGACAGGCTCCGAGGAGGGGCAGAAGAGGAGTCCAGACCAGTGACACTTGGAGGGGAGGGCCCAGCAGCAGCACAGGAGGGCCAGCTGGGCAGACCCAAGGGGCTTGTCAGTCTGCTTTTCTGCAGCAGGAAAACGCAAATCCTGGGTTTGGTGCCAGTTGCTCTGAGGGGCCCCTCGGCTGTGAACAGCAGGGTCATGGTCCTGGGGATATATGTGGAAGGGAAAATCATTGCAGGTGAGAAGCTGAAACAAGGGGGAGGCGGCCACTTCATATGAGACACTGAGGAGAGGACAGTTCCACAGCTCTCATCTGTGGGCCCATCTCCACTCTGGAGCCACTAGTGCGCCCAGCTGCAGGGGCTTAGTATTCCAGCCCTCCCTGACCATTTCTGGCAGGAGGCTCCATCCCCTAGACCCTTCAACTTAGAACTCCCCACCCACCGTGGTTCCTGCCCCCCAAACTCACACAGTGCCCTCAAACCCAGACCATCTGAACTCACAGGCCACTGATCTGACATGGCTACTGTCTCTCTCTGGGCTCCTTTCTTGGAGGCTGGGCTGGGGGAGGGGCGAGGGTGGGGTAGAACAACCCCCTGTGGTTCTTACCATCTGATTTTCTCTTCTGAGGGGACACAGCTGCCCTAGCCTGGATGGGAGAGAAGAAAAGCCCCCTGAGAGCCTGCCTCCCACTTGGCAGGCCCTGGGCCTCATCAGCCTGTCTGGGGTGGGAGGTGCTGGGCTGGTGCTGCACCAACACGGGTGGGGAGCATGACACTTCCCGAAGCTTTGATGTGGCCTCCTGTCCGAGGCCCAGCCAGGCCAGCTGCTTTCCCACCTTCCCTCTTCCCCTTTCTCCCTCATCAACACCTGCCCTGGAACAAGAAAGGGGCTGACACAGACTAGAAGTTCCCTCCTCCAGGGCAGCCTTGGGTAAAAGGAAGCTTGTGAGCTGGCAGCAATGCCAGGAAACCTGGGCTGAGGGCAGCAGGTGCCGAGGCCTGAGCAAAGAGCTCCTCAGGCCCTCAAAAGCCCACGTGGAGAGCCTGCAGAGGCCCAAGCTGGTGTCACAGGAGCTGCACTGCCAGCCTCTTCCCTGAGTCAGGGAGGGGGAAGTGCTCAGCACTGGACCCACCTTTTTGATAGCCGTCCAGTCCTCTAGGATATCGATTTCCTGCAGCATGTACACGATGTAGGGGCCTGCAACAGGGGTCAAGGAAGCAGGAAGCCCAGTGGAGCGGGCGGGAGACGGCCTTGGCCCCGGGAGCTCTACTGCTCACGAGGTGGTGCCATGGACCTGGGAGCGGGGCTGAGGATATGGGCTAGACCTCAGATTCCAGCTCCTACCTCCTGGCGCCCAGGTTCTGCGTGTCTGTGCGTGTGTGTGTGTCTATGGCCTATTTCACCAAGTCCAGCAGGGGCGCAGGGGTGGGGGGCACTAAGCCTCACCCCTACCTATCCCACCTCCTCCCTCCAGTCTCAAGGTCAGCAGGCCAAAGCCTATTCCACCCGCTCAGGGGCCTTCTATTCTCTGTCCCCTGAACTGTCCCCTCATCTGGCTCCCTTCCCCATCTACGCGCAGACTCCAGTCTCTTCCATCCTGAAAATAACCCTCCTTTGGTCTCACTCCTCTCTGGGGACCATCCACCCTGCTCTCCTGTGCTCTGTACCTGGGGTCTCCACGCCCTCATCTCCCATTCGCCCCTCAAGTCCATGCAGTCCAGATTCCTCACTCCTTGAACCTGATTCCCATCACCAGGTGGCTGATGCCATGAGACTGGTTACTGCAGGAATATGGGGGGTGGAAGGGATCCGGCTCAGCTCTGTGCTCCTGTGCCAGAGGAATGAAGACACAACAGGCCCTGGACTGAAGGGGCTCATGCCTAAGGTGGGGCAGAGGCAAAAGCTCCCACATGGAGGTGGGTCCCCAGTTTAAGTCACAGGGCTACAGAGGAGAGAGAAGCCATAGCCATTGGAGGAAGACCAGGAAGGGCTTCAAGGAGGAGGTGGCATCCAACAGGCACGGACAGGCAGAAAGCACTCTTGAGAGGGTGGAAAGTGAGCAAAGGCATGGGGGTGGGGAGGCTTGGGACATGCCCGTGACACTGTGGGAAAGCCAGAAGGCCTCAGAGGAGACTTCACTCAGGAAGTTATGGGGAGTCACTGAATGGATGTTTCTATTTTACCATGGTCCACACAGCCCAGGAGGGACCCAGGGTCTCACAATTCCTGAGAGTTGGATTTGCCCGGACATGGCCACATGAGGCCAAGCGAACATAAATGTGTCTAAACTGATACTGTCTTCCGTGTCCCTCCACTCCCTCCCCCAGGTCTGGCGCTGACCTTGCCATCCTGCCCAGCTTAGGCCCCATGGGTGAAAGGATACCAGAAACGAGGGGTGCCTTCTTCCTCTTGCTGGGTGGCAGGGTGTCCCAGGTCTTTGAGCTGCCTCTGGCGTGCAGTTTGTCATCCCACCACTCTGTGACCCCAGACCCAGAGTCAAGTCAAGATTGGGGTGCTGGTCCTCCCAGGACACCCCCACTTTTGGGGCCTGTGTCCCTCACATGAACCAGGCCAGCCCTTCCCCATCAACCACCTCCCAGGACAGCGAAGTGAACTCTGGACTTAGGGGTTGGAAGCTGAGTTCAGGTCTCAACTGCATAGCTATGCAGTCTGGGAAAGACGTAACTGGCTTTCTGTAAACTTCCATTTCTTCATTTGTTTAGCGGACAGTGGGATGATGACAATTCCTGCCTCCCCAGGGCCCCATAGGATGGCGGTATTAGGGACATGGAGGCAGAATGACACCTCCTGTCTAGAAAGAGAGCAGTGGCAAAGGAGCGGGGGGCCACTCTTCCTGAGCCCCTACTTTGTGCTAGGCCCTCTCCATGCCTGGTTTCATTCAGTCTCTACGGCCACCCCTCTTACTATCC
Organism: Aselliscus stoliczkanus; assembly: GCA_033961575.1. Classification (NCBI taxonomy): domain Eukaryota; kingdom Metazoa; phylum Chordata; class Mammalia; order Chiroptera; family Hipposideridae; genus Aselliscus; species Aselliscus stoliczkanus. The sequence goes on from CM066736.1 coordinate 131,643,456, forward strand.
CCTTGTCCAGCAGGGAAGTAAAGGTGCAGACAGGCGCTGGGCACTGAGGGGCCAGGCCTGGGGCAGGGGTGTTGGGGCCTCGCCTCACCTGAGCTAATGTCCAGGCTCTGGCGGTCCTCTTCCAGCCTCTGGATCCGCTCCTGCAGCTCCCCCTGCAGGGTGTCGTAGAGCAGCAGCTTCTCACTCTGTAAGAGGTGGCAGCAGCTCAAGCAGGAGGGACAGGGATGGGCCACTTCCGCCCTCCTCCCCCAGGCGCCCATCCGTCACCTCCAGGTGTTGCCTGGCTCCCTGCAGCTCACACTCATACTTGTTCCTGATCACGTCCAGACAGAAGCCCTTGTAGATCCCTGAGGGGGGAGGGGGATGGGAGGCCTCGCTTGGCCAGGGCCCCCAGGGCCCAGAAAGGGGGACTGGGGCATGGGCAAAGCAGGGATGAGAGAGGAACCATGGGTTGGAAGAGAAACAGGGTGGGAGACTGGGGGCCGCCCATGCCACAGGACAGCCTGCAGACCTGCCACCTCAATGCGAATCCTGAGGCTCTGCTGTAGCCCCCCCAGAGGCTCTGTATATTCCGGCGCTCTCTCAGCCCCCACTTCCTCCAGCCGCACCCGCAGCTGACTCAGTCGTTCCCTGAACAACCTGGAAGGAAAAATGTGCTCGTCCACCAAACACACGGGCGCCTTGTCCACGCAGGCTCTGAGTCAGGCCCTTGCTCACGCTTGGCCTCTGGAGCCCTGCCCGGCACCAGGCCCATGGCCCCCTCACCCCAGGTGCCTGAGGACCCAGCCCAGGTGTCCCACGCTCACTTTTCCTTGAGCTCCGAGAACTGCTTCTCCAGGTCCAGCATCTCATTGAGGCACTCGCTGCGGCGTCGCTCATAGTCCTCGTCGTCCATCTCTGGGACAAGAGGCCAGTCAGGGCTGGGGGCGGAGTTGGGGGGCGCTGGTGATGTGTGCACGTGGCGGGTCGGGGGGCTCACCTGAGCTCTCCTCCTCTGACTCCGTCTGGCTGCCGCTCCGCTCCTCCTCACTCTCTTCTTCCTCCCCATTCATCTCAGCAGCTGAATCACCCTCTGCTTCCATCTCTTCTGTGTCTTTGCTTGGAGGCTGGATCGGCATCTGGGCTCTGGAAGGAGTGGAGCCATCACTCACCACCGCGCGCAGCTCCAAGCAGAAAAGTGGTCTCTAGGGGAGTCAAACCAAGCCTGGGACAGCTGGGGGAGGGACTGGACTTGCCACACCCTGAGCACACACTGGGTAGGGAGGGTGCAAATGGCCGTCTGCACATCTCCCAGAAGCCATGGAAATGCTTGTGCCCTTGGACACTGTTGATGATCCCAATCCTGGGAATACTGGCCAAATACTGATCCGTAAGATGGGAAAGAACAAGTTGCACTCCCCACTGCCTCTGGGACTGGGCCCCAAACCTCTGACTGGGACTTTCAAGACCCTGCAAAGACTAGATTTGAACTACTGGTCCAGCACCTTCACCTCACCATCTAATGACCAATTCTTGAATACACCAGGTACTTCCCCCCAGTCCTCTCGTTCTATTCCTTCTCCCTATAATGCCCTCTACTTCTCTTCCTGAGAACACTCTACCACCTCTTGTCTTCTCACTGTGCTCTGAGTCCAGTCCCATCTAGTTCTGCTTCCTCTGTGATCTCATGTTCACAGTGGTCCCCTCTCTTCTGTATCTTCCAACTCTCCCTCTTGACAGCTCCTTCCCCTGAAATCTTAGACATGCTCAGGTATGTTCCACCATTCAGGAACAGAAACAAAAACCTCACCCTATTCCATTTAACTGCTTCCTCTCCACCTCAATTTTCCAGGCCTGTGTACACTTGCTCTTCCTACTGTCACCTCCCACTTGTTCCCATTTATTTCTGTATCATCACTCTCAGCTGCAACTAATCCTGCAGTTAACCGACGACCTCCTTGTGCCTGATGCCAATATTTTTCGTGCTTATTACAGCTGACATCTCAGCAACACTGAACACTGTTAAGCACTGCTTCTTTTATTCACTCATCCACTGTTATTGGAACTCTAAAATATGCTAGGTATCATTAGACACTATGGTAGGTGCTGGTCGCGTTGGTGACAGACAGGCAGTCTCTGACCTGAAGTTGCTTTCAAGTTCCTGGGAGAAAAAGGCAAAGAAGGAGACCATTACTGTGGTGTGTGAAGAATTGAGAGAGGGGCTTATGGGACAGGCATCTAACGGGGGCCTGGAGTTGCTGCAGCTGAGGACTTGCAGAGGAAGATGGGCAGGTAGATGGGCTAAACTGGTTGAGGGAGGGAACATTCCAAGTAGAGTGAGTAGCATATGCAAAGACCCCAGAATGAAAGTAGGGGCAGGGTTGGGGACACATGGGTCTAAGCCTCAGAGAAATCTGGGCTGCAGAGATCTGGTCAAGGGCATATAGCAAGTTCTTCAGGCCTTGGGAGAAGGTGCAACCAGCAAGGTAGAATGTATGGAATGAAAAGACATCCATGATGGAAATCCCAGGGTCACCAAAGGGGAAGATGATGAGATCCCCTACATAGAAGGAAATTAGCAAGAGGTAGAGGAAAAACTCACGAGTCATGGGGAGAGAGAATTTCAGATGGAAAGAGAGGCGACAGTACCAAATGCTGCCAAGAGATCACCTAAAAGGAAGACTAAATAGTCCTCTCAACAAATAATCTGACTACTGGTGGTTCTATTTCATTGTGATGTTTTTGCAACTTCTCTGGGCACTTATTTGTAGTCCTTTAGATTGGAATAGACCCCAATCCCTCCAGGAAGCCTTATTTGTTTACATTTCCTCTCTATTTGCCCATTCTCATTTCTGTCTCCCCAACTAGTCTCTAAGCCTCACCAGGGCAAGGCTGCACATGTGCCTTATTCACCTAGCACAGTACCGACTCACATGATGATGGAGGGGGGGATTCACAAATACAAATTAAACAAAACAAACTTTTGTGAGGCGGGGATTGGCTTTTAGTTCTTGGTAGCACCAGGCCCCTTCAGTGACAGCAAACCCAAAGTGTTCTGTTAACCTTCCTTAACACCAGTTCGAGTTGTGCAAAATAACTGGACTACAGGACAGTTTAGTCACATTCCTCAATGATTTCACAAACAATCGGAACCTAACCCGAAACCTTCGGTTCTCCAAACCAGTTGCATCTATCCCATTCTCAAGCCTCAGTTCCTACAGTTCCCAAATTTTTCAATTCCTCTTCACTGTTAAATATATTTACTTTGTAAGATGCAACGTAATCGGGACCAGAAACGGCGGGGGAGAGGGGATGGGAGTCACTCCAGCTGCCTCTGATTCTACTGAATGAGCTCAATAAAACCACAATCTCCCCTCCTTACCCCGGGCCAAAGACAGAATGGCCATTGCTACTCTGAGTGTTGTTAAGACTGCAAGGGGTAAGGCACGGAAATGCAAAATTTAAAGCGCTGTACACATGCAATTTATCTTTTCAGAAAGTGAGCATCTCGAAGGGAGGCCTCCACGGAAGGCAGATTCTTCCCCACCCTCGAAGAGGCCAACCCAGCCCCTCCGCGGCGCGCCCGGAGCCTCCCGCCCCGCTCCATTCCCGTATGAGTTCGCGCGGGTAGAAGAAATCTCTAGCTCTTCCGCGGCCGGTTTGGGGCCCGCGGCCCTGCACGCGTCCGACAGGTTAAGTCTCCGCTTCGGCCCTGGAGGTTGGGCGGGTTCCGATCCACTCGCCGGAGGCCGAACCAGGCGCCACCCGTGGAGCTACGCACCGCACGGGTTGGAGCCTCCGGTCTCACGTCCAAAATTTCCCGACAGGTGTCCGCCGCTGCAGGTGCTGCCCGCTGCCCGCCGGCTCCCGGAAACACTGTGCCGGTCCCTCTTTACTGGGAGGTGGGACCTGTCAGCGCTTCCGCACGCGTCATCAGGGGGCGCCCGTAGGGAAGCTCACAATTGGACGAGGCATGCTGGGATACCGCGGGCCGGTCTCCATAGCAACTAGCCGAAATTCACACTGGCGCAGTCAGCCCGTAGGATAAAGACCCTTGTGGTTTCCTTGCTTTACCGCCGGTGCTCCTCCGTCCGCGGTCACCGACCCCCACCCTCCCCCGCCGTGAAAGGGTTGAACCCGCGACCCCTCCGCCTGCCCAATTCAGGAGAGTAATGGAGCCAGCTGTAGGTGTGAACACTCATTTATTTATTTACACATTGTCATTGATAGGCAAATAACCCAGCCCAACCTATTCGTGGGTACAGAACCTACAGACCCGTCCTTTCTCCAGAGGCCCGAGGACAGAGGCCTGGGAGAACCAGTAAGTTTCGGCTTCTGCACAAAAGCTAAGAACTAAATTCAACGCCTCTATCTGATTTCTTTCCGAAAAGCCCATTTTGTTAAGTACTCAGACTTCTCAGCTCTGTCCCATTCATACTTTTTGCTCTCCTAATGCCTACCCACCCAAGATTGTTAATAATAATAACAACAATAACAACAACAATAATACTGTAATAATATTAATACTTCACATTTGTACGAAGCTTACAGAATGTTTTTCACATATAGCATCTCATCTGAGCCTCCCAACAGTTCTGAGAGGTAGGTATTCTCACCTTCCTTTTCACAGACGTGGTAACTGAGGCTCAGAGAGGGAACGGGATTTGCTCAAGGCCACACAGCTAGTTAGTGGTAAAGCTAGGACTTGATCCCAGCACCCCATATTCAAGTCCAGTGTTCCAACACCACAGCTACCACTGTAAAGTGGAGTGACATTTCTTACCCCTGTCAGGCCTGAGGGGCGGCCTAAGAAGAGAGGAGGCTGAGACCTCTCAGAGTAGGGCAAGGAAGGGCTCAGCAATGACGGGAGGAGTCAGGGTACTTGGCCTTCAACTCCTGTTTGAACTGGCGATAAAGAATCTTATTGTGCTGATTTTCTGCCTCCTTTTGGGGATGGAACTTCAAGGCTTCTTTGAAGCCCTTATGAACCAGGAAACCTTCATTCAGCACTTCGAAATCAAATCCTGCCACGTGCAGCTCACAGGCCTGTGGGGGGAGAGACAGGTCAGCAAAGTTTGATGACATTCCTAGATCTGAGACTGACATTTCTAACGCCATCTCCATCATCCCCACTCCTCTGGAGGCATCCTGGATCTTCCACACTCTCCAATCACCTCCTGAACTACGATCCCTCCTGCTTCATTGCCCCCTTTCCACCCAGGGCCACTTATACCTTCCGGCCCCCACCACCCTTCCTGCCCCATTTCCCCTGCCCTCTCCCTTATAGGTACCTGGCTGATGCGATTGAAGCCATACTGCCGAAAGCGTTCGTCGAAGGTGGGCACCTTGCCTCCAGCCACATAGAATGGCTCCCAGGGGTCCTGCCAGGGCACCACGTAGGCAGGCCTCAGCAAGGTCTCTTCTGGCAGGTTGACCCAGCGGGAATAGTTGGTGGTTGCCTGGCAGGGAGTGCACAGCCCATAATAGAATGGCCGCACCTCCCCCACCTGGTACAGCTGCAGCAGCTCATTCTTGTTTGTGGGCATGCGGCGGGCTCGGCGGATCTCGAAGGCAGGCACCACCAGCGCTGTACCCGCCCACTGCTTGCTCTGATCCAGCATTTCCCGCAGGCCTCGCCACAGTCCCTCGCTGGGCACCATGTCTATATCGATTACCAGGGCATAGTTGGCCCCCTCACGAGCCAGATTCCTCAGCAGGTTATTGGGGTAGGAGACATTGGTGCCCAGCGCGTAATTGATCCCGGGCTGGGCCACCCTGGCTAGTTTGTCGAAGACCTCCTGGCAGGACCGCAGCAGAGCAAACTCCCCCGGCTCCCGGGGGTCGGGCACGGCGGCCTCATAGCGCGAGGGGCACACAAGGTGCATGGCGACCCTAGCGCGCATATCCGGGCAGTGACTGCTCAGTGCGTAGGTCAGCACCGTGGCCAGCTGCGCCTCTTCTTTGGTGGCCGCGAACACCGACACAGATAGGGGGCCCTCCCAGCGCTCCAACAGGCCAGACAGATGCAGCAGGTTGTCCACACTGGCGTGCGTGGCCAGGATCACATCATTTGGGTCCATAGTGGTCTTCAGTAGGCCTCTGTAGACCCGGTAGTCGCCGCTGGCGTCCAGGACGCCTCCGGAGGCCAGCGCGGTGCGGAGCTGCGCCTTGACCTGGTCCACGGACCTCGGGGACGGGGGGAAAAACTCGAAATACTGGTCTTGCTCCTCCTGTCCGTGCATCCCGGACAGCAGCGATAGGTAGAGTAGCTGCAGCATCGCCACCAGCATTAGCGCGGCCAGCAGCAGCTGGTAGAAGGCGCACCGGATGGCGTAGGACATCTGCATGGCTCTCGGGGCTCGGAGCACGCAGCAGGGACTACCAGACCGCAGCTTCTGCCAGCCGCCGCAAGCCCGGATTTACCGCAGCCTGCCGAGCTCTGCCGAAGCGAGCCGAGGCGAGCCGAGCCCAGTGCGCAGCCCCGTCCGCCCACGCTGGCCTACCGGCGCTGAAGCTCGCCCCCTGCGCGCAAGGAGGATCTATTGCAGTCGCCGCCTGCTAGGCGCGCTTTGCAAACGCTGCATTAGCCCTCGGCGCCGCCGCCGGTTTCCCAGCCACACGCACCCATTCCCTCCCGGTCAGTGCGCGACCCCCTGGACCAAGCGCGTCCTGAAACCCTGGCGCGCTCGCCCCCGACTCAGGGAGGGGAAACCGTGGCAGAGCTCAGCTGCACCTTGGTGAAGGATGACGCGGGTTCCCAGCACAGCGGGGGGAAAGAAACACAAGAAAACTCCGTTTATTTCCGCCGTCTTTCCTTTCTTTAGGTCCTACAAGGGCTGTACTGAAGAATGAATATTAGGGACCCAGAAAGTGTGGAGGAGGTAAGAGATAAGAGAATGTGGAAAGAGGAGCCATACGTGGGACGAGGTGGCCGAGTGGTTAAGGCGATGGACTGCTAATCCATTGTGCTTTGCACGCGTGGGTTCGAATCCCATCCTCGTCGGTCGTGTTTTACACGGGAGATGATTAATGATTCTTAATTTTCCACATCCCTCGCGTCTGGAGTACCAGTTTGGGGCTCACAATTCGACAAAACCCGGGTCTCTTTGTTCACCGTGCACCTCCTGCCTGTTAGGCTCTTCATACTGTCGGTATCTGCACTCTTGGCCAGGGGTCAGTGGTGGATCTTTTTCTTTCACCCTAGAAAGAGGGCCCAGGGTTCGGTGGCACCTAGAAGAGCAGAAGTGGAATTCTGGCCAATGCCAAATTAGGGGCCAATTTATTAAATAAAGAAGCTGCCCCACCCCCAACACCGGGTAGCGCCGCCCTCCCTGAAGTGGTGGTGGTTGTTGATCATTACATAAATTATTACTCTATCCAGCCCACGGTTTCCCTCCCCCAGCATTTCTCTCAGGGGGGAGACCATGTATCCACACACCTGCTTCTCCAACACACATGCGCACACACACACACACACACACACACACACACACAGAAGGTCTTGAATATTCTAACACCAGCCAACTAAACAGAAGGCTACAATAAGTGTGGAATAATTGAGCCATAGACTCTTTAGAGAGGAGAGGCTGTGGGGAAGGGCAGGTACTTCGACTGCTACATCAATCACGTGTAATAAGTGTTCCATCGCTGTGAATCTTGGGAAGGTAGACAGACTGGGGAGGGCCTGGAGTGGCAGGGTAAGGTATTTGTCCACTACTCCACAGGCAGTTGGGAGCCAGGGTTGTTTGAACTGAAGAATGACGAGGAGACCTGTATTATTGCAGCCCCCAGCAATATCACCTACTGAGCACCTGCTGACACCAGGGACTGTATTAGGCACTGGGGATGGGACCTTGCAGGAGACACAGGTACTGTCCTTGAAGGTTTTTACTGGTCATCTGTGCTGGGAGAGAGGAGAAAGGTATGGGGAGATCTTTTCAGCATAGGTCTTGCAAACTGGAAGCTCAGAAGCCAGATTTGGTGCCATTTGAGTTTTCTTTCACTTGCTTAGTGTTTAAAAATAATGATTTAAATCACATGAGTTGTTAACTTTGGTGAATCAGGAGATTTCACATAAAATCCACAATCTCCAACTTCTGTTTTAAATTCCAGAAGATCTAGGAATGCCAGGCCTGCATTCCCATTGGGTGACAATTGGCCAGAGCATAAGAGTCATAAGAGTGGCTCTCCCTTTGCTAAAAGTCTTTAGTCTTCTCTTTGCAGAGTCTCAACCCTGTCCCTTCCCTGCTCACCCCAGCCCATTGAGCATTTGAGTTTCATCTGCAGTACTTACACAATACTCATTTTCTACCCCTACTGAAGATTTGCTCCAGCATCTGCCCACAATCCCCCCCCACCCCCGCCACCCTCTCCAATGCTAGCCACATGGCAGGCATCGGTTTATGTTTGTTGAGTAAGTCAGAGGTTTCTGAAGTGCCCCCAGGGGCCCTGGTCTAAGAGGAGACTGAAAAGTAGCTACTGGGCCCTGGTGAGGTTTCAAGAAAAGTCCCATGGAAGGGGCCAGAGGAAGGCCAAAAGCAAGGCCTGGCCAAGGTGGGGGACTGGCTATGATGGAGTGGGACCTGGGACATTCAAAGACCAGAGTTAAACACAATTAATAAGTGATCTGCTTCCTGCACACCTTGTCCTATGTATCTATTCCATTGGGCTGGTCCCGACTTATAGCCTTTTATAATAATCCTGTAATCCAATAAGTTTCTCTAAGGGCTGTGAGCTGTTTTAGCAAGTTAATTGAACCCAAGGAGGGGATTGCTGAAATCTGGTTTATAGCCAGTCAGTCAGAAGCACAGGTAATGACTTAGACTTGCGATTGGCATCTGGAATGGAGGCTGTCTTGTAGGACTGAGTCCTTAACTTAAGGAATCTGATTCTATCTCCAGGTAGATAGTGTCAGAACTGAGTCACATTGTAGGGCACTCAGGTGGTTTCCGAGTATTGCTTGGTGTGGAAGAAAAACCCCCAAGACAGAATTGGTGTCAGAATTGTATGTAGAAATACAACTGAATTTTGTGTGTTGATCTTGAATCCTGCAATGGCTGTATTCATTTCTTAGCTCTCATAGGTGTGTGTGTGTGTGTGTGTGTTCTTTAGGATTTTCTGTATGTGTATATTTTATACCATCTGTGAATCTGGATAGTTTTACTTCTTCCTTTCTAATTTGGATGCCTTTTATTTCTTTCATACCAAGTTGCTCCAACCAGAACTTCCAGTTACCAAGATTAATAGATGAAATCGTGGGCCAGCCGAGTGGCGCGGTGGTTAAGAGCTGGCTTGGGACACCAGCGGCCCCGGTTTGGATCCCACATATGAGGGCCAGTGACATTGCCTTCTAAAAAAAAAATTTTTTTTTTAAATTGATGAAATGGTAAAATGTGATTCCTTGTGTTGTTCCTGTTCTTAGGGGGAAGGCTTTCAGTCTTTTACCATTGAGTATGACTTTACTTGTGGATTTTTCATAAATGCCCTTTATCAGGTGGAGAAAGTTCCCATATCTTCCTTGTTTGTTGAGTGTTTTTGTCTTGACAGGGTATTAGATTTTGTCAGATGCTTTTTCCACATCAATTGAGGTGATCATGTGATTTCCCTCCTTCATTCTATTAATGTGGTGTATTACACTGATGGGTTAGTGTATGTTGAACCACCTTGCATTCCGAAGTAAATCCCCCTTGAACATGGTGTATAATCCTTTCGTTATGCTGCTGGGTTCAGTTTGCTAGTATTTTGTTGAGGATTTTTGCATCTTTATTCATAAGTGGTATTGGGCTGTAGTTTTCTTTTCTTATGATGTCTTTATCTGGATTTGGCATTGGAGTAATTAATACTGGTCAAATAGAATGCGTTAAGTAGTGTTCCCGCTTCTTGTATTTTTTTCATTTTTTGGAAGAGTTTGAGAAGGATTGGTTAATTCTTCTTTAAATGATTGATAAAATTAGGCTATGAAGTCATCTGGTCCTGGAATGGTATGTTCACATTTCTTATTTCTTCTTGAGTCGGCTTTGGTAATTTGTGTGTTTCTAGAAATTTGTCCATTTCACCTAGATTTCTTATTTGTTGGTGTACAGTTGTTCATAGTATTCTCTTATAAGCCTTCTTACTTCTGTACAACCAACAGAATGCCCCCACTTTAATTTCTGATTTTAGTAATTTTAGAGGCTTTTCTTTCATTTCTGATTTTAATGATTTCAAAGTCTTCTCTCTTTCTTTTTTAGTCTAGTCAAAGGTATGTCAATTTTGTTTATTGTTGCAAAGAACCAACTTGGTTTTGTTGATTTTCTCTTTTGCTTTTCTATCCTCCATATGTCTATTGCCACTCTAATCTTTATCATCTCCTTCCTTCTGCTGGCTTTGGGTTTAATTTGCTTTTCTTTGTTTTGGTTCATTAAGGTGTAAATTTAGGTTATTGATTTGAGATCTTCTTCTTTTCAATGCAGACATTTATGGCTATAAATTTCTACTCCGCACTGCTCTCACTGCATCACTACTATGTTGTGTTTTTATTTTCATTTGCCTGAAAGCATTTTCTAATTTCTCTTTTTCTTTTTTAACCCATTACTTGTTTAAGAGTGTGTTATTTCCACATATTTGTGAAGTTTCCAGTTTTTCTTCTGTTAATGATTTCTAGTTTCATTCCATTGAGCTCAGAAAAGATACTTTGTATAGTTGCAATCTTTTTTTAAACATTGCAACTTTGTTTTGTGGCCTAATATATGATCTATGTTCCATGTGCACTTGAGAAGGTATATTCTGCTGTTTTTAGGTAGAATGATCTGTGTATATCTGACCTAGTTGCCTCATAGTGTGTTTACTATGTTTCTTTGTCTATCTTCTCTCTAGTTGTTCTAGCCAACTATTATTGAAGTCTCCAACTAGTGTTTATTTCTCCTTCAATTTTGTCCATTTTTGCTTCATATTTTTAGGATCTTGTTGTTAGGGGTGTATATGTTTATAATTATTATATATTCTGATGGATTTATCATTTTATGAATATAAAACATCATTCTTTGTCTCTGAAATGATTTTTGATTTAAAATCTGTTTTGTCTGACATTCATATATCCACTCAATTGTCTTTTGTGTACTGTTTGCATGGAATATTTTTTTTCCATCCTTTCACTTTTAACCTATTTCTGTTTTGGGCTTTCAAGTACGTTTCTTGTAGACAACATATAGTTGAATCATTTTTTTAATCCATTCTGACAATCCTTTTATTTATTTATTTATTTATTTATTTATTTTGCAGGCAGCGTCACTGGCCCTCATATGTGGGACCCGAACGGGGGCCGCTGGCTTCCCAAGCCAGCGCTTAACCACCGCGCCTCTCGGCCGGCCCTGACAATCCTTTTAAATTGGAGAGTTTAATCAATTTACAAAGCGGGGGCCGGCCAAGTGGCGCGGTGGTTAAGCACTGGCTTCGGAAGCCAGCGGCCCCGGTTCTGTCCCACATATGAGGGCCAATGACACTGCCCTAAAAAACAACAACAAACAAAAACAAAAACAAAACAAAGCGGGAGGCCTCCCCCTCATAAAAAGATGAACAACTTGAGGGTAAGGACTGGCCTTCAAGTATTTGTCCTTCCAGTGAGCCTATCTCAGTGCCCTCACATATAGCCCTCTCCAAGTGTTTGCTGATGGAAACTGACTGCTTCTGAGGAAAGCTGGGCCTGCTGGTGGAGCTGTATCTGGCTGGGGAGGTGGCAGTGGCTGGGGGACTGGCATCAGAAGAGGGACAGGCAGGTGTAGTCCATCAGCCCAAGTATATCTTTCCAACATCAAAAGCCAGCTGCATCCTGACCTAATAGGAAAGTTGGGCTGGGTCTATTGGGAAGGAGGATGCGAAGAAGAAATTCCAGGTTGTGATGTCACAAGGATATCTGAGGTAAGTGTCCTCTTTCTGGGCCCATCCTCCACTGCTCAGCCCAATCTGGCTTACTCCAGATAACAATGGACCAGCACCAGTGTGTTCCCTGGGACTGTAACCTGGCCTGTAAGGGTGAGTTTGGCAGGTCTGGGAAGCTTTTGGGTACGACAGACAATAACCTCTAAAGGTAGAGAAGGAGAAGGGAACCCAGGAAATGTTGAGGTCCTACCCCCACCAGTCCCAGTCTCAGGGTATGGCTAGGCCTAATGGTCTACACAAGATACTCTCAGGACTGCAGCTACCATTTAGTAAATGTCAGTCTGTGCTCTAGCCCTGACATGTTTGCAGGACTCCAGACTTGGGCAAGTCCCAGTTCCCACTGATTATAATTGAAAGGGCCTGGCTTTGGATCTAGAACCCTGGGTCAGTGCGTGTGTACTTAGCTGCTAAGTTAATGGCCTCTGAAGAGGCAGCTGCCCTCTTCCTTCCTGTATCCCTTCTCCTCTCTCTAATCCTGTTTAAGCCTCATCACTAAGGCCCTTCATCTTTTGTCTCCCACCCACTGCTTTATCCTCATCCTCTTCCCTTTCCCTCCCTCTCAACCAAGGGACTAGCCCACCTTACCCCCTGCTAGAAGTCCCCACTGTTCCCTAAATATTCCATGTCCATGCCTTCCATATTCTCTAGTACCTCTGCTTGGGATGCCCCTCTTCCACTCTAGCCCAGCAAACTCATATACCTCCCTCAAGGCCCAGCTGGGGGAAAGCCTCCTCTGGGATCCCTGCCCTGACTTCCCAGTGGGATTAATAGCCCTCTTCTGGAGACTTAGAGTACACACTTGTTTAAAGCCCTCACAAGCCCCATCACAAGTTCCATTCCACTTCCTATAGCCTTGGGAGTAGGGACACATCCTTTGTTTCTGGATCACCAGACCAGCCAGGGCCTGGCACAGTGAATAGTGGTTGAAGGAATGAATCAGCACTTGGGATCTGCCCTGTGACTTTATTTCAGCTACCAAAGTCATATGCGCTTATTGCTGTTTTTTCCTCTTTGATAGCAAAACAGCCTCTGGCTTCTGAGCAAAAGCCCTGTGCTAACTCAGCTCCTGGTATAAAGTAGCTGTTGAGTGAATGGCAGGAGGGCACGTGGGCAGAGAGGCTGGTATATATTTATTTATATATATAATTTTTATATATATATATATATATATATATATATATATATATATATATAATAGCAAACCCCCCTTTGCTTTTCTCTGGGCGGGGCAGCGTAGTACGGATGAGTGTGAAGCCAGCCTTTCCTCCATCCCTCCAGAGGATTGGCTGACTGCCTCTCTGAGGCTCCATTTCTGAGAATGGGGAACCTGGGCAGGTAGAGGACACCGATAGCGAGGAAAGAGTCAATTGTCCATGTAGCCAGGTGCTCTGCCCAGGAGTCCTTACAGGCCAATACCCTTTGGCAATCACAGGGATACCCACAAATCCCTGCCCCTCTCAAAGCCTCAGTTATCCCATCTGCCAGATGGGTCCAACCATTCTCACCCCACCCAGCTCATCAAAGCCAACAGCACCTTGGAAAGAAAGACTCCGTGAATTCATTATACAAATGAAGAAGGTTGTTATTAGATCCAGGAGCAGGGGCAGGAAGAAACAGCAAGAAGGGGGAGTAAGTGCTTAGGGTTCCTGCCTAGAGCCCTGTTGTCACACTGTCTGTCTGTCCTCATGTACCTTTCCATAAAGACAGATCATTACTTCAATATGCTTACTTTATGTATCCTTACTTGGCCCCAATAGATCACTGGTTAGTCAATAACGGGTAAGATTCCTCAAGGGAGGGATAACCTAAGCCAGGCACAGCCACATGGGAGCCATAGGAGGAATCACGGAGTAAAGGAAAAGGCATAGACTCCTTGCTTCAGGTTCTGGCAGCCTGCCTGTGAAATGACCTATTGTGATAATATCTGTCCTCCGTGTATTTTTTTAAAAAAAGATTTTATTGGGGAATTGGGGGAGGGGAACAGCGCTGGGGAATCGAGGAAGGGGAACAGACAAGTTGCTGTCTTTTTGTTCTTCAGTCTAGTTGCGGAGGACATTGCTTCACTGGTATCAGTGTTGGTATCATCATTGCGCTCTTCCCAGATGAGGCAGATCAGTCGCCAGCCTCTGGAAGGTCGCTCACCACGGCTATTGGCAGCTCACGCTGGCTGCCGGCCGCTCACGCTGGCTGCCGGCCACTCACTGTAGCCTATGACAGCCCACTGCAGCAGGGGCTGCAGCCTACACCGTCTCCGGGGCTCACACAGCCCAGCTCCAGGTGGAGCTGTTGTTAGCTGTAGAGGGCAGTGTCACTGGCCCTCATATGTGGGACCCTAACCGGGGCGCTGGCGTCCCAAGCCAGCTCTCAACCAATGTGCCACTCGGCCGGCCCCTCCGTGTATTCTTATCAGTGAGCCTCGGCAGAGGAAGTTTCTGTCTCTTAAGAGGTGCATGACAATACGTTCGGTAATGGCAACTTGCAGGCCTGGGAGATTAGGCCCTGAGCTCAATTCTTGCGTGTGAGACGCACAGACCGTGGAAGCTACATTGATCTTTTCTTATTTGTAAGACAATAAAAGAAGTAGTCAGGCCCAATTCGGGGCTCAGTCCATAAGGCTAAAGTCCCCTGACCCCAACATTTTTCTCTTATTTGTGTCTCTCTCTTTTGTAACCTTTCACCGTCCCTTCTCTGCTCCCACTGCTCTGTCGTGCTGGACACAACAGAGCCCCTTGAGGAAAAGAGAAACAGGCATCAGGCAGAAAGAGCAACACCTACGGGGATGGGGGAGGGGCTGGGTCCAAGCTCCACTACAGACAGATCACTGCCCCCGGGGCTCAGTTTCCTCGCCTGTACTGAGGGGGAGCACAATCCCTACCTGACTCCTTCCAAGGGCCTCAATGAGGCTTTCGTGAGAGAGAGGGTATGGAAGAGCTTTGCAAACTATAAAGTGCAGTGCACGCAGGCAGGCTAACTGCAAACCTGGGACCAGGCCCAGCTGGGCTCTGGGGAGTGGAGCTGGAAGTGTTGGCAATGAAAGCGCTGTTTGAGGCCCAGAGGGTCCTTCGAGCATCCTCAGATCCCTAACACTGGCTCTTTCTCCCTGCTCCCCTCAACCTCCCCTGACATCCTCTGTCCTGGGGTCCAACAGACTTGACCATGGGGTCACTGAGGCCTGGGGAGAAGAGCTCCTGCACTGGGCTGGCCCCGACTCCCACTCTGAACTTGAGGTTAGGGCCACAGCTGCCACACCCTTGGCAAGATCCCACTGGTGGCCTCTGATCCCTGGCAATCAGCAGGTGGGTTTTTGTGATGAACAAATGCACTGCAGATGGCGATGAAGGGCCATGGCCCTCAGCCCTCTTTTCCCTGATTGTTGCCCTTTCAATGAGGTCTTATGCAGCTAGTCTACCTCTGTGTGTCACCTCCATTCCTGGGTGAGCATTGGAATGACCAGTGGTGAATTCTTCCTTGCAGCACCTCAAGTGACCACCAGTCGGGGAGAGAGAGGCCAGCCTCCTCCTGGCACCCCCAGACCAAGAGGCCCAGCCCAGCAGAGGCTTGAGCTGGCTCGCCCTTCCCTGTGCTGGGTCTCGGCTCTGAAGGGGGCAGCAAGAAGAGAGCTGCTGGGAGAATCCTGGATGGAGCACTTCAGAGCAGCGCCTTGAAGAGGAAGGAGAGGGAGGCTCCACAGGTCAGCCCCAGGGCCAGGAAGAAGGTCATGAGGGCACCGGCCACCTCCCTCTCATGTGGTAGCACCTGCCTAGAACACACAGGAGTAGGAGGTCTTAGAAAATGCTGGGTCAGACCTGGACCCAGCCCCAGTGCCCCCTGCCCACCGTACTTCCAGGCCGTCCCCACTGTCTCCCAGACCTGGGCGCCAGGCACATGGTGAGCGACACCAGGTAACCGTTGGAAACAGCAAAGACCAGCATGAAGGTGATGAAGTAGGCATCCTGTGGGAAGAGGATGGGCAGCCGGGACCTCTCAGGCACGTGGCACAGCATGAAGAGTGGGATGAACAGGACACGCAGGCAGACCAGCAGGGGCAGCAGCCGGCTGTCCTGGGCCGGCTGTGGCAGAAGCTGGGGTCAGGGCAGTCCCTGGGAGCATGTCTCTGCTCTAGGGGTACCCAAGGGGGACTCATCTCTCACTTCCCCTGACTCACCCTACATGAACTAGTGAGGACCAGCACTTGGGCCTCTGGCGAGCAAGGAGGGGCCAAGGCCACCCAAGCACCACGGACAGCCCTAGGCCAGCCCCTGCCTCTCCTGTCCTCTAGATTGTGCTCTCTCCATGGCGGAGCTGGACAAGACCTTAGACTGCACCTTCAGGTTCCAAACTCGGTTCCTCCAAACGCCCCTGGGGGTTCCACAGACCCCTTTGGGGCAGATGGGTTGCTGAATTGGATTGGAAGTCTTTCCTGGCTTGGATCAGAGCACCTCCTCTTTGACATACTTTATTTGTTGTGTCTCCCTGGAGGATTTTGTTTAAAGAAGCAGCACCTTGGCTCAAAGCAATCCAAACAGCAGGAATCTTGTCCCAGCTCTCATGTGGTGCAAGCACCGCCATGTAACAGTCTTTGAGGACCAAGGGCTGGGCCCTGGGCTGGAGGCAGGGGACATAGGTCAATTGGACTTAGCTTCTGCCTTCAAGGAGCTCAAAGTCCAAGCCCTGGCTGATCTATCTCCTGGGGCAGGTGCTCACTGCCACCTTGTGGGCTGTTCCATTGCCAGGCCCACACCTTTCTGTGCTCTTTCACCACCCTCTGATACCCAACGGCTTCCTCAAACCATCAGATCAAACTGCCCAGGTGTGCTCACCCACAGGAAGTAAGAGGTCAGGCTCCGTCCCAGCCAGTCCATGATATTGAAGAGAAGGAAGCAGCAGATGGGGTTAAAGAACTGACCTGGAAGAGAGAGAGGGCTCATCCCGGGCCCGATTCCCCTCTTCCTGCTCGCCCCGTCAGTTCCCTGCCCTGCCCTCTTCTGCTTCCCAACACTCACTCCACTTTCCAGGACTGGTAGAGCTGGTCACCATGGCAGTGATGGCGGGGAAGACGGACAGGGTGACTGTGAAGACCAACACAAGGCACAGCGCCGTCAGCCAGATCTGGGAGCCGGAGGCAGGGGCGTGAGCAGGTGGGGCCGACCCGGGGCCTGGCCCAGGAGCAGG
This sequence comes from Aselliscus stoliczkanus, assembly GCA_033961575.1. NCBI lineage: Eukaryota > Metazoa > Chordata > Mammalia > Chiroptera > Hipposideridae > Aselliscus > Aselliscus stoliczkanus. Next base: position 131,660,523 of record CM066736.1, read on the forward strand.
ACACCTGGCCCAGCCGGGTCCCCCATCTACTATGACCCTGCCACCTTGGGGAGGACAAGGGGAGTACCAAGTCCTCATTCCATTCTAAGAGTCCCTAGGGAGAGCTGGAGACAGCAGCCCTCTGTTCCCCAGGGAGGGTGGTGTGGGTTCGATCCAAGCCAAACCTTTTGGAAGACAATGAAAACGGAAGGTTTTCCTGGCTTCTGGGGTTCCTCTGGCTCCAGGTCTGGCTCCTTCTCAGGGTCAAGATCCAGAGTCAGGGCTGCCTTCTGGGGGCTATTAGGGATGCCATTCTTCTCATCTGGAGTAAGAGGGGAGGGCAGGGTCATGCCTGTGGCCCATGCCGGTGACAGGGTGATCCCCAGCTAAAACAAGTGACCCTCCTTGGGCCCAGGGTACAGGCAAAGAGAATTAACAACAGAAATATGCTTAGCTACAATTTATTAAGCACACACTCGTACATGTACCAGGCAGATTAAATACTTTAGATGAGTTATCTCACTGCCATTGTCCTACAGATAAAGACATGGGGAGGCTCAGAGAAGTTAAATGACTTGCCTAAGTCACACAGCTTGGATATTGTGAAGCCAAGATTCAAACTCAGATGCATTTGGATCCAGAACTCGCATGCCTGAAGTTCTGCCTCCCTATTTTATAGAGGAGGAAACCGAGGCCCGAAGGGCAGCAGGGATGACTTTAATCCCACAGGATCTGCTACTTCTGCTCACACAAGGCTACTAGGGGTAAGGGCTCTAGTTGGGGACACAGAGGAAATGCTTCCCTGGGGAGCTGTCTCTAGCCTCCCCTGGGTCTCCACCTATCCAGCAGGATCCGGCCGCTCACCAGACTGGAGGAGCTCAGCTTTCGTCTCCAGCTCCTGACCTTGTGCCTGCGATGATTTCTTGACCAGGTAGTAGCGGGCAAACTCCTGCAGAAAGAAAACATTGGCCCTGCCTGGCTTGGCTGAGGTACCTGGATCCCTCCCCTACCCTGTCGGCTTAGCGGCTGGGGTCCTTCAGTGACTTACTCCTTTGCATCAGGACTGGGCCCAGGTCCCCTCCACCTCCCCTGGCCTCTCTCGAGGCCTCTGACTCTGGGCTATATCTGAGATGCTCTGAAGTGCTGCCTCGAGCTCAGTGCCAGGCTCACCAGATGGGGCAGGCTCACCACGTGGGGCAGACTCACCAGGTGGGGTAGGCTAACCAGGTGGGGCAAGCTCACCAGGTGGGGCAGGCTCAGGTAACACATGATGGATATGAGGATGCCCACACAGGGCGTGATGAAGTACCCCAGAGCAGAGGTCTGGGCATCCATGCCACCTGTGCAGAAACTCCAGCTGCAGTGGGGAGGTGGCTCATCCCACTGGCTCTAACAGTGCTAACAGCTCTTATCCCACTTCTCAGATTCACCCCTGGCCTCTTCCACTCCTTTCACTGACAAACTCAGGAATCTTGTGCAGGGCTCCAGCCCAGCCCTTCACTTCTCTCATCTTCCCTATGTGCCATTTTTTTGAGCACCTACTATGTGCTCATTATTACTGCATGCTCCTTACAGTCTGAAGATGGAGCTATAATAATCATTTAGGTGGGGAAACTGACACAAGTTAAGTGTCTCATCCAACGCCCCTCACTATGGAACAGTGGAACTGGGATTCTAACCCAAGTCTGTCTGAATCCCAAACCTGTCTCCCCTTCCCTCAGCCTCAACCTGCTGCCATATACCAGTGTTGGCCCCTGGTCCCAGGTTAACCCAATCTTCACCCAGTCACTTTCTCACTATAAACCCCCCAAGCCCTACTCCCTACTCCAAACCCAATCCTCAGCTCCCCATCACCCCATCACTTCTGTCTCCACCCAGAACCCAAGGCATCTCACTCCTGGCACTCTCCCCGCTCCCCAGAATCTCAGAAGCCACCTTGCCTTCCAGCCACCCAGGTCCACTCACTGGCCATGGACATGAGCATGGCAAGGGCAGCGAAGATCCCAGCCAAGCCCTGGCCACTGAGGAAGAGGGTGCTGTAGGTGGAAGGCATGGTGCCCAGCTGCCCGAAGAGGCTGCCCTGCAGAACTGCACCAAAGGCTGTGGAGGGACAAGAATGGGGCTGCCGCTCAATTAGGCAGGCCTCAGGGCCCATGGAGGAGGTGTCGGAAGGGTACACAGAGGATTCGGGACTAAGTTGGCACGCATGAGATGCCTGCCACTCTGGTGTCACACCCCCCATTCGCTCCTCTTCTGAGATGCATCCATAGGCCTGCAGGGCTAAGGGCTAGGAGGCCAGCTCTTAGGTCACTGTGGGGCCTGGGACAAGTGACTTTTTTTCTCCCTCTGGGCCTCAGTTTCTCATCAGAGATATGGGTAATGCTGCTGCTGTCTTCTCTTTTTGGATATGTTGGGCCCTTTCAGTTACAAAAAAAGAGGTTGGGCTGAAGCCCTGAGTGGGCTGGGCAGGGAGGTGGGTAGGGGCAGGGGTGCTCACAGTTGATGAACCAGACAGAGGCCATGGTGATGGCGAAGAAGGGCCCAGGGCTCATGTCCACTTTGACCAGCACCGCCGTCAGGGCAAAGAGCAGCAGGATGACCAGCAGGCTGCCCAGAATCCGCACCATCTCAGGGATGCTGCTCATAAAGGAGGACAGAGTGGGCTCTGCCTGACTGCAGGCCGGGCAAAGGGAGGTGGGCAAGGGGTTCAGCCCAGGGCCGGACAGTGGGGGCTGTGGGGAGATACAAGGGGGAGTGCAGGAAGGATGGCAGGGCTTCCCTGGGCCCAGATGGGGCTGCCTCAGCAGGGGCGGGGCAGGGACACCAGAGGGATAGCCTGGGAGGGAGCCCAAGGTGGGGGTCTCTCACCACTGGTACAGGAAAGAGTTGAGGAGTGTGAAGAACAGCAGGGGCAGCTGGGACAGCAGCGTCACCCAGTTGTTGAAGTTGAAGGTGTCTGCAGGGCCAGTGTGATTGGTGCCCAGGGTCACGGCAGTGCTGTTGGCCTCCGCCAGCCGCCCCTGGAAATACTGCCAGGATGCCGGGGGAGGGAGGTACAGGCTCACCCTACAATCTACCCTCAGTAACCCCCCAGCCTTTCCCCCTGCTGCCCCCGTCCCATGCTTGGGATGGCTTGGTTAATGTCTGTGGGGACTGTCTGTTTGTTGTGCTGTCTCCAGCATCTGGCACACCATTGGAGCTCAGTGAATATGCATTAAATTGAACGGCTGAAGTCTGGAACAGAGCCCGAGCCCTAAGAACCCCCAACGTGGGCCTTTCTCCATCTTCAGATCACCCCTCCTGCTCTGGTTCCAGCCCCCACCGCCACTCCTGCAGGGGCTTCTGGAATCCTGAGTATTCATTGAGCACCTAAGGTGAGCTAAGTTCTGGCCTAGGTGCTGACCAACTGCCTTTTCTCTGGAACACACATACTATCTGGCCTCTGCTTAACCTCCCTCCCCACTACCCATAGTTCCCTATTGCCTGCAGAGCAAAGCCTCAAGGTTTTGGAACAGCGTCTGGGGCCCTTCAGAACCAGACCCCAGCCTCCCTTTTGTGCTGCATCTCCTGCTTCGTTCCACTAAGCTCCAGGAACCCTTTTCTCTGAACAGGTTGACATTCCCTTGCCTGGGTGCCTTTGCAAGGCCGCCATCTCTCTGCCTGCAATGCCCTCCTTTCTTCCTGCCATTCCCTCCCCTCCCACCCAAATGCTTTACCTCCCCGTCTAGGTTACAAATCACCTCTTCTATGAAGCAGAAGGAAATGCTGTCTCCCTTGGGGACCCACAGGACTCTGTTCCATGCCTGGAATGCCAGCGTCATGTTACATTATTAATAGCTCCTTGGCACCCTCCTTGCTCTCAAGACCAGGGGCTGATTCAGCTTTGCATCTCCAGGGCCCAGCACAGAGCCAGGCACTGAAGAGGCATGTGGAAAGTTGTACTGAATATATATGAATAACCCAATACAAAAGAGAACATGGAGCCCCACATTCCTGCCTTCCCTTGAGAGAATAAACTCCATGAGATGGAGCCTTTCTCTGTTATGTTTCCTTCTGAACTCCCAGCACCGGGAATGGGCCTGGCCCACAGTAGGTGCACATTAACTATTGGTTGGATGAATGAATGTAATTCATGCTATTTCAAAGAAAACGAAAGGCTTGGAAAGCCCACTTTTGGAGAGACTAGCTCAGGAATAATGACAAACAGAGGTGACAGTACCACAGGACCCCCTGAGCTGGTGGCCTTGCCCCTTTAGGATCTGGGTATCCCTGAAAGCTTGGCTGCCCTAGCTACAGAGAGGCACCTCCCCTCTCAGAAGCTCCTAGCTTCAGCCACATGGGCATAATGAGTTAAAGTCGGCAGGGTAGGGAAGGCGCCTGATACCCCTCAGGTCCAAGGCGGCTGGAGGGACAGATGGTAGTTGTGGCCTTGGGGCTGTCACTCCAGGCGCAAGTCTCACCGGAATGGCGGTGATGAAGAAGTTCCAGGGAAGAAGAGTGCCCAGCCCCAAGATAAAGAAGCTGATCCCGACCAGGTGGTAGCTGTAGGGATCAGTCAGAAGGTCACTCAGAGGACGCAGCACCTCGGCCTCCCCTCCCGCCACCCAGGCCGCCGCCTCCGGAGATCGGACTCCAGCCCCCATCACCTCGGCTCAGGCAGCCGAGGTAGGCGGCTCATGGGAATTGTAGTTCCATCTGGTCTGCTTTGAGCCTTGGAGCTCCCGAAGGGAGCGGGTCTGCGTTGCCCACGGCCGCCCGGATCCCCTACGCATCCCATTGGGTCCCCCACTCGCCTGTCCTGCGGGGTGTCTCCTCGCGCCATGGCCGCCCAGCGGGTTGTGCCCAGGTGGGAGAGAGGTGGGGTGCCGCACGTGTACCTGTGCCGGGAGGAGGACCAGAGGACTCGGGTGGCCAGGTCTTGCCAGCGGTGGGCTGGGGGTAGGGTTTGGGTCTCCCGGAAAGAAGAGGGGAGGGTACAGAGGGCCGATCTCCTCGGGTCTCTCGCTCCGCAGGCTCGGACCTCGGCCCCGCCCCCGGGGCGGGGACAGAAGGTCGCACTACCCTTCCCTGCCTCCCGCGGTCAGGCTCCCCAGGCTCCCGCGTCGACCCCGGCCCAAACTCACGGGTCCCGGTCCTCACTGCTCCCCATGCCGCCCGGTGCGGCTTAGAGGTCGCTGACCTGGGAACGTCCCCTTGCCGCCTCTCCTCTGCTTAGGCCATCTGTCCCGGACCGGTCCCCGCGGGCGGGGCGGGGGGAGGTTCTGCGCCCCCTCCACCAGCCCAGGGCTCGTGCAGGCCAGGCGCCGGGAGCCCCCTCCACCGACTCCCAGGTGGTGCCAGAACCGCGTTAGCGCCCCGCACGGATGGGCCGGCTCCCAGTGGGCCTGCAGAGCCCCAGGCGAGAGTGAACCCGAACGGAGCAGGCGCAGGGGAAAGCCAGAGAGACTGTTGCCAGCGGCTCTGGCCGGCTGCACCAAGCTGGGTGCTTTGGGAGGCAGAGGGGAGGGCCAGGTCACGGTGCTGGTGGAGCTCCCAGGCCGGTATGGAAGACAGACGGACCCTTTTGCAGCAGGTCCCTGGGGAAGCGTCGGGTCTTTGGTGCGCACAGCGGAGGCGTGGGCCCCGCTGGAGCGTCCGGGCGGGCTTCCCGGTGGCAGTGAGACTCAACTGTCTCGAGCAATGAGGGGTTAAGCAAAGGCCCAGGCCCCAGTCTCATCTCGTGCCCTCCCACTACCGCCACTAAAAAACAAAACAAAAAACGGCGGTGTCACACCACATGACACATATTAAGATGCACCCACCTCCCACTTTTTTTTCCAGAAAAAACTTGGAAAAGCTTATAGACCATTGTAATTTTGAAATTAATTTGATCTAAGTTATACAATTTATGAGGGTTTGTTTTTCTCTGCAATCACCGTGCACATATAGAAGATGCTGGAGAACTGAGAGGCTCAAAATCACAACTTATTTTCATAAGCAATGAAATTTTATGGTCACTCCTAAGTTACTTGTGTTTTTTTCTCCAGCTGACTGTGAGCCTGTTGGGTAAAAGACTATGCTTGTCTGGGCCAGTGTTTTATTACTGCAAACATCTAGCGCCACAGTCTGGTGCATAGCAGGTGCTCGATAAATGCTTAGTGAATAAATGGTTCGCAGAGATATACAAGAGATTTTTAGGGAGAGCATGGACAGCATTAAATTACACTGAAAAAGAAAGTTATTCTTGGGCCGGCCGAGTGGCACATTGGTTAAGATCTGGCTTGGGATGCCAGCGCCCCGTTCGGATCCCACATTTGAGGGCCAGTGACACTGCCCTCTACAGCTAACAACAGCTCCACCTGGAGCTGGGCTGTGCGAGCCCTGGCGATGGTGTAGGCTGCAGCCCCTGCTGCAGTGGGCTGCCATAGGCTACAGTGAGTGGCCGGCAGCCAGTGTGAGCGGCCAGCAGCCGCGGTGAGCGACCATCCAGAGGCCAGCGACCAATCTGCCTCATCCGGGAAGAGCGCAATGATGATACCAACATGGGCCAGTGAAGCAATGTCCTCCGCAACTAGACTGAAGAACAAAAAGACAGCAACTTGTCTGTTCCCCTTCCCCGATTCCCTAACGCTGTTCCCCTCCCCCAATTCCCCAATTTAAAAAAAAAAAAAAAGAAAGTTATTCTTTTAAGTTTGGGTTCAAGCCTTTGGAATACATCAAGGGGGAAAGCCTTAGTTCGGTGCTAATATATTTCTAACCAGTGACCTGTTAATTTACCCTCTGTCTAACAAAGAGCTGACCTGAGAGCTTCCATTGACAGTTCTATCTAAATAGAGATTAATAACTTTTATGTTCCTTCTCTCTGTTTTTATAGTTGCTTTACTGTTACATACAGCTTAATACAGTTTAATAAACTTATATAAACATATATTTATTACAATTAAATATAATTAAATTAAAATCTATGCTTATCAGAATTGAATACAAATGAAAAATAAATTTCTTTTTTTTTTTTTTTTTCCATATGTGGGAACCGAACCGGGGCCGCTGGCTTCCCAGGCCAGCGCTTAACCACCGTGCCACTCGGCCAGCTCGAAAATAAATTTCTTAAAATAACAAAACAACAAATTTTATTTTAAATTTTAAAAGAAATTCATTTATACGTTTAATATTAATTAAAAATAAATGTATGAAAAATGAGTCATTTAAGAACATTAGGTGAATGTTACTGCAAGTGGGGCACAGCTGTGGCATAAATTTCAAAGGGAGCACTTGAAGAGCTGAGGTTTGGGGAACACTGCATTCGCTGAGGCCAAGAATGAAGAGGATGAGGGCACTTCAGGGAGAGAACAGCCTGTACCAAGACCAGGGACATGAGAATGCTGACACATTCTGGGACATACAAATAGATCCCTTTGGCAGGAATGGTGGGAGGAGGGCGCAGAGACTGCAACAACCTGGCTGCTTATGACAGGCCTGAGGACTCAGTAAGGAGTCTGGATTTCATTTTTTTTTTTTTTGAGGGCAGTGTCACTGGCCCTCATATGTGGGACCCGAACCGGGGCCGCTGGCTTCCCAAGCCAGCGCTTAACCAACGTGCCACTCCGCCGGCCCTGGATTTCATTTTAAAGGAGAGGTTCTCAATTCAGTCAGACTCCATCACCCTTTTAAAAACAGTTTTGTGGGCCGGCCGAGTGGGGCATGGTTAAGAGCTGGCTTGGGACACCAGCAGCCCTGGTTCAGATCCCACATATGAGGGCCAGTGACACTGCCCTGTACATCTAAGATGGTGAACAACAACTCCACCTGGAGCTGGGCTGCTGTGAGTCCCCGGTTCTGCATAGCTGTAGCCCCTGCTGCAGTGGGCTGCCATAGGCTACAGTGAGTAGCTGGCAGCCAGATTGAGCGACTGGCAGCCTGTATGAGCTGCCAAGAGTCGCTGTGAGCACCGTCCAGAGGCCAACCACCCATCTGCCTCATCCAGTAAGAGCGCAATGATGATACCAACATGGGCCAGTGAAGCAATGTCCTCCACAACTAGACTGAAGAACAGAAGGACAGTAACTTGTCTGTTCCCCTTCCCTGGTTCCCCAACACTGTTCCCATCTCCCAATTCCACAGTAAAATCTTAAAAAAAAACACCAATTTTGTTGGTATCCTCTGATGAAATTAATAGATAATAAAACCTACCTATACACACATGCACACACACACGAAATAATGTCAATATACTATCTTATTGCACTACAGGGATACCTGAAAGTATTTAGTAATAAATAATGTTCGAGTATGTGAACTCTCAGGCACCATGAAGCAGTTGAATATTGGCCCCTTTTTATAAAACCTCAGTGATTGCAAATGAGGATGCATACAGACAAATGGTGAAGCGGCCGCTCAGAGACCTCTGGTTCGCTGTTGGTGATGTGATTTTCTGAAATGGTGACCAAATCTTGGCGACGTTCCAAACAAAAGGAAATGCAGCTGTCCCTCTACCTCTACAGTAACTGGATTATTGAAAAATGCACTATGCATTCAAACCTTACAAATAATACATTGTGTCCATATGTAAAATGGGGTTAGGTCTAGGCTCAGAAAATCACCAACATGGTTTTAAAAAATAAATAACAGATTTTATCTTCAGTACAGTTTTAGATTTACAGAATGTTTGAGCAAATAATACATAGAATTCCATGTATTCACCCTCCTATCCTGGTCTCCAGTTTTCCTTATGACAGTCATGTATCATATAATAGGGTTTGCGTCAACCATAGACCACATATGGGAGAGTTTCTATGAATCAGGGTTTCTCAACTTCAGCACTATAGACATTTTGCCAGATGATTCTTTGTTGTGGGGCTGTCCTGTGCATTGTAGGATGTTTAGCAATACCCTAGACCACACCCACCAAATGCCTCTAGCACCACTCCATCTTCACATAATGCCAAATGTCCCCTGGGAGCAAAATTGCCCCTAGGTGAGAAATGGGGCAAGTTCTGAGACACTTGTCCTGACCTCTGGCAGACCCACTACTCTCTTTTTATACAATATTTTGTAACAACATTTCGATAATCCTAAAAGAGATTTACGAATAACATAACCCATCCACAATGTAGAAAACCATGATAATGCCTTAAATGTAATGCAAAGGAAAACTAAAATTAATAATTTATAATAAAAGAGTAAGCTTTCAATATGTAAATCTTTGGGCACAACTACTCTAAAGTAAAGAGTCTTATGTTTGCACTTCTAATGAATACGTTTACATTTAAGAGAAGAGAATCAGACGTCAGTTCAACACAAGGAGGACAGGAAAATGAAAGCTCAATGAGACAGATGAACACCAGAATAAAAGCTACAGCGAGGATAAGTAACAATAGCCCAGTCTTATTTGTGTATGATAAGAGAGAGGGGAAATAATCTTCACTGAAACTATATATCATGCCAAAATAAATCATAGGCTGCTGAAGTGGAGGAAATGAGAAGCTGTGATATTTTTGTAAATGACCTGAGTTTTAAGAGTTTGCTGTCAAAATAATTCCTGATGTAATGATATGGGATTGGGAGAGTAAAGAAATATATCTCCTGTTTTTTTGGTTGTTGTTTTGTTTTGAGGGCAGTATCACTGGCCCTCATATGTGAGACCGAGCCGGGCCACTGGCTTCCCAAGCCAGCGCTTAACCACCGCGCCACTCTGCCGGCCCGTGTCTCCTGTTTTGAAATCTCACTTCATGTAAAAGCATAGAGTGAGCCCTAGTCCTTAAGCACTCAGAGGCCATGTCTTCTGGTGGACAAAGGGCAGTATAGGGTGGGCTGGAAAGAACAAGCAGTAATATAAGAGCTTGTGGAGTTGGTTGGATTTATTTCTGGGAAAAATATCTGAGTAAGATTTGTTTTGATATCCGGGTAATGCCAAAATAAGTAAATAATTACAAGATGTAATTTTCGTATTGTAGAGATCTTATCATTGGGTTATAAATACTTTTGAATAGGGCTTTGTTAATATGAATTTCTTTTAAAAGCAACCTTTGTTAATTAAATGCAACGAGATATCTGCATTTATTCCCACTGATTAATAATATTTTGTTCTAAGTCTGTTCAAAGGAGTCTCTCTTAGGTTTCTTCTGATACATATTTACTATTGGTTTTGTTGCTTTTGTGGATCTGTGTTGGTGCAGTGACAACCTTTGAAATAAATACGTTGTTGGAAAGCTACCATAAATTATTCAGTTCTTTCCAAAGAAGTAGATTCATTAAGTCATGTTTGGGCCTCAAACGTAGTTTTAAGCTCAAGTACCACTCCATGTCTACTTCACATGGATTTAATACCCAAACCTGTACTGGAAGTTTAAACTGATCCTTAAATCTGATCATCATGTCCGTGTCCTTGAAGAATTGAACCCAAAATAGAAAATCTTGAGGCCTTATCATACATATGGAATTGCTACAAGAATGGAAGCTGGAAAGTCCCTACTAGAAAGGCTATTTTTAAATCCCATGATAATTTCCATCTTTTTAGTGGAATTGATCTCCTTTTCCAGCAGCTAAACTTTTCAAATATATGTAAAGATATATGACATCATTTTGCAATATCTCAATTATGATGTTTAATATTTCTTTGATTGAATTAAATAATTTCCCAATAATACCAAAGAGTAAATATATATTTTTTTAGCTGAGCCATTCTGCCACCTGTTGGCAGCTCAACAGCAACTCAGCTCGGGCTGGCATCGAACCGCCCTTGCTCAGAGCTCAGCTCGCACTCTTTTTTTTTTTTTTTTGTTTGAGGGCAGTGTCACTGGCCCTCACATGTGGGATCCGAACCAGGGCCGCTGGCATCCCAAACCAGTCCTTAACCACCGCGCCACTCGGCCGGCCCTAAAAATATTTTTAAAGAATTTCCTTTGGAGAGCTATTTTACTTCTAAGGGTAAGATAAAATAATGACTTTGACACTTCTGAGTACTGATCAGGAATTTTGTAGAATGTCCCCCAAATTGGGTTTTTCTGTCTTTACTGTGACTAGGCTGGTATTAGCGGCAACATACCACAGCGACGAAGTGCCCTTCTCTCATCACACATCATTTAGTTATCATGATATCAACATGACATCATTGATGATGTTAACTTTGATCACTTGGTTAAGGTCATGTTGCCAGATTAATCTGCTATAAAGCTGCTGTTTTCTCCTTTCCATACCTATCTTTTGGAAGCCAGTCACCAAATGCAGCCCCCAGTTAAAGGTGGGCGGGGCTAAGCATACCTCCGGGAAGGGGGAGGAGCTACATATACATTTGGAATTCTTCTGTAAGGAAGATTTTTCTCTTTTTCTCTTCTCCCCCATTTATTTATATCACTATGGAATCATGTATATACATTTTATGCTTTGAGTTATAATCCAGTACTATGTTATTTACTTTGTTGTACTTGGAGTACTTTGTTGCTCAAATCGCTCCAGCATTGGCCACTGGAGTTCTTTCAAGTTGACTCCTGTATCCCTTTGACATTCCCTTACCTTTTTATTTATTTATTTATTTATTATTATTATTATTTATTGTTTTTTGAGGGCAGTGTCACTGGCCGTCATAGGTGGGACCGAACCGGGGCCGCTGGCGTCCCAAGCTAGCTCTTAACCACCGCGCCACTGGGCCGGCCTTCCCTTATCTTTTTATTGCTTTGGGTACTGCCTTGCTTTCTGGTACTACAAAGTGCTCCAGGCTCATCTGGTGCTTTCCCTGCCCTAGTTCTGAATCAGCCATTCCCTCAAGGAGCCCTGTTGCTTTTATTGGGGAATGGTATTTAGAAACCAAGATCTGAGCACTGAGATCTGAAGTGACCTTTTAAAAATGAAAATTGGATTATATCAATTTTCTGCTTATGTTTTTGAATAGCTTCCCACTGTGCTCAGAGTTAAAGCTGAGTTTGTTCACAGCCTGTAAGATCCTGACTGAGGGGGTCCTGACAACCCCCAGCCCCACCTGGCTCCTCTCCCCTCAGCTCACCATGCCCCAGCCATGCCACCCTTTTCGCTTCCCAGGATACTCCAAGTTTTTAATTCTTGAGGCCAGTGTGAGTGTGTTGTCCTCTGTCTAAGCCTGATGAAATGTTTCTTCTTGAGGGAGGTCCTGTTTACTGACCTTCACCTGCCCAATCCTCAAATCTAATTAGGCCTCCCTGTTGCAAGACCCAGTCTTTTTTTTTTTTCCAATTACAGTTGCCATTCAATATTATTTTATATTAGTTTCATGATGTACAGCATAGTGGTTAGACATTTATATAATTGGTGAAGTGATTCCCCTGATAAGTCTAACACCTATCTGGTACCATACATGGTTATTACAATATTATTGACTATATTCTCTATGCTGTACTTTACATCCTCTTGATTACTTTGTAACTGCCAATTTATAATTCTTAATCCTTTCCACTTTTTCATCTAACCCACAACACCCTCCCATCTGACAACAATCAGTTTGTTCTCTGTATCTATGAGTCTGTTTCTGTTTTGTTTGTTCACTTATTTTGTTATTTACACTTCACATATAAGTGAAATCATATGCTACTTGTCTTTGTCTGACTTACTTCACTTAGCATAATGCATTGTAGATCCATCCAAGTTGTCACAAATGGTAAGATTTCACTCTTTCTATGGCCAAGTAATATTCCATTGTATATATTACTGGACCCAGTATTTTTAGCTTTGGTGGCAGAGATTGCTTGCTATCCACCCAAATCCTCTCTTCTTTGGCAATAATGGACTTGTAGTGGGCACATGACACTGTCTATGCTTCACTTCCCAGCCTCCTTAGGAGTTGGGTTTGGCCATGAACTTAGTTCCCCCCAGTAGAATTTGATTGGAAGTGACATGTGCCACTTTATGGACCAGCCCATAGAAACTTCCATGTGTACCCTCCATGCCCTTCCTCACCCTGAGGGTTGGAATGGCTACAACCAGAGGTTCATGGAAGCTTTGTGCAGAAGATGGCACTCTAATGTCTGCCTGGAGCTGAAATCACAGCGTTGAGTAGAGCTCCCCACCAACCTGGACCTGCCATTCTAAACTGTTGCATGAGAAAGAATCAGACACTTCTGGGGCCTGTTTGCTTCAGCAGCTTAGCTACTCCATGGAAAACACCTTCCAGTTCAGTTCAGATGTTTTTAATAATGATGCTGATAAGGATTTGGGAGGAATAGATCTGAGGATCATAACTAACAGATCTGGCAGAATCACTCATGGTCCAAACCCTTTAGGATTGAAAATTTGAGTAACTAGGGAAAGAACCCAAAAATGGTATGGGCTGAGGGCAAAGAGAATATGGGGAGCACCATGAAGAAAGGTAGTTGTAAATATCAACTGTGGCCTTAGACCTGTTAAAGAAATCAACATTTCAATAGGTAGCTTATGTTTTTTCCTTGCCCTGTTATGTAACCAATTTCTCTTTTTCCCTCTCTCCTTTTCCTCTTCTATTTCATATAAGGCAGTATTTCTCGACCAGGGGTGATTTTGACCAAGAGAAGGCCTTTGACAATGTCTGGAGACTTTTTTTTTAGCTGAGCCATCCTGCTACCTGTTGGCAGCTCAGCGGCTGCTCAGCTCGGGCTGGGCATCAAACTGCTGTTGCTCAGAGCACAGCTCACACACTTGAGCGAGGTCTTAACCAATTGAACCACTCGGCCGGCCCTCTGGAGACATTTTTGATTGTCACAACTGGGGTAGGTGCTACTGGCATCTAATGGATAGAGACCCAGGGATGCTGCTAAACATCCCACAGTGCACAAAAAAGTCCCCAAACAAAGAATTATCTGGCTCAAAATATCAATAGTATCAAGGTTGAGAAAGCAAGATAGAGGGTATGTTGGTGGTGGCTCTTATTTTAGTCCATAAATTACAGGAGAACAAGATGGAATTGCGGCTGAACCAAAGACCAGTTCAACATCCATAAATGGTGGTGATGACAGATGGAACACTGAGTTATTCCTGTTCCCTTTTAAGGAGGGAGTGAGCGTTTTTTGCATTTGTATGCAAGAGAGCTACATTATGTTGGGGCTGTGCAGTTGCTGATGTGTTGCCGGGATGTCTAAGGATGAGAAGAGGACGCATATGAATGTTGAGTGACTGAGAGGGTGGGACTTAGCAGACCTGGTGAATTGGCTCCTTCAGCCTTTCTCCCAACCTCTTGCTAGTGTGCTTTCCTGCACTATGGAGGCTGGAAAGAGCATTACTCCTTTGCCCAGGCTCGCTTATGTAGCCTGGGATCTGGGTGTGGTTTTGATCCTGCCAGCCAGGTGCACTCATGAAAGAACTGACTGCAGTATTGGGTCATGTGGGAGGACAGTGGCACAGGAGGCATCGTGCTGCACAGCAGACCAGGCACTGTGGCCTCTGAAGCCAGCAGTTCTGATGTTGATTCCCTATCCACAGATGCCAGACAAGCATTCCCAGAACTGACGCTCTTGATGGCAGCTTCCTAATCGTTGTAACCCCAGAGCCAGGGGCTGGGACAGAGGATTCTCCAGCCCCAGGATTGTGGAAAGCTCAGCAGTTCCCTGGATGGGCCAATTCTGCAGGGTTGTTTTGCTTGTCATTTCTGAACGCCCAATCAAGAGTCCATTTCTCCAGTCCTTCCAATTATTGTATAAACATGAAATCCTTATATGGAACCCCTTGATGCCTACAATAGTTAAGGGTAGTTTGTGCATTGGAACCCTGACTGACCATAAATAGTATCCATAATATAGAAAGAGTGACTACTAAAACAAACAAACAAACAAACAAACAAACAAAAAAGAAAGAGTGACTACTTATCAATAAGGAAAGTTAAAAGGTAAGCAAAAGACATGAGCAAACATTTCAGAAGAAAACAGTGTGAATGGTCTATAAACGTGAGACTATATCCGACCTCATCGGCACTCGGGGAACATAAAGGGTAACTACAATAATATTTCCTTTCCAACGCAGCAGGCTGACAGTCTTGACAATACCAGGCATTGGTGAGGTCACAAAACAGCTCTCACACAGTATTAGCAGGAGCACAGATTGAACCAATTTGGAGTTATTACTGAAATAAGACTGTTTATCCCCTATGATCCCAAAGCTTCTCTGCTAAGTAGCCGTGAAGCAATGTTTCCCAGCCTTTCTTACACAATGGTCCATGTAGAAAACCACAAAAGGTTATCAGCACATTGGGTAATATGAAGAGGTGGACCACAGGTGGAGATTACTGTTCAGGGAGCCCTGGACACATCAGGCTCCACTCAGCCACCCCAAGGACTGAAAAGAGCAGGATCCTGGTACAACCATCTGCACAGCCATCTGTAGCAATGTCCTGGAGACCCTTACACATGTGCTTCTGAAGACGTGGACAAGAATGTTCACAATGGCAGAAAGCTGGATACCACCCAAATGTCCAGCAACAGTAGAATATATCAGCAAAGTGTGGTCTATTCATATAATTGGATGCCATGCAGTGAAAATGAATGAAGTGCAGCCATACACAACATACAGTTGAGCCCCAGTGCCAGTCATCAATTTCTCGCCTCTCAGCTCCAATCAACTTGTCTCTGCCCTGCTTTGTGATAAAGGAGCTGGACGTTGTGAATGTTTCTGTTTTGCCAGCTGGCACACTAAGCCTTCTTGGTAGAGGCATTGGAGAGATGCTGCAAGAGGAAAAGGCTTCTGTTTCTGGTTCTGTGCTCTTACTCTTTCTGCTACACATCCCGAGGATGTGTGCCAGCACCCAGCAGGTGGTTCTCTGCTGGCTGGCCCAGCTGGTGGCACCTCAGGGAGCTTCTTTGCCATCCAGCAGAGCACACCGCAACCCCTCTACAGTGAGGCCTGAATTTCAGCCTTGGTTGGGGGCGGTGCCCTTCCCAGTTATTTCTTCCTCACATACCCCTCTCAGCCCCAGAGGTAGTAGCTACTTCCTACACCTACTATTCCCATCTACTTCAAGTTCTCTACTAACCCTCTTAGTAGTTAAGCCCTGTTTATCCATAAATAATTCTCTATGCTAAATTTTTTTCTATATAAATTACCGGTGTGGTTTCTATCTCCTGATTGGACTCTGATTGATATCCCCCAAAATACCTTGAATTAAAAAAAGCAAGTTGTAGAAAAATATATACAGTGTGTTTGCACTTATAAAAAAGTCAAAAGCAAGGGCTGGCTGAGTGGCATGGTGGTTAAGCGCTGGCTTGGGAAGCCAGCGGCCCCGGTTCGGGTCCCACATATGAGAGCCAGTAACACTGCCCTCAAAAAAAAAAAAAAAGTCAAAAGCAGGCAAAACTAAGCAATATAGTGTTTAAGGATACACATGTATATGATAAAACTATGAAGAAAAGCAAAAGGATAAATAAGAAAAACTCAGAGTAGTGGCTACCTGTGAGTGGAGTGGGAGATGATATTATTGGGAAAGGACAAAGAGAAAGGCTCACAGACACTGGCAATATTTAATTTCTTAAACTGGGTTGCATATACAGAGAATCCAGTTATTATTCTTTGAATTTCATGCACTTTTATATGTGTATATTTGTGTATGATTTATTTGCAATAAAAACTTTAAGAAGTAATAGAGTTCTAAGAGCAACTTTATGCTAATAAATCATAAAACTTACATGAAATGGACAAATTTATAAAATGTGTAATTTGGAAAAACTGATTTCAAGGAGAAATAAAGAACTTAAATAGTCTTATAACCATTAAAGAAACTGAACCAGTGACTTAAAATATTCCCACAAAGAACAGACTTGGCCCAAATGACATTGCATTCCAAACTTAAGCTCTTCTAAAACACACACTACTAGAGAATGTTCTCCAACTCATTTTATAATTCTGATATACCCTCAAAACCCAAACTAGCAAAGAACAGTATAAGAAAGAAAAAATCAAAAGCCAATCTCACTCATGAACATAAATGCAAAATTTCTAAACAAAATATTAGTAAATTGAACCTAAAAGAATGTAAAAATACGAATTTGGATCAAGTTGAGTTTGTCTCAGGAATGCAAGGATGGTGTGAGGAGTTGAATTGAAGATGGCCATAGAGTCTTTGACACTCCTACTATCCAGTAGTGAGGGTTCATGTGCCTTCCCCTTGAATCTGAGTGGACTCTGACCGTTTTGATAATTAAAGTAGAGCAGAAGTGACACTGTTCCAGTTTCCTTTCCTTAAAAGGCTGTCGGTCTCCATGTCTTGTCTCTTGGAATACTTGCTCTGAACATGGAGTGAGCTGACATCATAAGAATTCTAACTACCTTGGGCCGGCCGAGTGGCGCGGTGGTTAAGCGCTGGTTTGGGAAGCCAGCGGCCCCGGTTCGGGTCCCATATATGAGGGCCAGTGACACTGACCTCAAAAAAAAAAAAAAAGAAAAAAAAGAATTCCAACTGTCTTGCTGGAGAGATCACATGGTGAAGGAGAGTGCCCAGTTGATTTCAGTCTTCCAACCATGCCCACCAAGGTGCCAGGCATGTTAGTGGAGCCATCTTGGACTCTCCAGACCAGACCACACAACATAAATGCCACTGAGTAACCACCGAGTGACTCAGTGAGTGAGTACCACATAGAACAGAAGAATCAGCCACGTGAGCAGGGTCTGGATGTGCAAATGAAAACTATCTAGTACCAGGAATTCTTGGGAAAAAAGTTCCCTCTCTCCTAAGAAAGAGATCCAGGAATAGGAAGACCTATTCTCTCTTTCTCCTCTGGATGTGGTCATATCTGGATACAGTGTTTGGGACCACTGAAGTCAACTTGCTCCCATTCAAAGGATGAACCTCACATTGATCCAGCAGAACAGAGAGATGGGATGATCCTGGGTTCTTGATGATATCCTTGGAACTCTAAATCAACTAATTGCCTTTCTTCTGGGTTTCCCCATTTTTGAGATATTATATTTAATTATTTTAAAGCCACTTTGAGTTGGTTTTCTGTAACTTGCAGCTGAATGCATGATACATGGATAATGGTGAGCTGCCTGGAGTGGCATTCTACCTACTACTAGTACATTTCTATAGACTCAAATTTGTCTATTTATATGAGGTGGCTATTTCACCTCACATAAAGGACATTAGTGTCAGAAGACAGAGAGGGTGGACAACTGTAAACACAACCCTTGTAAGACAAACTTTGGAGTCAGTCAGAAAGAGGGGGCACCCCAATATCAGTAAGTATGTGGAGGAAAACAGTAGGAAAGCATTTAGGAGAAGCTACTTGGAGACACATCCGAGGAAGTCTAGATAAAGGTGATTTCTGGGTGGATTTCTGCAGCCCTTTTGGGATTTCAACAATGGCAGCAAATCCTGGGGAAACAGCAGAGCTATCCAGGATGAAGGAAAGATGTTGGCTAAGTTGGTGCCCCTTGAATGGGACAAGATGGCCATGGACAGGCCTTGGAAGTCCAGGGTCTGGTAAGTGGAGTTATTGTTACCCAAATGGGGACAACATGCCTTGTAGCTGATGGTTCACTGTAAATTCCTGAAATATCTAAACCATGCTGGTAGCAGTGCCTTTAACTGGAGCTTTAGAAATTGTGACCACCAGCCCCTTAGGTTCCCTTTGATGGTTTACTCTCAAACCCTTGGCATCCCCAAATGGGTTAGCTAAGAATAAAGGGGAAGACAGAAGCAGTGGTGGAGGCACAGGTTTGAATCTCCATGAATCTTCACTTAAAATCAGAGCAACTAAGTAATAAAACCAAATCACATGGTCAAAGTTTACCACAAAACTAGAGGACAGGTGTACCCATTCATCCCCAAATACAAGCCAATAAGAACAAAGCACCAACAGCCCCCAGAAGCTTGCACGGTGTCAGCATCTTTGCAGGAAAAACAAGGAAGTTATAGACCTGAGGACAGTAATTCACTGGAAAACAGGGCAGGGCAATTTGAGACGAGGAAGCATCTTGTCACCCCAACAGTAGCTACATGTAAGGGGCCCAGCAGAAGCAGGAAGGCCACACTAGAAGATAACAGCCTTGGGTGGGCTGCACAGTACCTAGAATATAGGTATATTATATTAGATATTATAATAGATATGGAGAGGACATGGAGGATCTAGCCCCTATGAACTCTCAAAACCCTGGGAGATGGGGGAGAATCCTAGCCCCTCTCCTGATCTTGGGCTGCTCAATTTGCTAATGGAGGAGTGGCTTTGGCTGAGCTAGCTCCTGTCTCTCTTACTAAGGAATAAGATATCACAGGCCTTACTGGTCTGCCCTCCCTGTTGTCCAGCCACCTCATCCTAAAAATCTTTAGATTAGGGGCCTAGAGACCTGTACTCTACCCATGGCTGCTGAAACTTCAGCAAAACATTTCACTTCTCTGAGTCTGTCTCCTTATCTGTAAAATGGGAATAATTTTAATACTTGCTGTCCTGCTTATCTCAAGAGATTATAAGGTGGATCAAATAGACTGGAAGTGAGGAATCAAGCTCTGTTCACACAGTCATGAGTTCAGGTGGCAGTTCTGCCCCTTTCAGCTGTAGGATCTTGGGCACGCCACCTGTTCACTCAGCCTGTTTTTCTCACCTGTAAAATGGCAGTAATCATAATGGTAATCATCATCATCATCATCATCATCATCATCATCATCATCATCTGCAAGGCAGTGTTGCTGTGAGAATGAAGTGAAAGGAGAAACCGCTTAGCAGTGTCCGACACCTCAGCTGCCCTCATAAATGTTAACTACTAATGTTATAATGATGCCTTTGTTGGGCCTGCAGAGCAACATGCCCAAGTTTTATTGTGACTACTGTGATACATACCTCACCCATGACTTCCCATCTGTGCGAAAGACATACTGCAGTCGTAGGAAACACAAAGAGAATGTGAAAGACTACTATCAGAAATGGATGGAAGAGCAGGTTCAGACCCTGATTGACAAAACAACCGCAGCATTTCAGCAAGGAAAGATACCTCCTACTCCATTCTCTGCTCCTCCTCCTGCGGGGGCAATGATCACACCTCCCACCAGTCTCCCCCCACCCCCGCCCTGGTATGATGCCAGCACCCTACATGGGAGGCCCTCCCATGATGCCAATGATGGGCCCTCCTCCTCCTGGGATGATGTCTGTGGGACCTGCTCCTGGAATGAAGCTGCCTATGGGAGGCCACATGCCAATGATGCTGGGGGCCCCGATGATGAGACCCCCCCCCGCCCGTCCCATGTTGGTGCCCACTCGGCCAGGAATGACTCGACCAGACAAACAAGGAAAGAGGGGAGCCTCTTTCTATCAGGTTTATGTAACTTGTGCTATTTCACCAGGAGACCCTGGTGCTGTGACTCTGGGTGTTTTCTAACAGCATGACAAGGAAGAGTCTCTCCCCCTTCCTATCAAAGAGAGAATAGTTTGGAGGGGGGTGGTGGGACATAAAAGCAATTTTCATTTGTATTGTGAAATATGAAAATAAAATTGTCAACTCTTTTAGTTAAAAAAATAAATAAATAATGATGCCTTTGTTAATTAGGGTCCCGATGTGAAAACTGTTCAGATCTTTTATGCTCTTCCCTTTCACAAACACCAGAGGGCGACATAGACGGCGGGACCCCAGCCACAAGCACACCTGACGCAGCTCCATCACCGGCCAAGCGATGGCGCTAAGGCATATGATATGTGCTTTACCGCAGTTTGGGGGAGCAGAGAGAGAGCTGAAGGACTGTGAGGGGAAATGGGGGTAAAGAGGAACCCTGGGTGCTGAGGATCCCTGAACCAAAAGCTTGGGGGTCCCTGGACTGAGCAGCTCTTGCCTTCCCGGGACACAAAAGGGTCTCGGAGCGTTTTTGAATATGAGGGGGTCCACTTCCTCCTAGCGCCAGGTCAGCTTCCCCTTCCCGGGGGCGGCCTCAGTGCCAGGACGCCTGAAGAGGGAACGCGCACCTCTGGGAGCGCGCAAATGCGCGCTCCCCCTCTGCTCGCTATAGCTCATTCATTTGAACTGTGGTACGCCGTTGCCATGGAGACCTGATTCAGGCGGCGGGGAGGGAGGCCCCGGGTGACGTCTGTGCTGCTCGCAGCTCATCTCCCGCGGCCTCCCAGTTCTTGCCTATTTTGGAAGAGAGCCGCAGCCCTTCTGCTGATGCGCGCGCGCTGGCGCCTTTTAAAGGCAACCGGCGGAGTGGCGGCTTCGCCAGAGCCAGGGAGCTGCCCCCGCCCCCGATTTGCGAGCCCGGCGCGGGGCCTGGGCTCGGGCAGCTCCCGACACCATACCCTCCCATCCCACCCCCAATCTTAGTGTCCTCCACTCCCTTTGGGGAAATTTCAACCATGGAGAAAGGAGATCCTGCCCTTGCCTCCCGTCCCCCCAGGGGAGACTCTTCTTCCATAGGAAACTTGGAAGGAAACAAGATGCCAGGCCTAGAGCGTTTGGGGATCTTTCCTGGACAAAGCTACAGAGTGAAACCACCAGGTGAGGACTCCACTGCCTGCGGAGCAACCCTGGGTCTCTGGGGACCCACGCTCCCTCCAGACCCCTGCCTTTACCTTTTTCTCTTTAGGCTCAGCCTGGGGGCAGGGTAGGATCTTAGCTAGAAGGCACCTTAGCAGTATCTCCAAACTCCTCATTAACCTGAACGGGAAATTGAGGCCCAGAGAAGAGTAGTAACTTGACCAGGGTCACATGGCATGTTCCTGGAGAGCAGGGGTCAGAGCCCAGTGATGCTGACTTCCTAGCCAGAGGTCAGTCCCATTCCTTGATGTTGAGAATAGCAGTGTGGCAGGCTCTGGCCCCTGCCCTGCACCCAGCAGAGGGGCCAGCGAGTTCCTCTTCTCACCGTGGCACCAGCTGCTGCTGCTTCCCCGGCAGTGTCCGGACCTAGAGGGGCTTTCGGGATCAATATCATTCTGGACGAGCTTCTGGATCCCATGGACTCCATGACCAACCAACCAAGTTGCTGCTTGTAAACGTCTACTTCCATTGAAGGCTTCCTGCAACCCCTCAGCTCTCTGGAACTTTCTGGAGCCCAACCTTTTCCAGACTGCCTCCAAGTGCCATTTGGCTTCTGGATGGAGGTGTGGCCTGCAGACTGTGGCAGGGCTTCCAAGGCCATGTGGACCCAGCTCTTTGGACTCCCCTGTACAATCCTGATCATGCCTGAACTCTCCCTGCCGCACCTGCAGGGGCATTTGACCAGGATTCATGGAAAACAGCTATGAAGTATCTGGCCATGCCCAAGAAGCTGTGTCCGGTTCCAGACATTTCTGGGCCCCTCCTCTGGACCAGGGCTAGGGACCCAGAGTGAATCCAATCCAGCCCAGCGGTGGGGACCATGTCTGTCAAAGGAGAGTGATTCATGCTCTGGAGCAGTTAGTCCTGAGCCTTGAATGACTCTTCCAAGAGGCATCCATTCCCAGGGCCGAAGTTTCATTGCACAAAAGGGGAAACTGAGGCAGCCCTCCACGAGAGGTTACTTGCCAAGGTCACATGGCAAGTCAGTGCATTGTGACACTAGGACCCAGAAACCTGCCTCTCTTGGCTCAGGATCTTCCTATACACCTTATCCCAGGGCCAACCTTTGAGAAGTGCATAGGGGCCACTGCTGTGCACCAGCGCCTCGTGGGACCCACCTCTGCTAAGTGCTGGCTGTGTGGCCTGAACTGCTCCGTACTCTCCACTAGGCCTCAGTCTCTCCAGGCGGATGATCTCCAAGGGGGCCTCACTCCAGCTGCAAGTCTGGGATCCTCTGAAGTGGGGTATCTTGCCAGGCTGTGGAGTCTCTCTCTGGTGGTCTGTGGGACACTTCTGGGGTGTTTTCTTCCTCTCACCAGACTGAAGCTAAGGAATACGGAGGCAGGCGTTGCTTCAGCCACAGGCTGAGGATGACTGAGGGTCTGTTTTAAACCCCTAGGAACCCATTGGATCTCTCCAATGGTGAGTCCCCTGGTGCACTTGGCACAGACCTGTGCAAATGGCCCCCCGATGGGTTGAGTTTGAAGAAGGAAAACCACAGGGTCGGCACCAGCACTTGCTCCCCTGCCTGCTCGGTACACACAAGCTAGGTCCCCAGGGCCCCAAGTAGTCCTGCTCATCTAGGGCTGAGGGCTTGGTGCTCTGGGAGACTTCAGGCCCACCCAGACCCTAGCCCTGGGCACATAGGCTCACCTCCACCTGAAAATGGATTTCAGGGCAGCAGCATTCAACTTCCAAAGCCTGAGAGGCACTGGCTAGGTGGGACCTGGGCCCAGAGAGGCTCAGAGTGCCAGAGATGGGAGGGTCCTTTGAGGTCAACTGGTCTAGCCCACTTCCATTTTGCAAATAGGAAAACCGATGCCCAGTGAGGGGAAAGGGCTTGCATAATCCCCCAGTAAGCTGGCTGCAGAGGTCACACCAGAATCCACATCTCCTGATCTTCCTGCCCCAAACTCCTTCCCCTGCATCAAACACAGCCCACTGTCATCTAGACTGAGCCCACCTCCAGTTCTCCCCAGATCTTCAAATCCTTGACAGAAAGCTCCTACAGCCCACCCCTGTCTGAACTGGGTGATTCAGGAGCTTTCCCTTTAGCCAGATGGTCCTTTCTCCTAAAGCTCCCTGGTGTCCCCTCCCCACTTGCATAGAACTCATGTTTTCCTCCTTCCAGAAGTTTCTCCATCAATAGTCCATAATTGCTGCTATCCTCTTGCCATGGTTCAACCCATTCCCTGAAGTTCCAGCATTCCCAGGGCTGGAGACCATCACTCCCCTGCTCGTAAGGGGTCTCTTGGTTGATTTTAGGGCTTCCCTTCTGCCACTGGCCTGGTTCCAGGCCTTTCCCATGATCACCCTTTTAATCTTGCCAGTCTCTCCTGCGACCCCATGGACCATTCCCTGAAGACTTCCTCTCCACTGGGCCCAGGGCCAGTGGGAATAATAATAGCCCAGACGTCATAGGGTGGCTGTGAGGTTTGAATGAGTTAATGCTCACATTAGGTATATTAGGTCTAGGTAAGAGCTGCATCCGTAAACTCTCATGTTACAAGATGTATTTGGGTGGTAACTAGGAGACCCTTGAACCTGGAGCCTGTGGTGGCCTAGGCACCTGTGGGTCAAAGGGGCCAAGAGGGCCAATAGGACTTTTGGTGATGGAAAGTGATGGGATCCATGAGGGTTTTAAGCTGGGGAAAAACACTGTCAGGTTGGCTTCTAGAAAAATGGCCAGGGGAGCTGGTCACAGAGCACTGAAGGGGCTCCTTGGGCTTCCATCCCTGGACTTGCTGAGCAACGTGGGAGCCAGTGATGCCCAGGGTAGGAGCGCACTGGGACCCAGGCTGGAGCCCTCAGGGGGACTTTTTGTGCATCCCTCGACTTCCCCAGGCCCCCAGCTGTCATGTTCGTCCATCTCTTTAGAACAACTCCAGCCCCTAGCCTGGCCCAGCCCATCTGGTGCTCTCAGGCCAAGCTGAGCCAAGGCTATAAGGAGCCAGTGGGTGTCCAGGCCATTTCCACACTTACAGTGACAGGGTGCTTGCTACCTCCAGAACCAGCCCATGCCATCTTTTCAGAGCCTTGTTTGAAATTAGATTTTTCATAGTTAAAATAATGACTAACGTTTCATCATTCAACATTTATTGCATTCCTTTGTGTGCCAGGCATTGTTTCAAGTGCTTTAAGAGATAACTCATTTAATTTTCTCATCCATCCTTTGATGTAACTGCTATTTTTCTCCTCACATCCCTATTTAATAGATAGCTAAGCTGAGGCATGAGAGAAGTTAAGTCACTCACCCTGTGTGAAGCAGCCAGGACTCTGTGTGGGTGCCTCACCCCAGAGCCTGGGGTCTCTCTGCCCCCATGAGCCTCAGGCTCCCTCCTATCCTCCCACCTGTCCACAAAGAACTTACCAGTCTTTTCCCCACTGGCCCCTCCTCACAAGGCTGAACTGCTGCTTCTCAGTCTTGCCTGTCGCAGAGGGGACAGACCTCCTGGTCACGGTGGGGGCTCAGCCATCTGTAGCACTGGCTGCCCCTCTCTACCTTGTCTGCACATCTGTTAACTCAGCCTCAGGCTGCTGTGGCCCCTTTTGTGGCTACCTGTTCCTGTGTAGTCTCCTTTATGATGCTATACTCTATTATCCACCCTAGTACCACCCCACCCACCCAGCACAGCCTAGCCCAGTCAGCCTCTCACTTGACACCGGCTACTCAGCTCAATCAAACCTCCTCAGGAGGCCATCCCTAATTTTGATCTCCCCAAGCACTCTGCATACTTTCTTCACCGCAGTCATCCCACTTAAGTGGCTTGATCGAGTTCCCACTTTGTCACCAGCTCAGCTGCTCCATGAGGTTAAGACCAGGTGTGTGTTTCCAAACCAATGTATCACTAGTGCCTATCACAGAGCCTGGCACAAACTCAGCCCTCAGATGTGTGTGCGTGAATGAATTACATACTGAGGCCCTGCTCTGGGTACGGGCCTATGTTGGACACTGAGAATATAGAGACCAGGGGTAGATGCAGGCAGGGGAGACAGACAAGTAAACAAGCAGTGACAATGTAGGATAAGTGCATTGATAAAGAAGCACAGGGAGCCAAGGGGGGCATTAAGGAGGGCCCCCCCACATCCAACCAGAAGACCAGCAGAACAAGTAGGGATTCAACAGTTGTAGAGTGGGGGTGGAGGGACCACTGAAACTGGGCAGAACTAATACATGAATGGTGGAGGGTCTGTCTCCTCCAGACCTCCAGCTCCTTGAGGGCAAGGACAGCGTCCTGCAATCCTACCTCCCCCCACAGTGCTAGGGAGTGTTGGTTCCCTGCTCTGCATTCAGAGTGATTTGAGTTGATTGATTTTCCTTTCCTCCGGGAATATGGCTGGTCTAACACGTTCCTCACTGCATTACTTGTGCCCTCTTCTCTCAGTCCTGCCTTCAGGCCCTTGCCCAGAAAAGCTTCATCTTTTCCCACGTGGGCTATACTCTCCCCCTCCTGCCCCCTCCGTGGCGCCATGTCCCTCACCTTCTCTGCTCAGCCCACTCACTCAGCTCGGACCGTCTCAATGCGTGGGTGCCAGCGTGTACCCTCTTCACATGAGATTTGTTGATTTCATAACCATAAATAGATAAAATGTTCTGAATACTTCTCTGTGCAAGTAGAATTGGGGGAGTGATAACATAATGAAAAGGCCTTAGGAGAAAGAAAACAGCCTGCTAAGATGCAAAGACAAGACAGCCATTGCACAAACCGGCCCTACATGAGAACGATATTTCCACTGCCCAGACTGGCGAGCCCTAGACCCAGGACTGGGGAGGTACCTGGGCTCTATTAGAAAACCCTTATATGGTTCCAAACACATGAATTCAAAAGAACAATCTTGTAAAAAAAAAAATAGAAAGAAGTAGAAATCAGGAAACCTGGATTCTAATTCTGGGTTTATCTCATTCTAGCCATGTGACCTCAGGCAAGTTACTAAACTGCTCTGAGGAGTTGCATAGAGGTTCTTCCCCTGAGTTAGACTGGAGGCTCCAAGAGGCCTGAGACCCCACAGTGCTGTCATTTCCTTCCAGGACAGTTTGTTTTCCTGATAGTACCTTCACCACCAACTATGGGACACCCCTCCCTGAAATGCAGTCCTGAGGCTGGCATTGGGATAGGAATGGAGTACCCTGACTCTTCGTTGACAATTCCAACTCATGTTGCCATGGAAACAGGATGTGGAGCATCACTCCTGCAGGGGGATGTTACATCTAGATACACAGCTACAAAGGGGCTAGAAGCTAGGAAGGAGTCTAGCCCACAGGGCTTCCCAATCTCTTCACTCTTAAGGAGTGCAGGACACTATTGCTCCATGGTATTTGGAAGAGTAAAGACAGATGAAATGGCAGTTTGGTATGCCCTGGGCCCAGAGAGCTTCCAGATGAGAAAAGGAGAGACATGCAGAGATATTCCTAGTTTGAACTCATCCTCTACCCTAAAAGATGGAAAACATTTTCTGTGAAGGACCAGTTAGTAAATAATTTCGGTTTTCTAGGCCATAGGGTCTCTGTTGCAACTACTCAACTCTGACATTGTAGAACGAAAGCAGCCACAGGTGATATGTAAACAAAGGGTGTGGTTGTGTGCCAATAAAACTTTATTTACAAAAACACTCAGTGGGACAGATAGTTTGTAGACTCCTGTTCTACCCCATGGTAGAGAAAGAGAAAGAGCCTGGGCTGGGGGTCATGAGCTATGCTTAAGGCAAGGCCTCACCAATACTTGCTGTGTGAGTTTGAGTAAGTCATTGTCTCTTCCTGAGCCTCAGTTTCATCATATATCAAATGAGCATAATTATATCAGTTGGATTTGTCATGAGAATAGGTCTAACAGATGAGAGCATATCTGAAGTCTTTTCATCCCTCTGTTCCATCAAGTCAGGTAGAGCTAAACTCCTCCCTAGGCCATGCCCTTGACTGCTGAGGGTGGCAGCAGCCCACTGGAAAAATTAGGTGTTTCTCTATAGATTCAGGTTCTTGGTCTGGCTTTCCAACCTCCAGCTTCAAGTGACTTTATTTCTGTCGCAAACCAAGCACAGGAGGAAATGAAGAATCCCTTCCTTTCCACCATCCAGTCATTTGGCAGGAGGCTACAGTTCACTTGAGAAAGTGGCTGCAGTGGCTAATGGCCAGGCTTCCAAAGAGGCCTTTGAGAGTCAGGCTGGGACTAGAGTTAAGAAAGATAAGCTTCAGAGCTTCCCTAGATCATTCATCGATGGCCCCAATTTCCCTGGGGTGCAAGTCAAGTAGCTACACCTGTGGTCTGGTGATGACTTGCAGCATTACCCACTGCATTAATGAATCTTTCTTGAGTCATCTTGTCCACCTTTGTGGTCTGACCACCACTGAGAGCTTGCATTCTTTGGCATCTTGTCATGTGATCTGAAGACCCATCAAATGATATTCATGAGATATTCATTCTCTCTCTCTCTCTCTCTCTCTCTCTCTCTCTCTCTCTCTCTCATTCCCTTTCTCCCTCTTTCTCCTTCTCATAGATTCATTTGTCCAGGGTAAGAAAAGACAAACCTAGAGAACCTCTATCCAGATCCTTGCCCCAAGTCTCCAGAAAAGCAGCCCTAAACAGGAGTCTCCATGCTTTTTTAAAGGACCAGACTCCCTACTCACCCTCCAGCTTCTTTCCAGGGGTCATCCTCCCCAAAATCTATAGATAAGATATACTCTTCTTCTCTGATAGATGTTGAGGGGTGATGTCCCTCCATGTCCCCAGTAAAACTATACAATACAGGGGCAAGGGATCTCATGGCCAGTTCTTGTTATAAAAAGCCCTTTTTCGGAAAAAAATAATAAAGAAATCAACCAATCGCTCCTCGATGCCATCACCTCTTCTTGGTGGTTTTTCGGGGAAGGAGTGGGCGGGTTGCTATGGCAACAGATGCGAGCTCCTCTCAGTAAAGAAGGGACCTTGATATTTTTTTTTCTCTCATTCTCTCAGCTATGCGTGTGTGTGCGCGTGTGTGTGCACCACGCATGCCTGTGCCCACACCAGGAATTTTTTTTTTTTTAGCACTAAAGAAAGTCCTTCTCTTCTCTCAGCTCCCCAAATATGGAGTGATGGAAAACCACTTACTCCTGCAGGCCAGGGAAGATTCAGAATGGTTCAAAAAAAAGGGGGAGAGGTCATATGGGGTTCCCTTCCTCCATCTTTTCACTAGAGATTGCATGCAACAGAGAGAACTTCACAAACAGTTGGGGGCCAATGGCTGGAAAGAAGGCATGATGCTGGGTGGAGAGAGGTGAGTTAGAGATAGATGATGCAAGAACCCAACAAGTGACATCAGAGAAGAGGGCAGCAGATGGTGTGTTGAGTCTGGGGATGCTTGCATATCCACACACATCATTTTATGCTGAGAGAAAAAGGCACAGGGCAGACGCAGATGTGGACACAAACATGCACATAGAAAGCTGCAAACATGTAAATACATACAGGCACAAACACAGAACTACACACAACATAAGAAGTCTAGGATATTTTTAAAAAAGACAAGCATAGATGAGGGCATAGGCAAATGCACAGATATGTTGGGATACAGACACACGACTACAAAGACACATGCAGACAGACACACAGAGACATACAAATACCATCATGGTCAAATGGACACACACACACACACACACACACACACACACACACACACACACACCCTCACAGTTCCCCAAGCATCTCTGAACAGCAGCAGTACATAGCTGGGAATGCTGCAAGCTCACCCAGTGGATTTGGCTGGGTGAGTCTTCCCCCGTTTCTTCTACACACTCACCCTAAAGCCCCTCTCTCAATTCCCTCCCTTGCCCACTTTCCTATAGTTTATGGGCTCTGATACCTCCCCCATCTTGGACTTCCAATTCTTAGCTTGTTCTGCTGCTACTGCCTGCCGCTTGGGAGAGAGAGTGGGGTGACTCAGCCAGGCCAGGATGACTCACACTGCCAGTATTTTTAGCAGCGGCCAGGAGCTCTCTAGTGTGCCAACCGCCCCCCCCCCTCCTGCTTGCTATTTTGGAACAGTCACTGGTGATATAAATAGTTCCTCTCCCACGGCCTGAAGCTGCTGCCAAGCTATTTTTGGTTCTGCACTGTTAAAAATAGCTCCACGGAGGTGGGAGGCAAGGGGAGTGGGAGCTGGCCTAGGGAGAGGAGACATTGGGGCATACAGAGCTTCTCAACTTGAATAAGAGTGGGCGAACTTCTCTACCCACTCTTTCGTCCCTTTCTAGACCCTTCTTCCCTTCCAGAGTGCCTTTCCCCTCCTCCACAGTCTATTCTAGAAAAATCCAAGGGCTCTTGCCTTGAGCCTAGTTCTCCTCCATGCTTACTTCACCCCTAGAGCTCAGAAATATTGGCTCCTGAAACCTCCTCCCATATTCATCCTCAGAGGAGAGGGGGACAGTCAATTGGGGCCTCACTGAGGCCCGTGTGGATTCAAGTTCTTTTGATGTCCCAGGCAGACCACGGCCAGTATGACTTTCCTGGTGATTATTTCAGAACCACGGACAGCGATCGGGGCCCCATTCTTTCACTGCGGATCTACTCAGCTTGCTGGAGACCAACCAGCTGGACCCAACTAATAGACGCCCATCATAAAGACGGACTAAGAATGTCTCCAAGCCAGCGCTAAAGCTTCATCAATAGGTGAAGAAAACAGGAACACTGCCCTGAATTTTCATACAAGAAGGGTGTTCAAAGATCAAGGGCTGGTCTAAACAGAAGCTTGAGGGAGGAGTTGGCGGGTCCATAAGGGGTCAGATAGGGATGAAAGTGGAACAGAGATATACTTCCTGAAGGAACTATTTTTCTGTCACCCAGATAAATAGGGTTAGTGACTGGCAGACAGACAGGCAAATGGACAGACACACCCTTTTCCTCCATCTTAGTTGTGCCGTTGAACACAGGATGATGGATGGGGACAGTCTCAAACTGCCAAAATGGCACAAGAGGTCAGGATTGGGCCCCCGGACACCCTCTTCTCAGACAACCTGCTCGATTGTCTCCTCCTCCCAACCTCCTTCTCTTGCCAGAGCCCTTTCCCTTGAGGACTGAGGAGTTCCCTGACCCCAAATTTCACTTCTTGGTGTCACAGTTTATCTTCACCCTGCCTATGTGACTTTCTACGTCAGGCCAATTCCTCTCCCCCAAATTTTAAGTGGACTCATCTCCAGCCCCTCCAGTGATTTCACAGAGACCCCACCCCCCAAGTAAGGTTTCACAAAAAATGTCCCCTAGCCCACCTCCTTCTCCTTTTGTGGGATCCTGGGGAAAAGAAAGGAACCCCTCAGGGCCGGTAGAGAGCAATCACCTGTGCTGAAAAGGGAAAGAAGAAAGATGGAGATAAAGCAAAGGCGACAAAACTGACAGAAAGGAGATTCGAGAGAACAGAAGGGGAACCTTTGAGGGTAGAGGGTGCAAGAATCTGAGACAGACCACCGAGCAGGCAACGAGATAAAGAAACTAGCTCTGGCGGAGGGAGAGGGAAACGGAGATCTGAAGGCAGAGAGACTGAGAGAGAAATCTTAGCGCCGAAGATGGGAGGAGGCTGGAGGGGGTTATGGAAGACAGCCTGACGCATTTAAGGGGTCCCTGGTCGGTGCAGGGATCTCGGAATGTCCAGCACGGGCCCCTCGCTTCTCTGCTGCTTCCCCATCCTCCTCGCCGGAGGCAGAGGGGGGAGCCCTTCGGAGCGGTGCGGAGGCAGCCAGGCCCCGCCCGTCGCCATCGCTGCTGCGGCAGCAGCCGGAGGATTCCTATCCAAATATGGAGCTGGGATTCCCCCGGCCCCGCCCCCGCCCCCGGCCCGCGGGGAGACACAGGCTTGCAATCCGACGGGGGTGGGGGGGAACCGCTCGCTTTGGGGGCTGGCAACGGGGGCGAATGGCGGGGAGGGATACCTAGGTGCAGACTTAGAGTCTCACCATGCCCTGGTACCCTGCCTCAGTTTCCCCCGTCAGTGGTTGAGGTGAATTAGTTGACAGAAAAACGAAGAATCACCGCAGACTGCAGCGTTGGTGTTGGTGTTCCTATTCTTGGCTGTGGGAAAATAAAACCAAGACCAAATTCACCTGGTCCCTCTTCCTCGGGATCCCATTTCTACCCCATCCTAGGGGTGTAGACCCCCATGTAACTCCCTCTACTAAATCGCCAAGGCTTGGGTTTGCAAAGTGGGGGAGGAGGAGGTTTGTTCTTTGAAAGTGACTAAGGGAATCCCAGACCGAGGAATCCCTAGAGAGAAACCACAGTTGTGACCTATCCCACAGAGGCCAAAGAGGGTCCTTCTTCCCCACAGGTAAACGTGACCTTTGTCCGCCACATAGAAAGGGGGAATTTGTGGACAACCCTGCCCTTCCCCCGTTTTCTTATCTCCTTAGAAAAATCCATGTCAGAACCGTTTCTTCCCTGCCCTCTACAGACTCTCCCGCCAGGGGCTTCAGACCGCCTGAACTCCTGTCCTGTCGCTTCCCTCAGCTGAACACATTCGGACGCCTGGGTCCCTGCACCCCCTTTCAGGCCTTCGTAACGCAGCGCCTGCCTCTCGGCTCAGCTGCCTCCAGCCCTGACCCCCTCCGCAGCCTCAGTGGCCCCCCTCCACCGGGGCCCCCTCCCGCTCTCGTTCTACGTCATGGGATGACGTCGGAAGCCAGGGAGGGAGGAGGAGCTCCCCCCCTCCCCAGCCAGCGGCTCCCGCTGCAGCTTGCTTAGTCCAACCTCCCGCTTTCCCGCCCCCTTTCTCTAAAGCGAGCCCCCCACGCCTTGCAGGAGCTATATAAGGCGGAACGAAGCAGGCGAGGGGGGCAGCGCAGCCGAGCGGAGCCCAGGAGAGGAGAGGAGAGAGAGAAGAGAGCCTGAGTGAGAGACGGGAAAGCAAGGAGGAGGAAGCCACCAGTGCGTCGGGACAGGAACGCAGGTGTTCGGAGCGCCGGAGCTGGAGCTCCGCAGCCGCTAGTCATGTACCGCTCCACCAAGGGCGCCTCCAAGGCGCGCCGCGACCAGATCAACGCTGAGATCCGGAACCTCAAGGAGCTGCTACCGCTGGCCGAAGCGGACAAGGTCCGGTTGTCCTATCTGCACATTATGAGTCTTGCCTGCATCTACACTCGCAAGGGAGTCTTCTTCGCTGGAGGTGAGCAAACTGGGGCTGCCAGAGACCCGAGCTTGTGGGCACCGGAGACAGTGGAGCTGAGGGAACCTGCCCGGACTGCCGTATGCTTGGGGCAGCCTGTTGGCGAGCTAGGGAGAGAGAGAGAAGAGACTAGGGGAATTAAGGGCTTCTTACTTTTCCTCCTGAGCTCTGTCTAGACTTCATCTTAGTTCTGGATGAGGGTTAGAGCCTGGATAGTGTTCCTGGTACCAGACTAAAAAGAAGAGGAGAGCCAGGGCAGAATGGCCCCAGTTCCCAACAGTGTAGAGGCGCCCTGGGAGCCCGGAGAGGGAAGCACGGCAAGTTGCAGGGATGGAGCGGCCAAAGCCTGGGGGAGCGCAGCCTCTGTTCCGGAGGCTGAAAGGGCTCTTCTGCCACCTTTGAAGCGCTGTCCGTGGTGCATTCAGCGCCACCGGGTTTTGCGAGGCGCTGCTCGCGGTGCTGAACGCCCTGTCAGCTTTGGAGCGCTATCCGTGGTGCTGAAATTCGGAGACGCGGAAGCTTGGGGCCGACTTTTAGAAGTCGTGCTCATTACCTGGGGAGATCCAGCAACAGGTTCTCTGGGCAAGAGCTGCGGGCAGTGGGTCAACAGGTGTGTGCATAGGCAGATCCATGAGAAATTCCTCTGGATTTTCTGAAATTAACGCCATGCCTTTTTCACTTCTGCTTTGCATCCTAGTCTTACCCCTGACTCACCATATCTTCTTACCCTGCAGGCACTCCTCTGGCGGGCCCCACGGGGCTTCTCTCAGCTCAAGAGCTTGAAGATATAGTGGCAGCACTACCCGGCTTTCTGCTTGTGTTCACGGCTGAGGGGAAACTGCTGTATTTGTCTGAGAGTGTGAGCGAGCATCTGGGCCACTCCATGGTAAGTGTTGAGGGTTCTCTAGGCTTGGGCTGGGGCACAGATGGGACACAATGAGCTTCTATTTCTGAGAATTACTCGGGATGGAGGGAGGGTTTGTCCCCTGCAAGAAGCCATGTGTCAAGGATTAGCTCTTGCTGCCTTCACTAATGGTCATCTCTTCTTCACTTTTCTCCAGGTGGACCTGGTTGCCCAGGGCGACAGTATCTACGATATCATTGACCCAGCTGACCACCTAACTGTGCGCCAGCAACTCACTCTACCATCTGCCCTGGAAACTGGTGAGAACTCCTTTCTCCCTTCCTCTATCCAATCTCCCTCTTGCTGCCCTGCTCCTCCCCATCTGCCATTTCTCTTAGGCTATCCACCTTCTTATCAGTTTTTCTCTTTACTCACCTAGATCGGCTCTTCCGCTGTCGCTTCAACACCTCCAAGTCTCTCAGGCGCCAGAGCGCAGGCAACAAACTGGTGCTTATTCGAGGCCGATTCCATGCTCACCCACCTGGAGCCTACTGGGCAGGAAATCCTGTGTTCACAGCTTTCTGTGCTCCGCTGGAGTCAAGACCCCGCCCTGGCCCTGGCCTTGCCTCACTCTTCTTGGCTATGTTCCAGAGCCGTCATGCTAAAGACCTGGCCCTACTGGACATCTCTGAGAGGTAAGCCCAGAATGTTCACCCCAGGGGGAAGACAAGACAGAGATGAGGGGACCCTAGATTCTGGAGTCAGGGGCAGGGAGGATGGGATCTAAGGGGCAGAGGGCCTGGGAGGGAGTGAGATGCCTGGGTCAAGCAG
Source organism: Aselliscus stoliczkanus (assembly GCA_033961575.1). Classification (NCBI taxonomy): domain Eukaryota; kingdom Metazoa; phylum Chordata; class Mammalia; order Chiroptera; family Hipposideridae; genus Aselliscus; species Aselliscus stoliczkanus. Next base: position 131,694,721 of record CM066736.1, read on the forward strand.
GAAAAACAGAAAGTTGACCTCACCCTTTCCACTTTCCCAGTGTCCTAATCTACCTGGGCTTTGAGCGCAGTGAACTGCTCTGTAAATCATGGTATGGACTGCTGCACCCTGAGGACCTGGGCCACGCTTCTGCTCAACACTGCCGCCTGTGTGAGTGTCCAGAGAAGCTGGGGATGAGACAGGGAGCTGGGAAAGGGCACGGGAGACCCAACCAAGAAGGACTGTGGTCAAGATTGATGCTGGGGAGATACCAAAGGCCAATGGTTTTGGGTGCTATAGGGTGAACATTATAGTGAGGAGTCAAAGTGAGAAAAGAATCAGAACTGAGGGACTCCAAGTGGTGAGGTTAAGGTGGTGAGCTGAGTGGTGCAGGTTAGAGTAGTCATGGATACCCCAACTCAGTGGAGAGGTCAGGGGGTTGATAGCTTAGGTGGTGTTGCCTGATGGGTATGCTAACTCTACATGTTTTCTTTCTCCTCAGTGGCTGAGAGTGGAGATATTCAGGCAGAAATGGTAGTGAGACTGCAGGCCAAGCATGGAGGATGGACATGGGTTTACTGCCTGTTATACTCAGAAGGTCCAGAGGGCCCCATTACTGCCAATAACTACCCAATCAGGTGAGCTCCTAAGCAGGGGCCTGGGAGGCAGCTGAAGTGGGCATGGAGGAAATACTAATCAGGGATCTGCTCTGGGAATGGACACCAAACCCTTACCAGTTGTCTTCTCTCTTCTCCAGTGACACAGAGGCCTGGAGCCTCCGCCAGCAGCTGAACTCTGAAGACACCCAGGCAGCCTATGTCCTGGGCACCCCGACCTTGCTACCCTCATTCCCTGAGAATGTCCTTTCCCAGGAGCAGTGCTCCAGCTCTAACCCACTCTTCACCCCAGCCTTGGGGCCTCCCAGAAGCACCAATTTCCCCAGTGCTCCCAATCTGGGTGCTGTCTCATCAGAAGAGCTTCCCCGGCCTCCCAAAGAACTGGGCTTCAGTTACCTGACATTTCCATCTGGCCCCGAGCCTTCTCTTCAAGCCCACCTGAGCAAGGATCTTGTGTGCACCCCACCCTACACGCCCCACCAGCCAGGAGGTTGTGCCTTCCTCTTCAGTCTCCATGAGCCCTTCCCAACCCACTTGCCCATTCCATCCAGCTCTCTTCAAGAACAGCTGACTCCAAGCACCATGACCTTCTCTGATCAATTGACACCCAGCAGTGCAACCTTCCCAGATCCACTGACTAGCTCACTACAAGGCCAGCTGACCGAAACATCAGCCAGAAGCTATGAAGATCAGTTGACTTCCTGTACTTCCAACTTCCCAGACCAGCTGCTTCCCAGCACTGCCACCTTCCCAGAGCCTCTGGGCAGCCCTGCTCATGAGCAGCTGACTCCTCCCAGCACAGCATTCCAAGCACACCTGAGCAGCCCCAGCCAAACTTTCCCAGAACAACTGAGCCCCAATCCCACCAAGACTTACTTTGCCCAGGAGGGATGCAGTTTTCTCTATGAGAAGTTGCCCCCAAGTCCTAGCAGCCCTGGTAATGGGGACTGCACGCTCCTGGCCCTAGCCCAGCTCCGGGGCTCCCTCTCTGTGGATGTTCCCCTGGTGCCCGAAGGCCTGCTTACACCTGAGGCCTCTCCAGTCAAGCAGAGTTTCTTCCACTACTCTGAGAAGGAGCAGAATGAGATAGACCGTCTCATCCAGCAGATTAGCCAGTTGGCTCAGGGCATGGACAGGCCCTTCTCGGCTGAGGCTGGCACCGGCGGGCTAGAACCACTTGGGGGGCTGGAGCCCCTGAACTCCAACCTGTCCCTGTCAGGGGCTGGCCCCCCTGTGCTCAGCCTAGACCTGAAACCCTGGAAATGCCAGGAGCTGGATTTCCTGGCTGACCCTGATAACATGTTCCTTGAAGAGACGCCTGTGGAAGACATCTTCATGGATCTCTCTACCCCAGACCCCAATGGGGAATGGAGTTCAGGGGATCCTGAAGCAGCAGTCCCAGGAGGGGCCCCATCACCTTGCAACAACCTGTCCCCAGAAGACCACAGCTTCCTGGAGGACCTGGCCACATATGAAACCGCCTTTGAGACAGGTGTCTCAGCATTCCCCTATGATGGGTTTACTGATGAGTTGCATCAACTCCAGAGCCAAGTTCAAGACAGCTTCCATGAAGGTGAGTCCAACCAAAATGTTCAGGAACTCAAGTCCCTTTCTGGCCAATGAAATTCTGGGTGGAATTAAATGAGTAAATTCCCCTCTCTTTCCTCAGTTTTATTAATGGAATACCAACATCTGTTGCCCAGGGTAGTAGTGAGGATGAGAACTAGTGAAAAACCTATTATGGATGCTCTGGACAAGTAGGCCTGGAGGGTAGGGCTTAAGGGTGTGGGATAAAATACAGAAGAATCTTTGGCTATTGGTTTGTGCTTCTGAGCTCTGTGAAAGACCTAGATCAGCCATCACCACTCCATTTTACAGATGGAAATGATCAAGTTTCCTAAGTTAAAGAAAATACCTAAGGTCACACAGCAAATTGATGGAAAGGGGAATTGAGATATTTCTCAGTATTCTTGCCCCCTAAAGGGAATAGCGAGTAAGAGTTTATAGGAGTCTGGGAAAGTATGAGAGTGGCCCCATCGGAGGCTCTCTGCTATGGCTCCTTCATTTCCAAAACTATAGCTATAGTTTCACTCCATCCATCTAAATTGCTCCCTTTTCTGCTGAGCCTCTGGTGATCCTTCAGTCATTGGGCCAACATATTTGAAGGCCATCCGATGTGCCAGCTGTGCACATCCTCAGCCTGTCTTTCCTAATAGGCCTACTAACTCTCCCTCCCTCTCTCTCTCCCTCTCTGCAGATGGAAGTGGAGGGGAACCAACGTTTTGAATAAGTCTGTGACTTAACGTCGTCAAGTATGGCATATTGTCATCAAGACGTGGAGCTGCTCTCCACCCCCCCGGGACTGTTGGGGGATTCTAGGGGCTGGAGGGGGATATATCTGATTCCCCAGGCCCTGCAGGATTGCGGGGGGGAGGTGGGAGGGCAAGGGAGGGGAGCTTCTTTTTAAAACTCAGAGACTTCCAGCGATCCCAGTTTCCATTTCAATCTGTATTCACTCGTAGTGAGTTTCCTTGAATGGGATTTCAAGCGGAGAATGGGGGAGTCTCACTTCCCCCACCGCGCTGCCCCATGGGCCTGGGCCAGTTCTCTACTCCTGGGGGCCAAGTCACCCCTGGGCCTTGGTGGAGGAAAGGCAGCGCCCACCCAGGGTCAGCCTGTGCCCTGAGGGGCTCTTGACACCCACGTAGAATTCTCTACACACCAGTAACGGGATTTCAATTCCTATGGACTCTGCCGCCCTGGCGGCCCTTCTTGTGACTTTTGCGCCCCGCGCCTGGGGTGGGGGGCGCGAAGTGACGCTACGTTCCTTTCCGATGGAGGAAGGCAGACCTGCCGCTGTCACACGTGTGCTTGCACGAGTGCGTGTACCTGGAGCGGGACTCACCCGGCTGCCAGACTGCCTGGGTCTGCCCAGGTGGCCACCTCGTGGTGCTGCGGTGACTTTGTAGCCAACTTTATAATAAAGTCCAGTTTGCCTTTTTGGTACCCCTGGTATCATGCGCTGCTGTAAAAAGGGAAGCGTAGGAACCTGAGAAGGTTGGGAGGCCTAGCCAGGGGTCTGGGGGTCAGGAGGTAAAGTCTGGACCTGCTGACAGCCCTTCATTGGCCCATTCATTTGTTCACTCCGCATCTGAGTGCAGTGCATGGTCCACCCTGTGCTAGAAGCTGAAGAATTTGGAGCTGAAACAGGTGCTACATCTTGCTTTCAAGATGATTTGGTGTCATACTCGAGGGTATTGGAGTCTCCTCACTGCTCCAGGCTCACAGGGCTCACAGTTGGGAGTGAGCAGAAGGACCTGGGGGTGGGGAGGGAATTCAGCTGGGCAATTTGCTGGGCATGGGTTTGAAGTTTCTGAACATGTATTTATTCCCTCAGCCTGAAAAACGGAAATACCTTTCCTCCGGGGCCCACTGGAAATAATAGCTTGTTATCCTTGCATGGGGCTTTCAGCTGACAAACACTTTGACATCCTTATTCACTGAAATAAAGCCTCTCAACGGGCATATTAGCATGGTGTCACTAATGAACAAACTGAGGATCACAAGTAAAAAGTGATTCCCCCCCACAGTGGGTGAGAGGATAATTGGGCAACATACCCATGGAGTCTGCATCCAAACCCTAGGCTGTGCCCTCTGGCCCCAAAGTCGGTGAATCACTTTCTCAAATGGTCTCATCCCAGATTACCCAAGAAGAGCTGGCTTGGACAGGAGCAGGGGTCTCTCCCCATCTGGGTCTGCGAGCTAGAGCAGGCCCCAAACTGCTGAGCAGAACATAGTAACTTAGTGAGTCAAGAGAAAAGGTTTCCAAAAATCCTTTTTTCCTCCAAGCCTGAGGGCCCAACAGCCACAGGGTATGGTGGTGAGGGGTGTTTGTGGGGAGGGGAATGAAAATTAGGAGATGGAAAGATCTGGACTCAAATCCAACCTCCATCAACTATTTGCTGAGAACCTGAGCCTCAGTTTCTTCGCAAGTAAATTAGGGCTAAATAAAAATGGCACTTACCTGCCAAAGATTTACTAGGACTTGATGGGGTCTCTTTATAAGCTGAATAGCACAGAATGGACTTAAGTCATTAAAGTGAATTAGAAGGAGGGCCAGCCGAGTGGCTCAGTTGGTTAAGAGCTCGCTCAAGAGTGCAAGCTCTGGGCCGGCTGAGTGGTGCATTGGTTAAGAGCTGGTTTGGGGATGCCAGAGGCCCCGGTTTGGATCCCACATATGAGGGCGAGTGACACTACCCTCAAAAAAAAAAAAAGACAGCAACTTGTCTGTTCCCCTTCCCTGATTCCCCAATGTTGTTCCCCTCCCCCAATTCCCCAATAATATCTTAAAAAAAAAAAGAGTGCAAGCTCTGAGCAACAGGGTCACCACTTGGATTCCTGGCCTGAGCTGAGCAGCCGCTGGGCTGCCAACAGGTGGCAGGAGGGCTCAGCTAAAAATACATAAAAATGAAATAAAATGAATTAGATGCAGTGGTGACCGCAAAGGCTTGAAGGAAGATTCTCAAGCAACGGAAGGAAACCCCAGACCCAGTTTTGCCCCTCCAGTGAAAACTGGGGGCTGGATTCCAAGAGCTGAGAGCACAACATTGAGAACGCTCTCTCATTCCAAATCCCCCACCTATGAAGCTGTGCCCTTCACAGGGTCACACAGGATCTGTCCCCCTTTCTCCACCTTGGATGGATCCTTGGGTTAAACAGGAAGGTGAGGTCTTGTCCTCTGCCTTTCTTTGTGTCTGTTCTCCATCTTGGACCAAAGGTCCCATCTCTAAGCCCCCAAAGGACCCCATTTGAGCTCTGCCCCCTCACTGGCACCAGGCTCAGGGCTGGGGACATAGCAGGCACACTAGAAATATTTTATTGAGGGGACCATATCTGAAGATCAGCCCAAAGATTTGAGGAGAAAGCCACCAATTTCTGCCACAAAAAAAATTGTCCCTAAGTTCCCCAGAGCGCAAAGGGTTGTACCTCTCAGCTTTGAATCTTAAGTGACTATAAGCTCAAGACACACATTTGGAGTCCCATCTAAAACCCTTCCTGGTGGTCATCCGAAACAAGGGAAGTCTAAGAAGTTGTCACAGCCAAGAGGAGCCTAAGGAAACAGGACGATGAAATATAATGCGGTATTCTAGATGGAGTCTTGGACCAGAAAAAGGACATGAGTTAAAAACTAAGGGATATGGATAATGCATGGTACTTTAGTTAATAATAATGTATCAGGGTGGCTGATTAGCTCAGTTAGTTAGAGTGCGGTGCTCATAACACCAAGGTTGCTGGTTCGATCCCTGTATGCGTCACTGTGAGCTGTGCCCTCCACAACTAGATTGAAACAACTTGAATTGGAGCTGATGTGTCCTGGAAAAACACACTTTAGAAATAATAATAATAATAACAACAACAATAATGTATCAGTATTGGCTCATTCATTGTGACAGATGTACCATATAAGTGTGAAATGTTAATAATAGAAGAAATAATAGGTATGAAGTATATGGGAAATGTCTGTACTATTTTCACAACGTTCTGTAAATCTAAATATATTCTGAAATAAAAGATTTTTAAAAAAAGTAAAACTAAATAAATGAAAATTTAAAAAATAAAAAAATGTGAGAAAAAAGAAACACCTCGGGCCAGCAGAGTGGCGCTGTGGTTAAGCGCTGGCTTGGGACGCCAGTGGCCCCGGTTCGGGTACCACATATGAGGGCCAGTGACGTTACCTTCAAAAAAAAAAAAAGAAAAAGAAACACCTCACTAGTGATTGGTGGTGGTGGGTGATAGGAGAGTGTGAATTTGATGAGAAGGCACCCTGCCATTCAGATCAGACCCCTGTCCTGCCTCCCTCTCCTCAGCCAAGTTCTTGTAGAGAAAAAATTAGAAGAGCCAATGGCTCCACCTGCTGGATAGAAAAGTGTCTGCTGCTGTCCCTCTTACTGGCAAGATCCCTGTGGCTCAGAACTTCAGAGTTTAGTAGAGATGGATAAACTGAGGCCGGGGAAAGAAAAGGATTTGCTCAAGGGCACTCCCAGAATCGCTTCAGAAACCAGGTCCCTCAGCCAGTTCCCTTCTCACCTATTCCAGACTCTGCCCTGGATGTAGAATGTAGGAGAAAGAGCTCAAATTTGGGGATCACAAGTGCTGAGTTCAAGTGCTGGCTCTGCAGCCTCGTTTTTGTTTTTTGTGTTTTTTTTGAGGGCAGCGTCACTGGCCCTCATATGTGGGATCGAACCGGGGCCGCTGGCTTCCCAAGCCAGCACTTAACCACCGCGCCACTCGGCCAGCCCCTGCAGCCTCGTTTTTTCAAGTGATAAATATTTACAACATCTCCACATGCCAGGAACTGTTCTGGGTACTGGGGATGCTGCACTGAACAAAACAGACAAGGTCCCTGGACTCACAGAGCCTCCCTTCTAGTTATGGGGAGACATAAGAAAAAGTAAATAAATAGTCTGCAAAGAGCATACAGTATGTACAACAAGGGAAAGAAGCAGGTGCTGTGGTAGAGAACCACAGCTCTAGCTTAGCGTGTTATAATTTAGAGAGGGGTGTCAAAAAGCCCTTTCTGAGGCGGTAACATTGAGCTAAGACTTAAAAGATGAGAAGCAGGAAGAAGAAGATTCCAGGCCAAAGAAAAGCAAGAGGAGAGGTATTTAAACAGGAAAGGACTTGACATCTCTGAGGAATCACAAGGAAATCAGTACGGCTGGATCAAGGCCAGCAAAAGGAAGGGTGGTTGGAGAAGAGGCAAAAGATGACTAAGGGCCTTTCAACCATGATAATAAAGATTTTATTTCGAGTGTAATAGGAATCCATTGAGATTTAAGCAGGAGAATGACATGATAGGATTCACATGTTTAAGCCATCCCTCTGACAGTTGTGTGAAGAATGGATTGGAGGAGGTGGGAGTGGAAGCAGGGAGAGTGCGAGGCTTCTGCAGTGATCCAGGCAGCAGGGGATGAGAGCCTCCACCAGGCACAGATGGGAGTAAAGTGACTGGAGCTGGGATACTTTAGCGACAGAACTAACATGGTTTGCTAATGGGTTTAAACTGTGGGTGACGAAAAGAGAGGAGTCTTGTGTCTCTGACTTTAGTAACTGGCTGAGGACTTACTGTTTATTTAGACTGAGATACGATGAATATCAGGAATTCTGTAGTGTCCTCTGGTGCCTGGCAGGACTAATTCAAAACTTCTTTGGATGAGGGCATGTCCATCTTAGGCCTCGAGGAACTTCCATAAGTAATTTGTCACAGGCATTGAGCAGGAGACAGTCAAAGGTAACCAGACACACAAGGAAGCAAAACCATACGAGCAAGAACTGTATATACTATATACACCAGACTTGCATATACTATAGACTTCATATATTGGAATAATCAGTCACAGGTTTGAAAGCAATTACAGTTCTCATGTTTAAAGAAATATATTACAAAGTCAAGAACATCTTCAGGAAACATGAAGCAATAACAGTGATAAATCAGGCTCGAAAAAGAATCAATAAAACCTCTAGGGCCGGCCGAGTGGCGCGGTGGTTAAGCGCTGGCTTGGGAAGACAGCGGCCCCGGTTCAGTTCCCACGTTTGAGGGCCAGTGACACTGCCCTCAACAAAACAAAACAAAACAAAACAAAACAAAACAAAACAAAACAAAACAAAAACCTCTAAAAGTGAAAGAGGTGAAAATTAAAATTTAAAGCTCAATTGGAAATGGAAAATTGGAAGAGCTAGCAAGTCTTAGAGCCATATCAAGCATCTTTTTTTTTGTTGCTGTTGTTGTTTGTTTTTCTTTTTGCCAAAGAGTATAAAACAATGTGCTAAGTGGCCCATTTGTACATTGGTTCAAAACCAACTGTCTGTGGTCTGGGTATTTTAATGCATCACAGGCTACTGTAATCTATACGAGGTCAAGTTTAGTGAAAGAAAGTACACAATCCAACATACTATTTTCTGTTTCAGTTATTTGAGCACCTTGCAGGAAAGAAAATCACACTATTGATATAATAAAAACATACAATTAAAAGTCAGCATTTGAAGAAAAAATTGTGGACATATACTGATATGGAGTATAACTGGGTCACAATCAGTGGCAGCTACCTCAGTGTGAGGGTTTATTATAAAATGTTCCATTGTGATAACTAGAAAAACATTAATAAATTATAAAATTCATATGGCTAAAGACATCATAGACCTGTACAGACAAGGTCAAGATGAACTAAAATTCCAGTGAGCAAAGAGCCCTTCATGTGTGAGATGATGATCACCAGTCATCTTTTTGCCTGGTGGCATTTTCCTCTTCTGGGTGCAGGCTGTTTGGGTTTAGTCCAGGCAGAGGGAATCCACTGGTAGTGAACTTCTGGATGGACATGAGGGGCTAGTGTAATGTACCAGAAACTAGATGAGCCCCCACATGCATGGCCTGTTTCCCCCCATGAAACATTTACTAAGTTCTGGCGTGGTGGGGCAGACTGGGAGGGTAAGGTGAAAACTAAAAGGCAAAATAGACTCTTAGTCTCATGGTGCTAAAGGGGACAGATGTGGGCTTCGCTGGCTGCAGCAGGGGGATAAAAAGAACCGCAGAGTCTCATACTGTTTATTAAATAATTCTCACATTTTATTGGTCAAAGCAAGTCATATAGCCTCACTTAATTTCAAAAAGTGGGAATTGCAATGCCCAGGGTGAGAGGAAAGAGAGCAGACATATTGACAGCATCACTCAGGGTGTATCGCAATCCCATTGTGCTCCAGCTGTTGGTTCTTATGGGGGACAGACCCTAAGGTGGCCCCTGGATCCCCGCCTCCTGGTATTCACACCTTTGTGTAATTCTTTCACAAGTGTGGGTGTGATCTGCCTGTGACTTGGTTCTAAACAACAGGATATGGCAAAGGTGATGGGCTGTACACGATAACGTGGCTGTGATTTGTTACATGAGGCTATCTCTTGTGAAGAGATAGATACCCTCCCTCAAAGGCTTTGAGGAAGGGAGTGGCCACTGAGAGAGGAACTGAGAGTAGCTTCTGGCTGACAATTGAGGCCTTCAGTCTGACTGCCCAGGACTAGATTCTGCCAATAACCATGAGTTTGGAACAGGATCCCTACCCAGTTGAGCCTCAGATGAGACCATTGCCCAGTCGAAACTTTAATGGCAGCATTATGAAACCCTGAAGCAAAGATCCCAACCAAGCTGTGCCCAGAATCCTGGCCCACAGAAAATGCATCATATAACAACATTATTTTAAGCTGCTAAATGTGTGATAACACTGTTACACAGTAATAGGTAAAAAATACAGCCCTGCATGAAATCCCATGCTACACTCAGCCGAGTCCTAGCCATCCTTTGGGTCTGTTTAAAATCACTTCCCCTGGGAATTCCTGACTGAATCCCCAAGTTTGGTTATGCCCCTCTCTTGTACCCTTCCAGCCCATCATACTTGTCACAATAATTGTAACCGGTTTTTGTGTGTAATTCTTGTTAAATGGCCATCTCTAAAGGCAGGAACTGTGTCTATCTCATTTACTCGTGTCCTCAGTCATAGGAGCACTAAGCCCAGCGCCTGACACGTAAGCCACTCAAAAACTGTTTGGCAAATGATGCTCATCACAAGGTTGTGTGTGTATCCATGTTTTTTAAATGCGAACAACAGTTGAGGACTTGGTTACATAAATTATGGTCCACCCATAAGATACAATACTAAGCGGTCATTAAAAATTGTTTTAGAAGATAATGATGACAATATTTTAAATAATTGCCAAGTTAAAAGTAAAATACAACAGTATCTAGAATATGACCCCAATTTTGTTTTTTGTTTTTTAAGTATTATATATAAATACACACACAAAGAAACAAAGATATACACCAAAATATTGGCAGGAGTCTCATCTGGGTGGTGGGATTACACCAAGTTTTTATTTTCTTGTCTTTTTCTATGCTTTCCAAATCTCCTTGGTGTAAAACAAAGTGCCTAGCATGCAACAGATGCTTGCTAAATGTGAATCTATTTCTGCTCTGACTGCTTCTCTCATCTGCGAGGACAACTTAGTTCTGGATAATGGGGAAAACAAATGCCCAGGGGTTTTCTAAGGACTTATCCTGCCTTGGACAGGTACCCACTGAAGCTTGGCTTCTTCCGTGGACCTGTAACCATGGGTCCCACAGAATTCACCTTCAGCTAATACCTAACCCAGAGTCAGGGTCAGCTTAGTAGAGGGGCCTGAAGTAGCCAGTGGGATTTGGGGCACTCTGTGCAGTAACCCTGCTGGGACTGTGACCTGACTTCCCCACAGGGGTCTGTTTCTGTTGAGGTGGCAAGTCTCCAAGAGATAAAAGGTTGTGTTTTTTTTGTTTTGTTTTTGAGGGCAGTGTCACTGGCCCTCATATGTGGGACCCAAACAGGGGCCGCTAGCTTCCTAAGCCAGTGCTTAACCACTGTGCCACTCGGCCGGCCCAAGAAAGTAAATAATTTTTTTTTTTTTTTTGAGGGCAGTGTCACAAGAGGTATTTCTGATAGTGGCACAGGCAGCATCTGCTGTGTACACACGAGCCCCAGGATTCACAGCTCCCACCTGCCCCGCCTGTTCCCTAACTGCTGGGGAGGAGGAACACACAGAATTTTGAATCAGAAGGCTGGGCTTCTATTTCCTCTGCCACCAATTCAGAGTCCGGGCAAGTTGTTCTGCTTGTCTGAGCTTTGGAACACATACCTGAGCAGCAGCATGAACAGCCCTATTTCCTAGGGTAGCTAATATCTGTCCATGATGGCCACTGTCACTACTGGTCCCTTTTCCCTGGGGTCCCAAGACAGAAGTCGAAAGTGAGTGACAAAGGATGTTTATTTAGGCTTGATCCCTTGATATAGCCACACATGTAAAAATATATCATTTAAAGTCAAGGGAATAATAATCAGGTTGGTGTCACCTCTCTTCCACCATTTGGCACAGCCTTCCCACTGGCCCCCTTCCCAGCTGCTCCCTTCAAAATCCTGGAGTTTGTGATACAGGGGTCACTTCTTGGCAGCTTCTGCCTGAGCTGCCAAATCTGCCTCTTTCTGAGCAGCCAAGAACATGGCTCGCTCCTTCTGGAAAGCTTCCATCTCTTCTGGACTGAGGCTGCAGGTGCAGAAAACAGATGGTAAGTAAGTGGCCAGTCATGGGTGGGAAGGCCCCAAGTGTCCGTGTCACTGTCTCAGAGCCTTCTCCCTTCCTGGAATTCTCAGCCTCCATACCTTTGCTCATCTGTTTCCTCTGCCAGGAATGCCACCTCTCCACCTCTGCCTTTTATTCCATTCTTAGAGCCCTATGGTCCTTTGAAGTCTCATCTATATTCCAGTCCAGCTTAACTGGCCCTTCCTTTGTACCCCAAAATACTTTGTGCAATGAAGTTATCTGGCTGTGCGTGTGTGTCCCACCATGACCAAGGATCAGATTTATCATCTCCGTACTCCCAGTCAAAGTAAAGATTTGAGAAAAGTAAAGCCTATCCCTGGTCCATGCTTAACCCCACTTCTTGGGAAACAACCAACTGCCAGCCTTGACATGGGGAGTGGCATCAGCAGCAAGAGGCCAGCAAAGGGTTGAGTGCTGCCCCTCCTGTGGTCTGGGCTAGATGCCCTCCTACTCAACATCTCGCTTCAAAGAAACGATTCCTGAGGTCATCTGAAGCCCCATGAGGGATCCAGTGTGAACTTGAGACAGCTTGAAAGATCCTTTCAGGAAACTGGTCCCTGTTTGCCTCATCTCTCTCATACTATTTCTCACTCCGCCTCTAGTACTATGTACCAAATTATACTGAACTTCTTTGTTTCACGTTTCTACCTTCCACCTTCGCAGGGATCCACTTCTTGGAACACTCGCTCTCAGTCCTTGACTTCCTTGTCCAGGTCTCTGCTTACATGTCACCTCCCCTACGAAGTCCTCATTGACACACTAGGCAAAACCAGGAGCCTTACACTCTATTTTCAAGGCACCTGTAGTTCCTGTTATCAACAATGCTTGCCTGCCAGGCTAAAGCTCCATTTATGGATCTGCCCTCATCTCTGTGAGCTCCTTAGGAGAGGGGCTAAACATGGCCATCTTGTTCCTAGCTCTATCTAATGCCAGAACAACGTCTAACATATAACAGGTACTTAATAAGTGTATCCCAAATGAATGAATGGGGCTCCCCACTCCCAAGAATCTAAGGTCCTTTGACTCAGAAGCTGACTCTCCCACTAATGGGACTTCTTTGCTTTGCCCCAGAGAACTTTCCAGGCCCTGTCCAGGACACTCACTCCTTCACTACACGAATGCCCAGGGAACGGGCAGAGCCAATGATGGAGCGGACAACAGAGGACAGGGGCACATCCTGCAGAGCGAAGGCGTCATCCTGAGCTTTAACACGAGCGATCTCATACACGTGCTTCAAGGTCACCAGGCCTGCTACCTCCTTCCCTGGAGAAAGAAACAAGTAGCCCTTCAGGTGTCACTGCTTCCTTCCAGGGCCCCCAGAATCCCAGGTGCCCATCCTGACCCTTACATGTCTGCCGGGCCCCCTTCTCAATCCCAGCAGCTGCCTTCAGGAAGTCAGGTGTCACTGCTTCCTTCCAGGGCCCCCAGAATCCCAGGTGCCCATCCTGACCCTTACCTGTCTGCCGGGCCCCCTTCTCAATCCCAGCAGCTGCCTTCAGGAAGTAGGAAACAGTGGGTTGTCCAATCTTGATTTCAAACGACCTATCAGGCTTAATGGAAAAAAGAAATATGACTATGTCTCATCCTGCCTCGCCCAACCCTTGCTGCCCCAACCCAGGGAAACATCTAATTTCCATCTAACTTCACTTCCTGTCTCCCCTTCCTTTGAGTCATCAATGTTGTCCCTCCCAACAGACCACAAAACCCCAGGAAAAATCTGCAGCAAACAGCCCTTTCTCCTCTATTCCAGGCTCAACCCTGCTCAGGAAGCCCCAGTGAAATGAAGGTGCAAAAGGAAGACCAGTAATATGGCAGGGCAGGCTAAAAAAGACATGGTCTAGTCTCCACTGTATAAATAGGGAAAGCGGGGCCCATGAACAGGAAGAATGGGGTTGCTACTCTGCAGCAACCCCAGGCCACCAGCCCCAGGACTTAGGGAGCACAGGGGAAGTGAAAAAAGAAACCGGGGATCAGAATCCTGACTCTGCACCTTTACAAAGATCTTGGTAGGCAAAGGAATGCCTTCTTTGATGTCTTTTGTCTTCTCGTTGAACTCCTTGCAGAATTGGTTGATGGAAACGCCTCGCTGTGAGGAAAGCATAGGGGTTAGTTACTGTAGGAAGAAGGGACGACTTTCTATCATCCAGGAGGCTCCGTCCGTTCCCTCCTCCGTTTTTTTTTTTTTTGAAAGCAGTGTCACTGACCCTCATATGTGGGACCGGAACCGGGGCTGCTGGCGTCCCAAGCCAGCGCTTAACCACCACGCCACTCGGCCGGCCCCTTCTCCGTTTTCACTTCTCTATGTTCCCATCCTCTTTTCTCTACCCAAATTCAACTACCACTTTATGTGCCAGATGATTTGTATGCATCGTCCCTCTCCGTCCTCACAACAGCCCGTTAAGGAAGGACTGAGAGCAGAGCCTCCAAGACGTTATGCAACTAAAGCAAGGGCATTAAGTGTGTAGGTGGCAGGGCCGCGCTTTGAACCGAGGTCTCCCTGGCTCCAGAGCCGGTACCCTTCACCTGCGTACTAGTTCCCACTCTCCTGGGCCTCCCACGCCGGGTTCCAGCAGTGGCTGCACCTGACCCAGGATGGGGCCTAGTGGGGGCCCGGACATGGCCTGGCCCGCTCTCACGATGGTCCGGATCACGCCGCCGGCCTCCGGCTTCCTGACGGCCCGAGTGGCCCGGCTTAGCTTCGACATGATGCGAGGTTCACGGACTTAGTTCACCTCAGCAAGACAGGCGGCTCTGGGGGCCGCCATGTTGAGTCAGAGGTCGGGGTCCTCACGTTAGGTTAGGGCAGGTGAAGCCAACAAAGAGCAGCATTATTTCAGTCCTTCCGCTCTCCAATTAGCAAGACAGAGAGGATGATAAAAAGAGAAAAACAACTTTTCCCCTGCCATCTGAAGATAGGGGAATGACCCAAATAGCTCGGGTACACACATTCCTTCTGGCTAGCAAACAGGCAGTACCTTGGACAGCTAAGCGGAAGGAGGAGGAGGGCTTTAATACCTGCACAGCATTGTGGGTATAGTAGTTTTGACCGTTTATGTAAATCCTGCTGATTACTGCGCGCGAGGGTGCTATCTGCTGGACATGGTGATTATCCTTGGATTTGAAATGAACCTGCTGCTGGTTCTTAGGTGCGGGATCTCTTTACTTTCTGAGCCTCTTTCCTCACCTGTTGTTGAAAGGCGATGTAGTTAAGAATACAGACCCTGGAAGCAAATTTCCCCGTTATTCCTCTTGCTGTCTGTGAACTTGATCAAGTTAGCTTATGCTTAGTTTTCTTCTCTGTACAATGGGGATTGAATATGTAGCACCTATCCTAGGGATGGTTGTGATGGTTGAGTTAGCAATGTGTTTTAGAACAATACCTGGCATCTAATCATCTACTAACTGTATAATGAGGACAAAACCTTCTCGGAGCTGTTGTGAGGCTTAACAGGTCCAGAACATGTTTGATACATCATCTGCGCCCAATAAGATAAGCCAGCATCTTATTACTGTATATTATTTAACTTTTTTTGAACACATACTATATGCCAGGCATTGTGCTAAAGGCACTATTATCTCATTTAATCCTCACAATGGCATGTTTTATTACACCCCTTTTACAAATGAGAATGTTAGAGCACAAAAGGGGACCTAAAAACACCGACTCTGTATGTGAAAGGGCTGGGAAACAAATACTGCAATTATCTGATTGTAGACATTGTGACGTTTATGACTCTATATTGCCTCATCTAGTAAAAGGAGATAATCCATGATAAACCACACTGTAAACTGTGAGGCTTTTTTTTTTTTTTTTTGAGGGTAGTGTCACTGGCCCTCATATATGGGATCCAAACTAGGGCCGCTGATGTCCCAAGCCAGCTCTTAACCATCATGCCACTCTGCCGGCCCAAGGCTTTTAAAATTATGAATTTGTGTTAAATTCACACCAATTAAATGTGATTGTTTCTGCCTCTGAAGTCTGTCAAGCTCTCTATAACACTCAATCTCATTTGCCTTAATCAAGACTCTGGAACCAAGCTGGCTCTTTGATTTACTAGCTATATGTAAGTCCTTGGATAGATAATTAACTTCCCTGTGCTTTGTTTCCTGGCTAGTAGTAACATGGGGCTAATAATAGTACTTAGCTCACAGGAAATTAGTTAATTCAGGTGTGAAGTGCTCAGAAGAGGATCCGGCCCAAAACAAGCCAGGCTGGGTATGGTTTATCTTTGGGTCCTCCACACTGCCCTTTATTTACACATTTATTTACAAGTAAAGACATAAATATTTTCTGAATGAAGGAATTAGGAAACAGATGGGTATGTCAGGTGCTCAAGGAGCCAAGAATGCAGCCTGGGACAAACTGGGCTTTTTTTGGTGCAGTTTCCATTTTCTGACAATGAAAGGACAGTTTTGATTATTCTGGCTCTTACAGATTATAAGGAAGCAACTCCCTACTTTCCAACTTCCTTTGGAAATATGTGAGGTCAGAGCTTTAAGTGGTGAAAATGAGGCCTTACAGGTGAATGGGGCCAGATCATCCAGGTCTTGTCAGCCTTGTTAAGGAGTGTGGGCTGTGCAGTAGGAAGCCACTGAAGAATGGTATTTGCATTTTGAAAAGGTGACTCTGGGAAAGGTATGTAGAGGAATTGGTGGAGGACAAGGGTGGATGCAGGGAGATCCATTAGGCCAGGGCAGGAAGACGATGGAGGGATGATGGTGTCTTGGGACCAATTCAGGAGATACTTAGAAGATAGAATTTATTTTAGTCAACAAATGCTTTGCAGTATGGACTATATCCATCTATATGAATGGTAACTGGTTGAAACCTCATTACAATCCTATGCTGTTTAGGTGCTATTATCATCCTCGCTTTATAGATGAGAAAAACTGAAGCACAGAGAGGTTAAGTCACTTGCCCAAACTTACACTGCTAGAAAGTGGCAGAGTCAGGATTTGAATGCAGACCTTTTGGCTCTAGGATCTGGGCACTTAACCACTCCCTAGGCTGCTTTGACTACCACCAGAACTTAGTGCTTGATAGGTAATTTGTGGGGTGAGGCATCAAGGGTGATACTCAGAATTCTAGCTTGAGAGTTTGGGCAAATGAATGATAAGGCCTTTCCGTTTTAGTGTTGAAACATGGCAGCTGTAGGTTTAGGTATAGATTTAGGTTTAGGTGATGAGTTGGGTTTAGGGGTGTAGTGTAAGCCTTGAATGTTGATTTTTCTTTTTTGTAACAGTAAATGGCTGACTTCAGCTTTGATTGCTGAGGCATCCACTTCAAATATAGCTATCTGGAATAAACACATTGTCAGCTACTAGATATAGAGCCAGGTCTTATGTTTTAAATTCACAAATAAAGAGTGAGTCCATGAAACCCTAGGCCCCACCCTTAACCCCAATAAAAGCAGAATCCCAGGCCCATACTTGTGCACTCACCACCATCCCCCTGTCACACGCACACAGACACACCCCTGCAGGTGACCTGGCTATGTGGCCCCATGTGCACCATGTAATTGCCAGGATCTGTGAGTATTAAACATTTTTTTCAAAGTTCCCTGATGGTTATTGCTGAGGGCAGCTTGCAATCATAATAAAAACCACAAGGGCCAGTGCAGCCACAACATTGGTTATCTATAGGCTGAGACCTGCACACAACAGGGTGTGTCTGTGTGACATTCAGCTACAGGGTCTGGTCTGGGAGAGAAGCCTGAGTTGCTGAGAGAAATGCTGGCATCTGTGCCACGGAGACTGATAGTCCCTGAGGCCAGGGCCAGGAGTCAGGTTGCCTGGAGTGCGGAGAAGAGGACTCAGCATTTGAAGCGTGAGGAGAAAAGAGGAAAGAGTGAGCCAAGGAAACCAAGAGGGAGTGGCCACAGAGTCAGGAGTTAGACAGAAGGCCAGGAGCGAGGCTTCCCAGAAGCTGCAGAGAGTAGTCTAAGAAAAAGAAATTAAAGAAGTATAAATCAAGCTAAAATTGAGCCTATGCCCCACAGAAAATGGAAAAGCCTGGACAAAATGCTTGCAAATAGGGGTTTTGTGGTCCCCCACTGAACATATTATAAAGAGATTTACTGGGGTGGAAGGAGAAAGAGGAAAGAGGACTGTGAAGTATATGAAAGATGTAGGAGGTCCCAGCTGGAAAGATGTAGCCTGCTTCCCAGGTGGATTAATGGATCCCAGAAAAGTGGTTAAGGCCAGGGGTCAGTGGATGACTAACCCATTATCCTAGGAGGCAGCAAGACCAGCAGTGGAGTGACCACTGAAGGCCTGGAAGAAGTGCCTGTGTCCTTGTGTGGCAGAAAGGCTCCTATATTTTAAAGTGTGACAGGAAGAGATCAGGGAAGCCACCTGTCCTGGAGAGAAAGGCTGACCAGGAGGACGCCTTCTCAGGATGGAGGTCCAGTCAGGCCACCTCAATGGAGACCTGTGTAAACACACAGCATTGGGTGCCAGATTCATCCTGTTGAAGAGGGCCAGGGATTCTGACTTTCCACCTGTGGAAACACAGATAAAATTGAGTCAGAGAAAAGTAAAGTTCTGTAGTTCTGTGTCTTACATACAGGAAGTATAGACTGAGGTCTGCACCCAGCACACACGCACAACGCCCAGCTCCCTACCTGGTACCCTAGGAGCCCCCTGGAGCAACATAGAAGAACAGAGAAGGGGTAAGGCAGAGGGAAGAGTGGACTATTTCCCTTCAACTTGTGGTTGTAGATAAGGAGTTAGGGGCCTAGAACTGCCCATATATGGTTCACCCCTCTCCCTCAGCCCCACAGTCAGCCTGTCCCCATGGATCCCACCAATCCTGCCAGCCCCTCTGTGACTTCCCAGAGAGGAGGGCTGACATCCACGTTCTGCCTCTCCCAATACACACTTAGCTGTGTGACTTGGGGCAAGTTACTTCACCTCTCTGGGCCTCAGTTTTCTCAACTGAGAAATAAGAATAATGAAGATAGCTACCACACAGGACCGTTGAGAGTGTTTAATGAGATTACCCAGGTATGGTGCTTCGTTCATGCCTGGCACATGGCATATGGTAAGCACTCTCTAAAAGTTAACTATTATTGTCAGTTCAGACTTCATCTTTACTTGGCTGGACACTCAGGACGCCCCCGTGCCCCTTGGCCTCTCTGCCTCCATTCTTGCCCCACAAATGTACCCTCTCCAACTCAGCCAGTGTGAGGCCTCTAAAAATTGTCAATGTCATATATATCATAGCTTCTTTTCCTAGAGTGTGGGTCTTTGTCCATCAGAGACACTTGTTAAAATTTAGCTCTCTGGAATCCCCAGGGGATCCTGCTGAGACTCATTATTCTACAAACTAAAGTCTATACTTGCTGGTGTGGGATGTGAGGCCCTGGAGCTAGCCCCTGCCAACTTCTCCACCCTGCTATGCCCTACCTCATGCCATACCCTCCAGCCACACCAGAGAGCGTTCACTTCCCTACCGCCCTGAGCCCTCCGGTGCTTCCCTGTCTTTGCATATGCAGGCCTGGATGTTCTTTCTCCCCTTTTCTTCTCAGCTCCCTCTGCCTCCCCACCCTTCAGGAAGGTGCCTGGTATGGGCTGAATTACCTCTCCCCAAAAGTAATATGTTGGAGCACTGACCCCCAGTCCCTCAGAATGTGACTGTACATGGGGATAAGGCCTTTAAAGAGGTGATTAGTTAAAATGAAGCCATTAAGTTGGACCCTCATCCAATCTGGCTGGTGTCCTCATAAGAGGAGATCAGGACACAGACAAGCAATGAGGAAAGGCCATGTCAGGGTACAGAAGAAGGCAGCCATCTGGAAGCCAGAGCGAGGCCTTAAGAGAAACACACCTGCTGACACCTTGATCTTAGGGCTATTTTCAAACTAGTATTGTGACCTATCAGTGATTTATGAAATTGATTTTGTGAATTCAACCAGCATTTTTAATGAAATAGAACAGAAAATAGAATACATCACATAGAGTAAAGATATGTATTGTCTCATGAAACTTGGATTTCCCTTGTGTTGCTGTGTATTGGATCACAATAAAAATGTATTTCTTACTATTGTTTATGGCTCAGGACCTCCAAATAGAAAGCCACTGTAGTCCAGTGTGACCTTCAAAAATGATGTCAAACCTTGTTCATTCCCATATGTCCAATGCCTGACCTAGGACCTGGCATGTGGTAAGTCTTCGGGAAATATTTGTGGAACAACAGCAGTGATTCTTGCATGTGTTATTTCCTCTACTTCCACCTCTGTGACCCTAGTCTCAGCACCAAACTCTTTTAGCTGGATGACAACAGCCTCTTAATAGATGTCTGTTTCCACGTTGGCTCCTCTACAAACCTTCCTCCTGCAGACATGAGAGCGTTTTCTAAAGCATAAGTCAGATTTTGTC
This sequence comes from Aselliscus stoliczkanus, assembly GCA_033961575.1. NCBI lineage: Eukaryota > Metazoa > Chordata > Mammalia > Chiroptera > Hipposideridae > Aselliscus > Aselliscus stoliczkanus. Next base: position 131,714,869 of record CM066736.1, read on the forward strand.
ATTCACCTGGTGAGTGACCCCTATGTCATCATGTCACTCACTTATTCCAATTACTTACCACTGGAGCCCAATTAAAGTTCTAATTCCTTACCGGGCCCTACGGGCCTGATGTATTTTGGCCCTCTTACCATTACCTCTCCTCCCTTCCTCATTCCACTCTAGGCACATTGACCTCCTTAGTCACTGTTGTATTGTGATTTATGACGAGAAATACATAGCTGGTCTTTGTCTTGGTTCTTGGTACAGAGCTCCTAAAACCCATGTAATTTCCTAAGTGATAAGAGCCCTAAAGATGAAAAAATCTTTTTTTCTTTTTTAAAGATTTTATTGGGGAATTGGGAGAGAGGAACAGATAAGTTGCTGTCCTTTTGTTCTTCAGTCTAGTTGTGGATGACTTCGCTTCACTGGCCCATGTTGATATTATCATTGTGCTCTTCCCTGGTGAGGCAGTCGCTTGCTGGCCATTGGATGGCCACTCACAGCTGCTCACAGCTCACGGTATGTCACACTGGCTGCCAGCCACTCACAGTAGCTCACGGCAGCACACTGCAGCAGGGGCTGCAGCCTATGCCATCACCGGCGACTCAAGGCAGACCAGCTCCAAGACGAGCTGTTGTTCACCATCTTAGCTGTAGAGGGCAGCGTCACTGGCCCTCATGTGGGATCCAAACCAGGGACCTGCTGCTCAGAGCTGGTGTCCCAAGCCAACTCTTGTTTTTTCGTTTTTAAACATTTCTAATTTATTTATTTTTTTAAATTTGGAAATTGAGGGAGGGGACCAGCCAAGTTGTTCTTCAGTCTTCCTTGTGGAGGGCGCCAGTTGCCATCTGGCTTCCCGTCAGCAGTTTGTGGCCTCTAAGCTCAAGGTGCTGTGTTCAATCTTAGTTGTGGGTGGGTGTAACCACTATCCCATGCAGGAGTCGAACTCGGCAGCCTTGTTGTTAAGAGTGCACACCCTATCCACAGGCAGCAGCTCAGTTCAAAGTGCTGAGTTCAGCCTTAGTTGCAGGTAGGCATAGCCAACCATTGAACAGGCAATCTTGTTACACCAGCTGAGCCATCCTGCTACCTGTTGGCAGCTCAGTGGCAGCTCAGCTCAGGTGCAGCATTCACTGGCCCATGTGGGAATCGAACCGATGGCCCTGTTGCTCAGAGCTTGCGCTCTAAGCCAGCTCTTAACCAACTGAGCCACTCGGCCGGCCCCCCAAGCCTACTATTTTTTTTAAAGATTTTATTGGGGAATTGGAGGAGGGGAACAGTGTTGGGGAATTGGGGAAGGGGAACAGACAAGTTGCTGTCCTTTTGTTCTTCAGTCTAGTTGTGGAGGACGTTGCTTCACAGGCCCATGTTGGTATCCTCATTGCGCTCTTCCCAGATGAGGCAGATCAGTTGCTGGCCTCTGGATGGTCACTCACCGCGGCTATTGGCAGTTCACGCTGGCTGCCAGCCGCTCACGCTGGCTGCCAGCCGCTCACTGCAGCCTATGGCAGCCCATTGCAGCAGGGGCTGCAGACTACACCATCACCGGGGCTCGAAGCCCAGCTCCAGGTGGAGCTGTTGTTAGCTGTAGAGGGCAGTGTCACTGGCCCTCATATGTGGGATCCAAACCGGGGCCGCTGGTGTCCCAAGCCAGCTCTTAACCAACACGCCACTCAGCCGGCCCAGAAAGGAGAATCTTTTGTTATTCATAACAAACCCATTTCCACCACAGATGAGTTCCATGATTCTCCAACCCAGGGAAGCAAATGGCTATCTCTGAATCTCTATTCCATATTCCCAACAGATGGAATGGATTGGCCCAGCCTGGGTCAGGTTGGCTCCCCACTCCATTAAGCGCCATTAAGCTGTGGCTAGGGGATCACAGAGATAAACATAATTGCTGGGGAGAAGCAGGTTCACTGGGATGCCCCAAAGTAGTATTTTTTTTTTTTAGCTGAGCCATCCTGCCACCTGTTGGCACTCAGCGGCAACTCAGCTCGGGCTGGGCATCGAACTGCTGTGCTCAGAGCTCAGCTCGAACTCTTGAGCGAGCTCTTAACCAACTGAGCCACTCGGCCGGCCCTTCAAAGTAGTATTTAATAACATGTTAATGAAAGGGGTTAATCAATAAACAAGAATGCTATCAGGATTTGAAGCTCTAGGGACCTTTTCTAGTCCCTCTCATGGTTTTCGATTCTCCCCGTGCATTTTCCCTGGCACCCTATGTCCTCTCAGCGGCTTCCTCAGCTCCCTCCGTTTCTGCTCCCTCTTCCATCACCGTGGTGATGGCTGTTACAGCTTCACTAGCCCCCTCTATGTCCAGACTTATAACTGGAACGTGTCCCTACCCATTCAAATTGCAGACTGTGAAGGTTTGATTGAGCCAGCTCATCGTATTTTTAAAATTCTTACCATTATAAACAAACAGAAAGCTCATACAACATAAATGTACAGCTTAACCAACTATTACAAAACGAGTATTCAGGTGACTACCATCCGTCAAGAAACCAGGCAGCACCCTGGACAGCACCCTAATGCTCCCATGCGATCCTTCTAGGTTCTAACCACTGTCCTGGTTTTTATACATTGATGTCCTTGCCTTTCTTTATTTTTACCACCTAAACGTGCATCCTGAACTGATATAGCTTAGTTTGCACTATTTCTGAACTTTATATCAATGGAATCATACTTTATAATTCCATTGGATGTGTTTGGCTTCTTTTGCTCAATTATGTTTGTTTTTGTTCTTTTTTTAATAAGAGCTATATTGAGATATAATACACATATCATACAGTTCACCTATTTGAAGTGTACAGTTTAGTGGCTTTTAGTATATTCACAGATATATGTAACCATCACCACAGTAAATTTTGGAACATTTTTATCACTTCAAAAAGAAACTCGTATCCTTCAGTTATCACCTGTCATTCTGCCACCTGTCCCAGCCCTAAGCAACCATTAGTATATTTTCAGTTTCTATAGGTTTTCCTGTTCTGACATTTCCTATAAATGAAATCACATACTATGTGGTCTTTTGCAACTGACCTCTTTCACTTAGCATGTTTTCAAGGTTCATCCATAATGTTTTCAAGGTTGTGGCATGTATCAGTACTTCATTCTTTTTTATGGCTAAACAATATTCCATTGTATAGATATACTACGTTTTGTTTAGCCATTCAACAATTGAGGAATGTTTGGGTTATTTCCACCTTTTGGCTATTATGAATAATGCTGCTATAAACATTTGTGCACGTCTTTGTGTGGATATTTGTTTTCATTTCTCTTGGCATACACCTTAGGAGTGGAATTGCTGGGTCAAGTAATAAGTCTATGTTTAACTGTTTAGAGGCACTGCTGGGCTGATTTCCTAGATGCCTGCACCATTTTACAACCCCACAGGTGGTGTGTGAGGGTGCCAATTTCCCCAGATCCTGCCAATACCTGCCTGCTTTTTCCTCAATCTACAGGTCACCCTTTCCCATTTCTTTGTATGACTTATAATTACTTGTTGGAAACTTGAAGATTTTAGATAATATATTGTAGCAACCTGTTCCTGGTCCTCTGCCTCCAGAACTATTGGTGTTGTTTGTTTAGTGACCGGCTGGATTATTTTTGTGAAATCCATCCTCCTCTTCCTGCAGTTTGAGTATAAAGCCTCTGCCCATGGTGCTTAGGGAGTGCAGTCTTGGGTATGCCTGCAGTCACGGTGGGATGACAGTGGTTTGGGCAAGGTTCTCCTTGACTCTTTCCCTGACTGCGCTCAGCTGTTAAGCTCCACTCATTGCCAGTTGAGTTCTTTATTGTTTTCAACAATGCCTTGGGACATAAATTACTCCACAGACTGATCCAATCAAAGGAATAGGGTTTGGGTCCCCAGATCTATCTATGAGGGTTCTATCTTTTCTCAGCCCCACCCTTCCACCTACAACAAGGCAGAACCCAGCATCTTAGCTCTTCCTTCTCTTCTCCTCTCCCAATCGCTTAGCCCAGAAAGAGTTTGTTGTTGTTGCTTTCGGTTTGTTTTTTGTTTTTGTCTTTTTGTTTGTTTGTTTGTTTTTAGCTGAGCCATCCTGCCACCTGTTGGCAGCTCAACGGCAACTCAGCTCGGGCTGGCCTCGAACACCTGTTGCTCACAGCTCAGCTCGCACTCTTGAGCGAGCTCTTAACCAACTGAGCCACTCGGCCGGCCCTTGTTGCTTTCTGTTTGTTTGTTTTGTTTTCCGAACATCCTTTCTCAACTAGATACACAAGTATTCTTCCAAATTGCTTGTACTAGCCCCATGTCTTTGGCCACTTGAACCCAAATATTGAAGAAATCAAGGTGGTATCTTATTCCTTTCTTTGTCCTGCCCCCTCCCCCCTTTAGAAGCAATAGGGTCACGATCTAGATTGAAGAGAGAGAAGGGAGGGGTTTCAGAACAATACTTCAAGTTTTTATGCCACCACACATAGATACTATTATTATATTATTCCTATTTTATAAATAATAAACTGAGGCCTAGAGAGATTAAGAAGCTGGATTTCTTGGGACAGAGCACGGGACTTAGAGCCAGAAGCTAAAGATGAAACTTGGGCATCTCTGTCTGTTGGTGGTGTCCCAACTCTCTTTTCTTCTCCCCCATCTGGACAATATTGGGATCAGGTCCACCCCAGGCTCCTGGAGGCCTGTTGGGGTCTGGCTGTGCCCACTATGCAGCTGTAACCTCTGCGGAACCCAGTGCTCTACCACGTGAGAAATCTCTGCCTCCTACAGCAAATCCTGGAATTGTTCTCAACCTTTCCTCCCTGCAGTCTGGTGTCAGGTGGTGGTAGCATTGGAGCTCTGGTCAAACCTTAGCTCCAGGGCTGGCCGAGTGGCTCAGTTGGTTAAGAGCTCACTCAAGAGTGTGAGCTCTGAGCAACAGCAGTTTGATGTCTGGCCCTAGCTGAGCTGCCGCAGAGCTGCCAACAGGTGGCAGGATGGTTCAGCTAAAACAACAACAACAACAGAAAACACACAAAAAAACTCCCCTCAGCTCCATACTTGCCTGGCTGTGTGATCCTGGCTGTGTATACCCCCATCCCCCATAAAACACCCCAGCCTCATTTTCCTCATCTGCAAACTGAGGATTCTAATAGTTTCAGCACATGTTCACTGAGGGCCTTCTCTCACTGGCAATGTGCCAGAAACTGGGAGTGCAAAGGAGAGTGGAGCTGTCCCCGTGTCCCTATGGCCTAAGGTGGCTCTGCACACCTGGCATGGAAGAGGGCATACTGTAGGCATTCCAGGGACAGAAGCTGTCCTGTGGTGTAGGACTTGTATGACCTGCTGCGGGCAGCCCAGCAGTCCATTCTACTCTGCTCAGTGGTGGCCTCTCAGGGAGTTTCTCTTTAATTAATGAGTGCCTTGTCCTTAAAGGCCTTGCTATCGGCAGCTTTCTTGTTTCATCTGGCTGCTGGGGCCTCAGAACAGTTGGCAAAGCAGTTGGTATCCTGGACTATGTTTAGGTGGGGGAGTTAGTGGGGTGTGTGGATGTGGTGGGGCCCAGGGGGTCTCAGACACTGGGAGTTTCATAAGCAACAAGTTGGGGGTGGGCTGAGGGGAAGGATGCTACCTCTCAGGAATGTGTGGGCAAACTCACTTATCTTTCATGGCTGGGGCCAAAGGCCATCTCCTCTGTACAACCTTCCTTGATTTTCTCAATAAAACACGTACTCCAAAGACGCAGGTAAAGGGTCCACCCTCTGAGCTTCCCCCAGCTCTTGATTATGGTTCCAAACAGACCAAGAAATAATGAGCTGTAGGAATCTTATCCGATGTACCTCTGAGCCCCATCCTGCCATCTCTAGTCATAACAAGGTATAGAAGTTAGGAGTCCAGACTTGGAGTCACACAGCTGAGATTCACTCTTGGCCCCGTTCTAGCAAAATAACCATGACCAAGTGAGTTCGTAGATTTGTTTTTTCATTGGACAATATTATTGTGCCTGCCTCCCAGGAATTAAAGGACTTATTTTGCTTAAAGCACAGAGGATAGCACCTGGCAACACACGACAGACGAGATATCTCACAAGTAGAGGCCCGAAGGGGTTGGGCACCCTCAAAGGTCTCCATCCGTGCTGGCGGGCGGGCGGGAAGTGTTCCTGGACACCCGGCGGTCCAGAGCCCGCCGGAAGTCACCCAGCAAGAAAGTGGCCGAGGTGGGCTGGAAGACAGATCTGCGACTCCAGTCAAACGCAGCGGCTTACCATGGCCTCCCTGCTAACGCACACGCCTTCCTCCACCTTCTCTGGTCTTTTCCTTCTCCCTGTCTTTCTCGCCCCCGCCCTCTCCTCTTAATTCCGCGGCTTCCCCATAAGGGAGGTGGGGTCTTCCCCAACATGGGGAAGGGGCTTCCAGCCCAGAGCGATGGTCCTAAACTGCGGCGGAGGAGGTGACGCCCGGCTCTCTGGGAGAACCTGGAGTCCCCACAAATGAGGGCGGGGTCTGAGGAACCCAAACTGGGCCATCCGGGAGTCGCCAAAAGGGCGACGGTGGGCGAGGGAGTTCCCCAGACAGTGGTGGGAGGGGCTTCCAAGACCGGGGGCGGAGCCATGAGAGGGACGTGTTCTCCTGAGAAGGGGCGGGGCTCCGAGGACGAGCTTTAAGCTTCGCCGCAAGGGGCGGAGCCTATGATGGGGCGGGGCTCTGCTGGAGGCGGGACCGGGGCGGGGCATAAGGACAGGGGGCGGAGCGTGGCGGTTCGCGCTCGTCCCCCTCCCCCGTCCCCGGGTGTCCCTGTGACGAGGCAGCGCGGAGCCGCCGTGGGCCGGGCCGATCCCGCCGCAGCGGCCCCGGGGCCGAGCAGGGGCGAGGCGCGGAGAGAGCGGCGCCAAACGGGTCCCGGAGCGTGTCCAGGTGAGGCCGCCGGGGCGGAAGGGGCGGGGGCTGCGCCGGGCGGGTCCTGGCGGGCGCGGGTGTGTGTTTGCGTGTCTAGGGGGTGGCAGGGGTGTGGGTCCGAGGGCGGGCGTCTGTGGCTGTTCTCACGCTCGCTCCTGCGGTCGCGGGCCATGGTGGCTCTCCGCCAGTCCGGGCACTGCCCGCTGGGCTCGGGGTGTGCGGGACTGTGAGCGTGCACTTGCGTGTTTGTGTGGCGGGGCCGCCGGGTGTGTATCTGCGTATGCGCTGGGCTGTCATTGTGCTTGCCCTGGGCGCGGGGCGCGGGGCGCGGGCCTGCCCGGGCGCAGTCCCTCCTGCGCGGGGATGTTTTCTAAACAGGCTTCCTGCAGAGATGGGCTCTGCTGCAGCCGGAGCTGTAGGGGGGAGCGCCGCCCCCACAGGCCTCCAGAAACCCGGGCGGCCCGGGGACTGCAGACAGACACCTGAGGGAGGAAGGGGGCGGGCAACCCAGGAGGAGCCCAGAGGCCTGCCCACAGGCGAGGCCAAGATGGGGAGACTGAGGCAGATGAATAGGGAGGTGGAGATGGCCAGACAGGCATGGATGGGGAAGAGGGTGGGAAGAGAGATGGTGAAAAGGACAGAGGTGGGGAGAACAGAGAGACATTGAGAAGAAACAAACAGAGGCCTAGACCTTCAAAGGGGCAGAAAGATTAAGATGGACAGACAGATTCCAAGAACCTGACAGAGGTGTTAACTCAGAGATCCTGGGGCTAAGTGCTAAACCCAGGAACTGAGTCTAAGATAAGGAGTGAAAAAAGAAGCCTCTGGTCATCCCAAGTTAGTCCATCCCTCTGACCCCATCAAATTTTCTGCCCTCTGTGTGGCTTTTCCCTCTTAGTTCCATCAAACCCATAACTCCCTCCCCTGGTATCCCAGCAACCCTGGCAGTTTAGGAGAGGCAGAGGTGAAATGGTTGCCATAGCAACAGAGGCAGTGAAAGGTCACTCTGGCCTTAGCCTAGGTAGCCCTATAGCAGGCCAGAGCTGGTATTGAGGAGGGTTGGGATGGGAGGCTGCAAAATTCTTTTTCTCCTCTCTCATTCTGCCTAGAATGGTGCTGGAAGGAAACCCTGAAGTAGGGTCCCCTAGAACCTCAGACCTGCAGCACCCTGGGAACCAGGGCTCTTGTGTCCTCTCTTCTCCTGGTGAAGATGCACAGCCAGGCGAGGAGCCCATCAAATATGGCGAACTCATTGTCCTGGGGTGAGCATCCTTGGCCCAGGTGTGGTGGGGCACCAGGCACCCCCCCAGAGCAACCAGACCAAGGGCCCCAGTTTTCCCCACCTATGACCTTCTGCTGTTTGTCCATCTTCACCTTCCCAGCTGAGAGACAGAGTTGACCAAACCTACCTTAATTCATAATTGTTATTTTATCTTCTCATTTTTCATAAATTACTGAGACAACTCTTAACTGCCCACCAAAGTTTCTGAAAAAAGAGCAGAAAAAAGTAATACTGCTGCCTTTTAAAAGCACTATGTGTGTGTGGGGTGTGTGTGTGTGTGTGTGTGTGTGTGTGTGTGTGTGTATGTGTGTGTAGTCTGGGGTGAAGAACTCTGGTTTCCAGCAAAAATTGCTTGGTTCAAATCCTGCCTCTGCAAATTGCTTAACTTCCCTGTGCTTCCGTTTTCCCCTTTTACAAATAGGGATGATGATAATAATACCTCAGAGAGTTGTCAGAAGGAATGAATGAGGTGATTTCCGTAAAGCACATAGAACAGTGCCTGGCACGTATCAAGTGTTCTGGGAGGCAGGCCTGTGCCAAGCCCTTTCATGGACATTATTTCATTTCAATCTTCACAAAGATGCTGTGAGGAAGGAGGTGAGGAAACCGAGGCTCAGAGAGGGGAAGTGACTGGTCCAAGGGCACACAGCTGGTAAGTGGCAAGGCTGGGATTTGGACCCAGGTCTTTCTTACTCTAGGTCTAGTGCACTTTCACTAAGCCACAGCTGATCCTCACGCTGCAGATGAGAAAACTGAGGAGAGAGGAAGCGCCGTGAGTTGGTGGCTGGATAGACCTTCTCCCTTCCTGGTCTCTGCCTGACCAGCATCCCTGCACCACCCACTGAGCTCATCCCCCAGGCACAGACGCCTCTTCCTCCCCCTTCCATACCTCCTTTTGGCCTCTCTGCCATCTGCCCTGAAGAAAATACCTGATAAGCTATCTTATGATTATGACGATTATGTAGAAATAATGACTACTGTTTGTTGACATGTACATGCCATGTGCTTTTTATAAAAAAGAAAAAAAAAGCTAACATTTGTAAAGGGCTTGTTGTATATATGCCAAACTCTGTGCCAGCCATTTTTAAATGCTTTATCTCATTTAGTTCTCACAATGAACCCATGAGGTAGGTCCTCATTAATTGCCCCATTTTACAGAGGCCATGTGATAAGTGGAAGAGCCAGGATTTCAGCCAGGCCCACCTGATCCCCAGCCTGTGTCCTGAACTGCTCCACCCCCATATGTGGGAAGAGTTTACAAGGGCAAGAGTGATACCCCTCTTAGGGGTGCTTGCATTAGACCAGCAGCTGCTCAGTGTCCCAAAGACAGGGCTGGCTTTGCAGCTGAGGGTCAGGCCCTCTTGACAGCTGGTGGTTCTCTGCAGAGCAGTGAAGCCCCACACTGGCTGTGCATCAGGGCCACCTGGAGAGCACATTGAATGTACCAAATGACGGGACCCTCCCAAACCTTCAAAATCAAAATGTCCATAGGTGGGGCCACAGAATCGTTTTTTAACAAGCTCATCAGAAGATTCTGATTCAAGTGGTCTGTGGCTGTATTTAGCAGCTATTCGTTTTGTCACTCCTGCTGCAAACCTCCCATGGATCCCCCTGCTGACAGAATAAAGTCCTGACTCCTGAACCGGGTGTTCAGGGCCCTTCCACCAACTTCATCTTCTCCTACTGCGCTTCACCACCCATCACACCGAGCTCTGCCAGCCATGAAGCCTTTGATCAGGATGAGCCCTCCCTCCAGACAGGCTTTTGCAAGAGACGCTGGAGTCAGACAGACCCGAGTTCAAATCTAGACTTTTTCACTTACTAGCCTGGGACCTCAGGCAAGTCGTTTTACCTCCCTGAGCCTCAATTTTCCTCATTTGTAAAATGGGAAGAGAGATACTTGCCTGGCAGCACATTGCACAGATTCCATTAGGTAATTAATAATGTGAAGCACCAGGAACACAGGAGGCTCCAGTACAAGGCAGCAATCAAGGCTGTGACTCACCCCACCTTTGCCTTCAAGACAAGAGCTGGAAAGGAAGGTAGAAATTTGACGTGTATGAATATATGAAGGTCATGGCATTGTAGATCTATCCTTTTCTTTCATTCTGGTTTTTGGTAGTACTTGTGGTGTAATAAATGGCAGTTTGCTAAAGGTGACTCCTTTCCAGTTCTTCAGTATAGGTGTTCCTCTCCTAGAAACCCGATCCTGGGGCCAGAATTCCCTTCTCTTGCCTCTGGGCCTGTATTGCCCTTGGCTGGTGCCTGGGTCATGGCAGGTGGTGCCCAGGCTCCTTGAAAACCTGAGGACCCTTCTCCCCCAGCACAGAACTGACCTGAGGTGCATCACTCATGCCACCTCAGCACCCAGCGCCTGGCCAGGCATGGCTCAGTCAAGGAAACACTAATTAATTGAAAGAAAATCCTTTTGAAGATGTTCTGACCCCCAGCCTGCTCCCCAAAGGCACTGATTTGATATAGTAGGGTCCTTTGGTTTCGGGTGGTTCTGGGGCTTGTTTATCAAGGTAGGGTCTGCCCAGAAGTTGGCAGTTCCTCCTAGTCTCTCAGGGGCTCACTTTCTCTCTCTCTTCCTGAAACCCTTTCTTCCTAACCCCCATATCCACAGCTACAATGGGTGTCTGGCAAATGGGGACAAGGGCCGCCGGCGAAGTCGCCTGGCACTGAGCCGCCGGCCACATGCCAACGGAGTGAAGCCAGACGTCATGCACCACATCTCCACGCCGCTCGTCTCCAAGGCAAGCAGCTTGTCCCAGCAGACCTGGGCACTGGTCTTGCCCTCCCTACCCAAGCCCCACTGTGTCTTTACTCACTGCCTGTTGGGCTGCCAGAGAAATGGTGCTGATGGGAGAGCCTGTGCAGTATGCACAGTCATTTACAGTTTGCAAAGCATTTCCTTGACCACCAGACCCCATCTATTGGATGGAGATGGCCAGCATCGTTTTAGAGGCACCCAAGACTCAGAAAGGGGATGTGACAGTCCCATAGCAATGGCAAAAGAAAGCCTTTGGGTTAGAATTCGGGCTCTGCTGTTTGCAGCTTTGTGACTTTAGGCCAGTTTCTTCTCTTCCTCTCTGAGCTGTGGTTTCCTCAACTGTAAAATAGGAAGGACAACCATGTGGGGGTTGTAGGGAGCAAAGAGGATAACCTGTGTAAAGTGCCAGCTGCACGCACACCCTCTCCAAAGGGTGGAACCTCCTTCCCCAGGAGCGGCCCCTGGCCTCCGGCTCCAGCTTCTGGGTCAGAGGCTCACACTTCTCATGGCCTCATGTCCTGGGAAGTGACTTCTCCTTTCTCCCCACCAGGCACTGAGTAACCGTGGACAGCACAGCATCTCGTACACACTGTCCCGGAGCCACTCGGTCATAGTCGAGTATACACATGACAGTGACACAGACATGTTCCAGGTATGCTTGGGCCCCTCCATAGGCCTCAATGCTCAGCTCTACAGGCCTTTCAGGGTGAGGCTGGAGGCTTGAAGGCAATGGGAAAGATGCTTCAGGGATCCTCAGTGCAGTTGGCCACTCTTTAGATGAGGAAGCAGGATAGCCCAGAGAGAACTGTTGACTTCCCAGAGTCACACAGCAAGCCAGTGGCTGTATCAAGATTCAAACTCAAGATGGACTCCCCAGCTTCAGGAGGCCATACAGTTTAGGGGTTCAGATACCAGCTCCATCACTTACTAGCTGGGCGACTTCGGGCAAGAGTCACCTAACTTCTCCGGGCCTTCGTTTTCTCATCACTCAGGTGGGGCCCATAATAGCAGCCACCCCATGGAATTGTTGGGAAGATTAACTGAGATATTGTATATAAAATGCTTAGCATGGTACCTGGCATAGCGTAAACACTGAAAATTCACTATTTACTGCTGATATGTGAGCACTCCCAGACCATGAGTATCACCCTTTCACTGTTTAATCAGCAAATCTACTACTTTTTATTGAGTGGGGTGCTCCCCAGAGGGAGATGAAGGAGAAGGCCCAGTCCTCTTGATTGAACTTGGAGCCCCCCGGGGTATTGGAATGGTGCTGCCCCCTTATTTGTTTGGTGGCCTTGTGCACTGAGCAGCTCCTAGGAACCCTGGGGTGGGAAGCCTATGGGACTGACCTGTGTACACAGCATCCCTGTACTTGCCTTCCTGTTCCTCACAGATCGGCCGCTCCACGGAGAACATGATTGACTTTGTGGTAACAGACACATCCCCTGGAGGAGGGACGGCTGAGGGCCCCTCTGCCCAGAGCACCATCTCCCGCTATGCCTGCCGCATCCTCTGTGACCGCCGGCCACCCTATACTGCCCGCATTTATGCCGCTGGCTTCGATGCCTCCAGCAACATCTTCCTTGGAGTGAGTGAGCCCCCAGGCAGGGACCAGCGCTTCATCTGAGAGTGAGCTGAGGGGTAGGCTGGGGAGGGGCAGCATCCTGGGGTGATGGACTGGCTCACAGTAATCATAACCATGACCTATGCAGGGATTAGAAGCCCCACTTAACAAATGAGCAAAGTGAGGCTCAGAGAGGTCAGGTGATGCCCAAGCTCAGGCAGCATCAGTTCCAGTCCTCTCTGGGCCCCCTCTGACCTTGAGGGTAGAGGGCAGCACCTCTGGCTCATGGCCTGCTGGGGACTACTTAGGGATGTTATCTGACCCCACATGTGGTCCCAGGAGCGGGCGGCCAAATGGCGGACCCCTGACGGCCTGATGGATGGCTTAACCACCAATGGGGTCCTGGTGATGCACCCAGCGGGCGGCTTCTCTGAGGACTCAGCCCCAGGTGTCTGGCGGGAGATCTCGGTCTGTGGGAACGTGTATACGCTGAGGGACAGCCGTTCGGCACAGCAGCGGGGGAAGCTGGTACGTGGCCTGCTCCATCCATACCCTCTACCCTCCCAATCTGCCCATCCCCTAGCCCAAGCCAGGAAATGAGGATCTCCAGTCCTCCAGCACAAGGGAGCCCCAACAGGCTCCATAGGGGGGCACATGCCATTTGTTCCACAGAGGGGACCAAACCAGCATCCCCAAGTATCACCCACATACTGTTGGAGGTCCATGGGATGATGGGAAGTGGAACACATACAAATACACTGCAGTACCAAGTGGCTTAGAGGATGCCAGCAGCTTAAAAAAATCATACCCTCTTATGAGGGTGACACTTGGCCCATGTGTGAGCAGTTTTTAGCCTAAAGTGTTGGCAGTTTGTAATGTGTCTGTCACATTCAGACAGATTTAGCTTTATTATCCTCTCCCAGTGGGAAAGGGACCATGGAGTAGTTCTGACACAGGTGCCAGTGAATGCTCCCCATGGTACAGATCAGAGAACTAATGTTGGGAGCTGGGAGAGAGTCCTAGACACAGGTAGGAGCTTGCCCAAAGTCATGTGGCCAAGCTCCTCAAATGGGCTCTGCAGACCTCTTCCTGGATGTGAGTGTATCTGGCAAGGAGATGCAACACCACAGGGAAAATCATGGCTTATCTTCCCAGAGCATCGCTTGTCCTGGGAGACTTGGGGAAAAAATTATTTTAAAAAATGATGCACATGAGTGTTTCACTCGCATACATTTGTTGAATACTAACTAAGTTTCAGGCACCTTCTAGGTGTTTACATTGATTGATTCGTGAGAACCACTTGACATACAGGGAAGTGGAATCCATTTGGAGAATAAGGAAATTAAGACACAAAGAGGTTGAGTTACTTGACCAGGGAGAGAGAGTTAGTAAAAGGTGAGGCCAGAATTCACATCCAGGCAGTCTAGCTCCAGGGTCCGTGCCTTAACCACAGCCCTTAGGACAGCTGCTTTGGGCTAAGTGCCCAGTGTTTCAGATGGAAGAACTTCCTGCCTCTGCCATCAGGGAAAAGCCTAGGAGAACATTTGAGAAAAACTCCATTTGGGTCCAGACCTCCTGATTTGTCAGATGAGGTGACCCAGGCCGATGTCCCACTAAAAGGGACCCTGTGTGCCTGGGAGCACCTGCCTGCACACCCTCGAGGCTTCTTGGCTCTCCCCGCTCCTCTGCCCTAGTCCTTCCCCCTCCTCTGTCCCAGCCGCTCCCCACTCTGCCCGAGCCCACCCTGATGGTCCAGCGTGCCCTTTCCAGGGAGGTTCAGTGGGATGGATGGGTGGCTAGGATGGGGAGATGGCTGCCTGATAGCAGGGGTTTGGGGTCCTCTTGGGCAATAAGGCCCTTCTGCTCCCCTGGCAGGTGGAAAATGAGTCCAACGTGCTGCAGGATGGCTCCCTCATTGACCTGTGTGGGGCCACACTGCTGTGGCGCACGCCTGCGGGGCTGCTGCGGGCACCCACGCTGAAGCAGCTGGAGGCTCAGCGGCAGGAAGCAAACGCGGCACGGCCCCAGTGCCCTGTGGGCCTCAGCACCCTGGCCTTCCCCAGTCCGGCCCGTGGCCGCACAGCACCAGACAAGCAGCAGCCCTGGGTCTACGTTCGTTGCGGCCACGTCCACGGCTACCACGGTTGGGGCTGCCGGCGAGAGCGGGGCCCCCAGGAGAGAGAATGTCCTCTTTGCCGCCTCGTGGGGCCCTATGTGCCCTTGTGGCTCGGCCAGGAGGCTGGCCTCTGCCTGGACCCCGGACCGCCCAGCCACGCTTTTGCACCCTGTGGCCATGTCTGCTCCGAGAAGACTGCCCGCTACTGGGCCCAGACACCACTGCCCCATGGCACTCACGCTTTCCATGCTGCCTGCCCCTTTTGTGGGGCCTGGCTCACCGGTGAGCATGGCTGCGTCCGCCTCATTTTCCAGGGGCCACTGGACTAAGCTCTCTGGGAGTCCCTGCTGCTGCGCCTGCCTGTCCACCTAGGTCCCCCACCTCCTGCAGCCCAGAAGGAGCTCTGCATGTGGGACTCTAACTGCTGGCACATAGCTACACCAGATGGACGTATTGGATGGGCTGTGCCCCTCCCCTTTTAACTCTGGTTCCCATGGGGGTCCCCAAGACCCCTACCCAAGTCAAAATGATGGGGCTCTGTCCCAGGCTGACAGAGGGAAGCCCACCCCCATGCCCTGGCCCTTCTTGGGCCATTTCACATCATGCCGCCTACACTGTGCCCCTGGGGGAGTGAAGGGCCCATGGGCCCCTGACCCCCAGTTTAGGCTGGCTGTACCCTGAGCCTGCCGACCCAGTTCTAGACATTCACCCTCCTGCTGCCCTGGGTTCCTCTATAAACCTTGCTACTCAGCTGCCCTCACCAAGCCCATGTGTGCAATGCCTGCAGCCCCTGGGTGAGTGACAGGTGGGTGGAATGCTGGGACCTGTATCTGCTGATACCCACTATGGGCTGGATTCCATACCATGGGGACTCTGGGGACAGAGAGACAATCAGACCTGGTTCCCTGCCTGGTGGAGTTCACAGTTTAGTGGACGACAGACCAAATTATTGTATGACAGCATGGCTTCCTGTGTGCCAGGATCAGAGTTATCAGTGGCTGAGGAGCAGGCCTCACTGGCGGGTGGAAAAGTGAGGGAGGTTTCACTGAGGAGGTGGCATAAGAGCTCAGCTAAATGGCTGCATCGGAACCCCCCACAGGAAGGAGAGGGTGCTTTGGGCAGAAGGGAGAGGTAGAGCACAGGCTCAGGTAAGTAAGCAGGGAACTGAGTGAGAGGTTCAGAGTGGCTGGAGCAGGGGTGCAGGGGGGCAGGAAGGAGGCTGGAGCCAGAGGTTGGGGCTGCGCTGATGAGGAAGATGCTGGATAGAGGATTCAGAACCTCATTTGCGGACAGTGAGGAGCCGAGGGAGGGGAGAGGACTTGCGGTTCCAGAGCATTGGCTGTGACACAAGTGCTACCATTCCTGAATGCCCACTGTGTGCCCTGCACTGTGCTAATGATAATAATAACTACATTCATTGAGCACTCACCAGGCACCAGGCTCTGCTT
Source organism: Aselliscus stoliczkanus (assembly GCA_033961575.1). Lineage (NCBI taxonomy): Eukaryota > Metazoa > Chordata > Mammalia > Chiroptera > Hipposideridae > Aselliscus > Aselliscus stoliczkanus. The sequence continues at coordinate 131,730,892 of CM066736.1, forward strand.
CTTGGAGGTTTGGTTATTTAATCCTCATAGGAAACCAGGGAGGAAGATGTTACCATTTCTGTTTATGGGGAGATTAAGGCACTAAGTCGCCCAGCTAGAAAGTAGCCAAGCCAGATTCACATCTATGTCTGCCTGCCTAGCCTTGGAGACTGCCCTCTTCTCCATCACACTGTGCTGCTTTCTTTGAATGAATGGGAGGATTTGGGAGGGCAGCCCAGCTAAGGCGTGGCAGGAAAAATGACCAATGAGCCAAGTGTGGAGATGTTGGGCTGGGGCCTGGTGGGCCTTGGTTGCCGCGGAGACCAAGTCTGAACTGAATCCCTATTCATCTTGGCTAAGTGTCTCCTCTCCCTGAGAGTCAAGGTGAGCTTGGGGTGCTGCTCAGGTTGCCTCCAAGCCATTCCTAGGGGGAGTGGGCTAGGAAGGAAGAAAGGTGGTGGTTCTGGAGACATAAAAGTCTGAAAAGGCTCTGAATACAAGCCTGACCTGGGCAACATCCCCAGTGGAAGACAGCTGCCTTAGGAAATACAGATTCCTAAGGGAGGGACATGCCCCAGGCCACACAACTGGTTGAGGCCACAGAGCCCAGACCTGGGGCTGTTGAGAGAGCACCCGCTAGTGGTTAGAGGAGGATGTGATCAGATTCTTGTTTCCAGAGCAGAGCATCACACTGCCACAGTGGGGGAGCCCAGCTGGGGGTGCTGGGGAGGGTGTGGGAGCATGGCAACTCCTACATACATGCACACACACAGAGCACCAGCAATCCAGCTCTTCCCACTGGTTCTTCTGACCTGGGTGGGAACCAGATGGGAACATTCTGATCCCATTTCTAGCAGGGAACCTGAGACTCTAGAAGAGAGATGAGGAGAGGGCACAGGCACCACACCAGGGAGAACTTAGGTGGTGGCGGGGAGGGTCAGACAGCCCTGGTCTTGGCCCAGCTCTGCCCCTTTCCAGCTCCTGGAGCCTCAGTGTCCTCCGCTGTTAAATAGAATAATGGTCCTGTCACCAGGTGGTTGTGAATTATGGAGGGCACCTGTAACACAGTAGGTATTTAATAATATTGCTTCCCCTACCCCTTCTTCATTCCCGTGGGGAACAGCCAAAGCCATGGCTCTAGTGAGTGGACTGCTCCATGTGATATGGTGTGTGTGTGTTGGGTGGGGGGCAGGTGGAGGGAGCAGTGTGGTGGAAAGTAAGAAGGACTAGCCCTAGTTCAGGGACACCTGAGGACATGCTGGGTGGTTATGGAAGTCAATGAACTTATTAGCTTCAGTTTCCCCATCTGTACAATGGGGAGAATGATGATATCCTGTCTCAGGGCTTTTGCAAGAATGAAATGAGATCCTACATGTCAAGCTACTGGCACAGGACCTCAGTAAGGCTCAGATTAGCTGTAATCATAAAAATGCAGCTTGGATGGGGCTCCCAGGAGTACTGGGATCTTTTGCTGGCTTGAGCTGCCCACTGGTGGCAGTGGATAGCACTACCTTCTTTACTGGTTTCCATTTCAACTTCACCCAAGTCAGGGAAGACTTTATACCCAATTTAAAGACAATGACGGGCCGGCCGAGTGTCTCAGTTGGTTAAGAGCTCGCTCAAGAGTGCGAGCTGAGCTCTGAGCAACGGCAGTTCGATGCCAGCCCGAGCTGAGTTGCTGTTGAGCTGCCAACAGGTGGCAGGATGGCTCAGCTAAAAAATAAAGACAATGACAATTGAGGCACAGGGAAGAAGAGGGGTGACTTTCCTAAGGAGAGACGAATTTATTGAGCCCCTCCCTGTAATGATCATCATCAGAGCTAGTGGTAGCACTGTTGTGCCAAGCAGGGCTTGAGAACCTTTGTGAATCAGAAACTGGCGCTCATGGTGGGCAGATGCTGCTCTGAGTCTAGAGACGCAGGTGTGGCAAGGAGGGTGTGTGGATTTCACATATCCCCTTCTCCCCTGCACCCCTCTCTGCACAACGGTAGGGGCAACACTGCCCAGTCAACACTTCACTGAAGCCTACAACATCCCGCGGAGTGGAGACAATTATTAGCCCCGTTTTCCTGCTCAGAAAGCCAAGACTCAGAAAGGTAAAGTGACCCATCCAAGGACACACAGCCAGTACGAGGTGGAGGCCTGATTCGAGTTTAGATGGCCTGACTGCACCCCCCACCCCTCACCCCCACCCCCGACCTGGGATTCTCACAATGCTCCCCACTCGGCCTGGCTGGACACCTGGCACTTTCACATGCCATGCACCACCCAGGCCGTCCTTCTGTGAGACCATCCAGACTTTCAAGGGTGGACCTCAGGCCCGTTTCTGCCCTGGGCAGCCTTTATGGTTGGCAGGCGACTTTCTCATCCATTAGGCACCCGATAAGCACCAAGAAACTGCCAGGCCCCTCGCCTCTTTGTGCTGAAAAACACTGAGGCTCAGAGACGTTTAGCTGCTGCCGCCAAGTCCCGCTCCTACGGTGAGTTGGTGGTGCAGGCACCGGTGGAACCATCAGCCCTGGCTGGAGCCCGCTCGCCTGTAGCCTCGATTCCCTGCACAGAGCGCTTCGCAGTCTTCACCTCCTGGCTCTCGAATCCAGTGAGGAAGTGGGAGACACATCACTCCCATTGCACAGGTCCCTGCCCACAAAACTGAGGTCGGGCGACTGGGAAAAACCCCAAAGGAGAGCAGGGTAGTGGCTGTGTGTGTGTGGGGAAATCGTGGTACTCCGTCCATGACATCCATGCCCGCCCCGCCCGGATTCAGGGGACCTTGTCAGCCCTGTCTGCCCGGACTAGGCCGCGGCCAGGCAGGCCACGCAAGTTCCCGCCCCCAGAGCTCCGCTGCCAGTGGACAGAAGGCCAAGGCAGCTGGGGACACCCGCGTGCGAACCCGCAGCGCCTGGAGGCGGGGAGCGGGCGGGCCGGCGGAGCTCGTCTCGGCGTGCCTATTGGCTGGAACCGACGCCCATCGGGACCCGAGGCCAGGCAAGTAGCCGGTGGGGGCGGAGTTAGAGGAGCCCCAATGAATGGGGGAGCCGGAAGCAGGAAGTGAGTTTGCAATCGGAGCAGCTGCTGCAGGTGAGGCGCGGCGCTTGGGTTTCAGGGTCACAGTATGTCCTCCTCGGGGACAGGGCGAGTCTGGACCTAGCTCAAGACCATTCCCTTTCTGTCCGCCATCTAGTACCCCTTCTAAAGTCATCGCGGCCCCAAGGCTGAGGAATGCACCGCGGGCAGCAAAGGGTTAACACCCCTTTCAGAACCCAGGGGCTTGTGCTATTGGGGCGGAGCATGGGGAGTGGCGGGGGAAGCTGGAAACATTCCCAGTAAGGGAGGGCGGTGTGGAGAATGCCCTGGGTTCCACCGGGACCATGAGACAGCCATTAAGTTGTTTGATCTCACTAAGCCTCAGCCTTCCTATCTGTAAAGTGAGTTTTCTTCCACCTCTGAACTTCTGTGGCTCTGTAGCTCCCCTGGACCGAGCACAGGAAGAGGGCAGGAGATGGAGGGCAGACACAAAGGCAGTTAGAGGGATAAGAGTGGGACAGATCCCAGGAACAGTGAGAGAGGAAAAGAGCACGCGGTACATTAACTGCTGTAGCTACAGTCCATCCGGTGTGACTTCATTAATTTGCATACCCACACCCACCTGGTGAGATTGGGGTTATCCCCCTCATTTTGCAGAGGCGGAAACTGAGGCACAGAAAAGTGAAACAATTGACTTGATTTTAGGAGTGTGGGGCTGAGTCAGGATTGGAACCTGGGTCTTCCAGCTGGTAGCCTGGGAATCTGTCCTTGTGACCACAATGGTGGGTGGAATTGAAGAACTTGCAGGAGAACCTGAAGAGGAGGCTAGTAGGTGAGAGAAGGTGGGGAGCCAGAGCGGAACCTGGGCTGGGAGTCTGGAGATGCAGGCCTCTGCTTCTGACCTTCCCTTGTGTTACTAGGCAAAGCTCCTAGCCTTACTGGGCCTCAGTTTCCCTATCTGTAAGACTAGGTAGTTGGATTCAGTCTTTCAGATTGAGGGGCCACAGGCCAAATATGGCCCACCAGTGTACGTTTACCTATATGTTGTAATCTCCTGGGGTGAGTCACCTGACTTTCTCTGAGCTTAGTTAGCATATCTGGTGAATGGGTGCAATGGTATTCCCTTCCTTATGGGATTTTGGGAGGATTAAATGAGACTGTGAGAGTGCAGAGGCAGGTGTGTGGTTGGTGTCGGGTAAATGATGGCTGTGATGATGGTGATGGTTCTCAGCAGGGCCCATGGCGGACACCCAGTACATCCTGCCCAATGACATCGGTGTGTCTAGCCTGGATTGCCGCGAGGCCTTCCGCCTGCTGTCGCCCACAGAGCGCCTCTATGCCCACCACCTGTCACGGGCCGCCTGGTATGGAGGCCTGGCTGTGCTGTTACAGACCTCCCCTGAGGCCCCCTACATCTATGCCCTGCTCAGCCGCCTCTTCCGTGCCCAGGACCCCGACCAGCTGCGCCAGCATGCCCTGGCTGAAGGCCTTACCGAGGAGGAATATCAGGTCAGTTCTCTCAGGCCACCCTGCATTTGTTGAGTGGTTTCTGGGTGTGAGGGACCAGGAAGCAGGGGTACAAAGGTCTTTCTCCCTCTTTGGATTAAACCCAAAATTATAAATACTGGACCCTCCCCTCCTGGAGCAAAATATGCATGAGGGTAATCTGTTGGGTTGTTAGAAAAGTCATGATGCATTTTTGCAACGAAAAACAGAAAAAATACATCATGACTTCTTCGACAGCCCAATATACCTCTTAGGGTGACCTGACTCCAAGATAAATGGTGGCTGCTGTGATTATAACAAGGCCTTTGAGTAAAGGAAACAGCTGTGGAGATTCAGAGATGGCAGAGGAATGAGTCCAGGGTAGGAATTGGGAGATTTGTATTCTGGACCATGTCTTCCTTTACCATGTTGTGTGTCCCTGGGCAGAATATTCCCTGTCCCCGGGTTATTGTTTGTTTGTGGGTCTGTACGCCACGAAATACATGAATGCATTTGTAATGCATTACAGCAGTGCAGAAGGACTTAAAACAAAAGATGGAGATCATTCATTCTCAGTGCCCTTTTCAGAGGTAACCATGGAGAATGGAGGGAATATAGCCTTTTCGGCACTCTGTCTGTATTCCATACCTCACACATGCATATGCACATGTAGCAGTTCCTTATTTTCTCTTTTACATAAATGCAATCATGCTCTCCATGTTCCTATGAGTCCTGCTTTTATCACTGAACGCCATGTTTTGGATAACGTCCGTGGGGTTCATATAAGTTCGCCTCATTCTTTTTTATTGGCTGTGAAACATTCCAACGCAGTGTATGCTAAAATCAATTTAATATTTTCTTATTGGTGGACATTTAATTATTTCCAGTTCTTTTTTTTCTTTTTTTTTTCTTTCTTTTTTTCTTTTTTTTTAGTTTTGTTTTCTATTATTTTTTCTTTTGTTCCCGGTTCGTCAGACAAACAGTATCACAATGAGCATACTTGGGCACATGTGTGAGTAGGATCTATTTCTAAAAGGATAATTGCTGGGTCAGAGGCTCTGTACATTTACAATTAATTTTCACCAAGAATGTGTGAGAATATGGCCTATTTTTGTATATGTAAAATAAAGGGATTGGATTGCTTATCTCTGAGCTGAAGCCCAGGCTGTTTCTTCTATCTTTTTTGAACTTTGTATATTCACATCCCATCTCTGGCCTTGGTTTCCTCTTTAAAAATGCTAAAAGTGGGGGCTGGCCGAGTGGCTCAGTTGGTTAAGAGCTTGCTCAAGAGTGCGAGCTGAACTCTGAGCAACAGCAGTTCGATGCCCAGCCCTAGCTGAGTTGCCGCTGAGCTGCCAACAGGTGGCAGGATAGCTCAGCTTAAAGGAAAAAAAAAAATGCTAAAAGCTGAGGAAGTGCTTATAAATGGAAAAGTACTGCCCAAGTATTACTGTTTTCAATAGGATTCTTTTGTTTGTCAGTAACAAAAAACCACCTCAGATTGGCTTAAGTGTAAAAAAATCATGACTTCCAGTGTCTGGTCCGGCATGTAAGGAAGGAGCTTAGAAGTTGCCAATCTGTCCAAACAAATAAAAAGCTGAGCAAACTGAAAAATCAACAACTCTTCTTAGATCCTTAAGAGAAGTGAGGTCACAGAGCAAACTGCTGTACCCACATTGGAGAGAGACAGGCAGATACAGAGAATGACAACTTACCAGAGCAAAAATTTATGAGCAGAAACATCCACTGGAACCAGTGCCAGGGTAGGAAGACCTGAGCTGTTAAAATGACGAGTGGCTGTAGGCTCAGTGCAGATAACTCTGAGTTTTAAAAATTCCAGTGGAACCCAGTCATAAGGGGCCCCCCACACTTTTGGGGATTATTTCCTGGTTCTCACAACTAATTTCAGAGATAAAGCCCCTTGTGCTTCCAGCAGGGGGAAGAGAAAAGGAAGCAGTTTTGAAATATGCTAGAACAGTCTCTTCATGCGAACATGGTCTACCCTCAGGAGAAGCTATTTAATGAGAACCTAATGGGTTTTGTTAGAACCTAACTGACCTAGGTGAAGGGAGATAACCAACTCTAGCCCACTCAAGCCATTCTGTCCCACCTAAGGGGCAGGCTGGGACATGGGACTGAGAAGTCCTCAGTCCAGAGGCAAAAGCTCACTGAAAGACTGAAACCTAATCGTGGGAATACAGAACACTTCCCCTGCCCCTACACCTCATCACCACTTTCCTAAAGGCCAATTTACAGCTGTTCCTTGTAGCCACTACATCATATCTGGTTATCAAGAAAAAAACTACAAACCATACTAAAAGGCAAAAAACATGGTTTGAAGAGACACAGCAAACATCAGAACTGGACTCAGATATGGCAGGGATGTTGGATTTACCAGACCAGAAATTAAAGCAACTATGATTAATATGTTACGGGCTCTAATGGATATAGTAGGCAGCATGAAAGGATAGATGGGCAATGTAAGCAGAAAGCTGGAAATTCTAAGAAAGAACCAAAAATGCTAGAGGTCATAAACACTGTAACAGAAATGAAGAATGCCTGTGATGGGCTTATTTGTAGGCTTGACACAGCTTAAGAAAGAATCTCTGAGCTTGAGGATATCTCAATAGAAACCTCCAAAACTGAAAAGCAAAGAGAAAAAAGATGAAAAAAACCCCATAATGGAATATCCAAGAACTACAGTCAGTGTAACATATGTAATGGGAATACCAGAAGGAAAAGAAACAGATGAAATATCTGGAGTAATAATGATTGAGAATTCCCCCAAATTAATAGACACCAAACCACAGATCCAGGAAACTCAGAGAACACCAACTTTGCTTTTTTAAATGCAAAAACACCTCCTTAGGCATATCATTTCCAAACTACAAGAAATCAAAGATAAGTAAAAAGTCTTGGGGCTGGCCGAGTGGCGCATTGGTTAGCAGCTGGCTTGGGACGCCAGCTCTGAGCAGCGGGGCCCCGGTTCGGATCCCACATATGAGGGCCAGTGACACTGCCCTCTATAGCTAAGGTGGTGAACAACAGCTCCACCTGGAGCTGGGCTGCTGTGAGTCGCCAGGGATGATGTGGGCTGCAGCCTCTGCTGCAGTGGGCTTCCATAGGCTACAATGAGTGGCTGGCAGCCAGTGTGAGCTGCCAAGAGCTGCCGTGAGCGGCCATCCAGAGGCTGGCAACTGATCTGCCTCACCTGAGAAGAGTGTAATGATAATACCAACGTGGGCCAGTGAAGCAACGTCCTCCACAACTAGACTGAAGAACAAAAGGGCAGCAACTGTCTGTTCTCCTTCCCCGGTTCCCCAATAAAATCAAAAAAAGTCTTGAAAGAAGCCAAAGGAAAAAAAAAAAATCTTACCTGTACAGGAGCAAAGATAACAATCCAAATTCTCAGAAACCAAGTGGAGGGTGCAGCCAGCTCAACTCCAAGTCCAGTCGCCATCTGGCTGCCCGTCTGCAGCTTGTGGCCACCCAAGGTGCTGTGTTCAATCCTAGTTGTGGGTGGGCATAGCCACCATCCTGCAGGGAGTCGAACTGGCAGCCTCGTTGTTAAGAGCGCACGTTCCATTCACTGAGCCATCCCTGCGGAAGCTCAGTTCAGGGTGCTGTGTTCAATCTTTAGTTGTGGGCGGGCATAGCCCACCATCCCATGTGGGAGTCAAACAGGCAATCTTGTTGTTAGGAGCACGTGCTCTCACCAGCTACGCCATCCTGCCACCTGTTGGCAGCTCAGCTCGGGCGCAGCTCACTGGCCCATGTGGGAATCAAACCAGCGACTCTGTTGCTCAGAGCTCCCACTCTTTTATTTTTTTAAAAGAGTTTATTGGGGATTCAAGGAAGGGGAACAGACAAGTTGCTGTCCTTTTGTTCTTCAGTCTAGTTGTGGAGGACGTCGCTTCACTGGCCCATGTTGGCCTGGCTGAGGCAGATCAGTCGCCAGCCATTGGACGGTGGCTCACGGCAGCTCACACTGGCTGCTGGCCACTCACAGTAGCTGATTGCAGCCCACTACAGCCCCACTGCAGCCTATGCCAGTGGCTACTCACTGCAGTCCAGCTCCAGGTTGAGCCTTAACTGTAGAGGGCACAGTGTCACTGACCCATGTGGGAACCGGCGGGCGGCCCTGCTGCTCAGAGCTTGCACTCCCAAACCAACTCTTAAACAGTGAGCCGCTTGGCCGGCTCCAGAACTCGCACTCTTAAGCAAGCTCTTAACGAACTGAGCCACTCAGCCGGCCCAGGATTATTTTGTTATTATAGGGTACTCACACTACCCACAGAGCAATATACTGTTATTTGAAAGTGGACTTAGATTAGTTTTAAATGTATATTGCAAATTTAGGGCAACCACTAAAAAAATGCAAAAAAGGAAGTACAACTGGTGTGCTAAGAAAGGAAAGAAAATGGAATCATATAAGAGGTTGAGTTAAAATCCACAAAAGGCAGAAAAAGAATGGAAGACCAAAAAAGAACAACAAATAGACAACAGTAACAAATATGGTAGGTATTAATAGAAACATACTAGTAATCACTTTACTTGTCAGTGGTCTAAATGCACCAATTAAAAGACATTGTCAGAGTGGATCAAAAAGCAAGACCAAACTGTATATTGTCTACAGGGAACCCACTTTAAATATAAAGACACATATAGATTAAAAGGGATGGAGAAAGATATCCTGTACCAACAGTAATCAAAAGAAAAAAAGCATGAGACAAAATCCAATACCCATTCATGACAAAAACTCTCAGTAAATTAGGAATAGAGGAGAATTTCCTCAACAAAAAATATTTACAAAAAACCTATAGCGAGCATCATAATTAGTAGTGACAAACTCAACACTTTCCCACTAAGATCAGGAACAAGACAAGGATGTTCCCTCTCACCACTGCTTTTCAATATTGTATTGAAAGTCCTAGTTAATGCAATAAGGCAAGAAAAGGAAATAAAAGTAACAGATTGAGAAGAAAGACATAAAACCATCTTTGTTGTAGATAACATGTTCATCTATGTAGAAAACTGAAAGAATTGACAACAAAACTCCTGGAACTAATAAGCAATTACAGCAAGGGTACAGGGCAAAGTTAATATACAAAAGTCAATTGCCTTCTTATATACTAGCAATGAACAAGTAGAATTTGAAATTAAAAATACAATACCGTTTACAATAAAAAAGAAAACTTAGTTATAAATTCAATAAAATATGTGCAAGACCTATCTGAGGAAAACTATAAACCTGATGGAATATATCGAAGAATTAATAAATGTAAAGATATTCCATGTTCATGGATAGGAAGACTCAATATTGTCAAGATGTCCTTTCTTCTCTACTTGATTTACAGAATCAATGCAATCCCAATCAAAATTCCAGCAAGTTATTTTGTGGGTATCAACAAGCTGATTCTAAAGTTTTTATGGAGAATAGCCAACACAATAGTGAAGGAGAAGAACAAAATTGGAGGACTGGCACCATTCGACTTCAAGACTTACTATCAATGTACAGTAATCAAGTAATTGTGGTATTGGCAAAAGAATAGACAAATAGACCAATGGAATAGAATAGAGAGCACAGAAATAGACTCTCATAAATATAGTCAACTGATCTTTGACAAAATGAGCAAAGGGAATACCATGGAGCAAAAATAGTCTCTTAGACAAGTGATGCTGAAACAACTGGACATCCACAGGCAAAAAAATGAATCTAGACACAGATTCTATATTCTTCACAAAAAATTCAAAATGGATCACAGACTTAAATACAAAACTATAAAACTCTGAGAAGATAACAGAAGAGGTACTCTAGATGACCTTGGGGATAACTTTTTAGATACACCACAGAATATGATCCTTGAAAGAAATAATTGATAAATGGGCTTCCTTGAAATTAAAAATTTCTGGGCTGGCCGAGTGGCACAGTGGTTAAGTGCTGGCTTGGAAAGCCAGTGGCCCCGGTTCGGGTCCCATGTATGAGGGCCAGTGACACTGCCCTCAAAAAAAAAAAAAAATTCTCCTCTGTGAAAGACACTATCAAGAGAATGAAAAGACAAACCACAGACCGGGGAAACATATTTGCAAAAGGTATGTTTGACAAAGGACTGTTATCCAGAATATATGAAGAACTCTTAAAACTCAGCAATAAGGAAACAAACAGCCCAATTAAAAATTGGGCCAAAGAGGGCCGGCCGAGTGGTGCATTAGTTGAGAGCTGGTTTTGGGATGCCAGCGGCCCCGGTTCGGATCCCACATGTGAGGGCCAGTGACACTGCCCTCCACAGCTAACAGCAGCTCCACCTGGAGCTAGGCTGTGCGAGCCCCAGTGACGGAGTAGGCTGCAGCCCCTGCTGCAGTGGGCTGCCAAGGCTACAGTGAGTGGCCGGCAGCCAGCGTGAGCTGCCAATAGCCGCAGTGAGCAACCATCCAGAGGTCGGCGACCGATCTACCTCATCCGGGAAGAGCGCAATGACGATACCAACATGGGCCAGTGAAGCAACGTCCTCCGCAGCTAGACTGAAGAGCAAAAGGACAGCAACTTTTCTGTTCCCCTTCCCCGATTCCCCAACACTATTCCCCTCCCCCAATTCCCCAATAAAATCTTAAAAAAAAAAAAAAAATGGGCCAAAGACCTTAACAGATATTTCACCAAAGAAGATACATGCTATACAGATGGCAAATGAGCATATGAAAAGATGCTACATATCATATGTCATTAGGGAATTTCAAATTTAAAAAATAATGAGATACCTCTACATATGCATTAGATTGGCCAACATCCAAAACACTGACAACACCAAATGTTGGCAAGGATGTGGAACAACAGGAACCCTCTTTCATCTCTGGTGGGAAGGCAGAATTGTACAGCCTCTGTAGAAGAGAGTTTGGCAGCTTCTTTTTTTTTTTTTTTTTTTTTTTGAGGGTTGTGTCACTGGCTCTCATATGTGGGACCTGAACCAGGGCCGCTGGCATCCCAAGCCAGCACTTAACCACCACGCCACTCGGCCGACCCCAGCAGCTTCTTACAAAGCTAAACATACTCTCACCACACAATCCAGCAATCACACTCCTTGATCTTTACCAAGGTGAAAACTTGAAAGGAGTTGAAAACTTAGGTCCACCCAAAAACCTGCACATGGATGTTTTAGTAGTTATATTCATAATTGCCAAAATGTGGAAGCAACCAAGATGGCCTTCAGTAGCTGAATCAATCCACTGTGGTCCATCTAGATAATGGAATATTATTCATTGTTAAAAATAGGGCCAGCCAAGTGGCGCGGTAGTTAAGAGCTGGCTTGGGACACCAGTGGCCCCGGTTCGAGTTCCACATATGAGGGCCAGTGACACTGCCCTAAATAAATAAATAAATAAATAAATAAATAAGCTCTCAAGTCATGAAAAGACATGGAGCAAGTTAAATGCATATTACTAAGTGAAAGAAAGCAATCTAAAAAGGCCACCTACTGTGTAATTCCAACTATATGATATTCTGGAAAAGGCAAAACTACAGAGACAGTAAAAAGATGAGTGGTTGCCAGGCATTGGAGGGAGAACAGATGGTTTTTATTTTATTTATTTATTTATTTTTTGAGGGCAGTGTCACTGGCCCTCATATGTGGGATCCGAACCGTGGCCGCTGGCGTCCCAAGCCAGCTCTTAACCACCGCGCTACTCGGCTGGCCCCAGATGATTTTTATTTAGGGCAGCGAAACTACTCTGTGTGATAGAATAATCTATTGTACATAATAATGGATAGATGTCATACATCTGTCCAAACCCACAGAATGTACAACAGGAGTGAGCCCTAATGTCATCTATTGTCTTTGCATGATACTGTGTCAGTGTAGATTCGTCAGCTGTAACAAATGTAGCATGCTAGTGGGGGATTGTGACAATGGGGGGAGGGTGTGAGTAGGTGGAGGAAGGAGGTACCTGGGAGATCTCTGTATCTGCGGCTCCATTTTGCCATGAACCTAGAAAAAAGTCGATTTTATTCTAAAAAAATAGTTTATTTTTAAAAAGAGAGAGTTATTGGCTTACATAATTGAAGAGTTCAAGGCTAGGGAAGGCTCTAGGCATGCCTAAATTCTGGGGCTCAGTGATACCATGCGATGCAGCCTTTGCCTCTCAGCTTTGCTTTCTTTCCTGACTCCAGCAGGGAGCTCCAGGGACCCCAGGCTTGATGTCCCCTAGTACGAAACAGGCTCTCTTTACACCTGGGAAATTGCGTGGATAGGGAGGGCTCTTACTGGCTAGCATGAGCCTATGCCCACCCCTGCGGTGGGGGTGGGGAGGTCCTCCCCACTCCCTCGATGCCTGACTCTCTCAAGGATGATGTGAGGTGTTGTTGCTGGCGGAAGGGAGACTCGATTTTAGGCCAGCAAAAGCCATAGAGTAGATGACCAGGACCCCTCCCAGCCCTAACATTTGATGCCTCTGGTGCCAGCTGCCTGCCAGGTTGGAGGCAGAGGACAGGCTTTCTGCAGGAGATGGTGTTTGAATTGGGCCTTTAAGGTCATATGGGAGGGACGGCTGCTGGTGACTGAGAGGGTGTTGGGTGGAGCAGGAACAAAGGCAGATGTGTTTGGGAGCTGCTGAGAAGACCACTTTGGTGGGACGGGTGTGTGAAGGTATGTTGGGACCAGGCAGGGGCCTTCCGGAAACTAGGTCCTGCCCCCACATTTCCCAGACTCACCCATACTGGTTCCTCTGGGTGTTAACATTTCATTAAGGCACCTCCCTGGGGCGGGAGGCTGTGCCTCCACGTGCCTGATGCCCACCTCCCTCCAGGCGTTCCTGGTCTATGCTGCGGGGGTCTACTCCAACATGGGCAACTACAAGTCCTTTGGCGACACCAAGTTCATTCCCAACCTGCCGAAGGTGAGCTGAAGGAGGGTGCAGGGAGGTGGAAAATTGGGGGCCAGTGGGATGGGAGGGAGGCCCGGAGCGGAGCCCTGACCCTCTCACTGCCATGCTGCGTGACCTCAGGTCAGCCACCTAGCCTCACTGGGTGCAGCCTCCTCCTGACTGTGCTGATCCAAGGAGGGGAAGGGAGGGCTTGGAAGTGCCCTGTGAACTGTTAGGTGCTTGCAGAAATGAAATCTGTTGGTCATCCCTGGGGACAGCTGAGAAGCCTGGGGGCAGGAGGCCTTCCCTAGGACTGGGCTCATCTGGGGCTGAGGCAGCTCCTACACCAGGGCTCCCAGCGCACTGTACACACAGGCTGCCTGGTGATCTTGTTGAAATGCAGCTTCTGATTGAAAGGTCTGTGGTGGGGCCCAAAATTTGACATTTTGCCAGCAATCCCAATGCTGCTGGTCCATCGATTGTACTTGGAGCCGGAAGCTCTTAGATTGTGGGAGAAGAGGTTGGGGGTGGCTCTGGAGGCTCCAGAAGGCAGGTTTGTGTGGTATGGCTGGGCCAATGGCCTCTTGTCCGCCGCAGGAGAAGCTGGAACGTGTGATCCTGGGGAGTGAAGCCGCCCAGCAGCACCCAGAAGCAGTCAGGGACCTCTGGCAGACCTGCGGGGAGCTCATATTCTCTCTGGAGCCGAGGCTTCGACACCTCGGGTTGGGGAAGGAGGTGAGGCCCCCAACCACACCGGGGGAAGGGAGGGCGTCCTTTGAGGCTACCTGGATGGAGGGAAGGGACCCAATGGGAAGGCAGCGGGCTCTGTCTCACACTCTTGAGGCAAAGCTGGTCCCCACTGCAGGCCTCAGTTTTGCCATCTGTAAAATGGGAAGCAGGTTGCAGGGGGGCGCTATGTGCAGAAGGAGGGAAGCAGAGAAGAGGTGAGATCTGGAGGGAGCTAAGGAGGGGGAGCCAGGCTTCTGCCTCTGGAGGCCGCTTGGGAGCTGCGTGGGGTGAGTGACATGATAAGCCTTAGGGTTGAGCAGGCCTGTGAGAGGCTGGAGCAGAGCTGCAGGAGGGCCTCTGTTTGTTGTGTTACAATTTTTTCCCCTGGAAAGAGATGGAGGGGGACAAGGTGGCGGCTGCTGAGAAGGAGGTGCAGGAAGCTGGGGCTGGAGATCAGGCTCTGGGGAGGGATTCAGCAGCCACCTGCAGCCCCGACCTTAGCTCCTCCTTTCCTTCTGCCTCCTTCGCTGACAGGGCATCACCACCTATTTCTCTGGGGACTGTACCATGGAAGACGCCAAACTGGCCCAAGACTTTCTGGACTCACAGGTTTGGGGAACTTGGGGCAGTGGTTTGATGGGGCCCCCTCGCCACTGGCACCTACTCCTGGGTCTTAGCTTGGGTCAGAGACACGGGCAACTTGGGTCCTTGAGGTGGAGAAGACTTGGGGATCCTTGTCTAAGAGTCAGCCTGGCTCAAATGAAGATGCCCTCACCCCACCCCAGGCCGAAGGACAGGTCGAGGCAGAACATGAGATCTGCTGGGGCGTCCACGTGTGGGCTTCACCTCCCAGCTTAGCCGCTCAGCCGCTGTGTGACCAGTTTCCCTGTCTGTGAAATGGGGTCTGCCTCGTGTAGCCCTGGCTTAGCTGAGGTCATGTGGTACCTGGCACAGCTGAGTCAGTGTACTGAACAGCGCAGGAGGGTCTGCCCTGGCCTGCCCCCCAGCTCTCTCCCCTCCCAGCTGACTCAGGTGGGTCCCCAGGGGGCCCCGGCCTGCTTTACCTCTGTGTCTCCTCTCGCTGGTGTGACTCACTTTCCCTCCGCCTCCCCTACAGCCCCCTCTGGACTCCCTCTCCCCTAATCCCCTGTCCTGGTCTTTTCCAGAACCTCAGTGCCTATAACACACGCCTCTTCAAGGAGGTTGGCCAGGATGGGAAGCCCCGTTACCAGGTGCGGCTGGCCTCCGTGCTTGGCACAGGTGAGCTCCTTTCTATTGTATAAATATGGGAATGGTGAACTTACTAAACTCGGCTTCCGAAATAGCTTTCAAAGTACCTCAAGGTCAAGCCCAAATCCATCTCTTAGGGCTCTGTTGTTCATAACTCTCTGGTTACAAGTGAAGGAATCTATTTTACATTTGCCTAAACCAAAAGGGGACTTTCCAGCCTTGGGTAATTCAGAAGCTCAGAGTAGGAAGTCTTCAGGCACAGCTGGAGCCAGCTGCTCAGACAGTATTCTTGGAAATGTCTCACTGACTCTGGGTGGTGAACACACAATGCAATATATAGATGATGTATTATAGCATTGTACACTTGAGACCTATATAATTTTACAAACCAATGTCATCCCAATAAATTGAGTAACAATTTAAAAAGTTAAATTAAAGGGCCAGCTGAGCGGCGCAGTGGTTAAGCGCTGGCTTAGGAAGCCAGCGGCCCCGGTTCGGGTCCCACATATGAGGGCCAGTGACACTGCCCTCAAAAAAAAAAAGTTAAAAAAAATTTATCTTTCTCCATCTCTTGGCTGGGCGCTCTTTGACTTCATCCACAGCTACTCCCATAGAGGGCCTGATAGACAGACCCAAGCCTGGCCATTTCAGCAAAAGGAGGGTCCTTTTCTCCCAGAAGCTTCTTCATAAGGTCTTAGAGTGGCTCTAGTTTCTCTCTTTTGGATCCCATGTTTAATCTGTGAACCAAACCCTCTGGTCAAGGGCCAGGTCTCTGATTGGCTAGATCTGGTCCCGAGCCTACCTCAGAGCCAGGAATGAGGTCGGCCCCTCCCACCACCTGAACTGGAGGTGGTAGTGGTGGGGGGTTCTCAAAGGAAGATTGGGGTCTGTTCCCAGATGAAGGGGAAATGGATGTGGTGTGGACAGGAATGTCCAGGCCCCTATGAGGACCTTTGCAATCTGGCCCTCCCTCTCCTACTCGCCTACAGCTGCTCAGCTCCCAGCCTCGTATCCCTCCCAGTCTTTCTCTGAGACTCCATGCCCCAATCATGTACAGCCGCTTCCAGGTCCCTGAAAATGCCATGTTCTCGCCTGCTCTCCCCAGGCCTTTGCACAGCCTGTTCCCTGCCCTGCTCTGGAATGTTCTTCCTCCCCTCAGATGTTCAGCTGATGACATCTGCTCATCATTTAGGCCTGCTTGGACATCACCTTCTTCAGGGGCTTTCCCTGTCTTCCCATAACTGAGTCCAGGCCCTTCTCCTTCCCCATCAGCACACCCATTCGTATCCCGGTTATTTTTCTGTTTCCTCTACTTGCCTGCCAGCCCTTGAGCGGAGGGACTGTGTGTTTCATTTACCATTGTCTCCCCCATGGCCAGCACTTGGTAGATACTCAGATACTCAGTGTATGAATAAATGAAGATGGGTGGGGAACTGTACTCCTGGTGGCAGGAACAGCATGAGCCAAAGCAGAGTGGTGAGAAAGTTTAGGAATCAGCAAGCAGTTTGATTTGACTAGGGGAAGGGATATGGGGCTCAAGGGACTAGGAGTAGATCACACCAGAATATAAGTGGGGTCCGTGCTTATAGGGTGCAATATAGGACAGTGGCTTTGGAGTCAGGCTGCCTGAGTGCATCAGTTATCTATTGCTGTGTAACAAACATCCCCAAAATTTAGTGATACAAACCCACCTTTTCGTGCTCATGGACTCTGTGATCAGGAATTTGGATGGGGCATGCTAGGAACAGCTTGTCTTTGTTTGACAACAGCTGAGGCCTCAGCTGGGAGGACTTGGAGACTGGGGCTGACTTGACAGCTGGGAGCTGAAATCATTCGCAGTTTTCCTTACTCACACAGCCAGCGGTATATGCCAGCTGTCTGTCAGCTGGGATCTCAACCAGGATGCCTCACGTGGCTTTGTCATATTGCTCACCATGCCTGGGCTCCAAGAGTGAGCACTCCGAGAGAGCCAGGCAGAAGCTGTGTCGCCTTTTATGACGAAGCCTCAGCAGTCACATGTGTCACTTCTGCTGTTGTCACAAGCCTGCCCTCCTTCAACAGGAGGGAATATAGCCCCCACGTCCTGAGGGGAGACAGGAGATTCTGTGGCTATCTTTTTTGTTTTTTACATAACTAGAAGTATATTTTATTGATCAGGGGCAACAAGCAAAATATAACAGTATGTCAGTATCCCCTTGCTTCTGTAATAAATCACTGCAAATTTAGTGGCATGAAACAACATAAATTTATTCTGTTACAGTCTGGAGGTCCAGAGTCTAAAACAAAACTCCAGTTCCTTCTGGAGCCTTCAGGGAGAAATCTGTTTCCTTGCCTCTCAGCGTCTAGAAGCTTCCTGCATTGCTTGGCTCACAGCCCTTCCTCACAGCTCTCCAACTTATTTCTTATCAGATCTCCCAGTCACCTTCCTGTTTTCTTAAGGGACCATTGTCATTACATTTTGGGTAGGGCCGTCTTTTTAAAATACAGTCTGCCACACTGGACTTGAATCCTTCTCTGCCACTTGTTGCTCATGTGACCTTAGAGTTAACCTCTCAGTGCCTTAGTTTCTGTATCTGTAAAATGGAGATAATAATTTCCCTCTTCATCCAGACCAGGGGTCGTCAAACTGCAGCTCACGGCTGCATGCGGCTCTTTGAGTACATACATGTGGCTCTGAAGTAAAATTGGAAATGAAAGTAAAATTATCATGGTTTCATTTATAAAAGTTTTTTTTTTAAAGGTTTTATTGGGGAATTGGGGGAGGGGAACAGTGTTGGGGAATTCAGGAAGGGGACCAGCCAAATTGTTCTTCAGTTTTTGTTGTGGAGGATGCCATTCGCCTTCTGGCTTGCTGTCGGCAGCTCATGGCCTCTAAGCTCAAGGTGCTGTGTCCAATCTTAGTTGTGAGTGGACGTAGCCACCATCCCATACGGGAGTCGAACCAGCAGCCTTGCTGTTAAGAGCGCACTCTTTATCCACAGAGCCATCTGGGTGGCATCTCAGCTCAAGGTGCTGGATTCAGTTTTAGTTGCAGGTGGGCATAGCCACCATCCCATGTGGGAGTCGAATCCGGCAGCCTTGTTGTTAAGAGTGCACACCCTGTCCACTGAGCCATCCAGACATCAGCTCAGCTCAGGTTGCAGAGCTCAGTCTTAGTTATGGGTGGGCATAGCCCACCATCAAACAGGCAACCTTGTTACACCAGCTGAGCCATCCTGCCACCTGTTGGCAGCTCAGCAACAGCACAGCTGGGGTGCAGCATTCACTGGCCCATGTGGGAATCGAACTGGTGGCCCTGTTGATCAGAGCTCGTGCTGTAAGCCAACTCTTAACCAACTGAGCCACTCAGCCAGCCCCATTTATAAAAGTTTTTAAATGATATTATTCACATAATGGTGACTTCATTTGTTTTATGGCTCTCGAATAATTTTTAAATTGTTGTGAGGGACAGGATTGGCTCTTCCATCTCAAAAGTTTGCCAACCCCTACCCCAGATTGATGTGAAGCTTAAATGAGTGGCCACCTGTAAAGCACTTGGAGCATTTCATGCTATATCATGTGTATATTTGAGGTTTTTTTAAATAAATTTTATTGGGGAACAGTATGTTTTTCCAGGCCCCATCAGCTCCAAGTCAAGTCACTGCCTTCAATCTAGACGTGGAGGATGCAGCTCACTGGCCCATGTGGGAATCAAACCGACAACCTTGTTGTTATGAGCCTGTGCTCTAACCAACTGAGCTAACTGGTCGCCCGTCATGTGTATATTTGTGAAGATGAAAGTTTATGCTAGTTTCTGTAGGCAGTGGGCAGCCATGGGAGAGCTTAGAGTAGAAGAATGTCACGGTGAGAAGCCTGCTGGGGTGTTTTACTTTAACCCTCCCCTGAGCTACCCTTTTTCCCTCAGAACCTGCTCTGGACTCAGAAATGACTTCCAAGCTGAAGAGCTACAAATTCCAAGGGAGCCATTTCCAAGTGACCCGGGGGGACTATGCACCCATTCTCCAGAAAGTGGTGGAGCACCTGGAGAAGGCCAAGGTAGGGCCGGCTAGGGCTCCAGTTGTGTGGGCTCCAGACTCCTCTGGGAAGTACAGGGGCGGTAAGGGGTGGGTGGGTGACCTGAGGCTGACCAACCCCTGCTCACCCCCAGACGTATGCAGCCAACAGCCACCAGGAGCAGATGCTGGCCCAGTACATAGAAAGCTTCACCCAGGGCTCCATCGAGGCCCACAAGAGGGGTTCCCGCTTCTGGATCCAGGACAAAGGCCCCATCGTGGAAAGGTGAGAGGCCCAGCCTCATCCCACCCCCCCACCCCCTCCTTCCCGCCCCTCCTCCATCTCTGCCCTTCTCTCCCTCAGTTACATCGGGTTCATCGAGAGCTACCGAGACCCCTTTGGTTCCCGTGGAGAGTTTGAAGGTAACTTCTGGGAGGCGGGAGGTCAGATCAGTAACCCTTTCCCTGTGTCCTCTGAGGGCTGTTCCCATCCCCACTGGCAGTAATACTAACAATAACAACTGCCAGCATTGGGCCGGCCGAGTGGCGCAGTGGTTAAGCGCTGGCTTGGAAAGCCAGTGGCTCTGGTTTGGGTCCCACATATGAGGGCCAGTGACACTGCCCTCAAAAAAAAAAAAACAACTGCCAGTGTTGAGGACGTGCCATGTACTGGACACTTACCTATATTAGCTCATTTATCCTAGGAGGATTTCTGTCCTCACTTTACAGATGTGGGAACCAAAGCACAGTAGGTAGGTGGCCGAGCCCAGGTGCTTTGGCTCTGAGCCATTTTGTTGTGCTGCCTCTGGTAATCTGGTCTGGGTACCAGATTACCAGGCTTTGTCCATTCCAAACCCGGCATTGTGACCTTGGGCCAATTAACCCACCTCTGAGCACCAGTCACTCCCTTTTGGGTGTCAGGGGGAGTGAGATATTATATGCAGACTACTCAGCACAATGCCATAAAAGTTCTGATGAATGGGAGCATAATTAACATTATGACTGTGAACTTAACTTGGCTGCTATCATCCCAGGGCAGGTAGGAGGCTGCCTTGGCCCCTATGCCCACACCTCCTACAGGACCCACCTGTGCAAGGCAGGGCATCCAGCCTGAGAATTTAGACTGTCTCTGCCAAGGCCCTGGATATAGAGTGTGGAGCATCCAGCTGCCAGAAGTCAGAGAATTAGCCTGAAAGGAGTGAGGAAGGCACCAGCAGCCCACAGGCGGCTTGAATCTGAACCCATAGATCCCGGCTCAGGGACAGTGCATAAGGGGCAGGTGACCTAGGGGTCTGAGAGGGAGACAGGTGTGCATACCTGCAGCTTTCCTGCCCAGGTCCTGATTTGCCAGGCCTCCTCAGCACCCTCAATCTCAAATACACCCCCCCATTATAACAAATTGTTATTAGAAAGGTAGTCCATATTCATAGTCAAAAATTTTGAAAATACACGGGCCGGCCAAGTGGCGCAGTGGTTAAGAGCTGGCTTGGGAGGCCAGTGGCCCCGGTTCAGGTCCCACATATAAGGGCCAGTGATACTGCCCTCAAAAAAAAGAAAAAAAAATTTTTTTTTGAAAATACAGATAAAAAAAATCAACTGTGATTTCACCCGCCCCAAGGTTAAAATTTAGAATATACATTTTGTCTTTTGTTTTTATAGAGAGCTTATAAATGTTTTAAAACATGTAAGTGTGAGGGCCGGCCGAGTGGCTCAGTTGGTTAAGAGCTTGCTCAAGAGTGCGAGCTGAGCTCTGAGCAACGGCGGTTCGATGCCAGCCCAAGCTGAGTTGCCGTTGAGCTGCCAACAGGTGGCAGAATGGCTCAGCTAAAAAAAAACAACAAAAGAAACCCCCCAAAAAAAACATGTGTGTGTGTGTGTGTGTGTGTGTGTGTGTGTGTGTTTGTAACTTAAAAATCTATGTTTGTTGTAAGTAATTAGAATAGTACAGAAGTATGTAGAGTAAAATGTGAAATCTCTCCTTACTACCTTCTCCTGTGTCACTCCTTTCCGGAGGTCACCACAGTTCATGGTTAAGCACAAGTCCTTCCAGACCTTTGTCTAAGCATTAACACACACGTTACTTTTAATTCATCCAGGTAGATATTGTAAATATTGTACATATTGTTCTGTCATTTGTTTTTTTCACTTAACGGTATAGCGTTGTATCTTCAAATAAATACATATAGGCCTACCACATTCTTTTTTTTTTTGAAATTTTATTGGGGAACGGTGTGTTTTTCCAGGACCCCTCAGCTCCAAGTCAAGTAGTTGTCTTCAATCTAGTTGTGGAGGGTGCAGCTCCTTGGTCCATGTGGGAATCGAACCAGCAACCTTGGTGTTATGAGCCTGTGCTCCAACCACCTGAGCTAACCGGCCGCCCCTACCACATTCTTTTTAATAGATGCTTAGTATTTACAATATATCATAAATAATTTCCCATCACATTTGATATTGTCCTATATGTCTAACAGTTGCATGGTGTGCTATCATATAGCTGCCCCCTAATTAATTTAATCAATCCCCAATTGTTGGACATTTAGATTAATTTTCCTTCTTTGCTATTTGAATTATTCTCTCTCCCTGGCCTGGTGTGATGATTCCATTGGACAGCGTGGATCCAGACAGGGAGGCTTTGCCAAGCCTGACCCATAGCCAGGTTAACCCATTCTTCTCAAGAGCCTGAGTCTAGGCCAGGCCTTTCTGAGGTATAGTCCATTCAGAGTTAATAGGAATTACATCCAGAAGAAGGGTTTAGTGCTAAGTAGCAAGAGGTCTCTGCCTGCAGGACTTTTCTGTACCTTTAATATGTAAATGTGATTAGGAACCTCTAAGAACTTGGAGAAAGAGTATATAGCATTTCCCAAACTTACTTGATTGGGGAGCTCTTTCTTTATGAAGGCTTACACAGAAAACGTGTTCTATGGAGAACATTTTGGAAACACTGCTTTGAGCCAGGAACTCTAACTGCATTAAGTGTAAAGGATCAGTCCCGGCTCTCCTGTTCAGCAGCCTCACACAATGCCACACAAGACAAATGTTCTAGCCGTGCAGGACAGCCCACACTTCCCCCCAAAAAAAGAGTGTCTTTTTTGCCCGTGTAGTCCCTTCCACCGGCAATCTGATCCTTTCCACACCACCCGCTACGTGCTCCCCATAAACTCCTTTAAGATCCCTCTCAGCTGTTACCCAGTGAAGCCTTCTCTCCACGCCCTACTCAACTCAGTGACCTCAGTGATAGCAGGTCCCAGGTGTGGGTCACTGCTGTCCCCAGAGGCCAGTACAGGGTCATCACACACTGCAGGCATTCATTACATGCATGAAGACTGGAGGAGTGAGACCCCTCCCGAGCAATCCACAGAGCCCTCTCTCTCCTGCAGGCTTCGTGGCCATGGTGAACAAGGCCATGAGTGCTAAGTTTGAGCGGCTGGTGGCGAGCGCGGAGCAGCTGCTGAAGGAGCTGCCCTGGCCCCCAGCCTTCGAGAAGGACAAGTTTCTCACCCCCGACTTCACCTCCCTGGATGTTCTCACCTTCGCTGGTTCTGGCATCCCTGCTGGCATCAACATCCCCAACTGTGAGCTTCCTCAGCCCGTCCACGGCATCCCCCAGCCCCCAAGAACCTCCATTTAGAGTTGTCCCCTGCCCACCACATACTACATCTGGCCTCGAATTTCCCTGTTCCATTCACCATCCCAGCCTGTTGCTCTTGTCTGTGACCCTTGACCTTTGCCCCTTCTCCCTGGTCCCCTCCCTGCCCTCTCCTTTAGATGATGACCTGAGGCAGACAGAAGGCTTTAAGAATGTGTCTCTGGGGAACGTGCTGGCTGTGGCCTACGCCACGCAGCGGGAGAAGCTCACCTTCTTGGAAGAGGATGACAAGGTGGGCACCGGCAGCCCCAGGGTCTGACTGACGCCGCCGGCAGGAAGGCAGACAGCCCAGGTCAGGGGAGCGCAGAGAGCACGGCTTCGGTCCTGGCTCTGCCACCTCCCAGCCATGTGACTGTGACTTTGGATCCTGTTTCCCTCACCTGTCAAACACAGGAGTCCCTTCCTCCCGGGTGGTTGCAAGGATGAGATGGGCCGCCCAGTGCCCAGTGTAGAGCCTGGTGTGTAGTAGGCCTTTACCAAATGTGTGTCATGATGAGCCCTCGGCCTGGCAGAGGGGGTGTTGGCAGGCTATGTGGCCGTGGTGGGACAGTGGACAGCGTGGGTCTCTGCTTGTCTTGCTAGGACCTGTACATCCGCTGGAAGGGGCCCTCCTTCGATGTGCAGGTGGGGCTGCATGAGCTGCTGGGCCATGGCAGCGGCAAGCTCTTTGTGCAGGTAAGAATGTGGCCGGTGAATCCCCGGTACCCAGGCCTGCAGCTCCTTCCGCCGTGATCAGCCCTTCCCAAGCATGAAGCTGCTTCAGTCTTTGCCCTCAGTGTCCCTCCCTCCCCCAACATGTCCCAGGAGCTCCAAGGATCGAATGGGACCTTCAGGACAGTCCAGCTGAGGCCCCCCCTCACAGAGTCTCTTGCATAGGAGGAATTGCTTAGCCTGTGTCAAGGAAGCCTGCCTTGAGGGTATGACTCAGGCAGTCCTGGGGACAAAGAAGCTTGGGGGTAGGAGGGCTCTGAATGCTCCCAGCCCTGAGGCTGCAGCACTGCCTGTCTTTGTACTGCTGTTCCCTGGAGCCTATACGTTTCCAGGTATTACAGGGGGCTGCTTCTCCCCAGAGCAGCTCCTTCCCGCCAGCTGGCCAGAGTGGCTGGAGCCCCCTCAACACCCACTCAGGGAATTTGAAAAAGACAGACAGCCTTTCTCGCAGGCTGAGAAGAGCCCATTATGGACCCCCAGCACACAGCTGCACAGATGAGATGACTGGAGGCGGGTGGGGTGAGGACACATCGGAGTGTGGGGTTCCAGATGGGGCCTGCTCCCTGTGGGGTGGGGCTGCCCCACTGAAGGGGGACGGAAGGGCTGGAGCTGGGCCTTGGGATCTGGGCCTGGAAGTCAGGAGGATTCAGAGAACAGCTGGTGAAGGTAGCAGCCTGGTGTCAGGCCTTGTCCAGGCTTTGAAGTCACAGCAAAGTAGGGACAAATGTGGCTTTGGATAAGTCAGTTTCCCTCACTGATCCTCAGCTGGCCCATCTGTAAAATGGGGTTCCTGATACCTACGCTATGAACTGTTGTGAGGAATAAAAGCAAAGCCCTGGGGCTTGCCCGGAAGACAGGAAACCCTCAGCAAATGGGTGTTCTTGTTAAGAGACAGCATACACGGAGGTTGTGCGGTCTGATTCTGCTTTGGGCTTCTTAGTCTCTGAGCCTCACTTTCTTCCTGTGGGAAGTGGGGTAACCACCTTCCTTGGAGGGTGGTGGTGAGGATTCAATGGATGATGAACAAAAGATGTGCATGTGGACATCACGGTGAGGGTGATGCTTGTTTAAGGTAGAGAAACACGTGCTGGGGCCTCTGCCGGGGCAGGGAGAAGGGCCAGGGTGCACAGAAGGAGGAGTAGCCATGTTCCGTGGCCTACCCACTGGGACATCAACTGGGGTCTGGAGATACTGGGTCTGGGTCCACATGGAACTTTGGGCAAGCCCCATCCTTCTCTGGCCCTCAGAGTTGCTCCCTGTGCAGTGGGGCAGTGACCCTGGTTCTTCCATCTCCCGGCGGCTCTGAGAGAGCAGTAGTGTGTCCGTGGACCTGAGCAGGGGCACCTGTCCATCACTCGCTCCATATCAATGACCGTTCTCCTGCAGGATGAAAAAGGAGTGTTCAACTTTGACCAGGAGACAGTGGTCAACCCAGAGACTGGGGAGCAGGTGAGCCTCGGCGGAGCCCCAACACGCTGGAAGGGTGGGCACGGGTGGGGTGGCAGCCGCCCCTAAGCCTGCTTCCTGGGCTTCCCCTTCCAGATTCAGAACTGGTACCGGAGCGGGGAGACCTGGGACAGCAAGTTTAGCACCATCGCCTCAAGCTACGAAGAGTGCCGGGCCGAGAGTGTGGGCCTCTACCTCTGCCTCCAGCCCCAAGTGCTGGAGTACGTGGGAGCAGCAGGCGTGGGGGGCAGGCCTCCTCTTTGGGTGGCAGGGTGCCAGCAGGGAGGGTAGGGCCCAGGCAGCCTTGGACGTCCTGCCACCTCCCTCTCCTTCCTCTAGGATCTTTGGTTTCGAGGGGTCTGATGCAGAAGATGTGATCTATGTGAACTGGCTCAACATGGTTCGGGCTGGGCTGCTCGCCCTGGAGTTCTACACCCCTGAGGCCTCCAACTGGAGACAGGTGGGGGCCCAGGAGACCCCTCAGAAGTGGGGAAGCCTGAAGTAGGGGCCAAGATCAGGATTTGGGATTCAGGGATGGGACCACCATACCTATGAGGCCCACGTACTGGCTTTAATCTCAGACTCTACTGCATATGGGAGCAAGTCAAATCACTGTTACGAGCCTCAGTGTCTCTGCCTGTGAAATCGGAGCAATAATCTCCCTGCCCACTTTTGAGGGTAAATCAAATGAGATGGCATTACTATGACTTCTAATAGATGACTAGGATAGGATTTATTCCTTGCCACGCACAGTTATAGGCCCTTTATGTAAATTAACTCATTTGTTCCCAGTATTACCCCAGGAGGTAGGTACTATTATTACTCTCATTTTAGAAATGAGTGAGTTGATGTATAAGGAGATTAAGTAACTCGCCAGGTAGGCAGCAGAGTCAGGATTCACATTCAAGCAGTCTGCCTCCAGATCCATCAGGCTGAACTGCTCGGTTATGAGATGTACTTTGGAAATAGGGTAAACAATAGAAATGTTTTAAAATGTTAAATAAGGGCCGACCGAGTGGCTCAGTTGGTTAAGAGCTCGCTCAAGAGTGCGAGCTAAGCTCTGAGCAACAGCAGTTCGATGACCAGCCTGAGCTGAGCAGCCACTGAGCTGCCAACAGGTAGCAGGATGGCTCAGCTAAAAAAAAAAAAAAAATTCAAATAAGCATGTTTTAAAGAGGCCATATTATGTCATCAAAGTACACAAATGTTAGAGTGAGGCAACTTGGGTCTGAGTCTTTGTTTTCCTTTACCAGCCCTGTGACCCTGAACAAGCCACTTTACCTCTCTGGGCCTCTATTTTGTCATCTGTAAACTGGGGATAATGATGCCCTTTTTGTGCCTCTGTTGAATGCTAACAAGATGGTGGAAGAGAAAGTATTTGGGGTCCTAGTGGTGAAGGATACGGGGGTAACTGCTATCATCGGGGTGGGGTTTGGAGAGGCAAAGAGCATGTTGGTGACAAGGGAGAACACAGGTCCTGCCTGGAGGTGGTCTTTCTGTCCCCCAGGGCAGCCTGCCCTCTCTTATAGGCAGAGGAAGGAGGAGGTATGTAAGGAGAGAGGACTAGGCAGAAAGGGGGGGAATAAAATGCTAAGAATAATTGACAGCGCCCACATACTATGAATCAGGCCTCAGATCAAGTACTTGATGTATCTTTTTTTTTTTTTTTTTTTTTAAAGATTTTATTGGGGAATTGGCGGAGGGGAACAGCGTTGGGGAATCGGGGAAGGGGAACAGACAAGTTGCTGTCTTTTTGTTCTTAAGTTTAGTTGTGGAGGATGTTGCTTCACTGTTGGTATCGTCATTGCGCTCTTCCCGGATGAGGCAGATCGGTAGCTGGCCTCTGGATGTCGCTCACCGCGGCTATTGGCAGCTCACGCTTGGCTGCCAGCCGCTCACGCTGGCTGCGGGCCACTCACTGTAGCCTATGGCAGCCCACTGCAGCAGGGGCTGCAGCCCACACCATCACCGGGGCTCGCACAGCCCAGCGCCAGGTGGAGCTGTTGTTAGCTGTAGACGGCAGTGTCACTGGCCCTCATGTGGGATCCGAACCGGGGCCGCTGGCAACCCAAAACCAGCGCTTAACCAATGCGCCACTCGGCCGGCCCAGTACTTGATGTATCTTATCTCAGAGCTGCAAATGACTCCTCTCTCCTGGACCCCGGCAGGCCCATATGCAGGCCCGATTTGTGATCCTGAGGGTTTTGCTGGAGGCTGGCGAAGGCCTCGTTACCGTCACTCCCACCACAGGCTCTGATGGGCGCCCTGATGCCCGGGTCCACCTTGACCGCAGCAAGATCCGGTCTGTGGGCAAGCCCGCCCTGGAGAGGTTCCTAAGGAGACTCCAGGTAAGTGGAGCCCTCTCACCTCAGTGGACCTCTCCAACCTCGCCCTATCTCCCCACCCTCTAACACTGCCTCATAGCCTCTCGACTGATTGATTGATGCATTCATTCATTCATTCATTCATTCAATGAGTCTCTGTATGACTGTTAGTTACCATGTGCTAGACACTGTGAGCGTTTTCTTTTTCTTTTTCTTTTTTTTTAGATTTTATTGGGGAATTGGGGAAGGGGAACAGCCAGGTTGTTGTCCTTCAATCTTAGTTGTGGAGGGCGCAGCTAGCTCAGCTCCAAGTCTAGTCGCCATCTGGCTGCCCATCGGCAGCGCGGCTGCCCAGCTCAAGGTACTGTGTTCAATCTTAGTTGCAAGTGGGCATAGCCCACCATTCCATGCAGGAGTTCAACCAGCAACCTTGTCATTAGGAGCATGTGCTCTCACCAGCTGAGCCATCCTGCCACCTTTTGGCAGCTCAGCGGCAGCTCAACTCGGGCACAGCTCACTGGTCCATGTGGAAATTGAACCAGAGACCCTGTTGCTCAGAGCTTGTGCTCTAACCAACTGAGCCACTTGCTGGCCCCTGTGAGCATTTTCTTACATTGTAGTGAAAAAGGTAGACAATAGACATGCACACAATAAGTGAACAAGGTAATTCCAGATCATGACAAAAGCTATAAAGACAGTAAAACTGGGTGATATGGCAGAGAATGAGATTGGAGGGGAAATTGAAATTGGAGAGTGAGATGTGACAGTGAGTAAGATTGCAGAGCTTGGGTGATCAGGGAAGGCTTCTTGGAGGAGGTGGTGTTTGAGCTGGCATTTGAGAACCAAAAGGCTCTAAGAACATAAGAAACAGAAAAGCACAAAGGCTGGACTTAGGACTGAAATGAGCTTGGTGGGTTGAGGGAGAGAAGGAGGCCTGGAGCTTGGTGAAGGAAGGAGCAGAGGACAGCAGTCAGCACAGCCCTGCCTTCCTCTCAGGTAGGGATGCTCAGAGTTGGGAGACCTTTTGGGGGTTCTGGGGCCGGTATTCACTAGCTGTGTAATTGGGGCAACATACTTCTTTCTGGGCCCCACTTTTCTCATCCGTCCAATAGGATATATCACTTGCCTCACCTGGCAGGAATTAAGTGAAACAACATACATGTGGAACTGAGTGAATAGTATGTCGTGCTACCCAAGCCAGTGTAATATTAAATGTGGTCCATGGGCCAGCAGCGTCAACTTCACCCAGGAGCTGGTTAGAAGAGCAGATTCTCGGGCCCACCCCCAACCCCCTGATTCAGGCATTCTGAGAGCAGGACCCAGGACTCTGCATGTTTACTAGCTTCCCAGGTGGTTCTGACTCAAGAAAGTCCCAGAACCACTGCTAAGCCACTCTGCTGTGCAATACGTCCTGGGTTCTGCTGGCTTTTCAACCTACAGAAGGCCCTATCCTTCAATTCAGCAAATATCTCTTTATGATTATACTCCCACCAATTTCCAGAAAGGATTTAAGGTATTTTTCCATAAAAGATATGTTTGACCATTAACGGAAAATAAAATTAGGAGTTAAAAATCATCAGATGCAAAATGCAATGTGGCGTCTTGGGTTAGATTCTGAAATAGAAAAAGAACATTAATGGCACAGCTAGTGAAATCTAAATAAAGTCTACAGCTTATATAATAGTAACCTGTCAATTTTGTAAAATGTTGACAACAGAGGAAACTCTGTAGGGGCACGTGGAAACTCTCTGCACTCTTTGCAATTTTCCTGTATATCTAAAATTATTCCAAAAGAGTTTATTGATAATGAGGAGTCACTAAATGAAGGAATCAAATCTCCCAAACCCTCCCAAAATCTCCCAACAGGCCAGTATTGAACCGTGACCAAGTAATGAACAAGCAGAGTAGTCCGTTATAGAGATGGAACCAGCCGGGTCTCCCTGTACAAGAGGAGTCATCAGAGAGTGGACAGTGTCCTCAGCTGTACCTTTACAGAAGATCGGAATATAGACACATTTTTGGTGTGGCTGTTTCTTTTAACAGCCCCCTAGTAAAAAGCAACGTCAAGGAGACAGCAAGCAGAGAAGATGAAGGCTTCAGCCAGGGTCATGGACATCACCTTGCCCACCCTGTATTGTAAAAATGGGCAAGGTAAGGTATAAGTCCGTACTCCTGGCTTCTTGGAAGGGCTGTCGTCAATAGGTTTAATTCCCACATGAACAATGCTGGTGAGCTCCAGCCACTGAGTCTGGACATTTGGACATGGCGTGACTCTCTAGTTTGCTGAGTCCACTCCCTATCACCTGTATCTGCCTTGGTCAGGTTTATGATACCCTCTAGCTCCCATTGGCATATGGGTTGCCAGCTCTCCAGTATAAGCTCCTGTGGTCTAGTACATCGACTTGATGAATGTGTTTTCTGCTCTTTCTCGGTATTAAGTACAATGGGGAAGAGAGAAAAATGAACCATTCTTTATTTTATTTTTATTTATTTATTTTTTTGAGGGCAGTGTCACTGGCCCTCATATGTGGGACCGAACCGGGGCCGCTGGCTTCCTAAGCCAGTGCTTAACCACCGCGCCACTCGGCTGGCCCTTGAACCATTCTTTTTAACTTTCTCCCAAGAGTTCCTGGCTGGTTTTATTTATTCCTAAGCTAGGGCAAACCATTCTAACCCTGATTTTTAAGTGGTGGACGCTTACTTGGAGGGAGCCCTAGTAGGAGTCCTGCTTTGCCCCCCTGCAAATCACAGAAGTAGGGATCAGACCCACAAAATGTTAGATGTTTGGAAAAGAATCAAATGGATCTCCCAGAAACAAACTATATAATTGCTGAAACTCAAAATTGGCAGGTTAAACAGGTTTTAGGTTCAGCTAGAGATAAAAGGAATTATAAAGAATGTAGAACAGAGAGAGAAAGATAGAAAATTTAAAAGAGAAGTTAAGAGGCATGGAAGATAGTGTGAAAAAGTCTAATGTACATAAACTGAAATTCCAAGAGGAAAGGAGAGAGAAAAGGAAGGAGAGGGAATATTACACAAGATAATGTCTGAGAATTTCCTAGGACTGATTAAAGACCCAATTTATAAATCTATCAAGTTTAAGAATTCAGGGGAGAGTGGGAAACAAATAGAAAGTAGGAGGAAAATCACAAATATAAGAGCTGACACAAATGAACTGAAAAGAGAAGACCAAAAGTTGATTAATTAAAAAGCTATAGGCCCGCCGAGTGGCGCGGTGGTTAAGAGCTGGCTTGGGAAGCCAGCGGCCCTGGTTCGGGTCCCACATATGAGGGCTAGTGACACTGCCCTCAAAAAAAAAAAAAAAAAAAGCTATAGGAGGGGCAGCTGAGTCGCGCGGTGATTAAGAGCTGGTTGGGGACGCCAGCGGCCCAGGTTCGGATCCTACAATGAGGGCCAGTGACATTGCCCTTTAAAAAAAAAAAAAAAAAAGCT
Source organism: Aselliscus stoliczkanus (assembly GCA_033961575.1). Lineage (NCBI taxonomy): Eukaryota > Metazoa > Chordata > Mammalia > Chiroptera > Hipposideridae > Aselliscus > Aselliscus stoliczkanus. The sequence goes on from CM066736.1 coordinate 131,761,767, forward strand.
ATGGGGGCAGCTGGTTAGCTCAGTTGGTTAGAGTGCAGTACTCATAACATCAAGGTTGCTGGTTTGATTCTCACATGGGACACTGAGTTGCACCCTCCACAACTCGACTGAAACAACTACTTGACTAGGAGCTGATGGGTCCTTGAAAAACACACTGTTCCCCAATAAAAAAAAATAATAATAAATATTGAGAGCCATCTGACAAGATTTGTCAAGAAAAAGAGTGAAGGCACCAATCAGAGGAGAAATTTAAAAGAGCTCATACTGCAAATATAGCAGAAATTTATGGCAGTAAAATTTATAACTTAAGGTGAAATTGACAAATTCCTAGAAAAATGTAACTTATTAAATTAACTCATGAATAGGGCCGGCCGAGTGGCGCGGTGGTTAAGCGGTGGCTTGGGAAGCCAGCGGCCCCCGGTTCGGTCCCACATATGAGGGCCGAAATATGAGGGACAGTGCCCTCAAAATAAATAAATAAATAAATAAATAAAATAAAAATAACTCATGAATAGATAGCTTGAATAGTCATAATCATTATAGAAATTAGATCAGTGTTCTAAAATCTTTGTACAAAAAAATCCTTAGCCTACAGAGTTTTTTAGGTAAATCCTACTAAATATTTAAGTAATAGATGGCATCGATTTTACTTACACTCTTCCAGATAATAGAAAAAGAGAGAGTTCTCCACCTCATTTTATGATGCTAGTTTGACCTTGACAGCAAAATCAAAAATAGTTCAAGAAAGGAAAGTAAATGCCAAAATTCTAAACAAAATTTGCTCAAATTTAGCAGACCAAATCCAGAAAACACCAAGTTGGGTTTATCCCAGAAATGCAAGGTTTGTTTAACATTAGAAAATAGATTTATGAAAATCACTCTATTAACAGATAACCATGATCATCTCAATAGATTTAGAAAAAGCTCTTGAAAGTCATTTATACTCATTTATGATAAAGAAAAACAACAACTCTTAGAAAATTCAAAGTTGAAAAGAATTTTCTTAACTGATAATGTTTCAAAAATTGAAAATACAATAAATGTCTCATCTGTTGAAACACTAAAATATTCCCCTTACAATCAGGAAGAGGACAGAAATGTTCCCTAGTTCCACTTCTGATCAACAGTGTACTGAAGGTCCTAGCTTTTAGAAGGAAACAAGAAAAATAAATGAAAAATTTAGGCATTAGAGAGGGAGAAACAAAACTCGCCATTTTGTGGATGATATGACTGTCTACATAGGCAAGCCAAAAGAACCTACAGACAAATTATTGGAATTAATAAGAGTTCAGCAAGGTTGAATGAAGTCCCAAGAAGGTTTTTCATGGCACTTGACAAGCTGATTGTAAAATTTAGATGGAAGCATCAAGGACCATAAATGAGAGCCAAGACACTCCTGAAGCCAAACAGGCTGCGGGACTTACTCTACCAAATAGCAAAATTTATTCTGAGATTATTGAGTTCAGTGTGACTCTAGGCAGTAATAGACAAGTTGACCAGTTGGACAGAACCAAGAACCAGGCATTGACTGGTATATGACAGAGGTGGCATTGCAGATCATTGGAGAAAAGAGGGACCGTTCAATAAGTGCTGCTGGCACAATAGGTTATCCTTATGGAGAGACAAATTGGATTCCTACCGGGGCTGGCCGAGTGGCGCCGAGGTTAAGCGCTGGCTTGGGAAGCCAGCGGCCCCGGTTCGGGTCCCACATATGAGGGCCAGTGACACTGCCCTCAAAAAAAAAAAAAAAAAGTAGGCACAAATTGGATTCCTACCTTATACCATAGACAGAATCAATCCCAGGGAGATGAAAGGCTTAAATGTGAAAGGCAAAATTTTAAACTGAGAGAATACCTTTATGACCTCAGGGTGAAGGAAAATTGCTTCAAGCACAAGCCATCAAGGAAAAGATTGGTCCCTTTAACTACATTAAAAATAACTTATTCATCACAAGTTACCATAAAGAGGTGAGAAGACAAGCCTTAAACTAGGATAGGGATTTACCCCATATATGTCAACAAAGGTTAGCATCTAAACATATATAAAGAATTAAAAAAAAAAAATGGGAAGACAACTCAACAAAAAAATAAGCAAAATTCATGAACGGAGGAGGAAATTGAGGGGTCCACCGACTTATGGGAAGATGTTCAGTCTCGTTAGTAATTAAGGAAGCACACGTCAAACCACATGAATTTACACCACTACCCATACCCCCCTCACCCCTGCTTGGCAAAAATGAAAAAGTGCCAGCACCAGCCTGGTATGCTGAGCAATGAGGACTGTCACCTCTGCTTCTGGGAATGGAAGTTAATGCAGCTTTGGAGAACAACGTGGGTATTGCCATTTAAGGATGCACCCTTTCCCGACCTCCAGACCATCAATTCCGCTTGTGAAACCTGCATCTGATCATCAGACAAGGACATCCACTCTAGTCCTGAGGGGCCAAAAGCACAAGTTACACATCTACAGTAGAAGAGGTTAAATTGCGGTGTGTTTACAAGTGGGGTACCATACAGCAGGGAGAAGGGTGAGCTAAGGCTGCATGCACGAACACAGATGGACCTCAAACATAGCTCAAGCAGAAAAAGCAACTCACAGAACATGGGCAAATATTGACAGAGTGCTTGAGAGTAAAACTGAGGGAAAACAAGGGAATAAAAGCACAGAAAGGGGGACCGTTTTCCTCAGATCGGGAGGCTGCAGGATGCCGTCAAGGAGGGATCGTTGGACTAACTTAACCTGGGTGGTGGTGGCTGTATGAGTGTCTTATTATTTTTTATAACATATATATTAGATATTCTGTGTGTGAATTATTTTATTAAAAGGTGAGTGATGGTAATGCTTTCCGTGTCCACAGCTCAAATGAGAAACATGAGCTTAATTTTAACGGGCACTTACTATGAGCTAAGTAAGCACTTGACCTGCACTTCTCACGTATTCAGCATGGCAACACTGAAAGCAGATACGGTCCAGGACTGGGCACCATCAGCTGTGATCCTGGCAGAGCCCGGCGATGCCTATCTAGTCAGTGACCCCTTCTGCCTTCCCACAGGTGCTGAAGTCTACAGGGGATGTGGCTGGAGGCCGGGCCCTGTACGAGGGGTATGCGGCGGTCACTGATGCGCCTCCCGAGTGCTTCCTCACCCTCAGGGACACGGTGCTACTCCGCAAGGAATCTCGGAAGCTCATTGTTCAGCCCAACACTCGCCTCGAAGGTAATGGGCTCATGAACCTGCTTTGGGAGGCCATGCAGCCCTTTGGGAGCACAAAGGAGGCCTGGAACTGACTGGGGGCTCAGGGAGGGCTACATGGGGTGAGACTGCTTCTCTCCCTTCCTGCCACGGTCCTCCCCATGCCAAACCTCAGACCAAGACCCTGGCATCTACCAGCACCATCACCACCACCGCACATACAGGGTCATGCCGGTTGTAAGATGGCAACAGAAGGTTTGAGAAAGGTTAGCAGAGCAGGGGCTAGTGGAACAGGCAGACCCCAGGTACTGGAGAATCAGACCTCGCCCAGGAGTGAGGTCAGGTCAGGCAATGAGTTGGGACCCAGCAGGCCGAGTGGAACCCAGGGGACAATGTGACTCGGCAGAGCTCAGGACAGACATCAGGAGCCCTGTAGTCCCTCTCCCTTCTCAAGTGATGGTTCTATTCTCAGAAGCCCTGACCCTGTCTGCGTGGCGCTTGGACTTTTTGTATTAAAAGCCTTGGCTACATTTACTTTCCTTTTACCTCTTGATTCATCTTTTCCAATATCTGTCCCATGAGGCACCTAAGAAGAGGCAGTGCCAATCAGTGGTTACAGCATGAGCTTCAGAACTGCCCTGTGACCTTGGCCTAGTCACTTGAACTTTCTGAGTTTGGGTTTATTGATAAAGCCAGCATTGTTGGTGTGCTGACACTATAGTGAACCTGAATATCACACCCACCTTGGAGGGAATCAGGGAAGGTTCTGGGGAGGAAGTGGTAGTTAAACGAGGCCTGAAGGACAGGCAGTGGTGGTGATGGTGATAGCTAACTTCTGAGGACTTCCGTATGCCAGGAACTGGGTAAAAACTTTCCATAGATTAACTCTCAGCCACCCAATGAGGAAGTTGTTATCCCCATTTTCCAGCTGGAAAATGAGACACAGAGGGCTGTGTATTTGCCTGAGGTCACCCAGCTAGTGGGTGGCAGAATTAGAATTTGAACTTGGGCCATCAGAACCCAGAGCCTGTGCTCTGAGCTGTGTACACCCCATGATGCCAGAGAGCACACCAAGACTGGTGGGTGGGTAGAACAGTGGAAGTGTGTTAGAGGGAAGTGCTTCCCAGGAGTATTTGAATAAGGGGACCCTCGGAACAACCTCATTTAACAGATGTGTAAATAGGCTCAGAGATAGTGCTGCTGCTGGTGGTGGCCAGCACTTGTTGAGCACTCGCTCAATGTGTTACTGTATTTAATCACCACAGCTTCTTGAAAGAAGAGGTGCTGTGCTCACCCCCATTTTATAGATGAGGAAACTGAGGCTTAGAGAATTTGAGAAACTTGCCCAAGTTCCCACAGTAGACAGAGATGAAATGATTGCTGAGCTGGAAGGTCCTAGAGGCTAAGGACTGTGCCTCATTCACCTAGCATGGCACCTGCTGTAAATCTTTATTAAGTGAATGAACAAATGAATCCAGCAATTCACTAAGCACTCCTCCTTTAATATTTCCTTCCTCATTGAGTTATTGTAAGGATTAAATTAGATAATAAGCCTAAAACACTGAGCACAATTTTTGGCACATGGTAAGAGCTCAGGAAGAACTAGCTGCTCCGATGATGATGATGATGATGATGATTCTGCTTCCCTATGAAGACTTTTTCCTGCAGCTGTTTTCTCTCCATCTGTTTCCCAGGCTCAGAAGTACAACTTCTTGAATACGAAGCCTCGGCTGCTGGCCTCATCCGATCCTTCTCCGAGCGTTTCCCAGAGGATGGGCCGGAGTTGGAGGAGGTCCTCACCCAGTTGGCGACAGCTGATGCCGGGTTCTGGAAGTGCCCCAGTGAGGAGCCATCTGTCCAGGCTTGAAGCAGATTTGTACAGCCCCTTCCCCTACTACATCACACCAAGGCTGCCAGTAGCCCCCTTTTTGTGTGTGTACTAGGGGTGAGCGGTGGGGCAGGATCTCAGGCCTTGGTGCTACCTCAGCCGAGGGTGGTGACACTAACCCCTTCCATTTGTTAGCACTTTCCAGTTTACCATTTGATCTGTGTTATCTCATTTGATCTGTGCTGCCCTCTGGAGTGGGCAAGGCAGGATACCTTATCCTGCTTTCCAGATGAGGAAATGGAAGTCCTGAGAAGTGACCGGTCTAGATCCTGCAGAACTCAAAATCTCTCCCAGTACAGTACTCTTCATGTATTGCTTTTATAACCAGAAAAAATAAATATTAGAAACAACCACCATCTTTGGAGTTTGTGTGATTCCTCCGTATCTTTGCCTCGCTTCTCTTTTGCTCCTGGGAGGTTAGTGGGATCAAGGTTTGGGGAGGGGGGTCATTTTTAGGCTACCATCCACAACAGGATTTTGACATCACCTCTATGTGAGGATAGGCATACGGTTACTAAGATGAACATTGCACAGTTTGTATCCTTCTTTGTGGCATTTCTTGTATTTCAAAATATTCTGGGAACCTAAAAAGTAGAAACCCTCAACTTCAGTCAAGAGCCTAGGATTTAATCTTTTAAGCCTTATGGATTTTTTTTTTTCTTTTTGTTGTGTTTTGTTTTTGAGCCTGGACCTCTACAGTGAGGCAGGAAGAAGACATGGTCCCTTTTCAACCCGAAGTGGGGACAAGGTACTTTTGCTGCTCATAAACACTGGGAGGTCTCTCCAGGCCTCGAAGCCAGAGCGCCGTGCGGCTGACCCAAAGATGATAGGGACCAAATGCTCTGGCTGGGAAAGAGCAAAAATCAAACATATGAGCTGGGATAAGGGATTGCATTTCAGCAGGCAAAAATCCAGCAAAGAAGCCACCACACTGTGCATTGCGGCCGCGCTCCAGGAACCTTTGAGCGCGCGCTTCACGGTGCCCGGTTGCTTTTAGGAGTTGCGCAGCGGCTGGCTAGAGCCGGTTGCCAGGGCGACGCCTGCGAAAATGGCTGCTACGTCCTCGGCGGATTCCGACAGCGGCAGAGCTGAGAGGTAAATGCCTGAATCCTCGAGGACTCCTTCCCTATAAAAGTGGAGAGGGTGCCCTGGCCCCCGGGATCTGGGCTCCTGCGGTTCTCAAACAGCGCTAGCTTTCCTCGAGGGGCTCTTAGAGATCAAATAGGGAAACTGAGGCCCAAAGAGTAAGTGTATATGTGACTCGAGGTCACCCAGTGCGCCAGTGGTGGAGCCTGGACTTGGACTCAGCCGTTCTGTACCCCCAGTTCAGAGCTCCCCACACCCCTCACCCTCAGAGACCAGCTCCCTCAAAGCTTTCTCCCCCTCCCTTTGGACTCACTCCCCAACTCTTTCCCTCCTCTCCCAGCAGTGAAGCCAATTCGAAATGGCTGGATGCGCACTACGACCCCATGGCCAACATCCACACCTTTTCTGCCTGCCTGGGTGAGTCTCTGGGACCAGGAGTCCCGGGTTCTGGGGAGAAGGAAGGAGGAGTCAGATAATGGTTCTGTAGAGAAGCCTCTAGGATTCTGAGGCCCTGGCTTACGGCCCTTTTGTGTTTTGCAGCACTGGCTGATTTGCATGGGGACGGGGAGTACAAGGTAAGCAGATCATCGCAGCAGAAAGAGAATTAGGAGGGAAATACCAGAAATAAGATTTTTCTGATGGTTCCAAAGAAGCTCAGCGTAAACTGGAACTCATGTGTACTCTGAAAAAGCACATTTTGTGTTAAATTTTATTTATTTTTATTTTTTTTATTTTTTGAGGGCAGTGTCACTGGCCCTCATATGTGGGACCCGAACCGGGGCTGCTGGCTTCCAAAGCCAGCGCTTAACCACCACGCCACCTGGCCGGCCCTAAATTTTATTTTTATGTGGATGATGAAGACAACCTATTGATTTCATAACACAGACGGCAGAAAGTAAAGCTGAACAAAATGCTGCTGGGGATTTTCCTGAGACATAGCCTCTTAATTTTGTTAACTTGACATAATTCTTTGCCGGAAGAGCCCATCCCTTGGTTGGGTACCGGGGTTTTAGAATCTGGAGGGGAAGTAGAAGGGAGGGATTTGAGCTTTATGTTTATCAAAAAGGCATAGATTTTAAGATTAGCCATGATCTGATAATCGTTGAAGCTGGATGATGGGAATTGGGGGTTTCATTATACGAGTCTCCCTACTTTTATATATGACTGAATTTTTTCCATAATAAAAAGTTTAAATTTTAAACAAAGATAGATAAAATGTAAATAAAGAAATAAATAACAACTTTAAGTTTTTAAATGGTTGAGAAATATATGGGGCTAAAGAAAGGAACTTAACATACATTGAGTATCCATTTCTGGACTCAGCCCTCTTCAAGGCATTTTCACATACACAGTTAATACTGATCCCCATTTTGTTAATGGAAAAATAGATTCAGAGAGGCTAAGTTAATTGAGTTTGTAAAAAGTGGCAGACCTGAGTCTGTCAGATTCCAAGTTATGCGTTTGTTTCACTATCGCCAGCCCTCACCATGAGCAGTGAACCCACAATAGGCATATTAGGTGGGCAGCCCTAAAACATACCCTACATGGAGAATGCGGTAGGATTCAGTGCCTTTTGCTACCAAATTCCTATCTGTGAAGCATTCGGCAATTCAACAAGTATCCAGTGAACCCCTCCTGTGCACCAGGCATTGTGCAGACACTAAACGCAGAAATGTATTCCGTACACAGTTGGGAGGAGACATAGACACTGCCCTTAATTCACCTCTGATACTGACTGAACGCCTAGTGTGTGCTTGGCATTGGGTTTATAACAGTAAAGGGTAGAGAAATTGCAGACCCAGTAACTAACGTGAAATGCCAGATGTGTTCATGTAGCAACTTTTTTAATGTCCAGCCCGTTTACTGTTGATTCCAGCATCTAGCCCAGTGCCTGGCACAAATTAGGTACTTGATAAATATTTGTGGAGTGGATGCTGAAATAGAATCTATGCAAAGTATTATGGGAGCACCAGTGAGACGATAATGAAACCTGCCTGGAGGCACCAGGAGGCAGTAACATGTGAACTACATGTTGAAGGATGAATGAAGTGTATCAAAAAGGCACCGAACTGGGCCGGCCGAGTGGCGCAGTGGTTAAGCACTGACTTGGGAAGCCAGTGGCCCCGGTTCGGGTCCCACATATGAGGGCCAGTGACACTGCCCTAAAAAAAAAATAAAAGCACCGAATAGAGGAGGGAGAAAGCATTCTGTGCAGAGGGAATGGCACACACACAGGCACAGAAGCTTGGAAGTTCACAGCGTATTTGGAAAGATAAATTTGGAGTTAGAAAGTTGAAGCCAGTGTAACAGCACTGACTTTGGATTCAGACCTAGGCTCCAATCTCAGCTCTACCACTTACTAGCTGTGTGACTTGTATCTAACATCGCAAAGCCACAGCTTCCTCATTTGTGAAATGGGGCTGATACTAATACCTACCTCAGGTTGTTGAGAGGATTAAATGAACGTTTCTGGTGTGGCTCCCGGCGCACTATACGTGCTTAGAATCCAGCCATTCTGTGGGGCAGCTCCCGTTCTGGCCGGGAAGGCGATGGGAAACAAGCGGGGAGCCAGGTCAGACGGGCCTTGCTGGCCCCACTCGGGAGACCGGGCTCACATGGCAGCCACAGCGGCTTGGAGGATGGGAAACAGAGACCGAGGAGCTTGGTTTTCTTCTCATCCGCAGAGTGTAACTTGCGCTGCATGCTCACTCCTGCTTCTTAACTCTGCCCCCATTCGGAAGCCAGGACTCAGAAGCCCAGATAAGGTTTCCAGTGGCCCCTGACCTCAGCCACTGTCCCAGTGTCTAGAATGGTGCCTGGCCTAGAGCAGGCCCTCAGATGTTTGCCGAGTGGATAATGAAAACGTCAGCTGCCACCTACTCCTCACTAGCATCAGATTCTGTATTCGTTATCTCATTTGATTTTTACTGCAAGTGTCATGAAGTAGATATTCCCGTTTTGCTGAGGCTCAGGAAGTTGAATCAACTTTCCCAAGGTCACAGAGCTTGGAAACCTTATTTGAAAGCCCCCCCCCCCCGCATGGTACACTGGTGTGGAGTGAATGAATGTGCACCAGCAAAAAGCCTGAACCCAAAAAGAGGGTCAGTGGAGAGGTCTTTAGACCCTGAACCTGGAATAAACAAGCCTTTCTCTACAGCTGGTGGTAGGGGACCTTGGCCCAGGGGGGCAGCAGCCCCGCCTGAAGGTACTCAAAGGACCCACAGTGCTGACCGAGAGCCCGCTACCTGCACTGCCAGCCGCTGCTGCCACCTTCCTCATGGATCAACACGAGCCCCGGACGCCGGCTCTGGCACTCGCTTCAGGCCCTTGTGTGTATGTTTATAAGAATCTTAGGCCCTACTTCAAGTTCAGCCTGCCCCAGTTGCCTCCGAACCCCCTGGAACAAGATCTTTGGAACCAGGCCAAGGAGGTAAGTCATGTGGGGATGGGTACGGGCAGGTAAAGATGCCAGCCATGGGTCATCCATTCTCTGCCTGGCTCTGGAACTCACAGGCTGTCTCTTCTTCCCATGCTGTCATAGGATCGGATCGACCCCTTAACCCTGAAGGAGATGCTGGAGGGCATCCGGTAAGAGCCCACCTTCCCCTTCATATGCCTCCCGTGCCTCCCCCATCCCGCACCCCCACTGTTTCATCCCAGAGCTCTTGGTCTGACCCCTTGTTCCTCAACTAAACCTGCCATGATTGGCTCTCTTCTTGCAGGGAGAAGGCAGAGGTGCCTTTGTCGGTACAGTCGCTCAGGTAAGGGCCCTCTGGAGGGCTGGGGCTCCGGAAGCTCTGGGGGAAGGGAGTGTCTGTGGAGTGGCCCAGGGCTCGCAGATGCCAGGGGGGAAGGGAGTGTCTGTGGAGCAGCCCAGGGCACACAGATGCCAGGGGAAAGGGAGTGGGCCCAGGGCACACAGATGCCAATTCTCTCTGTGTCCAGGTTTCTGCAGCTGGAGCTGAATGAAATGGAGGCTTTTGTGAACCAGCACAAGTCCAAGGCCATCAGACGTCAGGTAATACCCCTTCTCTTTTTATTTCCCTATAAAAAAATATGGTTAATTTTTTTAAACCACGTAACATCAGTGGTAAATTCTACAACCAAACCTGACTAGTTTCCATGTTGCAGCTTCCCTGCCAACCATGCCACATATATATGGTCACAGCTGCAGGGCCTTCTCCATTTCCTGTGAACAGTGACAGCTTTGAATTGCTCTATAGTTATAGATCTTCATAGAACTTTTATTGTCTTGAGGGTGAAGGGAATATATTCTTATCAGAGAAAATTGGGAAAATAAAAAGTATAAAGGAGAAATATAAATGACTACAATCTCATTACCCAGATACTCTTATACTCGCTCTTACCATTTTGGTACATTTCCTTCATAAACACTCTTATATCCAGCTTCCCTTGAGTACATAACATTATATTTCAAGCATTAGATAGTCTTTAAGAACTCTATTTTTAGTGGCCCCTTGATTATTTCATTTATTATTCATAATTTCATTCATGGTATATGTAACCATTCACATGCAGGTCATTAGAGAAGAAATGTATCCTTTTCACTTCATTTTCTTTCCTTAGTTATATTTTTAGTTGCTTTTTTGATGAATCTATTCACTGATGAACTCTAGTGGTTCCTGACCTGGGCGCTGACCTTCAGTCCCAGGGACTGACGCCCAGAGTTATTCTCTGCATTTTAGAAAGCCTCAGGAGAACCATCCACTCCCTGCAGAGGCCCGTTGAACCAAGCACATTGACCAACACGTGCCTCAGCTCTCGCTCGTCTTAGACCAATTCTGTGGGGAACGTTGTTCTGTCCTGCTGATCAGCAGCTCAGACCCACACTTGTCCATCTCTCTGAGTACTTCGAAAATTGGAAAGTGATTTAATTACTGCTTAAAAGATTCCATTTGGGGGCGGGACAGTCTTTCCAAGTGTGTGTCTTGGTTAAATGATTGGGAGCCACTAACCTCCACGCTTCTCTCACCTTTCTCCCTCCACTAGGTATTGAGAATGAGTTCTTTTCTTTAATCATAAAAATAATCACACAATGAATGGCTTTATCCAAAGAAACATTTTTGGTCCTGCTAATTATTACCATAGGAGCAGTTCCTAAAAAAGGGATCATCGCTTCTCTTGTTTTCTCTCCAATCAAAGTTTCAAAAGGAACATGTGCCCCTGTAGACATGATAGAAAAGCACAATGAAGACATTAAACATCGTCTGCGATCTCGCTGTCCAGCAGAGATAACTGGTGTTGGTGTTTAAGGGTTTAGCCTTTCATCGTGTTTTTCTGTTCATACGTTTTTTAAAACTTGGATTATAGTAACATCACTTTTTGCCTACTTTTCTCTTATAATACATTAGAAGCATTCTCCCTTGAATCTCCTTTTAAAATGTGATTTTTTAGGAGTGCCCGACTAGCTCAGTTCGTAGAGCATGAGACTCTTAAAATGTGATTTTTTTAGTGACTACTTGGTTTAGGATCATACGGATAGTTCATAATAGTCCTTTTTTGTTAGAAAGTTAGGTTGGTTGCAATAAACACCTTTGTATATGAACCTCTGTTGCCCCTCTGATACTCTTCCTTCTCCTCTGCCCTCTCTTCCCTCCTGGGACATCCTGGGGGTGTCTGGGAGGGATGTGGGGACCCCCTGGGTGACCCCTGGAGTCCTCCCACAGACAGTCATCACCACCATGAGCACCTTAAAGAAGAGCCTGGCTGAGGAGGATGCCGTGTCCTGCCTGGTGCTGGGTACTGAGAACAAGGAGCTCCTGGTGCTGGACTCGGAGGCTTTTACCATCTTGGCCAAGGTCAGTGTGGGGCCTGACCCTGGACAGCCTGAGGCCCAGCCTGCATTCCCTCCCTCTGTTCCCCCACACCTCCTGCGCCCAGTTAGTTCTTGGTGATACGTGTTCATTGTAGAAACACAATAAAATGTAGATAAGCATAAAGAAAAAGATACATCTCCAAATCCCACCACCCACAGATATCTACTATTAAAGTTTAAGCACATATCTTTCCAGACATTTTCATACTTAGACACAGCTATATAACTAGATAGATAGATAGATAGATAGATAGATAGATAGATAGATTTATGTCTTCATTTATTTTTTAATGGCCTTGAGGCATAGGATCATCACCTGCTCTTTTCACGTAGCAGTAGCTTATTAGTGTCTTCCCATATCTATCTAAAACCACATCCACCTTTTCAGTGGCCACACAATGTCCATTATACGCTGTACCATAATTTATGTGCCTATTGTATGTTTAAGTTATTTTCAGTTTTCCACTGTTATTAACACCACTGCAGTAGGCTTCTTTGCCCAAACATCTTTGCATGCTTGTCTCAATATTTCCTTAGGATGCATTCCTAAATGTGGCATAGTTTAGTCAAAGGGTATATAGACTTAAAGGTTTTTGCTACATGTTGCCGAGTTCCCGTCCAGAAAAACTGAGAGTTTAAACTGTGACCCACAGGGTAAGAGTGAGGAGGTTGGGACTTAACACAAGGAACCAACTGGGAGGAGGAGGTTCCTCCAGGGAGGGAAGGCCTGGGGCTCCGGAGGAATCTGGGTGTTTGGCCTCTTTGCAGATGAGCCTTCCTAGCGTCCCTGTCTTCCTGGAGGTTTCTGGCCAGTTCGATGTAGAGTTCCGGCTTGCCGCTGCCTGCCGCAATGGGAATATCTATGTCCTGAGAAGGTAGGCCTCTCTGTGGTCTCTGGGGCCAGAAGGAACATCTCAGATGCCTGTGGTTTCAGGGCATGAACAGAAGTTTGGGGCTGGAATTTAGGAACGGATAGCGCGGAGAAGTTCATATAGGAGGCTGAACCCATGAGCATAGGGGGCTATCTGGAGGTTTGTGTGATGGGGGCTGGCAAAGTGAGGGACCAGGCTGGGGGGCTGTAACACATGGGCAGTGCGATCAGAAATGGGAAGAGATAAAAATAGTCTCTCCTATGTGTTACATTGCCGTATAGGTCTGTGATGCTTTCTAATGCATTCGTTTAATATTCCTTACAACATTCATATTTTAATTCAAGAAATGTTTTTGAGCACCTATTGTATAAGGTATTGGGGATATATTTGTTTTGTTTTGTTTTTGAGGGCAATGTCACTGGCCCTCATATGTGGGATCTGAACCGGGGCTGCTGGCATCCCAAGCCAGCTCTTAACCACTGCGCCACTCGACCGGCCCTGTTATTGGGGATATATTGATGAACAAAAGAAACATAGTCCCCTGGGCCGGCCAAATGATGTGTTGGTTAAGAGCTGGCTTGGGACGCCTGCTCTGAGCAGCAGGGGCCCGGTTCGGATCCCACATTTGAGGGCCAGTGACACTACCCTCTGTAGCTGGGGTGGTGAACAACGGCTCCACCTGGTTGCCTCTATAGCTAAGATGGCCTGCGACGGTGTAGGCTGCAGCCTCTGCTGCAGTGGGCTGCCATGGGCTTCAGTGAGTGGCTGACAGCTGGTGTGAGCTGCCAAAAGCCGCCCTGAGCAGCCGTCCAGAGGCCGGCTGCCAGTCTGCCTCACCCGGGAAGAGCACAATGATGGTGCCAACATGGGCCAGTGGGGTGACATCCTCCACAACTAGACTGAAGAACGAAAAAGGACCGCAGCTTGTCTGTTCCCCTTGCCCGATTCCCCTGTGCTGTTCCCCTCCCCCAATTCCCCAGTAGAATCTTTAAAAAAAAGAAACATAGTCCCCGCCTTCATGGGAAGACAGATATTAGAGTTAACAAACCAAGATAATACTGCAAATTGGATATGTGCAATGGAGGAAAAATACAGGCTCAGGGAGAAAAAATAATGGGGTCACAGTGATCAGCAAGCGCCTGTTTGTAGAGGTGACTTGAAAGTGAAGGAGCCAGTTATTCAAAAAATGGAGAAAGAGTGTTGTGGGCAGAAGGAACTTAAGCAAACTCAAGGTGGGAAAGACACTGGCCTGTGCTGATTGAGCTGGGTGGACAAGGAGAAGGGTGAAAAGGGATGACATGGAGACCAGGCTGGCTCACGCAGGATCTGTTAGGACACAGAAAAGATTTTGAGTTTTATCTGAAGTGCAGTAGGAAACTGCTATGGGATTTTAATTAGACGAATGACATTTACATTTTTATTTATTTATTTATTTGTTTATTTATTTATTTATTTATTTAGCTGAGCCATCCTGCTACCTGTTGGCAGCTTAGTGGCAGCTCAGCTCAGGCTGGCATTGAACTGCTGTTGCTCAGAGATCAGCTCACACCGTGGAGCGAACTCTTAACCAACTGAGCCACTCGGCCAGCCCTGACATTTACATTTTTTTTTTTTTTTAATTGGGGAATTGGCGGAGGGGAACAGACAAGTTGCTGTCATTTTGTTCTTCAGTTTTAGTTGCGGAGGATGTTGCTTCACTGTTGGTATCGTCATTGCGCTCTTCCCGGATGAGGCAGATTGGTCGCCGGCCTCTGGATGTCGCTCACCGCGGCTATTGGCAGCTCACTCTTGGCTGCCAGCCGCTCACGCTGGCTGTAGGCCACTCACTGTAGCCTATGGCAGCCCACTGCAGCAGGGGCTGCAGCCCACACCATCACTGGGGCTCGCACAGCCCAGCTCCGGGTGGAGCTGTTGTTAGCTGTAGAGGGCAGTGTCACTGGCCCTCATGTGGGATCCGAACCAGGGCCGCTGGCATCCCAAAACCAGCGCTTAACCAATGCGCCACTCGGCCGGCCCGACATTTACATTTTTAAAAGATTACTCTGCTGGGTGAAGGGTAGACTGGAAGGAGGCCCAGAGACCAGTGTGAGGCTCTCAGATGGGTCATCAGATGGGATATGACGTTAGCCTGGACTTGGTGATGAAGAAGAGTGAGCCATAGCCCTTGATTGGTTAGGCAGGAACTACCCCTACTCTCTGGGTAATAGAAACAGAAGTCAGGAAATTGACACAGTGCATTTACACGGAGCAAACTCTTCATGCTTCCTGATAAGTTACGAAAACTGCCTAAATCCACTTGGTCTGGCCTAAAGTATACTCACTGTAAGCTGTTAAATGCCAGGTTACCACACAGATCACTGTAGTAAAGGTGGGAGGGAGACCTTATCCAAGGTCACGCAGCTACTCAGTGGTACAGGTGGAAATAATACCATGTCATCTGCTTTGGGGCCAGGGTTCCTTCCAGGATAGCTTGTGAGGCTTAGAAAAAGGAGGGTCAGCCAGGGAAGGAGAGAGGGTTTCTCTGGGGCTGGGAGAGTGTGTCTTTATTCCACAGAGACTCCAAGCGCCCCAAGTACTGCATTGAGCTGAGTGCCCAGCCTGTGGGACTTGTCCGGGTACACAAGGTCCTGGTGGTGGGCAGCACCCAAGACAGCCTGCACGGCTTCACCCACAAGGTATAGCCTCCCAGCAAGTACCACCCCCCAGCCCCTCCATGCATGTCTCCCTGGTCCCCCAGCAGGCGCGCCCTTCTGATATCCCCTTCTCAGCAACTCCAGCCAACCCTTCTTTCCACTCTGAGCCCTGATTCCCCTGCAGACACTTGGCTGTTCCCTCCTAGGGTAAGAGGCTGTGGACAGTGCAGATGCCAGCAGCCATCCTGACCATGAACCTCCTGGAGCAGTGCTCCCGGGGCCTGCAGGCCGTCATGGCCGGGCTGGCCAATGGAGAGGTCCGCATTTACCATGACAAGACCCTGCTCAACGTCATCCACACCCCGGTGAGCCGCTGACTCCATGCCCCACTCCCACCTCGGGCTGCTTAGCTGCCTCCTGATCTTACTCCATGTGCTGCCCTTGACTTTTGATGCATTTCAGAAACATTTGTTGAGCACCTTATATGCACAACTCACTATATATTGGTGTGTGGGGGAGAACAGTGACTAAATCCTTGCCTTCAAGAAGCTTACTATCTAAGGTGACAGCCAGCCAGAGACACAGCTAATTTAAATACAGGCAGACCAAAGCAGAGCAGAGTTGAAAAAGCACAGAGCAGGCTGAGTGATGGGGCGGTG
This sequence comes from Aselliscus stoliczkanus, assembly GCA_033961575.1. NCBI lineage: Eukaryota > Metazoa > Chordata > Mammalia > Chiroptera > Hipposideridae > Aselliscus > Aselliscus stoliczkanus. Next base: position 131,777,932 of record CM066736.1, read on the forward strand.
GTGAAAGATGAATGGGGATGGAACTCACAAGTCATTTCACAGAACAAGTAAGTGATGATTCAGCTGGACCTCAAAGCAGTTCGCCAAGTCAATAAATGAAGGAAGAGCCTCCAGACCAGAAAGAGTATGAACACAGGCTGAGAGGCACAAGTGTTCCTGATTAGGGAATCCAGGTAGTTCTATGAGTTTGGACTGTTTTTCAAAGACTAAGTTGTGAGTCATCAAATGAGTCATAACCAGCAACGTTAAAAAGGAAAGTTCAGAGTATATCACGTGTGAAACTTTTATGTGTATGTGTGTATAAAGTGTCCCGTGTCACAATAGAAAATGTAAAGACAACTGATTTGGACCGCAGGCTGCTGGGAGGGCAGGCAGCGTGTGGCTTGGGTGGGGTGGGGGCAAGGAAGAGAGAACTGCTGGGACTGGCAGATTGGAGTCAGATGTGGAAGCCTTAAGTGTCCTGATGAGGAGGACAGAGGCAATGGAGGTTTTCCAGGAGAAAACAGACATGACTGTGCTTGAGTTTCTGAGAGGCAGCAGAGACAGCAATGTGAAGGACAGATTGGGGAGAAAGACTAGGCTGGGAGGCCTGTTAGGAAGCTGAGCCACAAAGCCCGATGATGTTTAGTCTGGAACTATGGCTGTGGCAGCGAGGTGGGAGGGGACGTTAGGAACACAGGAGTATTTCAAAGGCAGCACTGCCCCAGGCCTCGCCTCACATCACACCTGTTATATCATTTCTGGGGTCCCCCAGCCTTGTGCCTCCACCTCCAGACTTGCTCTCCTCTCCAAGATATTTTCCCAACTAACCTCCAGTGTCTCCGCCCTAGGATGCAGTGACCAGCCTTTGCTTTGGCCGCTACGGGCGGGAAGATAACAGCTTGGTCATGACTACACGAGGTGAGGGGAGTCAGAGCTGGCAAGGGGCTTAGAGTGGGGAGCAAAGGGAACAGGCCAGATCATGGAAGGAAGAGGAGGTGGACAGGAAGCATGGGTGGACCCGGGTGTGGAAAGCGAGGCCCACAGACACCTGTCCTGTCTGGGGTGGGGCCTCCACTAGGGACAGCCCGTCAGTAGTTGACATCATTATCCAGGGGCCAGGCCCTGGGCTGGATTGTGTCTCCCGTTCACCCCAGTATCCCCAGCGCCTGCCACAATGCCAGGAACATCACAGCACTCAATAACTGTGGAATGAGTGAATTAACTAACAGTAGGAGATTAGAAAGACACGCTGCATTCCTTTCAGAAACTCAGTTTCGGCAGGAAGACAGACATGCACAGAAATGAGGCAGATTGTTTGGGGAAGAAATGTTGGGATGTAGGGTGGAACTGGGGACAGCTCTGTTTCTGTCTGTCTACTTCTCTAGGCGGTGGCCTGATTATCAAGATTCTGAAGCGCACAGCAGTATTTGTGGAGGGGGGAGGTGAGGTGGGCCCCCCACCAGCCCAGGCCACAAAACTCAACGTGCCTCGAAAGACCCGGCTTTATGTGGATCAGACACTGCGAGAGCGGGAGGCTGGCACCGGTGAGACTCAGGCCAGGTCCTTCCTCTTCTTCCTCCATTGCTCCAAAGCAGCAAGAACTGGGTGACTGCTGCGTGGGGCCCTGAGCCATGGGAAGAGACCTGGGTGAGCTGGGCCGGAAGCCCAGGGGCGGCCTAGGAGGTGCACCCTGCCTGCACATAACTGAGGTGGAAGGCGCGAGAGCCTTAGAATTTAGAGAACGGAGCCATCACTTCTAGATGCAGGAATTCTCTTGAAAGAAGTACAGTTTGACAAAGGTTCTTCCTTTTCCTATTCAGTTTTTCCTGCTCATTCATTCATTCATTCATTCATTCATTCAATACCTATGGTTATGCCAGGCCTTGTGCCAGGTGCCTTGAATTAGGCTAGTCCCTAACTCAGGAGCTCAGTCTAACTTGCTAACTTCATGCAAAGGGCAACTGAGGCACACAGGAGGACGTTGCCTAGGAGACAGGGAAAGGCTTCGGAGAGAAGTGACTTCGGACTTTACCCTGAAAGATGATTACAAGTCCACCAACCCAGAGAGGGATCAGGAAAGGCAATTCAGGCAGAGGTTGGGTAGGGCACAAGGCCCTACCTGGATCCAAGCAGCGTCTGCCTGTAGCTGTGGGTCCAATGCATGAGGGCCGAGAGACCAGAGGGGAGGCTGGAAAGGCAGGTCAGAGCCAGCTCTGAAAGGGCCTGGAGTGCACAGCTGGGATGTTTGGGTTTAATTTAGGTAGTGGAGAACTGGGAAACATGAAGCAGAAAAATGCAGTAATTCAACCAATTCTGTCTTCAAAAGGGATCTTGCTTGCAGTTTAAAGGTAAATTCGAGGATAAAGAAAATAAATAGCTAAGGCTATTGTAGCTTAGAGAATCCAAGAAAAGAAATTGATATAGTAGAGAAATAATTAGGAAGTTCCCCAAGGTGAACAAGTTTGTAAAATGCAAAAATCAATAGCTTTTGTATATACCAACAGTAACCAGTTAGATATATAATGGAAAGTTTCCGTTCACTGTAGCAAGGAAATCCCTAGAAATTTAACCGAAAAAGTCCAAAGTCTAATAAAATTATAAAACTACACTCAAAAACATAAAAGGCCACCTGAATATTTAAATAACGAGATTTACCAAGTCTCAGGGTAGCAAGACCTAATGTTGTGCTATTGATTACTTAACAGCTTCCAAAATTATTAATGTAGAAACATAGCAAAGTGACAGTCCAGATCCCACTGGGAGTTGTTTTGAGGACTTGACGAATTGAGTCTAAGAGAAGAAATTGGGGGGAAATGAGGAGGGGACTTAGCCTGAACTGTGCAACTGTAGGAATTTGCAGCTGTGGTTTTGATACAGGAGTTGATACTCATCAATGGCACATTTAGGAAGTCTGGAAGCAGACCCTTAAATATGTGGAAACTCATGGGCGGCCGGGTGGCTCAGTTGGTTAGAGGGCGTGCTCAGAACAACAAGGCAGTCAGTTCAATTCCTGTATGGGCCACTTTGAGCTGCACCCTCCTTAAAAAAACAAAAACAAAATATGTGGAAAGTCAGTGTATGTTAAAGATGTTGTTTCAGGGCCAGCTGAGTGGCGCGATGGTTAAGTGCTGGCTTGGGATGCCAGCGGCCCCAGTTCGGGTCCCACATATGAGGGCCAGTGACACTGCCCTCAAAAAAAAAAAAAATAATAATAATAATAAAAGATGTTGTTTCAAATTAGTGAGTAAAGGAGAGACTGTCCACAAAACATAATTAGGACACCTTGCTTCTAGGAAAAAAAGAGCTTTACCTCATACCAAACACAAAAATCAGTTCTGGGTAGGTTAAAAATAAACTGTAAAAGTACCAGAGGAAAAGGAAAGATTAGTAGATGGGATAGAATAAAGATATAAAACTTCTGAAAGGCAAAAGGCACCTCACATACATACAAAGCCAAGGACAGACTGGTGGACCAAGGTGCTAAATCTGGAAAGGAGTGACATCAGGAGTGGGGACAGGACTGGGCTCTAGAGATGGCTTTGAGGAAGAGTTGCCAAATCTTTTTTTTTTTTTTTTTTTTTAGTTCTGTTGGAGTTCTTTATAACTCAAATTGTGGAATACACCTCACACAAATCACAATGCTAGCTAACAGTTATTTTCCAGTCATTTCTATTTTTTTTTTCATTATTTAGCTAATGTTGATTTAAGTCTCCTTTTTTTTTTTTTTTTTTGAGGGCAGTGTCACTGGCCCTCACATGTGGGACCCAAACCAGGGCCACTGGCTTCCCAAGCCAGGCTTAACCACCGCGCCACTCAGCCAGCCCATTAAGTTTCTTTTTTTAGAGTTGCCAAATCTTGACAAATGATTGGATGTGAGGGATGAACCCAGGCTGCTTGATGGAGGGGACAGAGGTGGGGACATGATGGAGGTGGGGAAATGAGCTTGCTTTCCGCCTTATTGAGTTTGACATGTTGATGGAACATCCAGGTGAAGGTGACTATGAGTTGGTTAGAAGCAGGAGGTTTGCCAGGTGTCGAGCTGCTGGAGGTGCACAGCCATCGAGTGTGGATACAGACCAGGCCCTGAGCTGGGCACTGAGGACCCAGCAGTCACAGATCCCTGCCATCAGGAGCTCACAGTTTTTCTGGGGTGGTCACAACCGGGACAGGACATAGATTGTCCAGGAGAGGAAGACGGAAGAGAAGAGGACCAAGGACAAGACTCAAGGGAACACTTGCCCATAAGGCAAAATAGAAGGAGCCAGCCAAGGACGCTGAGATGGTGCTGGCAGTGAGGTGGGAGGAGAACCAGGAAGAAGGAAGCCCAGAGTGGCCCAGCGTCCGGTGTCATCAGAAGGCTGGGCTGTGGGACCTCGGCCTTCCTGTTCCCCACATTCCAGACCCTGCCCACTACCCTCCACTTACTCTCCCCGCAGCAGCCTGAGCTGGAGCACCCTCTCTTCCCCTCCCCCTGCACCTTTAGCATCAGCCCTTTGTGTCCTTCCTCAGCCATGCACCAGACCTTCCAGACCGACCTCTACCTGCTGCGCCTCCGGGCTGCCCGTGCCTATGTACAGGCCCTCGAGTCCAGCCTGAGCCCCGTGTCTGCAACAGCCCAGGAGCCACTCAAGCTACATGCTGTGGTGAGTACCCAGTTGTTGGGGGCAGTTGGCAGCCTCAGGGCCAGACAGGCAGAGGTCGGAGGTGGGTGGGAACCTATCAACCCCAGAGCCTATTCCAAGCCAATTTGGTCCTATACCCCCTTCTCAGCTTCTCACGTCCTCCTTTGGAGAGTCCTCTCACCTCTGTCCTGTGCTGCCTTTTCCTGTGGCTGACCACAAAGTGGGACACTCTCCAGCTCCCCACTCATTCCATGCTGTACCTCAGACAAACCCCCAGAATTGGGGCAGAGCGCACAGAAGAAACGTCACCTTGGGACGTTTCTTGCCAGGGGCCTGGAGGGACTCTTATAGCTATGCCACAGGGAAGGAAGCTGTTCATATCAGTAACTGCGGGCAGCCCAAGGCATTAGGATGGCCCGGTACGGAGAAGGGGCCATCCTGAAACTTGCACGGGCAAAAGGAGGAGTGGCCTCAAGGTCTCCAACCAGCTCTAAGTGGTCCCCGAGGTGTGCTATCTGTCCCAACTGGGTTTCTGATTTCCCTTTCAAGAAAGTGGATAGATGGACAGAGGAAGAGGCTACAGAGCAGCTGAGGGTAAGAGGGAGGAAAATGAAATCATTGCGGCTACTGTAGGGTGAGAGGGGAGGTGGGCCAGGCCCTGGAAGAGAGGGGCAGAGCAGTAGTGAGGACATAGGTGGGAGTTGGGGCCTGCGTCCCCAGGCCAGCTCTGCCCCTGACCAACTTGCTGAGTGGCGTCCATCTAGCCTCTTCCCCTTCCTGGGCCTTTGCTGATCCCTGGGGCCAACCTTCTGGGCTTCTGTGCCTTTTTTTGGGCAGGACAGTGTGTTAGAGTAGCTGGGGGAGGGTGATGGGGAGGCAGGTGGGGCAGGCCGGGGCACCCGGTTATCAGCGCCCAAGGCCATGAGGCACTAAGGGCTTTCTCCATCCACAGGTTCAGGGCCTGGGCCCCACCTTTAAGCTCACGCTTCACCTACAGAACATCTCAACAGCCCGACCCATCCTGGGGCTGCTGGTCTGCTTCCTGTACAATGAGGCGCTCTATGCCCTGCCCAGAGCCTTCTTCAAGGTACTGGACCCGCCCCACTGAGATTTGACCCAGAGAGCCTCCCCTGGTCAGAGGCGAGGGAGCGGGCAGGTACACTGACCAGGCTAGGGCACAGCAGGGGCCTCTGGGGAGAGCTCCCAAGACCTGTCTCAGCTGCTTTTTCCCCAGCCTACGAGAGGTGTCAGAGCCACACAGAAAGTTCTGGAAGAACAACCAAGCTTGGGTCTTCCCTGTGCTCTCCCAGAAACCCGTTGGTGCGGGGGTGTCCCAGAGCCCACCCTATTTCGTAGTCACTCCTGCAGTTGGAATGGAGCCTATCTCTGCCTCAAGGAGAATTTTCCACAGTGAAGGGCCTGGTTTTCCCCCAGATCCTCCAGATTGGACTCTAAGTTGGGAGGACCAAACTGAGCAAGACTCTGGGATGTGAAAGTCCTGGACTTGGTTGGGGGTCAAGAGCTCTAATCACGAGCATGCGTGCGGCCCTGGGACATGCACCCCCCCACTACTCCCCCTTCTTGAACAGGCCTGCCCTCCGCCTACCCTGCCAGGGTCCACTGAAATCCAGCCACAGCGGCAGGCCTGAGAGTGCTTTGGAGTTGGCCGAACTGTCCGGGCATGAGGGCTGACTTCCTTACCTATTTGTCCACAATCTTAGGTCCCTTTACTGGTGCCGGGGCTCAGCTACCCCCTGGAGAACTTTGTGGAGAGTCTCAGTGACAAGGGCATCTCCGACATTATCAAGGTAGGTCGCCCCTTGGTACTGCCGGGGGAGGACAGTGGGAGTGAGTGGACAAGGCCCCCAGGTGGCTGCCAGGTTGGCATGGGTACCTGCGCAGTAGAGGCCTCCAGCCTCCCCGTCCCCTTTGGCAGAGGCCTGGTGGCCTGTCTAGCGCCAGGGCAGACCAGGCCAGGCGTGGCCTTTGCAGGGAGCAGGGGCTATGGAGGCATGCCCCTACTGCATGGGCACCTTCTCCATAGGTGCTGGTGCTTCGAGAAGGCCAGAGTGCACCCCTGCTGAGTGCCCATATCAACATGCCCGTGAGCGAGGGGCTGGCAGCTGCCTGATCCCTGGGCTGGTGGTAAAGCCCTTGCAGAATCGGAACCAGGAAGATCCAGCCCCTTCCACTGCTGGGGTGACAGCTTCCCTCCCCTAAGCTCCCCCTTCCTCACCATCACCACTGCTGGGTGACCTGTAGCAGCAGGCCAGTGAGTACCTGGGAGGTTCAGCCCCTTCCCCTCAGGAAAACCTGGCATTAGCCCCCTGGGCTCCTGCTGCTCTTCCATCCTCCCCACTTTTCTCCAGAAAGCACACCCAGGCCCAAAGGCAGAGCTCTGAAGTGGTCAAGGTGAGATGAGGGCACAGGCCCAGGCTTCTCCTTAGCACGTCACTCATGGCTGCTGCCAGCCCAGGCCAGAACTGGCTAGGGCCTGGCCTGGGGGAACAGTCAGAGGCTTTTTGTGGGTGAGACTGAGCCCCCTGTTGCTCTCTGGGGTTCTAGAGGTGTGGCTGCTGCCAGCTCAGCTTGCAAGCGAAACACATGCTCTGATCTCCCCTCATGAGCTGAGCAAGGGACCCCTCTTTCTATTCAGGGGGCCCAGAGAATAGCTGCCTCCCCATAAAGGCCTTTTCTGAAATCTTGGTCTCAGTCAAGGTCTCAGGCCTGTGATGCTCTGTGAAGATTGCCAGGGGAAGGGCTGGTGCAGGTATGGGGGTCATAGGGTGCCCACGCAGGGAGTGAGTGGCCCAGCCCCCACCAGGCTCCTGAACACCACTGGAGCGTTTCTGGAACCCTGGGGAGGAGGCACGGGAGGCAGCAGCCCACACTGCCAGTTACGATGCTCTTCTATGCCCTGGAGCCCACATCAGTCACGTGACTGAAAAATGCACCTGGCAGTGGCCATAGTGTGAGAGAATTAGCTGGAAAGGCATGGCGCAGAGGTGAACGAAGGCACATGTTCAGACTGCCAGGGCCAGAGACCCACAGTCCTGGCCCTCGGTGCCTCGGAGCCCCGGCCAGTCTGCCTGGCCCACCTCAACACGCTCTGTTGGGCAGGAGCAACTTGTGAGCCAGGAACCCTGCCCCCGAAGACCTGTATCTTCCCCCTCTGACCAGGTGCAGCCTAGCGTGTGGCAGGCAGCTCAGGCTTGTGGGAAGTAACATTTCCTGTGGGCTCCCCACGTGTGAAATGAAGCTGTTTGGCCAGACTCAGCTCCATTATCTTACGAAACGAGTTGATTCCAGAAAGGGGATACTTGACAGGAATAACTGCACAGCTTTTGCCTTTGAGGCCAAGGGCCTGAAGCTGACTGCCACTGCCAGGCAATAGCCTCTGTGCCCAAGACAATGAGGTACTGGAGTGACAGAGCCCACAGCTACTCCCTGTCCCCAACCCCAAGAATTCATTCTGGGGACAGGTTCCGAGAAACAAGGGGTCTGAACCAAAGAGAGCCCACCCCGCTCCTCTAGCCATAGACCAGTTGGGTCAGGATGGTGAAGGGTTCCCAGATCATGCCAACTGAGGCACAGCTGGAACAAACAGGAGGTTTAACTTGGAAGTGGAAAGACAGATAGGAGGAGTGTCGCTGTCAGTCAGAAAGCATTCAACTTCACCCAAAGAGCTTGATGAGAGAGCTTATCCGAGATGGAAGGGCCTGCCCTAGACGGGAGTAGCCCCCTCAGTGGAGCTGTCACTGGGACTGGGCTATCACTTCACAGGGTTGTTATGTAGTCAGGTGACCATACAATCCCTTTCACCCCAGCCAAGTTTTGAACTGTGTGAACTCAGACCAAAAAGCTCTGCTCTGGGTTCTCTTCCTAGCTATTCATGATGCGGGGAGCAGAGAAACTGTTCCTGTGCCCAGCACCTCATGTGAATTTATGTGCTATAACACCATGTACCCATTATTAAAAACACACCAACTGGGCCGGCCGAGTGGCTCAGTTGGTTAAGAGCTCGCTCAAGAGTGCGAGCTGACCTCTAAGCAACAGCAGTTTGATGCCCAGCCCGAGCTGAGCAGCCACTGAGCTGCCAACAGGTGGCAGGATGGCTCAGCTATAAAAAAACAAAAACAACACACCAACTGGGGTGATGTGGACAAGTGTACATCAAGCAATGTGAAGCCAGACACAGTGCATGCGGCCCTCACTAGTTAGAGGGCCAGGAAATTGTGTACGATAGGGATGAGGAGAGCAGGTGTCTTTTAAAAAGATATTGATCTAAAGTACCTACTTAGTACTATGGAATTAGACGGTTTAGAAGAACAGCTTCTCCCCGTGACCCTGTACTTCTCCTCTGCTACACCCATTTTCAGTTCTCTCAGCTACTTATTTTAAATATGCTTATACTCCTCTTGCGTGGTTTGTCAGTCTTGCACACTATCTGTTGGCTCCCTGTTGTAAGAGATGAAGCCCACCCCTTCCTTCTCGCGCCAGTTTTTAGAAAAATTGATAACTCAGTTTGCATTACAACTTATATTACTATGTGAAAGTTATTTACTGTGAGGCAAGAATTGGGCTACAATTAAATTACCTTTTAGGGTACTTCTTTATTTGTCATGGAATTAATAATTACCATTTTTTGGCTGTTTTTTTTTCTTTCTATTTGCTTAGTTTTCCATACACACCAGTTGCTAATTCTTCCCCGACCCGATCTGACAGTTCCTCTTTATTCTGGACACTTCCCTTCATCCCCTGATTCAGTGGGGACTGTGTGCCCTTGAACTGCTGCAGGGTATTTCTCGGAATTCCCTTCGCCATGGCCTGGGCCCATCTCCTCCTCTTCCATAGTTGCCTTACCCCTCATTTGCTGAAGCGCATTTACATATACCTTCTTTAAAAAGTCACTAGAGGGCCGGCTGAGTGGCACATTGGTTAAGAGCTGGCATGGGAAGCCAGCAGCCCAGGTTCAGGTCCCACATATGAGGGCCAGTGATACTGCCCTCAAAAAAAAAAAAAAAAAGTCACTAGAGTTAAACTTCTTAAGACACTGTTTGTCTGAAATTTTCTTTATTTAATTCATACATGTATGTGATACCTGAGGTCATAAAATTTGTTGAAAATTATTTTTATGCAAGAAAATCATTTATAGCAGTGCTTCCTTGTATTCTCTATTTTTGGCAATGCAGAAGTTCCATGGCCATTTTTGCTCCTGACTTCCTCTTTGAGGTTCTCAGGATATGCCTGACCATGTGTCATTATTTGATGTGCTATCCTTCAGTTCCAGAAAATTTAGTTTCTTGAAGGATTTCTTCCCATTTTCTCTGTTTTCTCTGGAGTTCTGATTAAGCTCAGTATCTGATAAATGGTAATCCCAGAGAGAACAGGACTGACCATCTGATTTTCTTCTCTTTGTCCTCATATTGTCGTTTTGTTCTTTTTTTGAGAGAGAGAGAGAGAGAGAGAGAGAGAGAGAGAGGTTTATCTTTCAGCTCTTCTCTGGAATTGTTTTTAAAATGCTATTTGAATTCTCAGCTTTTTGTTCTCTGTTCAGTCTTTAATTGTGGTATCTTTTCAAGGACTTAGATGTGCTCAACAATACCATCAATAAACTGATATAACTGATATCTACAGCCTATTTCAATAATAGCAGAATACACACTTTTCTGAAGCTCACATGGAACATTTACCAAGACAGACCATATTCTGAGCCATACAAAACATCTTAACAAGCCGAGTGGCGCTGTGGTTAAGCACTGGCTTGGGAAGCCAGCAGCCCCAGTTCAGTCCCACATGTGAGGGCCAGTGACACTGCCCTCAAAAAAACCCCAAAAAAACTTAATAGAATAGAAATCATACAGTGTCTGCTCTCAGATCAAAATGGAATTAAACTAGAAATCAATAACAGAAAGATTACTGAAAAATCCCAATATACTTGGAGATTAAACAACACTTAAATAACACATGCTCAAAGAAGAAATCTCAAGAAAAGTTTAAAAATATTTTGAACTAAATGAAAATGAAAAAACAACTTATCAAAATGTGTGTGGTGCAGGAAAAGAAGTGCTTAGAGGGAAATGTATAGCCTTGAATGCATATATTAGAAAAGAAGAAAGATCTAAAACCAATCATCCAAGTTTCCACCTCAGGAAGATAGAAAAACAAGAGCAAATTAAATTCAAAGTAAGCAGAAATACAAAAATAAAAAAAAGAAGAAAGTAGGAATCAATGAAATTGAAGTCAGGAAATCAATAGAGAAAATAAATGAAACCAAAAACTGGTTCTTTGAAATCTCATCAGAACCAACGAGGGACATTGCCTATCCCCAAGCCTAGTGCTGGATGTAAGGGGGGAAAACCTCTCCTGACAATTTTCACCACAAGCCAGCCTGAATAGGTTTGCAACCTGAAATGACAACAGCTGGGTGGTGCAAACAACTACTTGAAAATTTAGTTTGAAGTGGTGCAGGATTGGCATCTTATCAGGTAACTGATAACTGGAGGAATTTACTTTTAACTCAATCTCAAAATATCCCCACTGATAAAATTCCAACAAATACAAACTCACAGCCAAAACTCAGAAATTGCAAGATCGTAAAGCATTGTGAGCAAAAGCCAACACAGATGTTAGCCTGGATAATCAGGCTTTGAAGACATAAAATGTTACCAAACAATATAACGTGTTTTCAATATATTTAAAGGAAAAGAGAAACTTAAAATATAAGTAGAGAGCAAGAGAGTATATAAAATGATCTAGCAAATTTTAAAAAGAATCCAGTAGAACCTCTAGAAGTGAAAAGTAAAATATTTGACATGTAAATCTCAATGGATAAGTTGGTAAAACTACTTAAAAACAAAAACAGATTGGTATAGCAGCTAAAGAAGGACTTAACTGGAAGATATATCTGTAGAAATTATCCAGGATGCCAGAAACAGATAGAAAATATAAGCTATTAAGAGACAAGGAGGATGGAATGGGGGAAAGTCTAATAATTCCAGTAGGAACAGAAAATATCTGAAGTTTCGACTGAGAATTTTCTGGAATTGATGAAGGACATCAATTCGTAGAATCAGGATACCCAAGGAACCCTATTAGGGTAACTATAAAGAAAACCACACTTGTATATCACAGTAGAACTGCAGAATACCAAAGACAAAAAAATCAGTTGGTGACAAAAAGTATCTTCAAAGAAACACTAATAACAAAAAATAGATGACAGCTGACTTAGCAACAATGGAGACCAAAAGACAGAACAGTATTTTCAATATATTGAGGGTAAATAACTATTAACCTAGAATTCTATACCCAGCAAAGAATAACTTTAAATAAAAAGATAAAAAACTAGAAGTAATGGGACAAGAAGTACAAAATAAAGTGGTAGATATATACCCAAGTATATTAATTACAATAAATATGAATTACTAAATGCTTCAATTAGAAGACACTGTTATCTAGACTTCATAATTCATCTATAGGCTATTTTTTTATTTTTAAGAAATTTTACTGGGGAATAGTATGTTTCTCCAGGACCCATCGGCTCCAAGTCAAGTAGTTGTTTCAATCTAGTTGTGGAGGGCGCAGCTCCTTGGCCCATATGGGAATCGAACCGGCAGCCCCACTACCACTAGCCCGCACTCTAACCACCTGAGCCAACTGGCCGCCTGTATAGGCTGTTTTTTAAGAGAGTGATTGAAAGTAAAAGGATAAAAACTCTTAACAGTTGGAATGGAAGGGAACTTTCTCATCCTAATAAAGCGCAACAAATTAAAAAAAAAAACACAGCAGGGCCGGCCGTGTGGTGCATTGGTTAAGAGCTGGTTTGGGGATGCCAGCGGCCCCGGTTTCGTATCTCACATATGAGGGCCAGGGACACTGCCCTATACAGCTAACAACAGCTCCACCTGGAGCTGGGCTGCGAGCCCCGGCGATGGTGTAGGCTGCAGCCCCTGCTGCAGTGGGCTGCCATAGGCTACAGTGAGTGGCCGGCAGCGAGTGTGAGCGGCTGGCAGCCAGCGTGAGCTGCCAATAGCTGTGGTGAGCGACATCCAGAGGCCGGCGACCGATCTGCCTCATCCGGGAAGAGCGCAATGACGATACCAACAGTGAAGCAACATCCTCCGCAACTAGACTGAAGAACAAAATGACAGCAACTTGTCTGTTCCCCTTCCCCAATTCCCCAATAAAATCTTTTAAAAAAAAAAAGCAGCAAACATTTTATGGTGAAATACTGAAATTTTTCCCTTTAAGCTCAGAAACAAAGGTGCCAGCTACTTGCCCTCCACCCATTCACAAAGGGCAAGAAAAATATGAGGTATAAAAATTAAAAAGAACAAAACTGTCATTTCATTGATATGAATAAATACAGAAAACTCAGAAGAATTTACAGGTACATTATAAGAATAAGTTGTAGGTTTGCTGGACACAATCTATTTTCATAACCATGTACAATAGCATAACAATATCAAATACTTAAGAATACATCTAATGAAAAAGACATGGTCTTTATGAGGAAAATGTACATAGACTTTATTGAAAACATTAAATGGAGAGACACACCATGTTCATGAGCTAGAAAATTCAGTTTTATGTAGATATTGATTTTCCCCAAACTGATCTAGAGATTCGATGGATTCCATTCACAATATCAAAGGGGTTTTTACTGGTGGAACTTGACAGGCTGATTCTAAAATCTAGAAGGAAGAGCAAGAACTATGAATAGATTTTAGGGGATCATACATAGGGGTGGATAGAATGACCAGTGGGACGAAATGGAAATATAATACATTCATTTGGATAAATCTCAGAAACATAATATTGAGTGGAAAAGCAAGTCACAGAATAAACATGGTATGATTCCAGTTATATAAAATTCAAAAACATGCAAAACCCATGCAAATGGATAACATTACAAAGGAAAGCCAGGGAATGGTTAAGCCAGCGGCGTCCCCTCCACCTACCAGGAGGGGCGCAGCAGGGAAGTCACAGAAAATGGTATCCATTTTTTAAGTGGGGGTGGGAGGGTGCTGTTTCTATTTTATAAATATTTTCTTGCATCTTCTATTTAAAAACAAGCGATATTCTGGAGGGTGAGGGTAAAGCTGAGGAGGAGGCAGACTGCCAGTGCTTGTGTACGTGTACAGCATAAAGTGCCAGGCACACCAAGTTCCTAACACAGTTAAAAAATAGTAATAGAGCATGCCATTTGAAAAAACAAAAAAAGTCCTAGCAGCTCAAACTTTTGTGGGCATGGCAGGGCCTGCCAGAAAGGTGGGCTTCTCTGCAGATTCTTGGGAGACAGCCTGTCGTGTCACTGGAAGGCCCCTCTCCGGCAGCACCTGTACACTTTCACTTAACCCCATTTTTAGTCCAGCCCCTCTCCCCTACTCTCCCCAGTGCCTGAGACCCAAAGCTGCTTCAAATAGGCCCCAGCTCCACCCTAGAGGGGTAGCTGCATGGCTGCAAGGGGTGGGGTGGGGTGGGTACTGGGGGGAAGGGCAACCTAGCTGCTGCTCCTATCAGTCCTTACTCTCAGCCCCGTAACTTGCCCTCCATGGTGCTGGTGGGATTCCTGAATCTCTCCAGAGTTTTGGTGAGCAATATGGCTGCCTCTTGGCCCCTCCCTCTGGGAACACTTAATTTCAACTTCTACTTCTCTGCTAAGAGAGTAAATGAGCCTCCATCCACTTTCCATCTTGCAAAATGCCAGGCTCTTTGGTCTACTGCTGTCTCCCTCCTATTTTTTTTCTCCTTGTAAATTTATCTTTTTAACTTTTTTTACTATCATTTTAGATTTTAAGAAGAAACAGAGATAAACCCACGTGTTTAAACCTGCCACATTTAACATTTAACTCATTACTATATTTAAATAAAGATGTTTGACAAGTGTCTCCCAAAAAGCCCAGTGAAGCCCCATCAGCACCACCGTTCACAGGTACCTGAGCAGCCCCACCTGATTTCTCTGCCTTAATTGTCCCACTCTCCTCCCTCAGCTGTGCAAGGGTGAAGGAGAAGGCACCAAGATCTGGGTTCAAATCCTGACTCCTCCACTTACTACACCCTGCAAGACCTTATCACGTTCAGCTCTCAGAGCTTTCCATTTTTCACTGGCACGGTTGCTGCCCAGTGTACCAGGGTAGCTAGAGAGAGGTTCAGTGAAATTGTGGAAATGCTTCCAACTATAAAGCACTGAACCTGGGAAAGAATTTCAGATTCTCATAGCCTGGATCACTGCATGCCACCCTGGCCTGCTGGTGCTCCTACCCCCACCTCACCAAGGTCACAGGAGGCAGAACCCTGGCCCCTCACAAGCTCAGACACCCTGTGGCTTCCAGGCCTGACAATCAGGAGCCTCAAACAGCAGCCCAGGCACCAGAAACCCACAAAGATGCAGGGGGTCTAAGAACCAAGTGGGAGCTTTATTAACCTGACAAAGGGGCAGCCCCTTGCCAAACCTTCCACTGCACTCGGGGGGCCACTGATAGAGGCAGAATCGCAGGGCCCATGCCCTAGATACTGGGAGTCCATGCTGAGCAGGGGCAAGACCAAGGATGAGGCTGGAGCTGCTAAAAGCAGGCATTAAGTACCAACCCGCCTGCCCCCCGAAGGCTGGCGGTGGGCCTGAAATGAGTTAGGAGCCGCCTCTCCTGGTTCCTTCTCCCTGTACACCTCTGGCTCTTTCTGGAGTCAGGAAGCCATTAGTCCCACATCAGCTGTGGTCTGGAAGGTGATCCCGTCCCCAGGCAATGGGGAGGCCAGGAAGGGCCAGAGCCAGACGAGGATCCAGCGGGGCCCCAGGGCTGCCTGTAAGTTGTGACAGGGGCCCAGGTCATAAGAGTGCTGGCCTCGAGCCCACTCCCACGTGGTCTGGCCCCGAAGCAGCAGCATCCCATGGAAAAGCAGCCCAGCCCCACAGAGCAGTGCACCCGCCACACAGGTGTCCGTCACGAAGGCCAGGGCGAACTGTGCCAGAGACACTCTGCCTGCAGGAGAGAGCAGAGAGGGTTAGGAGACAGCAGCAGGTCCACCCCCCACCCCAGAGCCCAGCTCTCCCTCCCACCCCCTACCCTCCACCACAAAGTAGGGCTTATCCCTCCCTCAGCACAGGTGCCACTCCCTGGCTGGTCCCTGCTGGGTGATGGGAACACACCTGTGAGCTGGGCAGACACAGCCCCGTCTTATAGACAACTTTTACTCATGCATCACGAAATTGTGAGCGCTTCCCATGCGCTGGACATGGTGCCAGGCACTGTGAATACCAACATGAGTGGAAGATAGCATCTCTGACCTCCAGGTGCTCACAGGCATTCAAGAGATCGTTTCTCAGTTACTTAATTACAGCTGTGATGTGTGTGACATGGGAAAAAAGGGCATCTTGTACCCTCCCTGCCCACTGTAGGTAATAAGTATTTGCTGAACTAATGAACTACAAGATGCCATGAAACATTACGCTAAACAAAAGAAGCCAGACACAAAAAGGTCACATGTATGATGCCACTTATACAAAATGTCCCAAGTAGGCCAGTCCATAGAGATAGTAGTTCAGTGTTTGCCAGAGGCTGGGGGTAGTCAGAGGGAATGGGGAGTGACTGCTTCAAGGTACATACGGGCTTCTTTTGGGGGGTGATGAAAATGTTCTGGAATTAGATAGTGGTGATGGCTGTGTAACACTGTGACTGTACTAGATGCCACTGAATTGTGTACTTGAAAATGGTTACAAATGATGAATTTCATGTTATGTGAATTTTACTTCAATAAAGAGCCTATATGGGCTGGCCGAGTGGTGCGGTGGTTAAGTGCTGGCTTGGGAAGCTAGCGGCCCCGGTTCGGGTCCCACATATGAGGGCCAGTGACACTGCCCTAAAAAAAAAAAAAAAAATGTTTAAAAGTCCTGAGGCAGGACAGAGAGGCGCCTGTGAGATAAATGATGGACGGTGCTGGAAGCTCAGGAGAGAAGCCTGGACTGGACACACAGATCTGCAGGGACTTGGTCAGAGGCAGTTCAGAGACCCACCAGGGTGTGTAGGGCAAGATGAGAATGGGGCCTTGACCTCAGCACCAGGAAGTCATGTCCTTAGGGACCAGATAAACAGAAGGAAACTGGAAAGAGAAAACTCAAAAGTACGAGCCGTCGGGGACACCAAGGGTAGGGCCCTTCAAGGAGGCTAGAGGGCAGCAGTTTTATGAGGCTGACAGGTCTCGTGCAGCAAGAAACTCAAAAAGGTCCTGTGGGTTTTATGGAGACAGAGGCCTGGGGACCACAGCAGTCTCAGAGGAGTGGTAGGGACAGAATCCAGCTTGGAGCAGGTAGAGGAATGAATGGGTGGGAAGTGAGCAGCCCATGAGCCCAGGCAAGTCCTTCGAGAAGCTTGGCTGCTAACAGAAGAGCCAGAGGGAAGAGCTAGGAGAGGAGGATGTTGGGGGAAGAGAGGAAGAGAGGGTTTGGGGTGGGTGGGTGTGGACCTGAAGGCGGCCAGTAGAGGGAGCCTCTAAAGGCAGGAGGAGAGGCCAACCCCAATGCGTGGCCACTGAGCAGGAAAGAGGGACCAGATATCAGGAGAAGCTGGGAGCAGTCAGCCTGGCTTAGAGATCTGCAGACAGGATGATTCTGGAAGTACCATCTGATGTCTCGTCTTCTCTGTGATGGATTTTCAAGAGAGATGGGGGCTTGGAGGACAGGAGAGTGTGAAAGTTTGAGCTGCAGTCATCAAGGGGGACAAGCTGATGAGAAATTAGGAGAGCCACGCACAGTGGAGGGCCTGTTGAGGTCAGCGGCCATGAACGTGGCATGGTACTAACCTGCCACAAAGTACCATGCATCCCTGGCAGCTCTCAGCAGCTGACAGAAGCCAGGGAGGCACAGTGGAAAGAAGACAGGGCAGAGTTCTGAGATATTGGCAGGAGAATGGTGGGCATGAGGGCTCCAAACTGGACATGGGGGGTGGTGAAGATACTGATGGACAGAAAGGTGACGGCCAGAAGCTAACGGAGCAGATTCAGTGGAATAAGAGTGACAGATGGATAGGAGGGGGCAAGGGGAGCAGAGAAAGGGGCGGCTGATGGTTATTTGGGAGGTGACACATTTTGGATTCTGACAAGGTCTGGGGTGCAGACATGAGAGTAGGGGAAGTAAAATGGAGAAGGTCAAGAAGCTGAGTGAGTGGGGAACTGAATAGGTCATTCGCCCAGACTGTCAGACACCCATGATTCAAAAGGGCCCAGAGCTGAGAGAGAGGGACTGGGTGCTGGAGTTCAAATCTTCAGAGACTGAGACACCATGGATGACCACAGGGAGGCAGGTGTATGGAGGTGCAGCTGGAGGGCTTGAGTCTCAGTGGAGGCAGGGAGTCATCAAGGGGGGCTGCTCAGGAAGCCAGTGTGGGCAGAGGAAGACACTGGCAACCTCACTGGGCCTCCCAAGGCTTCCCCTGGGGCTGCAGGGAGGGAGTCCTTGGGACAGAGCTGGGCTTGGATACCATAAGGAGACACAGCAACTATTCAGTGGTCAAGGAGTTTAGTAATCACAGGACAAGGTTACAGAGAGGACCATGGAGACATCAGGAAGAAGGAGTCAGGGGAGAGAAAGCCCCAAGTGTTTTGTTGGGGAGGGAACGAAGAGTATAAAAGACCAGTGGGGTTTTATCTTGGGTGGTGGCAGAGGAGAAGGAATACATGTGTCACCCAGAACAGCTTCTCAGCCTCCCGATCCAATTTTCCCCTCCTGACTTCCAAAGACTGGACCTTCCCCTCCCTGTTAACTTTCAGTGGCTCCCTACTGCCCAGTCAAGTAAGGGCCATCTCCTCACACCAGCATTCAAGGTCTCCACCATCCAGTCCCAACCTATCATCCTAGCCTTAATTCTCACAATTCCCATCAACTTGGCTTCACAACTCCCTGCCCAACATCCAAGCCCTTATTTCAATGCTCCCCTGTAATGTTCCCCAGCAAACTCCTCCGTCAACACTTCCTGGAACCCCTCCCTGATTCTCCCAGCCAGAACTCTGTACCTATATTCAGGCCTTGTATTTCACCATACTGCACACCCACTTGAATACAGGCTGCCCTGACCCCCACACACACACCATTAATGACACTGGGAGTGGGTCCCCAGGGAATTGCCAGAACCAGCCCAAAGCCCTGTCTCCCACCAGAATGCCCCACCACCAGGGCCTCTGCCTCTCCCTAGAGGCCTCCCAGGTTCCCACCTGTGAGCAGCATGAGCCAGGGCAGCAGCAGAAGGGCCACGGTGTGGAGGGGTGTGTGGGCTCGAAGCAGGGCTGACAGGGCCGGGCCCAGCAGCACAGAAACGTGGAGCAGGACGCCTGCGGCATGAAGCAGCAGGCACAGGAAGGGCCGATAGTTGCGAAAGCCCACGCAGCGGCCCAGCAGGCGGCAGTGGTGGTCCCGACGCAGGACGCAGATGCGGCAGGCAGAGCAATGCCCGCTGCGCGGTGGCACCTGGCTTTGGCACTGGTAGCAGTAACTGCAGGGAAGGAACCTCGGGGTCAGTTCCCCCAGCAACTCTTAGTTCCCCATCTCAAGCCCAGGTCAGCCGCTGAGCCCACCCTGGGGAAGCAGTGGCTGCCCTCCCTAAGCGTCAGACACTTCCTAGGTAAATGCAGGCTAAACACCACTTCCCAGGCCCTTCCAGTTCTAGCAGGCAGGTCTGAGGTCATTTATAGCTCTGACATCCCCAGTCCTAATGCCTTTCTCTGGCCTCTAACATCCAGGAGCAAACTTTTCACTTCCTCCACAAGACACCACCTGGCCAGTCACCATGGCCTCTGCCCTGGATTACTGCAACAGCCTCTTGACTGGTCTCTCTGATTCCGTCTCCTAGTGTAGTGTCACCCCAGTAGCCAGACTGATCCTTAAAAAAATCTATGTCCCTCCTCTGCTCAAAACCCTCCAATGGCTCTCCATCTTACTTCTAGTAAAAAGCAAAGCCTTCAATGTCCTACCAGGTCTTCATGTCTCTAACCTCTCACCTGCCCTTCTCTCATTCCACACCAGCCATGCTGGCCTTCTTACTGTTCCTGGAACATGCTAAGCATGTAACTGCCTCAGAGCCTTTGCAATGTCTGTTCCCTCTGCCTGGAACACTCTTCCACACAGATTCTCACATGGCTAACTCCCCCACCTTCTTCAAGTCTTTGTTCAAAGGCCATCTTCCCAACGAGGCCTACCTTGACCACCCTATTTAAAACTGCAACTTACACCTGTTCTGCTTTTTGTTTCCATAACACCTTCTAACATTCTATATAATATTTATTATGCCTACAGTTTATTATCTGCCCCTCCCCACACTGAAATCAGTTCCAGGAGGTCAGAAACCTGTTTCATCGTACCTCCAGTGCCTGGAACAGTACCTTGCACATGCAGGTGCTCAGTAAACATTTGTAAGTGAATTAATGATACTCCTTCCGGCTCTACCGTCCCAGGTTCTAAAAGAGTTCTTTGACTCTAACAAGCGGATCCTACTGTAATTGTATTCTAATATCTTCAGGTCCTAGGGCCCCTCCCCCTATCCAAGCTCCCGCTGCCCTGCCGGATCCCGCACCCCACTCACGCCCAGCCCTGGCCCAGACCGCGGCCGGCCAGCATCACTCCCCGGATGCTGGGATCCGAGCGCAGGAAGAGCCCCACGTTGCCCAGCAGGTTGAGCAGCTGGAAGGCGGCCAGCGCCAGCTGCAAGGCTCGGGCCAGGGGTTCCAGCGGGGGCGGCCCGGGACCCAGTACCAGCACGTAGGTCAGTTCCAGGCTTACGGCCGCGGCCCACAGCGCGGTGAGCACGAGGGGCAGTCGCGCGGACGCCCCGTCCGCGCTCCCCGCCGCCCAAGGCTGCTCCATGACCTGAACCCAACCGCTGTCGGATCCCGAGTACCCCGCCGCTTCCGTATTGGGGCGGGGATAGTGGCAGATGGACGTCTCCCATGTCCAATAGAAGCGCTGCAGGGGTGCTGTGAGAGTTCACAGGGAGCAGTCGGCAGATTCGGAGATGTGATTGGATGGCCAAATGAGCCAAGGAGATGCTTGGAATCTTGTTGGCGCTAGCGTCCAGGAGGGCCACGGCGTTATAGCCCCGCCTGCCCACGCAGGCCCCACCCCAGCGGCTGAAGGCCCGCCCGCTGGCCTGGCTAGCCCGCACGCTCGCAGGATTGAGTTGCACCCTCTGTGGCGTCGGGGTTTCCCGGCTCAGCACATTCCCGCTCATCCCTCAGCCGTCCCGATATTAATAGCCCTGCATCGGTCCATCCAGCTGGCCTGGAGCCCCTCCCATGCTCGAGTGTTTCCCTTTATCACCCCGGAAAACATTCAAAACAGCTCAATGTCTTGGTGTTTCTGACTGTGAAATGGGGATAGGGTTCCCTGTTTCCCACCAGCGCGGTGCAGGAAGACGGTCAGGAGGGGGCCCAAAGGGCGGCTTCAAAAGCAGTCTGCAGCTACTATCATCTATCAGCTATTATCATCTCCGTTGTACACTTGAGGAAACAGAGAGGGTCCGTGGCTTTCCCAATGTCACACAGCGCCCCAAGTGGCGGAGCAGAACGCGAACCCAGGATCTCCGCCACGGGATCCACCCCCAGTACCTCCAAATTCTGCAGTCCCCTGGCTCCAGGGCAACCTCTTTCCTGGTCCCGACCCGAGCGCCCTCGCCCCCATCCGGCCCCTCCCTCCTCCCCCATATTTAGCGCGAATCCGATCCGGGGCTGCGCCCGGCGCTACTTAATGCGGTCCCTGTGTCCTGGAGAGCGCTGAGCGGAGCGAAGCCAGGAGCCTGAGCAAGATGATGGTGGTTATGCAGCCCGAGGGCTTAGGGGTCCGGGAGGGGGCCTTTGCGGAAAGCGGCGGCGAGTACATGGAACAAGAGGAGGACTGGGACCGCGACCTGCTGCTGGACCCGGCCTGGGAGAAGCAGCAGAGGAAAGTGAGTTCTAGCCCATTTCTTGATGGAAAAACTGAGGCCTGAGAAGCTGGGCAGTCTGTCGTTGGCATCTCAGCAGATGAGGGGCAGAGCCTGCAGAGCGCCACTCCCTAGCCCAGGCTCACTCAGCCCATCAGTCCTCTGCTGTCCCCGAGGGCTGGAAGAGAGGGCTCAGAGCCGTCAGGAGGGGTTTAGGATGACAAGGAGAGTTTCTGGGGTCCCCAACCCCCAGAATTCATTCCCCTGGGCCCACTTGCCCTACTTCTGCTGGTGAAACCCGATTGGGCTTAGCCCAAGAGATCTGAGTTTGGGGGCTCCCGGAAGAATAATCTCTTTCTCCCTGCACCTCCCCCGCCCCACTCTCTAGTTAAATATTCCCAGGCCCCACCCTGAGGGCTTGCAGCCGGGCAACTAGTAGGCAGACTGGAATGTTGGGGAGGGGAACCATCCCAGACCCCTCCTCACCCTCTACTCTGTATTCTCTCCAGCGTGGTATCCGTAGTCACTACCGCAATTGTCAAATGAGGAAACGGAGAACTAGAAAGGAGCAGAAATAGGATACAAATCATATACTGTTAGAAAACAGGACACCCCCCCACCCAACCTGAGGGTCTTTGCCACTTGCTTGCCCCAACCTCACTCTTTCCCAAGATACCCCTCCCTGCCCCAGCAGCCCTGAGTCTGCTGAAAAGGGCACAGGGTCAGGGAGGAGGGAGCCCTGGGTCCCCTTACGCAGTAACCTGACTCTCCGACCAGATGGACACTTTGTGCTGAGGCAGCGCCTTGGGGGAGCTAGAGAGGGGCACATGGGCAGCTGCTGCCCATGCCCAGCCTTGTAGGGTGCTCAGGCCCCCTCTCCCTGAGCTATTTTCACTCCCAGACTTTCCCAAGTGAAGGGGCCAGGACACCTGGGTTTCCAAAAGAGAAAATGATCCAGGCTGGAGTGAGGAAACTGGGGAGTGGCAGGCGAGGGGCAAGGAGGACACCATGAGGTCATTGGACCCTCCTGAGCATTTGCCAACGTGTGTGACTCCAGGAAAGGGCAGGGGACCGGGATGCTCAGTGCAATTTGCAGGATCTGCAGAATCCCAAGATTTAGAATCAGAGTACTTCTGCTGGGTTAGATGACAGATGACCCCAGGGACCAGGAGGCTCAACTGACTCCGATGGGGTGCCCTGGGTGATAAGCCACCCCCCTCCCCCAGGCTCCTCCTGCACCTGTTTCCAAGCAGGACTGTGGTCCTTGGGTCCAGTGATCTCCTGGTGATGTCATCCCTGCCCTGGACTCCAGCTGCCATCTGCTTTGCAACAACTTATCCTCATCCCCACCCACCAGGCCTCTCCCAGATTCAGGCCCACATGCCTCTCTTAAGACAATGCCTGTCTGTAATTTGCCTTCATCACTTAACAAAATATCAGGAATACCCTTCCAACCCAACTTACAGCCACCCACCTCATCTATTCGTTCAATGGCTACAGAGAGTGGATGCTCTCTAAATTAACCAGCATCCCAGGATGTTAGACATTCTGGTCCTTTTTTTCTTGTCTAACATTGTTTATTACAATGTAATGAACATCTCTGTGCTCAGCTTTAGCCCCACCCCACCCCTGTTCACGCCTCTGCATCTTGGAACACTCCTACCTCTTTCCAACTGATGCATGAGTCCTCTTCAATCAAAAACAGTCACTCAAGGGGCCGGCCGAGTGGTGTGGTGGTTAAGTCCTGGCTTGGGAAGCCAGTGGCCCTGGTTCGGGTCCCACATATGAGAGCCAGTGACACTGCCCTCAAAAAAAAAAAAAACTAAAAAAAAACACCAGTCACTCAATATTTTTAAGGAGATCCTACTATGTGTCGAGTACTGTTTTAGGTGCCAGGAATTCAGCAGGGGACAAAATAGAGCCCCTGCCTCAGGGAGCTTATATTGCAACAAGGATGAATGTTTCTATCTCATCCACCTCATCCTGCCCCGTTCCCCTCACTGACACCCTTTTTCTTTCACCCTGGTCCCAGTCGCCACCTCCTAACGTCTCCCTTCTGCTCTGCCAAACTGTTTGTCTCCACTCGGCAACCAGAATGAGCTTTCAAACATATAGTTCTGCCCTGCTTCTCCTCTGCCTGAAAGCTTCCCTGACTCCCTGTTGCCCTTAGGATCAAGTTCAAACTCCCTGGCTTAGCACTCAAGATCGTGCATGACCTGGCCCCTGCCACCCCTCCGGCCTGCCTCTCACCATTTATACCCCAACACCCCCAGCTTCATTCCAGCAGTGTCCAGATAGCTGTAGCCCCACAAACCTAGCAACTGTTTCTCACCTCCGAGCACTCCAGCATGGCTGTCCCTGCCTGGAATGCCCTTGCCTGCCCTTTCCCTGCCTGAATAATTCCTGCTCTTCCATCATAGCTCTGTTCAAATATTAGCCTTCCCCCAGAAGTCTCCGATCTGATTTGGAGAATTCCTCCCCTATAGTACCCACTACTAGTCTCTCCCATCACTTCTCAGACCAGCATGACTCTTTGACTGGCTGTGAGCTCCTTTAGGGCAGGGACCAAATCTCATTAAGAGTCATGTTTGTCAAATGAAAGAATGCCCCTTCCTCTGCCATGGGAGCCCCATCCAGACCTGCCTCCCCTCATCCTTGCCCTGTCCAGACCCAGGGAATCCCAGACTCCAGGGCGGGAAGGAACTACAGAGAATCAACTGCCCTTCCTGTGCTTGGGCCCCATCAAATAGTGCTCAGCACCCACTTACACACCTCCGGTGACAGGAAACTCACTTCCTTCCCTTATCAATGACGGCCCCTCAAATATTTAAAGCATCATCTTCCATGTCCAGCTCCTAGGGCAACTAAAAAGCTGGTCTGAGGAAAGAAAGCTGATTAAGGGAAAGAATTTCAAATAACTTCCAGAGCTACCTCCCAGGAGTATCTGCTTTGTGTGGGGGAGTGCTCTAAATTCTAGAATCCTGCCAGGCCAAGGGAAGAAGGACATGAGAGATCATTGAGTCTGATCCCTTAATTGTACACTGGGGAGACTGGGCCTAAAAGAAGGCAAGGAGCTAACCCAGGTTACAGCAAATAGCTTAGCTGGGATTGGAGCCCAAGTATGGATTCTACTAAGGACTTTAGAGCTGATGGCAGAACCCAGGGTCCGAAAGCTTGGTGGTTTGCTGGAAACTTGTGTACCAGGCTCCAGGTCACCCCATCCCCAATAGACCTACAGCCATATACCAGCCTTCCCATCCCAGATGGAGCCTGGGGCTGGGGGGCAAGAGAGGACAATCACCTCCAGAGACTAGGTCAGGCTGCGCCTGAGTGCCCAGCTGATCCTCCGTGACCTGCAAAGCTCTTGCACACTCATAGTTACCTGGAAGTAATTCATAACAGCCCTGAGAAGTCGATGGGGTTGAGATAAAAATGCACATGTGCAGTCCCTTGGGCAAAACCCTCAGAGTCAGATGTGCTTAAACCCAGAATTTTTCAGGTGTTACAAAGGCAGTAACTCCCTGCATTGGCCCTTGCAGCTCAGAGGGCCCCCAACTTTGAAGTATCTGCTTTATAAATTTGTAAACCCCCCTCCAGTGCTTGCGATTGGCCAAAGCTGGAGTGCTGGTGACAAGATACCCCAAGTCCAACCTGGGACCTGTGTGGGTCCCAGACCCCATTCCTCCTTTTCCAGGAGAACTAAAACTCAGAGAGGGAAAGGGGCTGTGTTGGATGCACAGCTAGTCAGAGGCTGAGCCGGGACTTGAACCCAGTGCCTTGGGCTCTGAGATCTCCACCCACAGAGGAGCCTGAGTACTGCTCCGAGCACTAGGGTCTGAGTGCTGTTCTCTGCCTGCAGACCTTCACTGCCTGGTGCAACTCACACCTGCGCAAGGCTGGCACCCAGATCGAGAACATTGAGGACGATTTTCGCAACGGCCTCAAGCTCATGTTGCTCCTGGAGGTCATTTCAGGTGAGGGGTGCAAATCAATATATGGCGAACCCAGGGGGCAATAGACAGCAGAGTACTGGAGGGACTCGGTGGTGGAGGGGGAAGTTTGAGGACAATGTCAACAGCTTCCTCTCATGACCTTTGATCTTTGACCTCATCTCTTATACCCAGGAGAGAGGCTGCCCAGGCCAGACAAAGGCAAGATGCGCTTCCACAAAATCGCCAATGTCAACAAGGCCCTGGACTTCATTGCCAGCAAGGGCGTTAAGCTGGTGTCCATCGGGGCTGAAGGTGAGGAGATGGCAGGAGGAGGCCTGGGTGGGGCGGGGGGGGGATTGTTTTTGACATTAGCAAGTCATCTCTGTGAGCCTCAATTTCCTCATCTCAACATTGAGGATAACCATCCATGTCTCACGGAGTGGGGGACAGTAAGGAGCAAATTTCCTCAAAGTGCTGGCATGGGACTGGCACCTAGTAGGTGTTCAATGAATCACTTAAGTAAAATGGTTGAGTACCTACTAGGTGCAAGCCCTGGGATGAGGGACAAGGGCCAGAGGGCAGAGCAGGGGAAGTTAGCTGAGGCAGGTAGTACAGGTCCTGAACACCAGGTGGGATCTGCCCCGCCCCTGCCCTGCAGAGATCGTGGATGGGAACTTAAAGATGACCCTGGGCATGATCTGGACCATCATCCTTCGCTTCGCCATCCAGGACATCTCTGTGGAGGGTGAGTGAGCAGGGGAAGCAGGTAGGGTGAGGGGGGCTGGCCCCGACCCCTTCCCAACTAACAGCACCCCCATCCCACCAGAAACCTCAGCCAAGGAAGGCTTGCTCCTATGGTGCCAGCGGAAGACAGCACCGTACCGCAATGTCAACGTGCAGAACTTCCACACCAGGTCTGTCAGTCAGGTAGCATGTACATGCAGGCCTCTGCCGGGCCCTGGGACACAGAGCAGGACCCTGTCACAAGCACCAGTGGAGGAGAGGTCACAGCCAAGTTCCTGGAACAGTGTCTGAAAATAGGAGGACTCAGTTAATGTTAAATGAGTCCAGGAGGGTGAGGGAGACTTCCTGGAGGAGGGAGCACAGGAGACATCCCTGGAAGAGCATTCTAGCCAGAGGGAACCTTATGGACAAAGACCTGGTGGCCAAAAACATGTAGAAAGCGGTGCGACCTAAGCCTATGTGAGGGAACCGTGATGAGCTTAGAAGGGTCTCAAATGCCAAACTAAGGAGTTTGGACTTTCCTGCCTTTTACAGATGAAGCTGCTCTGATGAGGGTGCTCCTGGGGCGAGGGTAGTACAGGGTATCAGCTTGAACCCGGGCCTGACCCCCTTTCTCTCTGTCCAGCTGGAAGGATGGCCTGGCCCTCTGTGCTCTCATCCACCGACACCGCCCCGACCTCATCGACTATGCCAAACTACGCAAGGTAGGCCTCAGCCACCCCTAGACTCAACCCCCAAACTTCTGCCCTCAGCTGACCTTTCACCTCTCCCCCCTCTTTCCCATCTAGGATGACCCCATCGGCAACCTGAACACTGCCTTCGAGGTGGCAGAGAAATACCTGGACATCCCTAAGATGCTGGATGCAGAAGGTGAGAGTAAGCCTAGCCTGGGCAAGGACTCCACCATCTCATGGATTGACCTCCACACCTTTGCTCCTCCTCCTAGGAGGCTCTGCCTCTCACCTGGCTCCCTGATCAGAGTCCTCCCTGCCAAAGACCCCCTTCTCCAGGAGCCCTCGAGCCTGTCCCCTTGCTCCTCTCCACCCAGTGGAACCAACCTTTCCTGCCTCTCCCCTTACGTAATGGCTCCACCCTCTGCCTCATATCCCAGTTACCTGGTCACCTGGGAGCATGCTGATGCCTCAAGACTGGGAGCTCCTCTGGGGAGATCCTGCCTCTGGTCCCTGTGCCCAAGCAGGGCTTTAGTCAATTAAAGCCGCAAACGTTTTCTGAGCATCTACTGTGCCTGGTGCCCTTGAATGTGTGGGTGACTGATGGATGACAGCTTGGGGAAAAGACAGATAGACAGATGGAGTTATGGGATGGTTAAATACACCAGGCAGTGTGGACTGGTACCTCCTGAGGGCCACAGGGTCTGCTCACTCACCCAGTCTCTCATGCTTTTCTCATCCCACAGAGGGGGAGGATCCTGTGCCCTGGGGCGATCAGAGAGGGCTTCAGGGAGTTAGGAAGATGCTGGATTTTGGGTAGCTGGCAGCTGGTGGCCGTGACTAGATGTCTCCGCCCCTCCCATTCTGACATGAGCCCATTCCCCACCCCTGGCTTTGGCCAATAAACACCTCGCTGCCATCCCCCAGACATCGTGAATACCCCAAAGCCCGATGAGAAGGCCATCATGACCTACGTTTCCTGCTTCTATCATGCCTTCGCCGGGGCTGAGCAGGTGAGGGGTTATGGACCCAGGGGCCCAACCTTGGCAGCACCCCAACATTTGGAGGTGCCAGGCTCCACATGGGTGGAAGAGTGCCACTGCCCCAGCTGTACACACTTAGTCCTTGGGGAGCTCAGAAGCGGATGCCTCTGGCATGGAAGCTCTATCCCTACCCTAAAAGATGTGCTCCCCTCATTCTTTCCCCTGTTTGCACAAGCTCAGGTTTCATGGGCTTTACAGAGGGAGGTGGGGTTGGGGTGTCTGCAGCGGCTTGTTCTAATGGCAGCTCTTCTGCCCACCCCCACCACAGGCAGAGACAGCTGCCAACAGGATCTGCAAGGTGCTGGCGGTGAACCAGGAGAATGAGAAGCTAATGGAGGAATATGAGAAGCTTGCCAGTGAGGTAAGCCTGGGGCTGGAGTGGGCCTTTCCCCTTCTCCCACCTGTTCTCTCCCAATCCGGCCCTATAGCTCCCCGCAAACCTGGCTAGCCCCAGGTCTGGGCCAGCAAATCCTTTCTCTCCTCAGAGTAGTCTTGGTCTCCCCCAGCCTCCTCCTGTCATCTTCACCCATCTCCTGCCCCCTTCTGGCCATCTAAGCTCCTGGTCATTCTGTCATATTTCATTTACTCATTGATTTATCCACTCATTCATATTTAGGCATTTTCATGGCCTTTACTCTGTGCAAACCTATATTCTAGTCCCTGGACTCAGAAATTAACCATCCTACTCCTTCCCTGACTAGTGGGGAGCCCCCATTCTGCCCTCTAGAACCCCACTCTGCTTGAGGCCATAGCCTACGTGTGGGTGGAGAGGGTTAGGTGAGGTAAGCAGGCTGGCTCAGAGCTCTCTGCTCTGCCCCTGCCTGGCTCTGACAGCTGCTGGAATGGATCCGCCGCACTGTCCCGTGGCTGGAGAACCGTGTGGGCGAGCACAGCATGAGTGCTATGCAGCGCAAGCTGGAGGACTTCCGCGACTACCGGCGCCTTCACAAGCCGCCCCGTGTGCAGGAGAAGTGCCAGCTGGAGATCAACTTCAACACGCTGCAGACCAAGCTGCGGCTGAGCCACCGGCCTGCCTTCATGCCTTCTGAGGGCAAGCTGGTCTCGGTGAGCCAGGCCGGGTATGGGGTGACCCCGGCTCTGCTTACATCCTCTGGGTGATCTTGGGCTCTGTGTGCCCTCTTCTGCATAATGGGTGAACCATGATGGAGGGCACCTCTGCCTGCCCCACAGGACATTGCCAATGCATGGCGGGGGCTAGAGCAAGTCGAGAAGGGCTATGAGGACTGGCTGCTGTCGGAGATCCGGCGCCTGCAACGGCTCCAGCACCTGGCTGAGAAGTTCCAGCAGAAGGCCTCCCTGCATGAAACCTGGACCCGGGGTAGGTGCACCTCATGGGGGTTGAGTCTGTCCTGGGGTGGACACTGGCAGAGAGGGGGACTCCTGGCAAAATGTGCAGGTCAGGGGTAGGTGTTCTGCCGGAAAGCTGGAGACCTGTTTGCTAGTCCCACCATGACTTGCTGTGCCACCAAGATACTGCCGCTCTTTGTGCCAGCTTTATCTGTAAACTCAAGCCCCGAACTCCCTCCTGGATCTGGCCTCCTACTGGTCTGCTCTAATGCATTTGTCATTTAGCATTTTATTTGTATATGTAGCATGTTACCAAAGGAGAGTCCCCCACCCTCACAATCACTTACATTCTACTCAAAGTATATTGATGCGAAAATATTGCATAAGTCAAATATATTGCTCTAGATGAACACATTCAATTTGTCAGGGATTTTAGTCCCACAAATGAATGACTCCTGCCTATAAATAATGAACAAACACTAACAATGGATTATGGTTGTAATAGATAATGATGGTTTGATATAAGAATTTCTTAATTATAAGGCCACTTATGTGACCCTGAGATCCCTGAATCTCTAAACCTCAGTCAACTTCTCTGCAAAATGCAGAGGCACTCACTCAGTGAATGGTTGCTGCTGCAGTTACTATGATCATGTTTTTTATTTGCATAATTATGGTAATTGTCATTCTCAAAGCACTTTGACATTCATTCTTCACTCATCCAACAAATATTCACAGAGAGTTGACCAAGTGCCAAGCACCTTGCCAGGTGATGAGGAAACTGGTGAGCAAGGGACACCGTATCAGGGGCTCATCAGGCTCAGAGTTGTTGGGAGGTAATTTTGAATCAAATAATACCAAAGCTGTACCAAGGGCCACCCACATCATGCAGGGTCAGGGGACGCTGACGTCATTTAAGGACCATGCCCTGGAAGAGGAGCTTCATTTAACTTCATCAGGCTAGCGCCTCAGAGCAAAGCCCCAGGGCAGGCTGGGCAGGTGTGAGTACCTGCATTTCACAGATGAAGAATCCACGCAGTCGCACAGCCCCAACCCTCTGCCCCTGGCATGAC
Source organism: Aselliscus stoliczkanus (assembly GCA_033961575.1). NCBI lineage: Eukaryota > Metazoa > Chordata > Mammalia > Chiroptera > Hipposideridae > Aselliscus > Aselliscus stoliczkanus. The sequence continues at coordinate 131,808,211 of CM066736.1, forward strand.
CACTGCTGTGTGACCCGAGCTGGGCCTCTCTCCGAGCAGGGAAGGAGGAGATGCTGAACCAGCGCGACTACGAGTCGGCATCGCTACAGGAGGTGCGGGCGTTGCTGCGGCGCCACGAGGCCTTCGAAAGCGACCTGGCGGCCCACCAGGACCGCGTGGAGCACATCGCCGCGCTGGCCCAGGAGCTTAAGTAGGCGTGGCCTGAGGCCGGGCACGCCCCCGGGGACAACGCCCCTACCTGGCCCCACTCCTCGACCCCCGAGCCCCGCCCTGATCCCCATGGCCCTCAAGGCACTGCGTTCTCCCTGGTTCGGTAACTCCGCCTTGCTGCCCTTGTCCTTCTCCTTCACCACTGGCTCCGCCCCTCCTCCCATATCCCGGTCCCCCATCTCCGACCCCGCTGGGCTGCCCACACTTCCCCACAGGCGCTTGCCTAGCCCACCCCCGTGGCCTGCCCGCTCCCTTTAGCTCCGAGACAGGGTCTGCTACCCCAAATCCTCTCCATCAGCCTTAGTCTCGCCACATCCTCCAGTAAACCCGCCCCTTCTCGCATAACTCCGCCCCTAAAACTCCAGACTCCGCCCCTCTATTCAAGCTCCGTGAGTGTCTGGAGCCGAGACCGCGCTGGGACCCTCCCTCGGCAAAGCCCCGCTTCTCCCCCACCTTCCCTGGCTGTCCTATGCCTTCACCATCACGGGGGGTGGGGCAGGAGTGAATCTGGGCTGGTGTCTGCCCCCACAGTCACCCCTTCTTTTTACTCCCAGTGAGCTGGACTACCACCAGGCAGCCTCAGTCAACAGCCGCTGCCAGGCCATCTGCGACCAGTGGGACAACCTGGGTACGCTGACCCAGAAGAGGCGAGATGCGCTTGAGGTGACGTTGGGGGCCAGGGAGCTGGGGGGGCTGGACACTGGAGGCAGGTGAGGGGCCCATTGGGCAGGCTGCTGACTCGCCTACCATCCCTGTGGGCCCTAGCGGATGGAAAAGCTTCTGGAGACCATAGACCAGCTGCAGCTGGAGTTTGCACGGCGGGCGGCGCCCTTCAACAACTGGCTGGACGGCGCCGTGGAGGACCTGCAGGACGTGTGGCTGGTGCACTCCATGGAGGAGACCCAGGTGGGTGTCAGGGTTCCGGTGGGGGCGTGCAGACTGCATGGGATGACAGGGGAGCTGATCTAAAACCCTGTCAGCCACTCCTTTGGGCTCCTGGGGAATGGGGATGGGAGGAACACCCCAGTTCCAGAGCGCTGGGCTGGGAGACAGGAGGCCAGGGTTCTTGAGCCAGTCCTGCCCTGGACCTGCTGGATGGCCTGGGGCTGCCCGGTCTGCTGCCCTTTCTGTCACCTACGGGAACTGGGGGGTGCTGGCTGATGCTTCCTGCCTGTTGCCCTTAGAGCCTGCTGACAGCACATGAGCAGTTCAAGGCAACGTTGCCGGAGGCTGATCGAGAGCGGGGTGCCATCCTGGGCATCCAGAGTGAGGTCCAGAAGATCTACCAAACATACGGGCTACGGCCCAGCTCCACAAACCCCTACATCACCCTCAGCGTGCAGGACATCAACACCAAGTGGGACACGGTCAGTGCCACCTGTGGCCTCTCCCTGCCTCCCATCCGCTCCTGAGCACTGTAACCACCCTGAAACCTCAAACCTCCGGTGTCCCAAGATAAGGATCTAGGGTCTGCCACAAACTCCATGTGGCACTGGACAAGTCACCTTGCCTGTCGGCCTCATCTGTAAAGAAGCCATAACAGCAGCATCTTCCTGTCAGGCCTGATGTGAATAGAATGAAATCTGATGTGTAGGCATCCTTTACAAAACAACCTAAGTTAGTTATAAATGACATCGCCCCATTTTCCTACAAGGAAACAAGCCTAGAGAGGTTGAATGACTTGCCCGAGAACCTGCCAATATAGCCCTGACACCTTGGCTTAGAGCAGCAGGGACTGTTTGAGGGGCTGGAGTCCACCTCCTCTCAAAGCCATCTCCCAGCCCCCAAACTGCCCCAGGCACAACCACCCTCCTTCCCAGGTCCGAAAACTGGTGCCCAGTCGTGACCAGATGCTGCAAGAAGAGCTGGCACGGCAGCAGGTGAATGAGAGGCTCCGGCGACAGTTTGCAGCCCAGGCCAATGCCATCGGGCCCTGGATCCAGGGGAAGATGGAGGTAAGGCTTGGAGGCTGGGACTGGGCCAGGGCCACTGGGAGCTGGGAGTTCTCACCCTGCCTGGGTCCCCCTGCAGGAGGTGGGGCGTCTGGCAACCGGGGTGGCTGGCTCCCTGGAGGAGCAGATGGCTGGGCTGCGGCAGCAGGAGCATAACATCATCAACTACAAGAACAACGTTGACCGGCTGGAGGGCGACCACCAGCTGCTGCAGGAGAGCCTGGTGTTTGACAATAAGCACACCATCTACAGCATGGAGGTGGGGTCACACCCAGAGATGAGGGGAGGTGGCCACAGCTGGACACAGGAGGGTCCCCAGTTCAGATTGGCCAGGTCTCCCAATGTACCCATGGGGATACTGAGACCCAGAGAGTGAAAGTGACCTGTCCAGAGTCACACAATAGTCTAAAGCCAAGCCAGGATGGGCCATGGCTTTTCATCAAACTTTAAGGCGGGAGGGCCACTAGAGGTCACTCAGCAGAACCTCCAGATGTATACAGAGGCCCAGGGACAGGACTTGCCCAGGGTCTCACAGCAGATTGGGAGTAGAGCCAGAGCTTAGTCCCCCTGACTTGGCCTGCCTCCTGCTCTCCCAGCACATCCGCGTAGGCTGGGAGCAGCTGCTCACCTCCATCGCCCGCACGATCAACGAGGTGGAGAACCAGGTACTGACCCGAGACGCCAAGGGCCTGAGCCAGGAGCAGCTCAACGAGTTCCGGGCATCCTTCAACCACTTTGACCGGGTCAGCAGGGGCCCAGCCTTGTGGGGTGGTGGACTTTGGGGGCCGTGGGGTTTGAGGACTGACCCTGACACTCACTCACACACTACAGAAGCGGAATGGGATGATGGAGCCTGACGACTTCCGGGCTTGCCTCATTTCCATGGGCTATGACCTGGTGAGTGACAGCCCCTCACCCTCATATCCCAGGAGTCCCATCAGTGTCCTCTCCTACGTATGGATCACCTACTGTGTACCTCCCACCTTCGCATCCATGTTCTCATTTCCTCATCACACCCATTGGGGCTGGGCAGAATTATCTCATTTTGCACAGGGGCTATCAAAGGCTCAGAGAGGTAGGTTAACTTGGTCAGAGGCACACAGATAGAATTTAGACCTAGATCTGTGTGACTCCAAAGCCTGAGCTTGCAACATTTTTACCTCAGAGAAACAGCATTACTGAGAACTCTAGAAAAAAGATCAGGACCAATGGGAAACAGAGGACATGGCCACGGGCAGGAAGCAGATTCCAGCCTAGTAGAGTTGACCAAGGCTGCAGCAGATGGTCTATGGGGAAAGGGAGCACCTTGTTACTGGGCTTATCGAGCCACGGCTGTACAGTCCCCAGGAGGGGAACATTTGGAGCCCTCCTGGCTTTAGCACCCATGGGCATGGTGCCCGGCCTCTATCCCTGCAGGGGGAAGTGGAGTTTGCTCGAATCATGACCATGGTGGATCCCAACGCAGCCGGCGTCGTGACCTTCCAGGCCTTCATCGACTTCATGACCCGAGAGACAGCCGAGACTGATACGGCCGAGCAAGTTGTGGCCTCCTTCAAGATCCTGGCGGGAGACAAGGTGAGTCCCTGGCATGGAGGGGGCTGGTGGGCTGGGGCAGGGAACAGGACCTGTGGGGCCTCAATACCTCTTCTTACCCAGAGCTACATCACCCCTGAGGAGCTGCGGCGGGAGCTCCCAGCTGAGCAGGCTGAGTACTGCATCCGCCGAATGATGCCCTACAAGGGGTCTGGGGCTCCAGCGGGAGCCCTGGATTACGTGGCCTTCTCCAGTGCCCTCTATGGGGAGAGCGACCTCTGACCTCAACCCCTGAGGTTCTCCATGCAAGTCAGAGAGAGGGCGTTCTCTCTGGCTGATCCCATCCATCCCTCAGAGCAACGGTCCCCAAGAATGACCAGCCAACTGTTTCTGAATAAAGATCCATCTGTTGGCCTCTCTCCATCTCCTTTTGCTTCCTGAAGCAGAAGCTGGGTCCTCAGGCTTCTGGGCAGGACAAGCTGCCTGACCTTGACCCTCCAGGGGTCCCCCCATGACTCCTCCTTGCCCTCAGGGACTGAGTCTTCACACCACATTGGAGCTCAGGACACCTCTTTATTGCTGTTAGAAAAGGGTAGTTACAACAGTTTGTCTAGACATGGAACACTGTCCCCAAATCCAGGGGGACCAGAATTTATAGCATGAGACAGACAGAAGCTGGGGCAGGAAGTCAAATCCTGCTGAGGACAAGCTGGATTTAAGGCCACAATATCTGTTTCCCTCCTGCTCCTTGTCCAAGACCAGGACTCCTGCCCCAGCTTCAGCTGCCAAGACATCACCCTTCACCCCAAGGCCATCCTAGTGACCACAATTCAACAATAGTGCAGCTGGGGAACTTCAGAGTGGGAGTGGGGGGGAGGGGCTGTACCCCTGGCCCAGTGCCCTTTGCTCACCCTGAGGTACCCGGTGCCCATCCCTCAGCCGGCTGTGCCTCCTGGGGCGGGGCCTGGACATGCAGGCTGGGGAAGGGGCTGCTCGTCAGTGCCAGGCCCTGAGCTGGTTCTCAGTTCACTACCGCTGAGCTGGCCATGATGTTTACACCACAGGCCCCGGACCCACGATGCAGGTAGTAGTAACCCTGGAAGAGAGGACGGGGTGGTGGAGGCAAGAGGGCAGGATGTGGGTGGGAGGGCCAGAGGCCGAGCAGGCAACACTTACCTCCTCGCCCCAGTCAGTGCCCCAGCTGTTCTTAATGGCCCAGTAGGGAATGGAAGAGCCTGGGAAGCAGTGCAGAGTAGCGAGTTAGGGGCCACCAGTTCTCCACCAGCACCCCAAGCACGCTGCACTTTACAAACATCTACTGTGGGCCTACTGTGTGACTAGGAAAAGAGCAGAAAAAAAGACAGGCCCACCTACCACCCTCCTGGAGACATGGTGTGGCTCTGGGGTTTGGGGAGGGTACCCACCCACCCGGCTCTAGAGGCTATTGGTCCATACAGTTCAACCGCCTCTGCTTTCTCGTCCCTAGAGGGGCTGGATGATGCCACCTGGTCCATATCCAGAGGCAGGGGTAAGGACAGGGTTCCTAGGCCTTCCCCAGACTTCCCCTACTAGAGGTCCTGAAACGCTGTGGTCCAACCTCTGTCTGTGACCTGGGATGGCTGGGCAGAGGAGGTCAGCAGAACTCACGGTTGCCGTAGCCCACGAGTAGCACAGCATGGTCAATGAACCAAGGGCTGCAGAGGGGCCGCAGTGGGTGGGCGATCCCATGGCGGTAGAACTGTCGGAGGAGAATAAGCAGTAGGAGCCAACTCCAAGGAGAAGTGGGGGAGGAGTCAGCAAGAAACAGAGCAGGGACAGTGGGGCTGGGGCCTTACCTGCATGCCAAAAGCGTTGATGGCGACGGAGATGGGGCCTTTGTTGGCCAGCCAGGCTGCCAGGTCTGACATAGGGGAGGGACAGCGTCAGAGGCCCCTAGACCCCTGCCCCCCTGGCCTATCCTCACCCCCATCCCTCACTCACTTTGCTCATTCTGGCTTAGCTCCACTGAGTCATTGATGTAGACCTTGACCTTCTCTGTAGAGAAGTTGCAGGTCTGCAAGTGGCCACGGTAGCTGTAGTCATCCTCTGTCTCCAGCCCTCCTGGAGAACGGTGGGGAGCAGATGGGGAAGTAGAGAAAAGGTTGACCCCTGTTACTATACACTCGAGTTCTCCTAGCCAGGTGCTGTGCTAAGCCCCTTATCCACAAGGTCCCACGTTCCTTATCCACCCCTGGCCGCCACAGGCCATCCTCTCTGAGGAATAGCCTCATTCTAGAGATGACACAGCTGAGGCTCACGGGGTTGAGGGAGGAACCAGCAAGAAATGTGGCACAGATGAAACTCAACTCCCAATTTCTACTCCTCACTCGTCCCAGCTTTCCTGGGACTCTTGTCCTTGGCTTGCTTGTCCTGCTCTGACAGTCTGCTCCCAGGCTGAGCCTGACCCCTGCAAGGTTCCCAGTCTCTATATAGCCACCTGTCCCTCGGCCCTTCATCCTTCTGCCACTGCTGAACTGAACTGCCAATTTAGGTCAACACCTCCTCTGAAGGGTGAGTATGTCATTACATTCTAGCAATGTTCTAGAAATATAGATCTCCAAGCAGCAAAAATACTAAGACCCCCTGTTATGCACCAGGACCTTTACACGTATTTCCTCACCTGATACTCAAGGCAATCCTACGAGGTGGGCATGAGCCCCATTTCACAGATGAGGCAACTGAGGTTCTGAAAGCTGACTTGCCCAAGGTTGTCAGCCAGAAGGCTCAGCCTGAAGACTTGAACCCAGTTCACGTGACTCCCATGCTCATATCTCTCCCCATCACAAAGTGACTTCTTGTGGAGGGAGAAGTGGCTCCCACTGCCCCCCAACCCCCCTCAATGCATACCCAGAGTCTTTATGGCCGAGTAGGCGTTGGAGGGCAAGCCGCCCAGGCAGGCCTTGTCCACTTTGTCACAGTCCACGAGCTCTATGAGACAGAAGGCCAGTCCTGAGGAGCCCTCCAGAGGGGCTGGGCTGGGGACAGGGAGGTAGAGTGGGAGGCTCACCCTGCTCAGAGAGGGAGAGCAGGTCCCCCTGTTTCAGGAACCACTGGCCCTCCACGTTGCCTGTGACTGAGAAGGCCCAGCAGGAGCCACACATGCCCTACAAGAGATAGGCAGAGTCAAGGCTGGGTCCCTTCCCAACCCCAGGGCAATCCTTACATCCCACCCTCACTATGGATGGGTCCAACCTGGTCCTTGACTTTGGTGACAGCCCCCTTGTCCCTCCAGTCCCACTCAGGTGGGGCAGGGTCGCTGATGGACTTGGCTAGGCGCATCTTCTTGCTGGGTTTCTCTCTCAGGAGGGGATTCAGGTAGATGGTTCGGAACTCCTCCTCTGTGGGCAGAGGTGGGCAGGGGATGGGGCGCAGGGCAGTATTCTAAACCAGCCCTGACCAGGGGCCTTGGGAGTAGGCTCCGTTTCTTCACGGCTCCATGAGGGCTCTGGCCACCACCCCTACCTGTGAGGTCACTAAACTTGGTAACTCCATACTGAGCTGTGCCACGGTCCAGGGCCTGGATCTTCTGCGCTCGTACCATGTTATTGATGAAGACAGACATGCGCCACTGGGTTTCTAGGGATCAAGGAGCAGGACAGAAAGGGCTGGAACCCCAGACAGACCATAAAAGAAGGGGCATGTGGGCCTAATGGGGAGTAGGTGGGCTCTGGAAGCTCTTTTCAAGGACAGAACCCTGTGGTGGGTAGGGGTTTGTGGGGGGCAGACCTGCAAGTGATAAAAAGGGGAGGTGTGATGAACTTTTGGGGCCAAACTCGGGCAATGACTTTCTCAGGTGTGAAGGCAGAACCGGAATGAACTCCAAAGGGAATCTCTAGACAGGAGATCATAGGGAAAGGCCACCATGCCAGGGGGCCTCCTGCAGAGGAAATCTGGCCTTTGCCCTACCCCCCTCTACCCAGAAGGATGGAGGCTCATGGGTTCTGACGAGGAGAATCAGATAGGATAAGGGGCCAGGTCCCTGAGGTTGCTGCCTAGTCTTAGGAAGCTGGGCAAGAACTTGAGGATATAGGGATCCTTGAAAGGATGCACTGCCTCTTCTGTCCTTCCCCTCCCCAATGTTGAAGTGACAAGTTGGGGGAAGGCCCTGATCCAACAGGAACAGACAGGAACTAAGGCTGAGTGCTCACCCTCCTTTGTTTCATATGTCCGATTATAGGTGGTGACAAACTCCTTGAAGATTGAAGCCATCTTCACAGAAAGGTCCTAGAAAGGCAGAGGGGTCTTTATAAGGAGTCCTTCTCAGACTGACCAGGGAGCCCCAGTCTAGAGTGAGGGACAAGAGGAGAAATAAGGCAGCAGCCAATGAGAGAAAGGAGAGAGAAAGGAGAGAGAGAAAAAGAGAGAGAGAGGAAGAGAGAGAGAGTTGGGCTCCTCACCTGGGGCAGGGGGTCCTTGTTCAACAGTGGAAGGAATGAATTGAAAGTCTCGTTTCTGTCATCTGGATAGAATTGGAAAAAAAACGAGGCTGAACCCTGAATAAAGTCTGATCTGGGCTAGCGCAGCAGTCTTGGGTGATCCCAGCACCTGTAATCTTGGTTTCCATTGGGCCACAGTCCCTCCTCAGCAGCATGTGTTTTCCTAGCTCATCCAGGATTTCGAAGGTGCAGAGCTGAAGGTAGAGGAGGAAGACAGTCTGGGACCTTTGGCTAGATGGAGCTGGAGGCTCCTCAGATGAGGCTCACCCCCAAAGCAATCAACCCCCATAGTGGAGAGTGAGACACTGCCAGCATCTGGACACCCTCCCTTTTATAGCATGGTCTCTGGCCCCCAGGGCCTGGGAGTAACCTGGGCATCTGTTACCTGAGACCCCTTCCTTTTGGTTTGACCCATCTTCCCAAGTGCTGCCAGACTCAGCCTGGAGGCAGGCAATTGAGGGAATCCCATCACTCACCAGGGTTTTCTTAGACACGGGGAGCTGGCACACCATGGGGTCATTGCAGGGCGGCTCCTCCAGCGTTGCCTTCAGGGAGTACAGCAACCCTCGGCCCTTCTGAATGGGGGGAGGGGGAATGAGGCGGGCACAGCCCCTCCCTCCCCAGCCAGGTCTTCGTTGGCCCCACAGCCCCACCGAACTTCCTCTCTCTTCCCAATCACCAGAGGTTTGTGTCCCAGCAGTCCAGCGCCCCCACCCCGGTCTAGGCCCAAGTTCCCATCCCTCGGACTAGGGCCCAGCGCCCCCGCCCCCGGCGCATCCTCACCCGACGGACGCGACCGCGAAAGGCTCCCAGCGCGGCCCGCGCCCCCGCAGCCCGGCCGCGGTTGTGCATCTCCAGGGCGAAGCGGGCGGGCCCCAGCAGCTCCGAGGACGCGGCCTCCCAGGCCTGAGCACCAGCGGCTCGGCCGGGGGGAGCTGGGGAAGAGCCCGGGAGCAGCCCCAACAACAACAGGGGCAGCCAGGGCGCCATGGCAAGCGCGACGCCAGAGGCCAGGGCGCACAGACTGACAAACGCGCCGACTAACCGACGGGGCGGAGCCGCCCCGCAGCGGAGGGGCCTGCGTCCGCCAATGGGCGCCGGCCCGGGGCGCCTGCGCGCTCGCTTATTTACGCGAGGCACGTGGGGCGCGCTGGTTGCGCTGGTCCCAACCCAGCTAAGCCTGGAAGAAGCAGCGTCTGCGAACAGGTGGCTGGAGCCCCAGCCTTGGAATAATCCTCTTAGGTCTTGGAGCTGATGTTTGGGGAGGGGAGAAGACGTTGGCTTTCGAATAAAAATAATAACTAACATTTATTGTATGCTTATTATATGTTACGCATCAATCGTCGTAGCAATCCTGAAGTAGATGTGATCCCAATGTAATAATTGTGGAGCTAGAAGCCCAGGGAGATTAAGTGGCTAACCAAACATCTGATAAATGATAGAGCCGGGCTTGAACCCAAGGAATTGGCCTCAGAGCCTGGGTTTACAAGCTCGATTCCTCTTTGAGGCCCCTCTTCTCATCAGCAAAATGGCAGATGATATTCTCTGGACCGGTAGTGCCCCAGGCTGTTTGAAGTTCAAACGCAACCATGCAAGTAAAAGCAAGCATGCCAGCATTTGGTGCTCAGGGCCTAGTAAGAGGAGGCATGAACAGTTATGTTGGGCACAGTACTGCCTCACAGTCTAGTGGAGAGGCAGATGAGAAGAAAGAAAATTTCCAGCTGAGGGAAAGGAAACTGGGAAGGGAGAGTTTGAGGGAACTGGGGAAATCACAGAAGTAGGTGGAGGGTTAGTTTGGGCTTAGATAACGGGAAGAACTGATATTAAAGATCATCAGGTCCAAACCTGATTTTTTACAGCAGCAGAGGTCTAGAGAGGTTTAGTGCCTTTCCAGCTAGCTACTCAGAATTAATGCTGAGGCCATCTCTGAGCTCCCAGCTGAGGCCTGAGGGGAGGGCCTGAGGGATTCCCACTGATGTTGATCTCTCCCTGCTTGTTCCCTCCCAAGTTTAAGCTCCTTGGGGCTCCCCTCATCTCTCTAGCAAGAAACAGCCCAGGTCCTTAATGTGACTCCTAAGGTCCCTTAAGATCCAGTCTAGCCCTGGTCCTCGCCCCATGTTCACTTGACACTTCTGCCTCACTCTATTTGCATCTCTTCAGAAATTCAACCTCTTACACAGCTCAGAAACTTCACACTGCTCTTCCCTTGACCAGACACTTTTTAGCTCTAAGTTTGGAGGTCACTTCCTCAGGAAGGCATCCCTGACTTCCTCTCCCTTCCCTCTCCCCACCACCACCACTGTCCCATTGTCCCTGGCTGCTGCTTCTATTCCTGGATGCCCTGCTCCATGAACTTCCTCTCACACTGAACTGCAATTTTCTGTTCACTGGGGGTGTCTTCCACTAGGTCAGGAGTTTGTTAGGGCAGGGACCTTATTGTTCTGCTCACTGCTATTTCCTCAGTGCCCGACAGATTTAATACCTGCTTAACAACAGTTTGTTGAATGAATTAATGACTCCCTTGGCATGCCTCTCTTTGCACCTTTTTGTAGAAATAGGAAGAGGAACCTACCTCATTTATCACATCAGTTCTAACTTTCTAGCAAAACAAAACCAGAAAACACTTGCAGAGAAATTCCTAAAGGGAGAGGTGAGAAGTGAGGGTGTGAAAGCCTGGGTCTCTGGGAGAGACCTAAAGGAGAAGGCCAATAAAGCAAAGCTTAGGCAGCTGGGCTTTATCATACCCTGGAGGTCTCAAAGGGGGATCTACTGTCCTGGAAATTTGTAGGGGCACTTTTGGTTATATTAATGGAGGCTCTTCTGGTCCTTAGCAGACACAAGTCAGAGATGGTAGTCATCTTTCAATATTTAGGACAGTCCTACATTACCAAGAATTGTTCCATGTCCTGCATAACTTTCTAATGTCCCACTAGTCATTTACAGAAGTGGAAAAACCTGTTTATAATTATCTGCACCAAACCCCTTAACTGTTATATATGTAAACATATAACATTATGTGCACAGTATTAGTATACACTGAATTTTTCAGGAATGCTACTAAAGTGAAAATCAAGGGAAGAATTTTTCTTGTATGAATTTAGGTCTTTACAAAGGCTATTTACCATTTCAGAAGCTCATGTCTCTAAAGGCAACGTGCCTGTACCAGTCCATATTTGGAGCAGTCCCACCCAGTTCATGATAATCACTTCATTATGTCTTCTAGTGTGATCTTGACTGAGTGTGTACATGTGGAAATGCAGATTTCATTTTATTTTTTTGTTGATTTTTACAATTATGTGGGTCGGTAGGATATTACTTGTGAACTTCATTTCATTCATTTAATAAGTGACTGAGTGCATCTATGCATCAGTCACAGTCTAGATTCTAGGGATATAAAGAGGCATTGTACAATATTTGTTGTTAAAATGGTATGTTGGATCTGATACAGTTGAGATCCACTGGTAGGCTGACCTGGGTTTAATCCTAACACCAACACCATCTACTACTATGTGACCTGGGACACATCTTTTCACCTCTCTGAACTTCAGCTTTCTTGTAGGGATGGGTGTAAGTTACATGAGATCATGCAGCCCTTCGTATCTATTCACTGAATGATAGCTGTCAACATTATTATGTTGATCAATTCTCTATGGCACAGCTACAATAACATGCTTTTATCTTTCTTACATAATCCTTCAAACTCCATTGCTTATGATGACCATGTGTAAATGAACCAGGAGGCTTTGGCTAGTAATAAATGATAAAAATTTATTCAAGGGCCTTAGGGTTTGCAAACTGGAAACAACTAGGTGATGCCAAGAGCATTCCGGAGAAGAAAGAAAAGCTGAAGTTTCTTAAAGTAAAAAATACATTTTTGGGAAGAATCAGTCCTGCATTCTTAGCCTCTGGATTGGTCCAAGATGGTTCCTCTAGATGACCCATGGTCTGGATGCTGGGTGTCAGGTGGTCTAGTTAGTGAACACTCTTTCCTTAGTCCTTCAGGAGTAATCAGAAGGTTAACTGGAGGTCTGATGTACATACAGGCATTGATGCAGGTGTGGAAAGTTCAAAAGTTTAAGCTCCCAGGCTAGTTAAAGCAAGAACAGAATAGTTTCCTTGCGCCTCAACCTACTCGATTTTAGTAATTTAGCAGCTTGACTATAGAGACTTCATTTTATTTCTTGAGCGCACTCTATTCTTCATCTAGCAATCTCTTTCTTTTGAGGCTCCTCCTCTCCCTTCCACCTTTAAGTTGTCCAGAATTCTCATTAATTTATTAGTCAGAAAGAGCCAGCGGTGGGACTGGTTTCTGAGTGCCCAGGCTGTGTGGTCTGACCTCTTTACCCGCCTCCTGGGAACTGGAGCCTGAGGTTCGCTACCGTTTTGACTTCTCTAAGCCACACGGTGGCGCTGTTGAGGCTTGGTCTTCCTACACCTTTTGGGTGTCCATCCATGCCCTTAAAGAACTTGAGCGGGGCCGGAGAGTGGCGCGGTGATTAAGCGCTGGCTTGGGAAGCCAGCGGCCCCGGTTCGGGTCTCACATATGAGGGCCAGTGACACTGTCCTCAAAAAAAAAAAAAAAAAAGTGTTTGGTAAACCATCTTATAGGGAAAAGGTGGGCCAAACACAGAAACCCGAAGGCCAAAAAGGGCGGAGCTGTAGGTTTAGCGGAGTCAGAAACACCTGGACTCAAATCCGGTCCTTGCCAGCACCTGTGTGCCTTTGGCATTTGGCTCCTCTGCTGCTCTCAGCTTCCCACGGTGCCCAGAGCACCAAAAGTCAATCAGCTTGTCCAGCAGCTAGATGACCAATTGGCAGAATTACTGTGGTTTTTTTTTTTAAATCAAATTGTAGTTTTACCTCTGGTTTTGCCCTTGACATTTTGTAAACAAACAAGCATTCCTTGTCAATCAACCCTTCCGCCACTTCTACTGCTCCTGCCCCAGCAACTGCCCAGTCCCCTGATCCAACATGTCCCACACTTTGAGGGCCAGTGACACTCCCCTCAAAAAAACTCCCCCAAAAAAACACATGTCCCCCACCCTTACTCCTGCCTTTGTCCCCATCTCTGTCCCTCCTCTACTTAAAAAATATACAAATAGGGTTCACCAGGCCCTTTCTGGGGGTTCACAGTGCCAAACTACTTTCATAATACTGCTGAGACAATATTTGCCTTTTCTACCCTCACTCTCTCCTGAGTAGAGTGTTTTCCATAGGCTATATTGCATCTGATATTGCAACGGATGTACACAGAAACAGGTAACCCAGCTGTCCTCTATTAGGCCAGGCACTAAAGAGATTTGCAAAAGAATAAAACAGTTACACCTCACTACATTTTGTTTGTTTTGAAAGCTATTTTTCTGGTGAACACACAACATGATATATAGATGATGTATTGGGTTGTCGGAAAACTCATGACGTATTTTTCTGTTTTTTCGTTGCAAAAAAGCGTCATGACTTTTCCAACAACCCAATATTACAGAATTGTACACTTGAAACCTATGTAACTTTACTAACAATTGTCACCCCAATAAACTTTAATTTTAAAAAGAAAAATAGTGGGCCGGCAGAGTGGCGCGGCGGTTAAGCGCTGGCTTGGGAAGCCAGCTGCCCCAGTTCAGTCCCACATATGAGGGCCAGTGACACTGCCCTCAAAAAAAACAAAACAAAACAAAAAAAACAAAAAAACAAAAGAAAAATAGTAATAAATACACTGATTATTGTTAAAAAGTTATTTTTCATAAAAATATATTGTTTCTGTTAACATATAGTGGGATTAATGTTACTTTAAATAACTAACAAATATATTTTAAATATACAAATGAATGAGCCATCCCTTTAATGCCATAGCAAACAGAGAAGATATTGGGTTTTTATGGGCTTGGGCTCTGCCCCAACCAATCATCCCAGACCAGATTTAAAGTATTGTCTGATGGCCTCTGGATCTAGGGCAGGCACAAAACTAAAACTTCCACAAAAATCCTCAGTAACTTAGAGAATCAATTTTCATCCAGTTATCCTAGCGTCCCGTTTCCCCCAAAGGGAGGTAACAGTGCCTCCTCTTTCTTTGCACGACTGTTGTAAGAATTAAATTAAATAATATCCTTAAAGCACCTGAGCTCAGTGACACTTGGCAAACAGTTGGTTCTCAATACAACTGAGTTTGCTGGGATGGGACCCGGGGCATCTGGCTGCATGGAGGCGTGGCACAGAGTAGGGCCACCACTGCAGCCAAACACCCAGGGCAAAGGAGTTGAAGTCCGCAGACCTGTGTTTAAGTTGTGACTCCACCACTTCAGAGGCAAGCTACATTCCACTGATTCTGAGCTGAATAAACGTGAAAAGCACTTTTTAATTAGGAAAACATGGGTGAACAGTAGTTATCACTATAATGACATTCCCCAAACCCATATAAACAGGATCAACAGTGGGGGATTGCACAGCCATGGGTTTAGGTCTGGAACTTTGGGAAAGCTGGTCCCAGAATTAGTTTACTATGCAACATGCTTTGGAAAATGTTGCACCAAGCTTCCTGTCTTAGTCCTCTGAGTGTGTTTGCTTTTTGGCCAAGTATGGTTTTGTTTTTGTTTTTTTGAGGACAGTGCCATTGGCCCTCATATGTGGGACCCGAACCGGGCCGCTGGCTTCCCTAGCCAGCGCTTAACCACCACGCCACTTGGCTGGCCCAAGTGTTTGCTTTTTAAAGGGGCTGATGCTGTAGCACTTTGGTTAGCAAACTCCAGCCTGAGAGCCAAATCTGGCTGGCTGCCTAATTTGGAAATAAAGTTTTATTGGAACACAGCCCTGCCCATTTACATATTATCTATAATTGCTTTCACATGATGAAAGCCACTTTGAGCCTTGTGACAGAGACCATATTGCTCACAAAGCCCAAAATATTTTATTATTATTTTCTTTTTTTACAGAAAAAGTTTGCTGACCCCTGCTGCAGCATCTCACACCTGGGTTATGTGTGACTTCTGTAGAATGCAGGGTATGCCTGGAGAGAAGCCATACTATAATGCTAAATATAGCATATTTGCCCAGAGGGCCAGTTTAATTCAAAGATAAGTAATTTCAAGCCTAATTTTTATATTAAAACAAATGTGAACATATTATGGAGTAGAATGTAAATTTTGCATAAATTTCAAAAATAAAATTCCTCTTATGCCTTTCAGATCAGCACTGCTTCCCTGTATTCCCTGCCTGCCCCCAGAGCTGTCACACCTGACCAAGATGCTTGTTTATGTTCCTCCATCCTAAGGGGTACTTGGGTGGGAAAGTTTGAGAAATGCTGTTTTATTGGAGAAACCAAACAAAGTAGAAGTTTATATGCCAGCAAATGGTGAGCGGAGGAGATCTGAGGTGTTCACATTACCTGTGCTGGCAGGTGAGGCAGGCCATGTTTAAGAGCTCTCTTACTGAATCTCACAGAATCAGTGCACCAAGAAGACACATGTAGGCCTCTGGGTCAAGACAGACGTAGCCTTCGGTCCTGGCTCACCAATTTACTACCTTTATGATCCTGGGTAAGTTATTTTACTTACAAGCCTTCATTTCCTCAGCTGTAAAATGAAGATTAAAATACACACCTCACAGGCAGTGAGGAGTCTAAGGAATCATGCAGGGAAAGTGTTCTGCCCAAGGTAACAACTATATGTTAGCTAAATTTCCTGAATATATGAGATTGATGCAAAAGTAATTGTGGTTTTTGCCACTAATTGTAATGGCAAAAAACCGCAATTGCTTTTGCACCAACCTTATACAAAGGGCACTGAAAAATCAAGAAAAGAAAATAGTCAAACCAATTGAAAAGTGGGCAAAGGGCATGGGTATTTTACAGAAAATGAAATAAAAATAGCTTTTAAACATGTGCAAGATGCAACTTCACTCATAAATGAGAATACAACTCAAATAAGATACCATTTTCACCTACTAGGTGATAAAGATTAAAAATTTGATAACACTTGTTGAGAGTGGACAAAGAAGTATAGTCATACAATGCTGAAGACAATGCAAATTGTTACAACCTTCGTGGAGGGTAACCAGTAATATCTATCAAAATCACAAATGCTTATGCTCACACATAATTCCACTTCCAGGAATTTAAATTATAGAAGCAGTTGCAATCCTAAATAGATGAACAAGGATTTTTTTTTTTTTTTGAGGGCAGTGTCACTGGCCCTCATATGTGGGACCCAAACCAGGGCCGCTGGCTTCCCAAGCCAGCGCTTAACCTGCTTAACAGCTTAACCGCTGTTTTTAGAACATTTGTTTATTTGTTTGTAAATGTCCAATAAGAGACTAGTTAAATAAAATAAAATACACGGTGGTATACTATATAGCTATCAAAAAGAATAAGGCAGTTCTATGTGTATTGATATGGAATGAGCTTGAGGCATGCTACGTGAAAAAAGCAGCAAAACAGGGGTACAGCATGCTACCGTTGGTGTGGTTATGAACATATGCATAGATAATACATACATATATGCTCATATATGCATAGGCTATCTCTGAACTAGTTTATACAATGGCTTACGAGGCCTTACATAATCTAACCTGCCTCTTGGCACCTTTTGATGGCCCCTCTGCCTTATCTCTCCCCCTCACTCTGCTCCACCTACACTGGCTACCTTGCTTTTCTCTTACCCCAGGCATCCAGTTGACTTAGGACTTTGAAATGGCTGTTACGAAAATTGTCATCTCAGACGTCCACGGGGCTTACTTCTTTCTCTCCTTCAAGCCTTTGTTCAAATCTTACCTTTCTAGTGAGGCCTACACTGACTGTCCCTCACCCTTTATTTCCTCTTACTCTACTCTACTTTTTCTTTTTTTCCACAGTACATATCAGTATTCTTAGGTACTATGTTTATTGTTTGTTCCCCCCCACCCCGGTAGAATGTAAACTCTATCTACAAAGGGTAGGGGTCTTTTGTTCGGTGATATAGACCAAGCATAATGGACCTAGTAGGCACTCAATAATTATTTGTTGAAAAGGGAATGGAAAGATACAAAAGAAACTGGTAACAGTTGTTGACCCCCAGGGAGGGGAACTGAGGTACTGGAGGTAGGGATGGAAAGGAGACTTACTTTTCAGTACATACCCTTGTGTACTTTGTACTATGTGCTTGTATTAATTGGTAAAAATTGAATAAAAATGCTTAGCTCTACCAATAGTAGGCTAGAACTGGAAGAAGAGACAACCTGGACCCAACTCCTTTATCTGACATATGATGGCTCAGGTGCAGAACAGTTAAGTAATTTGCCCAAGGTTACACAACTAGGATTTCAGCCCACATCTACTAGCTCTAGGGCCCTAGCTATTAACCATTGCACCACAGAGCCTATCAGCCAATTTAATGTAGCGTGATAGAAATGCCAAAGTATTCCAAAGGTGATAGTTTGCCTCTGTCTGATATTTTCCACTACAATAAACTCCATGGGATGGTCTCAGTTCTTTTGATATGTGGGATTTTGGCTGTATTGTGCTTAGCTTGATATAAATGGGAATACTGGGCTTGGGGGTTCTTTTGTGAGAATTTCATTGTCAAAATAAAGCGTTAATCTCAGTCCCTTGGTAGTTGGAAGCAAAGTGTTCCTGAAGCCTGCACTCCCAGTTATTTCTTCTTCCAAAACAATCAAGAGGTCTGGATGAGCTGCTGGGTTTGTGGGGTGAGGGAGGGATGTGAGAGCACTTGGCCTGGTCAGAGGGTAATGGGACTATTTCCGGGGGCTATTAAAGGCTGGCTGCTGAGGCTGCTGAATGTGGCTGACTAGTGGGAAGCCTTCTGGGCCCGGAGCAGGTGGCGTACCCGCCGCCGCTGCTGCAGCCAGTAGAGCATCTCCACTTTGTCCCGCTTCATCTTGTCCAGGTAGCTCCGCCCCTTGAAGGTCACTGGCTCGCTGAAGATTAACTCAATCTCCTCCAGAAGCGACACCAAAGGAGGCTCCATTAGACTGAGTTTCTTGTGTAGATGGTTGCGGATCTGATTTTCCTCCAGGAAGCAACTCAGACCCATGCCAGTCTTTTGGAAGAAACGGTTGGGGTCAGAGGCCTGTCGCTCAAACCACTCCAGTTTCCCTAGCAACATCTCCCTAAGCTGAATGGGCTGCAGGGCCCGCTCCCAGGCACTCACCAATGAAGGTAGTTGCCCCACACGGGCATTGGAGCTGTACTTGATGGCCATGTCCAGGCAGTCCTTGTTGGGGACTTCAAGCATGGACCACAGCCGCTCCAGACGCTTCTGCAGGCTCTGGATTTGGTGGGGTTCTCCCAGGAGGTTGGTACCTTTAGAGTCTAACCTGTGCCCCAGCACTGTGTTCCAATCCCACTCTCCAGGCACAAAGTCTGGCTCTTCATCTTCTAGCAATGGGGGTGGGTGCTGAATCTTTAGGGACTCTCTGACGGGGGCCCCGATCTCCACAGGAATCTCCTCTTCAAACATTTGGAAGATGACATGGAGGAAATCTGTCTCCTGGTTGGTGAGGTACCTGAAATAGTCATCCACGGACAAGGGGGTTTTCCACCCGTTCATCCACAAAGCCTTGCTTGACTGCCTCTCCCAGCCTTTGCTTATATGGGGTGATGTAAGAGAGAATGTTCTATTCAGGTTGGATTGCAAAGTGTTTGCTCTCTGGGAATAAAGTCCAGCTAGCTTGGGGTTGATGACACAACACTGTTTTCCTTGACGTAGAAAGGCTGAGGTCAGGAACATTGACCAATCTTTTTCGGCTGCAGCCTCAATCATGGGTCCCTGGTCAAAAGAGGAATGGTCAAGAGAGACACAGCTCATCAACTCCTTGTAGACCTCCCTGATGCTATTACCAACAAAGCGATCAATATCCATTTCCTCGATAAGTTTGGGTTCCAGTTCACCAGCCAGGTGATTGTATAGGACTCCAGTCCCCTCAACGTGGAAGGAATCCAAAAACTTTCTCTCAGAGACCTGTACACCAGCTGCCTTGACCACCATCTGATTTCTTAGCTTCAAAGTAACAGTCACTGGCTGTGGATGGAATGGAAGGGATTTGGGGGACTTGGGGCCCCACTGTCCAGAGGTTTCTTGTTCCTCATTCAGTATTCTCTGCAACTCTTCCATGCGATGTGCTGCAGCTGGGCGGTGGTTCAGGGCTCCCAGGAGCAGGGGCAGGTTTGAGTCCAGTGGTGAGTAGCAAGTCCACTCCAATTTCATGTTCCTCATTATCTGCTTCAGGTCCTCAGCCACCATGTTCCCTGCCAGCTTTGGTTTGCTCTCTGTAACCAGGACCAGGGGGGTTAAGGGATGAGGCGGGAGTGGAGGAAGGCCCAACTCATCTGCTAGCTTCCAGCCCTCACGTAGAGAGGGCATGGACTGGCCCTTCTGGAGATGGGAGTAGAGAGGCAAATGGGAGGTGGGAGGAGACTCGCTGGTGGGAGCCACAGAGTATCTGGGCAGTGACACAATCTGTGAGGAACTGAAGCTGCTTTCTCCCTTCCTTTGCATGGTGGGCAGCCAGTGGAGAGGCCGTCTCCTCTTCAGGTGTGGGATGGATTTCAATTCCTTCACTGGATCCGGTTCAGGCTCACCGAAAAACTCTGGCAGGCGGCTGAGTTGGATGAGGTAGTTCAGACTGAGACTGCTGCCTGGCCCTTGGGTGAAGCCGATGCTGCGAGGCCATGGCTTGAAAGCCCCAGGGGGCCTGAAGGAGCGCAATTTGTATATGCTGCCCTGGGCCTGCTCTACCTTCAGTAGGGTGCGGAAGTCGGAGAGCAGGCGACGGTAGACCTTGGGGCTGGTAAGGAAGACTGTGCAGTCCCTGGCAAGGCTGGCGGCCAACCGGGTGAGCGTGGCTGATTCAGAGAAGACATCTGAGGAAGTCGACATGGTCTTCAGCAGGTGCAGGTAGCGTAAGAAGAGGTGCTCACAGCTGAGCAGGACGTAGACCAGGAGCCGCTTCCGCAGCCTTTGGTTGTTCAAGTGGCTCAAACTAGGTTCAGCGGGAGGCTCCCGCCAGCTACACTTTAGCTCGTCCAGGATGACCTCTGTGAAACGGAGTCGGCCCTCGGGAGGCATCCGCTCCTCCAGCCCGCTGCGGGCCAGCTGCTTGGCCACCTGGTGGCACAGCGACGCCACGGTCAGCCGCGAGACCGGCAGGGGCAGTAGCATTGGGACCGCCTGCGGTTGGGGCTTCTTAGACTCTGGGCGTGTCCCACTGCGTGGGACGAGCGACAGCGGACGCAGCAACTGGTGGTAAAACTGCTGGAGCTCGGGTTCGGGTTTAAAGGGCTCCATCCTACCGCTGGCGACTCAGGTCTCGGAGGCAGAGGCGGCGAAGCGGTTACTAAGGCAACCAGGGGCCGGACGACCGGAGTGCGCTTGCGTGTCCCGTGCTCGCCTCCCCTAAGACGTTGGGGGTAGAAACAGAGCCTTGCGTGCGCGCGCACCGGGAGGCGGGGCAAAGTCCGGCTTCGGAGGCTCCGCCTCTTCGCGACGCCGCTCAGGTTTCTGCTATAGAACTCTGGCAGTTCAGGTCCTCCGGCCATTTACTGAGTTGGAGATGGCATCGGACTCGGGGGACCGTGAGACCGCCTGCACGGTGAGGGGTGAAACCTCGTGTGGGAGCCTTACCTGAGGCAAAGAGCCTCAGACCCTGGGGATAATCGTTAACTCGGGAAGGGAGGAAAGAAGTGGGTACCAGGGACGGAGCAGGAGGCCCCAGCGTGAAACGGGTGCGAGAAGTAGCTGGGTCCTTGGAGTTAATGTTGGAGGGTGTTAATCCTGATCTTGATTGATAATGAAGAAGGCGCTTCAGGAAGGGTCACGTGGGCGTTTCCCCAGGCTTTTGGGCTGGTCATAGGAGAGGTAGTGAAACAGGGCCACGCAAGAAGGGTCCTCAGCTCTCATCCTCCGGTCCCTGCCGCCCTTGCAGCTGGAGTTCGCCGTGCAGATGACCTGTCAGAGCTGTGTGGACGCGGTGCGCAAGTCCCTGCAAGGGGTGGCAGGTAAGAGCCAGATACATTTTCTGCAGACAGTCCGGAGGCCTCTGGGAGAGGCAGGCAAACTTCTTACACCAACCCTACTCCCATTTTACAGATGTAGAAATTGAAACCCAGAGAAGGAAGGGATGTTCTCAGACTCATACTAAGACCCAGAGACAGAGCTTGGAGTACAGGTCTCAAGCCTGCCCTCCCAGCAACTGCCTGTTCTGGCGTCTTAAAGTTCAGGTGCCTAAAGAGTGAGGAGCTAGGCTGAGTATAGCCCCACCTACTACAGGGGGAGTTCCCTGGAAAACAGGCTGTTCTTGCTTGGGAAACAGCATAATCTCGACAAAGCAAAGGGCAGCGCTGGCCATGTTCCATCGTAGGCAGCTCCTGACTTAAAAGCCAGCCAGCTAGCTGTTCTGGAGGTGACCTGGCACAATCAGAAAGGTCTGAGAAGGCAGAGCCACCAGCATGGCACTGGGACTGCCTTTCTTTGATTCTGTTAAATGTGCATTCATCCAGTTTATAGAGCAGCTATGGACCAGAAACTAGGGACTTTTTAGGGAGAAGGGTTCACAAATGTTCCAGGCATAGCCTCTGCCTCAGGTAAAGATGAACACATAAGCATTGCCCATCGAAGAGCAGTTCTGGTAGATGAGATGAGATGAGATGGATTCTGAAGCTGGGACAATGGTGGCACTCAGCTCTGTATAAGGCAGTGGTGTGACATAGTTGTAAGGGGTATGTGCCCTCGAGTTAGACTGGGTTCAGATCTCCTGTTTGCCACTCAATGGCACTGAGACCTCATGAATGTTACTTTTTGTGCCTGTTTCTTCAGTGTTTAAATGGGCATGATAATGGAAGCTACTCCAGAAGATCGACGGGAAGAATAAATTCGTTAATTAGCACTTTAGAAAAGTCTTTGGCATGTCTTGAGAGCCCACTAAATCTTAGAAAGCATGAGAGGAGGGGCTCACAGATGGTCATCTGACTGGGCGGAAGCCATAGGGGACAGACCTTGAAGCTGGGTTTGCTATGTGTTTTGGGATGTGGGTGAGGGTCAGTGGAGATTGAGCCATTCTACCGAGAATAGAGTGTTCTGACCAAAGCTTTCTGAGGATGTTGGGCTTTTCACTTCCTGTAAAACATTCTTGCTGGGAGAGCAAACAGCTGGACTTTCTGTTGGACACAGGGCAATTTTTAGCCCCCACCAGGTTTCTTAGGCACAGAAAAAACTCCTGGTGATTATTCATTTTTGATCTGGGTAACTGGAATCAGCTTGGCTTTTTCATGGGTTCAGCAGGGAAATTGTAGTTTCCCAGAATGCAGAGAGAGAGGATGGGAGGGAGGGAAGGAAGGAGAGAGAGAGAGAGAGAGAGAGAGAGAGAGAGAGAGATTTGCCCTCTCCAGGAGGCCCTGGGCTTTGGGGAAGAGCTCTGCTCTCCTGGTTAGGTATAAGTGGGAGGAGCTTCCAGCCCAAGGCTCGCTCCCTTGAACCCTTATCACACACCCTGGAGTTCACTGTGGCCTTATCTTTTCTCCCTTACTGGGCTCTGAGCTAAACAGGGGCTGGCCTGGCTACATCCTGGATTCACCAGCCAAACTGCACTATTGCTTAGCTGGAAAGGCAGCCTCTTCTTGGTTCAGACTCAGGTCAAGAGTTCATGGGCCAGCCAAGTGGCTCAGTTGGTTAAGAGTTGGCTGGGCCAGCCGAGTGGCGTGTTGGTTAAGCGCTGACTTGGGAAGCCAACGGCCCCGGTTCGGGTCCCACATATGAGGGCCAGTGATACTGCCCTCAAAAAATAAAAAATAAAAATGTTTCGGGCCGGCCGAAGTGGCGTGGTGGTTAAGCGCTGGTGTGGAAGCCAGCGGCCCCGGTTCGGGTCCCACATATGAGGGCCAGTGACACTGTCCTCAAAAAAAAAAAGAGTTGGCTTAGAGTGCTTTCTCTGAACAGGGCTGCTAGTTTGATTCCCACATAGGCCAGTGAACGCTGCGCCCTAGCTGAGCTGTTGCTGAGCTGCCAACAGGTGGCAGGATGGCTCAGCTGGTGTAACAACAAGATTTCCTGTTTGATGGTGGGCTATGCCCACGCACAAGCATCTTGAGCTGAGCTGCTGCCCTGATGGCTCAGAGGATAGAGCATGCACTCTTAACAACAAGGCTGCTGGTTTGACTCCCACATGGGATGGTGGCTACTCCCACCTGCAACTAAGATTGAACACAGCACCTTGAGCTTAGAGGTCACGAGCTGTCTACAGGAAGCCAGATGGCGGCTGGTGCCCTCCACAATGAAGATTGAAGAACAACAACTTGGCTGGTCCCCTCCCCCAATTCCCCAACACTGTTCCCCTCCCCCAATTCCCCAAGAAAAATCTTAAAAAATAAAAAAAAGTTCAGGAAGTGCATAGTTACGAAGCTTCTGACTTGGAGGTTCCCACTTCTGGAGCAGAGAATCAGTTCTTCTTAGGAGACCCCAGATCAGGAACCTGCCTGCACTGAAGCCAGCCCATCGTCAAGTCTTGTCCAGCCCATCATCAAGTCTTGTCTGCTCTCTGTCTAAAATATACCCTCTTTTTCCATACTTGGGCCTTCACACCAATCCAAGCCCCCTCACTTCTCCCTGACCCACACAAGAACCGTATCTTTGGGTTCCCCTGTTGTCCCCTCTAATAGCTTTTCCATATAAAAGCCAGAGTGATTTTTTTTTTTTTTAAAGATTTTAGGGCCGGCCGAGTGGCTCAGTTGGTTAAGAGCTCGCTCAAGAATGCGAGCTGATAACAACAGCTCCACCTGGAGCTGGGCTGTGCAAGCCCCGGTGATGGTGTGGGCTGCAGCCCCTGCTGCAGTGGGCTGCCATAGGCTGCAGTGAGTGGCCCGCAGCCAGCGTGAGCGGCTGGCAGCCAAGCGTGAGCTGCCAATAGCCGCGATGAGCGACATCCAGAGGCCAGCGACCGATCTGCCTCATCCGGGAAGAGCGCAATGACCATACCAACAGTGAAGCAACATCCTCCACAACTAAACTGAAGAACAAGAAGACGGCAACTTGTCTGTTCCCCTTCCCCGATTCCCCAACGCTGTTCCCCTCCACCAATTCCCCAATAAAATCTTTAAAAAAAAAAAAAAGAATGCGAGCTGAGCTCTGAGCAACAGCTGTTCGAGGCCAGCCCGAGCTGAGTTGCCGTTGAGCTGCCAACAGGTGGCAGGATGGCTCAGCTAAAAAAAAAAAAAAAAAAGATTTTATTGGGGAATTGTGGGGGGAGAACAGACAAGTTGCTGTCCTTTTGTTCTTCTGTCTAGTTGTGGAGGACATTGCTTCACTGGCCCATGTTCATAGCATCATTGCGCTCTTCTCGGGTGATGCAGATGAGTCGCTGGCCTCTGGACAGCTGCTCACAGTGGCTCTTGGCAGCTCATACCCGTTCCCGGACGCTCACGCTGGCTGCCGGCCACTCACTGTTGTCTATGGCAGCCCACTGCAGCAGGGGCTGCAGCTATGCCGGCCAGGGACTCACAGCAGCCCAGCTCCAGCTAAGTTCACCACCTTAGCTGTAGAGGGCAGTGTCACTGGCCCTCATAAGTGGGATCCGAACCAGGGCTGCTGGTGTCCCAAGCCAGCTCTTAACCAACGTGCCACTTGGCTGGCCCCAGAGTGATCTTTAAAACCATACATCAGATAATGTGGCTGCCTTGCTTAAAATACTGTAGAAGTAATAATGTTTGAGAACTTCCCATGGGCCAGGCACTGTTCTAAGTGCTATATGTGAAATAACTCATTTAGACCTTCAATAACCCCCTGAAGTAGATAGTATTACTACCTCCATTTGCAGATGAAGAAACTGAATAGAAAACTCAACATAAAAGTTGAGTAATTTGTCTAAGGTCACACAGCTAGCATGTGACAGACTCAGGATTTCAATTCCAGAGCCTACACTCTCTACTACTGTACACTATGGCCTCTCCAAAATTCAAATCCAGATTATTTCCTGTTGCCTACAAGGCTTTGCTTGCTCAGTCTCCACTTACAGCTCCATATGTTACTATTCTCCTTACTCCCAGCTTCGGCCACACCGGCCTTTCTAAAACACACTGATGTTGTTCCTCTCTCAGGGTCTTTGCCCATTGTGTTCCCTCTGCCGAAATGCCCTTCCCTGACTACATTCAGGCCTTTGATTAAAGGCTTAGAGAGACCTTCCTTGACCAGCCTGCCTGAGTGGCTCACCCCTGAGTTATTCCCATTTCATCGATCACATTTTTCACTGTCTGAGCCTCTCTCATGTGTGTATTTGCTATCTATGTCCTTGTACTTGAACGTGTGCAGCTTCATGGGGCAGAGACATCACCTCACTTGTGCAGTACTATATCCCTACTGCCTGGAATGTGGCACATGTTTAGTATACATTCGTTAAATGAATGATCAAATGAATAAATGAAACCTCTTGTACTGCATGTTATCTGAGCCCTGGGAACCTCAGTCTGTCTTTTGGGGCCCAACCCTACTTCCTTGGGGCGAGGGGACCAAGCATCAGCTTTGGGGTTGGACAGGCTGCCTTCCAAGTTTTGTGACCTCAGGCCGGTTGTATAACCCTCTAGCCTCATTTTCTCACCTGCCAGATGATAGCATTGTCATCCTTCTGATGTATGTAAAGCAGAGCACACAGCTCTTGGCATACCCTGCAGGCCCAGGCCACGAGAGTTCCCTGCCATCCTCCCCACACACCCCTTGCATGAAGAGGTACCCCTAGGTGGACCTGGAACTCCAAGGCTTCACAGTCTGCCGGCTGGCACAGGATGAGAGGTTGTGTGAAGTGAGGGCTAGTTTGGTTTTTTAAAGGGTTTTTTTCTCACAGAATTGCCCTGTATTTGCTGGGGAGGAGATGGTCTGATCTCTTACACATTCTGCACACCTCCCAGCAGTGTCATGGATACTGCACGGGGTATGCAGAAGCAAGCCGATGAGACCTTTTGTAACCACAGGCCAAATATTCCTGTCTCTCAGGAGCTGCCTCCTCCCAGTAGCATTTCCCAGTTTTGCCTGCTTTGCTCCGGAAGGAATCTGAACAGTGGAGGTACCTTGTCTGTGCCCTGGGAGTTATTCTGTTCTCTGCCTGATGGTTAACCCCGGGCATAGTCTGAGTTCTCCCACAGCCTGTGTACTCCCTGAGGACTAGGATCAGTGCCTTCCCTGACCCTGGCCTCCCCCTTGCCAAGCACACATTTGTTGAAATAATAAGGGGGAGGAAAACCAAGAATGAAGGCAAGGCCAAAGGTCAGTGTAGCCTTTGGTCACGGAACACTAGCTCAACATGGTGTGAAATGCCTCATTTAACCTGTGTCTCCTGGACTGCCCACTGCTCCCCTGGGCTTTACCCTGCAGAGCAACAAACACACTTACTGAGATCAAAGCAGAATGCTTGTAAGCGCCCCGCCCCCTCCCCTGGAGAGCAGTATTTACAGTTCCCTGCTCCTCCCTTGTGTACTGGCTGAAGATTCAAGAGTTCTCTTAAAAGGCTCTGGAACCCCAAATATCTGAATGAAAGAGAAGTCCCTTCTCTTCCTTCTTAGAGTTGGCTCAATGTTCCTCAAAGCTAAGCATGTGTCAGAATCACCCCGCAGGCTGGGTGCACAAAGGGGCAACTTCAGGGATTTGGGGGGCAATTGAGATGCTGACTTTTGAACCTGACCTTTGTGGACCACACAGAGCTCCTACCCTCACAAAGGATTGTAATCAGTGCAGTGTGAGTAATGCGGGGAAGTGCGAGCTGCTATTGGAGGGCAGAGAAGGGGGTCTCAAGCCAGCCTGGAGGTTGGCGGGGAGCACTGCTTCTCCGGGTGAGCAGCATCCAGGTGAAGTGCTTGGGCTCTGGAGCTAGGCTGCCAGGGATGAATTCCACAATTTATTACAATGTGACTTTGAGCAAGTTTCTTAATTTCTCTGGGCCTCAGTTTGCTCATCTGTAATATGGGGATAATAGTACCCAATTCACCTGAGAATGGAATGAGTTATTGTAGGTAAAATCTAAAAAAGCCCACAGTACATTCCAGGTTAATGTTAACTGTCACCATGATGGTGACAGCCCCCCTTTCTTATGTACAAGTTTTTATTGAGATATAATTCATATATCATAAAGTTCACCCATGTAAAGTATGCAGTTCAATGGTTTTTAGTATATTTGTAGAGTTGTATAAACATCACCACTGTCAATTTTATATTTCATCGCTTCATGAAGAAATTGTGTCCTGCGGCTAGAAATTGTTTTCTCCTATTCCCCTACTCCCTAATCTACTTTGGGTCTCTATAGGTTTACCTATTCCAGACACTTCATCCAGAATGGCATCATCTAACTAATTCATGGTTCTTTGTGACTGGCTTTCCCATAACATACTGTTTTCAAGGTTCATCCATTTTGTGGTGGTTATCAGAGCTTCATTCCTTTTTATGGCTGAATAGTATTTCATTGTATGGAAATACCACATTTTGTTTACCCATTCATCATTGGATAGGCATTTGAGTTGTTTTCACCTTTGGGCTATCATGAATAATATGACTTTTTTTTTTTTTTTGAGGGTAGTGTCATTGGCCCTCATATGTGGGACCAAACCAGGGCCACTGGCTTCCCAAGCCAGCGCTTAACCACCGCACCACTCGGCCGGCCCTAATAATATGGCTATTGATAACCCACTTTTATAAAAACACTTTTTTAAATAATTCTTTTTTTTTGAGGGCAGTGTCACTGGCCCTCATATGTGGGATCCAAACCAGAGCCGCTGTCGTCCTAAGCCAGATCTTAACTACCGCACCACTCAGCCGGCCCTTAAATAATTCTTTATGCTTCAAAAGTTATAAATAATGCCTGGCATGTAATAAGGACTCGGAACAGTCCTGGGAGTGAGGTGACATTATCACCACTTTATTTATAAACAAACAGGCTCAGAGAGGTTAAGGGCCTTTCCCGGCTGGAAAGTAGCTTCCAAGCCTGCCTCCAGCCATGGGCAGGTTGGTGAAGACGCGGGTGGGGAGTCAGCCCTTGTTTCTCTCTCCTCTGTTCCCAGCACAGGGCCAGCCCCTGCTGCCCTCTGCTCCCTCTTTCCTCCAGGTGTCCAGAGTGTGGAGGTGCAGTTGGAAAGCCAGATGGTCCTGGTGCAGACCACCCTGCCCAGCCAGGAGGTGCAGGCCCTCCTAGAAGGCACGGGGCGGCAGGCGGTACTCAAGGGCATGGGCAGCGGCCTCTTGCGTAAGTAAACGCTGTGGTCTTGGACTTGCCTCTCTGGGAGGCAGGTGGCCTGGGGCTGATATAAATCTAACCACAGGATTTGGGGGCTTTGGGTTGGAGAGGCCTTGGGGAGGAGGGTAAAAGCTATCTGGGGCTCTCTCCATGCCCTCTCCCAGCTGATGAAGGGCTGGGGCTGAGTGAGGTAGTGTGCCAACCTGGCTGTCTAATACCTTGCAGAGAATCTTGGGGCAGCAGTGGCTATTCTGGGGGAGCCTGGCTCTGTGCAGGGGGTGGTGCGCTTCCTACAGCTGACCCCTGAGTGCTGCCTCATCGAGGGGACCATTGACGGCCTGGAGCCGGGGCCCCACGGACTCCATGTCCATCAGTTCGGGGACCTCACAAAGAACTGCAGCAGGTGAGTCGTCTGTAACCTCCCTGTAACATCCTCATCCCCCAGGTGTGCACCCACTGTGCAGGGGGCTGTATTCAGCCTCTCATAAACACTTTCACACTGTTCCTCACAAGTACCCTATAAGGCATGTACACACGGGCCCAGTCTACAGATGAGGAAACTGAGGGTCAATAAGGTTAAATGACTTGTCAAAGGCCCCAGAATATGGAAATTGTAGAGTGGGGATTTGAACCAAAATGTGACCCTGACACTCCTGCTCGTAGCCTCCTTACTGCTTCTGAGATGGAAGGTAACTCCTGGACATGGGAAGGGCAGGCTCCTGTGTCATGGTGTTTGTCATGCTCTAATACAATTAGTTGTTTACTCATCTGTGTCTTCCCTGGAAGCTTATTGAGGGTAGGTTGTTCTTAGTTACCTCAACCCAAAGCCTGGCACAGAGAGGGCCTGTTTGTTGAATGAATGATGAGTGAGTGAGTGAGTGAGTGAGTAAATGAATGAATGAGTGAATGGATGAAACAAATATGTTAAAGTAAGAGGATGGATCACCTGGCCCGTGAGCTGCTGTTTCACTGCCCACCTGCTACCTTTTCTTCTTAGCTGTGGGGATCACTTTAACCCTGATGGAACGTCTCATGGCGGCCCCCAGGACTCTAACCGGGTGAGTGTCCACCTGGGTGAGGCTGGGGCTGAGAGAGAGCCCAGGGTCTCAAAGGAAGGGCAGGCAGCTCTTGGCACCTTTGAGTAAGGCTCCTTTTTGCTGGGGTCTCTTCCCTTCACTTTATTTTATTTCATTTAGAAGCATTTATTGACACTTTCTGTGATCAAGGCCTCCTCCATTCGGAGCTCACAGTCTGGTGGCAAGACCACCGAGTACTCCGAGGTTGCAGTGCTGAGACATAATCCTGGCAGGAGGCCCTGGGAACCCAGAGCAAGCACCTGATCTAGCCCCAGGGGCACAGGCACAGTGGGAAGGGCTTCCAGAAGTGACTGGTATAGAAGATGAAGGTTTTACCTGGACTAAACAAGCCGTTCCCCATGTTCCATTCCTGGTCCTGGAGTTTTCATTTTTCACCAGAGAATTGATTTCCCCATCAGAGCGAGTCACGTGCTGCTTTAATGATTTTTGTCTTATTTGTGTACTGCTTGTCTTTCATTACTCAGTATTTATTTATTTATTTATTTATTTTGAGGTCAGTGTCACTGGCCCTCATATGTGGGACCCAAACCGGAACCGCTGGCTTCCCAAACCAGTGCTTAACCACTGCGCCACTCGGCCGGCCCCACTATTTTGATTTAAATTGGCTTCAATTTACTTTTTTTTCCTTAGGTAAATTTACTTATTTTTAGTGTTTTGATCCATCACAGATAACATATTCCAAAGGAGAGAAATTACTGTCCTGAACCCCCAGATCCCCACTACTGGGCTTCATCAGTCAC
Source organism: Aselliscus stoliczkanus (assembly GCA_033961575.1). NCBI lineage: Eukaryota > Metazoa > Chordata > Mammalia > Chiroptera > Hipposideridae > Aselliscus > Aselliscus stoliczkanus. The sequence continues at coordinate 131,838,405 of CM066736.1, forward strand.
CACCTCATGGCTAGTCCTGTTTTGTTGTTGTCGTTGTTGTTTGTTTGTTTGTTTTTAAATTTTACTGGGAAATAGCCATGATCATTGGTTACACATTGCTTTCATAGTCGACTCTTCTAAGGAGACCGCAGCTCACAGTGGCCCATACAGGGATGGAACCGGCAACCTTGGTGTTATCAGCACCACGCTCTAACCAACTGAGCTAACAAGTCACCCCTGGCCAGTCCTGTTTTATCTACACCCCCAGCCCTTCTCCACCATTATTTTGAAGCAAATCAAGACATTATCTTATGTTGTTAAGGTAGATTTATTTTATTTTTATTTATTTATTTTTTTTTTGAGGGCAGTGTCACTGGTCCTCATATGTGGGACCCGAACCGGGGCTGCTGGCTTCCCAAGCTAGCGCCCAACCACCGTGCCACTCGGCTGGCCCCAAGGTAGATGTATTTTTAATAAGAAACTTGATATTGCCACAGAGACTGGAAAACCAGTACTTCTAGCATAATAGGAGGATCATTGTAGAAATAAGTCAGTGCAGGCCTAAAAAGTGCTCTCAGAGTTCCTATCTTTGTTAATGTGAGAAGCAAATGTTAGAGGTGTTAACACCAAACCTAAATTTTGTCCTGAATGTCAAGCCAGGAGGATGTCAACCCGGGAGGACTGCCTCCTCCCTCGGGATGTAAGGTTTCCTAGCCCCGTTATACCTAGTACCATCTGCTGTGTATTCCCCCAACTTGGGGATTGGTCCTGGGAACTGATGACTCCTCTTTACGCCCTCCCAGGACTCAGACTTCTTTGGTTTTTGTTTTCTATCTTGATGAAAGTTTGCAACCTTTGCCACAAAACAAATGAACACACGGGTATGTGTTTCTTAATTCATGTAACTGATTTGTTGAACTTTTGACAGCTCTGTCACATTTCTCATGGTCAAAAGTTTTTACTCCTTTTCCCCCAAGGCAGGAGAAGCCTTTCTAGTGAGTCCATTGCACAGTTCCTGCTTGTGTTCAGTGTATAAGTTATCTATTGCTATGAATCAAATCACTCCAGACGTAGGGGTTAAAATAACAAGCATTTATCATCTCCCAGTTTCTCTGGGTGCAGCTTTGTTGGGGCCTCTGGCTTAGGGTCTCTCACAGGCTGCAGTTAAGGTGTTGGCTGGGGCTGCAGCCAGTTCAAGGCTCGAGGTGGGGAGGACCTGCTCCCATGCTCACTTGTGTTGCTGTTCCAGACCTCGGGGCCTCCTTGGCTGTTGGCCAAAGACATCAGTCCTTTGCCACATGGGCCTCTCCCTAAGGCAGCTGGCAACACAGCAGCTGGCTTCCCTCAGAGCAAATGAGTGAGAGTGAGAGAGGGCACCCAAGACTGAAGCCATGCTCTTTTTGGAACCTAATCTTGGAAGTGATACTGGTCTAGCCTACACTTTGCGGGGGTGGGGGTTGTGGTTGGGGGGAGCACACAAGGTGTGAATACAGGAAGGTGCAGCTTAGAGGCTGTCTTCCTCACTGAGCCTCGAAAGGTGCTGAGCAGGAATTAGGCAGGTGAAGAATGGGAGAGTGGGAATAGCAGGCTCAACAGAGGAAACACCACAGATACAGCTCTTGAGGCATGAACCAGCAAGGAGCATCTGGGAATTGGCAGATTTATGTGTGTCTTATGAAGTGGAGGTTCCTGAAGAACAAGAGACCACCTCGTGACCTGTGCCCTGGCCGGGGCCTCTATCAGGGCTGGGAATCAGAAGGGGCTGGAGCCAGCTACTCTGTTGTACCCAAGTCCTTGGTATAGATGGAGGAAGACTTGAGCAAAGGCTACATGGCCAAGACTGCCACGACGATTGGCAAGTTCCTTGTGTATGTTAGTCTCTGGTTTTGGCCTGATGGAAATGCGTTCAGTGTGGAAATTGATATCCAAGTCTGGTTGCCCCTTTGCATGTCTCCTAACAGGTCTCAGCTTTGTTCCCTTCTCTCCTTGTCCTCCTCCAGTCCTTTCTTTTCATACACTGTACTGGAGGGATTGCTCCAAAGCATAGGGCCATCATGTCATGCCCCTGCCTGAAACCCTTCTTGGCTCCCCAGTGCTGAGGATACAGGCCTGCCTGGCTGCTTGGTGTGACATGAAGGTCACCCAACCCAGTTCCACCCACTTGTGTGCAGGGGAGGGACAGGAAGGCTAGCTCTCCTGACCCTCTGCTTCTGCTCCCTCAGCCCAGTCCTGAAAATTCTCCCCAACGCTCTGTTGTCACTGCCCCCTCCTTGATCTTTCTACTATAAAAGCTCCCAACACAGGGCATAACAAAAAGCACCTGGTGTGAGCCGCAGATGTCTCTGGAAAACAGAATAAAGCAGAAGAGCTCTTCTTGCTGCTTGTCAGACCCACATACAGTGATGTGCTTTGTAACTATACTTTGCAGCAAGGCCTTGTACACCAGCCCACACTGGCACCGGCACCTGCTTTTGCCCATAGTGTCAGGTTGGGGACAATTTATTTGCACAGATGTGAGTCTCTGTGACTCACCATTAAGGTCTTGTCACCGAAATACACACTCACAGTTGTACTAACCCCATGTGTCATGATCACTCATTTGTTCCACATCTGGCTCCCACCAAGGTACAAACCCTTTGAGGGTGGTGACCTCATATGTAAACCCCTGGCCTGCAGAGGCTGTCTGATGGAGGAAGTACTCAGTAGATTTGTTATGACATTTTTTTTTTCTTTTGAGGGCAATGTCACTGGCCCTCATATGTGGGACCTGAACTGGGGGCCGCTGGCGTCCCAAGCCAGCTCTTAACCACTGCACCACTCAGCCGGCCCTGTTATGACATTTTTATTACCTTCAAGGGGGGAGCAGGACAGCCCTTTGCTCCCTGTGTTTCTTCTCTCTGTTCCTGGAGGCTGGATGTTAAGGAAAGGGTACTGGCTGCCTCTGACGGTCAAGAAGCCAAGCTTGCCCCAGAGGAACTACAGACTGCCAAGGGCTCAGAGAGTCATCAGGAGGCTGGAGAACCGGGCATAGAAAGAAGCAGGATACAAGACTGGGCAATGGCTCCCCCGGAAAGACAGTCTGGCCCAGTGCACCTGACTTCCTCGGAGGGGATCACTGGCTATTTTCAGTATGCTGTCATTCTGTCCAGGATTTCAATTTCAGGGAGGGAGTACCCAGTTGCCTTCCTTATGTCCTGGACAGCCAGTCCCTTCTTCCTACCTGACTGTACCCACTGGAGGACACTGGCTCTTTAGGGAGGGGAATCAGCTATTGGGAAGCCGGAAGCTATTATAGCAGCTGTGCCCCACTTCCTCCTTACTCTGGGTCTCATTGCAGCACCGGGGAGACTTGGGGAACGTCCACGCTGATGCTGACGGCCGAGCCATCTTCAGGCTAGAGGATGAGCAGCTAAAGGTACGGTGGAAAAGAAAGTGGGGACCTTTCCTCATAGGTCCACTGTCTAAGCTGGTATCTCCCCTCAAAGGTGTGGGATGTGATTGGCCGAAGCCTGGTCATCGATGAGGGTGAAGATGACCTGGGCCGGGGTGGCCATCCCTTATCCAAGATCACGGGGAACTCAGGAAAGAGGTGGGTAATGCCGCTACCAGTGGGAGGCTGTGCTCTGGCAGCCGTGCATGTGCAACCCCGGAAGGGCGCAGACAAGTGCCCACCCTTGACCACACATTCTTCTGCAGGTTGGCCTGTGGCATCATCGCACGTTCCGCTGGCCTTTTCCAGAACCCCAAGCAGATCTGCTCCTGCGATGGCCTCACCATCTGGGAGGAGCGAGGTCGGCCCATCGCTGGCGAGGGGCGAAGGGAGCCAGCCCAGCCCCCCGCCCACCTATGAGCATGGCCTCAGCCTTTAGTCTGTTACTGTCCAGTACAGCTGCATGCTGTCCACTTCTGGTGGGAGAAAGGGGAGGCCACGCTTGTCCAGTCCTAAGAACTAAGGTTTGGGTTGTGCAGGGGTTGCTGTGATGCTCCCTTGGCTAATTAAAGTTATTTTCATATGCAGCTTTGTGTTTTATCCGTGTCCTCATGTCCCTTACACGCTTATTGAACACAGTCCGTCTGCCTCTGCCATCCCCTTCCAGGGCCAGCTCTTGGCTTTGGAGCCAAACAAAACTGGATTCAAATCTACATGTGAGGTCTGACAATTAAGTTCGTGAACTCATCCTAGAAAAAGACCTTCATACCTCATTGCTGAATATCACCATGGTTACTTTAGAAGTACTCCCCTTGGGAAGCTATGCACCAATGCCAGCGTCTAGTCTACCCTTCAAAGTAATTTTGGAACTCTTTTTCTAGAATAGCCATCAGAGCTGTTGTCGTACTACCCTTGATGTCCTGAATGTCATCAAAATGACTTCTTTTCAATATTTCCTTTATCTTCAGGTAAAGAAAGAAGTCATTAGGGGCCAGATCAGGTGAGTAGGGAGGGTGTTCCAATACAGTTATTTGTTCACTGGCTAAAAATTCCCTCCAGACAGTGCTAGGTGAGTTGGTGCATTGTCGTGATGCAAGAACCATGAATTGTTGGTGAAAAGTTCAAGTCGTCTAACTTTTTCATGCAGCCTTTTCAGCACTTCCAAATAGTAAACTTGGTTAACTGTCCAGTTGGTACAAATTCATAATGAATAATCCCTCTGATATCAAAAAAGGTTAGCAACATCTTTTTTGTTTTTTAAAAGATTTTATTGGGGGGCTGGCTGAATGGCTCAGTGGTTAGGTGCTGGCTTGGGAAGCCAGTGGCCCCGGTTCGGGTCCCACATATGAGGGCCAGTGACACTGCCCTCAAAAAGAAAAAAAAAAAAAAGATTTTATTGGAGAATTGGGGGAGGGGAACAGTGTTGGGCAGTTGGGGGAGGGGACCAGCCAAGTTGTTGTTCTTCAGTCTTCATTGTGGAGGGCGCCAGTCACCATCTGGCTTCCCGTCGGCAACTCGTGGCCTCCAAGCTCAGGGTGCTGTGTTCAATCTCAGTTGTGGGTGGGCACAGCCACCATCCCATGTGGGACTCGAACCAGCAGCCTTGTTGTTAAGAGCACATGCTGGGCCGGCCGAGTGGCGCATTGGTTAAGTGCTGGTTTTGGGATGCCAGCGGCCCCGGTTCGGATCCCACATGAGGGCCAGTGACACTGCCCTCTACAGCTAACAACAGCTCCACCTGGAGCTGGGCTGTGCGAGCCCCGGTGATGGTGTGGGCTGCAGCCCCTGCTGCAGTGGGCTGCCATAGGCTACAGTGAGTGGCCCGCAGCCAGCGTGAGCGGCTGGCAGCCAAGCGTGAGCTGCCAATAGCCGCGGTGAGCGACATCCAGAGGCCAGCGACCGATCTGCCTCATCCGGGAAGAGCGCAATGATGATACTAACAGTGAAGCAACATCCTCCGCAACTAAACTGAAGAATAAAAAGATAGCAACTTGTCTGTTCCCCTTCCCCGATTCCCCAACGCTGTTCCCCTCCGCCAATTTCCCAATAAAAAAATAAAAATTAAAAAAAAGAGCACATGCTCTATCCTCTGAGCCATCCAGGCGGCAGCTCAGCTCAAGGCGCTGAGTTCAGTCTTAGTTGCGGGTGGGCATAGACATCATCCCATGCGGGAGTCGAACCTGGCAGCCTTGTTGTTAAGAGCGCATGCCCTATCCACTGAGCCATCCGAGTGGCAGCTCAACCCAAGGTGCTGAGTTCAGTCTTTAGTTGCGGGTGGGTGTAGCCCACCATCAAACAGGCAATCTTGTTACAACAACTGAGCCATCCTGCCACCTGTTGGCAGCTCAGCAACAGCTCAGCTAGGGTCCAACGTTCACTGGCCCATGTGGGAATTGAACCAGCATCCCTGTTGTTCAGAGCACGTGCTCCAAGCCAACTTGTAACCAACTCTGCCACGCAGCAGGCCCCCTTGCAACATCTTTGCAACAAGTTCACGAACTTAATTGTCAGACCGCATACCTCCTGAGGGCTGCATCCTCTTCAGGGTCACAGTGAAGGGCCACAACAGTCATATGTCTGTCTATAGCCTGTCCCTCTCCCTTCACTATGGCCAGTTGGAACCCAAATGGACACCTGATGCATGTAGGGCCTTGCTTTCCCTGAGAAATCGGAGCAGATCCAGCTTTAGTTTCCATGGCTGGATCTGTTGCATGGGAATATGGGAACCACGGGCTGCCTCTTCTCCCTGCCTTATTGACTGAGTATCAACAAAAGCTGGTCTGGGGTGACCGGTTAACTCAGTTGGTTAGAGTATGGTGCTGATAACACCAAGGTTTCTGGTTCAATCCCCACATGGGCCACTGTGAGCTGCGCCCTCTTTAAAAGAGCTATGCCATTGTAGCATGATACACAAAGCAATGTGTATCCAATGACTATGGTTATTCCCTGTCCCCCAAAAAAAAGGTTGCTGAAGGAGCAGGAAGAGGAGGAGGAGCAGGAGGAGGGAGGCAGATGCACAGGGAGAACCTAAGAGTTGCTGGACAATTGCTGCAGAGCCCCGCCTCTTGGCTTTTCCTGAGGCCAGCTCCTTCCTGACCTGTGGGTCAAGAGACAGATGCTCCTGGGCCGGCCGAGTGGCGCGGTGGTTAAGCACTGGTTTGGGAAGCCAGCGGCCCCGGTTCAGGTCCCACATTTGAGGGCCAGTGACACTGCCCTAAAAAAAAAAAAAAAAAAAGAAAGAAAGAAAGAAAGTCCCTGTTATACAATAGGTACCGAAAAAAAAAAAGAGAGAGAGAGAGACAGATGCTCCTGTATCCTGCCCATGCACACCCAACTCTTTTTAAAAGAATTAATCTGGCTTGAGTTGATTTCTTGACTCACAAGTAAGATTCCTAGTAAGTGAAGTATTTGGCACAGGGCCTGGCACACAGTAAGTTAAGGAAGCAGTGACTGTGATTCTGAGGCCAAATGGGACCTTGGAGGCAGTCCTGGCCAGACTCCCCCCTCAGAGAGATGGTCGATATCCAAGGACGAGTGTGTGGGCCAGGGACTCTGGGCCTCCCACTCATCTGTTATGCCCCCCACTTCTACCCCTACTGGACTGTCCCAGGCTTGCTCATCCATGACAAAGCTGCTCTTATGACACAGCAGGCTGTCAGAGTACAAACTTTGTCCCTTCCTCTGCCTGCTTGGAACCAGGTAGGTGGTTTTACAGTTTAGTTGACCTTGGCTTAGGTGCGCATGGCTCTGCTCCCATTCTCCACGTCCTGCCTGCTTCCCCCTCAATGTTGCCAGCTATGCCTTCAGACCCAGCCCTTGGACACAGTTCTTACTTGCCAAACCTATGTCTGGTTGCTTTCTAGGTCCCCAGGGGTCCTGGGGAACCAAATCCTTTTAAGCTTGGGGCCCAGGCTGATTCTGTCCATGTCAGGATCCCTGCAGGAACTCCTCTTGGACTCTGCCCACTGCCAACCCCTGACCTCCTCTCACCTTCCTTTTGGAATCAGAGCTGGATATAACTCTTTTAGGGCCAAACTGCTTATCATCCCTTGCCACTCTATTTTGACTTTTTTTTTTAAAAGATTTTATTGGGGAATTGGGGGAGGGGAACAGCGTTGGGGAATCGGGGAAGTTGCTGTCCTTTTGTTCTTCAGTCTAGTTGCGGAGGACGTTGCTTCACTGGCCCATGTTGGTATCATTGCGCTCTTCCCAGATGAGGCAGATCGGTCGCTGGCTCTGGATGTCGCTCACCACGGCTGTTGGCAGCTCACGCTGGCTGCCAGTCGTTCACCCTGGCTGCCGGCCACTCACTGTAGCCTATGGCAGCCCACTGCAGCAGGGGCTGCAGCTTACACCATCGCCGAGGCTCGCACAGCCCAGCTCCAAGTGGTGCTGTTGTTAGCTGTAGAGGGCAGTGTCACTGGCCCTCAAATGTGGGATCCAAACCAGGGCCGCTGGCATCCCAAAACCAGATCTTAATGAATGCGCCACTAGGCCGGCCCCAGGGTGTCTCTTTTTGAGATGATTAAAATGTTCCTGAATTACATAGTAGTAAGTGGTAATGGTTGCACAACCCTGTGAATATACTAAAAACTACTGAATTGTACACTAAAAGGGTTAATTTTATGGCATGTGAATTATTTTTCAATGTTAAAAAAACCATTTACATAGGAAAAAAACAGTAGTGAATTTACTGTACTCTTCACCTAGCTCCCCCAAATGTTAATTTATATAGTATAGTGCAGTTATCAAAACCAGTTAATTATGGCCGGCCGAGTGGCTCAGTTGGTTAAGAGCTCGCTCAAGAGTGCGAGCTGAGCTCTGAGCAACAGCTGTTCGAGGCCAGCCCGAGCTGAGTTGCCGTTGAGCTACCAACAGGTGGCAGGATGGCTCAGCTAAAAAAAAAAAACAAACAAAAAAAAACCCAACCAGTTAATTAAAAATAAATAAATAAAGTCCTGCCAAGTGGCTCAGTTGGTTAAGAGCTCGCTCAAAGAACTTGAGCAACAGGATCGCTGGTTTGATTCCTGGCCCAAGCTGAGCTGCCACTGAGATTCAACTAAAATAAATAAATAAATAAATAAATAATAAAAATAAAACAAATAAAATTTTTTTAAAAAAGGAACAAAAGCAGGGCCGGCCGAGTGGCGCATTGGTTAAGCGCTGGTTTTGGGATGCCAGCGGCCCCGGTTCGGATCCCACATGAGGGCCAGTGACACTGCCCTCTACAGCTAACAACAGCTCCACCTGGAGCTGGGCTGTGCGAGCCCCGGTGATGGTGTGGGCTGCAGCCCCTGCTGCAGTGGGCTGCCATAGGCTGCAGTGAGTGGCCCACAGCCAGCGTGAGCGGCTGGCAGCCAGCGTGAGCTGCCAATAGCCGCGATGAGCGACATCCAGAGGCCAGCGACCGATCTGCCTCATCCGGGAAGAGCAATGACGATACCAACCGTGAAGCAACATCCTCCGCAACTAAAACTGAAGGGCAAGAAGACGGCAACTTGTCTGTTCCCCTTCCCCGATTCCCCAACGCTGTTCCCCTCCACCAATTCCCCAATAAAATCTTTAAAAAAAAAAAAAAAAAAAAAAAAAGGAACAAAAGCAAAAACCCAAAAGAAACAAAAAAAGAACAAAAAAAGGAAAAAAAAAAAACCCAAGCCAGTTAGTTAACAATGAGACAACACTAGTAACTAAACTGCAGACCTTCTTCAAATTTGGCCAGCTTTCCCACTAATGAGCACTATCTATTTTTGGATCCAATCCTGTATGGCACTTAGCTTCTAGCTGTCATGTCTCCCTAGCCTCCTCCAACCTGTGACAGGTCCTTAGACTTTCCTCATCTTTGCTCTCTTGTCTCGACAATTCTGATGAGTCCTTGTCAGGTATTTTGTAGAATGTCTTTCAATTGGGTTGACTGCGTGTTTTTGTGATTAGGTTGAGCTTATGTATTTTTGGTTTGAATATCACAGAAGTGAAGCTGTGCCTGTCTCAGTACCTTGTGTTGATATCTTATTACTGCTGTGATTTACTAAGTTTCTCCACTATAACCTTAGAATGGGGGGCCGACCGAGTGGCGCGGTGGTTAAGCGCTGGCTTGGGAAGCCAGTGGCCCCGGTTTGGGTCCCACATATGAGGGCCAATGACACTGCCCTAAAAAAAAAGAATTGTTTCCTTTGCAGACTTTAGCATCTAAAATCAATTTCTTTTTTTTTTTTTTAAGATTTTATTGGGGAATTGGGGGAAGGGAACAGCATTGGGGAACCGGGGAAGGGGAACAGAGAAGTTGCTGTCCTTTTGTTCTTCAGTCTAGCTGTGGAGGACATTGCTTCACTGGCCCATGTTCATATTATCATTGCGCTCTTCTTGGGTGAGGCAGATGGGTCGCCGGCCTCTGGATGGCTGCTCACAGCGGCTCTTGGCAGCTCACACAGCCCGATAAGCAATGACCACCCAGTAACAACCACTAATCAAACCACAGGCTGCCAGTCGCTCACGCTGGCTGCCAGCCACTCACTGTGGCCTACGGCAGCCCACTGCAGCAGAGGCTGCAGCTATGCCAGCCCAGGGACTCACAGCAGCCCAGCTTCAGGTGGAGCTGTTGTTCACCATCTTAGCTGTAAAGGGCAGTGTCACTGGCCCTCATATGTGGGATCCGAACCAGGGCTGCTGGCGTCCCAAGCCAGCTCTTAACCAACACGCCACTGGGCCAGCCCAATGTCAACATTTTTTTAACATTACACATGCTTTTTCAAATACATTCAGATTTCCCCAAATATGACAAAAATCTTCTTGTGAACTTAAAAGTATTACTCCTGTGAGTTTCAATTACTTCATCATGTTTACTTTTCATTCTAAATCTTCCCAGTATTAAGATAGATTACCCACTAAAGACCACTTTTTTTTTTTTCAGCTGAAAAGCAGCTGGGGTTATATGGTCCCCAGGGCTGGGGCAGTTTATCTCGGGCTGCATGTGTAAAGGACAACCATTCCTATGCAGTAAGTGTACCTGCTGGGTCTTTTTAAAACCATTGCTGTGATAACAGGGAACTCCAAGCCAAATCCTACAGATGGCATTAGCTTTACAAACCATAAGCCTGAAATTCAAATTAAGCCTGTATGGTATGTTTTCTTCGTAATCTCTTAATTTTATCACCTGATTTGGGCAATAAAAATTGTGTCATCCCCTTATAAGTTTTCATCATTATTTGATTAAATTAAGCCCAAGTAATCTATTAGAAGTTGGCTTTTCTTTGTCTTTCTTCCTTTTTGTTCGTTTTTGGCCATAATTCTAAAGACATTCTAACAATAGGTCTTTTTCTGGCTCTGAAAATCCACTTAGGAACAGCTTTACGTAATGGATGAATTCCTTGTTAGAGTCATCAGTGCCACATTTATATTCTTTATTGTGGGCATGTTTAATAATCACTCTTCCTTATGCATATATATCCAGCTATGAGCTGAGCTTTCCATCCAGATCACGGGTCTACTACTTCTAGCTATGAGGTCTCGTATGTGACCTTGGGCAATTCTCTCCTCTGTGAAATGAGGATAGCCATAGTCAAGTCTCATAGGCCTTTGGCGATAATCAAATAAGTTGCCCATGCAAAGAACAGTACCTGGAGAATTTAGTAACTGTTCAGTGCTACCTATTATTATTTTATCTTTCATTCACTCATTCATTCGTTCAGTGTTCAGGAAGAAACTATGACCTCTCAGGAAGCTTTCTGCTGCTTCTTAGTGTGGATTGAAAAAGGGGTCACACATTAAACCAGACAAGCTCAGGAGACTGAAAATAACCACATAAGATGGCGTGAGCATAAAAAATTTCATAACTAAGTGGGCCATGGCTGGAAATCATACCTTTAGCCAAAAGCTTCCTTCATCAAGTTAATCTGTGCTTTTAAGTGGGCCTGTTTATTGTATTTTTGCACCTAACAAGACATCCTTGGAATGTCAGTGATCTCTTTTTCCGGACCAGGGCAGGAAAGTACTGAATCCCTCATTATTATTCTTGTCCCTTGATTAACATCTCTATGTGAACTATTAACTACCCTGTACCCCCCTACTATGTGAAAGAAGTACCTGTCTCTTCAATTTACTTTTATCCAATCCCAGAGATTTCCCCTGCTTTGCTTTCGTCCACCCACTAAATCTACCCACCAGTGGATTTCATGTAACCCTCCTCCTTTGTTTCTATGTATAAAATAAGATACAAACCGCCATTTCATGGAGCATTTTCTCAACACATTGAGATTTTGCTTCCCAGTAATTTTCGTCAGTTTGGCACAGATGAACTCTTATAAGCTTTCTCTTAGGCTGGATGTTTTTCGTGGGCATTAGCCATCATGAGGATATGGAATCTGCATAAATAATTAGCCATCATGAGGATATGGAATCTGCATCTTTCTTTTTTTTTTTTTCTTTTTTTTTTTTTTTTGAGGGCAATGTCACTGGCCCTCACATGCGGGACCCGAACCGGAGCCGCTGGCCTCCCAAGCCAGCGCCTAACCACCGCGCCACTCAGCCGGCCCTTCCCCCATCTTTCTGATCACTTTGTTCCTGTGATTCTAAGGTCAGCAGAATATAAATGTTCTCCAATTTTGTCTCATTTGATAATGAGCTTAGTTAGAGCATTCTAAAAATAAAATTAAAAATAAAAGTTTCTCAAGTACTCTATATTCTATAGATTTTATTTTCATTAAGATTGTTCAGGGGAGGAGGGAGGAGGAGTCACTTTGTAAGGGGTGAAAAAGATAACTATTGCATCGTTTTGTACATCTGTAACTATTAATAATAAAAAAATAATAAAAAATAAAATAAAAAAGATTGTTCAAAGTACTTCAAATTTTATTTTTATCTAACTTGAAAAAATCAAATAGTACTACTAGGCTAATAATGAAAAACAGCAATCTGACACACGTCTTCCAAAATCCACTTCCTAGAGGCAACAGCTTTCAACTTCTTTAGCCATTTCTTCTGGGATTTACATATATATATATATATATATATATATATATATATATATATATATTTTTTTTTTTTTTTTTTAGAGGGCAGTGTTCCTGGCCCTCATATGTGGGATCCGAACAGCCAGCTCTTAACCACTGCGCCACTCAGCTGGCCCTACCTCTGTATTTTTAGACAGCATGCCTGTATTGCTATTTCTTACTTGCAATTTTGATGTTGTCTGTTGAATTCTGTACTAGGATGAATTCTGCAAGTAGCAAGAGTTCTGACTAATAGTGGCCAAAGCAATTCAGATATTTAATTACCTCATAAGATAAGTGGTCTAGAGGTTTGAGGATCCAGTAGCTTGATGGTGTCAGAACACTGTGTCACCCCTGAACTGTGTGATGCTCTTAGCACCCCTTCTCCCCTTTGCTAGCAGGGTGGCTACCACAGCCCCAACCCTCCCCTCCTCCCAAGCTCACATGAACTTGGCTGGGTGGAGAGCAGGAAGGACAGGGGTTGAAAGGAAAAAGCTCTTGAAAAGGGATATCTATGGAACAGAATGTAAATCCATACTATGAAATGCCTTCATTTGTGTTAAGAAAACCTAATTAGCAACTGAATTAGTTTCTTGTGGCAGCTGTATCAAATTACCACCATCTGGTGGCTTTAACAGCAGAACTTTCTTCTCTCACAGTTCTGGAGGCCAGGAAACCAAAATTAATATCACTGAGCTGACATGAAGTTTTCCGCAGGGCCATGAGGCTTTAAGGAAAAGTCTCCAGAGGCTTAAGGAAAAATCCATTCCTTGCCTCTTCCAGCTTCTGGTGGCTGCTGGCATTGCTTGGCTTGTGGCTATATCATTGCAATCTTCATGGCCAACACCTTCAAATCTCTCCCCTTTCTGTCTCCCCATCACTTTCTCTTCTGTTTATCTGTGCCAAATCTCCCTCTGCCTCTCTCTCCTGGGGATACACATGCTTGCATTTGGGGCATATTCGAATAATCCAGGGTAATCTCCTCATCTCAAAATCCTTAATTTAATCACATCTGTAAAGACCCTTTTTCTAAATAAGGCAACATTTCCAGGTTTCAGGGATTAGGACATGATATTTTTTGCCTATTATAGTGACTTAATAAACCAAAGAACTTTAGGTTCGTTAATATAATTAACCGAGGCAAAAATCTTATAAGTAAATTTGACTGAGCTCTGTTCTCTAGTTTACAGGACAATTTCTAACATTTCTTTTTTTTTTTTTTTTTAAAGATTTTATTGGGGAATTGGTGGAGGGGAACAGCGTTGGGGAATCGGGGAAGGGGAACAGACAAGTTGCCGTCTTCTTGTTCTTCAGTTTAGTTGCGGAGGATGTTGCTTCACGGTTGGTATCGTCATTGCGCTCTTCCCGGATGAGGCAGATCGGTCGCTGGCCTCTGGATGTCGCTCATCGCGGCTATTGGCAGCTCATGCTTGGCTGCCAGCCGCTCACGCTGGCTGTGGGCCACTCACTGCAGCCTATGGCAGCCCACTGCAGCAGGGGCAGCAGCCCACACCATCACCGGGACTCGCACAGCCCAGCTCCAGGTGGAGCTGTTAGCTGTAGAGGGCAGTGTCACTGGCCCTCATGTGGGATCCGAACCGGAGCCGCTGGCATCCCAAAACCAGCGCTTAACCAATGCGCCACTCGGCCGGCCCTCTAACATATCTTTCCATTAATTGAAAAGAGATAAGGATTTTTCCTATCATGGGCCGGCAGAGTGGCGCAGTGGTTAAGCGCTGGTTTGGGAAGCCAGCGGCCCCGGTTCAGGTCCCACATGAGGGCCAGTGACCCTGCCCTCAAAAAAAAAAAAAAAAGGATTTTTCCTATCAGATTACTTTATTACAGAAATTGTTTTTTACCTAAAGTTAACTCCCAGTTACCCAAAGTTAAATTTACTTCAAGCTTGTAAAATTTGGTTTAGATTGATAGTTCTCAATGGGGGTGCTACTGTCCCTTAGGGTACTTATGGGAGTTTGTGAGGGAGATTTTTCTGGTTGTGACAATAATGGCTAGGGAGATGCTTCTGGCAATTATTGGGAGAAGGCTAGGGGTCCGTGACAACCTGCGATGTGCATGACAGTCTGTCACAATGAAGAATGGTGCTATTTTCTGCATAACTTTCAAATGTTCCACCATATATCCCTGGATGATTAGAACCTAATTTAGTTTATTTATTAATTATTTATGAATGACAAAGCATTTCTGGTACAGTTTTAATAGACATCGAATTTTCCTGTTCTTTGTTTGGTTTGGAATATTACTGAGACGTGTTCACCATTTTGGAGGATGGTACTACCAGTGGGAATGGCAATACTACAACCTGAGTTGCCAATGCAATGCTTCTGTAACAATCTGCATTTGTAGCTGACCAGAAGACATAGCTCATTACAGATATTTCATATGATATATATTATTTTGTTAGAAATGTCTTTCCATTTGGTTCTCCTTTTTAGTACATCAAGGCCATTGATGTAGCCATGATGGGCTAGTTACATACCTCTCTGGGCTACCACATGGAGAGAGGTGGAGCAACAGGGAAAATCTAGCCCTGTTACCAGAGAAATGGATCCAATTGTGGGTATGAGGTACGATGAAAACCAAGAGAGATGATTTTTATTTTTATCTTTTAACATAGATAAGACATTATAATTCTAATTGAATGTTCTTTCAGAAAGTAGAAAAATGCCTGGCAGATAGTAGGTGCTTCATAAAATTCTAGTTGGGATACGATAGGTTCTTTTTATTTGACTTATGATAGAATTTTGTAGCAAACTTTTCTAATTGCTCCATTTATTGAGCTTCTTATTATAGGGTGCTAAACTTTTTACTGCACCTTGTTTAATGCTCACAACGACATGTGGTTCATAGGTATTTACCAAGAGAAATTAAAACTTTTGTATGTACAAATACCTGTTTGCAAGCTTTAGTCTTAATTGCCAAAAATTGGAAACAATCAGATGTCCTTCAACCTGGTAATGGAAAAACAAACGGTGGTACATACATACAATGTAAATCATTGATAAAAAGGAACTGAGGCCGGCCGAGTGGCGCTGCGGTTAAGCGCTGGCTTGGGATGCCAGCGGCCCTGGTTTGGGTCCCACTTATGAGGGCCAGTGACACTGCCCTCAAAAAAAATAAAAATAAATAAAAACTAAAAAAAAAAAATTAAAAAAAAAGTAAAAAGGAACTAACTACTGATACTGGCAAGGACATTGATGATATCAGATGTATTATGCTAAGTGAAAGAAGCTAGATGCAAA
The DNA here is from genome assembly GCA_033961575.1 of Aselliscus stoliczkanus. Taxonomy (NCBI): domain Eukaryota; kingdom Metazoa; phylum Chordata; class Mammalia; order Chiroptera; family Hipposideridae; genus Aselliscus; species Aselliscus stoliczkanus. The sequence goes on from CM066736.1 coordinate 131,854,058, forward strand.
AATCTACATACTGTATGACTATATGACATTTTGGAAAAGACAAAACTATGGTAAAAGAAAACAGATCAGTGTTTGCAGGGCGGGGCAGGGAGAGGCTGACTGCAAAGGAACAGCATAAGAAAACTTTTCAGGGTGATAAAACTGTCTCTATCTTGATTGTGGTGGTTGTTATATGACTGTATGCATTTGTCAAAACTGAAAGAACTGTACACACATAAAAAATTGTCATTATATGTAAATTATACCTTAAAAAGTAAACAAAATCCAGCAATTTCACTCCTGAGTATAGACCCAAAAGAAGTGAAAGCAGGGGGTCCACCGAGTGGCGCGGTGATTAAAAGCTGGCTTGGGATGCCAGTAGCCTGGGTTCGGATCCCACATATGAGGGCCAGTGACACTGCCCTCTAAAAAAAAAAAAAAAAAAAGAAGTGAAAACAGGAACTCAACTAGATACTTGAACACCCAGATTCATAGCAGCATTATTCACAATAGCTAAAAGGTGAAAGCAACCCAAATGTCCATTGTCAGATGAATGGATAAACAAAACGTAGTATATACATACAGTGGAATATTATTTAGTCTTAAAAAGTAAGGAAATGCTGACACTTGCTACAACATAGATGATCCTTGAAGACATTATGCTAAGTAAGCCAGTCACAAAAAAACAAATATTTGTATGATTCCACTTACGTGAGGAACCTAGAGTAGTCAAATTCATACAGACAAAAAGAAGAATGGTGGTTGCCAGGGTATGGGAGGAGGAGGGAATGGGGAGTGGGTATTTAATGGGGACAGATTTTCAGTTGGGGAAGGTGAAAAAGTTCTGGAGATGGATGGTGGTGGTTGCAAAACAATGTGAATGTACTTTATGCCACAGAACTCTACCCTTAAAAATGGATAAAACGGTAAATTTTATGTTATGTGTATTTTGCAACAATATAAAAAAATCTTGAAGGAAGGCAGGTTATTTTACAAGTGAAGCAGGTGATGTTCGTAGATGTGAAGAATCTTGCTCACGTTCACACAGCTGGCAAATAGCGATTTGAACATGGCTCTAACTCCTTGATCTGGGGTAATGGAAAGAGCTCCCACTTAGCCCCAGTTCTACCACCAGCTTGACGGTGGGCAACTCCTTTTCCTTCTCCAGAGTTCTGAATGGGTCTCTCTTCTGTAAAGTGATTGGCCAGCTTGGTCTGGCCTGGATTATGGTAAAGAATTGCAGCCTTGACTCTGTTTGTTGATGGATATTTCTGAGCTTGAATCTTCCTGCCCACCTTCATTCCCCACACTTGGCTCTGAATAACATGAGACTATTTTAAAAAATCAGATGCATCCTCAGTGTTGAAGTTCTGCTTTTCCAAAGGATATCTGTCCAGGACCTAAAGGCCATTTCAAGGCTAACTCTACACTAGCCAATATGGGAGCCACATGTGGTTACTGAACACCCGAAATGTGGCTTGTCCAAGTTGAGATGTGCTGTAAGTGTGCAATATGCAATGAATTTCAAAGACTTAGAACAAGGAATAGAATGTAAAATATCTTATTAATAATTTTTATATCGATTACATGATTTTTAGATTATATTGAGTTAAACAAAATATTATTAAAATTAATTTTACCTTTATTTTTTATTTTTTAAAGTGGACAGCAGAAAAATTAAAGCACATATGGATTTCACAGATTTTGGTTGCACAGTGTTCTGACTATAAACCTTACCAGCATTATTGGAACAAACATCAAACTGCCCCCATGATACCTTTAAAATGGCTATGCTTACTGGGTGGCAAAGGGACTGCAGATACCCTCTGGAAATACTGTCAGCAGTTTTGATTTGTGAAGATATCAGACTAGTATCAAAGTGGTGCTCCTCTTTTCTTCCTTAAAATGTACTTTAATTATAAAAAAGTTAGATGCTCATTGTTAAAAGTCTAATGATATGGAAAAGTATAAAAAAATAGCTCCCCATCTCATCCCTTGAAGCAATTGAAGCAATTGTTTTTTATTTGTTTTTTATTTTTTTGAGGGCAGTGTCATTGGCTCTCATACGTGGGACCAGTACCGGGGCCACTGGCTTCCCAAGACCAGTGCTTAACCACTGCGCCACTCGGCCAGCCCTAAGCAATTGTTATTTCTCTATACTGAAACAAACATATACAGACCTATGGAGGGTTTTTTCCCCTATAGCTTAGAAAGATGTAATATTATATAATCACATTGTGTTGTTTTCCCTCTTAAATTATGGCTCTCCTTCCATATTAATAAATTCTGAACTATTTAAAAAAAATATTTCGTTGGGGAATTGGGGAAGGGGAACAATTAAGTTGTTGTCCTTCAATCTTAGTTGTGGAGGGCACAGCTAGCTCAGCTCCAAGTCCAGTTGCCATCTGGCCGTCTGATGGCAGCTCGTGGCGGCTCAGCTCACTCAACTCAAGGTGTTGTGCTCTATCTTAATTGCCGGTGGGCATAGCCCACCATCTCATGTGGGAGTAGAACCAGAAACCTTGTTGCTAAGAGCACAGGCTCTAACCACTGAGCAATCCTGCCACCTGTTGGCAGCTCAGCAGGAGCTCAGCTCAGGGGCAGCTCACTGGCTCATGTGGGAATTGAACCAGCGACCGTTGTTCAGAGTTCACGCTCTTAACCAACTGGGCCACTAGGCCGGCCCAATTCTGAACTATTTTTGATAGCAATATAATGTTCCATCATAAGGCAATACCTAATTCCCTTATTTATGGACATTTCAGGTTGCTTCTACTTCTTACAAACAATGCTACAATAAATAAATTTATACCAATATCCTTACTGATGAGATTTCTGTAGGCTAGATTTCCAGTAGAATTACTATTATATGTCAAAGGCTCACCACATTTAAAGTTTCGATATTGACAGACTACTTCCCAAGGATGTAGTTCACTCTAACATCAGCAACATGGGAGCATACTTTCCTCATACCCTTACCAGCAACAGATATAAATCTTTAAATTGTTTTGCAAATCTGAGGTGTGAAGAAATGTTTTCATTTTCTTAGGAAATTGCATTTCCCTGACTAGCAATGAAGTTTCTTGTTTATTGGCCATGTGCACTTCTTTTCCTATAAAATTGCCAGTTCACATCCTTGACCCATTAACTCATCTTTTTTTTTTCCATTTAATTTGTAGGAGTGCTTTGTACATTACAGATATTAACTCTTTACACTCCCGAATTTATATCCTCAGCCCAGACCACTGCCCTGAACTGCAGATACATATCTAATTGCCTAGTGGTGGTAGCTCCACCTGGATGACCTAGAGGCATCTCAGACTTATCATGTCCAAAACTGAATTTCTGGTCTTCCACAGAAAATCTATTTCTCCTGCAATGTTCCCCATCTCAGTAAATGGCAGCTCCGTGCTTTCAGTTGCTCCAGTGTCATCTTTGACTCCTCTTTCACAACTCACATCCATTTGCAATTCTACTGTCAAATTACATCCAAATCTGACCACTACCTCTGAATTCTCCTGGGTCTCCCTGATCAATGCTGCCATCACCTCTCCCCTGTATTTGCTAAGTAGTGATACTTTTTCTGAGCAAACAACTGTTTTCTCTTTCTTTTTGCCCATTTCAATAGCAGCCAGAATGATACTTACAAAACTATGAAAGATGTCTTATCAGATGAACCCCTCTGCCCTCTGCCCTCCATACACTTCCAGCCAGTCATTTCAATGGCTAACAAGGAGTGACACCTTCATCCCCACCTCCATTCCTCATGCTCTATTACCGACTCTCTTTCCACCTCCAGCTATACTGTTTCTTTGCTATTCCTTGCACAGGCAGATATGTTCCTGCCCCAGAACTTTTTTTTTTTTTTTAAAGATTTTATTGGGGAATTGGGGGAGGGGAACAGCGTTGGGGATTCGGGGAAGGGGAACAGACAAGTTGCTGTCCTTTTGTTCTTCAGTCTAGTTGCGGAGGACGTTGCTTCACTGGCCCATGTTGGTATTGTCATTGCGCTCTTCCCGACAAGTTGCTGTCCTTTTGTTCTTCAGTCTAGTTGCGGAGGACGTTGCTTCACTGGCCCATGTTGGTATTGTCATTGCGCTCTTCCCAGATGAGGCAGATCGGTCGCCGGCCTCTGGATGTCATTCACCGCGGCTATTGGCAGCTCACGCTGGCTGCCGGCCACTCACTGTAGCCTATGGCAGCCCACTGCTGCAGGGGCAGCAGCCTACACCGTCGCTGGGGCACAGCCCAGCTCCAGGTGCAGCTGTTGTTAGCTGCGGAGGGCAGTGTCACTTGCCCTCATATGTGGGACCCGAACCAGGGACGCTGGCTTCCAAAGCCAGCGCTTAACCACCGCACCACTCTGCCAGCCCAGAACTTTTTGACTTGTAGTTTTCGGCTGGAATGATTCCCCTAGAGGATAGCTTGCTTGTTTCCTGGGTTACTTCAAGTCTTTATCACTATGTTTTATTTGTTAATCTGTCTCTCTCCACCATAATATAAGCAAGCTCCAAGGTTGGGGTTTTTTGTTACTTTTTGTTCACTGCTGTATTCTTGGTGCTGCCCATATGGTGGTAGGTGCTCAATCAAATTTGTACAATGGACATGCAGGCAAATATTTTCCTGTTTGTCACATGTATTTATGCTTTTGATGTCTTCTGCCATGCAAAATCTTTTATTTACACAAGTTTTGATATTTTCCCTTTTTATTTTTTTAAAGGCTCAACTTTTGCTGCCTTAAGGACCTATTCTTTTGACCTACTTTTCTATTTTACTAAACTTTTTTTTTAATTAAACTTGTTATTGTGGAAAATTTCAAACATACACAAAAGAGATACATCTTATTAATCCTTGGTAGTAAATTCCCTAAAAGCAGAGACATGCTCTGATTTTTCACATCTTCAGCGTCTGCAGGACCTCAGCAACTTTAAAGAATGTGTTTCCAAAGGATGAAATAATGTCTAGAGGGTTTCTCTCGGGGCAGATACCTATCACTTCCCCTCAGACAGCCCTGCAGTCCCAGAAGCGGTAGTCCCGGGAGCCGTTTGTCGATAGAAGGCGTCTGTTCTGGTTTCTCCTGCCAGGCCCGGCCTTCCGTGTACGTTCTCTCTGCACCTCCAGGCGCGGGTTTGGCCTAGGCTGCTAGAAGGGGAGAAGCTCTGACTTCTAGCTGAACAAAGTTTTCCGCTGGGGCCTGCCGATCCCGGCCCCACCCGGGCCAGAGGCCGCCTCAAGGACTAGGCCGCTCGACTGCCGGCACACCCCGCTCGCTTACCCACCTCTTTAACCCTCCTTCCCCTCCCCCCCACGCAGTGGCGGTTGGTCGCGCGCCGTCTTCCCTCTCCCACCCTTTCGCTAACGAGCGGGCCCCAGGCCCTCTGGGATTGGTTGCGCCTGCGTGCATCTTCTCTCAGCCTCTCTGATTGGCTGCGGGACGAGCTGGATGCGAGCCCTGATTGGTTAGATCAGTGCGCTTGCGCGGCGGGGTTCTCGGTCGCCAGCCATTCCTGGGGAGGACTGCCGGCTGGCTGGACGTTTCGCCTGTCGCTGGAGGAGAGTTTCCCGGCTCTCCTGGAAGGCGGCTGCGGCGACAAAATGAAGATATTCGTGGGAAATGTCGATGGGGCGGATACGACGCCGGAGGAGCTGGCAGCTCTCTTCGCGCCCTACGGCACAGTCATGAGCTGCGCCGTCATGAAACAGTTTGCCTTCGTGCACATGCGCGAGAACGCGGGCGCGCTGCGCGCCATTGAGGCCCTGCATGGCCACGAGCTGCGGCCGGGGCGCGCGCTCGTGGTGGAGATGTCGCGCCCACGGCCTCTTAACACTTGGAAGATTTTCGTGGGCAATGTGTCGGCTGCGTGCACGAGCCAGGAATTGCGCAGTCTCTTTGAGCGCCGCGGACGCGTCATCGAGTGTGACGTGGTGAAAGGTAACTCGGAGGCGCGGGCGCGCGCGGGTCACTGTTAGCCACGCCCCTTTCCCGGGGGGTCAGTCACTGCGCGGTTGGGAAGGGTGGGGAAGTCCATGGGAGCGAGGCCGGAGGTGTTGGGGGCGCGATGGGTTGAGCCACCCTCCTCCCCTTGCGGTCCAGGCACCATTCACAAAATGGGAGGAAGAGGCTCTGGGTGGGTGAGGTGGCCACTGTTGGCTGAGCTACGGGGCCGGGGACGCGCCTGAGAGACTTGCGAGTGTACCGGGGGCGCGCCTTCCACTGTTCTCCTGGGCCTGGCACCGAGCGGAAATTGGGAAGTGACGGGCTCAAGCCGGATCATGGAGCGGGGAAGATCTCTCCATTTCCCCACTTACTCTCCAGACGTCTGTCAGAGCGAGGGAAGAGGGAAAAGGTGGGGGCTGACGCCCCAAGACCACCCTCGTGTTCCCTCCCGGTGAATGCTCCCGAGCGGAAGGTAACGGGGCCCTTGGTCGTTTCTTGGGCTGGGATCTTTTTAGTATTGAGAGGCATGGGTGTACTCGTGGGTACAGGACGGGCCCCTTCCGAACTACGTTGGCCTTTCAAAATAGTTTGGTGGGTTCGAGGTGGCAACTCTGCTTTCTATTTAGCTCCCTCAAACGTGGGTTTAAAAAATTTTTTTTTTCCTTTTGGCTCGATTTTACATCTATAAACTGGAAACCCTGATCTCTTGCATGTGGAAGGCGGCTTGTTTTATGTAGGCCCCTTCTCCCTAGAGTTTACTCCCGAAGCCCATGCCCCAGGGAGGTGTCATTCTTTTATAAGGTTGGGGCATATTTTCCAAGGGGCGTACTCTGGCTGAGGGGATACAGGGAAAGGGGCGTGTGAGAGGTAGGTCTTTCTTAAACACTGACTAAAACATTTACTTACTAGTCCGTGTTTGCTTGAATAGTTTAATCCTCAGGGCACATCCCTAGTTTGCCTTGGAGAACATTGAATCACCATAATTTAGGCCCGACTTCATTTTAGGATTTAGTTGATTTTTTTCACAGTTTGAGTTTTTACCCCTAAGCTCTTTATTTTATGTTGGCAGGATTTGGTGGGGCAGCCCTGTGTATGTGGCCAGTCTCTGTTCCACTTAGGAGCAGATCAGAGTTAACTTTGCCCTTCTTCAAGGATGCAGCCTGGGAGTATCTGATGCCCTACTCCTGGCGTTGAATTCATAAGTGCTCATACCCTGTGTGAGAAGTTTTGAGGATAGGAAATAAATGTGGGTGCAGGTGGTTATTCATTTCCACCAAGATACTTCATTTGCTGTCCTGGAAAGGCACATCTTTTGGGCCATACTTTGTCCTTTCTGTAACTGGGGGAAGTGTAAAGGGTTGTAGTCTCCGCTACTAGGGTCAATTCCTTGTTCTGCATTAATACTACATTCTATTTTCCTCAACTCAGGTTATGCAAGTCCACGACTATCCGGAATCAGGCTTTCCTGCTGGGTGCTCTGAGTCAGGCTGTATGGTGCATGGATTTTTGCTTTTGTTTATAGTAAAAGAGTGGGAAGGGTCTCAGATTGGGGCACCTGGCCAGGAAATGGATGGGGATGTATGGCTTATTATGAGAGTTCTGTGTTTAATTGACCTGTGTTTCTTTTGTAGTTCTCAGGCAGGGTGGAGTCTAGAAACTAGCATCTGCAGGGACAGTCTCTCTCCATGCAACTCATTGGTTAAGAAGCTTGCTTTCAGGTGGTAGAGAAAGCTGAAAATTTGCCTGAATTTGCCTGGGACTGACACTAAGTGGCGGTGGTGGTGGGGGGTGGGCAGGTTGAAGTGTATAACTACATATAGTTTTTAGAACTCCTCTTGGCTGACTCTTTGTGAGAGAGTGAAAGTCTTGTGCATTTTGTCTCTTTGTAAATGATTAGCAGAAATGTGATGACTTTCTCAGGGAATGGTGGTGGTCAGCTGTTATTTGTAGTTATGCTGATATGAACAGAGCTCCTGATATACTTTGATGTAAGGGAGTGTGGGAAATAGTTGAGCATCATATCCTTCACAGATGCCTTTCTATCTCTTTGGGATGAAGAAATGAAGAAAGGTGAGGTGTTATAGTTGGGAATTTTGTAGAAGAGACTAGGTCTGGCTCTATAAGTAGCTTATTCATTTCTTGAGCTGGGAATGGGCATTTGATTTGAGACTCGTGTTGGCTGTCAGGCCTTTGAAAAGCACAGAAGCTTGGCATGGCACAGGACATCCAGTTCTGTTTTATTTCACAGGAAAAAAAACATAGTTGCCTGGTTACCCCAGGAACGTAGATAGGATTTGATTTGTAGAATAAAAATCTCCATAGCAACAGTGGATTGTAACCACTCTCCACTTCAACATTCTATTGGGTGTTCAAAAATGAAGTAGGAGCATGACAGTTGCTGACCATTTAGACTTCAGGGGAGGTCTGAAAGGTAGAAGAGGAAACTGTTTTCTCTCTTTTTGTGTGGATGGCCATTCTTTTTTCTATGCACAGCTTTGTAGTTTCAAGTTATAAGTTTTTACTCTTAGGATAGCAAAACTCATTTTTCTGGATTCTCAACTTGGTACTGAGGGAATTGTAATGCCACTAGACCATTAGGAGATCTCTGTAAAAGATGTCTGCCTAGTCCCTTTAAATGCAGTGGATTTCCTTCAGAAGTTGTTGTTCCTTGAATTAGCTCTCCAGGCCGGTGGGTCCTTGAAATTTTCTAGATCTGTTTTTTTCTTTCTTATTCTAAAAGTAGTTGGGTTCCTAAGAATCTTTGATAGGACTAGGCCTGCCCTTGGCTGCTCACTGTGATAGTAATGTGATTGAGTCAGCTGGAAACCTGTTCATACTTTCTCTTATATTAGGCTTAGGGAATTTCTGATATAAATTGGTTATAATTGAATCTGATGGCTTTAAAAATTCAGTTATGGCAGTAGTTACCAGCGGACTCTGCCCAGCCGACCCTTCTCTTACTTAAATAAATCTTCTAAAAAAAAACAAAACCAAAAAGCCAGTAATACAGCTCATCTGGGTGCTCAATTGAATTGCACATGTGAAATTGCAATTTTCAGATTTCACAACTTACTCTCTTAATAAAACCCAACTAAGTAGGGAGTAGATAGTGGAACATCCTATTGCTCTTATAAACCCACTGAAATTTTTTTTTTTGTTGGGTATTTTTTCCTAGCTCATTCTATCTAGTCTCAGGCTAGCCAGGAATATAGTATGGTTCTTTAATATTTTCTCACAGTGCTTGGAGTTTTGTTTTTTTCCCTCCATTTCCCTTAATCTGCCTATAAGCTCCTGCTTTCTGCTTGCCATTGCATTCTCCAGTTGGTTTTGCCATGCTCCAGAGGATCAGCTCAGCCTCTGCTTTTAAAGAAATCTGCCACCAGCAACTATTTTTAGCTCACTTTACCCAAAATGGAGGTAAGAGATCAGAGGACAATTCTAGTTAGTACCCTGTGGCTAGGCTGAAAGGAACACTTTTGCTTTTTCACAGTTGGTAGATACAGAATCAGATTCTGGCCATGGGTGTGAGGACTGAGAGTTGTGATCATTTTCTTTTATCATCTCTGTCAGGCTCCAGATTTGCATGTACAGATGGCTTTGTATCTCTTGTGTTTTATTAGAGATGAAAGGTAACATTCTGTGGGAAATAAGCCTATGCTCATTCCTAGGCATGAATAATCATCATGATCCTTTATCATTATATGGTTATTTTTAATTTACAAGGTACTTTTATCTTCTCAAATGAATATCCTAATAAACTATAAGTTTCTTAAAAGCTTATAGCAAGTGGGTGATAGCTGGATCTGTAACTGAGGCCTTTTATCTCCTAGCTCAGGATTCCTTATGCTATTCCATACTTCTGACTTCTACCTGTTGATTAAATTTTTGTTCTCATTTTTTGGGAGAGTGTTGGTGGCATTGTCTTAACATCCAGAAAAATGACTTGCTCTGTAGGATTTTTTTATCATCAGCCTTAATCATTTCATCCACGTAGTTCTTTATTTCCTAAATTCATGTGAGAAAGATGGGGTCCTGGTACTTGGAGTATATCTTAAAGTAGCCATAGGTCCAGATGGGGTTAAGTGCATGGCCTTACTTCCCACGGCATGATCTTATTGTTCTTCATATCCTGCTTGCACCATTGTGGTTTGTGAGTTTGGTTGTGAACAAGAATTTCTTCCCACTCCTCCCCCTCCTAAAATTTTCTGTTTCTATGTGGTAGATGCGTAGGTCTTTGGGTTCTGTCTTAGAGTCTATCTCACGTTGGCTCATTCAGATCCTGAATGTGGACCTCAGGGATAACCAGTTTAGCAGAGCCTGCTAGCTGCAGTAATTGCAGCTTCTTGCCTTGAAAAAGAGAAACCAAATCTTTCCTGTAAATGAGAAACCAAATCTTTCCTATAAATGGTCCCCTCTGAACAGGAGCCCAAGGGGTAAGGTATACCTCTGTGCCTTGAAGAGGAGCCAGTGGAGGCTATAATATAGCCTGGGGGTGGGAGCTTGGGCCTGAACTCAGCCAGGAGACTCAGTTTCCATTCCCACACCTTGTTGGTTTACATGGGGTCTAGCTTCTCTCCTTTCTAGACATTTTACACAGTCCTGCATTAGGCATTAACTTCTCAGGATAGACTGGTATAGTGAAGGGGCATGGAGAGCTAGGATTCTGTTCCTGACTCTTAACACATTTTGATTTGGGGCAAGACATGAATTCTTGGATCATGTTTGCTCACCTATAAAATGGGGAGAGTAGAATCATCCCTTGCTTTGCCTACCTCACAGGATTATGTGAGGCCCATTGAGGTCCTTTGCATGAAAGTGCTTTGAAAATTGTGAAGTACTGTGGGAAAAGGGGAGAGATCAACATAGAGGAGTTTCGTGAACTGTGCGTTGCAATGTAGCTCTCTGGCCTTAATTGGACCTTAGGCTGAGACATGGGTCATGCCAAGACATAAGTGGTCACTTCCAGTGTTTGAGAGTTAAGCCTCAAAGGTGAGCAGTAGCGTTTGGTGATTTTGGGTTAGAGAATACTGAAGAAAGTGATCCAGGCACCCTATCTGCGTTTTGTCTGCTGGTTTATACTTACAGGAGCTGTGAAGATTTTTATCCTGTGTTGCAGTTCATCTTTGCCCTTTCTTCTCTCACCAGGAAGTTGGGTGAGGTGGCAGGGGGAAAAGGGCGAATGGGGAGAAGGCCACAGGCAAAGGTGGCTGCTTGGGACAGTCAGAAGCTTTGTTACATGGGAGCCACATTTTATGACATACTCCTGGAGAGGAGGGTTTGGAGGCCTGGAGGTAGCTGGCAACAGCTGGGTGCTGTTGGTGTGTCCAATTTGGGACCCATCGGGTAGCATGCCCTGCCCCCCTAATTGCTAACCCTCTGTCTGCTGCTTTATCAGACTACGCGTTTGTTCACATGGAGAAGGAAGCAGATGCTAAAGCCGCCATCGCGCAGCTCAACGGCAAAGAAGTGAAGGGCAAGCGCATCAACGTGGAACTCTCAACCAAGGGTCAGAAGAAGGGGCCTGGCCTGGCTATCCAGTCTGGGGACAAGACCAAGAAACCAGGGGCTGGGGATACGGCATTCCCTGGAACTGGTGGCTTCTCTGCCACCTTCGACTACCAGCAGGCTTTTGGCAACAGCACTGGTGGCTTTGATGGGCAAGCCCGGCAGCCCACACCACCCTTCTTTGGTCGCGACCGCAGCCCCCTGCGCCGTTCACCTCCCCGAGCCTCTTATGTGGCTCCTCTGACGGCCCAGCCAGCCACCTACCGGGCCCAGCCCTCGGTGTCACTGGGAGCTGCCTACAGGGCCCAGCCTTCTGCCTCTTTGGGTGTCGGCTATCGGACTCAGCCCATGGCAGCCCAGGCAGCTTCTTACCGCGCTCAGCCCTCTGTCTCCCTTGGGGCCCCATACAGGGGCCAGCTGGCCAGCCCTAGCTCCCAGTCTGCTGCAGCTTCGTCACTTGGCCCGTATGGTGGAGCCCAGCCCTCGGCCCTCTCGTACGGCGGTCAGCCAGCTGCGGCTTCTTCACTCAACTCCTATGGGGCTCAGGGCTCCTCCCTGGCCTCCTATGGCAACCAGCCATCCTCCTATGGTGCGCAGGCTGCCTCTTCCTATGGGGTTCGTGCGGCTGCCTCCTACAACGCTCAGGGAGCAGCTTCCTCCCTAGGCTCCTATGGGGCCCAGGCAGCCTCCTATGGGGCCCAGTCTGCAGCCTCTTCACTGGCATATGGGGCCCAGGCAGCTTCTTACAATGCTCAGCCCTCAGCCTCATATAATGCCCAGTCTGCCCCATATGCTGCACAACAGGCTGCTTCCTACTCTTCCCAGCCTGCCGCCTATGTGGCACAGCCAGCTGCAGCTGCTGCCTATGCCAGCCAGCCAGCTGCCTACGCTGCACAAGCCACTACCCCAATGGCTGGGTCCTATGGGGCCCAGCCGGTTGTTCAGACCCAGCTGAATAGTTATGGGGCTCAAGCATCAATGGGCTTGTCAGGCTCCTATGGGGCTCAGTCTGCTGCTGCAGCCACTGGCTCCTATGGTGCTGCAGCTGCCTATGGGGGCCAGCCTTCTGCCACCCTGGCAGCTCCTTACCGCACTCAGTCGTCAGCCTCGTTGGCTGCTTCCTATGCTGCCCAGCAGCATCCCCAGGCTGCTGCCTCCTACCGTGGCCAGCCGGGCAATGCCTACGATGGGGCAGGTCAGCCGTCTGCAGCCTACCTGTCCATGTCCCAGGGGGCCGTTGCCAACGCCAACAGCACCCCGCCGCCCTATGAACGTACCCGCCTCTCCCCACCCCGGGCCAGCTACGACGATCCCTACAAAAAGGCTGTCGCCATGTCGAAAAGGTACTGTATGCCCCCCCGCCTCTGCCCCCAGCTGGGGCTTAGGGCAAGGGGCTGAGGTTGGCACGGGAGGGAAATTGGAGCCATCGGCCCCTCCCTTGGTCTTCTCTACTCCCATGGGATGTCCAAAGGCTGAGGGGGGTCATGTCTGTGAACTTGCCTGGTCACCAGAGTTCAGGTGGAGCACAGTGCTCGGCCTGGGGTGGTAACTTGTCTTGCTAGCCCAAGTGCCATTGGAGCTACTGCCTGCAAGATTGTGGCCCATAGCTTTCCCACTGTCTCTAGGATCCTTAAGCCTGTGATGTGGTTGTCCTGGCTTTTGTGGGGGTGGGTTTGAAAGAGTAGTTCCTTTGGCACTCACTGGCCAAAGGCAAAGTGTATGAGGTGCGTCCACTCTGGGAAGTTGGGGACCTTGCTTTCGTCCGCCGTTTTGTTGATAACCAACCACGGTTTTTCTGTGCAGGACCCAGGGATGGGAATAGTTCGTTTGTGGTTTGGGAATGTAGACTAAAGTCCACCTTGGCCAGTTCAGAAGGGAGGGCTTCAGTGGTTGGCTTGGTTTCTTGCCCTGGATAGGGTGATGAGCCTTCTGACATAATCGTGTTTGTTGGAGACCAGTCTGATCACACCCTCCCTATCCCCATTGGCATCTCCCCCATGCCCACCTGGAGCCCTCCCCTCAATTGTCTCATTCACCAACTGTCTTCTTCTCTCGACTAGGTATGGTTCCGACCGGCGTTTAGCCGAGCTCTCTGATTACCGCCGTTTATCAGAGTCGCAGCTTTCGTTCCGCCGCTCGCCGACAAAGTCCTCGCTGGATTACCGTCGCCTGCCCGATGCCCATTCCGATTACGCACGCTATTCGGGCTCCTATAATGATTACCTGCGGGCAGCTCAGATGCACTCTGGCTACCAGCGCCGCATGTAGGGCCGTCCTGGGATGGGGCATCACGGTGGGGGAAGGAGAGGAGTGGGGTAGGGTGCAGACCCAGGTTATAACCACTGGCCCATACCTCTCCTGTTGGCGGTTTTTCATCCCCTCTACCATGTGGGCCTTCCCCAGGAGACGATCCTTTTGAGTGTTTGGCAGTAACCTACTTCGTTCCTTCGCCTCAGCAGCAGATCCTTGCTGCTGGCTCTAGATCTGCGGTCTCCCCTCTCCCCTGCCTCCCATCTCCCAGGATGGGAATTTGTTTTATGTTTTTATTTTTTCCTGGCTCCCTTTTATTTTTGTGCGCGATATTTAAGGTCGTCTGGATGGGGAAGCAACCTACAGCTGAGGTCGGCAGCGCCTTTTTCTTTTTAGATATGAGGGAGGCCGGGAAAGGGTTAGCTTAACCATTTCCTATGCGCCAAGCTGTGCCAGCAGTCCATGGGGCCCTGACTGTCCCTCTGAGACTGTGTTGAGACTGAGTTCTTGTTGGGACAGTCAGTTGGTAAATGTCCAAATCCCTACTGTCCCCTGATGTTCTAGCTGATGCTGAGTGGCACAGTCCCACTTCCCCATATCCCCAAGTAGGTGGTATTAGAAAACGTTTAATTTTTTTTTCCCTTTTGTATGGACTACAAATAAAACTTGGGGCAATTTGCAGTTTGGAAACCTGGTTGTCATTGTCTTGATTGCACTCAGTTTCAGAGGAGACAGTTTGACATCCAGGAAGATGTGACAGCAAAAGGGAAGGCAGCCAGAGTACCCAGAGCAGATGAGGAAGAGGGTTTGAATGTGGGCATTAGAATGATTTCCCTGCTGCCCAGAGGGACTTAGCTCATTGTCGTCCTGCTGGTCTGCCATCTTTAGGACTGGAGAGTCCAGACCAAGTTGTTTGGGCTTATTCAGCCCTCAGCTGTAATTACACCAAAAATGCATGAAGTTTATTGCCCATTTTCCTCTGCCTATGCTTGACCATTTCCCCTGACTTATTTCCCGTTGAGAAACAACCTGTGCTCCAGGGTGGTTCAGGGGTTTGACTTCTCAGGTGAGAAGTGGGGAATGGGCTGCTTTGGTGCTTACGAGCCGTCTGGATCCTTCAGGCAGTGGGCTTGAGTTGAGTGCTGGGGCTGGGACCCGGAAAAGAGCCATTAGTGGGGTGGGAGCGATGTCGGTGCCTGGTGCTGCCCTGTGGTTGGAGAAAGGATGGTGGGACACTTGGAAGCCAGTACGGGAGATTCTGGCCACAGATGTATTTCGCCTGTTGAACATCACCGTGGAGCGCCCTTCCTGCGTCCTGCCTACCCTTATCCTAGTCACCCGAGACTCCCCTGCCTCCATGTGTTAGGGTTTCCAGAAGTTTTCTTGCTGGGTTTGTATTTGAGGCTGTCATAATAGACTCTGGGAAGGGGTTGAGGTGCAAGCATATCTAAATAGGGATTCTGGGATAGGGTGAAGAATTGAAGAGCCTTTCTATCCTTTTATTCCAGGACTGGGGCTTGGGAGGACTTGGGGCAAAAACTATGTCAGTTCCAGCCTTACTCCCATCCAGCCACATGGGAGGCTTGGGATCAATGATGGGTGAATTAATGGAAGTCGAGTGGTTGGGTGGGGTGACAACAGGACAACCTGATAATGTCCTTTTGGATGAGGGGGCTTTAGAGATTTGATCTAGGAGCCTGCTTGGGGCAAGGCGATTTTGGGGAGGTGTGTGTCAGCTGGAGTTCAGATGAATTCTCGTCAGCCTCCACTGGCTGCTTGCAAACTTGCCCATAGAGTAGTTTGACCCAGATGTTCTCTTCTGCCCAGGGAGCAAAAGCATGTGAATGGCCTTATAACCATGAGCTCGCTCTTATGGATGCTAACTGGTAATCTAGAGATGCTTGGGCCACAGCTCTTTTTCTGTTCACTGGTTTACCTTCAGGTGCTTCGCTGCTCCTTTTCATTTCTTTGCAGGACTGGGAAGGGGAGTTTGATAGGTTTCTTGTCACTTTTCTGCAGTGAGGGTAGGGTGATCTGAGGGCCAAGTTAACCAAGCTTAGCTCTGGTTATCACCCTGGAAGATGGAGAGTTCGTTGATTATAGGGCTGTGATTGTGGCCTGTGTATTTGTCATATTTCTTTATTAATGTGGCTTTCTATCGTCTACCTTTCTCTCCAGTGAGGGTTCTGCCACTGTCCCAACTCCATGGTTCCTGTGAAAATCAGTGTAATGTGCTCTCGGATCAGTTGATGTTCTGTATTGCTGCCCAAATTCTTCAGAGTGACCTGCCGTAGATGATCACTATATTTGCCTGTCATCTTTTGGTCGTGATGCTCTTGCTGCCTCAGGCCTCTCATTGTTTAAGCCAGAAGGAGCTACAAAGCTAAATCACTTGTCATTTTCCTTTCTTGCAGAGTGTTTTAAAATTCCCTCCCGTCTTACCTATGTTAATCCTATAGCCTACTGTGCGTTTTGTGGATTTCCGATTTCCAGGGTCCTATAACTTGGAGATGGTTGGGTTGAGTGAATGGGAGGACAGACATTTCATATGTGTTTTGGGAAAAAGGAGTGGGGAATATGGGCTCCCAGTATCCTTCACATCTTTGCTCTTTTGCATCTATCACTTGTATAACTTGGCCTTTATTCATTGGAGAAGTTTTAGATGGTTTTATTCCTGGAACAAGACCACTTAGAGGTGTCTTAGCCTCGTCAGCCTGTTTTTCTGAGGTTTGGATCTTGTTTCAAATTCTGTCTGGGATAGGCCTGGGGCCCCATTCCTTCTACTGGAAATAATGGGGCTATCACTAAGTGGTCACCCTCTATGGATAGGCGACCTTCCTAGTCATGCCTGTCAGTGAAGCTCTGCCAAAGTCTGTGGCCAGACTATTGGTTCTCTGGTCATTTTGTCCTATCAGGCTAAGTAAGCTGACAATAAAATGGGATGGCTGAGGGTATAATGAAAATTTCCTAGATTTATGGACTAGTATGTAATAGGAGTTTTGGTAATAGAGAAGATAGGATGGATGGCAGGTAGAAAATTTAAATTCACCTAAATTCTATAGGTACCTTTGAAAAGGTCATAAAGGGTTGACTCTAGTTTTCCGGGGGGCGGAGGGGGGGATTCTTAAATGACTAAGCCTAGCTCTGAATCATTTGAAAATACTGTGTCTGTAGTGCGGCAAATAACAGTGTTTAGGTGGCTGAGCCCTTGGGTTGACCCCGAGGAATTTACAGTCTGGGGAGGCAGGACCTACCTCAGTGAACTAGTTAGAGATAATAAGCAATGCTAGGAAGGTGATAAGGTGGTAAGGAAGGAGAGGATGGGAGGCAGTCCCAGTAATTAGAAAAACTTTCTGGAGTTAGATTTGAAAACTGATTTGGTACAAAGAGAATGACTAAGGGTGTTGCCTCTAATAAAATCAGGCTTCTTGAGTTTGAATCCTGTATCACTTAGCTGTGTGATCTTGGACGTGTCAGGACTCTACCTCAGTTTTTTCATTTATAAAATGGGGGGTGATAGCTAACATTTATTGAATACACGCTAAGAGCACTGTTAAGGTGCTTTTCATATATTTCATTTAATCTTCATTGTGACCTAAATGTATTAGGTATTCCTAAACCTATTTTATAAATGGGTAAATTGAGGCTGTAGGTTAAGTAACTTTTCTTAAAATCACATGGTTAGAAAGTAGTGGATCAAGAAATTGAACCAGTCTTTTTGAACCATCCAAGACTCTGCTTACTGTAATCATTACAGTAATACTACTGTTGGAAGGATCAAATGAGAACAAGGGGCAAGTGTAGGGCCTCATATGTAGTCACTGCTCATTAAATGCTAGCCATCTAATAGAAATGATTTAGAACATTCTGGGGAGATTGGGATGGCCTAATGGAGCACATAGCCGAACAAAGGATTTTGGATGTAGGTGTGAGTGCTGGACATGTGAGTAATAGTGAAGGCAGTGGATTCTTGTAATGTATGATACCTAGGAATGACGTCGGCCATGGACCATACCAGTTTTGGTTACTTCCAGTCTCAGGCAACACTGTTCAGTGTCTTGGGATCAGATTCTCCTGGGTATGGAAGAGAAAAGTATGGGCCTGCAAAGACATTAAGGGCAGGCTAAGAGCTTATAGCTGGGAATGGGATTGGAGGGGTAGGAAGCTTTACTGGTCTCTAGTGGCTTCCTTTAAATATCCCTGGAGAATACTGGTTTTTAATTTGAGCCCTTACTAGACCAGTAACTTGTGTCTGGACCAGGAGGCAGAGTTATTAGGTGTATAAATTATGTATATTCACCCCTAAGGATATGAAATCAGTACAGATTGCTTATTCACATTTGAGTGTTTTTCACCAACACCAGTGTTTTCCCCTAAATTTAGATTTGTTCCTCATTTCCCTTTCCAAAGTCCAGGCTCCACGCTCTTTCAGTCTCTTCAAGATCTGCAGCCAGAATTTGTAGGAGGGTGCTGAAACAATGTATACATTTTTTAAAGAAATTAGTTTATAGGTGACAATTATTAACAAAGTTACATAGGTTTCAGGTATACAATTCTATAATCATCCATATATCACATTGTGTGTTCACTATCCAGAGTCAGTTCTCCTTCCATCACCATATATTTGACCCCTTGACCCTCATCTACCATCCTCCACCACTCTTACCCTCTGTCTGGTAACCACTAAACTATTGTCTGTGTCTAGAGTTTTGTTTCTTCATTTGTTTTTCTTGTTCTTTTGTTGTTTTCAGTATGTATACACATTTTAAGAAAGGGAAAAAACTATTAAAATAGTAATACCTATATACTGATAACAAAGGATGACTACAAGTCATGTGAATATATATATTTTTTGACACCCCTAGTATATATGTTTGCTGACAAGAACGTCAGCTTTCTAGATGACTTGAGACAAGTCACTTTACCTTTTAGGGGTTTGGTAACCTGATCAGCAAAAGGGCATCTTCAGTGTTCTAGACAAGGTATTTTAAAAACATCCCACTCAATTCTGTGTAGTTGGAGTGGTAAGGTAGAGGATTTGGAACAGATGTCTTTAATTTAAAAACTTCCAGTGTTGGCTGAGTAGCTCAGTTGTTTAAGAGCTTGCTCAAGAGTGCGAGCTGAGTTCTGAACAACAGCAGTTCGATGCCCAGCCTGAGCTGAGCTGCTGCTAAGCTGCCAACAGGTGGCAGGATGGCTCAGCTTAAAAAAAAATATATAAGTATAAATATAAATATATATATATCTGGCCGAGTGGCGTGGTGTTTAAGCTCTGGCCTGGGAAGCCAGAGGCCCTGGTTCGTGTCCCACATACGAGGGCCAGTTACACTGCCCTCAAAAAAAAAAAAAAAAAAAAAAAAAAAATATATATATATATATATATATATATATAAAGCCTTCAGTGGTTTTTAAGGGACAAACATTAAGCTCCTTCAGTACTTGGTAAAACACAGTTGGGTAGACGAACATCATTATTAAATCTTCCTATCTAAAGCTTCATTTTGCAGCATTTGTCAAGCTGGAATCCTGGTGATCAAACGCTGTAGCATAGGTTACCCCCTGGCTTTTGGGCACCTGTATGTTCTGTCAGACTGGAAAGTACTAGCTGATAAGAGTAAATATGCTTGTTTTTAGCTAAGTGTCCATCTTCTTAAGCTGATAGTAACTGAAAATCCAACCATTTTTCTCCTTTCAGTTATCCATTCATCCATCCCATCCATCCATCCATCCATCTATCCATCCATCCATCCATCCATCTCTTAACTTAGTCAACAAATATTTGAGTGCCTACCATGTGCCAGGTGCTGTTTTAACACTGTAGACATAGTAGGGAATAAGAAAAGGTCTCAGTCCTTGTAGAACAAGTATTTGCTGGGGGCGGGGTGGGGTGGGGTGGGAGGAAGATGGAAAAATGAATGAACAAATAGGATTTCAAGTGGTGGTAAGTATTTGGAAAAAGAATATGGAGTCATGGGATAGAGTGCCAAAATAGGGTTGGAATAGGGGGATGTCTAGATAGGTGGCCAATGAAGGACCCGGAGAACATTACAGTCTGAATGAGCTTGGGATAAAAAGGCCAGTGTGCTGGAGCTCAGTTGGGGAGGTGGGGGTGTTGAAGAGACTGGGAGATTCTGACAAGAACCAGATTGGATAGGGTGAGTTTGACATTTTTCAAATTGCAATGAGTCTTGAAAGGCAGGGGATGGTTTATTGTGGTTTACTCAGTTGGATGAGCTTGCTAAATGAAACACAACTGGACCTAGAGGGCTTTCAGAAGTTAAATCGGATAATTAGGTTGGCAGAGGTCTGTAAACTGGCTTGAATTTTGATCCTGAGAAGATTTATATTCCCAGTCTCCCTCCTATCGGACATGGAGAGATTCCTAGTTTCATAGAGTGAGTTGATCTCATAAACTTTGGTATTTTGGAAATTTATCTCTAAGGATGTTGGGACACAAACTATTTTTTTTTTTTTTTGAGGGCAGTTTCACTGGCACTCGTATGTGGGACCCGAACCGGGGCCGCTGGCTTCCCAAGCCAGAGCTTAACCACCGCGCCACTCGGCCGGCCTGCACAAACTATTTTTGAAGCTCAAACTGAAAGGAGCTGAGAGGATTTCTATACTGGATGCCTTTCCCTGTGCAGATTGAGTTGTGACCACCTCCTGATGCTGACCCCCCTCAAAAGGGCACAGGAGCAGCTGACTAACATGGAGTTGGTTTTCTTCATCATTGATCCTATGGTCTTTACTGAGTCTCAGTGTCAGCATCAGAATCTGCAATGAAAATGGACCAAGATCAGTGGCCACCACATCTGTAATTGTTATGTTTTGACATTTAGGTCCTTAACCTTTTCCCACTCTAGACCAAATTGTTGACCAGTTTTCCACCATTTGATTTCAGTCATGTCAGGATTTTAAAATCCATTTCCATAACCCTTACTTCATCTTCCTCTTTATGACCACAGTCCCTCTTTTTTTTTTTTTTTGGGCAGGGGTGGGGGGAGCTGCTTTGTTCTTGTGCCATCTCTTTTCCTAATGACCCCTTTCCTCATAAACCACTACTTTTATCATGTTTTAAGTTCGTATTTTAAGTTCTTCCACTCAGTACATGTCCCTCTCCGCTACTTAACTCCCTCTTCCAAAGTTGCCTTTCAATGCATATGGGATTATGTGAAGAAGCCAAAGGATGAGAAAATGTGATGGGGGAGCCGGACCCTCTGGAGAATGCTGTTTTGATTGTACTTTGTTTATAGCTGGTTGTGATTGGGCTCTTCCCTCTAAGGTCGGTTCTAGGAGTTGAAATCTACATCTCTGGCTGACGGCGCCTAATAAAATAAAGCAAAAAACTTTTCTGCTCCAGTTTTTTCTCAGGGTAGGGTGGGGGTGTTTTCTCAATCTCCACGGTCACACAGAGAAGCCGCTTCATCTTGGACTCCGGAAGGGTGGTGGTCTCAGTGCCTCCTGAGTAATGCAGCCCCAGCCGGGCCGACTTCGGGGCCATGACACCCTAATTGTAGCTGCCTCCATTAACTGTTTTCAGAGTTATTTCATCACCACCCATGAAAGTAGTTTCAATTTAGGGGAGCTCGGGACTACCAGCGCTACAGTATAAAGGCGGTTTATTTCTTCAGGTGGGAGGCTTCGCTCTTTTTTTTTTTACCGGCTTTTGGGTCTGCCTAAAGCAGTCATCCTGGCTGTGAGGGGATGGTTTGGGAGTTTAGAGGGAGAAACTTGTAGAAGGCAAAATAGAGCGCGGAATATTGTCAGGGTGTGTACATGGTAGTGGCGAAATGAGGAAGCTTAGTCAAGTTGGCGCCTGAAGCTAAAGACCGCCACACCTGGCCCCTAGCTCGCTCTGCCTAATGGCGGGTCGAACCCCGCCGGCGTGTAGTTCCTCCCTCATGCTAACCTCTTACCCAATCAATGGCTTCGGCATCGCGAGATTGGCGCTCATTGGCTTTCGCATAAAAGCTCAGGGATTACTGACGTTTCCACCTTTTCCCGGCCTCTCAGGTAATTGGCGTTCGTGGTAACCAATCAGGAAGAGGATCAGCGAGGACGCCTGCCTTTTACTCTCCTGAGTGGCCAATACGGCGGTAGCCTCACCCCCTCTTTACCCAGAGTCACCGCTGCGGCCGCCGCCATTTTAGCGTTTTGTCAGGAGCGTCCGCACCGCGAGGGAGAGCGTGCTGATTTCCGTGCGGGTGAGAGACTTCGACTTCCTCCACAGTCTGTCTTTTGTCCTGTTAAATCTGACCTCACTCCCTTGGGCTTCAAGAGTATTGTAGTGGGGTCGCGGTCTCCGCACCGTCACTGAGAGCCGACTTCGGTGCTCGGCATTGGCGCGGTAAGCCTAAAGCGTCCCTTCCCCCACGACCTCCCCCGAGAATACCTTGCTGTCTCCCACCCTACTCTCTACCCGACTCGGCTTCTTGCTTCGAGGTTCCCACCGAAATTACCGCCCTTCCCTTGGACTTAGGAATTAGAACCCCTTTCGAGAATTTCTTAGGCCCTGAGACATTAGTGTGTGGCTTTTGAGTCTGAAGCCCCTTCTTTCTTTGGCCACGCATTTCTCCGTTCTCCTGGAGCTCGTGGGATGGCACCCCGAGAGGCGTTCCCCACTCCGGCAGTTCCTGTGCTCTCCTCACCCCTCGCTGTCTGGTCCAAGTCCCCCGTTCGTTGCTTCCAAAGGAAACCCTAAAACATAGCCCACTTTTCCGGAAATGGTGGCTACTTCGGTTACCAGAGGAAGAGCCAATTCATAATTTTAGGCAGTCAATCCAGCCACCCAGTTGTTAGACCTTTGTTTTCTGACTATCCTCACAGTGGATAGACAAGCCCAGTTTCCTCAGCATTGTATGTATGCTCTCGTTTTCATTACTGTTCCCGTTTGAAACTGTTCCTCGTGCCAAATCCTTTGTCTACCAAAAGTCTCTGTATTACACTGGTTCTTATAGGTTCTATAGCCAGTACTGTAGCGGGCCTCCTTATTTCTACTTCTTTTGATTATTGTATGGAGTTGGACCTGTGAGAGAGGGAAAACTGTTTGGAAATATTTGCTAGAGTGAAAGATGACAGTATTGTTGGTTTGTTTTTTAACTGATGTGGGCTTAAGGTCTCATTAAAATTTCGTTCTCCAGGGTTTGTCAAGATGGTGAAGCTGTTCATCGGAAACCTGCCCCGGGAGGCCACAGAGCAGGAGATCCGCTCACTCTTTGAGCAGTATGGGAAGGTGCTGGAATGTGATATCATTAAGAACTACGGCTTTGTGCACATAGAGGACAAGACGGCGGCTGAGGATGCCATCCGCAACCTGCACCACTACAAGCTACACGGGGTGAACATCAACGTGGAAGCCAGCAAGAATAAGAGCAAAACCTCCACAAAGTTACATGTGGGCAACATCAGTCCTACCTGTACCAATAAAGAGCTTCGGGCCAAGTTTGAGGAGTATGGTCCAGTCATCGAGTGTGACATCGTGAAAGATTATGCCTTCGTACACATGGAGCGGGCAGAGGATGCGGTGGAGGCCATCAGGGGCCTTGACAACACAGAGTTTCAAGGTGAACCACCCTCTATGGGAAGAGGGCTGAACACAAGGCTATATGCAGAAAATAGGTTGGATAAGTAAAGAGAGAGGGGGTTTGGAGTAGAGATACAGCTGGTGACTGGCTAATGGTGAAGGAGTAAGTGTGAGTGATGGACCTAAAATGTAGAATGCATGGGATTTAGAGGCTTTAACTTAGGCAAATCAGGACTGGGAGAAAAACCACTTGGCTTTAGTTTGGAGCCGCTAGCCTTTTTTTTTTTTTTTTTTTAATGCCTACTAGTGCAGAAATACTTTCCTCTGAAGATTTGCCCAGTTATGTTTTCTTTTGGGCGGGGTGGGGTAGTAGAGCACATAGCAGTGTTTCACTCTGAATTTATTGCCTCAGCACAGTACAGGCATACCTCGGAGATATTGCAGGTTCGGTTCCTGACCATCGCAATAAAGCGAGTATTGCAATAAAGCGAGTTAAAGCGAGGCGTAACCTTTTGGTGGTGGAGGGTCTTACCTTCAATTTGAAAAAAACGCAACATCTGTGAAGCGCAATAAAGCAAGGTATGCCTGTATCAGCATTATGCATTTTACATATGAAGAACCTGGCAAAAGTTGCTTAAGCAACACATTTAGGAGTAGAATCCCTGTTAAGCTGCCCCACCTCATCCCAACTCATACATAACTTTTCAGTAAAAATAGTCTTTAGATAACTGGTGTTTTTAAAGGGCTACAGCTCTTGTTGATTGTACCAGGAGGTTCAGTTTTGAGGATAAGGCCACTTTAGAATTAAAAGGCTGATTTCAGGAGTTTCTGAGGAGGAGGTATTAAGATTTTGGTAGTGCCTTTTCACTGGTTTGGGGGATGGACTCTAACATCCTTTGTGAATTAGAGCACTTAGCTGGGTGTTACCTTGAAGCCTTGACTAGATGAATTGTTTTAGTGTGCCTGGAAGGCAGCATGTGTGATGTTGTGGATTGTCCCTTTATTTGGAAGGTATTATCTTTTCTTGATTTAAGCTCTTAAGTCCCTGTAGAAGAGTCTCAGGGAAGGGGGCGGTAACCATGATGATTTGTTAATTCTCCATTCCCTGCCTTTGGGTCCCCGGTGTCCAGAAAGCCTTTTCCCTTTGATTGTAACTACCTCCAAGTTCATGCTACATTTTTAACCTACATTCCAATCTTTTTAACCCAAACTAAGGTATTGGCTGCTGCTTTCCCTGAGCACTTATCTTGTTAAGAGGCATTGTTGCTATCTTTGCTGTTTATTTCCCTTAAATTGGACCTTTCTTAGAGCTGGAGGTTTGATCATCATTCCCCCAAGTAACGGGCCCTGTCATGGGTATTACTGTGCATTATTAAGAAGCATCATATGTCTCTTGGGTCTGGTTTTTCCTTTTTTAATTGGTAAGTTGAGAATTATTTTGTGTCAACAATTGAGAGCAAAAGCGGCTCTTGTAGAAGGTTTGTGGTCTGATACCTACATTTTAGATACTCTTCTATTAAATGCAGTCATAGAAGAGGTGGTGGTGTCTGCTTAGTTAAATGTGAACTGAGTCAGAACAAATTGTCCTTGTAGCACCTAACTCTAGGCTCTCTGATGCTACCTATACTTTGTTATTTTTGCCCCATTTTCCTTACTATTAGCCCCATTCTCCTTAATACTGCCTTCTAGAGTCTGTGTAAAGTAGCAGTATTTTACAGTGGTCTTTTCCCTTTTCATTTTCTCAGTATTGGGTATACGGTTGATCCTTGAACAACGTCGGGGTTAGGGGCACGGCACTGTCCCACCCCACCCCCCAGTCGAAAATCTAGTATAACTTAAGCTGACCCTCTGCACAAGTGGGTTTCCCATTCTCAAGTTGAAAATATAGTTGACCCTTGAACAACACAAGTTTCAATTCCGCATAAGTAGGCCTGTGCAGTTCAAACCGGTGTTGTTCAAGGGTCAAGTGTATTGTTTGCCCATTTGAAAAACATCTATTTTAGATATTTTAAAGATTTAGCTTCATTTTCTGGCTTAGAGCAGAGCATTCATTAGTGATCTTTATGTCTTGAATGTGATTGGTTGGTTCCTTGGTTACACTTTCTGATTTTGTTAGGTGCAGAAGTGGCCCTGAAGGCAAATGCCAGAGGGACACAGGTTAACACTTTAAAGCACTGAAATATTTAATTGCATATCTTAGCTCTTAACCTGCTACCTACACTTACCAGATGTAATAATGTTTAAACCAGAACGTTTTTGGTGTTTTGGTCCTTCCACCCCTTTTCCCATTGCTAGCCTACCAGAACCTAACTTTAATTTTGCAAGTGAATTTCTGTATTAACTACTTTCTGTAATGTTAGATAAATAGATGACCTGTTGACTCCCCTGATCCTAACCATTCGCTTTTGACATTTGCGTGTTTGGGTGTATCACAGCCAATTGCACTTGGAAAGTTTGCTGGAATTTTGCTTACCATTAAATTGGTAGGTCATGTTAGGTGGAAACTGCTTCTGGGAAAGGTTTAAAACTTAAAATTTTCCAGAAAAGTTCCTTTTTTGTTAGGTTTTCAGAAGTAATACTTTTCATTTCCAGAATACAAATTTTAATTTTCAGCAAAAAAGTATTAAGTGCATGGTCTTAGGATCTCAGATCCCTAGTTTAAGGAGAAAAACTAATCTGCTAAAGTGAACAGTTTGATCCACTAATATTACTAGTATTCTCAATTTCCCCCTCCCCCCTTCCAAATTTTTTGTAATCTTTCTAAAAATTAAAGGTGTTTTGTGAACTTCCAGCTTTGTTTCCTTTGATTCTACTAGGGGCCGTCAAGTTAGCTGTAGATTGTAAAGAATCCTCATTAGGAAGAATAGTAGAACCAGCAATTTAAAGGACCCAGCTAACGGCAGGCAATCCTTCAACTTATGTTCCGCCCTTTCTCTCCCCTTAAGTGTTTTTTTCCCAGAAATCTTGAAAATTGCCTGTCACTCAGTCACGAATCAAAATCTGGATCACTGTGTTAGTGGTAACTTTAGAGTTGTACTCTATTTTCTTTGATTTTTGGGTTGGGAGTCTGGAGGGACTGGCCTTTGCATTTTCCTGCTTAATGAAATTAGTCTTGATAGTGAAGATTGGAGGTGTCAATCTTGTGGAGCGCTCTTACTGTGTTTTCTTTTGACTTTGGGTCATTGTTCAGAGTAGTTTTTATCCACAGGTGCTGCTTTTTGAGCGAGAATTGTTTGTTTCTTAAGCATTAAACTAGTGTTAGGTGTTAGAGTGGAAACATTTCTTCATCCAGTTGACATTTATCTGAAATCGGGTCATTACATTAAATTTTATATATTGGACTTTTTTTTTTAACCTTTTTGGTGTTGAGCCCTGCATTAGAGTTGTTTAGGTAAAAACCATTGCTATGTATGACCAGTGACTGGGGTAGGGGCTGGGGCTATGACTAAGTGATAGCAACCCTTCTTGCGTCTGTTTCTTCAAGGCAAACGAATGCACGTGCAGTTGTCCACCAGCCGGCTTAGGACTGCGCCCGGGATGGGAGACCAGAGCGGCTGCTATCGGTGCGGGAAAGAGGGGCACTGGTCCAAAGAGTGTCCGATAGATCGTTCGGGCCGAGTGGCAGACTTTACCGAGCAATATAATGAGCAATATGGAGCAGTGCGTACGCCTTACACCATGAGCTATGGGGATTCGTTGTATTACAACAACACGTACGGAGCGCTCGATGCCTACTACAAGCGCTGCCGTGCTTCCCGGTCCTATGAGGCAGTGGCGGCTGCAGCTGCTTCCGCGTATAATTACGCAGAGCAGACCCTGTCCCAGCTGCCACAAGTCCAGAATACAGCCATGGCCAGTCACCTCACCTCCAACTCTCTCGATCCCTACGATAGACACCTGTTGCCGACCTCAGGAGCTGCTGCTGCTACAGCCGCTGCTGCTGCAGCAGCCGCTGCTGCTGTTACTGCAGCTTCCACTTCATATTACGGGCGGGATCGGAGCCCCCTGCGTCGCGCTACAGCCCCAGTCCCCACTGTTGGAGAGGGCTACGGTTACGGGCATGAGAGTGAGTTGTCCCAAGCTTCGGCGGCCGCGCGGAATTCCCTGTACGACATGGCCCGGTATGAGCGGGAGCAGTATGCGGATCGGGCGCGGTATTCAGCCTTTTAAAGCTTGAGGTGAGAGTGGTGGGGTGTCCCCTATTCTGGTTTTGCCATCCCTTCTGCAGCCTAAAGGCTCCAGTTGGGCTGCCCTGCTTGCTTGCTTTTGCAGGGTGAGGATAAGGTTACTAGCATGGTTCAGAGGCTAGGCAGAAGTCCTAACTACTTAACTTTTTGAAATATGTAAACATCCTTAGACCTCATGGTTATTTTTCCAGAGCTCCTAGTTGTAGGAGTCAATCTGATTCTGTGTCTGGAAAAGCAAAGAATGGTGTGATGAATTTTGGGTCACACTTACGTGCTGTAATTGAACTGAACCTGTGACCCAGACATTCAGACTCAGGTGTGCTGTTTTTCAGAGCCTTTGTTGACATTTCTAGGTTTGTGAAATTACTAAGGTCTGCAAGTTTCCTATTCTTCATGCTGTGTGGAAGGTCTCCTAAACCATAACTAGTTAACTGGTCATCACTGCTTAGGTTTCAGTTACAAGGAAGACGACCCAGATGGCATCATTGTAATCTTGAAGCAGCGTGTTTCTGACATTGCCTAACAGTTTCCCCCCATGAGCTTTATAGAAAAAACTTGATGTTAAGTTGGGGCAGAGAGGAGTAGAATAGGTATCTTCTTTTAATTATAAAATTGAGCTCTGAGGAATCTGGGGCATAGACTCAAATCGACCTTCTCTGCGCAGCTCAGATTCATTCCCTGAATAGAATACCCACTCTATGGCTTTGTCTTCGAACCTGTCCTGTAAGAGCCTGTTTACTGTGTTCTAAACTGTCCCCACAATGTTAGATTTGACATCCTCTCCATGTCAGGATATACAATGATAATATAAAGAAGCACGCAGACCTGTTAATTTTGCTCTTGTTGTAATGTTCAGATCCGGGGTTGGGAGGCTGGCCTTACGCAGATCACTCCCTTCATCTTCCCACTAGTTATGGGCATTTAACCCTCTTGAACCACCAGCGCTACCTTGAGTCCTGGCTTTTTCTTCTACTGCACATTTTGAGCCTTGTGGTCCATTTGGCTACACTTGAGTATATTCTCTTCTGGTGCTTGCCAGCTTTGGGCTCTAGGTATTCGAGGTTGCTGTTGTATTAAAGGGTGATTCTCAATGCCCTTTGTTTTGAGTAGCCCCCAGTGTGTCCTAGACATTGATCTGTAATCCTGTAGTAGCAGGGTGGGTACTCCATCATCTTTTCTGTTGGGGCAAAAGGCATGTAACTTGCCCAGGGTTATTAGATGGGCTAGGAGATAAATTTGATGTCCAGCTTACACTTGCCCTCCAGTACATTCTTTAAGTTTCTTCCCTAGGCAGAGTTGAATGCCCTCAGGTCTTACAGCTTGTTCAGTTGATGCTACTTTTGCCTAGACCTTGAATGGTTTTTAACTTGGACCTTGGTAGTAGCTCTCAGATTCCAACATATTTTTCACTTCTTACCCCAGAGAGCTGATGGAACCTTTCCTTTTTCCCTGCTTTCCAATGACAGTTTTGTGATGTGGAATTACCTTCTCGGAGGAATGCTAATGTTCACATCAAGAGAAATATAACATCTTTGCCTACTCTCATGAAAGAAAATTTGCTATTTAATTTAAAGAAAGGCCCCATTCTAGGATTGCTTGACCTTCCCAGTTACTCTCTGGCCTTCAAGCTCTTTTCACTTTATGATTATTGTGATACTGGGGATGTACAAGTAAGTAAATTTAAAAGGAATGTCAAAATACCAGACTTTCTTTGACGTTTAAGTGGGAAAGCCCTTTTGAGCTTTGCTGTAAAGCCCCTGTGTTGTGCTCTCTTTCAGGTGGGATGTGTGTGGGCTGAAATTCCGAGCTGCGGTTGTGCATGAGAATACACTCTTCATGGTACCCATCTCCGGGACGTTCTCGGCTCTGTGCATTCAGTCCCTCAGGAACCGTGGACCTTAATTTACCTTGCTAAGTCAGACCACCTCTTCCTTTCCTCTCCTGCCCATTTCCCTGTTCTTCCTGTCCTTCAGTACTTCTGTAGTTTCCCGTTGATGATGTGTTCTCCTAGCAGGCCTCACTGTGCAGAAACTGGGGTGGGGGCTGCACTGTCTCCCCACCTCCTGCTTCCGGTGGGTACTGGATTTGAGGATGACCCTGGTGAGAGCATCACTGCTTCTGAGTCTTTGGCCCAAAGGCTTGTGGCAGGTGGACACATAGAGTTGGATAACTTTTTTTCTTTCCAGTGAAATAAATGGTTTTTCAACTTAGGGAATGTGTGCTTTGAGAGAGTTATTGCTTGGGCTTGTGTCTGGATTTTTCCTTGTCCCTGGAAGGGAAGGGGGAGGGTGTGAATTTTGACATTAAGCTTTGGGTGGACATCACTGCGGTTAAGTCCTTTATTGTAGGTAGGACTTATGGATTCCAAAGGAAAAAGAGGGGCTATACAGAAAAACCCAGGGAGGCAACCTTATTCCAGTAAAGACTTCCACTAGTCCCATCTTTATTTAAAACCAATTACTTACTAATAGCTTTGAAATGTGGGTCTTTTTCTGCTTGAGAAAGTCATCACCCACCCTTTTCTATTACCGTTCCAAGCTCCAAATTGGTGCGTCTAGACTGACCTATTTCCAAGGACGAGGTCTAAGAAAAGGAAGGTCAGCTTTCACTTTTCATGTCATATAGAAAAATAAACCTATGGCTTCAATTAGCATTCTGCTATTTACCTAAGCCAGTAAGTAACACTTGAATGTTTTTCACCATCTATTTGTATAGCTCTACCAAAACCCATAGAAGCCTCCTTGCACCTGTACTTGAACTTAAGGCTTTTAGAATCATAGGCATAGAAAAAGGACCTAGCAGTGAGCTTTAGATTGCTTAATGAGGAGGAGTGGGTGAATGAGTGCAGGAAAGAGCTAGTTCTGGCCCTCTGTCAAAACAGACTTGTCTTCCAGATTTCTTTTGTTCTGTACCTTACTCCAGTCTTAACACATTTAGTAGGGCTATATCTAGTTAGGGCATTTCCCAGAATCAATCATTCAGCAAATTCTGAGCAGCTAACTGTATTCTAGGTATATAGTATGCTTTTAGGCAAAGTGGAGTGTGGTGATGGGAGAGAAGAAAAAGGAGCTTTAGTTGAGTGATTGCTCAGGTTTTTCTATTTAATGGTTCTACCTGACTGATTCTAATTTATAGAAGGCCTAGATGGGAATAACTTGATAATTGTAATTTATTGAATATTTGCTCTATGTGAAACCTGTAGATGTGTTTAATGTGATATTTAATGCAATCATTTTTCTGTCAGTTAACAATCTTTATTCTACCCTCAGAATACAAGTAACTGCTGAACATGGAAGCTGTCTTTGGTGAGAGGTCAGATGATTACACAACAGTTCCAGGAAAACTGTTGGAGTTAAAGAGGATTGGGGGTGGGAGGAGGTATGAGTTCCTATGGATAAGAAGTGGTCAGTTAGGAAGTTTATGACTAACACCTAGGCTAGGTACTTCTCCTTCCATTTGTCTTTTTTTATCTTAATCTGGCTGGGTTGGTTTTCTGCCACTTGGAGGGTTGTGTCTACATTGGTCCCTTTTTCTCTTAAAAGACCCATCACAGATCCAAAATTATGCTTGGTGCAATGGCTGGGGTTTAGGGTTAGCAAGCTTCAAAAGATGGAGACTAACAGTATTAATTGATTCAACAAATGTTTTGGGTGATACTCCGCAAGGAGTTCTAGGTGCTGGGGTCACCTACAGTTCTGGAGCTGATATTCTAAGTGGGAAATAAGAGAATTTTATTTAGATGGGAATGGTCAATGAAGGTTTTTCTGAGGTGGTGACATGTCATAGTAGATTAAATATGGGCATAACATGTAATTGCATTATGAAACATTCTGCTTAAAATTTTAAAGGGAGTCATTCTTGCTTGCTTCTTTGAGAATATGGTCTCCCTATAACAAACAGGGAGAGTGCCTAAGAGCAGATTCGCTTAACTTCCAGAATCCGGGCTGGTTTAATGCTACGTTACCACTAAGTTTTTCAAAATCTACTTGTTAAAGGGAAAAACACTATTAAGAACAATGGAAAACTAGGAATTCTAAAACTTGATTTGAAACAATTGAATTTAACTTGCTGATATTTCAACATTAAGTTTTTTGAAATTATTTTTGTTTAAGCTTCCAGTCAAGTGTGTGTCTGAATCTGAATTGAGGCCACATAGCTTGCTCTGTGGAATTGACAGTTACACTGCCATCACTTAGGAATTAATTCTTCAAAAGTAAGGCTTTAATACAGATTTTCCATAGCCTTCCACTATTCCTGATGTTGAGTTAAATGTGATTAGCATTCGCTGTAGAGCTGGCCTTGCACATAATGAAGTACTACTCACTGGTTGCCTCCTAAGTAAATACCATGTGGAGAATGCAAAGGTGCCAAGGGCCTGCTGCTTGTCCTTTACCTGGCCTCCACAGTAGCTTGCTGTTTAGGCCTTGGGTGTGCAAATAGTGGCATATCACTGGAAGTCAGGTGAGGGTGGGAATGGTCACACTTTGTAGCGATGGCATCTTGCCCAGCCTGGTTCTGGATGGGTCAGAGGTCTTAGGATGGCAGTTTTCAAGATGATTTCGGGGTTTGACCCGGTGTTACACCTCTTAATGTTGACTTAACAGTTTTCCAGGCAGCCTCAAAATTGGGGTGACCTAGGTGAATGCTAAATGAGCCAGGCTCCTTACCCCAGAGCTATTACCAGCACTGAACTAGCCTCTAGGGGGTAGAGTGGTAAGAAGTAGGCCGTTGGCATTGTGTTGGTGCTGTTGCAAACCACTGGAGTGAAGTGTGCTCAGCGCGCAAGTTCCCCATGTGTGCGCATGCCCAGGCAAAGGGAACTCCCAGATGAAAGCAGTGGGAAACCTGGGGGTGCTTTTCTGCTGATGGCGTGGAGAAAGCAGAGTTCCAGAAAGGGGTGTCTTAAGACAGAAAATTTTTGGTTCTTTTGAAGAGTTGAGAGCTGAGTTACTTACTGATAAGTACATAGGAAATAAAAAGGGTAAAAAACTGGAGTCAACAAAAACTTGTAAAATACAATTTATGGTGTTCAACCTAATCATAATCATGGCCACACTGAGTAATAAAATAATTGTCATCTAACTAAATCTGGAGGAAGGCAAAGTGGGATGGGTGAGTAATGAGGTGTGTTTAGGAGGAAAAGGTCAAAATTCCATAATGGATATCAATAGAGAATTTTTTTAAAGTGGTGAAGGAGAATTATGAGCATCTTAGACATGTAAAGGTAGGGAACCGCTAAAAAGAGCCAAAAGCTATTGCTTCTGGGGAATATGGGGCAAGAGACTTGAAAGCCTTGTACTATTTGCTTTGTTAAAAACTACGTGGATTACTTTGATAAAAATAAAAAGTTTTGTCATGCTAACAGCTTTTTTTTTCTGTTTTAAGCCTGAGATAATGGCTTGACACTCACAGAACTTTCCAACCTCACCAAACGCAAATCTAACATAAGTAGGGACTTTTTTGTATTACTTTATTGGCAGGTAAATCCCACCCCGAGATACAAGGCAGGGATGGTGCCAGCTGTCTGTTGAAGTAGTAGATGTTAGCTAGCGATAAGTAAACCTTAAAAGCTGATTTATTACCACTCCTGTTTTGTCTAACTTGTCAAGGCTAACGGAGGAAATGAATGGTGCTCTGTCCAGTGGGGCTAAGCCGTTCTTCTAGGGCTGAGCCTGCTGGTTACCCTCAGTACCTCTTACCCTCAGGCTGAATTGTGTGTACTCAGTGATGCAGCAAGATGGGACCGTTTAGTTTCACTATGTAAGAAGTACTGAAACCAGATTTGAATGTTTGGAGCTTCGTTAGAACTTCCAGTCTAATCTAGTTCATCCAGGCTATTGCAAGGGGAAGGAAGTTACTTTTGACCCACTGGCTTGAGCTAGACTAAGACATTGATTTATTTGTAGACTCAAAATGGTTTGAAAAGCAGACTTTAGTAATGAACATTAAAGGCTTTTTCCTGCAGAGCCAGAGAAGCAGCCTGGTAGTTAGGATGCCAAAAAAATTTTCCTGTATAATTTTTAGCATGGCACATCTATAAAATGCAGAGGCCCAGTAAAGATAAGGAACAGATTTTGAGTATACATCTCAATTAGAATATTTATGGAATAAAATTAACAGGTTATAGATATTTAATCAATTCTACATTATGCTGACATTTTAATATTGGACCTTTAAGTATTTCTATCCATAGTTTAATTAGCAGTGTTTTAGTTTTAGTGGTACATAAATGATGCATCTTGGGGCCGGCTGAGTGGTGTGGTGGTTAAGCGCTGGATTGGGAAGCCAGCGGCCCTGATTCGGGTCCCACATATGAGGGCCAGTGACAATGCCCTCAAAAAAAAAAAACATCTTAAAATCAGTGGCATTTGGATTAGATGAAATGTGGTTACTCTACATGAGTGCAAGTGTATCTGAGCTATATTCCTAGAGGTGGAGTGGTGTTTAACCTTTTGCTACTTGTCAAATTGTTCCCACGTTTTTCCAGTTTATATTCCCACCAGCAAGGTATACAGGTGTTTCCTTAAACCCTCCTCAGTGCATCTGGTGATCGGCCTTCTCCAACCTGATAGGTTAAATGGGTATCTTATAGTTAAGCTTAGCATCTATTTTTACGAGTAAGATTGATCATGTTTATATTTTAAGAGCCATTTCTTTTCCTTTTTTTGAGGGCAGTGTCACTGACCCTCATATGTAGGACTGAACCGGCGCCGCTGGCTTCCCAAGCCAGCGCTTAACCACCGCGCCACTCGGCCAGCCCCGAGCCATTTCTCTTTTTTCATATCATTAGTCCTTACCTTTTTTAAAAGTTGGGTTTTGGTTTTATTGGTGGAAGCAGTGTATAGATTAAGGAAATTAGCACTTTGTGATATGAGTTGCTAGTATTTTTTCCCAGTTTGTCATTTTTATTTCATGTTTTTACCCTGCAGGAAAATGTACAGTAGTAGAATTTCTAGTTGTCTTAGGACACCAGGATTTTGCATCATAACTGGGATTTCTGTACTTGAAGAACATAAGAACATTCTTAACCTTTTTTCTGGTACTTTAAGGTTTCATTTCTTTTAATTTAAAATTTTAATGTATTTGGAAATTATTTGATACAAAGTGTGAGATAGTTAGCTAACTATATGGTCACTCATTTGGGGACCAAATTGAAATAAATTATAGTGGAACTAAAGGATGAAACTGTTATTAGAATGTTATCTCCTTTCCTGATTATAAGAAAAAAGAAATTTTAACACCCTTTTTGATTCAAGATTGGAATGATTAGGATGTAGATGCCTCCTGCCTACTCTTTAACAAACCCTGCTTATCTAGGGTGACCATTACTTTAGACCAATTAAATCATAGTTTCTAGGGGTTGGCCTTGGGGTAGGGAGTGCAAAATCAACCCTACTTATAAATCTGTGCCTTGAGTGCTTTGAATAACGTACTTGGACTTGTTAATTGATTTGTTGTGATTTGGCATACCTGTCCTCCAGGGATTCAATCTGTAGGACTCAACTTGTAGAACCAGGGATGCTCCCCATCCATTTGCAACAGTGCCCAGGACCTCCCTATCAGGATTGAATCTGAATGAGAATGATGTCTCTCTCCCCACCTATTCCTTCTCTGTCTTGGTAACACTCCATCTCTGGTGGGCAGCATACAGACCAATTTGGGGGCAGATACATAAGTTTCAACCCCTTAATTTTTGAAAAAAAATTTCTTTGGCAAATTATCCTCATTGACAATCCAAGACAAAGCTTATTTGTGATTTTTAGAACCTTATATTTGATGAAAGCTCATTTTACTTGATTTGCAGTAAATCTCCAGTTCCATCTGGATGCATTGTCTTATTGGCCTTGTTGCACGTTCTTTTGGGAGTTGTTTTTAACTCAGGTCCCAGGGCCTTTTTCTTGAATTGGGCTCCAAGACCATTGGTAGCAATAGTAAGTTATCTAGCTGCAAGACATACCTTTAGACTTGGACCAAGTTATGGGCCACTGTGTTGGCCTAAATAGATATCTTAATCTTCTGGCTTTCCTACTACTAGGTGGAAGACCTAGTAGGCTGGACCTTTACCCAGCTGCTTTCTGTAATGCCTATAAGATCAAGTGCAGGTTATATGTTAGCAGATGTCTTAATTTCCTCGTGTCCAGAGCCACGTTTTTTTTGTTTGTTTGTTTGTTTTCCCTCCTTGGCTTCCAATTGTGGTACATTATCTTTTTTTTTTTTTTTTTTTTAGCTGAGCCATCCTGCCACCTGTTGGCAGCTCAACGACAACTTAGCTCGGGCTGGGCATCGAACCGCCGTTGCTTAGAGGTCAGCTCGCTCTCTTGAGCCAGCTCTTAACCAACTGAGCCACTCCACTCGGCCGGCCCTATGTGGTACATTATCTTGCTGCAACAAGAACCGCCTCCCCCCCCCCCCATTTCATTAAACGAATTGACTTTACATAGCTTGGTGTGTATAGACCAACATTCCTATTGGTTGGTCCAGTCATTCATCAGAGACTAATTTCTTATGTAGTTCATGTAACTGGATTTAGCGTCACATTAGGAACAATGATTTGTTTTACCAAAGTAAATAATGAAATATAAACAGTACCTGGGTGTCATCAAAAATCAAGTTAGTCATAAAACAATTTCAGCAAATTTAGATTTTAGTGTTAGGCCTCTCCCACGATAGCAGCTGGATAAGAAATCTGGCTGGTCATATTTTCCCCCTTCACCAACGGGGAATGGGTGAATCAGTCAGTGGTGCACCATTCTTAAACACTGATTGATATGGAAGGGTGTTTTGGAGACAGTTTCCTGAAATTTACCTCTTGTCCTTACCTCAGTCTTCTGCATTTCAATTGCTTTAATATTCCAACCCTTTTGATCTCACTGGAACGTTGAGTCCATTGATTCAACTTTCCATTGTCCCTCCCCCTCTTAATGTTGTCACTTCCTTACCCAACTTGAAATCCACAGTCAGTAAGGTCATTCCTTTGCCCACACTATCATTTCCCTTGCAAGCCCTGGGCCTACCTGGTCCCCAGCTGTATACTCCCATGGCAAAACCATAGCCTGGATTAACCCAGTTCATTGAACAGGTGAGGTTGAAGGTCACTTGAGAAAAATAATCTCAATGACTAGTCTCACCTTAAATGAGCACAAACTTGGTGTGGACCCATAATTCTGTCAGGCAGTCAGAGAATAGATCCCTGGGCCATTCCTCTTCCCATGTGTTTACTCAGCTAATGACCTGCCTCTTACTTCACTGAGAAAACTGAAGCAATCAGAAGTGTTAGCATTCTCGGCACTCCTGCTCATCTCCCAGCATCGGCCCCACATCCCATTCCCTTGGTAACTGCTTTGGTCTAAGGCCAGTTGCTCTACTTTCCCTTTAGGGCCTGTCCTTGTTCATGCAGTTCTTTTCCACTGATGTCGTCCATGTTTCCTCTTTCCTGCGTCAGTCTTACTAGCACTGCAAACATTGTTATTCCCATTAAACTTTTTTCTTGACTCTATATTTCCCCTTCCAGTTCCCACCACTTCATTTCTTCCTTTTTGTAGCAGAACTTGACTGGTTTCAGTCTCCAGTTACCACCTTCCATTTTCTCTTAAGTCAGCCCTCTTTAATCAGGCCTTTACCCCTACCATTTCACAGGAATGTCGCTAGTGATTCATGTTGCTAAATCGTCATTTTTTTAACTTAAAACATCATGTCCGTTATGGTTGTGGTTTCTGTGTGTTATCCTCTCGTGACACAGTGATGCATTTCCACCAGTGAAACTTACACTCCCACCCGAGACAGACATTGAACACAGTGAAGTGTATGTTAGGAGATAACAGCTTAGTATTCAGGGTAGAGGTGGGGAAGGAGGATGGGAGAGCTAAATGTGTGTGCAGATTACAGCAGTACATAGGGTGTGGCCAGGCTTCACTGCGAAACTGATATTTGAGCAAACGAGTGAGGTGAGAGGTACCCACACGGACCTAATATATTCCAAGTAGAACAGTTGAGCAAAGGCCCCAAGATTCGGGATTGTAGCTGGCCTGTTCTGACAGTAAGGAGGCCAGGGTTAAGAGTGGAGCAATGAGGGCCGGCCAAGTGGCGTGGTGGTTAAGCGCTGGCTTGGGAAGCCAGCGGCCCTGGTTCGGGCCCCACATATGAGGGCCAAGTGACACTGCTCTCAAAAAGAAAGTGGAGCGATGGGAGAGAACAGTAGGAGAGGTCAGATAGTTAAACGATCATCTAGTGCCTTTGGGCCTTTACTCTGAGTGAAACAGTCTGGCGTTTTAAAGCAGAGCAGTGTTATGCTGTGATACACTTCATTTATTTTTTGAGGGCAGTGTCACTGGCCCTCACATGTGGGACCAAACCGGGGCTGCTGGCTTCTGAAGCCAGCGCTTAACCACCACGCCACTTGGCTGGCCCCTGCGATACACTTTAAATAGCTTTATTGGGGTGTTCTTTTATACAATAAAATACCAATTTTAAGTACAACTTGACATATTTTGACAAATTATACAGTTGTGTAACCATCACCACAATTAGGATATAGAACATTTTGTCACCCCAAAAAGCCCTTGTGCTGCTTTGCAGTTAATCCCCTCAGTCCCTGGTCAAGTCTTAGGCTTCATCTATTTATATCTTTAGTATTAGCATTGTGACATAGTTGATTATTCTTTCTTAACACTTAATTCATTTGACTTCCAGGACACAACACTCTTGGTTTTCCTACCTTCCCCATTTCCTCTGCTGATTCCTCTTTCTTTCCCTTAACCCTTTTTTTTTTTTTTTTTTTTTTTGAGGGCAGTGTCACTGGACCTCATATATGGGACCGAACCGGGGCCGCTGGCTTCCTAAGCCAGCGCTTAACCACCGCGCCACTCGGCCGGCCCTTCCCTGACCTCTTGATGTTGGAGGATCCGTAGTTCAGATCTTGGTCTTTGGCGATCCTGTGGATTCAAATGCCATTCTGTCCACAAAAATTGCCAGTTTGTATCGCCAGTCCAGGTGTTCCTCCCAAACAGCAGAATCATAATCTTCTACCCATTTGACATTTTTTCCTTGGGTGTCTGGTATTTCTAACAACTTGTAGAAAATGGAATTTCTGGTGTGTTCCCCTGCCCCCCTGCCCATCTCAGTTGATGGGTACTTCATCCTTCAGGTACTCGGGCCAAAACCTTGAGGGTTATACCGACATTCATTCCGATAGGGAGTCTTGGCTGTCCTCAGTCTCCCTGACTGTTAGCAGCCTTGTCAGAGCCTATGGCATCTTTCACTTGGATTTCTTAAGTAGTTTCCTAATTGATCTCCCTGCTTCTATTGGGCTGTTGGAAAAGTCACGACACATTTTTGCAATGAAAAAACGTGTGACTTTTCCGACAACCGAATACATTGTCTACCATCTCCTTACAATCTTATCGATCTTGGCCAAGGGGATCCTTTGGAAAGCAGATCAGCTGGCTTTCACCCCCAAGGCTTTTCATTCAGAGTAAGAGTCCATGGAAAGCCTGGAAAGCCCTGTGTGATCTGTCCCTTGACTGGCCTTTGCTCACTGTGGTCCACCACACTACACTGGACATTTTGCGGATCTTTTCAGTGCATGCCAGGCCGTTCCACCCTCAGTATTTGCACCAGCTGTTCCTCTAGACAGTCCTTGAAGGCCTGGTTTTATTTTAAACAGCAGATGTGGGTTTTCAAGGTGAAAATCTGACCAGTTTTCGGGGCAGTAAAAGTAAGGCTAGGGCTCTGTCCTCTCATTTCTTTCCATGCTCCTCATTTAGGTGGTATCCCCAGTTCCCTTGGCTTTACCTACTGTCCAGAGTCTGAAGATTTCCAAATCTGTATCTCCGGCCCCAAACTTTCTCCTTTCTGCTCAAGCCAGCAGTGAGGCCATGAAAGCTTGATACCTGAATTGGTACCCATGGTACCTTCCAATTTGGATAACCCTCAGTCTCTCCAAACAGGTATGTGGAGTTTCTCCTTGAGGTCAGTGGTCCTCAGTAAGTGCTACCACTTGTCAAGAGGAAAAGGTCAGAAGAGAAAAGAAAAACCTGATTGTATAAGTGACAGTGGGGGAAGATCTCTTGATGTTGCTGTTCCAGACTTTGGTTGGAATTTTTCATGTGCTGGAAGCTGGGCTCCTGCAGTTTTCACATGAAATTCCCCCCACCACTTCCTTCCATTTCACTGGGGCCTACAACCACTAGGCCAGTGATGCTGATCCTACAGCATAAAGCCCCCTGCCCCCACAGGGATTATCCAGCCCCAAGTCTCAGTGCCAAAGGTTGAAAGCCTGTTCTTGGTGACCATCTGAAGGAGTGCTGTCCAATGATAGCTGACGGTGCTGTGAGTATAATACCAATGGGGTTTCAAAAACTGGAAAAGAATAAAACATTTTCATTGATTATTATATGTTAAATGATAATATTTTGGATATATTGGGTGAAATAAAATACATTATTAAAATTAATTTCACCTGTTTTTTACTAAATGTGGCTATTAGAAGTTTCCAAATTACATAAGTGGCTGACATTTTCTGGGATAATGCTGACTTAGATGCCGAGGACTCAGATATACAGCTCTTGTCTCAAACTGCTCCTCTGCTCAAAGTTCAGGGATCTAAAATCCTACAGTAAGTCCTCACTCAACGTAACTGACAGTTTCTTAGAACGGTGGAAAACGATGTAATGAAACCAACAGTACCACAGGCTAACTGATATAAACCAGTTAAGTTCCTGTGGCATCTCATCAATGTTACAACAAAACAACTGAATGAGGATCGGCTGTACTTGAGAGTGCTTGGTTGTCTGAATACACCTCACAACTCTTATTGTCTGAAACAACTGCTGAGGCCCCTCACTCCCATAATAACTTCTCCAATCTTCCCCATCTCTTTAAATGGTATTACCATCTACATAGCTGCTCCAGCCAGATTCCTGGCGGCCATCCTTGATTCTCCCCTCCTCACTCCCCCTCATCCCTTCTTTAGCACATACAGCAAGTGTTGCCACTTCTGTTCATGTCTTTGCCACGCCATAGTTGAAACCATACAGTCAGCCCCAAGGACACTGCAGTGACCTGCCTTCTGGCTCCTCTTCTTTTTCCCCACCCCCTTCCTTAAATTCAATCTCTATTCAGTAGCTGGGATGATGTTAACTATAAATCAGACTGTCACTCCTTAGAATCTTTCACCAACGTCCTATTGTATTTAAAATAAATGCCAACCTTCTCCCTTGGCCTAAAGCACTTTTAAATATCTGGTCTCTACTCCATACTCCAGGGTCACTACCTTTTTCTAACCATACAGGCCCTCCTTTCAGATCCTGATAAGCTACTTTCCTGCCTGGCCTTTCTACCTGGAAGAACTTCCTTTGGTCATTCCAGGGTGAATTTCTTGTCCTTCAGGTCTTACCTTCAAGATCAAGCTCAGAGGACTCGCCTTGATATAACCTCTAAGTAGGTACCCCTTGCCATTCTTCCCCATTATGCCTAATGTGTGTATTTTGTGGTACTGTCCCCAGTTTGTTTTTTTTTTTTTTTTGCTTATTCATTAACTATTTTTCTCACAAAATTTTAACCTACGGGTTAGGAAATTGCCCAGTGCCTGGCAACTGCCTGACATATTAACAGGCAATTTAATAATAAATGTGTGTATGTCAGCATCATTTGAATGATGTGTTCCTCTTGGGGATCCCCTATCCTCTGCCCTGGCCCCCATCCATCCAGTGCCTTAGCAGTCACCAGTCAGTCATTGAGGAAACAGTGGCAGCACAGGAGCTGGCCTTGGGGTAGGACCCGGGGATCCACGGATGGTTGTGTAAGTCCATAAGCATCCAGTGCTCAAGAAAGGCAGAAGTGGTGGAACTGTTTGATAACCTCAAGGGTCCGTTAGCTTTGCAACCTGGTGATCCCTAAATGCAGAGCTTGAGCGAGTTTCTCTAGGTCCCACAGCTGGGTAAGAAATGGAAGAGGGGCGTTGGAATCCTTGAAGTGACAGCTCTCCATCTGCCTCCCTGCACAGATGGTCCTCTTGAGAGTTTGTCACAGATTTGTGTATTCCAGGGTCCACCTCGTCCATTAGTTGGTGAGCTCCAGGAGGGGTGGGACTCTGTCTTTTGCTTGCATACTTGTAGTAATAGCCAATCGAATGCTTTACATCTACTCCTCTGCACAACACTAAGAGGAAGGTATATATTATTTTCATTTTATGATGAGAAAACAGGCCCAGATGGTAAGTAACATGCCCAAGACCACAGAAAGGGCTTAGATTTAAGTCTGGGAGCCTGAATTTCAGCCATTAGTCTAGTGAGTGTGCGGAGGCTTGTGGCAGTGTGAGGCCTCCACTCCCGCGTGGGGGCAGTGCAGGGTGGTTTGAATTTGGCCTGGACCCCCCCAAAGGGCCCACAAACCTAAGACTACTCATTGAAATCCTTTCTCCAGAAACGTCCCTGTTTTCCCTGGGGCCGAGCTGTCATTTCTTGCACTTAGGTTCTCATGGGCAGTAGAGCACAGCCCTGATCTTAAGTAAAGTAAGCCCCGAGATGAATTCTGACAAGCTGACTGCTCTTCCTAGGAATGCATTTTTACTTCTCTCCCCCCTCCCCCAGTCACCTAGGGCAGGAGACTTTTCTTCCTGGGACCAGATTTGTGAGTCAAATCTTGCCAAGCCATGAGGCCAGTTTTGGGCAAGTTGCTTCCCTTTTCTGGGCTACCTTGAACTAGCTGACCCTTTCCTGCCCGTCTGCCCACATCAGCCGATGGCCTAGTGTCTTTCTTTGCCATGTTGTTTAACTTCACTGTGTTGCTGCAAGGCAGAGGCAGAGGTGGATTGGAGGCTGCCGCAGGCCTCAAGGGCAGAGCAAGGTTTGGGCCAAGTCAGAGCTGTGGCTCTGTGGATCTCCCCTCCCCACCCGCCCCCCACACCCTCGGGGAGGTGTTGCAGGAACCAGGGAGTTCTCAAACACCCGCTAGGGGACTCTCCATGCTTTTCTCCCAGGCAGCAATATTTAAATCAGGCTGGGGTTGATTTTGCCTCCTACTTGAAGTGCCTGACTGGCTGGGCCTTGCTTAGTGGGGTGTCCAGAACCCCCTCCCCCTCAAATAGCTGACTACTCAGGAAGAAATCCATTTGCCATGGAAGGCCTGGGGTATTAGACTTCCTTTTTCTTTTCCCCAAACTGAGCTAGGGACTTCCCCTCGGCCTTCACAAACATTTCACTCTGTGGACTACTGATAAGTCTACTTCTTTTTCTTTTTTTGACCAGCTATCCAACTGATAAGTCTATTTCTATTTCAAAAGAGAGAAAGTTTCAGTCTTAACGCATAAAGAATATAATTTTGGTAGGAATGCATAATTGCCCTTCTTTGAACTTGCACAATGATTTTCTCATATCAAATATCATTTTCATTGTTATCTTCCTGTCTCTCAAGATCTGAGACCTTATCTCCTCTCCCTTTTCCGTCAGCATTAAGGGGTGCTTTGTGCAAAGCTCTTAGGCAGGGCCTGGCCCACAGCAGGTGCTCAGCAAGTGATCAGGTGGAAGAGGCACAGCCCATCCCGTTATTTATGGTTTAGCAATGGGATTTAAACCCCTCCCCCCTGAATACCCCACCCCCATCACGTGTCCTTATGACAGTCCTCTTCCTGTCTGAAGTACTTTTTCTTCCTTTAGGACATCAACTCTACTGGCTTCATTTGAGTAGAGGCCCATTATAAATCACACAAATCTCACATTTATAACGTTGTTTTTGTTCTCTCCCATCAGAGTGATCTTTTAAGAGAAATTAGTCTGATCCTATTACCTCCAAACATAAAACCCTGTAATAGCTTCCAGTTAGTCTTAGGGTCAAGATGAAATTCCTTACACAGCCTACAAGGCTCTTGTGAACTGTGCCTGTAACTTCTCTCTCAGATTTCTGTGCCACAGAGCCCCTTTTCTGGTTCCTGATGGGCACCACTGGTCCTGATCAGGGATTGTCACATGAATTGGAATAGCTACGGCCCTCCTCTTTCCCCAGAGTCAGTCACTATTACGTTTTCACAGCACCCTGTACAGGTCCCGCCATAGTACTTACCACAGGTGCAATTAAGTTTGCTTCTCTACCAGGAACCACGTCTCATTCATCACCCAAATCCTGGTTCACAGCAGGAATTCAGATATTGCTAAATTAATTCAGGAGCTTTTAGTGTGAGGTCTCACAGGACTCTGAAATTTCAGCCCATAATGAGAAAAATGGTCTTGGTGGATATAAGGGATTTTGTACCCACAACATGCAATTTCTCATGCAAGAACTGAGGTTTAGAAATAAACACATTTGTTCTTACTCAACAGTTTTCTTACATTGGCTCAAAACTAATCCTTTTCCTAGTGTTACCTATTTTGAGGAATGAAAGGATTTTTTATTTTTTATTTTTATTTTTTGAGGGCAGTGTCACTGGCCCTCATATGTGGGACCCGAACCGGGGCCGCTGGCTTCCCAAGCCAGCACTTAACCACCGTGCCACTCGGCCAGCCCTGGATTTTTTTTTTTAAGAAATTTTATTTGGGAACTGTTTACTTCCAGGACCTGTCAGCTCCAAGTCAAGTAGTTGATTCAGTCTAGTTGTGGGGGACACAGCTCCTTGGCCCATGTGGGAATCTAACCGGCAACGTTGGTG
This sequence comes from Aselliscus stoliczkanus, assembly GCA_033961575.1. NCBI lineage: Eukaryota > Metazoa > Chordata > Mammalia > Chiroptera > Hipposideridae > Aselliscus > Aselliscus stoliczkanus. The sequence continues at coordinate 131,898,079 of CM066736.1, forward strand.
TTATGAGCCTGCGCTCTAACCACCCGAGCCAAGCGGCCGCCCGAAAGGATTTTTTTTTTTTTAAGAGGGTAGTGTCACTGGCTCTCAGGTGGGATCCGAACCGGGGCTGCTGGCGTCCCAAGCCAGATCTTAACCACTGCGCCACTTGGCCCGCCCCCTGAAAGGATTTTTTTAAGGAAAAGAAATTTTACATGATCCTGCCTTTTTTTCTCATAAGAAACTTATTTTACCATTTAAATTGCTGTCCAATGCAGCAGCCACTAGCCACACGTGGCTAATTACCAGAAATTCAGTTTCTCTGCTTCATTAGCCACATTTCAAGTCCTCAATAGTCACGTGTGGCTAATTATAATTAAAGTCTCTCAGCTTCACTAGCCACATTTTAATTACTTAACCACAGGCTACAAATTGGACAGCACAGATAAGGAACACTTCCAACACTGCCCAGTTTTACTGGAGAGAGCTGATGCAGACCTGTTTCGCAGAATCCAATCTTTTTTCTTGCTTGTTCTGACAGTGAGATAGAAATCAAGATTGTTAAACTACTGTGTTAGGCTAGCACACAGGACCAGCCACACCTGCATATGTATTTCTTTGCTCTGCCTGATGTATTGCAGATCAGACACAAGGAAATCCCAGTAGCTTTGCTTTACTCTTTTTGTAAAACAGGGACAGTCCTGTCCCCTTGGGGAATGCTGAAGCTAAAATGGGCCTTGTGTACTTCCCCACTCATTGGAGTGTGTGCACTGACAGGTTAACCTCTTTGTAGTTGTATCCTACCCCCCCAAATCAGGAAATTTTGGCTTCACATATGTCAAAATTATTTTAAGTATAAAATATGCGGGGAGGGCTGGCCGAGTGGCGCATTGGTTTAAAGAGCTGGTTTGGGGATGCCAGCGGCCCCGGTTTGGATCCCACATACAAGGGCCAGTGACACTGCCCTCTGCAGCTAACAACAGCTCCACCTGGAGCTGGGCTGCGAGCCCCGGCGACGGTGTAGGCTGTGGCCCCTGCTGCAGCGGGCTGCCATAGGCTACAGTGAGAAGCCGGCAGCCAGTGTGAGCAGCCAATAGCCGCTGTGAGAGGCCGTCCAGGGGCCGGCGACCAATCTGCCTCATCCGGGAAGAGGGCAATGATGATGCCAACATGGGCCAGTAAAGCAACGTCCTCCACAACTAGACTGAAGAACAAAAAGACAGCAACTTATCTGTTCCCGTTACCCGATTCCCCAATAAAATCTTTTAAAATAAAATGTGGGGAAAATGCTATGTAATTATAAACATGTACAGGTGGTCAGAATTTACATGTCAACATTTCCATATAGAGTACAATAAAGCTTAAGTAGGGCTGAATCCATCAAATTCATTTTAGGTGGTTCTAAGCAATAATACAATATCCATAAATCATCTTTAAAAATTCCAGAGGGCCTGCCTAGTGGCGCATTGGTTAAGAGCTGGTTTTGGGATGCCAGCGCCCCGGTTCGGAACCCACATGAGGGCCAGTGACACTGCCCTCCACAGCTAACAACAGCTCCAACAACAGCTCCACCTGGAGCTGGGCTGTGCAAGCCCCGGCAACGGTGTAGGCTGCAGCCTCTGCTGCAGTGGGCTGTCATAGGCTACAGTGAGTGGCCAACAGCCAGCGTGAGCGGCTGGCAGGCAGCGTGAGCTGCCAATAGCCATGGTGAGCCACCATCCAGAGGCCAGCAACCTATCTGCCTCATCTGGGAAGAGTGCAATGACAATACCAACATGGGCCAGTGAAGCAACGTCCTCTGCAACTAGACTCAAGAACAAAAGACAGCAACTTGTTTGTTCCCCTTCCCTGATTCCCCAACCCCCAACGCTGTTCCCTTCCCCCAATTGCCCAAATTAAACAAAAAAAATTCTAGACACATTTCATCACAGAATGCTGTCACTGCCAGTCATTAATACCCTTCTTGTTTTTTGGCTCAAAATATTATGATGTTTCCTGTCTTTTGATCTATCATAACTATGTTATTCATTTTAGCCAAAGTCTAATCCTAGCAGAATATTAACATCATGGGAACAGTGAATTCTTAAAATAGTTCGTAAGTGAATTTAAATAAACATAAAGTCAAACGGAGTCAACCTGATAGGTCCTTGGTGATACTACGGCTCACTTCCTGATGCAGGGCCTCCTCCTGTCACTACTAACCTAGGTTTGCTAGCTTTTCAAATGGAAAGCACAGCTGAGGTTATTTAGAAAGGAGTGTATTTATCAATGTCTCAAGATGCTGGCTAACTTTTCTCCACCTTTTGCTGAGGCCACATTACCTACCTCATTAAATACTTTCTTCTACATCTAAATTTCAGACATCTATTTACCTGAATTTTGTAGTTTGAGCACAACTGAGAAAACCAGAAGATACTGGTTGTAAATAAGTCACACAAACACAGAGAGATACTTCAGTGTTAGAAACGTTTATTTGTCAAAATATTAAAAAAAAAAGTGGGAGGAGTGAAGTAAAACAAGGCTAAATTTCAGCTAATGCTGTACTACGATCACAGGTCAGACATAAAAAACAAAACAAACGAAACAATAACCTCCCCCCGCCCCAAGAAACCCCAATGGTCCTAGCAAATTCAGAAGATCAGCTTCAATGTTAAGAGTCCAGAGCTAACAGAGAAGAGTAAAAGGTGGCTTGCCACTACATGGTCATTTTAAAGGGAAAGGAGATGCTGCAGGTAGACAGAAGGGCTCAACTCCTAAGAAAAGCAAGATAAGAGGGGTTCCACTGTACAGGAAAGGGGGTGCCAGCATAATCCTTACCTAGGGCTGCTCAGAGGCTGAGAATATGAGGAACAGAGTGAAAGACTACAGAGACATGTATCAGGAGGAAAGAAAAAGTCAACTTAAGAATTAAATTAAGAAAGAAAACATAGTTGGTCACAAACTCCTTTGTTTACTGAAACATGAAGCAATGGAAACATCCCGGCAAAGGGGACCGCGCGGAGCAAGTTCTCATATATGACCGCAGCCCGAGGGTTCAGTCCGCAATTATCCTACCTGAAAGAGAGCACAACACAAGAGGCTTACACAATGCCTGGAGAGCAGCTTGGCTCCGAGTACAAGGGCCCTGGTCCTGTCCTGCATTCCAGGGGGAAAAGAACAAAGAACAAAACAAAACCAAGTCAGACTGGATCAAACATATCCCATGTCACTACCCAGGAGTTATGACTCTATATAGGAATCTACTTATAGCTACATAGAACAAGGAGCAATCTATCTGGAAGACTGCTGCATTGGTGACAAATACATGTTTCTCATTTTCTTATCCATCATTTTAGGCAAGACAACCTCTGTGATACAAGGCTACTGTTGCTGTAACAAAGGGCATACAGATATCAAGAACTATAATTTAATTTTGGGGTCTAGAAAAAGCAGAAGATGCCAAAATCTCAAAGGTGGCCAACTGCACTATTTTAAATTTGTTCCATTTTAATCTTTCATAGTAAATGAGTTTTCAAAAATGACAGTCGCAAAGGATATCAAAGAGTGGTTCATTTACCCTCCAACATACCTACATGTGATACAGTCATAGATTTAGAGCCATAATTCTAGTAGTTCCCCTAATTGACCACATTTCCCTTTCCAAATGAAAGAAGAAATCCTAAAATTCTCTAATTCTTCCATTGATGATGGAAACTCCAGACACCAATGGCTGGGGGAAAAAAAAAATTAACTCACACCAAGTTCCTCTACTTATTACAGACAAAGGGCCAAATCTTGGTCTTGATCTGTGCCAATCGACTTCAAAAGTTGTGACGTTCTTGAATCAGTTGTGCTAGGGTGAGACCCGAATTTGGATCCCCAACAGTTCTGGAGTATTTCATCCTGGCAGCCTCATTAACATCAGGCTCCTGGGACTGCAACCAACTCAGGGTTATTCAGTCCATTTGAGGTTCACACCTGGAAGGTAAGTTTCTTTAAAAGTCATCACTAAAAAGAGGTTAGTTGAACAACCACTGCTTGCAGTCAAAATTCATTTTAAAATACCTAGTCAATATTCTTTTTTTAAAGACCACATATACTAATTTAATATTTAACTTTGTTTTGAAACATTCAAGAGGAACAGAAGTTATCTGATGATACCACCTGACTTCAGAGGCATATCCCACTTCATGGCAGATTCAGCTGCATTGAAAGTAAAATTAATGGCAGACTTCACAAACTGAAATTATCCACTTCATGCACATGAACACACACTGCTACACAATGGTCCCAGGAGACGCCAGTCTTGTCATGGTCATACAGGATAGAACTCTTCACACGTTCAGGCTGTTTGCTGTCACTGTGAAAACAGCAAAGCCCCATCGCTTTGTTTTCTTCTACACATACACCAAAGAGGTAAGTCAGGAACCTCGGAAACTCAGTGGTACCAACTGGAACTTCGCTACTAGGCCTCCTGTTCAAGTGATTCTCAGTTTCAAGGTACAAGGATCACCATGAGAATAGAAAGTTGTCATGATGCCATTTCCTCTCAGCCTAACAGATTCGGCAATCTAAAGAAACTCCTGATTATTCTTACCATTTCATCATCTTTGGTATCCATTTTGGAAGTACGAAAAAAGAAATTTCCAGTGTCACCACTAGTGGGATTTTATACACATCAAAAAATTACCTGTTTGATCTAGTTGTGAAAATGTTCCTCAAACAAGAAACAAAACAAAAATTGCTGGAAAAAACAGGAAGCATTAGATTAATGATAGCATCACTGGCAGAAATATGGCTTCGGTGCCCGCGGAGAACAAGATGGACCAGATTGCTAATAAGGAAAGGACTCCATGGGACGGACATCAAAATGTTCTGCTTTCAAGCAAGTGTCTTAGAACTAAACACCCTAAAATTTATAGGACTTTATTTGAATTAAAGGTATGTATTAGAAAAGTTTCCTCTCATAAAGCTTAATGAATTAAATAGTAGTTTTATTACCAAATTGGAAGTCTCAAGTTCCAGTTAAGATTCTCACTGGGACATTCATTATTAACTCTGAACCAGTACTCTTCAGCTTACACCACAGTGACTTTAGTGGAAAGAGAAGAAGTTTAGGAGTCAGCCCAGCCTGCGCTGGAAATCTGGCTCAACTTCTCAATTACCAGGTGACTTAACCTCTCTGAGGCTTAGTTCCCTTCTCTGTACAAGAGAAAATATCTTAAAGGCTTATTGTGTAGATTAAATGATGTAATACACACGGAAGGCACTCAACAAATGCTAGTTCTCTTAACTAAGTTTCTGTAACCCAGATCTGCTTACACTTGATTAGAGAACAGTATTTTAACAAACTGGGTTTGTTGTTCTCTCGGAAGGAACAAGATGGTTGGACTCATACCCTAAAACCTCAATAGGCCAAACGGGCCTCTGGCTTAAACTAGAGGACTATTTCAGACTAACACGTAATTTATACCTTTTGGACACTCCTGTCCTGACAGCAAACAGGTGGCTTTAGCTTTCTCTATGCAGCATGGGTCTCTCTCAAGGGAACTAAATGGAATCTTTTAACCATACCCACCCCACTCTCACCTCCAGTCTTTAAAAGGCTGAGTACCGTGCTCGGTCCACATACTGCTCCCGCTCATACCGAGCCATGTCATACAGAGAATTCCGTGCAGCTGCTGAAGCCTGAGACAGCTCACTCTCTGGCCCATAACCATAGCCCTCTCCAACTGTGGGGAGCACAGCTGCAGCACGACGAAGGGGGCTCCTGTCCCTTCCATAGTAGGAGGAAGTGGTGGCAGCGGCAGCAGCCATAGCAGCTGAGGTGGCAGCAGCTCCTGAGTTCGGCAACAGGTGTCTGTCGTAGGGATCCACAGCAGCGGAGTTGAGGTGACTGGTCACAGCTGAGCTCTGGACTTGAGGCAGATGGGACATGGTCTGTTCTGCGTAGTTGTATGCAGAAGCTGCTGCTGCTGCTGCCACTGCCTCATAGGAGCGGACACGGTAACGCTTATAGTAGTCAAGTGCTCCATAAGCATCGTTGTAATACATGGACTCCCCGTAGCCCATGGTGTAAGGCGTGCGCACTGCTCCGTACTGTTCATTATATTGCTCGGTAAAGTCTGCTACGCGACCCGTACGATCTACCGGGCATTCTTTGGACCAGTGCCCCTCTTTCCCGCACCGATAGCAGCCGCTCTGGTCTCCCATCCCGGGCGCAGTCCTAAGCCGGCTGGTGGACAACTGCACGTGCATTCGTTTGCCTTGAGGAAATAGATACAAGATTTATTATAACATCAATATTCTTTATCCTCCCCAAATGAAATAAAGTAGTTGGCATAAGACATACATACATACATACACACACTCCTGAGACCCTATTTCTGCAATCCCCCCCAAAAGAAGTTGAACTTTTAATACAGGTAAGAGCTGGCAAATTGGAGTCCTCAGGGACCAGTCAATACTTTCTACTTACACCAGGAGATCGGATTCCCTCCTCCTCCTGTCTCCACAACTTTCCTTCCCGCCCCAAACACAGAAATGGAAAGTTTCCGCTTTTTACTGCTAAGACTGAAAATTTTCACGATTCGAAACCTGCCAACTTTTCCAAATCAGATATCCAACAAAGCCCCTGCTGTGCCAGATTTGGAAAGTGTCTTACCAACCTCTCTGATTTCCTCAGGTCCACATTAGGCCTGAGTATTCACTGCAGCGTAAAGACCACAGTGAACTTTTGTCCGTCTTGTTTCCTTCAGCCATTTTTGCAGGTGTCACAGAAAGCTATGCCGGGTATACAAATCATGCCTGGCTCACCATCTGCTTTATCTTCAGTACTTCTAGGAGTTACAAGACCCTCTAGACTTCAACCCACTCCCACTTTCAGCAAGGGTGAATCCATGCCTACTACTGTGGAAAGGAAAATGGCTTGACCAAGGTCTCTCAACAGCAAGAATTAGATCTTGAAGCAGTACTGGTTTCTTAGGGACAGTGTGCTCCCATGTTAATGAAATGATCAGCATTTCATCCTGCCACATGCCTTACAATTCTTTATAGGTGATCATCTACTTGTTAGAAAAATGCACCATTAGCCTGAAGATCTCTGGGCACCCATACAAACAAGCCACATCCGTACTTCCAGGAAATGACTAGCACAGGAACAGCTAAGAGAAGAAACAATCTTGGTCCTGGGCTTGTGTGTCACCATGCCCAGGAACCCTTAAAGCATCCAAGGTCTTTAAATGCAGTTTGAGAAAAGGCGTGTTCTTGGCAGTCTTTAGTCCCAAACTGCATTAAGGCCATGGAGATCATGTTAATGCTTTTCAAATTTTAGCCAAAAGGCAGCCAGCACAGATGTCGAGAACAGGGGCTTCGCATCCCTCTCAGAGGCTGCTCAGCACAAATCCCCCCTCCGCAATCAGCAGGTGCTCTCTTTAACAGACCTTGTTCTGGATGCAGTTATGCCATAGGAGGCCTCGTGCTCCACCACTGGACACAGCCCGATCAGGACGGCAGCCAGAGCAGCGCCATGCACTGACCCTGAGAGGGGAGTGGGTTAGTGCAGTAATATCACTATAGTCAAACTCATTTCTGCCCAGTGTCTAAGATTCCTACCTCCCCAGTTTCTAGTAGTTGCTCCCTCCAACTTAAAACCCTTTCTTTAGCAGAAACAAAGGTGCTCAGGTTTTTACTTCCAGCTGCTAGGAGAGGCAGCATCCACAATCACCATGGATACAGTCAACAGTTACCAAACGGCAATAATTCTCTGAAAACAGCATTTAGCAATCCCACTGTTGGTGGAGATTTAAACACCTCCATTCTAATTCTTAGAACTTATTAAGGGCCACATGCTAACTATGCATAGAACAGAAACACAGATTTTTGCCCCAATTTATATCACAAATTATCCCTATAATATAGACTAGAAGACTACAAATTAGTTGGCTTTCAACCATACACAGTAACATTAATGTGTGACAGACAAAAACTGTGCTCCAATTCTGATGTCGCAGTAACCATGACTATCTAAAAAGCAGCCAATCCAGAGACTTGTAAGTACATTTTTAAGGAAGAAATTTCAATTTAACTTGCTCTTTACTTTTATAGATTCGGGTTCATTTTTTGAGAAACAAAACCCAGTGATTCTTCCTTGATGTTTTGGATACTACATCCGATCTTCATGCCTGTTTTATTTAGAGTGGAACTCCGTTTATAAACATCTGTGGCAAAATCTACCTCTACAGTCGCTGTGAAACAGATTTAGTAAAATATTTTTTATCGAAAACTAAAATATCTGTAATAGAAGTGAAAGGTTTTTTTTCCACACAATCTTTCCAAAGGTTGTAACTGGGCTTTTAATTTAAATCCCCTAAAGGGCTTAATAATTGAAAAATACTGTTCTCTATTACCTTAAGTAACCAAGGACAAAAATAAACTGAAAGAAAATTAAATGCTAGCCCTCTCCTGTACTTGGAGAGGCCAAAAGTTTTAACGATTTTCTGAGACCTCCAAAAATTACTGAAATGTGCTGCCAACATTTACCAGAAAACCAGCTCAATAAAAGTGTTTTCTTTTGAAAGCTGGAACAGGAAAGGGTATTAAAATGCTGAGGTGGGCAAGTTGGGTCCTAATTGCTGAGCTCCTACGACATGCCAGAGTCCAGAGAAGGCTGGGGATGTAGCTGACACATAAGAGCACTCCAATTTAATGCTTATTTACATATTGGGGGAAAGATGAAACACCTGCACTCCTACATATTCCCTATTCAGCTGCCTGAATGGTTAGCTGGGAACAGCTTCTTTAAGGTCTTTAAACAGTCCGCTAACTCAATAGGCGTACAGCCCTGTTAGTGTGGAGAGGAAACAGATCCTGAAAGACCCAGGTAAACTCAGATTCTGCTGCTTCCTGTGAGAAGTCATACAGTGAAGAAGCCTAAATGACAGTCATTAACATATAAAGGTTCAAAAGATACCGAAAGTGGCACTCTTAAGGGCCACCTTCATTAGATAGCTGAAAAGGCTTTATCGAAAAATGTGACAAGTTGGTATCAAGATTGTATTTTCTGTAAAACTGCACTTTTTCAATGCTACAATTTCTATTATCATCTGGAGAAAAAAGAGCTGGTTATAAAAATGTCTGTGTGTAACTTGGAGTAGAGGGCTTTCTCCAGAGGGGCCAGGCTAATAACATGAAAACCAAATAAAGGATTTTTCTTTTCTAATGATGACATTTAAAAAAATCTTATAACTGCCATTAGATATCCACTTCCTTATTAAACCTGTTTTATTAAAACACACTCCTTCTAAGCCAACTCTCCCCAATTAACTGACTTCCATATGCATATTTCTGCCCCATCCTTTTATTCAACTGTATATTAAAAAGGAAGGACATGCAACTGTTAGGTTGCTAAAATCTCTCTGCAATTTGCACCTGACTTGAACTACATTCTCCATTTCTCCCCGCCACTGTCCACTCATGATTCCCTCCCCCAACAAATAAAAATAATTAAGAATATTTTTACAGCTGTCTCATGTGCAAATTTTCCAAAATAATAAAATAAAAACAAATATAAAGAAGAGCTAACTATCACATTTTAAATAAGTTTCTAACCATAACAGAAACACACTCATTGTTGGGAAAAACACTCACCTTTCATAACTTTTTACAGTCAAAACACTTTCACATCTATTACACCTCATTCTAGCCTCACTACCAACCTGTGATGTGAGAGAGGTACCACAAGGATCATTAACTGTATTTTATAAGTGCGGAAAATGAAACGAAATTAAAACACTTGTCCAAAGTCACACGACCTGTTAACGGTAGTGAGTATCTATGACACTTGCCCTACGCTTTAGCTTTGGAGACTAGCTAAACCCCAGGTCACCAATGGCTGAGACCAGAGATTATCCACTATTTGCAGTCTCCACTATTTGCAAACTCTCTCATCCCTTTCTTTTTTTCTTTTCTTTTTTTTTTTTTTTGAGGGCAGTGTCACTGGCCCTTATATGTGGGATCCGAACCAGGGCCTCTGGCGTCCCAAGCCAGCTCCCAACCACCGCGCCACTCAGCCGGCCCTTCTCATCCCTTTCTGATCAACTTCTCCTCTTCTTCCATTTCTTTTCTCACTGTTTCCTAGGTTTAGCAGAGGACTCTTAAGTACTTCTTAACCCTTTTAGTGGCACCCAGACAAGACACGGTGTTAATTTATGAACCTGAAAAGTGGCAGTAAATGTGTGATCCATGATGATATTGTCAACAAAAACAAAAGATGTTCCTTTTTCAATGATGACATTTAAAAAAATCTTATGGATCACCACGTTGATCCCTAAGACATAACAACTTGTAGAACACTGCTGTCCAACAAAATTTTGATGATGGAAATGTTCCACATCTGCACTAAGATAATAGCCACTCGCCTCATTTGACTTCTGAGTGCTTGCAATGTGTGCAGTACAGCTGAGAAACTGATATTTAAATTTTATTTCATTTCAATTTAATAGCTATATGTGGCTAGTGGCTACCATATTAGTATAGTTCTAGAGTCTTCAGACAACTTCCTGTGGTAGTAATGACTACATGTGTGCCTTTATTATTGATATAAACAACACGTTATTTACTAAAATATCTTACTGGAATCTTCTCAGAAGCAGCAGGACCATCATTCTAATTCAATCTAATATTTTTACAAATTTCTTTTTTCCCTTAGGATTAAGGAAACAGGTGGAGTAAGGGTCGGCCCAATGGCTCAGTTGGTTAAGAGCTCGCTCAATAGTGTGAGCTGAGCTGCCAACAGGTGGCAGGATGGCTCAGCTATAAAAATATATATATATATATATATATATATATATAAATAAATAAATAACAGGTGGAGTAGAATACAGACAGTCCCCAACTTACAATGGTTCCACTTTATGATGGTGTGAAAGCGATACACATTCTGTACTTCGAATTTTGATCTTTTTCCAGGTTAGCACTACGCGGTACGATCCTCTCTGGTGATGCTGGGCAGTGGTGGCGAGCCACAGCTCCAGTTAGCCCTGTGATCACGAGGGCAAACAACCGATACTCTACTGTGTAGTATTAAATGCATTTTTGATTTGCAATATTTTCAACTTACTATGGGTTTATCATGACATAATCCCATCATAAATCGAGGAGCATCCATGGCATGGTTTTTGGTTTTGTTTGTATAGTTCACAGGCTGAACAAATTTGAGCACTCAGAAGATACTCCCCCAAACCCAGGTTTACCACTGAGATTTAGAATGTCCCTGTTCCTTTCCCCACTACAACCCATCACCCAAGGCAGTTAAGAGTATAAATCCTACACATTTAAACTCAAATATAAGGCTCCTGGTCATAACAAAAGAAAACAGGTTAAGCCACAAACATTTATCCTCCCTTCTCCCATGAGGTACTCATTTGCCCAGACAGATTAAACTTCCAATAGCAATCAAATGAATGAAACCTCAATGATATAGTAACCCAGTTTGTGATTCTATGCAGTTGACAATCTTGCAAACCTGAAAAGAGGAGGTATAAACTACATTTAAGAGTGGTAAACATACAATGTTTGTATTATTTCCCACTAAAATAGAATGGAAGGCACCACCATGGTCCTATGTTCTTGACTGTGCCTTCAGCTAGATAGACCCCACTCAGTCCTGCCACCCAGACCCCAGAGCAGTTCACCTTGAAACTCTGTGTTGTCAAGGCCCCTGATGGCCTCCACCGCATCCTCTGCCCGCTCCATGTGTACGAAGGCATAATCTTTCACGATGTCACACTCGATGACTGGACCATACTCCTCAAACTTGGCCCGAAGCTCTTGGTTGGTACAGGTAGGACTGATGTTGCCCACATGCAACTTGGTTGAAGCTTTGCTCTTATTCTTGCTGGCTTCCACGTTGATGTTCACCCCGTGTAGCTTGTAGTGGTGCAGGTTGCGGATGGCATCCTCAGCCGCCGTCTTGTCTTCTATGTGCACAAAGCCGTAGTTCTTAATGATATCACATTCCAGCACCTTTCCATACTGCTCGAAGAGTGAGCGGATCTCCTGCTCTGTGGCCTCCCGGGGCAGGTTTCCGATGAACAGCTTCACCATTCTGACAAGAGCCTGAGAGAGGAGAAACAAGATTTCCAAAAGTTAGGGGTGCAGAGGGCAATTTCAGTGCACTGCATTTGGTTTAATCCTCGAAAGTTCTTGGCACTTTCAAGAACCTCACACAGACGTCTATTTTTTTTCTGAATACAGGGAGAAAGGTTGTTAAGTAGTGTGAGCTGTGTGTGACAGGCAAACAGGAGGTGGGGGGTCCGCAAGCGTTGCATTGTCCATCATCTCCGTGAAATGAGGCACATTTAAGTAACCGGGTTAGCGGTCTCACGTCTTAAAATACTCGGGGGGAAGGAAAGAGAAAAGCCCAAGCAAGGGGCCAGAGGCATGTATCTGAATGTCCCTGGTCCCAAGATTTTGGAGGGAAATCTGTGTACCTCTCCTCCGTGCAGTATCACGTTTCAAGATACTCTAAGAATAAAAAGGCCCCCTTGGCCCCAGTCCTAGACCCCCCCACCAACCTCCCAACCTCCAGCTCCTTCGCCCCAACAAAGACTCGACCCGACTCCTGCCCCGCCCCCTCCGGCGACCCGGCCCCGCCCCCTCCCGTTGTCTTCCCGGGACCTCCCGCAGCCAGAGGAGAAACCCAAACCCGGGGCCATCCTCGCCTGCCGAGGCCCGGCCTGGCCCGCTCCGGCCCGCCCTCGAGCTCCTCACACACCCACCAGACCCCCTCACACCTCCGGGTGGCGGCGGTGGTGGCGGCGGCTCCCGCGTCAGAGAGAACCCTACAAAATGGCGACGGCCGCTCGAGCCTCGGCGCGACCGGGCCCTTTCTCGCGCGCCAGCTCACGCACGCGCGAGTGTGCGCTGGCTCTCCCCTCCCCCTCGCAGGAGCCGGGCGACCAATCCCACGGCCGCATGTAAATTGTTGCCCCAGGCTCAGCTCCCAGCCGCCCCGACTCGGGGGCGGGGCCAGCTGGTCACGGCTCTGCGGAGCGGAGGTCGCCCCGCCCCCAGCCCCGGTTAGCCAATCACCACCTGGGAGGGGAGTTAGGCGCATAGGCGTCAGGAGAGCTCCGGACGCAACCACTGCTTTAGTGAAATTAGAAGGCCTGGTTGTTACTAACCATCACAATGGGTGGTGCTGTAGGTCCTGCTGGATCGGGGGTCGGGGCCGGTAGCTGAGGACAAAGGGTTATCTCACTGGGTCCCCTAAAAGGGAGCTTACTTAGCGGGCTGGCCAACCTCTATGGCGGCTTGGGATAACATTTAGAAATACAGATGCGCCACATTTTAAGCAAATCTAGTCATTTATTGTAGAGCTTTAAACATCATTTTAAAAGCTTCGTTGCAAACATGTTATTCATTGGTAAGGAAACTGAAAACCAAAGATGGTAGAGCTGGGGTAGCCCTAGGAGGCATTCTACCCAGGTTACCCTTAGTCACGTTTTGTTTGTTTGCTCGTCAATGTACGTGTGCTGGTTTTCTCTTTCTAGCTGGAGTATAAGAGCTCACTGTGTGCCCTTCGCAGTTCCTGGCCCATGATGAGCACATCAAAGTAATACTTGGTGCAAAGGCCCAGACAGGTTCCCTGATTTGGGTGCGGGACAGGGTCTCCACGTTCACACCAAGCTGCTGGAGGACTAGGCACCTGTGATTCCCGGGCACTTTCTAAGCATTCAAAATTCAGCTGTGGTTCAAGGGCACCTCCTGGTGGCAAAACGGAAGCTATTAAGTGGATTATTCACTGTCACCCTTCAACAAAGAACAGACGTTTATAGAGATTGATGGACTTGAGTTTATCTCTGAGTAAAGCATGCCAGGGTGGTTGTCAGTCACCATTCCTCATTGTGGTGGCACCAAAGAAGCTTCTCTGATACCATCAGGCACAAATTCCTGAGGCTGCCTTCTTCCCCTCAGCTACTTCGATATGTGTTTTCTCTCACTGGATTCTGTTTGCTTCCCAGCCATTTCAGAAGAGGCACCGTCCTTGCAATTTTAATAACACTCATGCTTGTCTCCTGCCTAATTCTATCTGCCTCTTCCCTTCCCTTCTTCTCTTGGTCTTTTCCAGTTTCTCTTTATGCTCAGACTTTTAAAATATGTATAGGGACCTCTTCACCCATTTCTGAAATAGCTTACACTCATCTTCACTATACTGACTTCACAAATGGAGAGTCTGAACCTGCTATCACCTACCTTGATACACTGTTTTTGGAATCTGTCATCCCATCCAATTCCCAGAATTTTCTAAGGTCACAGTACTAATGTTCTTTTAATAGTTTTCACCCTTTAAACTTTTCATTTCATTCACCATCCTTTTTCCCTCTGTTTTTATACTATTTATTCTCCTAGTTCTGACTGTACAATTTTATTTCCTCCCCTCCAACTATTTCCCTACTCTTATTGATTTCCTTTGATCTCCCCTTTCCTCATAGGCAACCATTCTAATGAGTTTAATATGTATTGTTTTGTTTGTGTTCTTGCAAGACTTTTTAGTGCATATCTGCTTTTTCCATTTAAAAATGTTTTATTGTTTTTAAAAATAAAGTTTTATTGTGGAAATTTTCAAAAAGACGCATGGAGAGAATATGAGCTCCTATGAACCTTTTACCCAACTTTGACAATTATCAACATTTCACTGATATTTCATCTAGCCCCTCTACTTTTTTTGGGGTGGGAGCTGGTGTTTTTAAAAGCAAATCCCAGACATAATGTCATTTTGCCTATAGGGAATTCACTATCTTATCTGCTATGCTAACATTAACTAATATTTATAGTAGAATTTTCTCTAGGTTGTTGCAAATGTCTTTTTATAGTTGTTTTTTTCTAATATGGATCTAAACAAGGTCCACCGATTGTGCATTTGGGTAAATTAACTTATGTAAATTCTGTTGTAGAGCTTGTTTCTGACTTTTTTTCACTAAGTGCTATGTGATAGCTAATCACTGAGTGATACTCCACAGTACCACCATACCTATCCATCTCTGGGTGTAGGACATCGGGTTGCTTTAAACTCCCTATCATTATAAACAAGGTTGCAATTAACATCTTTATGTTAATTATGAGTGCCCTAATGGATCCAGTGTGAGAATTTGGGAGGGTATAAACCCAGGGATGGAATTGCTAGGTTACTGAGTCATAGGGTATACATAGAACTGACTTGGAAAAATTGTGCCAATCTACCCTCCTACCTGCAGCACGTGAAGGACCCTGTATCTCAACGTCTATGTCAATGTTTGACATTATCCTAATTTTTGCCAGTCTGATATAAAATGATGTATCTGTTACTTTAATTTGCATTTACCTGATTACTAATGATTTTAAGCATCTCTTCTTGTTAAGTTTTTTGGGTTTACTCTTCTGTGAATTTCCTATTCATGTCTTTTGCCCATTTTTCTTGTGAGGTTGCGGTCTCCTTTATGTTGTCAATTTACAGGATTTTCTTGTATATTCTAGATATTAATTTCTTATTGGTTTCAAGTATCTTCTCTCATTCCACCAAATTATTACCTTTGTCCATGGCACCGTTTATTGAACAGAAATCCTTAATTTTTTTATGTAATCGAATTAATCAATTTTTAAAGTTTGTGCTTTTGAAGTTTTATGTAAGATTTCCTTTCCCCCGGAGTTACACATATATTCTCCTACATTTTCTTGTATTAACAATAATGTTTTCACCTTTCACAGTTCGGTCTGTAGTCCATTAGAATGGAGCTATCCAACTAGAAATAGGTTAGCCACATATGTAATTAAAAAATTTCTAGGGAGGGCTGGCTAAATGGCACATTGATTAAGAGCTGGTTTTGGGATGCCAGCGGCCCCGGTTCGGCTCCTACATATGAGGGCCAGTGACACTGCCCTCTACAGCTAACAACAGCTCCACCTGGGGCTGGGCTGTGCGAGCCCCGGCTACAGTGTAGGCTGCAGCCCCTGCTGCAGTGGGCTGCCATAGGCTACAGTGAGTGGCCGGCAGCCAGCGTGAGTGGCTGGCAGCCAGCGTGAGCTGCCAATAGCTGCAGTGAGCGACCATCCAGAGGCCGGCGACCTATCTGCCTCATCCGGGAAGAGCGCAATGAGGATACCAACATGGGCCAGTGAAGCAACATCCTCCTCAACTAGACTGAAGAACAAAAAGACAGTAACTTGTCTGTTCCTCTCCCCCAATTCCCCAACGCTGTTCCCCTTCCCCAATTCCCCAATAAAATCTTAAAAAAAAAAAAAAAATTTCTAGGGAGTGTTTGAGATCTTGCTCCCCGGCATATGTCATCAGTTTTGGCTCAAATAAACTCTGACAAAAATTCTTTAAAATTTTTTTTTTCTAGTAAACACATTTAAAAAGTGAAATGAAACTATTGAAACTAACTGTAATCCTTTTGAAACCCAGTATCGTTAAAATACTATTTCAACATACAATCAATATAAAAATCTTAATATTTTAAATTCTTTTCCTTTTCAGTCTTTGAAATCAGTCAGCATTTTACACTTACAGCACATCTCAATGTATTGTAGACAGCCACATTCCAAGTGCTCAGCAGCCACATGTGGCTTGTGGCTACTGAATTGGACAGCACAGATATATAGATTTTCAACCTTACAGGTGGTATTAGGTAAGAATGAAGACACATTTTTCTCTAATTAATCCATTTTTATCTGTTCATATTTCCCCATTGATTTATGGTGCCCGCATTGTTGTACTTTTGTGCTCTAACCTGTCTCATATCCCCTCACTTCTCCATTCCATTGTCATCTTTCCTGGAACTTTTCTTCCACTCATACCCTGAGGTGTCTCCCAAGACTTCCTGATGTTATACTCATCATCTTCTACGTCCTGTCCTTAAGGATTCATACTAAGGACTCATGCACTCAGGTAGCTTCAGCTGCCACGCGTCTGTAGATGATGCTCAAAGCGCATGTTCATTGCGTCTTCATTCACTGACTGCATGCTGCAGGACCTTCGCCTGGCTGGCCTATTTACACGTACATTTTACATGTTAACACAATCATGTCTCCATTCATGTCTCACCCCCATGTACATTTCCTTCTAAAATTTCCAAATATTACTTTCCCCCCATCTCCAGGCTTGCCATCTTGGTTGTGTAAATACCCACATTCTCTGAACACTCCACAATACATGGCTCTCTCTTCCTTCCCACAGTGGAAATTTTATAATTGTATCCAAAGACCATGAGACAGTTGTAGTGCTGACATATGATTCCATTTAGCCCCATGACAGATAAGTTACATTTATCTCCATGTTTACTGTGGCTATTTCTGAATGTTTTAGAAAGGGGTGATTATTCTGTGGGCTATCTGGTCTACCAGATCGTATGGTTGGAGACCATTCTGGGGCTGAGTTTGCTAGTCCTGGGCCTGTACACACCGGACCCTGTTTTTGTCATGGCTGATGATAGTCGGGGGTATGCTAAAGATAGGGCTGCTTTCCTGGAGATGTCTTCTCTGAGCCCCCAAAAGAAATGGTTGTTTGTGTATGTACGGGGAACAGAGAAAGAACAAAGCTTTTCTACCGAAGGCCACCAAGGCAAAGACTATTGCCTTGAAGCCTCCAACTGCCAAGCCAGAGACATGGGAGAATCCTTTCTTTGTACTTCACTAGATTTTAAATATTCTGTGTGTGTTTGTGTATTTACACACTTGGATGTATCTCATGGCTTCCCAGAGTGTTATCATTCTATTGGTCAGTGGATTGGGAACCTGCTGACTTATCTGATCCCTTTAACTCCCTCGATCCTCTCCACTGGGGAGGAGACAGAGATGAGGGTATAGATTCTCCACTGCTGGGCTGAGACTAGGTTGTGGCAATGCTCTTCAGTCTTTGGTTTTTGAAACTGTTGAAAGAATCAAGAGTGAAGAAAGCTGTGCTCCAGGGAACTAGTTGTTCACTGCTTTTTAACATTTAATACTGCTTGTTAACATCATCCTGACCTATGATGAACTTCTTTGGTCTAAAAAGAGGCTTGACATTCGTCAACCCAGAAAACCGAAGGCCATTATCATGGGAGAATGAGACCAAGGTGAGGAGAGTCTCAAAATAATGTGGTTCTTCAAGGGCTTGGAGGCTGGGGGCCCAGTGAACACCTGACACACAGGAGACCAGAGCCAGAGGGAAGAACATGGGCACCAAAAGGCTTGTGGTCAGGAAAGCAAAAACACCCAGAGGCAGTAAGAGAAGCTGAGCTGTTTAATCACCTCCTTGGCCAGACTCAAGGCTGTGGTTGCCCCTGAACAACTCACACCTGGAAGCCATTGAGACTCGCTGGAGATGGAGTGGCCACTCGCGTCAGAGGACGAGGAAGGATGGGAATGGGGAGCTTCGGCATCTCTGACTCCATCATCTGACAGTCTTGCCCCCAGGTCCTGCTTCAGCTCTGAGAGGTTCCTGGCTGGTCCTCAGGGGCAAGGAACCAGACGGCGTGCCCTAGCTGTGGTGGGAGAACGACCCTGAGGCAGGGGCCGCCATTCCCCACATGGCCTGTTGAGGGTGCGGCACTCTCCGCACTGTGGTGGGGACAGAGGCATAAGGCTGGGGGAAAGAGGAACAAGTTGGGGGGAGTGGAACTGGGGGTTGCCTGGGCCCCACCACCAGTCTGGAATTAAATAGCAGAAGAGTAGGGTTGCCCTTGGGAACACTGACTTGTCCCCAGAGACAGTTCCTGGTGATGGGTGGACCTTGGCAACAGACCCTAGCAGCAGGCAGTTGTCCTGACAAGAGGGTGGTCCCTGTTGACAGTCCCTGGCAGTTTCCTGAACAGAGGGAGGGAGCTGGCCTGGGGGGTCTCGCCCCCAACTACTTGTTCTTCTTGAAGAAGCTGAAGCGTTTTTCTCGCTCTCGTTCTCTGCCGTCCTTGCTGCGAAGTATCACAGGCCCCTCAGCCCCGACCGGCGATACTGGGGGCATGGTCAGGGCCCGGGTCATGCCCCGGGTGGCACTGGGAGCTGCTGGCTCTTCAGGCTCTCCAGAAGCAGAGGACGCAGCAGCAATGGCTGCATTCACCACCCGCAGCCATGAGCTCATCTCTGCCTACAGGGGACATGGGAAGACAACCGGTCAGCTTCAGGGATGCTGCTGAGGCAGCAAAAGTGTAAGAGGAGGAAGCAGAAAAATGATTTGATTATCTCATCTCATTAAAGAAAAAATACCCCTTAAATAAGGAACATACTTTTGTGTGGCCTTCACAAACATCCAGTTGAGTTGGCATCATTGTGGCTTATCAGATTACAAAGAATGAGACACTTAAGGAAAAGAGCGGGACGAAAGGGGAATGTGCATCTGGAGGGTTCTAGAATGGCAATGCAGAGATAGGGACATGAGGGGAGAAGGGGAACAGCTCACCTCATCCTTGGCTTGGAATAAATATTCTTTTCCATCCTGTAAGCTGTGGGAGAAAAAGAAACTTCAGGGCGGAGCTGACAATCTGGACCAGCCCGATCCCTGCTAGGGATCTGCCAGGCTGGAGAATGTGCCAGCGGGGCCCTCAGAGCCCATCAGACAGTCCTGCACATTCTCGATTCCCAGTACTGTGCAAATCCTTCTTGATTGGCTGCAGAGGACCAGGGTGAGCTCACTTCCATCCCAGGCTGTGCCTCCTACTCTGGCTGCTTGCTGGCAGGCAGGGGCAGGCCCCTGGAGGTCCCTGGAGGCATGGGAGTGCCAGCACCCTGCCTGCAGATAGTCCTTCCAGGATAATCTGTCAACTTGACATCATCAGCCATCAGGCCCAAGCCTTGAGGCCCCCACTCCCCTTTAGTATAACACAACCAGACCTGTCCCCTTTCCCTCCTCTACATCTCTGTCCCCAAATGCCTGGCCCTGAAACTAACTCCTCTGGACCGAGCTCATGGCTACCCCTCACCTTGTATCGCTCTGACTTTCCCCTTGCATCGTAAGGACACGGTTCTGTTCCTACCCCAGCTTGAAGACGTGTTTGCGCTTTCGATAGTCAGAGGCGACGCTGGCCTGGGCGCTGGCCAGGCTGACAGGCGCTTCTCCATGGTATGGCACCCCCGTGCCGGCTGCCTTCGCATCCTTGTAAAAGCCAAGGCTCCCACGCCGCAGGACACAGTACACATTCTGCCATGACCTGAGAGGGACACGGTGCAGGGGATGAGGTGACTGGCTTCTGTGGGGCTGGGAACCCTGGGAAGAGCTTGGGTGTTCTGGGTTTTCCAGCGCCATGCCTGCCCTTAGGTCCACTGTCTTCACACCCTCCTGGCCCTCCCCTGAGGCCCGACTCTGCTCCTGGGTCCTACCTCTTTCCCAGAGGACACCCCTCCAGCAGGGCACCCCTCCCCCCCGCTATCTAGGAAGAGGTTCCAGGCAAGCCTCTTCAGAAAGCAGGGCCTAGAGAGGCCACAGGCACTGCCTGGCCAGACCCAGTACCTGTTGGCGGCCTTCTTGCCGAAGGCCTCCATCTCCTGTTTGCGGCATAGCATCCCCTCCATCTGTTCCTGAGCAGAGAGCTCTGGGCCTCGAGGGGGTAAGGTGGCAACCCGGGCTGACTCGGATGACCTACTATGGGGCATGACAGGAGGGGCCGAGCCCTGTGGCCGGGTCTGCCTCTCTCCTTGTGGCCCGTTGGCCTCGTCCCCTGCGCCAGACTCCTATAGGGGAAAACAGTGTCTCGTCAAAGGATGAGGTGGCAGATACCTAGTCTGGGAGTCATGAAGCTTGAAGTCCAAGAGCTGGTCTTTCCACCCCCAAGTTTCCTTTGAGCCTCTTTCTCCTGTCCCTCATGTCCCCACAACCCTACGCTTCTTTGTCCCTCCAGATATCAACACCCATATCTCCAGGAGGAACTGACAGGCCCTTCTGGGAAGTTGCCCTGCTCAAGTCTCTGTTGTTCCGACAGGGGCTACAAGGACAAGAAGCCGTAAAAGGATGTGCAACGGGGTCTAAGACTCTGATGGGGGCACACGGTGCCGCGGGGGTCACCTGTGGGGACTCTGCATCTGTGCAGACTCCGTTAATGCTGGCTGGCTGTGTTGACGCTGGTAGCCTGGGGTGGGTTCTGGAACGGCAGAAGGAGACACAGAACAAGTCCTTGGATTGTTCAGGCTTAGCGTCATCCTCCTCCCCCAAGTGTCCCAGCTCTTACCCGTCCCAGGAAGCATCAGGAGCCGCCTGCCTGTCCACCAGGACCCCTTCGGGCAGAGTGGCTGCGGGCTCTGGAGCAGGGGGCTGTCTCCTCCGCTCCTCCTCCTCCCTCTTTCTTTTCCGTTCCTTCTCCTGCTCCTCCAGCTGTCAAAAAATTCTGAGATCAGAGCATGGAAGAGCTCATTTAAGAGGACCAGGGAGTCGGGGAACGCTGACATGTATGATGAAACAGAATGGGAAATATAATTCTAAAAGAAGATAGGAATTAGACGCAATGAGGAAGATGGTGTCTCTCAGTGTCATCCAGGGAACTGATGACTCCTGAAGCTGTGGTGACAACCTGAGACTTGGCTCACGTGCTGGTGCAGTGGGAAGAGAAAAACTGTCTTCTTCAAGCAGCAGAGAGCACGGGCCTGGGGCAGCAGCAAGGGGGGCATTCCTGGGTCCTGTGGCCCTCACCGCAGTGAGCTTCTCCAGCGCGCTGAAACGCTCCTCCCAGGCCACTGCGGACTTCTGGAAGGCCTCGTGCCGCTTAATGAGGCTCTCGACTTCATCGACTGTGCAGCCCAGCTCAGCGCTTCGCACTAGTGGCTCCTGGCTGCAGAGCCAGGCCTCCGCCATTCCTGCGTCTCTTCCAAACACAAGCACCTCCAAAACTGCAGGGATGGGGCGGGGGAAGGGAAGGTGGTTGCAGGGAGATGGCAGGTCAGAGTGGGCACCAGCAGGGCACTGTAACCACAGCAATTCAAGAACAGGGAAACAGAAAGCTACTGCCCCAAACCAGGAGCACAGGGCAGAGCCAGGCAGTGCCAGGCAGTGCCAAGGGTGGGCACCCTGAATTCCATGCCCAGGATTCTTGGTCTTACTTACTCAGAACTATAGGGTATAAGACACCCCCCCGCCCCCCGGGGTCGGGTGCTCTCGGCCAGTTTCCTGGTCCCCATAGTAGCTCACCAAGCTGGAGCCAGTCCATCCTCTCCTGCCACTTGTCAGCTGTCTCCTGGCGCCGTGCCTGCAGCTGAGACAGCTTCTCTGAGATCTGCAGGAGGGCGGAAAGATGCAAGTTAGCACCCAGTTGGCCCTTTTCAGGGTTCCTGGGGGACTCACACAGGGGAATTAGAAATTTCTGATTTCAAGAGGCAGATAGCACTGAGGGGGAGATGGAATGGGGAAATCCCTGAACAGCACTGAGGCGGGGGTGCGGTGGGGAGGAGATTGAAAGGCTTCTGTAAAGAAAAAGAGAAGTAGAAAGACTCAGAGGAGAAATCAGCATTAAGGCCCACCCCGGGAGGATGACCCGGCTGTGCCCAGGCCTCGCCCACCTCCTCAGCTGCGTAGTGGCTCCTGGCGAGCAGCCCCTGCCCCATCTCAATGCAAGAGGAGAAGCGGTCGGCCCTGGCCTCTATCTCGGCCTTGATGCCCTGGTGGTTCTTGATGACCAGGTCTGCAGAGGACACGTCCCTGGCGGTACAGAGACCGTATCACCTGCTGCCCACAACCCTACCCCAGCCACTGGCTCACAGCCCCCACAGGTCAGGGGCGCCATGGGCCTCACCGGGGCCGCTCCTGGGCATCCATCTGCACGTTCACCCCATCCATCCACAGCATCAGCTCCCGGACAGCCACGAAGAAGCGGAACTTGTCCGTGGTGTCCAGCAGCAGCTGGCGGCGGGCAGCAGAGCTTCCCTGAAGCTGGGCCCAGGCCTCGGCCACAGCCTGCATGTGGCGGCCAATCTCCTCAGCCTTGTCTCCAGCATAGGCCTTCTGGAGCCGGTGGCCATCGTCCTGGACCTGCTGAACCTGCAGGGCCCCAGGTCAGAGTCAGGCAGAGCTACAGCCTCCCTCAGTCCTGGCCTCTGGCTGTGCTACCGGCCAGAGAAGCCGGAGGAGCGGCCGAGGGTCGGGGGCTGGTAAAGAGGACGGCTGGTGCCCTATTGGGTTTCATCTGGGGGCCTGGGTTTAGTCTGGGGTCAGGGGCAGCCCTTTGAAAGGGTCACTAGCCACGTGGGCTTTCAGGGGCCTGTCCGGAATGTGAGGGACCTCAAAAGATTGCTACAGTGAGATTTTCAGCCTGAAAAAGGGACTCGGGTGGAGCCAACTGGGTTTAAACGATTGTGGGAAGCATCTGTGCTTCGGTGCGGGTCTACCCTCTAACCAACAGGTGGACTTTTAGTACAAAATGAAGACTCTTCTAGCCCCTGGGGTCCTGTGAAAATGTCATGGGCCCTTGAAAAGGCTTGTCATTAAAGGTATGAATGCGGTGGCCAGATGTCCGTTGGCCAGAGATGTTTACCTGGAGCAATTCTACCTCATCCCTAAGTGGCCTTCCTGAAGATGCCATCCCGTCAGCATTTCTGAGGACACCACCCGCCCGTTTCCCACAAAGTCTCCTCCAAGCCACCCCCTTCCTCCCATGCTCAGGTCAGACCTGGGCGCTGAGGGCCTGGATGTCATGCTCAAAAGCACAATGTCGGCGCTGCAGGGCCTCAGCGGCGTTGAGGTCCCGGCCGGTCCCGTCAGGGAGCTGCTGCTGCTTGTGCTGCACCCGTGCCAGGGCCTGGCGTGACCCATGCAGGAAGCGCTGCAGCTCGTGCGCGGCGGCCAGCACCTGCCCCCGTGTGTCCAGCAGCTCAAGCAGGTCGGCCCAGGCCTCGTTGAGACTGTCCTTCCACTCGGCCACAGTGGCCCGGGCGGCGTGGCCCCCAGTGATGAGCCCATTGGCCAATGAGTTGGCACTATCCACGCGCTCCTGACCGATGGTGCTCGTGTCGCGGGAGAACTCTCGGAATTTGTCCCGGAGCATCTGGTGGAGGCAACAGTTGCACGCGCAACATTGTGACACTGGTGGATTTGGTCTCTGCCTAAAGGGGAGAGTCACTCACCAAACACTGAGACCTCCTTCTCTCCCCTGGGCTACATGGGATGAATGAAATATGTTTCTCCAGCTCAGCTCAGTTCATGAGCTGGTTCCCAGTGACCTTGGATTTGACAGACACCCTGGCCCCCAGCAAAGGTGGTGTGGGCACTTGGGACCTTTAGTCTTCAAACAGGGATACCCTATGCTCAAGTTCTGTTGGAAAAGACTGACAGGTAGTTTCCTTTTTGGCCCAAGTCTACGTGCAGCCCGACATCCTCCTTTCTGCACGATTCTTCGAATTAAATACCTCCCAAACCAGAAGGACACTGCATGCTCATGCATGCTCTGCCTGGTTTTGCACCCCATCCCCTTGGTGTTCAGCCCAAGGCGAGGGCCTAATCTCCCAGCGGGTTTCCTACTCTCCCAGGAGCTGACCTGTGGCTGATGTCCTCCCTGCACTCACCGTCACATGCTCGTAGTCCTGGCCCAGCTCGTGGGAGGCTGCCACCACCTCGCGCTCCTGGATCCACTGCTCCAGGTCATCCAGCTCGCGGCGGAGCTGGCACAACCGCAAGTGCTCCTGCAGACGTTCCCGCCTTTCCCCGGCCAGTTCCTTCAGGCTGGCGTACAGCTTGTCCACCTGGGCTTGGCGGATGGATATCCTCGTGCTATGTATGAGGCAGGGTGGGGAACCACCGCAGGATTTAAGCTCCATTGCTTTGATCCCCACTCTGTTCTGCAGAGTCCTGTCCCTCTGAGCCGCCCAACTGCTTGCCAAGTCCCTGCTTCTCCAGCTTTCTAGATGGTTCTGTACACACATAGTACGAAAGCTCCACAATACCCCCACCTTCTGGGAACTGGCCCCCCTCCCCCAGGGGCTCCGCCACTTGCCCCCACTATGTTCACCTCTCTGGGTGGTCGTGGTCAATCATGTCTTGGCTGCTGGCTGCTATCTGGTGGATGGTCTGGGCATAGTCGGCCAGGGCTTGCTCCAATACCTGATGTTTCTTCACCTCGGCCTGGGCACTCAGCTCATCCTGGGGGACGGGCCAGTGGGCATCAGGGAATGAAGACCACAGGAAGGAAAGAAGCAGCCACACAGCCCAAGCTCTGCCCTGGTTCTCACCTTGGCTTTCTCTTGGCCCATCATGTGTAACTCCTGCTCTCCCATCCAGGCCTCTGCCTCGGCGGCATCGCGGTAAAACTGCTGGGCCCGCAGGGCCTCCTCCAGTCGCTTCGCTCGAAGCTCCAGCTCGTGGCTCAGGCGTTTCCACATTTCCTGTAGCTCGGCCAGCTCCGGGCCTGCTGCGGCCGCACCCAGGGCACGCTGCCGCTCTCTTAGGTCTGCAATCCGCGGCTCGTGGCCCTGTATCTCCTTCTGCAGGGTCTGTCCCCAGCAACAGAAGAGGAAACACTGGAAGGCTGGTCAAGGAACCCTTCACCCTCCATCCCCCCTTATACCTACTCAATATTAAGCCCCCGCACACTTTTGCTTCTCTTTTTTCCTGAACCATCTTACTTCCCCTCCCTTCTGGCCCAGGGGTGTGATGGTAAAGCCCCTTGGATCCCCATAATCTCCTCCTGTGGTGAGGAAAGGCCAACCACTGAAGCCTAGGATTCCATCAGCTTCGAGGGGAGCCAGAGAAACCCCAGGACTTAAAAAGAAACAAACTTCCATGTCTGGGGAGGCTCTTGGGACCTATTCTTTTGCCTTTAGTCTCTGCCTCACCTGGTTTTTCTTCATGAGGAGCTGGACACTGGGCAGGTCCTTGCCGTGTTCCCTGGAGCTAGCCATGGGTAGCCGCTCCGTCACCCACAGCTAGATGAGAAAGAGGGGGTCAATGGCAGTCCAGAGGGCAAAGTAAGAGCTAGGGGTTGGATAATGGGGGGAGGTTTTCTAGGGCTCCTGGTGTGTGTATAGGAAATGGTCATGTCTGATTCTGGGGTAAAGGGGTCTAGATAGAGGGCATACCCAAGTGTCCCTAAAGGGTTGATTTTCAATGGCAAAGGGAAGAGAAAACACTGCTGGCATCTCCCCAGCACAAGGCAGGGAGCTCTTTGCCCTGCTGACGGCCCTGCCCCATCCCAATCCTAGTGACTCACGATCTCGTCCTCCACGTCCCGATGGAACTGGTGCTGTTCTCGAGAGGCTTGCAGGCGCTGGCAGCGCGCCTTCATGGGCTGGCACAGGGCCCTGAACTTCTGCTCCACGGCCCTCGAGGTCCTCTCCACCTCCCCTGCACCCTGGTCTTCCTGGGCCAGTGCCTTCGCCTGGGCCTGGATGGCCTCCACCTCCTTCTCCCTCACGGCCATCTCCCGTTCCAGCATCTGCCCACCCGAGGAAGGAGATGTTATCACCGTGCTTCCGTCATTAAACTCAGAGGAGACACTTGTCAATACCACGCCCATCATGATTTCTTTTCCCAGGACTCACCCCAGGGAAAGTATCTCCTCTTTGTTCAAGTTAGATCAATGGATCTCAAACTTTAATATACGTAAGTGTCTGGGGTGGGGAAGGCATGTTAACCATGCCAGTTAGCAATTTATGTCCTCAGTCCCAAATCCACCTCAGCTCCAAATCCATCTTTGTCTATTTTGAGACATTGGAACTGGACCCTGTAAACCTTTCTTTTGCCAGCTGGTGCAATGGTGGGCCTTGTCAGTAGAGGGCACTGGAGGGACACACCAGGGTGCAGAGGAGAGGAAGGGGCTTCTATTAATGGTTCCAGTGCAGTTTTCTTGCTCCTACAGCAAAACTGCCCATGGTGTGAGGAGACCTAGTGGCTCTCACCCTCCAGCCCCAAAGGCAACTTCCTGCTGGCCAGCCCTGGCCTGCCAGCTTCAGACCTGCTCTGGTCCATGATACCCCAGCAAATTTTTATGCTCTCAGTGGGCTTGTGCCCCCTCCAACAAGGTCTGAGGGGTGGAGGAAGGGCATCTTGTTTCTTCCATGGGCACGCCTCCTCAGCTCTATAGGTATAGCAGCTCCTTACATTTGCTATTCCTGTATTCTTTGGCATAGGGATCAAGAAATCCAGTCCCTGACCGTTTTTTTGTAAATAAAGTTTTATTGGCATACAGCCACAGCATTCTTTTACATATTATCTGTGGCTGCTTTTACCATACGAAGACAGGGTTGATTCCTCGTGACAGAGACCTCATGATCATAAAGCCTCAAATATTTACTGTCTGGCTTTTTACAGAAAAACATTTCTTGACCCCTGTTTTGAAGTTCTCTTTTCCCCTTTGGTAGTTAACCACCTTTTACTAATTAATACTTCTTTTCACTAAAGTTTCCTTGTTCAAGTTAGAGTGTGGCTTCTGTCTCCTGACTTGACTCTGACTGATACACCCTCCCAGTGATTCTGATCTGGTGGCCCATGGGAATCACCTTGAGAAATGCCAGGAAAAATGTCTGTGAGGGCTGAGAATGGCCTCCCCAATCTCAGGAGCTACGGGCTCCCTCCTTCTGTCTTCCGCTGTTCACCACTCCCATCAAAGCCACTCCCCTCCCCCCATGCACCTGCTGCTTCTTGAGCAGAATGTTGACACTGGTGAGGTCCTTGCCATAGTCATCGGAGTGCAGCTGGGCCTGCAGGCTCAGCAGCCAGCTCTCCAGGGCAGAGCAGCTCTGGGCAAACAGCTCAGCCCGGTTGGCATCGAAGAGGCTGCGGGCCTTGGCCTGGGTGGTGGTCTCCAGCTCGTCCCAGCGCTTGTGCAGGTCCTCCAGCTTCTCCGACACCAGAGCTTTTAGCTCTGGCTTCTCGAGGCTCAGCTCCCGCCCTTCCTGGGTGGTGGGACAAAGAAGTGTGAGGGTCAGAATTAGACACCACTGAACTTGACAGACCAGGGACCCAAAGGGCAGTATAGAGACCTCACCTATGGGCAAGAATTCCATGTTGTAGTGTGTTCTCCTTAGCATGCTCTTCGCCAAGGTTTGAAACTTCCCTTGGCTCCTTCAAGGCCCAGCTCAAACCTCATTGCAACTAAGAAGCCACTGCGATCTTTCCTATTTTGAGTTCCCTCGTGCTTGTGGTTTCTAGTGTTATATTGCATGCAGTCTCGTGTTATTTGCTATCATTTCATGTTTCTCAGCTCCTCAACCCTCACCTGACCTATGGCAAGTGAGTCTTACCAGTCTCCCCATTCCCAGCCTTTCTGCTGGAGGGCTTTGGTTTCTGGGCAGGTGAAGGAAGCATGTTTTCAAGGCAGGTTGAAAGTGCCAGAGTTACTGCCCGCAGAACCAGTGA
The DNA here is from genome assembly GCA_033961575.1 of Aselliscus stoliczkanus. NCBI lineage: Eukaryota > Metazoa > Chordata > Mammalia > Chiroptera > Hipposideridae > Aselliscus > Aselliscus stoliczkanus. The sequence goes on from CM066736.1 coordinate 131,926,313, forward strand.
CAGACAGGGAGACGGTGGACACAGAGTCAGCACCCTTGTGCTTTGGTTGGGATAACTCTGACGTTTGACACCGTCTCTCAGGGTGCCCCATTAGGACCGAGTCTCAGTTGGCCACTGCAGTAACTGGTAGTAAACCCTTTACTGACTACCTTCCCTGCTCTGTCTCATCTCCCCACACCCCTGCTAGTATTTCCTGCAATCTCCTCCCATTTAAGTGGCCTGCTCCGGAAGCCTTGTTTCAGGGTCTGCTTCTAGAGGAACGTAAAGCAAGACACATGGCTGCCACGATGAAGCGCATGAGTCTAGCACGGCCTGGATAACTTTACAAACCTTCCGTACAACCTACACTTTGGCACACAGTCCTTATGTGGTGACCAGGGCTTTGCTCATGACTTGGCCCAGCAGGCTTTTCCCACCTTTTCTTCCATGGGGGCCCTTCACGCATTCTGTTCCTGCCAGACTGACTCACCCCCTGCTCCCACACAGGCACCCCACCATGTCCATGTCTCTGGTTTCCTGTTTGCACTGTCTTCTCTACCTAGAAACATCTTTCCTCCAGTATCTCTGCTTGTCCAAATTCTATCAGTCCTGCACAGACTGCCCTGGAGGCTCCTGCTTCTGGGGTTCCGGCACCTCGTCCTCAGTGCCCAGGCTTTATGGGGCTCTCTCTTGTTGCACTTGTCATATTCTGCTTTGGCTTTAATTTATCTAGTTGTACATGTCTCCTATCTTGATTACTGTGTCATTCCTTGAGGGCTGAGCCCGCAATGGAATCATCTTTGTTCCCACTCAGTGCTTAATACAAGGCTTCACATATAGTAGCACCAAGTAAATATTTGCTGAACAAATGGAAACACTGAATATACACTGCTCTCCTCTTCTTCAGAACCATTATGCCCTTGAGGGCAGGGAGGTGTCTTTTTTATGTACTTTGCAGCACCTAGCAGAGTGCTGAACACGTATAATGGTGTACAGGAATACGTGCTAAGTAGGAAAAGAAGTTTTACCTGTGCTCAGCTCTTGAGGAAGAGCTGGGTGGGGGACCAAATACCAGGAACAGCAAGACTCAAAAACAAGGGCTGGCAAACTGCGGCCCATGAGCCAAATGTGGCCCACTGCCTATTTTTATAAATAAGGTTTTATTGGAACACCGCTATACTCATTCACGTAGGTACTGTCTATGGTTGCTTTTGCACTAGAGTAGCAGAGTTCAGCAGTCACAGCAGAAACTGTATGGCCTGCAAAGCCTAAAATATTTACCATCTGGCCCTTTTTAGAAGTGTGCTGCCCCCTGCTGAAGAGTGTCATCCTGCCCTGGGCCCAGGAATAGTTACCATGTTGACCCAAAACTGCAGTCCCTACTAATCTGTACTTTGTCTCAAAGTTCTGGAGTCACTGTCCTATATAGACCTGAGACGTTTGTCCCTTACACCATAAGTTTCCACCTTGGAAGTTTGGCATGGGAGGTCCCACGCCCTCTAACCCTGCACTACCCATATCCCGAAGCCAGGACCCTGACCGGAGGAGGCCCCATGGGCTCTCTTCATGCTGCTCCTCTCACACCGCTCACCTTGTCTACTTTATCCAGCCAGTCCTTGTTGGCAGCCAGCTCAGCCATGAATGCCTGATGCTTCTGCCACTTGGTGTGCAGGTTGCGGGCCTCGTCATAGGACACGTCCTGGGCTGTCAGCATCTTTTCGTCAATCCAGAGTTTCAGCTGGACCAGACACAGAGCAGGAATGGAGGAAAGCAGAGTATATTTCAGAGGGAGGGAAGCATGAGGCATAAAGTGGGGCACGTGGGCCAGGAAGAGTGGTGGGTGTGGGGAGAAGCCATGCAGGGGCTCGCATGCTCAGCAGACACCACAGTGGGCTGGTTCTAGGCGCACAGGGCCAGGGCCTTGAGGGAAAGGGATGGCTAGGGAGCGTCAGAGGGGACGTGGGGAAACTGAGCGCCTCACCTCATGACAATCTTGTAGGAAATGCTGCTGCTCCCGGTTTTCCCGAAGGCGGCCCAACAGCTGCTGCACCGCTTCTTGGTTCTTCCTGTGTCTGTAATGACAGCCCTTGTGAAAAACTCTTGAACTTGCTCTGAAAAGGTTATGACTTTTTAACTAAACTAGAAGCTGTCAGGCCTCCTCCTGTGGGGACAGTGCCTTCTTGGGGCACCATAAGACAACCCAGGAATCCTATGTCCAGCTACCCTGGTAGACTTCATTTCACCGTAGCGTGGGGGAGGCGGAACTTCCCGACCCATAGCTTGGGCCCCCTCTGACCACTGGGTTCTTCCTCCTCTACTTTCTGTCAGCTCCCCACCCCCATCTGCTAGTCTGACTGCCGCATCCTCCATCTTTGAGGCCATCCTGTTTTCACTTATTTCCCTTTTGGGCCCCACCTTTGCCCGCTATCTTGATCATACCTCTTCTCAATGGAGTCCGCCTTCTCTCGGATCTTCTCAGCATGGATGTTGCCCTCAGACACCAGCTGGCGCCCGGCCTCCAGGAGCCCACGGATCCGCTCCCCGTTGGCCTCCATGGTGCTCATGAAGTCTTCCAGTTTTTTTATGGTGGCATCAGCAGCCTGGAGTGTCCCCGGCATCTCCGTGTGTGACAAAACATATTCCTGTGTGAAAGGGGAGGTGGCAAGCTCATTTCTCACAGCACAATTCAGCCTCTCAGGAGGGACCTATCAAAAGGGCACATCTGAGACATGGAGGCCAACCAGGGGTGGGGAGGGTAGAGCATCCCGCTCTGAAGACGGGGCAGATGGTGCCTGTTTATGCCAATTCTCAGGAAGTTATAAGAAGGAGAGAGGAGCTGGGCTGGAACAGTCCAAATCCTATTCCATCTTATTTCTAGCTATTGATTCAATTTCTTTGATAATTATGCGACAAGCCAGTTTATATCAGTTTTGGTATGTTTACATCTTATTTTTTTTCACTTCCATATTTTTCTAACACGTTCTTCCCGCCCTTCCCGTTGCCTCACCCACCCCACCCTCTGTGTCCGTCTCCCCACCCACCACTCTCCTCCACAGTCCCCATGGTCGTGGTTGGGACTTCGTGCCCTGGGATCTCACCTGGCTGCTGAGCACGCCCTCGGCCTGGCGAGCATCCCGCAGGAAACCCTGGAAGCCATGGGCCTGGGCCAGACGGCCTTGCCGGCTTTCCCACATGCGGCCCAGCTCCTCCCAGCCGGTTCCCAAAGCTTCCAGTCGCTGTCGTAGGAAGAGGCACTGGGGATCGGCCTGGTCCCGGGTCACCTCCTCTCCCAGGGCCCGCAGCCGGCTGTACTCGCTCTGCGCCCGCTCCACCTCTCCCCGCAGGGCTGCGTGTTGAGCCAGAAGGGCCTCTGCCTCAGGCAGGGTGGCCGGCCCTTCTTCAGAGGCCACAGCGGTCTGCGTGCGACCTAGCCAAGCCTGGAAGTCATCCAAGCTGCGCAGGAAGTCCTGCAGCCGCCGCGCCTCACCCAGCGACTCCTCTCGACGTCGCATGGTGGCCCTGAGGTCCTCCCAGCCGGCTTGTACCTCTCCAAGCCGGGCTTTGATGGCAGGGGCTTGGGCGGGGTGGCCAGCAGCCAGGGCATTGGCCTCGCGAGTCAGTTCACCCACCCGGGCGGCGATGGCCTCCAGGTCCCGCTCGGTGCCAGCCAGCTTACGCTGCAGGGCCAGCACCCCAGCCAGGTCATTGCCCAGGCCCTGGGTGGACTCAATGACCTTGGTCTTTTCTCTCATCCAGGCCTGGGTCTCTGTGCACTCTAAATGGTAGTTCTGGATGCTCAGGGCTGATGTCAGAGCTGCCTTCTTGCCATCTGCCAGGGACCGAAACTGCTGCCACCTGACAGGAGGAGGAGGGTCTGGTGTCTGGAGTTGCTCAGCTTCCCTGCCTTGTCCAGGCATATCCAGAAGCTTCTTCTCTGCCTCTCCCCCTTGGTATATTCTACCACCCGCTTCATCCTCTCTCGTCTCCTTCTTGATTGCTCCCTGTCCAGGTCCCAGCCTCTTCAGATGACCTTTACCCCCCGTTTTATCTCTTTCATTATCTCCTACCCCCAACATATTCCAGACCACCCTCCTTCCTCAGTTCGTGCCTCCACTCTATCTATGCCCTACAGAACTCTCCTCCAGTTGCCGTCCCCATCTGCTGCGTTCTCTCTCTAGTCCTGCGCTCCCCAACCCACCTGTGGTTGAGCTGCTTCTGGGTGTTGACAATGCTGTCCTTGCCTGGAGGGTTGGCCTTCAGCAACTGCTCTGCGATGTCATTCACAGCAGTAACTCGTGCTGCAAGGGCATTCATTTCGGGCTCCAGGGTCTCAAACCTGAGGGGTGGAAGAGCTGGACATGAATGGCGGGAGGCTATGAGGCACCTGCCCACCTCCCCAGACACCCATGAGAACTCCTGTCCGACTGCATGAGGCTTATTTATAGGAGCCTCTGCACCTCTTACCTACAAGGCTCATAGTACCTATGGGTCAAGGGGGAGTCCCCAACTCTCCCTAAACAAGTAGAAAAACTATCATCTCTAGAGTTGTTCAAAAAGATGTGAAAGTTAAAGGTCAGGAACAGCTGCACGAGTCAACTAATTCTGGCCCAGGACCCCATCTTTATCAGAACCTCTCTTATTCCTCTCGGGACTTACCCTTTAGCTGCCTACCTGGCTCCCATCCTACTAATATGTGTTAAAGTAAATTGATAACCAAAAATATTTAAGTGATAACTTCTTCCAGGGATAGTTTACATTTTCATAGAGCAGTCTGCAAACATTTTCTGTAAAGGGCCAGGTAATAAATATTTTAGGCATTGTGAGTCATATGGTCTTTGTCACTAGTATTCAGCTCTGCTATCTTAGTGCAAAAGCAGTGATGGAATGATACGTAAATGAATGAGTGTGGCTCTGTTTCAATAAAGCTTTATTTACAAAACCAGACTGCAAGCTAGATTTGGCCAAAGGGTTATAGTTTGCCAACCCGTTGTGGGATAGCTTGAAAACTATTTAAGAAAAAATTGTGTATTATACTTTTTATTTTTTTAGCTGAGCCATCCTGCCACCTGTTGGCAGCTCAGTGGCAGCTCAGCTTGGGCTGGGAATCGAACCAGAGACCCTGTTGCTCAGAGCTCACACTCTTGAGAGGGCTCTTAACCAACTGAGTACTCGGCCGACCTTTTCTTTTTTTCCTTTTATTATATTTTTAAAATCACCAGGAAATTTGACTATAGATTGAATAGTAGATTAGTAAGGAATTACTAATTTTGTTCTTTGTGATAAAGGTATTGTCGTTCTATAAGAAAAATGTCTTTTCTAAATGATCTTAAGACTTATTAATCTGTAAATAAAGACCATGTATAAATTTCATGAGAGGTCAGTCAGTGTCTGTCTAAAAAGTTTATAACTTCAAAGCCTTAGCTATTTTAAGCCCATACACAATTAAAAAATAATTTACTATATTTAAGAATACTTCCTTATATTTCTTAAAGGACGCATCCTGAAGAATGTAGAGATGAAATGATAACGTTGGGGATTTGCTTTTGAAATGGAAAATTAATCAAATAGAGAAAGTTATGGACAATCACTGAACCGGGGTGATGGGTATATAGGAGTTTGTTACATAATGCTTTCTACTTTTGAGTATGGTTAGCATTTCTCCTTAAAACAAAAAACAGGCTCAAAGGGATACAGTAAGAGCCGGCAGTTCAGGGCAGGACGTGCCATCCCACACACTGGCCCCATCTCACAGGGCCATTCCAGAGGGAGCCTGTAGGGGACCTACCTTTGCTGCACGACTTCCAGGTCCTCCAGGCGCTCAGGCAGGGTGAGCCCGTTCAGCCACTGCTCCTTCTCCTCCACCCATAGTCCACAGGCCCCAGCCTCGCTGAGCATGGTATAGAGAGCCAGGGCTGCCTCCAGGGCCCGGGCTCGCTCTCCTGCACGGGCCTGCAGCTCCTCATAGTGGCGCTCCAGGGTGGGCACCCTCCCCTGAACCTCGGGCGTGCGGCTCAGTGCGGAGGGCAGGGCCGAGGCCTGATCCCTCAGGGCATCCAGTGTTGGCCGGTGCCCTCGGATCTCCTCCTCCAGGGCCCGATGTTGCCGGGCCAGGGCCTGCGTGGAGAACTCATCATGTCCCAGCTCGGGACTGGACACCAGGCGGAGGGCGTCCACCAGCCAGGCCTCCATGTCGTTTGCATCTGCCTGGAACTGGTAGAGGCTGGCGGCCTGGGCGAGCCGCTGGGCACGCTCCTCCGCCAGAGCCTCCAGCCGCTCCCACTGGGCCTGGAGCTCGGCAGCGCGGGTGGCGGCCTGGCCTGCCCCAGGGTGGCCCTCCGCGACTAACTGCTGACCCTGCTCCAGGGTGAGCTTCAAGGGCCCCAGCCGGCCACTCATCTCGTCTCGCAGGGCTGTGTGCTTGTTGAGCAGGCGGAGGACGCCAGTCAGATCCCGGCCAGTTTCGGCTGAGGCCAGCAGGTGCTGCTGCTCCCGTACCCAGGCCTCAGCCTCACCGACCTCCCAGAGGAACCGCCAGAGGCGCCGGGACTCCTCCAGACGAGCCCGCCTGGCCGCGGCCAATTCGCACAGTGACTCGTAGCTCTGCTCCAGGGTGGCCACGCGCTCTGATACCAGCTGCGGGTCGCATGGTTTGTACTCTGAAAAAGTCACAGTGGAGGGCCAGTGTAACCCCACCTTCCTGCTGCTCCCACATCCATCCCTGGTTATGAATCCCCCCACCCTACTCTCTTAGGCCTCCCTCCCTAGTTTTGTCACCCACCATCCACCCATCATCCCTCCTTGTCCCCAGGTTTTCCCAGTCTTGCTGTCCCAGCTCTTAATATTCTCCTTCCAGGCCCCTCCCTTTTCTAGTTCTTTCCCCAGAATGTCACCTTTTCCTGGGTCACAGAAGCGCAGGGCAGAGGCACTGACAGCTCGCACCCTCTCAGCCTGCACAGCGATGTCCGCTTCCACCAGCTCGTGCAGCTGCAGCAGGTCCTCCACTCCAGCCAGATGCTTACCCAGGTCCTGCGACTGCAGCCGGCCCTGCCAGACACATGCGGCACGCCGATGCCATCTGAGAACCGCCCAGTTCCCTTGGCCAGGCCTCTTCCAGCCCCACCACACACACACCTGCCAACCTCGCTCTGCCCGCCTGGATCACCTGTGCCTCCTGATCTCTCACACCTGCTCCTGTCTGTCAGCCTCCTTCACACACATAGTCCCACCCCAGTTCTGTCCTGGCATCCCAACCTCTTTGTACTCCCCTCCCCCTCCTGTGGAAACCGTTTTACTAAATCCTGCTCCTGGAATCTCTGCTCTGACTCATCTTCTTGGCCCTCAAATTATCACCATCTTCCTATTGTCATGGTTCGGTCCCCAGCACCCCAGCAATCTTCAGCATCTCTCCGGATCCATCCTTATCCCCACCTCTCACCTAAATCACCACAACAGCCTCTAACAGTTTTCTCAGCTCCCACTCTGGCTGCCCACATTCCTACTTTACACAGTAGTCAAAGCGACCTCTCTCAAAACATGAGGCAGAATCGTGTCTCCCCTTTTCAAGACCATCTAATCATTTTCGAGGCTCCATGTTACTTTGAATAAAATCCAAACTCCTTGACCAGGCCTGTCAGGCCCTAAGTGAGCTGGCCGTTGCCTCCTGTCTCATTCCCTGCCTCCTCCCGGCCCTCCCTCTCATGCCAAACATGCCACACTGTGCAGGCCTGGGGCCTTTGCCTAGCTGTTCCTTCTGCCTGGAATGTGCTCTCCTCAGATCTCCCTGTGCTGGCTCCTTGCGTTATCCTGCGCTCACTTGAATGGCATTTTCCCCGCAAGGCCTTCCAGGCCACGCCATCACATGGCCCCGCTCCGGTTTCCTCATAGGTTTTATGTCCACTGGCTATTTTGTTTGTTTATAGGTCATGGTTTCATCATCGGCCTCCTTCCACTAGCATGTGAGCCCCAGGAGGACAGGGGCCTGTCTGCTCTGTTCATCTGAACTGGGGACGGGGCCTGCACTGAAACACACTGACGAAGATCGGCTAAGCAAGGGGGCGCGTGTACGCCCGCTGTACCCCGGCAGCCCTCGCTGTCTGAAGCGCACCACACGCGTCCCGCTGGTACCTTCATCTCGCCCATCCAGTCCATGAGGTACAGGAGGTCCTGAAGCACCTTCTGCAGCTCCAGGTTGACGAGGAGCCGCTCCCGCCGGGCGGCCACCATCTGCCGCAGGAAATCCCAGAGCCGGGCCACGTTGTGCTGCCGCGCCGCAACGCGCTTGATGTCGTGGTAGTGCTCGGCGGCCAGCTCGGCGGCCACTGCGTCCACAGCCTGCACGCGGCCGCTGTAGGCCACGATGTCAGTCTCGATGGCTTCGTGCTTCCGCACCGCTGCCTCCACTGCTGCCAGCTCCAGCCCAAAGTTGTCCTGGGGCACAGGGCAGGGAGAGGGGGTTCGGGAGCTCAGAGACACCATCTCCTGGCCTCCTCTGCCCTCCAGGTTACTTCTGCTGCAAGATGCCAACCCCATGAGGTGGCCCTAAGTTTCCTCTGTATCCCAGCCCTTCCTGTGTCACTATCCCTTTCTCCTGTTCAAGCCTTTGGTCCCTGGTTTCTAGGATCCTTGGTCTTATTTGCACAATGGATTTCTTATTTCATTAGCTTCCTACATGGCAGGGTCCTTATCCACCATGCTCTCTCCCGTTTTCCCCACCAGCCTGGATGGGCCAAGAGTCCCCCGTGTTCTACCTGGGACACGAGACGCTGGTTCTCGCTAAGCCAGGTCTCTCTCATGGCGGCCTTGCGATCGAAGCGGGCGGCCAGCTGCTCCAGCTTCTCCTGGCGGATCAGCTCGGTGCGCAGGGCCAGCTCACGCTCGTGCTCAGCCTTCTCCAGCCGCTCCCAGGCCTGCGAAGAAGGGACAGGATTAATGCTAAGGGGCCAGGATTCAGAAGTGAGAGTGGGGAGGGGTCACAGGGGCTGGCGGCACACGGTGAGTCCCAGGGCAGCATGGCCTAGTGGATCTGTGGAATGCGGTCAGTAAACGCCTGCACAGGGAAGTATGAGAAACGGGGGCGTGAGTGCTATGGAGCCACGTGCAAACTATGCCTGCTTATGGCCAAGGCCCAGAGGGGAACAGGGAACAATGGAAACCACTGGATTTGTTTGTGGGGAGACTGTGGGTGAACCCTATTACTTTTTATGAATCTTACGTTGTCTGTGAAAAAGTCAAAGTAGGGAAAGTGAATTGGGGACAGGCTGAACAGGATAAGGGCCTGGGGTATAATTTGATTATGTGAACTCACTTGAAGAGACCGATGGAAGAGGAAGGAAGGGGGAAGTGCAAGATGCACGAGAGGGTGTGAGTTTCGTTTGCACCAGGGAGGGGTGGTCAAGTTGGGGGAGCCGGGGCCAGTGCCAAGGGTGGGACACCTATGGGACAGGAAGGGAGGCTGTGGACCTTGTTGATGTCGGAGATGAGCCGGCCCTCTCGGGGCGTGTAGACCTTCTGGTTGTTGGCCCGCAGCTTGCTCTGGAAGGTGAACAGCAGTACTTCCAAGTTCCCTTTCTCTGTGAATCTGAGACAGGAGGCCAGGTTGGGGTCAGAGTCAAAGACCATTAGGGACATAGGGACTCTACGTTTCAAAATGAAGTGTCCTGTGTTGTTGTTTTTTCTTTTCATGGAAGCAATCTATGCTCTTTGCACGAAGGCCAGAAAATACTGGCAAATCAAAAGAACGTAATTTTAAAACAAGAGAAAAACCACACAGAAATGACCACCGTTACCCTTTGGCATAAACATACTTGATTTTTGTTTTATACAAAAATGATGGGATCGTATCATAACCATGGCTATCATTTGTTGAGGCCTCACTCACTGTGATCCAGGCCCTAGTCTCAGGGCTTTACACGCATTCACTCGTTTAGTTCTCACAGTTAGATACATTCTCTTATTACCCCCTTTTTCCAGGTGATAAAACTGAAGCACAAAGAGGCTAACGACTCTCCACCAATGAGTGACAGAGTCAGGATTAGAACTCAGGCACTTTGAATCCGGATGCCAAGCCCTTTGCTCTATGCTGTCCAAAATAACTGTTTTGTAAACTGCTTCTTCATTTATTTGTCATGAACATCTTTTCATGTCAATAAATGCATTTCTTCAGCATTACTGTCAGTGGCTGTCCTGTGACTTATTTTTCTTTTACAAAGGTCCCGGTGAACATCCTTAAGCTACATCTTTGTTCAATGCCTCGAAAAGGACTTTTTGAGTCAAATCATTCCCTGGAATATACAGAAACAGATGTTTTCTGGATTAATATTACTTTTGGAGTTGAAACATATTAACTCCAAAAGAACTCAATAATAGAAAACCAGACGCTTTACCATGTACTGTACAGCACTGCCTAGCAGCAATTCCACACTTGCAAACAGTTCATTGCTAAAATATATAAATGACAAGAACTTTACAATGTGCAAGTTACTGGCTCCACTCCTGTGTTGCCTGTAGGTACAGTCTCCCACCCTGTCCCTGAGCTGAGACTGGGTTCCTGGGACCCTGACTAGTAACGCTATCTGAGTGGATCGCACTGAATTTACATACCGTAATCATTTAAAAAATGTATTTGGGGGCCAGCTGAGTGGCACGGTGGTTGGGGGCTGGCTTGGGATGCCAGTGGTCCCGGTTCGGATCCCACCTATGAGGACCAGTGACACTGCCCTCAAAAAAAACAAAACTGTATTTGGGAACTGCTTCTGGTGCTTGGAGCCGAGGGAAATGAGCCTCCACTGCATTTATGTACTGTCAGAAAGCCCTCCCGAAGGGCCACCCTAACCTAGGCTTCCTCTCCTGTGGGCACAGCTCGGGGCAGGCCTACTGCGGCCCAGTGAGGCATGCTGTGGCCCAAGGGTTACCTACTTGGGCGGCTTCTCCACCGTGCGATAGGAATTGAAGGACTGCAGCTGGTTCTGGACCCCACTGAGGGAGTTGGCCAGCTGCCGGTCATTGAGGGTCACAATCGTTTGCTCAATCCACTGCAGCAGCTCTGAGGCCAGGGACTCATATTTCTCCACCAGGCGTTCTGCCTCCATGGCGTGGTCCAGCACCTGCGAGACAGCGACATGGGGTCCTGCCCACAGGCTCCCTGGCCCAGTCAGTCCTGCAGCACCACCCTGTCCCTGCACAAGGGGAGTAAGGCCCGTAGGCTAGGCCTCCACGGGCCTTTTAACGCCTCCTGCCCGAGTGGAAAGTACCTTCCCAATTCTTTTGCCTTCCACGGCCAGGGCCTTCATCTTGGAGAAGTAGTGGTAGTAAGTAGCCACGTAAGTAATGATCGATTTCTCATCTGGTTGGTCCACATTCACATCTGAGAAAAAGAAGCCCACAGGTCAGGCAGAGATCAGAAACCTGCCTCCCAGAAGTACACCTGCAACTTGAATCTCTGACCCCAATCCCAGGACCCTCTCAGCCCTCCAAGGCTGACATCGTTCCAGCTCCCTTCAGAGCAAAATGACAAGAAACCATATAGACTAAAAGGCCATGAAAAGCTGACTCTTTTTCCCTCTCCTATTAACTAGCAGAGTATAAAATATAAAGCCCGAGGAGGCTTTCACCAGCATTTCTGATGGAGACCAAAATTAACTGCTTGGAGGAAGCTAGGCAAGAAAAGTAACAACATTCCTATTTGGGGGTGGATCATGGTCTTATGGGCGAGAAAGATGTACAAGAAATCAGAAGATGCAGGGGCAGCAAGACAGAAGGTCTGAACGAAGCCTCTAAAACCCAGAAGTTCAGAGGGACAGGCCCAGTGAGCCCCAGCGGCAAGGACAGAGGCCAGACCTCAGGGCCATCTCTGAGCAGTCACAGCTATCTCTGATCTCAATTCCAACGTTCAGCTGGGGGCCCCAGGAGGTGAGTGTCCTTCAAGCCAAATCAGCTCCCACCACAAGGACCAAGGCTGATGATGACTTGAAATCCCTGGGTTCTCTTAATTAGGCCAGATTGCACTCTACCTAAAGGGAAGGCTATGAAATGGAAGCCCTCTTGGCCACCTCTGAAAACCCACAGGCAGCAAGGAGCCCCTGAAATCGTCTCAGAAAGTTATAAGATACTTAGATTTACTTACATGTCCTTTATCCTAGCTATGCTTCTCAAATGCTTTCTAAGGAACCTCATATTTGGCCTATTTCCATCACTAGTTAGCTGATGTTTGTCATTCTGGATGAAGACAGCATAGGAGATGGGGCTACAGGTGCGATGGAAAACGAGGACAAAATAACCAAGACCCAAACCTGCCCAGTGAACTTAAGAGTGAGTGTTTCCAGCAGGGAAGTCACTTGGCCCTTCCCTCCTTCCGTTTTCTGGCGGCACTGAGACTGCTCTCTCCTCTTTTAGAGACGAAACAGGCTCTGGAGCTGGGCCATCTGAATGTCAATCTCAGCTCCACCAGCTGTATGACCTTGGGAAAGACACTTACCCTTTCTAGGCCCCCACCTTCTCTTCCATACACTGAGGATAACAATGACACTGATTTCAAAGGGGGTGTTGTGAGAATTAAAGCATGTCAATTGCAGTGCCAGGTACAAAACGAGAGCCCAGTGGCCATTACCAGTCTCATCAGCATTAAGATCAGAACCATGGGAGCCAAGCAGCAGGCTCAGCTGACCAGAAGCGAGGTGCTTGGTGAGACCTCAAGGTCATGTAGCTTGATTTACTACCCTTAAATTTTGGAATATGAAGGGCCCTAAGAGACCATGTAGCCCAATCTTCCCATTTTAGAGATGAGGAAACTGAGCCATAGAAAGGCCAAGTGACTGGCGCCAAGTCTCAGAGCTACTCCATGGTGGTGCTGGGGTGGAACCTCATCCCAGGGCTCTTTCTGTCCCGGGGCTGCCTTTCTTCCTACAGCTTTTTATTTTTAATTGAGATATAATTTTTATGCCATAACACCCACCCTTTTAAAGTATACAATTCAGTGGCTTTTAGTATATTCACAAGGTTCTACAGCCATCACGACGATCTAATTCCAGAACATTTTCATCACTCCCAAAAGAAACCCCATCTGTCTGTACCCTCACAGCCTCTTTTTTTGCACAGCTCTGCCCACCTTCAGGATCCAGCAGCTTCGTAAGTCCCAGCTCCTTCTCAGCCAGATTGAAAGCATTCTGCAGGTTGTAGTGTGCATTGCATTTCTTCAGGGACTCAAAATCCAGCAGGTCTGGCCTGGGTGGAAGGGCATATGGAAGGTATCAAAACCATGTTAAGATCCTAAAGAGGCAAAGCAAAGCAACCCCACCGTTTATCCCTAAGTCACCAACTCCATTTTGTCCAGAACCAGGCACCCCAAGCCCACCACACCCACTGCTCCCACCCCCTCACTAGCCCTCTTTGCAGTATGGTAGGAGCCTCCACATCCTGGCTCTTCTCCACTCCCTCATCTCACTGCTTCATCTCTGTGTGCGTGCGCCCCTGGGTCATTAGCCCCCCAGCAGGTCTGTTGGGCTTGCTAACCCCAGCTGCTCACCGATGTTTATGCACAATGGCGTTGAAGGCCAGCCCATCTCTCCAGCTGGTGGTGAAGTTGTGCACGTTAACATTGGGATACCTATAAACAGACCGGGAAAAACAGTGAGTAGGTCCAGGCCCTGGTCTGCAACTTGAGGAGGGTTCGCCAGCTTGTGGTCCCTGGAGCCCATCCTTCCTTTATCGCACAGCCTTGGTGCCTCCACTCCTCCCAGGCCACGCTCCCCAGGCAGCCTCACCCTGCCGTCTTCATCTGGCACCACAGCAGCAAAGCGTCCTTGGCTGACTTCTTCTCCTTGTTGTCTTCTGTTTCCACACTGATGTCTTGGATCTAAGAGGGAAGGAAGGAAGGCTTTCACTCCCTGGATAGGAGCTTCTGGAGTTCCTGGAGATGCTCAGAGATACACGTCAGGAAACTGCTGATTAGACTCCTGTAACTTGTGGTGCAGGGACAGAGCCTGGGGACCTTTCCTCCTGGGATAGTGACCACACAACATTGGGTCAAAGGGATGTGAGGCAGCAGAGTGGGGTAGGGAGGAAGTCAGAAGAGTGGAAGTGCCTCGAAGTGAAGGAGGCGGGTTCCTCCAGGTGGGGAACGGCAGGTGGACAAGTGAACACTTTCTGGGAGCTGGGCTTCCAAGGTGAAGCTGACAGAGCTCTGCTTAGGGTTGGAAGGAGCAGAGGAGGCTACATCTGGGACATGGGGAGAGTTGTGACGTCATCAGGACACTGGACTGGCTATGCTCAAGGCATAAGGAGGAGTAGGGCAGCTGTTATTTTGAGGGAGGCAAGCAGAATTTGAGGCAGAGGAACAAGCCACTGACCAGACTCCAACTGTAGTTCTAAAACGCTCAGTGGTGAAGAACCAGTTTGTAAGATCTGTCCGTTGTGGCCTGACATGTGGTCCTGCTGCACGTGACCAGGACACAGACCAGGCCACAGGGAACTTGCCATGGAAGTTTGACAACAACCACACTGGTCTCAACTCTGTTTAATGAGGAGAGTCCCCCAATGCAGTGTACTGGCCGCAGATTACTATACGGGCTTCTTGACTCTCCATCTGTGTGTCAATGGCGCCATGGCCTGGCAGTGACCATGGGGGAGGTGCCGTGCCAGGTGCGCAGCACACGCTGAGCGATGCTGGGCTGCAGTACCTGGAATCGAAGGATGATGGTCCAGACCAGCCCGAGGGTCAGGCGGTGGTTTCCATCCACAATATCATGGGAGCCCATATTCTCCAAGTGCACTTTCTGCTCCTTCAGGAACTGCAGGGCCTTGTCCACATTCTCCAGGCAGTGGATACGCATGCGGCCCTTTGTGGGCTTTGGCTGTTGAAGGACAGGGGACACAGAGGCATGGGACCCTGGGCCTCCTCCTCTTCCTCCTTCGCTCCTACCCCCCAAGGGCCTTGTTTCGCACACCTTCCGCAGGCCCTCCCTCAAGAATACACAGACGGCCCCAGGGCTGGGCCCAAATTCACGGAGCCAAGGCTGAGGTTGCAGAGGAGGCTGGGGCCAGATTAAGATTCCCAAGGGAATTAATTGCTCCCAGAGTGGGTGGGAAAAGAAATGTTTTCAATGGGACTACTGTTTCTGTCTCCATGAAGCAACGTTCCTGTTTAATCCCCGCAGCAAAGCCTCTCAAAATGACACTGTCCTCTGAGCAGGGGGCAGCCACCACTTTCCGCTATGGGACATCACTCCTCTCTCTAAGGACGACTCCCGCAGCATGTCCTCTGGGCCACTGTTTCTCAGGTTCCCCCTCCCACGTGACCACAGCTCACCAGTGTCTCTCCCGAGAGCACCTCGAGGAGCCTCAGCAGGTTACGTCCATCCCGGAGGTCGCTGTACAGGTCTCCCACCCGGCATGTCACCCGGGCCAGGTGTGAGTTCACCCACTTGGTGAAGGTTTTCTTCTGCACAGCTTCTCGCTCATCTGTGGTGGCAACATGGGGTCATTTCTGTCCTTCAAGTACAGTGCCCCTGCGTCTAAACACCAGTTGGTGGGTTTGGGGCTTGGGGGTTCTGAAGTGAGGTCTGGGGAGCAGGAGGGGGAAGGAAGATGGCTGAAAGGAAAATCTATAACTTAGAAAGCAAGGAATTAAAGACATTAGAATGAGTTCATGGGCCGGCCGAGTGGTGTGGTGGTTAAGCGCTGGCTTCGGAAGCCAGCGGCCCTGGTTCGGATCCCACATATGAGGGCCAGTGACACTGCCCTCAAAAAAAAAAATAAATAAATAAAAATAAATAAATAAATAAATAAATAAAGTATGAGTTCATAAGCAAGGTACAGAACAAAAATGAGAGCGAGAAACAGGCTTTGAGAAGAAAGGATGGAAGGAACTAGAAGCAGTGGAACACACAGGGAAGGGCTGGGATCCGGGACGAGGGCTGACGTCTAACAGCGGTGAGGCCCCGGGACTTCATCTACCAGAGCCTCGCTTTCCTCATCTGTAAAACGAGCCTATTACAGTCTGCTTCAGTGCGTCACTGTATCGATTAAATGAGGCAACGTGCGTACGATGCCTGGCATGAAATGGCTCCTCGGTGGCTTTCTGTTCTTCAGGTGTGATCTAACCCCAAGGAAAGAGTGAGAGTCACTCAGGCCCGGCAAGCGGTATGGCTTTTCTCCAAAGGGGAGGGTGTGGACTTAAATTACGCAGCGGCTCTTCCAAGTGGCCATTGGAAGGATGTGATATTACAGAGGCTGCAGGCCTCCTGAGTCAGCTTGTTCTCCTGAGATAATTTAAAGACTGGCTTTTCTGGGGCGGGTTCATTCAATGGGCTTCAGGGTGCATCCCAGGACACCTACATTTCAACACCGAGAAGTAAAACAAGGTCTTGAAGTTGGGAACAGGGAAAAGAGTGAGCCCAAGAAACATGGGGTGTGTGTTGGGGGTGGGGGCGAGGGGTGGGAGGAGCCAGGCAGAGTTAGGTGCCAATCATTTCAAAAAAACATAAGGGAATGTCCTGTTGCCTGGTCCACTGGGGGATCTGCTGCTGAGGGGATGCTCTTAGGTTTCAGAGAAAAAGAAAAATTAAAAATGTCATGAAAGACAAAGTGAGGGAAGAGGCTCAGGCCATTGGATGCTGCTTTGGTCACTAAGATTTCTGCTGGTTCTCCCCAGAGGCACCCAGTCCATGTGGTCAGGGCTTAGAGAGTCACTCTTGTTTCCCTCATGGCACCAGCATCTCAGAAACCGAAAAAGACTCATCCCTTAATCTCACATTCCTACGAACCTCACCCATGAAATGTAGTGACACACCCATGTCTAGTCCTGTCTTTACCTCCAACCCCTGAACCCGGGCCAACTCAGGGTCCTAACAGCTGTACAGGATGGCCTGTTGCTCTGTAGCACCTGTGGAGCCAAGGGTGTCTTTGGGCCTCCTTTCAGGGATTCCCTGGATCCATGGGGACCGTCCTGATGTCAGGCACACTGGGGTGAGGACATTTGGCACACAGATAGAATAAAAGGGGAAGACGTGGAAAGAGCGGCAGCTAGGAGAAAAGTGTGCAAAGTCAAGCACTGAGACTTGGTGTAACTTCACAAGGGGTCCACACCATCCATAAACACCCGCCTCCCCCCCTCCCCCCAACACACACAAAACACAGGGACTCCCAGAAATACACTGACATATTGGTGCCAGGTGAACACACGCCTGCTCAGACATATACCTGAGCCTGTCTGTATGAACTCCCTTTGACACATTCCATGGTTCCCACACACACTACCTCCTCACACACATTTAGACACCCACTCAGAATCCCAGGGTGACACAAACAAGCCCTGAACCCCTTCCTGGCTCACTCCCTTTCTGTCCTTCCCCAGCTATCCTCGCAGGCCTTCATCTCCAAACCCACTGGAAGCGAACTGTCTCAGTGAGACTGTGCAGAAGGCCTCCGTTTGCTGACACAGACGCTGCCTTCCCAGCCTCGCCCGCTGCTGCTGCCTCCATGCTCACTGCATTCTCTGCGACACACACGCTCTACCGCACCCAGCAGGGCCTTGCAGTCACACCCACTCAAGCTCTCACACAGTCCCCTCCAGTGGGTCCAAGCGTTTCCTGATGCTGTCAGCATCCATACATTTTTCTGGCTACTTGTAATTATTCCCCCGGCACATTATCTCCCAACGCAAATGTTCCACTCCCTGAACTTGGCTCTGACTCCTCTCCCCCTGCCCCCAGGCACCCCCTCTACTCCCCTCTGCCCACCGAGCTCACCTTGTAGCTGTTTGAAGCGTCCATCCAGCACGCTGGCATACTGAGCGGGGTTGATGAAGGCAGCAGGCGAGAGCAGGAGGCCCCCGGGGTTCTGAGACCCTTCCACAGCCTCATAGTAAAACTCACCAGCCCCGTTCAGGCCGTGCCCGTGCACCCTGCTCACTCCATTCCCATTCATGGTGCCTGCTGCCTTCTACACAGCCTAGGGCCCAGAGTCCATGCTCTGCCCACACCGGGGCAGGCGGGAGGTTCTGCTTCCCCTGGAGCCTGGGATCCCGAGAGGTTGGGGTCCCGGGTGGGGGGCTGGTTGAAAGATGGTAGAAGTTTCGAGGAGTGGGAAAAAAGGAGTTACGGGACGTCTGAGCTCCTGAGCTCTGGGACAAGTAGCAGGGCACACCTGGCTGTGGGGAGAGGAGACAGAGGCAGCTCCAGACAAACAGGTTGGACAGTGCCGGGGGAGGGGTGGGAGGCGGAGCCCGGCCGTCTGGGGCAGGGCCAGGCCCTGCGGGGGCAGAAGAGGCAACTGTAAGCGCCTCTGAGACCTGCCCATCAGGCCCCGAGTTGCCTAAGAGTACAGAAAAGCCAAGAGAGGGTTCCCCAAAGCAAAGCCCGGCTTCCCAAAGGTTTCCAGGTCTGATATGGATGGCTCCTCTCTGGGTGAGTCTGTGAGATCCCTCTTCTGGACATGGGCTTTGATTCCCCGTTCGGAGAGCAGAGAAAGAGAAATTGCTTAGGTCCCCTTATCTGTGAAATGGGTCATCCCTCCCACTGTTCGTCATCACCTCCAGTTCTCGCCCCTTCCCTGCCACTGGGCCCACTAGGCCCTCCCCAGCCAGGCCATCCGAGGGCCCCAGAACACCCACCGCTGGGCGCCTCTATCCGATTCCCTTCCTATTTCTCGCTGGGCTCCAGCTCGTGTCCCTTACAGCCTACTCTTGCCCCTCTCCCGTCTTCATTCACTCACACCTACTGGTGTGAGGCTCAGAGCGAGGCAAAGCCCACCCAGAGATGCCTCTGCAGAGAGCACTCCTCAGTGGTGAAGATAAACACCTATCCACAGCATGGGGTGCACAGACACGGCAGGAATCCTGGGTATCGTGTGTTGTGTGCGCACAGACATCACGACAGTTCTAGAGACTACATGCATCCAAAGTCAGGGCACCAGAGAAACTTTCCCCAAAAAGGTGACATTCTCCATAACCCACTCCTTCTGTCTTCTCTCATCTATAGAAACACTGATATGAGTATGTCATAAGCCAGCCCGAATACCCAACCAGAAGGACAGAGAAGCCCGGGAGATGATAGGGATCCCTAGAAGCTACGGTCACCACATGGCGTCCTCAGACTAGTACTGGGCTGGCTGAAAAGAATTCCCTGGAGAGCTTAAAAATCCTGACTAATTTCTGGACCACACATCCAAAGATTCTGATTCAGTGTGCCCAGACTTCAGAGCCTGTGTCTATAAAAACAGCCCTGGGGGACCCTGTAACAAGTGTGGCCAGGTTTGGGAACCACCCCCTTCAGTGTCTCCCTTCTTCCAGAAGGCCACCCCACCCACACTGGGAGTGCCATCTCTCAGGAGGGAATAATTGGGACCTCTCCCACTGCACTGGGCTGGGAGGCCAGCAGGTCAGTGGAAAAGACGAGGGTGGGATGGAGGAGGGTAGTCAGCTGGAGTGGGTGGCCTTGGGGTGTACCAGTGACTCAGGCCCACACCAGCCGCTGGTGGTGTCAGGTGGCAGCTGCACTCTTGTTGCCATGACAACTCCTCCCCGGAACGCAGGGAGGCCCGTCCAACGGGTTTGTTTGTGCTCAGAGGAGCTGAAGGGGAGAGCCCAGGCCGTAGGGGAGGGCAGGGGCCGGGCAGAGAGCAAACCTGGGAGAATGGGCGGAGGGTACCTGCTTCAGGGAACAGGTAGAAGGAATAATGGGAGGAACAGGCGGCAGGTGGAAGGAACAGGTGGGGAGGGAGAGGAGAGGATAATGGACTGGGAGGGAGAACAGGTGTGAGAGATGACAGTGGAAATCAAGGAAGACACAAGGGGATGAGCGGCAAAGGAGAGGTGGGTGGAGACAGAATGGCAAAAGTAAGAGTGCAAAAGAACTAAGGACATGACTCAGGGCAGAGGCCTGGAAGTCAGCTGAGTGCAGAGGGGAACAACCAGTAGGCTGAGTCGCGGGGTCAGGATGGCTTCTCTATGTTTGAGGGAAGGAAGCTGGGGGACATTCTGGATTGCATGAAGTTTGTTCTTGAGGTTGGAGTTGGGGATGAGGGGCTTGATAGGGTGATTTCCCACTTTAGTACAGAAGCTTAGAAAAAAAGTTGGTCCTTCAATGAAGTTAAAGGACTCCTCACGACAAGCGTCTGTCCCCAGTGTCCCAAGCATCTCCCCTGCCTCTGATCTCACCTGCCAGGGCCTTAATGCGTGACCTTTCAAAGAGGCGGGCCGAGCTGCTGTCATTGTCCCAGTCAGAGTCGGGCAGGTCCCAGCGGTTGTTGATATCACTGTACTGGCCCTGGATCTCCAAGCTGTCGAAGTCCGTGGGCGACAGGGTGCTACTCATGGTGGTGGGTGGCCTCCTGCTCCTGCAAGGGGGAACGTAGCTGGCGAGGGGCATCTCGGGGCCACTGAGCCCACCACTCACCATGGCCTTCAGTCCTATGCCCTAGATCTGCTCCTCTCTCCTCAAGGCCAAGGATGGTGGTTGGTTTTTCTGTCAATGGAAATCAGCCCCCAGAGGGAGAGGGGAAGTCATGGTGGGGAAGCACAGGGACCGGAAGACAGCAGTGTCTCAGAGAGACACGGTGGGAAGGAAGGGCTCCAGGGCCTCAAGCCAGAGAGGGCCAGTGAATAAAGTCGGGGCTGAAAGTGGCGATGGCCTTCGGTTTGGTTCAGGACAGCAGTGTGTAAACCAGGGAATGCAGGAAGCCTGGTGTCCCTTGGGCAGTAATTAGTATAAACCAGACTGCTTTTATTCCCAGGTTCCATAAACTGTTCTGAGCTCCTCCTCTACATAAGAGGGCCTGCTGTACCCCGAAGGAGATTTGCGATGAAAAGACCGAGATCCTGCTGAGCTAAGATGCATCTCTGATACACCAGGAAGATGGGTGCGCTACTAGATGGGCACCATCCAGTGCCCAGGAGCTCAAAGGAAGACACAGTATGGTTCTCTCCCCTTTGCTACCTTTCATTTGTTTGAGGGAATACTTAATAGGTGTTTGATACATGTCAGCCATGTCAGCCGTGTGACATGTGTCCTCACCATTTACATGCATCATTTCCTCATAACCTATGGGGCAAGGGCCCATTATCATCCCCATTTCATAGATGAGGAAGTGGCACCATGTAAGTATGGTCACAGTTCAAGGTCACATGGCTGGAAGGAGGAGCACAGCAGGATTCTGAAGTGAGGTTCTTTCTGACTTTGGGGGACAAGCTCTCAATCACAACATTGGCACACTCCTTGAACTTCCTAGAGTCCCTTTAAGCTCCCCAGGAGAGATCAGCACCCATTACTTCCTCCTAGGGACCAGGTTGGGGAAACAGGCATGTACACTTCCCAGGGCTACTCACGACTCTACGTTACACAAACGAACCCTGACCCTCTCAAAACTAACAAATGTGCTTTAGCTGCTAAGGATTTAGAAAAAAACCCAAAAATCTACTATCCAAAGTTCTTGTGTAATTTAGCATTCATTCAGCGGCCATCCAAGGGAATGGAGGGGGCTGGATCTATAACTTTATCTGCACCCCAAATTCTGCATTTCTCATTTTCCTAGTGCCTCTCAAATACAAAGATATATTTTAATCCTTAGCACCACTTCCTAGGGTCAGGGCTATGATCTTGGCAGTCTCTGTTCTGGAGGAGGTACAGAGACGCTCTTGTATAATTTTGGGGGAGGAAGACGGGATGGGTGGTGAGGTGTGGGTGGGTAGGGAGGTGTGTTCCCACGGGCATGCAAAGGCAGTGCCTGGCTTCCGTCATTAACTGGTTCCACGGAGTTGAACCTGACCCATGTGAAGGCCAGGGTTGCCTGCCCCTCCCTTCTCCCAAAGAGAAACATGTAACGCCTTTCCTGGGAGCAACATGAATGACATGCAAGGGAGCTAAGGTCAGGTGTTCCCAGATTTGTGCTTTCATTCCTGTAATAGGAAGGAGAGCTTCATTTCCACTAAGCCTAAGACTCCTTTCTGTTTAAAACCCATCATTTCCCCTAGTCCCCAACAGAGCCTTTGAATTTGCTCTGTAAATATTTATATAAAAATACACTCTAGGTCAGAGTTGAGTCACCCTGAGCAAAGGGTTCTGTGGGCAAAGCGTGACCTGAGCTCGAGTCACCTCATATCATCAGCCGCTGGGCGGGGAAGCAGCCCAAGCCCCAGGACCATTTCAATTTCATGCTTCTCGGCCCTTCACCAGCAGCCATGCTCACACTTAGCCCTGGGATGAATATTTCTAGCACTCGCACTCTGCACAGACTTCCTCATAATAAGTCCTACGTACATGCCCCCCTCACCTTCTGTTTCCATGACCCGTTTTCTTTTTATCAGGAGTCACGAACCTACTAAAGCCAGCCCCCAGCAGTGTGGCCAGTATGTTGTTTAAAAATACTTGATTTTGGACCGGCCGAGTGGCACATGGGTTAAGCCTTGGCTTGGGAAGCCAGTGGCCCCGGTTCGGGTCCCACATATGAGGGCTAGTGACACTGCCCTCAAAACAAAACAAAAAAAACCTTGATTTTGGATTCCTCAAAGTGGGCCTGTGCTTCTCACTTCTCTACAGGCCTCACCATTCCTGTCTGTCTCCTTCCCAGGCATGTCATGTATTTTTGTCACCTGCCTGGCTCCTGAAGGCCTGGCTTTCATATCCTGCTTTATATCTTTGTGCTCCACAGAGAGCAGGAATTTAAGGAAGCAGACTGATCCTGTCTCCAAACTACTGTGTCCCTGCCAGCCCCTCCTCCACCTCCCTGTAAGATGGACTGCTTTGGCTTCCGTTTTTTTTGGTGATCCAACTTGGTTCTCCCAAGGGATCCTACGGGGGCCCAGGCATGAGATCCAGACCCACCCCCACCCCCCCGGCAAGGTCCAGCTCTTAGTGCCTCTCCGTGGAATCCTATCATTTTGGGGAGAAAGTATGGAGTTGGAAGCTCCCTTTCTCCCAAAGAAAAATTCAGCCACTTCACTGCTCCTTTGGCCAAATCAGATTTTGACAGATGCGCTTTGTGTCCTGAGTGTCCAGAGATGCTGTCATATAGAAAAGGAACCGAGATGGCACTGGTGTCCTTAGATCACAGATCTCCATTGGGCCACCAGGTTGGAACTCCAAGGACTTTATTTCCATGGAGTTGCATGTGAACCGTGCTCTCTGGTGGTTTTAGTTTTCAAGCATGTGGGCTCTGCAGCGCTCTGGCCTTTTGGAGATTATGCTGAGTTCTCTGTCTGTGTTCCCTGCTGCCATCTCCAGAGTCCTCCAGTTTTCTATTCGAGTGTCTTCTACATAGATCCCACTCTGGTTTCTTTTCACTGAGTGTGTCATTCCTCGCCTATGACCTGGGACTCCATGCTCACATTTCCTTAGGCTGCGTGCCCCCCAGCCCATGACTCCCTGTCTCTCTCCACAGGGAATCTAGTGAGAGGGCAGTACAGCAGCTAATCCAGATTCCAGTTTCACCAGCACCTTATTCTTCGCCACTGACCTCCAGGCCAGACCCAAGTAACTTACATTGGTCAGACTCGAATAAAGCCAACTCCCACCAGCTGCAAACTGGGGGTCTTTGAGCCCAAACGCTACTGGATGCAGGCTCTGCTCAGCTGCGTGCCCATTCCTCAAGGGCAGCTGCCCCTCTTCCTCTCCCCTTCCCCTTTCTTGTCAGCGTGCAAAGCTAAAAATCGTATCCCTGGGGCTAGAGCCTGACTTGTTCCTTAATTCCTCCTCTTACCACATCCTGCTCCTGATTAATTCTTTACCTCCCTCAGAGCTAGTGGATCATTCCCTCCTGTGGGCTCCCACAGCACTTGAGCAGGCAGCTATTATTACACTTATCACATTGTATCACAGTTAGTTGTTTATGTGTCTCTCTGCCTACTCCGCTTTTAACTCTCTGAGGACAAGGGCTGTGTTTTCCAAGCTCCCTAATATAGGTATTTGATAGAGATATTGAATGAACGGATTATTATTTGCCATGGAATAATGTCTTAGAGCTAGAGAAAAGCTTAAGGAAAGAATGAAAATGGGATCTGAAGCCTCTCTGCTCCCCAGCCGGAGGGCTCTCAGGGTTAGGCTCTATAGCTGAGGACCACGGATTCTGGAACTTGCAGGAATCACAATTTCCTGGGGGTGGGGGGGTTATGAAAACAGACCACTGGGCCTGCCCCGAGTTTCCGATTCAGTAGGTCTGGGGTGGGGCTTGACAATCTGCAGTTATAAATTGTTCCCAGATGATACTAAAGCTATTGGTCTGGGGCCACACTTTGAGGGCCACAGTTGTCCAAAGATGAGGAGCAGTTAGAGTTGGTTAGAGGAGCTATGACGACTGAGAAGACACCAAGTTTCAGGGGTGAGTATGACCTAAGGTTAGCTTCTGGGTTCCTATACCATGCTCAACTCAAATATAACTTCCCCTCAGAAACCTCAAGACCCACAAAGAGCCAAAAGCCTCAGGTGATGAAAGGAAAATGGAGATGGAGTGGGCTGTAGATCTAATAAGACAAATAAGAGTTGATATCCTAACACAAGGGAATCACAGATGTACAGAAGGAGGAAGACATGGCCAGAGACCCTGTGGGGAGGCAGAGATGAACAAATGACAGCAGGATGAATAATAGATTAGAAGAAACAGGGACTTTGGCAAAGTAAAAGTCTTACTGGACTCAAAGTATGCGTGGACCAGCAGAGAGAGAAAAGGAAAAAGAAATCACAAATAAGCTCAGGGCTCTTAGGAAGGCAAAAGACAGATGTGCTCATCAATCAGAGATCCGGCAGGAGAGACAGAACCCCAATCTGGGTCCTCCAGGCTGTGTTCCTGGTGGAGCACAGAAACTCTCCTCCAGGGAACTTAGGAATGGAGCTAAAGAGAGGGGGCTGCATTTTTGTTTGATCTCCTTTGCACCCTCCACTGAGAGCAGAATTATTCAGACTCATTTTCACTCCCTTGCCAGTCCCCTCCCCCAAGCCTGTAACCCATGGGTTACATCAGTTTCTCTAAGGGACAAATCTAAGACCCGTATTAGCTTTTTCCTCTCTAATCCGTTGCTTTTCTGAATATGCCAGAGGTTGCCCAGTACCTCAAGCTAAGACACATGTTTGGAACTCACTCTGCCTCTTTATCTTCAGGGAAAACTGGTTGTTGACTACCCTGCCCATGCCTGAACCAGCTAGCTCTCCAGCGCTGGAACTGTGGCTGCCCCTGGAGGGGAAGGAGGCTGAAAAACAACCCACGGAGACAACACCTAGCAGGTTAGGACAGGGGCAAGCCTGAAGCTCAGACAAGCATGCACTGCCACAGAGTTAGTGGGGGGAAGTCCTTTCCTGCTGGAGTGGATGGGAAAGACCCACTGTGGTGCTGGAGTTGGAAGACCCCAGCGAGGAGGCCTTGCCGGGTAGTTCTGTGCGGGGCAGACTCGGAGCCCTCTGGAAGTCTCCGCCACAGAGACACCTTACACCGCAGCCTCCCCATCACCAAAGGGGCTTCATTCTCTCTCTGCCAGTGTTCTGGCCACCACAGCCAACCGTGTCTCCCTCTTACACACACTGAGAGAATGCACAAGGAGAGCATGGAGTTAGCTACCAAAGAGGCGAGGAGAAGCCCACTCGGCTCCAAAGGGAGCCCCCAGTAAACCACCGAGAGGAGCCGGGCGCTTGCAGATGTCTGGCAGAGACGGCCGAGCGTGTCCGCAGCACCTGGACCGGAGCCGGTCAGTCTGCCCAGGAGCCTCAGCGACGCAAACGGCCGGCGCTGTCAGACACTCTCCGAGCCCAGCTGACCCGATTTCTTAACGCATTTGTCAGCCCCCACTCTTCCAGACTCTTCTCTCGTCTCCGGAAAGGCCCGCGGTCCACCAAGCTTCGACCCCCATCGCCCGCACACCGGTAGTTGGGTGGCTGGTACATGACTCTCCAACCCGTCCCTGAGACCGGGTAGGAGCGAGGGACAAGCGCCACATCAGCCCTCCCTGGCTCCCGCAGCCAGCGCAGACCCCAACCCCGACCCCACCGCCCACACGCGGCTGCACAAAGCGCGCTGCTCAGCCGTCCGGGACAAAGCGGGCCCGGGAGCCGGCACCTACCTCGGTGCGGAGCGCCGGCCGCGCAGGCGGGAGCGCGGCGGGCGGGGGCGCACCGGTAGTCGCCGCGCCCGCAGCCCGGCCACGAGGGGCGGTTGCGGGCAGCGACGGGTGGCCGAGCGGCGGCGGGGCGCACCGCGGGCGGTGGGCGGGCGCTGTCACACGGTGCGGGGGGCGCGCGGGGCCGGCGGCGGCGGGGCGCGTGGCGGCGCGCGGGCGCGAGCGGCGGGACTGCGGCGCCGCGGAAGGAGGACAATAGCCTCCCCCTGCCGCAGGCCGCCGGCTCCCGCGGGAGGCCGGGACCATCTGGAGCCTGCGGCCCCACGGGGCTCCGGGCGGGGTCCGAGTCACCCCCTCCCCTACTGGCGCCATGGCAACCGTGGCCCCTTACGGTTCTCGGCACAGCTCCCCGGCCTCGGGTCGCTGACCTTCGCCAGCGCTAGCGCGGCGGCGGCTCCTTGACCAGCTCCCAACCCCCTCCCCACCTTCCCTGCGGGTGGCCCCCATAACCCCGCCTTCCGGTCCTCGCCAGTCCCGGTAACCCCCGGGCCGTCTGGGTACCCCCCACAGCTTACCGGGTTGATCTCTGCAGTTTGCACACCCCACCTTTGTCCCTACTCCGATTTTCGTCCAAAATCTGTATCCCCAGGATACGCAATCCTTCCTTTAACGGCACTCACCGCCCAGAAGGCTTCCCAATATTCAGCCTCTGTTTTCCTTTTCAAATTTTCCTCTTTGGGTACCTCCAGTTCTTTTCCTTTTAAGCATTTCTTGCATCCATCCCCTCTCTCTCCCATCCTCCTTCAGGCAGGTAGGCCGGCTCTCTTTCCCAAAGCATTTCCATGGTACGTATGGTGGAGATTCGCCTCCTCGCAGATCAGACTCTCGAAATAGTCATCGCTGCAGCTCCTCTCAGCTCCTTCTCAGCTCCTCTCATTTATCAACCAGAATTCCGGCCTACTCACTGTCTTAAGAGGGAGTGGGGGTGGGGATGGACATTTCTAGGCCTGGCACAGCTGGGTTTCTCCTTGGTTTAGTAGTGTCTGAGTGGTCTAAGGTCATTAAGTAAGGTGAACTATACTATCTGCTTAGGAGAGAAAAGAATTAGGTCCAAATAATAACAAAGTTATAAAGTGCAGAGTTGGTGCTAAAAGCACATTATCTCATATGACCTCCACCCCCACTCCAGCTCAAAGAAATAGGTACTGTTCTTCCAGCCTAGGAAACTGAGCTCAGAGATGCACTAATAATAATAGGTTGGGCTCTGTACAGAGTAGTCTAAACGTAACCGTTAGGTTACACTGACCACGTGGGCGGGTTTCTACCACAGAAATGGCTGAAACGGCCAAATAAGGGCAGTGTGAAGAACGGGCTTTGCTTGACTTACTGGGTTTAAGGTTTGTTTATTTATGAGTAGTGCAATTTTAGAGTTTTGCTCCTTTCTGAAAAGGTATGCATACCGAAACAAATATATAAGCAATTAAAAGTACTTTCAATAAAATTTTGGCAAAGTGAAAATCACTTGTGTTAAACCCACTTGAAAACATTTTCAGAGTTCAAATAAGTCTTGCTACCAACGCTAATGAGTTGTGTCATCTCACCTACCTGGCATTGGTTTTCCTGGTCTATAAAATGGGTTGGGAGGAGGGTCGGGGAGTTGCACTACAAGATGACCTTGAAGTTCTCTGCTAGTTCTGAGAGTCTGGTTCTACTACTAAACTAGAACAGTGCTTCTACTGCCGAAGTAGAATTTAGCCTTCTGGGGTGCACATCACTGTTAGAGATAGTCAGGCTATTTATTACTTATTTTTTTAACAGTCACTCTTTCAGGCGACAGAATCAGAGAAGCGAGGGCATAAGGTGTAACTGTTCCCAAGAGTGAGTGTGTTGGGGGGCGGGGAGGCACTGGGGTGTATGCTCTCGGCCATCAGAGAGGCTTGGTCAGGGATGTTAAAGCTGATGGGATGAGAATCAGCTCATCTGTCAAAGGAGCCAGAACCTCCAACCTCTGCTGCTCTGCTGGTTATGGGACGTGGGGCAGGGTCTCAACAACAGCCTGTGAGATCGTGACACAATTAGAAGACAAGGATATTAGATCTTCTGATCAGCATAATAGTATCTTTTGTATAGCCAGTTCCCATTTTCAGCATTTCATAATCCTTTAAGAAAACCTTATAAGCTCTTAACAACAAGGTTGCTGGTTCGACTCCCGCATGGGATGGTGGACTATGCTCCCCTGCAACTAGATTGAAAGCAGCGACTGGACTTGGAGCTGAGCTGCACCCTCCACAACTAAGATTGAAGGACAACAACTTGACCTGGAGCTGATGCGTCCTGGAAAAACACAATGTTCCCCTTCCCCAATTCCCCAATAAAAATTTTAAAAACAAACAAACAAACAAACAAACCTCATAAGGTAAACACTGTCAACCCCATTTACTGATGAGCAAAGTGACATTCAGATAACTAAGTGAATGACCGGGTTTACAGAGTTAGTTCATGGTAGAGCCACCAGGTTTTCTGATTTCTAATATATTCTTTCCCCTCTGCTAGAGAGGGGGTTTAGCAGAGTGGTTAAAAGCAACCACTTGGGAGTCAGAATTCCTGGGTTTAACACTTCGTTTTGCCACCTATAGCTGTTGACCTTGGGCAAGTTACTTAACCTCCCTGGGATTCAGTTTCCTCACCTGTAAAACAGTGGTACAATGTGGGGATCAAATGAGTTATTGCAGGTAAAATACTGGAACAGTGCCCGGTACATAGTAAGCACTCAACCAGTGTCAGCCATTATTATTTACTACATTATCATTTTCCCATACTCTGTCCTAACTTGGGGGGAAGGAGGTCCATAAAGAGAACGCGGAAATCACTTGTCTCTGCTCCGGCACCAAGTGGTTTTGTAAACGTGTTATTTTGCTCTGTGGTGCGTCAGTACAGTCAAGGATGGAGAAAACGTCTGCTTCCTTTTTACATAAGTTGCAAAAGTAAATGAAATGTTCACCAATATGCTGAGCTTCTTGGAGAATCCAGCTTTGCTGCTTACATTACCGAGACTCATGGAAAGGTCTTGGAAGGACTTCCTGCTACAAACCTACAGACGCAGCCCAATTCTCAGCTCTTGTTCCAGTAGCATGGAAGAGGGGTGCCTCCATCTGAGACTGATTCTTCCGGCTTCTGCCCTAAGTCCCACGCCCTCCCACAGCCTCATGGCTCACACTCCTTCTGGTGAGTCCCCTCTCTGCGGGCTCCTTCCCATCACCATTTAAACATGCTCAAGTGCCTGTCAGCTTAAAAAGTAAGTGAGAAACCTGGATCCTCCTCCAGGTCTTGTCCTTCCTCTCCTGTAAATTTTATTTATTTATTTATATTATTAGTTTCAGGTTTGCCCTTCTTCTTTATGATCAGAGTGTTCTTTGAGTCATTTGAACTTCTTGGCTCCAGTTCCTTGCCTCCCATTTAATCAAACATTCATTCAAAAACTATCTGGCTTATGTGCCAGGCACTGTGCTGGGTCTGTGGATCTAATGATGAGTAAAATAGACATGGCCTCCGTGCTCTTGAAGCTTAAGATCTGATGGGGTTGACAGATATGAATAAAATATTAATCACAAAGTATGTATGTGCAGATATATAATCACAAAGTATAACGAGTGTTATGAATGAAAAGTTTGGGATGCTATGTGAGGATATAACAGAGTCATAACCTGGCTTGGGAGCTCAGATCATCTGAGTTAGGTCTGAACTATGAGAGCATTTATTAGACAGAGAATGAGGAATAATATAATAATAGCCATCACTATCTTTAATTGGGAATTATATTACTAGCACTTTACAGATTATCATTTCATTTAACCCTGTGACAACTCTGAGAGGTAAGGATGCACTCCATTTTTACAGAAGAGGGAATGGAGTCATTGAGAGATTAAGCACCTTGCCCAGCATCACTGAACCAGGCAGGGGTTGAGCTGAGATTTTAACTCAGACCGTCTGACACTTGAGTCATGTTCTTAGCTACAGGGACATCGTTTGTGGCTACCAGGCCTGCGGCTGCAGGATGCGCGGTGCATGTGAGACAAAGAGAAGGGCAGTGGGTGGGAAACAGGGCAAGAGGGAATGTGTGGGGAATTCTGGCTGGGAGAGAGGGATTTTTTTTTTCCCCTGCAGGAACTTCCTTTTAAATACCAAGAGATAGAACCTGATAAACCTCAGAGTTTGTGTCATCAACTGTCGTATTGGAAAGAACGCTTATGTCATCAACTGCCGTATTGGAAAGAACGTGTCCGTCTCCCCTCCACAGAGGAAATACAATCCTTTTTGGGCTCAGAGCAGAACAGAAGAGGATTGGGAGAGGAGAGCAAGAGAGTTTAGATGCCACTGTGGGCTTCGTTTGCTGTCCCCACCACCAAACAATAGTGGACAGAAAGGGCTTTTGTTTCATTTCATTCCTGGAACTCTGAGAAGACACACCCTTTCAAAGTACCCGTGCTAACGGGCAAACGCCACAGAGTACAAATGGCGCCATCACCTGTGTAGGCACAGCAGGTCTGACATATATTCCAACTCCTCACTACTTCCAGCCTTCTCACCACTTAAGCTTGAGTCTCCTTGCCTCCTTGATGTTTGGAGGAAATATGAAAATTTCCTTGGTGCCCCACCCGCGGGGAGTGTGAGAGTGAGCTGAAAACTGAAAGGGTACCTATGGGGATTGCTGTGGGGTGTATGTGTGTGTGTGTGTGTGGGGAGGGGAACCCACAGCAGGAGCTGAGGGGTGCCTAGCTAAGCTAGGGAACAGATGGAGGTTCAGCAGTACCAGGAATCGCTGAGGTGGGAGCCATGAAATTCCCCATGAAGCAACCACTGTGCTTTGTCTATACCAAGACCAGTTTCCACCTGCCAGGGAACCCTGCTGCCGACGCAGTGGCCGTAAAGCCCAGTGAGGCCTGGAGAACAGAAGAGAGTCCTACCTGGATCTCCCTTACACAGTGTAGAAAAGTCTTGGGTTCTAGGAGCCCCGAGGGATGTGTGCTGAGCTGATCAACGTTGTGAGTGCACCCGTTGTTGATGAAACTGGAGAAAATGGAGCTTCTTTGAGGACACAGAAGCATTTCATCCATTTACCTTTGTCAAGCTTGGATTCGAAACAGCACTTATTTACTGACCATCCATTCCAAACTATTTTTAAGTCCCATACCTCAACGCCATTAAAAACTGGATCTAAAAGGTCATTTGAATGATTCCAACCCATTTAGGAACAGTCTGGGATCACCCACGATTCTCCGTACTTTTGATTTTAACCTGTCAATAATGAACCACTTCTTTCTTCTAAGAAGGTTATGCCATAAACCCCTGGGAACACAGACACCCCCTTGAAAAAGTGTCTGATCATCCCCATAATACCTGAAATAAATTTGGGCAGCATCTGCCTACTACTAATAACTGAAGGGAAGTCTTTGGGGTTCCTTGATCAAATTGCACTGGAAAATACGAGTTGTGCAACGAAACCTACAATGACAAAAGAATAGATTTTGTGTACATCTTTTTTTTTTAATTGGGGAATAGTGTTCTTTTGCAGGACCCAGCAGCTCCAAGTCAAGTCGTCATTTCAATCTAGTTGTGGAGGGCGCGGCTCAGCTCCAAGTCCAGTCGCCGTTTTCAGTGGCCGCCTTTGCGTACATCTTTGAAGTTATGGAAGTTTAGGTCAGTTTCCTGTATTGTAGCCTAATTTACTTGTGCTGTGGTATTACTATTGTTTAACTACTATTGACATCTGAAACTTCCTGGTGGTTAGGATGTAAGACCCTGAAGTTTTATGGCCTTGTTGGAATTCTGGCCCATCCTGTTCTAATTGTGTGAGCTATTTCATTTCTCTGAGACTTGGTTTTGTCTTCTGTAAATAGGGGATACTTTTTTTTTTTTAATAGGGGATATGTTTAAAGAAGTTAAGTTGTGGTGAGAAATTAACTAATGCATGTCAGGTGCATGACGCCTGGCCGCTGATAAGGGCTCAATAAATGTTAGCTAGTGCTATTATTATTTTCCTTGTTTCGTGTGTAGGTAAATCTTGCCTTAAGTAAAACATAAAGGCATACCTCAGAGATATTCCACGTTCGGTTCCAGACCACCACAATAATGTAAGCATCACAATAAAGAGAGCCGTAATCTTTTTGCTGGGGGAGGGTCTTGCCTTCAATTTGTAAAAAATGGAACATCCCTGAAGTGCAATAAAGTGAAGTGAAATAAAAAGAGGTATGCCTGTAATAATGCATGAAAATATAGATTTGAATAAATGGTTAATGGGGGAAGTTATTTGTATTACAAAAGGATTCTTCAGTTTATGAAAGAACTGAGAACAGGGTTTCTTTTAAACTGTCAACTTCCCAGTATGCCTGAAATGATTTGATTCACACAAAACTGGGTTTATAGGATGTTTTAGGAGCACATCTAGAGTACAAAGCACAGGACATCCATAATACAATCACTCAGGCCAGGTCTGAACCACTGTGACAAGTGAACAATAACAACTCTGGGTATTCCCTTCTCCCCTTTATAAGAGGATTAGATGAATTCTCTGTGTTTTCAAAGGATAGAGCTGGGATCAATGGATGGAAGATACAGTGGGGCAGATTTCAATTCAATATCATGAAAAGCTCTCCACCAAACTACAGCTGTCCAACACTGGAATGGTTTGACTCTGAGGTGGCAAATTTCCCAACACTAGATATTCAAGTAAAAGCTAGATATCAACTTGTCAGGACTGTTGGAATGACTATTGCATGAAATAGGGAGGTGAATTAGGGCAGTGTTTCCCAACCCTAAATACTCTTACATTAAACGCATTGTGCAAACTAGATCAATTCTCTGTCTTGGATACCAGGCAGACACATGGAAGGAGATAGAGAAAGGCTATTCAGGAAGAGGGTTAGGGATAAAAGAAATTGGAAAAAATATTGCTCCTCTAGTTGGGAAATACTAGATTAAATGACTTCTAAGATTTCTTTTAATTTAAAGATTCTAAAGCTCTCAAATTGTTTCACAGATGTTATTTTCACTATATTCCTGGGAGAATTTTCCTATTTTAGTTGTGGAAAACTAGAACATAACACCTAAAGTAATTGGTAAAATGGGAAAAGAATTCAGACATCCTGACCCTTTTAGACTTTCGATCCCACAGCCTCTTCTCAACTGGTAAGAACAAAAGTTGGGGAAACAAGGTAGAAGTGGCCTGAAAGTTAAAACAGATGAAAATCAAGTCAACTTTAGAGATCAGGGAAAAATCAGCTCAACTAAGGTTCCATATTATTAGCTTTAAAGACTGTGTACACCAGCATTCCTGGTAAAGTACTTCAGAGTACTGTAATCATACCAAGAGAGGCATGACTGAACATGTGGATCCAGTGTCCTCTTTACTGGGGCTTCTGGAAGACGAATCTTTGTCCCAGTTAGCCTACTTGTCTTTCAAATAAAGTTGATCGTCTGACCTTTGGATCAATGAGTTTACTTGGCCATACATGACCAGATTATACTGCTGTTTTTATTCCCAATTCTTTTATGCCACAAAGAATGCTTCCGTTCCAGTGGACATCATCAGCTGGCAGGACAAACTCAGCCCTGCCTAGAGAGAAGGTGAAAAGCCAGTTACAGAGGGCAGAACTACTTTATGATATAGATTATATTGGTTATCTAAGAAGAGGAGAAATTGGACACTAACAGGAAAGGAATAAAGTCTCGTGGACTGGCCCCGGAACTTGCTACTGGTGGATGAGAAATCAGAGACTCTGTGCAAAGGGTGATTGTAAATCAGGAAAAAACAGGAAGCTATCCAGTATCGTTGTCAGTCATTCTAAGAAGGAGAGGAAGAAAACGGAATAGTGGTGAAGAAGAAAACACTCTAGCTATACAAACATTGGTTGTGTTCTGGGGTGGGGGGGATTTTTCCTTTGCCCATAAGCCTTAGAATGAGGAAGAACAAATGCCGTGGTCCAAAAACTGGCACAAAAGTCAGCATCACTATGGCCTCTAGTGTCCCCCTAACCTAACATTCCTCTGCAAGAACATCGCTGTCTGACCCCTGACAGGAGAGCAGAGGGAGGTGAGTAGTGAAGCTGCCCCAGATTCTGTGCTCCAGGTGGAGAAGGCCTCAAGAAGGCGAAGGAATGAGCTAATCTGAGCTTCATGGCCCCGTTTCCAAGGATGTGATTAGTGGAGAGGCACCTGGGACCTGCTCCATTTCAGGAAACCCGGTTATGGGAACTGGTGGGGGGCAGACTTCACTCAGGACCTGAGAGAAGCAGTTAACCCTTTCCTATTGTATGGGAAAAGCCTCTTTTAATAGTTTCCCAGGGGAAAGAAACTCCTCAAATGGACTGGGTTTTGCATCAGCCTCAGGGGGACCTCAGGGATATTTTCCACCTAGGTTCCTGAGGTCAGTGTCTTCAGGGCCTTTGAATGCTTTGAATGAAGGGAGCCTGAGAACAAGGTAGGACCTAAGACACGTCTAGGAATGATATATATACACAGAGAGGGCACATTCAAAAGGGAAAGCCAGCTCAATAGTTCCTAAAATGTCACTATTCACCTGGCAGCATTTCCTAGGATGTGCTAGTTCCACTCAAACCCTTGGGTTTGGGTCAGAATCACCTGGAGCTCTCCTGGGCGGATCCCTTGTGGCCAGACAAGGGATTTCTTTTCAGAATGAGCAGGATGTCCAAAGTGGACATGAAACACCAATCCAAATCCTGAGGTGAGTGGAGGAATGCAAACAGAATCAATATGCCACTAAGTCTAAGCACTAAGGGGAACTGGGCTCCTGAAGAGACTGCTAAGACCCTGAACAGCAGGGGTGAAAATATTCAGAGCAGCATTCAAAAGCTCCTTGGTTGACATGGTCGACTAAGGTGACCTTAACCTTGGGCAGATCATTTAACTTCTTTGGGCCTCAAATCTCTTCATCTATTGAAGATAATTGATCACCTCTATAGTTCCTTTTGGTTCTAACATTCTATTGCTCTGAGGATGAAGTCTGAGTAAAAAGAGTTTTAATGATGTAGAGTCAGTCCAATAGTATATTAATTACTAGACCTAAACAGGTTGGGGGCAAAAATTGATGAGAGAAAGTCTGGATGCTGTGGCTCACTCAAGCCTTAGTTTGTGGGAGATGAGGGCATCTGCGTTCATTGGCTCCTAGTTTTTGCACGAAAGGGTTGGCTTCTCCTGGTAATATTCATGTCCCCATACTACAGAACTCTGAAACATGCAGTTAGGCAGGTCATATCCAGGTGGGAGATGCACTGGGTAGCAGTAGGGGAGTGAAGAGAGGGGTTACGAGACTTCCGTTTCAGATTCTGGCTCTGCCATTTACAAATTCAGTATCATACAACCTCTTCATGGAATTTCATCTTTATCATTTATAAAATAACAACACCTTGCATACAAGATTGGGAGGATTACTTAACATAAGTAAGAAAAAGTGAAAATCACTTAGCCAAGTAGATGCCCAGCAAGTATCAAGCCTGCATCAAACCTTGCCTGACTACAGGGGTTTATGCTGTGAAAGCTCTGATAGCAGGGCCTCATATCAAAAGCTCCCTCCCTGGCCTCTGCCTACACTGGGTGAGGGTGGGGGGTGGGAGGGATACCTCTGTGAGGCCTCGCCTGCCTCTAGGATGGTGTTGGTATTCCACTACATGTTCATCCCCAAGGCTCGCTCCAAAGACAAGGACTGGGAGTCAGGATGACCAATTTATCTGAAGAACTTCTACCCTGACAACTGTTCCCCCACCCTTTGTCCCATTGGCATTCTCAAGGTGGGGCACTTTCTGCTGAGCCAACACTCTGCATTGGAAATATTTTAAAGAGCCATCCTCATCACCTTGTTTTTTCACTCATTAAATAGTGAAGAGAACAATTGTCTCACAAGATACTTGTGAGAGTTAAAATTCTCTTTGAAGAGCCAGTGGTGTCAAACAACAGGTAGTCATTCAATAAATGTTAGCTCCCTTTCCCCTCTTCCCCTTGGCCAACTCTCTTCCTAAAGGGGACACTTGAAAGAGAAGAGAGTGAAAGGGAGAAAAAGGTTCCAATGATTCCCCAAATGCCAGCTCTCTCTTATTAAGGCTGAGACGGTATTATGATGAATTTTCCAGAAATAAAAGCCACCTTTCTCCAATAGGTTTACCTGTGAGCAGCAGAGGTGGGGAGGGTGGTGAACAGCGCTGAGCGCAGCCTGGAGAGGGCCATGATTCAGGTCTCAGTAGACATGCTCTTTGGAGTATCACTGAACAGGCACTCTGCCAGCTCCCCTGCCTTTTCTGTCCAATCCTGGCTTCTTGGACCTGGGCGGAAGAATGTCTCCCAGGAAAGCAGCCAACACCCTGTCCCACCCTTCTCCTTGGGCAACTCTCTGCCAGGCAGGAATCTCTCACCTGCCTGGTTCTTTTGGCTGCCAGAGGAACCAGCTGCCAGATCATTCGTTTGGGCTCAACCCCCTAGCCACTCCCCCCGCTGACCTTGCCCGGAGCCCTGCAGCTGGAGTCTGCACCACCTTCCTTTCAGTTGGGAATGCCTTAGAAAACCCCAGAGCGTCTGGGTCAGCCCGGAGCCTGGGAAAACCTGCCGTTGGCATATTTCACGGAACCTAACGTGGGAAGGGGCCTTTTCCCTGCGGGCTCCCTTCTAGGTCCTGCCTGTGGGTAGCTGGGAACCTTGGAATTAGGCTGGGAACATATTTGGGGCAGGTTGTCAGATAAAATACCGTTTTGAATTAATTTTTTTTAGGTATGTCTCATATATTGCATGGGATATACATACGCTTTAAACATTTTTTTTCCTTTTTAAACTATAATTCAAATTTAACTGTACGTCCTGCATTTTTATTTGCCAAATCTGGGAACCAGACGTTGGCCTGGGGCACTTGGGGCAGCCCCCGCAGGAGGTGAGGCCGCTCGGGGTCAGGCACCGGCCTGGGGTCTTGCACCAGCCGGGCACCAGCCGCTGCTCCCGGCTGAGGCGCTCGAAGCCGAAGCGTTTTGAAAAGGGTTGAAGGGGCCGGCCGAGTGGCGCAGTGGTTAAGCACTAGCTTGGGAAGCCAGCGGCCCCGGTTCGGGTCCCACATGTGAGGGCCAGTGACACTGCCCTCAAAAAAAAAAAAAAAAGGGCTGAAGGCTGGCGCCTCGGCGGCACCGTGGGAAAGGGTCTTTCGGGAGACAGGCGGAGTCGTGGCCTGGCCTCATTCCTGCTCGCCTCCAGCCTCGCTTGCCTAGGGCAGGCGCTCCCCAGCCTCGCGGCGCGCACAGAGCCCGCTCCCGCTGGCTGGCCGAGGCGTCTCCACCTCGCCGGTAGCAGGCCCGGCAGCGCGCAGCCTGGGGGCGGGGCGGCGCCGAGTGCGCAGGCGCGGCGTCCTGGGGGCGGGGCGCGCGCGCGCGCGGGCGGGAAGAGCGGCGTCGCGCGGCGGGGCTTGGAAGCGCGCGGAGGACGAAGGCGCGACTGGCGCTCAGCTGCTGGGCGTCGCCGCGCCCGTGGCACAGAATGGAGGGGACGGCCGTGGCCGTCTGTGAGGTGATGCTGGGAAGGGAGAGAGAGAGCAGAAAGTGCCGCGCCATGGGGAGACCGACTTTGTGAGGAGACCGTGAAGTCCGGGGAGAGGGGTCCGGCGTTGCCTAAGGCGGCGAGGGAAGGCTCGGGAATGACAGGATTCGGCCTGCGCCACGCGGGATCGCGAGGAGCGAATGAGCCCCGGGGTGTGGGAGCGTCTGGGCAATAAAGCCGGTGTGTGTGGGGGGTTGGCACTCAGCGAGGCCTGGTTACTCAGCTGGAGGAATGGCCGGACCCGGGCCCGCAGCCACAGATGGCGTCGCCCGCACCGTCACCGCTGAGAAAACCGAGGCCCAGGGAGCGGCAATGTGTGACAGGCATCACGGGCACCCAGCTTGGAGCCGGGATGCCGGCCCAGGCGCCCCGCCCTGGGACGGCGCAGCGGACCAATGGGACGGGCGACCCTGCGGGGCTTCGGGGCCCATCGGAGCAAAGCGGGAAAGTTGTTGTGGGCCCTGGACCCGCCAAGGTGTGCGGCGGCTTCCGGCGGGGCCCGGGCCGCTGGGCGACGAGCGGCCGCATCCGCGCTGACCGCACCGCGGGCCAGAGGTCTTTCCTGCTCCGGGAGGTGGGACTGAACACCTGCTGCGGACTCGCCTCGCCTGTTGACGCCCTGCAGCGCTTTCACAGCCATTACTGGGGTGAAATCCTAGCCCCTGGCCTTGTAAGGGACAGTAGTAGATCCCATAGGACCATTAGCCACACGCGATTGACCTGCCGTCACCTTAGAGTTCTCCCAGCCTGCCTGCCCCGTTTATCATCAGAGACACTTAGAAGATGAGATTTTACAGATGACAGGACCTAGGAAAGAACTGGCTCGCAGGCCAGTGTTCTTTTCCCCACTGCTCTCTCGTTATGGATAAAGAAACTGCCGGAAAATCTTAACAGAGGGAGCCCAGTAAGTCAGAGGATGTGTGAAGGAAAGGGTTAGACTGTAGACTAAACGCCTAGAAAGCATCCTTATCAATTCTGGTACAAATTAGGATCTTCGTTCCCAAGTTCTCTTTACTGAGATCCCCTGTGGTCTTTTTTTTTTTTTAAAGGGGGGCAGCGGGGCCGGCCGAGTGGCGCGGTGGTTACACATATGAGGGCCAGTGACACTGCCCTCAAAAAAAATAAATAAAAAAAAAAATAAAGTGGGGGGAGTGGGCCGGCCTAGTGGTGCATTGCTTAAGATCTGGTTTTGGGATGCCAACGACACTGGTTCGGATCCCACATGTGAGGGCCAGTGACACTGCCCTCTACAGCTAAGATGCTGAACAACAGCTTCACCTGGAGCTGGGCTGTGCGAGCCCTGGCGACGGTGTAGGCTGCAGCCCCTGCTGCAGTGGGCTGCCATAGGCTACAGTGAGTGGCCAGCAGCCAGCGTGAGTGGCTGGCAGCCAGCGTGAGCTACCAATAGCCGCGGTGAGCGACATCCAGAAGCCAGCGACTGATCTGCCTCATCCAGGAAGAGCGCAATGACGATACCAACATGGGCCAGTGAAGCAACATCCTCCTCAACTAGACTGAAGAACAAAAGGACAGCAACTTGTCTGTTCCCCTTCCCTGGTTCCCCAACGCAGTTCCCCTCCCCCCATTCCCCAATAAAATCTAAAAAAAAAAAAAAGGGGGAGGGAGGGGAAGGTAATAATTTTTCCGTGATTCCTTAATGTGGAAGTGAGAGCCTACTTTCATAAATAATAATGAGAATTAAATGCAATATAATTATTTTAAATTTGTCTCATCAAGATTGAATGTTTTATCCAGACATCTTGGAGACCTGTCCAACTTAAAATATTGTGTGCAGTCTTTACTGCAGCTGAACTTACTAGAAATAATAGTTAATATTCATTAAGTATTTACTACATAGAAGGCACGTATTTGTTTACATTCAGCAGCAGCCATATGTGGTATATTCTCATTTTTATAAATGAGGAAACTGAGGTACAAAAAAGTAACT
Source organism: Aselliscus stoliczkanus (assembly GCA_033961575.1). Lineage (NCBI taxonomy): Eukaryota > Metazoa > Chordata > Mammalia > Chiroptera > Hipposideridae > Aselliscus > Aselliscus stoliczkanus. The sequence goes on from CM066736.1 coordinate 131,965,852, forward strand.
TGTCCAAGGTCATGTGGTAAAATTTGGCATCAAGAATTCAAACACAGGCATCTGCCTCCAGAACCAGTGCTCTCAGCTAGTATCCTGACCCTCAGAAATGTTGATTTAATGAAAGGTAAAGATGATTCATACTTAATGGTGGCTTTTATTTGGGAAGAAAAAAAAGAAACAGGAAAAACAAACTCCCACTTAATTTTTTCAAATTATTATTTCCAGATGAATTTATCCTTTGAATACAGCAATTTAATGTCTCCATTTCCTGACTTGTTGAGCACTGTGTTGAATTTCACAGTCTCCTTTCTTATGTCACTCCCCTAGCTATGTCTTCTGTTTAGACACAATGCTTTGTTCTGAACAAATGTAAATCGGACATTTTGCAAGCAAGAATATTATTTTTTGGAAATTAGAATTATTAACTGTATCATAAAAATTGATTACCATGATTTCTAAAGAAGATTGTGTTTTCTTTGAATTTTGCCCTTTTCAGATTTTGAAATATTTGATAATTCACTGGAAGTGTGAAACAGCAGGAGTATCAAAGGGAACATTGTTAGAAGGACAGCTATTGATTTCCATAGAAGCATTTAATTCTAAGCACCAGGCAAATACTCTTCATTGTGTAACTACTAGTAAGTAGAGAAAGAAAACATTGGTTTTCTATCTTTGTTTTGTCATGATTTGTGTTGTAGTTTATTTAAAAATTTCAATTAATCATACTCTTTTATCATGTTATCACTTCAGTATTGTTTCATAGTTTAAGAACTTAAATGATTATATGATAAGTGGTGATTTACAAGTGTGTTATACAGGAAAGGTAAGTAGAATGGCTTACCACAGGATTATTTATTTTACTGGTTTAAGGTAAAATTGCTCAGAAACAATCTCACTCTTGCTCTTGGTTTTAGCCTCCTCTTTCACAGCAAAATTATATTAAATTTTATCTCCTTTTTTGTTCATGTCCAGCCTTTGGTAGTTGGAAAAGAGACAAACAATAAAGGGAAAGAAATAAATGATAAATAGTACATACTTTGAAGTTAGTTGGAAAGTGTGTATCTCTTCCATATGTCTCTTTATCCTCTATTTTGCCTGTACTCTTGAAGGAAAGCTGATGCATTGAGTGGCTCTAAACTAATTTTCTTGGACTTGTGAAGTGATAACTATTCTGCTTGTCTGGGTTTTTAATGTGTGTGTGTATGTAGGTTTATTGAAGAATACTTTGGAGTGAAGTTCCATCAACCTTAGAGTAGCCACACTGAGTCTCACTTGAGACTTTTGGCTCCACAAGACATTTTCTCACCTGAACTGGAATGACCTGTCTTCTCTTTGTGTACCTAGCAGTAAACATCCATAGGCTGGCTCTGCTGCTGCTCTGCATGAACTCCACTCTGACTGGGCAGAGTTCCCACCATTCATGAGATAGATGGTTAGCAACATGGCTAGGGTGCTGTTGGTCTGTATATAGTTGTATTAGCTTGTGCATTGATTCTGATACAATAAACTGTTGCTAAGGTAGCAAATTAATTTCACTCAAAGCAAAAGACTGTTAGCTTTTGGCAAGAAACACAATTCTAAAGACATTTTGAGCCTAATGGATTTCTTCAGCCCACCTAGTATAGGGGGCATTTCTCTTCTTTTTACTCTCTCTGATATTTATGTAATTATTTTCTTCTTCTTTTTTTTTTTTTGGTATGGGGAAAGGTGATACATGCTTGTCATAAGACATTCCACCATTACAGAAACATGGAAAGTGAGACTTCCTGATAATTTCACCCCTTGTGGTAATTATCAATTAACATTAAATAGATTTTCTGTGCATATGGTCATAGTCTCACCAGGTGGATAAAAACCCAGATCGCCAGCATTCAGGGATTGAGAGGTAAAAGGGGGCGTTGGGTATCTCAGTATTTAGTATTTATGGTTACTCAATCCACTTGTTTTTAGTCAACTTTAGTTCAGCCCAGGGACTTCTATGTTCTACCTTTTCAAAGAATAGCCTCCTTCCCACCCCCACCAAGGTTAGGGTGGGGCAGTCCCTAGAATGCTGAGTGGAGGAGGGAATCTAAAGATCTGACAACTTTTTTTTTTTTTTTTAGCTGAGCCATCCTGCCACCTGTTGGCAGCTCAGCAGCGGCTCAGCTCGGGCTGGGCATGGAACTGCTGTTGCTCCGAGCTCAGCTCGCACTCTTGAGCAAGCTCTTAACCCACTGAGCCACTCGGCCGGCCCCTGACTACTTTTTAAATTCATTTTTTGAACTGACTCTCCTTATTTTAGCTCCTACCCCACCCCTACTTCCAGAAGTTCCTGATAATGTTATTCCTGAGTCTTTGGGGATTCTGTTGTATAATTTGGTTTGTTTCTTGGCCTTCTCCTTTTTTGACTTATAATTCAATTTCTCACATCTAAATCTTTTCCCACTAGCACTTCTGTTTTTCAGTTTCTAGAATTTTATTCCAGTCTTCTTTGTGTCTTTATCTTTGTGTGTTTGTTCCTTTTAAAAAATATCTCTTTTCTATTGTTTTATCCATATTTCAGGAGGGTGTAAGAAGAGATGTGTGTGTTCAATATGCTATCCTTACCTAAAAGTGTGAAGTGGCATCTTTGGTCCGAAATGTTTGATGAAGTTACCTAGGGCTGCTGTAACAAAGTAGCACAAACTGGGTGTCTTAAAACAAAGTAAATTTCTTCTCTCACAGTTATGGACTTCAGACATCCAAAATCAAGGTCTCAATAGGTTTGGTTCCTTCTGGAGGCTCTGAGGGAGAAATCTACTCCATGCTGGTCTCCTAGCTTCTGGTAGTTGCCAGGAAGCCCTTGGTGTTTCCTGGCTTGTAGTCTTATCGCTCCAGTCTCTGCTTCTGTTCATATGATGTTCTCTCCTGGGTTTATTTGCATCTTGTCTTCACAAGGCCTAATAAGGACCCCAGTGGGACTTATGGTCACCCTCTAGTGTGACCTCATCTTAACTTGATAACATCCATGAACACCCTATTTCCAAATAAGGTCATATTCACAAGTACTCGGCTCAGTTCTTTAAAATCTCTTCTAGAGGCACAAAATTGAACTCGCAACAAACCAGCAAATTTTATTACTGGAATGATCCATCCATGGGAAGTTAAGAGATGACTGTGGTTTTTCTCATCAGTAATTGTTGAAGGCTTAACAAGTATTTTTTGCTGTGTTTCCCAAAATGTGTGCTACAGGATGTTTATATGAGTTACGAGAAGAGTTATGTAGTCATGCAAATTTGGGGAATGCTGGTTAAAATTGATATGTTTCATTACTTTAGATCTCAGAACCTTTAATATGCCAGCGTGGACTGTGAATCTTTAAAAATGTATAGTTTCCCAAACTATATGACTTCATAACCCCATAGAGGGAATTTTGGGGAATGCTGTTGCTATAAAAATACGTTCTACAAATTAGTCTCCACTGTCCTTTTTGCATCTGAAGGATAGCATTTTATTACGTTAGTACAGAAACATTAGCAGTATGGCTGAAAATTGGGGGCTGGATGGGGTGTGGAGCAGGTGGGATGATTGCTGTCCTTGAGCACGTTCACCAAAAGTGATCCATTTTCGACTCAACAATTGTTGACATGATACTTTTTAAAACTAAGAAAGGGCTAGTGGAAACAGTGTGGCATAAGTAATTGAGAAAGATCATGGACACCCTGGAAGACATGTGCGTTTTGTTATTTTTCTTGTTAACGTTCTAGCTCCTCACTAGTCCACTAGTGTAGGCCTGCCACTGCCTGCCATTCCTGTCCCAAGACCCACTCACTCTCCTGGAAGTTAGAACCAGTGTATGCCTGTGGGGAACACTAAAAAAAAAAAGATGACTATTGTTTATTAAATGTTCTGTGCTACTTGGGTTCAGGCCTTTTGATGTATGTATCATTTGTCCAGAATCATTCAAAATCTGGAGATCTAGGGCATTGCTATCCAATAGAAGTTTATGTGATGATGGAAATGTTCTATATCTGTGCTATTGAGTACAGCAGCCGTTAGCCACACGTGGTTGTTGAGCACTTGGAATATGGCTAACGTGACCAAGGAACTGAATGTTGCATTTAATTTAGCTAAATTTAAATACCCACATGTAGCTAGCTACTGGCTACTGTATTGAAAAGCACATGTTTAGAGACTGGTGTCGCCTTTCACTCTAGTTCAATGATTCTTAACCTTTTTTCTTTGCCTTCAGAATACACATTTCTTGAGGGATAGACACATTTCCATTGGTTCCTATGGCAGTGGTTCTTAGATTCTTAATTTTTGGGTCACATCCCCTAAAGAATTATTGCTCTAAATGTTCTAATGTTCAGATTTGGAACTCTAGGTACAGAGAATTCTTACCTGATAGTCTAGTAAAGTATTCTCTACTAAAGAGTAAATTGGTTAAAAGAAAGACCAATTTTTAAAATACTGGAATATGGGTAATTGCTATGATATACTCTGGTTACTAGCTACATTTTGAGGTCTTCCTCTAATCTTTTTCTGGTGTTGCATATAGGTGAAAAGACTTGGCTATTTGGTCTCATCTCCAAGAAGTTATTCTGCTCCCAAAGAATTGTGGCCTCATAACACTTATTTAGTGCCTCTATTTTTATTGGACTCAGTAGTAGTCACCATTTTTATGTTCTGTATTTTTAAACAGTGTTTTCAGGCTCCCATTTGACTCTTTAGATAAAATCCATTTAATTGTTTCATTTATGATATTTCCTTGTATTCTGTTTCTTTCAGTTGCTTCTGCAGGAATCATTTATGGTGGTTTGGTCTGCAAGAAGTTCCTAAAAGGTAAAGAATTACCCAACCTCCATGACACTAAATCTCTTCCTGTCAATGAATTTGGTGTTTTTCTGAAATAGACTTGTACTGAAAGGTAGTGTTGCCACATTTAGGCGGGGAAAAAATACAGAATGCTCACTTAAATTTGAATTTCAGATAAACAATGAATAATTTTTTAGTATAAATATGTTCCATGCAATATTTTATCCTGTGTTTTATCTGGCAATCCTATTGAAAGATGATCTATAAAATTGTGTAGATACGCAATGGACAAGGTACTGAGGTCACTGTCGCTTCTCTGAATATTCTCTATACAACCTCAGGCAAAATTTACCCAGATGTAAAATAAAATTTTTAGTAAAGTATTTACCTAAAAATGTCTACCTCAAAGAAATATGTGGAGAATGCTTTCACTGTAAATGATTTCGGTTAGGTTTAATACTGTTTCTAATATGCCAAAGCTGGTATGGTTGAGGAGCTTTCAGTGACCTTGGTTTTAGAAGTTCTTCTTCCCTCTTCCTGAGAATGATAGAAAGCTGAAGGACATGCATTTATTTTTATTTTATTTTTTTTAGAGAGCAGTGTCACTGGCCCTCATATGTGGGATCCGAACTGGGGCCGCTGGTGTCTCAAGCCAGCTTTTAACCACCACACCACTCGGCCAGCCCGCATTTATTTTTAAGGAGACTAAAATGATCTGAGAGCTGTTTTGCTTTCATTTTTATGTTCTATGGTTGTATGGTTTGTAAATATTATATGATGGGCCTGTCTTTTCCTGATGAGTGGTTAATTTACAAATTTTACAAAATAATTTTTAAAAGAAACTTTCCCCAGCTAAATCTGGAACATAAGTAGACTGTGGTGGTTTCTTTTTAAACTTACATTTGTCATTGCTTTAAGATAATACGCTATGTATTCAATATGGAAACAACTAGAAAACTACATTAGAAAGGCATAATGTTATAAAATACTTGGGGTGCCAAAAACGTGTATACAAGTGGACACTTTGGTCAACGTTGCTCAAGCAGTAGTTCGCTGTAATCAGAAGTATCTGGACTCTGATGGTAACTACTTTGAGCACCTCTTGTAATTGAAGAAGTTAAATGTGACTTGTATTCATATTTTGTTATCAGTATATATTTAGTATCACAATTTTAATAGTTTTTTCCTTTCTTAAAATGTGTATACCTTTTTTGGGGCACCCTGTGTAGATGTATTACCATTGAACTTTTCAAAATGGTAAGGTTTCTTAGTGCTTGTTAAAATGCAATCAATTAAAATTTAGTTTATACCCAAACTTCTAGCAACTCAGTTACTGCATAAACCAAAGTACCTTCCTTTATCTTGGTCATATCAAAGAAAAAGAAGAAACTATTTTTGCAACAAGATAAAGGACTTTAAAGATATAATTCTATAGGAAACAATTCTGCCTTTCAAAACTTATTTTTTGAAGTAATCATTAGTTTATTAGTTTAAGCATGGAGATTTAAAAGTGCTTGCTTGCAGGGTCGGCCGAGTGGCGCATTGGTTAAGAGCTGGTTTTGGGATGCCAGCTGCCCCGGTTCGGATCCCACGTATGAGGGCCAGTGACACTGCCCTCTACAGCTTACAACAGCTCCACCTGGAGCTGGGCTGTGCAAGCCCCGGCGACAGTGTGGGCTGCAGCCCCTGCTGCAGTGGGCTGCCATGGGCTGCAGTGAGTGGCCGGCAGCCAGTGTGAGCGGCTGGCAGACAGTGTGAGCTGCCAATAGCCGCGGTGAGCGACACCCAGAGGCCAGTGATCGATCTGCCTCATCCGCGAAGAGCGCAATGATGACACCAACATGGGCCAGTGTAGCAATATCCTCCGCAACTAGACTGAAGAACAAAAGGACAGCAACTTGTCTGTTCCCCTTCCACGATTCCCCAACGCTGTTCCCCTCCCCCAATTCCCCAATAAAATCTTTAAAAAAAAAAAAAAAAGGGCTTGCTTGCAAAATTAAGGGTCAAGTGTATCCAGTCCCCTTTGCCTTTGAAATTCTCTTGGCCCTCAGAATCTACCTTCCAGCTGTCCATATCATGGATTTGTAAAGGACTTCAGCTTTTTGCTCTGTGATCCTAATTTTGTTTAGATTTTGCTTGGTGTGCACATATTTAAAAGCAGTAATTGTGGAGGAAAAGTAATAAAACAAAAAATAGAGATTTTTGTTCCTAGCTCCATAACAGATATTCTGTGGAAGCTTGGATAGAATGCTCTCCCTGTAAAAATAATCACGATGATTTATTGAGCATTTACTATACTCTGAACCTTGTGCTCGACACAGAGGGGTTACACTGGTGGTCAAGATATATTTGGTTTCTCCCCTTATGCCCATATGTAAGATATCTTAATCACTTAATTCTTCCTCCCAAAGCTTATGCCTGGAAGAAGGGGAGAATCAGCTCATTGTCTTGGAGAGTTTGCTCTATAAGACTTTGGGGAAATCTGAATCCAACTTTAAGAATCATGACTTAACTGCCTCAAAATTATCTAGTGTATTCATCAATACTTAGTTCTCTTCTTTTTTGCATTATGCCCTTGTGTTGATGTAAAGAATGGAAAGATCATTCCTAATGCCACTGCTCCAGTTAATATGTGCGAAGGTTCTTTGAAAGAAGGGGAGTATTTTATTAGCTCAGGCCTTGTTAAATATGTATCATTTGTCCGGAATCAGGGAGGAGATAGGAGTGTTTCCTACATCATAGACCTATACTTCACATGCTTGTACAATCTGTGGTCAGATCATACTTCTCCCATTAATGTTTGTGAAAGTGCTTTGAAAAACGTGAAAAGCCGTGTATGTACAACGGAATGGTTTTATTATCATTCTTAATACTAGGGAGAAGGTGTTGAGTTGCGTATAGTTTAATGGAATGACCACCCATTTATTGTGTTAATACAGACTTCAGACAGTTTGTGTATGGTGACTTAGTTTTAATGTAATTGTTATTTTAAAAGCTCAAGGAAATTTTATGCATATTTAATCTATTCTTATAGTCTTGTGATAAAGTGGAGGTTGGCTTTGTACAAAGAGGAAGTACTGCACATAAAGTACACAATAAAAATTGAGTCATTTGCTCATGGTCAATTACCTTTAGTAGCCGACTTTCACCTGTCTTCTCTCCAGCTGTTAGGTCTCTTAATACTACTAATCTCCACTTAATAATGCTATTTATTCTTACTAATTAGTAACAAAAATTACTCAGTGAAGCTCACAAAGGAAATTGTCCAAAACTAAGATTTGCATCCCTTAGCTTTCTGGCTTATGAATCATTCATTTTGCCTTTATCACTGTTGTTATTTATTTAGCATTCCTGTAACATTATTAGCAAACTGCTTTAAATCGGTCCATTTACAAATCTTTACACTCTTTAATTAGCTTCATCAGGAAGTCTCTGGTGGCTGATTCATTAACCATCAGATTTCCAGATGCTAAAGGATTACGTATCTGTACAAAATTAATAGTATGCCTCTGAATTCAATTTGTGAACTATGTTGACCCCTTCATTGCTCAGTTGATTTCTCTTAGTGCCTAAAGTAAGGTCTGTCCTCTCTTTAGGGAGCCTGTACTGTTTTGGAACCATCCAACTTCAGTGTTCTTTACTCCTCTATTCTATCAGGGTACTGTCTCAAGATACTTTTTCTCTGGATCTGGAATACTTCAGATCAATTCCTATGCAAATAGGCTCATATTTCTGGGTGTTTTTATTTATGCTGCATTAATAAACAATAACCAAGATAACCTCCCTATTTTCTTACCTCTCTAATGGTTTGTGATCTCTCTTTTGTTTTCTTTCTTCTCTGGTCCTTAACTATTTATACTTCTATCCAGTAAACCTTTATTGAACACCTGCCTTGTCACAAGGAAATCATAGGGAGAGGTAGCTTTGAAAATAAAATGTGGGCCAGCCAAGTGGCTCAGTTGGTTAAGAGTGCAAGCCGGTTCAATTCCCATATGAGCCGTGAGCCGCGCCCGAGCTGAGCTGCCCTGAGCTGCTGTTGGATGGCTGGATGCCTCAGTGGTTGGAGCCTGCACTCTTAGCAACAAGGTTTCCAGTTTGTTGCCCACATAGGATGGTAGGCTATGCCCACCTGCAACTAAGATTGAACAGCACCTTGAGTTGAGCATCCCTGAGCTGCTGAGGAGCGGCTGGATGACAACTGGACTTGGAACTGAGCTAGCTGCGCCCTCTACAACTAAGATTGAAGAACAACATGGGCCAGCCAAGTGGTGCATTGATTAAGAGCTGGCTTGGGACACCAGCGGCACTGGTTCAGATTCCACATATGAGGGCCAGTGACACTGCCCTCTACAGCTAAGATGGTGAACAACAGCTCCACGTGGAGCTGGGCTGCTGTGAGTCCCTGCGATGGCATAGCTGCAGCCTCTGCTGCAGTGGACTGCCATAGGCTACAGTGAGTGGCTAGCAGCCAGCGTGAGTGGCTGGCAGCCAGCGTGAGTAGCCGGCAGCTGATGTGAGCTGCCAAGAGTTGCTGTGAGCGGATGTCCAGAGGCTGACAACTGATCTGCCTCACCCGAAAAGAGCGCAATGATGATACCAACATGGGTCAGTGAAGCAACATCCTCCACAACTAGACTGAAGAACAAAAGGACAGCAACTTGTCTGTTCCCCTTCCCTGGTTCCCCAGTACTGTTCCCCTCCCCCAATTATCCAATAAAATCTTTAAAAAACAAAAAGATTGAAGTACAACAACTTTGCTGTTTCCCTTCCCCAATTCCCCAACACGGTTCCCCTTCCCGAATTCCCCAATAAAAATCTTGAAAGAAAAGAAGGAAAGGAAAGGAAGAAAGAAATGAAGAAAGAAAGAAAAGAAAATGCACTATGATTAAGTACTATAGTGGAGGTATGTATGCTCAAGGTGCTTATTTGGTAACCTAGAAGATATTCCCTAAAGTTCAGTCACCAATGTGCCTTTCTTTCCTTCATTATCCTGCATCATTATTCTACATTTATTTCAGATAGCTTTTGTACTTTTAAGGCTTTAACTATAGTTTCTGTGCTGATGAGACTTTTTTTTTTTTTCCTTTCTATCACTAACATATTTCTGGCTTTGGTTGTAAATTAGACTATTCCATTTGAGGGTTCCTCTGAGAAATCGTGTGCAACATGTCTAAAATGGGGTTCATTTTCTTGAAAACTAACTTGCTGTGTAATATCTCAATTCCTTTTAGTGACACATTCTCATAATTCTCCAGACTTAAAACTTTTAGCTTTTTTCTTTTGGCTTCTCCTTCTTTTCTCCATTATCTAATCTAGCTGAATTGCTTCTTATAGTATAGAATTATTATATATTTAATTACATGTTAATTTAAGCATTATATAGCTTTATATTCCTCCTGATTGCTTATTAGAATAAAACACCCCAGACCAGATCTGAGGTCCTCTATCAATTAGAATAATCTTCTACACTTTGAAGGATGATACCCATTAAGAGATAAATTATTCTGTTTGAAAATAATCACAATGATGATTTATTGAAATAATTCTCATTACTCCATATTAATACGTATGTATTTGGTGAATAATGATGGTTTTAGTTTGTCCTTGCTCAGGCCTAGAAGTTGTTTCCTATCATGTCCTTAGTCTCATTGCCTCTTATCATGTCCTATCATGATGAGATGGCAAAATATGAAAAAAACCCACGTATTTATAGGTCTCTCCTTTACTGATTCTTTCTTATCTCTTCTATTCATATTATTTTGATTTATTTTTAGCTTTTTATTTTATTTTATTTATTTTTTTAATTTTATATTTTTTTATTAGTTTCAGGTGTACAACACAATTCAATAGTTATACTCTTTACCCCCCACAGTGAAAATCCCCCTTCCCCAGTTCGCCACCCCACTCCCCCCGCATATCATACATATCGATCACAACTCCCCTGACTCCCCTCCACAGTATACTCCACATCCCATGACCATCCACACATTCAGTTGCAGTTGGCATACAATACTATACAACATCAGCTTCAGGTGTACAGTGCAGTGATCAAGCCTCTACTCCATCCATGAAGTGGTCTCCCTAACAAGACATGTGACTATCTGACACGCCACAAAATTTTTACAACATTATTATATTCCCCGAACTGTGTTTCATATCCTTGTGGCAATATTGTAGTTGTCTATTGATGCTGTCTAATCTCTTCCCCTTCCCCCCCATCCCCACCCCCTTCCCAACTAGCAACCCTCAGTTTTTCCTCTACATCTACGAGTCTGTTTACTTTGATTGTTCACTCAGCTCTTCAGACTCCACACACAAGTGAGATCACATGGTCCCTGTCCTTCTCTGACTGACTTATTTCTCGCAACATAATAGTCTCTTCACAACATTATCAATTACATTCCCAGAACTGCCCCCATATCCCTGCGGCAACATTGCAGTCCCACATACACTGTCCAAAACCTTCCCCCTCTCCCTCTTCCCCACTCCCTCCCAGCCAGCAACCATCAGTTTTTCCTTTATATCTGCTTGATATGACTTCAATCTTCTTAAATTGTCTCTCTGGGTTAGCTTGTTTACCCCTTTCTTTTGTTTAAAAAAGCCCTTTTAACATTTCTTGCAATGCTGGCTTGGTGGTAATGAATTCCTTAAGCTTATTCTTTTCTGAGAAGCTCTTTATTTCTCCTTCAATTTTAAGTGATAGCCGTGCTGGGTAAAGCAATCTTGGTTGTAGGCCTTTATTTTGCGTCACTTTGAGTATCTCCTGCCACTCCCTTCTGGCCTGCAGAGTTTCTGTAGACAAGTCAGCTGTTAGTCTAACAGGAGTTCCTTTGTATGTAACCTGCTGTCTTTCTCTTGCAGCCTCTAGGATTCTGCCTCTGTCTTTAACCTTTGCCATTTTAACTATGATGTGTCTTGGTGTGGACCTGTTTGGGTTCAGCTTGTTTGGAACCCTCTGCACTTCCTGGGCATGTATGTTGATTTCCTTCACCAGGGTAGGGAAGTTTTCAGTCATTATTTTTTCAAATAGATTTTCGATCCCTTGCTTCTTCTCTTCTCCTTCTGGTATCCCTATGATTCGAAGGTGGTTGCACTTCACCTTGTCCCATAGGGCTCTTAAACTATTTTCATTGTTTTTTTATTCTTTGGGCTTTTTGCTGTGCCAACTGGGTGAGTTCTGCTATTTTATCTTCCAAATTGCTGATCAGCTCCTCTGCTTCATCTGCTCTACTGGTGATTCCTTCGAGTGTGTTCTTCATTTCAGTTATTGTATTCTTTAGTTCTAACAAGTTGTTTTTTATGGTTTCCCTATCCTTCTTTATGTCCTCGCTAAGTTCCTTAAACATTCTTATCATCAGTGTTCTAAACTCTGTCTCTGAAAGGTTGGATCCCTCCGTTTCATTTGGTTCCATTTCTGGAGGTTTCTTCTGATCTTTTACTTGTGACATGTTTCTTTGTTTCCCCATTGTGGCTGTCGCTCTGAGATTGCTTTGATGTATTAGATAGATCACCAGGAGAGCCCTGGCTGGATCACTCAGGCACACAGCTCACGGCCAACACTCCCAGGAAAACTCCCAGTCTCAGCCTGTCCCAATCAGCCGCTTGCAGATCAGGCCGAGCAGCGCGACAACCAATCACCAGCCTGGCAACTCTGCAAGCGCAGTGTGGAGAGCGGGGACCGAGGCGGCTTGCGCACTCCTGCGTCTCAGTGAGCAGCCCGTTGGAGCCGGAGGGCACCCACCCTGCGTTTCCCTGGCAACGCAGTATAAGCCGGGCAAAGGGTGGGGATCCAAGGCCGCAGGCGCGCACGCACACGTACTTCTGCGCCAATTCCACCAGACCAATGAGGTCCAGGACTTGATCCTTCGTGGGAGGGCCCAAGCCCGACAAAATGGCGCCCTCCCTACACCACTCGCGTGCAGGTTCCACACCACGGGAATAGCAGTTCAAAAACCTCCAGCCTTTGCACCAAAGGTGCTCAGTTCAGTCCGTTCCCGCAGGCTCCCGGCTCACACAGCCACTCCCTCCACCAGGAACCAGGTAAGTGCTCACCGGCGAGCAAGCCCAGGCGCTGGCCCAACTGATTCTCCAGCCGCTCTCAGCCTCACCGAGCTGAGCAGAGAGAGTCCTCACTAATTTACTGCCGGCTATATTAGAACTCCTCTTCCCGGTAAAGGAACTCTAGGCTGGTGAGCTTGGAGTGCAGCCGGAGGGTCTCTCCCAACCGGAGAGGCCTCCACACAGCTGGGGCTTCCCCCACGGGGTTTGCCCTCTCTCGTCTCCGCCCGTCCTACCAGACCCGATGCGGCTTCCTCTTTAAGATCTTCGTTTAATGGTTCTGTTCCTCCAGTGTTCCGGGGACCTCCAGGGTTGAATGCTGTATAATTTGTTGGTAATTTTGGTGTGATCCTGGGAGGCAGTTAGCACAGTGTCTGTCTATTGCGCCATTTTACCGGAAGTCTCTATTTTTAGCTTTTTAAATATCTCCCCATTCCCATGTTTATTGATATAATTTAACTCATTAGTAAAATAAATTTTGGCCAATTATTTAAAAAAATGTTCAGAGTTTTTCCCAAGTCAGAAAATTTATGGCCTTTTTTCAAAATTCAATACATTGGATAAGAATACCATCCCTTGAAAGGAGGGAAGATAGCTTTGCTGTTGATATATGGTTATATGGTTATGATAGGTCAGTTTTTGCTTTTTCCCTGTAGTCCACCCTTTTGACATCAGAAAGACTTAAAAAAAAAAAGTTTAGTTTTGTCCTCTGTTAATTTGTTGGGTAAAGAAATAAAGAGTGGTGCTTTTCATAAGTTAGAGAGATTGACGGGTCCAGGCTTGTTCAACACCGAGTGAGAAACTCAGAGTGGTGAACTCTTGGTTGTCTGACTTACTTTTTTTTAAGTCTGAGATTCTCATATTCAAAGATTAAAAATCTAATCTTATATCTTATAAGATCAACAACTCTAAGGCTCAGTACTTATCTAATATCACTTTCCCTCCCAGGAGCTCATTTTGTAGACATGACCTCATTCATTCATTCTTGAGAGGTTGGTCGGACGTAAGCGTTATTACCATTTCTGTTTCAGAGATGAGGAAACTGAGACTTACCTCAGCCTCATAAGTTAAGTTTGGAAGGAAGGGAAGAGTTTGTGGACTCATAAGTTATTAGTTACCCTGTGAGTCTACACTTAATCTTCAAGCTTCTCATATGTCCTAAACAGTCTCTTGCTGCCAGATTTGCATAACACATGGCAAGATTTTTTTTTTAAGCGAGCCATCCTGCCACCTGTTGGCAGCTCAATGGCAACTCAGCTCGGGCTGGCATCGAACCGCTGTTGCTCAGAGCTCAGCTCGCACTCTTGAGCAAGCTCTTAACCAACTGAGCCACTTGGCCGGCCCAACACATGGCAAGATTTTATAAAGAAAAGATTGACTGAAGATCCAGAAAAGTTAAAATAAGTGTATTTGTCTTTTGCTTCCTTGGTATTTCTTTACTTTCTTCCCTTTTAAGTTTATCTAATTATACTTCACTGTTGAGAGATGTTCAAGATTTGATGTGAATTTTGGTATATCCTAGTATTTACAGCTTTTGCTGGCTATTGTGAGTGGTATTCATTTCCTTCAACATTACCGAATTGAACTCATTGATTTTGATAGTTTATCTGTAGATTGTCTTGGATTCTCTACATAGGCAATCAAACATCACTAAAATTATGATGGTTTTGTCTTTTCCTTTTTACTCCTTATATGGCTTATTTCTTTTCCTTGTCATATTGCATTGGATAAAACAGTACTAGTGTTGGTTAGAAAAGCAGAGGTGGTATTGGGCATCTGTGTCGTGCCTTCCCTTTGATGAGATTACTTAAAATTCTACCATTAAGTATAACATTTAGTATAGTTATTTTGGTACTTGCCCCTTGTTAGGTTAAGGAATTTTCTTCATTCTTAATTTGCCAGTAGTGTTAGCTATGAATGAGTGTTATGTTTTCTTTTTTTAAAAAGATTTTATTGGGGATTTGGGGGAGGGGAACAGCATTGGGGAATCAGGGAAGGGGAACAGACAAGTGGGTGTCCTTTTGTTCTTCAGTCTAGTTGCAGAGGACGTTGCTTCACTGGCCCATGTTGATATCGTCATTGCACTCTTCCCGGATGAGGCAGATCAGTCGCCGGCCTCTGGATGGTCGCTCACCGCGGCTATTGACAGCTCACACTGGCTACCAGCCACTCATGCTGGCTGCCGGCCACTCACTGTAGCCTATGGCAGCTCACTGCAGCAGGGGCTGCAGCCTACACTGTTGTCGGGGCTCACACAGCCCAGCTCCAGGTGGAGCTGTTATTAGCTGTAGAGGGCAGTGTCACTGCCCTCATATGTGGGATCCGAACCGGTGCTGCTGGCATCCCAAACCAGCTCTTAACCAATGCGCCACTCGGCTGGCCCAGAGTGTTATGTTTTCTAAAGTGCTTTTTCTACATCTTTTGGAATTATGATACAGTTTTTAAAACCTTTACTCTATTAATATGATAAGTTAGAGTGATAGATTTTTCTGATTAAATATCCTTGCAGTTGTATCACAACTTGATTGTATAATTTTTATATATCCTGGATTCAATTTTTGCATATGTGTTCCTAATGAGATTGGTTTATATTGTCCTGTCCTGTTTTGGTATCAAGATTATATTAGCTTTATACAGTGAGTTGGGTAGGCATATCCATTTTTTGTATCTGTTCTTTGAAGATTTGGTAAAGCTAACCTGTAAAAAAAAATTTGAACCTGGTATTTTGGTGTGGGGGCCTGTAAAAAAAAATTCGAACCTGGTATTTTGGTGTGGGGGAGGAAATATTTTTTATAACCAACTTGGTTTTTTTAGACATGTTTGGTTTGTTTAAGTTTTCTATTTCTCCCAGAGTCAGTTTTGGGGCTATGCATATTTCTTTTAAAAAATACCAACACAGGGCCGGCCGAGTGGGACGTTGGTTAAGCGCTGGTTTGGGAAGCCAGCGGCCCCGGTTCGGGTCCCACATATGAGGGCCATTGACACTGCCCTCAAAAAAAAAAATACCAACACACACACACACACACACACACACACACACACACACAAATTATACCTCACTCCCTTTCATTCCTTCATCTAGCACATATTTATTGAGCACATATTATGTTAGGCATTTTATCTTAGTTTTCGAATTAATTGATGTGAAGTTATTTATAGTACTATTCTTTTGTGATTTAAAAATATGTGTATCCTTATCTTTTTGGGGTTTCATATGTTGTTTTTATGCCTACTCTTTTTCTTGATGGTGGAGATGATAACACTAATAGCAAACATTTCATTTTAAACACAGAAAGGTTAAGTAGGTAGCTTGTTCAAAGTCACAAATCTAGTAAGTGGTTGAGTGGGAAATATGAACCTAGACAGACCGGTTCCAGAGGCTATGTCTTAATCACTATTCCATAATATTTCAGTCTACTCTACAATATATTGTCTTGCTAGAGGTTTGCCTACTATATTAGCTTTTTAGATTACCATCTCTTCATTTATGCTCAATGAATGAAAGATGCTAATTTCTCTCCTCCTTTAACAGCTTCTCACTTTAATCTTCAACCATAAGTTGAAGAAATCGATAGCTTGTATCACATTTGATGGTTGAGTTGTTGAGATTGTGTGAAGAGGCAGGTGTACACTTAGAAAAATGATCAAGTGTTAATATTTCTCCTTCCATTCTCAATCTATGTCCTTTTTGTTTAGGAGCCAGTGATAGTCTGAGGCTCAGGTGCATATTCCTTTGTTAGAGACTTGAGTGACCACACCTTTGCTGACCAGCTTGCTTGGCTGTTGAGACACTGAATGTACAGCAGTGGCCACGAGACTTTTTACTGTTTGAGGGAGTGAATGAAGATTTGACATATTTCTGAAAGGCTACTATTCCTCCATTAAAATGTCCTGCTTTCTATTTCCTCCTCTAAAGCATGTCTAGTGTTGTTTTATAATGTGGAAATAATTAGCCAATTTAATGACATCAAGCTCCAGAGTCAACCAAAGAACTTTTCATTTTTAACTTAATTAGCCTCATTAATTCTTTAAAATGCATTGGTATTACTACTTTATTTACTGGTATATTACCTGTAAGCATTATTATAAGACTTCGTTAAAGGACGGAAGTCAAGCCAAGCAAAACCAAAGAGTTACTGGTTTGCTGAGTCTCTTAGAAACAAACAAAACAAAACAAAATGAAGAAACAGCTAGATCTCAACTTTTGCCACCATCAGAGAAATTATTATTAAATGAAACTTTTTGTTTTAGAAGCAATAGGGACCATTTTAGAATTTTAGAAACAATAGAGAAAAGGGAAAAAACTACTTGCACAATAAATGTTAGCATTTATTATATTGTTTTCAGACTTCTTTGATCCATGTATTTTTAATACATAGAGCTGTAATCACAATATGTACACTATTTTGTCCTTGTTTTTTTTAACATGTAAGCATTTTTCATGTTATGACGTAGTCTGTTAGTCAATATTTTTCTTTTTTAAGATTTTTATTGGGGAATTGGGGGAGGGGAACAGACAAGTTGCTGTCCTTTTGTTCTTCAGTCTAGTTGTGGAGGACATCACTTCACTGGCCCATGTTGGTATCATCATTGCGCTCTTCCTGGATGAGGCAGATCGGCACAGTGGCTCTTGGCAGCTCACACCTGCTGCCAGCTGCTCACGTTGGCTGCCAGCCACTCACTGTAGCCTATGGCAGGCCACTGCAGCAGGGGCTGCAGCCTATACAGTCGCCCGGGGTCACAGCAGCCCAGCTCCAGGTGGAGCTGTTGTTCACCATCTTAGCTGTAGTGGGCAGTGTCACTGGCCCTCATATGTGGGATCCCAGCCAGGGCCCTGCTGCTCAGGGCCAGCTCTTACGCAGCACGCCCCTCTGCAGGTCCTCTAGTCAATATTTTTAGTGGATAAATTGTCCATAAGAAAATCTATCATAATATATTAATTAACTATTTTAACATTTTTAGGCATTTAGATTTGTTTCTTTTTTCCCCATTATTATGAATAGCAGTATACTGCAGTGAATTTGAACTCATACTGTATGAACTTGAGCAAGTTATTTGATTTTTTGAAAGTACTTACCTCATAAAGCTGTTTTGAGGATTAAATGAGGTAATATACATAATGCATATAACACAGTAATTACTCTGAGTACATAGTTCTCAATAAGTGCTAATTAATGTTAATGACACTGGGATGAATATCTTAATGCATATAGGTTTTTACTTAACTGAAAAATTTAGGACTAATTTCTTAAAGTAGAATTAACTTGATCAAAGTGTATGTTTTTATGGCTTTAGAAGTTGCTTTCTTAAAAGTTGTGTCATATAATCATAGCATTTTATGTGAAGACATGAACTTCTTGTACTTTGCTAGCATTGGGAATGTCAGTTACTTAAAATAGTTTAACCAATTTACTAGTTAATGAAATGGTAATAGTTTTGTTTTGTTTTTTAATATAATTTTTTTTTTTTAGCTGAGCCATCCTGCCACCTGTTGGCAGCTTAGAGGCAGCTCAGCTCGGGCTGGGCATCGAACTGTTGTTGCTCAGAGCTCAGCTCTCACTCTTGAGCAAGCTCTTAACCAACTGAGCCACTTGGCAGGCCGGAAATATTTTTAAATTTGTATTTATTTGAACCTTTTTATAAGTGTTTACTGTCTGTACTTCCTTTTTTAAAAAAATTATTTATTTATTTATTTATTCTTTGAGGGCAGTGTCGCTGACCTTCATATGTGGGACCCGAACTGGGGCTGCTGGCCTCCCAAGCCAGCACTTAACAACCGCGCCAGTCGGCCGGCCCTGTACTTCCTTTTTTCCTGAACTTTCTCCATGTCTTTAGGGACAAACTTTAAGATGAAGTTTAGAATAAATTCAGTCATTTGCTGAACAACAGATACACAATTTGTCCTACTACTTTTTTTAACTTGACATGTAAACATTTTTCATGTTATGACATGGTCTTCTAGTCATTATTATCTTTTTTTTTTTTTTTTTGAGGGCAGTGTCACTGGGCAGTGTCACTGGCCCTCATATGTGAGACCTGAACCAGGGCCGCTGGCTTCCCAAACCAGCGCTTAACCACCGCGCCACTCGGCTGGCCCATATTATTTTTTTATTACTTAGAATTAATGTATTGTTTAAACCAAAAGTTTAGTAGTATATATTTTTTTAATTAAAATTTATTGGGGTGAAAGTGGTTAGTGAAATTGCATAGGTTTCAAGTGTACAATTCTGTAAATCATCATCTATGTATCACACTGTGTGCTCACCACCCAGAGTCAGTTTCTTTCCATCACCATATATTTGACCCTGTTTATCCTCATCTACCATCCCCTCCCCCTTATACTCTGATAACCACTCAACTATTGTCTGTGTTTATGATAGTTTTGATTTTTATTGGATAAATTGTCCATGAGGAAAAGTATCATAAATTAATTAATCATTTTAATATTTTTAGGCATTTAGGTTTGCTCTTTCTTTTTCCCTCATTATTATAGTAGCAGTATATTGTAGTGGTTAGGAACTCATACTGTGTGTCTTTTTTTTTTTTTAAGATTTTTATTGGGGAATTGGGGGAGGGGAACAGCGTTGGGGAATTGGGGAAGGGGAACAGACAAGTTGCTGTGTTTTTGTTCTTCAGTCTAGTTGCGGAGGACGTTGCTTCACTGGCCCATGTTGGTATCATCATTGTGCTCTTCCCAGGTGAGGCAGATCGGTTGCTGGACGGCCGCTCACTGCGGCTATTGGCGGCTCACGCTGGCTGCTGGCCACTCACTGTAGCCTATGGCAGCCCACTGCAGCAGGGGCTGCAGCCTACACTGTTGCCGGGGCTCGCAACCCAGCTACAGGTGGAACTGTTGTTAGCTGTAGAGGGCAGTGTCACTGGCCCTCATAGGTGGGATCCGAACTGGGGCTGCTGGCATCCCCAAACCAGCTCTTAACCAATGCGCCACTCGGCCGGCCCTTTTTTTTTTTTTTAACCTAACTTTTGTTTTACTTTTTGTATACCCCTAAAATTCAAATGTTGAAATTCTAATGACCAATGTGATGGTATTAGGAGATGGAACCTTTGGGAGGTGCTTAGGTCATGAGGGTGGAGCCCTCATGAATGAGATTAGTGCCCTTATAAGAAACCCCCACAGAGCTCCGTAGGTCCTTCTGCCATGTGAGGAAATAGTAAGAGGTCTGCAACCCAAAAGAGGACCCTGAATCTGACCATGCTGATATCCTGGTCTTGGACTTCTAGCCTCCAGAATTGTGAGACATAAATTTTTGTTGTTTATAAACTACCCAGTCTGTGGAATTTTGTTATAGCAGTCCAAACAGACTAACATACTGTGCAGGTTGTATTTTAGACTTGACACCATGATGTACAAGTTATTGAGATTCAGTTTCACTGTTATAATGCCATTTTGTTTCAAGATGCACACTTAGCTATGGAATGATAAATCTAAGGTAGTGATTTCCTAAATCTCTTTTTCTTGTAATACTCTACTCACACGAGAGTATCACTATAGAGGTTCTTGAAGAATAAGAATAATACCTAAAAATGTTCTTTAAACAACAGCTATTTATATGATGATTTTTTTCCAAAGAGAATAAAATAATAAAAACTGGATGTGTATATTGTGTTACATTTTTAGAATTTATTTCACTCTAAATAAGTATATACAGTGATTAAAAACACAGGCTTTAGAATCAGTCAGCCCTGTTCTTGAGCCCCAACTATTACTGCTATGTAACATTTGAACATTATTTTTTTCAGTTGGAAAAATGGGAATAAGAACAGAATTCCTATCTCATAGAGTTATGTGAATTTATTAGGTAATATTCCAAACTGTTAGTATAGTGTCCAACACATAGGAAATGTTTAGTATTACCCTTTATTAATAATAATATTTAGTTTTACCCTGAATAATTAGGTTGGGTTCTAAATAAAGTTTTTCTTTGTTTTACTCCAAACTTTCTGAAAGGATTTCTTGAATATAAATCACTTATTTGGGGGAAACTAACAGAAACTAGATGGCTATAAGTTCTCTTTAATTATTGAAAAAAATCATAACAGGAAAAAAAGACATTTTCATTTATACCATACTTTTTATTCCCATTCAAAAAATAATAATTTCTGGGCCGGCTGAGTGGCTCATTGGTTAAGAGCTGGTTTTGGGATGCCAGTGGCCCCGGTTCGGATCCCACATATGAGGGCCAGTGACACTGCCCTCTACAGCTAACAACAGCTCCACCTGGAGCTGGGCTGTGCGAACCCCGGTGACGGTGTAGGCTGCAGCCCCTGTTGCAATGGGCTGCCATAGGCTACAGTGAGTGGCCAGAAGCCAGCGTGAGCTGCCAATAGCCGCGATGAGCGACCATCCAGAGGCCGGCGACCAATCTGCCTCATCCAGGAAGAGAGCAATGACGATACCAACATGGGCCAGTGAAGCAACGTCCTCTGCAACTAGACTGAAGAACAAAAGGACAGCAACTTGTCTGTTCCCCTTCCCCGATTCCCCAAGCTGTTCCCCTCCCCCAATTCCCCAATAAAATCTTTAAAAAAAAAAAGTTAATAATAATAATAATTTCTTTGCATATTAACTTCTAGATGTAAAGAGTGTGTGCTGCATAGCCTAATAGATGGCCGGAATTTACTTTTTCAGGTATTCTAGATTGTCTATATTTGATACACAAATCTAAGGTTTATTTGAATATTTAATTACTCTGTGAGCATTGAAAAATTATTTTTGTTTATGAAGTATTTTGTGTGCATGATATTAACAAAAGAATAAAAAATAAGTATCACCTATAATTCTAGAGATAATTGCTATTAACATTTTTTTTAAAAAAATTGGGGGATTGGGGGAGGGGAACAGCGTTGGGGAATCAGGGAAGGGGAACAGACAAGTTGCTGTCTTTTTGTTCTTCAGTCTAGTTGCGGAGGACGTTGCTTCACTGGCCCATGTTGGTATCCTCATTGCACTCTTCCCGGATGAGGCAGATCTATCGCCGGCCTCTGGATGGTCGCTCACCGCGGCTACTCACGCTGGCTGCGGGCCACTGACTGTAGCCTATGGCAGCCCACTGCAGCAGGGGCTGCAGCCTACCCTGTCACCGGGGCTCGGGCAGCCCAGCTCCAGGTGGAGCTGTTGTTAGCTGTAGAGGGCAGTGTTACTGGCCCTCATATGTGGGATCTGAACCGGGGCCGCTGGCATCCCAAAACCAGCTCTTAACCAATGCGCCACTCGGCCGACCCATGCTATTATCCTTTTAATATTTTTTTCCTTCAAGTCTTTTTTTCTTGTACATATTTTGTAGAAGTACCATTTTGCATAGTGTATCTTATATTTTTCACTTAGAACCTTTTTTTTTTTTTTGAGGGCAGTATTATTGGCCCTCGTATGTGGGACCCGAACCGGGCCCGCTGGCTTCCGAAGCCAGCACTTTAACCACCACGCCACTCAGCCGGCCCATATTTTTCACTTAGAGCAAGCATTTTCTTATCTCATAAGAAGTCTTTGAAAATATCATTTAAAAATCATAGTGGCGGTTCTAGCCAATGTAATAGGGAAAGAAAAAGAAATAAAAGGAAAAGAGGTTGGAAAGGCAGAAGTAAAACTCCTTTGAAAATGATGGAACATATCAAAGAATAAATAAATGGAGAGATGTTCCATGTCATGGAACACTGTCCTGATTAATATAGATTTATAGTAACTCTTGAAGTCAGGTAGTGTTAGTCCCTGGACCTTTTTCTTCTCCTTCAATATTGAATTGGCTATTTTGGATCTTTTGCCTCTCCATATAAACTTCAGAATCAGTTTGTCAATATTCACCAAATAAATAGCTGCGATTTTTATTGGGATTGCTTTGGACCTATAGATCAAGTTGAGAAGAACTGACATCTTGATAATGATAGTAAGAGATAACTCATTGAATAAAATAAGAGCACATAACTTTATACTGATATAAATAAGGGACAAAGGAAAGCTCTTCTTTGTGGTAATATGCCAACTAATAAATGCAGAAGGGATAAAGGACTTAGAAAATCATCAATGGATACCAAAACTAATGAGTGCAACTTTGATGAGGAACAGGATATATACATAATTTGTGGAGAGGTACTTTGAAACTATTAATTAATTACAAGGTAAAAATTTTCCTGACCTTGACATAGAATATCCCTCCATTTATTTAGTTATTCTTATAGATCTTGTATATATTATTATCCTAATTTGGTCAATGAAAGTTTTTTCAAGCTAGCTTCTGTCTCTTCTAATCTATTCCCATCATCTTTTAGAACTTCCTTAATTTCTAGGATGTTCTAGGCTCATCTTGTACTTTCCCTACCCAACCCCAGTCTATTCTCTGTATTTATAAGCTTGTTTAGTTTTTTTTTTAGATTCTGTATATAAGTTGCATATAAGTGAGATCACATGGTATTTGGTATTTGTTTTTCTCCGTCTGATTTACTTTATTTAACATATTGCCCTCAAGGTCTGTCCAATTGTCTCAAATGCAAGATTGTATTCTTTTTTTATGGCTGCAAAATATTCGTGTGTGTGTGTGTGTGTGTGTGTGTGTGTGTGTGTCACAGTGTCTTTATCCATTCATCCATCAATCTATACTTAGATTATTTGTACCTCTTAATCCCCTTCACCTATTTCACCCATGAGTCTGTTTTATTTTGTTTGTTAGTGTTTTTGATTCTACATGTGGTATTTGTCTTTCTCTGACTTATCTCACTTAGCATGATACCCTCTAGATCCATTTATTTTGTCACAGATGGCAAGATTTCATTCTTTTTTTATGGCCGAGTAATATTCCATTATATATATGATATGTACCTCCTCTTCTTTCTCCAGTCAGTCATCTATCAATGGACACCTAGGTTGCATCCATATCTTGGCTATAGTAAATAATTATACAATGAACATGGGAGTACACATATCTTTTTGAATTAGTGTTTTTACTTTCTTTGGTTAAATACTCAGAAGTGGAATTGCTGGATATATGGTAGTTCTATTTTTAATTTTATGAGGAACATCCATACTGTTTTCCATATGGTTGCACCAATTTACATTCCACCAACAGTGCATAAGCGTTCTCTTTTTTCAACATCCTCAAATACACTTGTTATTTCTTGTCTTTTTTATAATAGACATTCAAACAGGTGTGCAGTGATATTGTGGTTTCGATTTGTATTTTCCTGATGTTAAGTGATATTGAGCATCTTTTCATGTACCTGTTGGCCATATGTATGTCTTTTTTGGAAAAATGGCTATTCATATCATTTGCTCATTTTTTAATCAGATTGTTTGCTTTTTTGCTGTTGAGTTGTATGAATTCTTTATATATTTTGAATATTAACTGTTTATTAGATACATGATTTGCAAAATTTTTATTCTATTCAGTAGGCTGCCTTTTCATTTTATTGATGGTTTCCTTGGCTGTGCAGAAACTTTTTAGTTTGATGTAGTCCCACTTGTTTATTTTTACTTTTGTTGCCTTTGCTTTTAGTGTCAAATCCAAAAAATCATTGCCAAGACCAATGTCAAGGATCTTACTGTCTATGTTTTCTTCCATGATTTTAGGTCTTTAATCCATTTTGAGTTAATGTTTTTGTATGGTATAAAATAATTGGTTCAGTTTCATTTTTTTGCAGAATATTTACATTTTTAATTTTAAAATAATTTTAGACTTACAGAAGAGTTGCAAAAACAGTGTAGTGAGTTCCTGTATACCCTTTACCCAGCTTCTCCTACAATTAATATTTTAAATAACTATGGTACAATTACCGAACAAACGAAATTAACATTGGTAAAACACTATAAACTACAGATTTCATTAAAAATTTACCAGTTTTCCCACTAATGTTCTTTTTCAGTTCCTGGATCCCTTCCAGGATCTCACTTTGCATTTGTCATGTCTTACAAATCCCTTTTAATCTGTGATGGTTCCTGTCTTCCTTTTTCTTTCATGATCTTGACACTTTTGAAGAGTAGTTGTAAGGCATTTTGTAGAATGTCTTTCAGTTTGAACTTGTTTGATTGTTTTCTTTTATTAGATTGAGGTTATATATTGTTGGGAGGAATACCACGGAGATGATGTGTCCTTTTCAGTGTAAATATCAGGGAACTGATGAGGCTGATATGTCTTATTATTGGTAATATTAACCTCGATCACTTGATTAAGGTGTTATCTGACAGATTTTTCCAAGTAGAGTTACTCTGTATAATTTTTAAATATTTGGGGGAAATACTATGAGACTGTGAAAATATCCTGTTTCTTCTTAAATTTCCATCCACTAATTTAGCATTCATTGGCAGATCTTGCCTGCAACAATTATTACTTTAGTGTTATTGTGATTTAATACGTCCTCATTCCTTTTACATTTATTTATTGGATTTATTTATAAGGAAGAGCTGCCCTTTTTCACTTTTTATTTATTCAATAATTTATATCAGGATGAACTTGGAGATATTTATTTTATTTGGGGGGTTATAATTCAGTATGATTTTTTTGCTCTATTTTGGGTATTTTCAAACATTGTAATTCCTGCCTTACAATATTATTATTTTTGCTTTACACTCTTAATTAATTGTATGTTAAGACAAATGTGAGAAGAAAAACTAGTCTTTTCTGTTTATCTACTTATTTATTATTTCTGGTGCTTATCATTTCTTCCTGTATATCTAGGTTTTCATCTTCAGCCTAAAGAATATTCTTTGGCATTTCTTGTAGTACAGGTATTCTAGCAACAAGTTATTTAATCTTTTGTTCATCTACAAATGACTTTTATCGGGCCAGCCAAGTGGCTCAGTTGGTTAAGAGTTGTCTTAGAGCGCATGCTCTGAGCAACAGGACTGCCGGTTTGATTCCCACATGGGCCAGTGAACACTGCGCCCTAGCTGAGCTGTCGCTGAGCTGCCAGCAGGTGGCAGGATGGCTCAGCTGGTGTAACAAGATTGCCTGTTCAATGGTGGCTATGCCCACATGCAACTAAAGACTGAACTCGGTACCGTGAGCTGAGCTGCCGCCTGGATGGCTCAGAGGATAGAGCTCTTAACAACAAGGCTGCTGGTTCGACTTCCACATGTGATGGTGGCTACGCCCACCTCCAACTAAGATTGAACACAGCACCTTGAGCTTAGAGGCCACAGACTGCTGATGGGAAAGCCAGATGTTGACTGGCGCCCTCCACAACAAAGATTGAAGAACAACAACTTGGTTGGTCCCTTCTCCCAATTCCCCAGTGCTGTTCCCCTCCCCCCAACTCCCCAATTAAAAAAAATCTTTAAAAAAAAGATGTTATTCCATTGTCTCTGGACTCCATTGTTTCTCAAAAGAAGTCAGTTATAATTCATATTATAGTTCCTCTATGTGATATCTGCTTTTTTTCTTGGCTTCTTTCAAGATTCTCTCTTTATCTTTTAAAAAAAATCACTTTGGTGCTGGCCGTGTGGCTCAGTTAGTTAAGAGCTTGCTCAAGAGTGTGAGCTGAGGTCCGGCTGAGTGGCGTGGTGGTTAATCACTGGCTTGGGAAGCCAGCGGCCCCGGTTCGGGTCCCACATGTGAGGGCCAGTGACACTGCCCTCAACAACAACAAAAAAGAGTGCAAGCTGAGCTCTGAGCAAAAGCAGTTCGATGCCCAGCCTGAGCTGAGCTGCCGTTGAACTGCCAACAGGTGGCAGGATGGCTCAGCTTAAAACAAACAAACAAACAAACAAAATCATTCTGGGGCTGGCCGAGTGGTGCATTGGTTAAGAGCTAGCTTGGGATGCCAGTGGCCCTGGTTGGGATCCCACATATGAGGGTCAGTGACACTGCCCTCTACAACTTAGATGCTGAACAACAGCTCCACCTGGAGCTGGGCTACTGTGAGTCGCCGGGTCAGCATAGCTGCAGCCCCTGCTGCAGTGGGCTGCCATAGGCTACAGTGAGTGGCCGGCAGCCAGCGTGAGCGTCTGGCAGCCGGTGTGAGCTGCCAAGAGCCACGGTGAGCGACATCCAGAGGCCTGCGACCGATCTGCCTCATCCGGAAAGAGCGCAGTGATACCAACATGGGCCAGTGAGGCAATGTCCTCCACAACTAGACTGAAGAACAAAAGACAGCAACTTGTCTGCTCCCCTTCCCCGCTTCCCCAATGCTGTTCTTCTTCCCCAATTCCCCAATAAAATCGTAAAAAAAAAAAAAATCACTTTGACTATTTTGTCCCTAGGTGTGATTTTCTTTGCATTCTGCTTGGAGTTTGCTGAGCTTTTTCACATCTTAATATTTCTCATCAAATTTTATAAATTTTGTCCATGATGTTTTCATATTTTCCTGCCCTATTCTCACTTTCTTCTCCTTCTGGGACTCCCATTATACACAGTTTTGACTAGTTGATACTGTCTTACAGGTCTCTAAGATTCTATTCATTTTTTCAACATTTTTTCCCTCTGTTTCCCAGATTGGATAATTTTTGTTCTTTGTGTTCAATAATTTAACTGACTTTTGTCCTCTGTAATCTGCTATTAAATCTATACAGTGATTTCTTCATTTCAATTATTTAACTTTTTAGTTATAGGATTTCCATTTGGTTGTTTTTTGACAGTGTACATTTCTCTGCTGGTATTCCCTATTAGTTCACTCATTTAAGCCACCTTTTAAGTCTTCAAACATATTTACTATATGTTTTTAAAGTTTTTTCCTAAATCTAACATCTGTAACAAGCTGTTCTTTTTCAGGGTGGTTTTTTTTTTTTTTTTTTTTTTTGAGGGCAGTGTCACTGGCCCTCATATGTGGGACCTGAACTGGGGCCGCTGGCTTCCCAAGCCAGTGCTTAACCACCGCGCCACTCGGCCGGCCCTCAGGGTGGTTTTTATTGATTATTGATTTCTTTTTTTCTTGTAAGTTACATTTTCCTTTTTCTTGCATATCTAGTAAATATTTATTTTATACTGGGTAATATGATCATATTCTGTTGTACCTCTGAAGACTGTTGATTTTTCTACTAGAAGGCAGTTCTAGCAGGTTAATCACCTGTGCAGGCTTTAAAATACATTTTAAAAGTGTAGATCTGTAGAAAACCAAATAATTTTCCGAGCCCCTCTAACTGGATACCACTCAGTCTCCAAACTCTATCTCTTTTGTGGGTCCCGTTGAGGCTTGGTTTTATTTATTTATTTATTTATTTTTAGCTGAGCCATCCTGCCACCTGTTGGCAGCTCAGTGGCAACTCAGCTTGGGCTGGGCATCGAACTGCTGTTGCTCAGAGCTCAGCTTGCACTCTTGAGTGAGCTCTTAACCAACTGAGTCACTCGGCCAGCCCTGGTTTTAGGCTTTTTAAGGGTGATTCAAGAGCAGATCTTCATCTACACTGTGGTTTTTCACCACGTTTTTGACATAATGACAAAAGCATTACGTTTCTGACATATTAGATAGGGAGGGACCTTCAGTTTTTGTTTTTTTAATGTCTCTCCATTCTGACTGGGCCTGAAGGGCAACATTTCCAGGACTGCTTAACCACTAGCATCTTGTTCCATTCTCAACTCCATTGCAACTGATCTTGGGAAGTCTAATAGTCTCATCCGTGTATGTATTGCCTAGCCCTTGGCCAAGACTCATGGGGAATGAGGAGTTCCCATACAGACTTCTGGTATCCACTTTTGCACAGCTCCCTCTTCTCTGTCCTGCCTTACAGATTTCAAGTACTTTCACAAACCCGAACTCTATTCTGTGTCTCCTCAGCTAATGGAGCCACTGTGCTCTGTTTGGGATTCAGGTCCCTGCTCCATGGACAGGTAAATTTTCCCAGGCAGACATTTGGGGGAAAACAGGGTTCTTTCATAAGCTTCCCTTATCTCCAAAATCACAGCCTTGAGCTGTCTATTGTCCAATGCCCGAAAACAATTGCCTCCTATATTTTATCAGTTTTAGAGTAGTTTTTGGTGTGAGGGCTCATTTGGTACTAGTTTTTCATTATTGCTGGAAGGAGAAGTCCCAATATATAGTTTTGATGGATGTTCACAATGCCACATGATTGAAAATTTTCTATCTACTTTATCTTTAACTGTTAAAGAGCCATGAAGAGGTAGTTTGATTTTGATGATATCAATCTTTTCCTCTTATTCCCACACTATCTCAGCAAGAAAGTATAAGCTCATTTTTAAAAAATTTATTTTATTTTATTTTATTGGGGAATTGGGGGAGGAGAACAGTGTTGGGGAATTGGGGAACAATAGCCTGTGGCAGTCCACTGCAGCAGGGACTGCGGCCTACACTGTCGCCGGGGCTCGCAGCCCAGCTCCAGGTGGAGCTGTTGTTAGCTGTAGTGGGCAGTGTCACTGGCCCTCATATGTGGGATCCGAACTGGGACCACTGGCATCCCAAAACCAGCTCTTAATCAATGTGCCACTCAGCCGGTCCTATAAGCTCATTTTTAAATTGTTGTGCTGGTTTATTTAGTAGTTATTTCAGCAAGTTATTTAGTAGTTATGTCAGAAATGTAAACAGTTTACATTTCTCATTCTTAAATGGTAGTTTGGTTCTCTTAAAAGTCCAGATTCAAAGTTAGTTTTCTTTAGCTCTTTGAAGATAGTACTCAATTATCTTCTGACATCTGGCATTGCTGATGAGAAGTCTAACTCGTGTTTCTTTTGGCTAATTTTATTGCTTCCACTTTTGCCTATTATAAATGTGGTGCTATGAATTTTCAAGTGTTACCTTTTCTTTAAATGTACTCTTTTTTTAAAAAAAAAAGACTTTACTAGCAAATTGGGCGTGGGGGACAATGTTGGGGAATCGGGGAAGGGGAACAGACAAGTTGCTGTCTTTTTGTTTTTCAGTCTAGTTGTGGAGGACGTTGCTTCACTGGCCCATGTTGGTATTATCATTGCACTCTTCTCGGTGAGGCAGATCAGTTTCCGGCCTCTGTATGGCCGCTCACGGCGGCTTTTGGCAGCTCACACCGGCTGCTGGCCACTCATGCTGGCTGCCGGCCACTCACTGTACCTTATGGCAGCCCACTGCAGCAGGGGCTGCAGCTACGCTGTCACTGGCAACTCACAGCAGCCCAGCTCCAGGTGGAGCTGTTGTTCACCATCTTAGCTGTAGAGGGCAGTGTCACTGGCCCTCATTTGGGATCCGAACCAGGGCCCTGCTGCTCAGAGCTGGAGTCCCAAGCCAGCTCCTAACCAACGCTCCACTCGGCCGGTTTTAAATGTACTTTTTACAGTGTCTAATATACCATCCATAGGGTTTTCATTTCAAACACTATGTTTTAATTTCCAAGATTTCTAGTAGGTTTCTTTGCCATTATTTTCTGTTTAATTGATGGCAGTGTATTCTTTATTCATGGCTTCTTTTTGTCTTCGAGGGTATAAAACATAGAGTACTTAATTTTAAAATCTCTTAAAGATTGTTTTGATAATTATTTCCTGAAGTGTAAGTTTTGTTAATTGATATGTGTCATTATTTTTCATGGTATTTATAATCTTTGTTGGTTGGTTATTTTTAGTTAAGAGCTAATTGTCAATGATCTATTTGTTCTCGACACATCCTGCATTGATAGCCTTCTAGGAGGAGGTTCTCTGAGTTGCTGAACCCTAATTTTGCAGGGTGTTTATCTTGGATTAAACTTTGCTTGGGGACAGGAGCAAAATACAAAGCTCTTTCACCTTAATAGCTTATGTAGTTCTGCGTCTCATCTGCACTTAAACAACATGTCTCCATGGCCCTCTTTCTGCAAAATTGATGTTTCTACTAGCATCACTTGACTTTAACCAATCCTCAGGTAGGTGACACATCTCTGGCCTTGGTTTATGTTTTGGTCCCTTGCTCAGACCTCCTATGTGTGGCCTGTGTGGCTCTTGCTCTGTAGCCTATGGGTCTTGCAATATTAGCCCCATGTTTTTTTCCTAGTCTACTCCCCAAATATGGTGCATCTTTGGTCCCTACTTAGCATTGTGGATTCTCTGTCTTTTCTTTCTGAAGATGAGGGAAGAATACCTCTTCATGTCTGGCCTATAAAGATTTCTCATTTCTTTTTTCTTACCATGACTGTGTATTTATTAAGATTTAAAAATGTTTATTTTATCATTTTATGTGTTTGAATGGGTAGATGAGATTTCAACATATGCTCAACTTACATTGAAATAGAAGGTTTTAATTCTGTTTTTTCATTTTTTACATTTAACTCTAGACAATCCAATTAAATTTTTTTTTTCTGGTGTATAGAGTGAGGCAATTGAAATGGATTTTCCTCCAAATAACTATACATTTTATTTTAAAATATTAAGATTTCTGGGGAATTCAAAGTTATTATTGTACCAACCCTTTTTCTCATGTATCTAAATGTTTTCCCCATTCTGCACTGTATTATTACCTAAAGAAGTAGGATTTGGAAACAATCTTTTTCTTATTTCACAGAAAGGTAACTGAATCACAGAAAAAAGGGGGTTACCTTAGGTCAGAAAGTCAGTCACTTCAGGTGAAGCTGAAGATTGACTCAAGGCATCCAGGTTCAGTGCCAAGTTCATTAAACGTCAGTGTTCCATAACCTTGCTGACATATTTTCATGGGCTTTGTGACTGAGTTATATTTGAAAAACAAACCAATGGCTAGAAAAATATTACCCATTAAGATTGATAGTTAGAACTTGACATTGGTAATGTCCATACTTTTTGAGATGGTTAAAGCTTTATTAGATATGTAGTATGAATGCTTCAGGAGAAAGTGCTCTTATTTTGGGATGTATTTTATTGTTATTACATTTTTAAAGTTGGATTCTTATATAATACCAACATTGTCAACCTCATTTACAAGGCAGAACTTGC
Organism: Aselliscus stoliczkanus; assembly: GCA_033961575.1. Lineage (NCBI taxonomy): Eukaryota > Metazoa > Chordata > Mammalia > Chiroptera > Hipposideridae > Aselliscus > Aselliscus stoliczkanus. Next base: position 131,997,480 of record CM066736.1, read on the forward strand.
AGAGATATCCATCTTTATTCACATTTAGTTCTCCTTTATAATAATACTGTAGAGGGGAAATAAGGGACTACATTTTATAAAACGAGAAATTTGTCTTTGCACTTTATGCGTGCCAGGGTACAGAAAGGAAGAAGGTTCTCTTTGTTAATGATCCAGGACTCACTGAAGCTTTGTGGACAGATAGTTAACTCATGTAAATACACAAGTTGTTAATTTATGAATTAAATTAACTAGAGTTTGCCTTTCTTTGTTAAAGATTACCTTATTAAAGAACATAGTATATTAGGTAAATGCCTGAGAGGATCATTCTTGAATTTTTCTGCTTTAGGTTCTAAATAAGCTCACTTACTGAATTTGTGTTTATTAAATAGTGAACTGATTTATTAAAAAAATACAGGAATATCAACTAGAACTATTAGCTCTGAAGATTTCCGGCATTGGATATGACCTTGTGGAAATTAACTGAAAATACAAATTGATTTAGCAAATGTGAAAAATTGAAAACATGAGATTTAAATGTCTTAACCCTGAATGTAATTCTAAATGTTCAAGCAATTTGCTGATACACAGCCATTTCCAGTCATATTTTAAATTTTGCATATAATCTTTTCATTAGGGAAAAGCCTTCTTGGCTCATCAGTTTAATAATTCAAGAAACTCTGGTACTTGCTCTATTTTGTTACCATTTCTTCTCACACAGAAATGCAGTCTATACTGCTTGGATTCTGTCCGAAGCTGAATTGGACTTCAAAGGAAGCCAGCTATTCTCAGGACATATCAGGGGTAACACCTTTCCAGATGATTTTTGAGGCAAGTTTTATTGTGGTGCTATAAATTGCTGATGTTTTGATTCTTATTTTTGTACAATCTAATAACAGGAAAGAAAAGCCTAAGTGCATCACAATTTCAGGTTGAAATGAAATAAAGCACTGGTTCCCAAACTTCCCTGTGCATATTTTAAATCACCTGGGTGCTTCCAAAATACTGGTGTTTGTGTTCCATTCCCAGAGGTTGTGATTTCATTGGTCTAGGATGTTGGATTAGTCGCTTGGGCTGCCATAAAAAATATCACAGATTGGGTGGCTTAAACAATAGAAATTTATTTTCTCATTCTTCTGGAGGCTAGAAGTCCAAGATCAAGGTGCCTTGTCATTATGTCCTCACAGGGCCTTTCCTCCGTACATGTGGGAAGAAAACTATATATCTCGTCCTCTTCTTATAAGGACACCAGCTCTATCAAATTAGGACCCCACCCTATAACCTCATTTACCCTTAATTACATCCATAAGGCCCTATGTCCAAATACAGTCACGTGGGGGGCAAGGGCGTTGGAATATTTTAAAAACCCCAGAAGATTCCTAATGTGCAGGTAGGTTTGAAAACCACTGAAACAAGCCATTATTTAAATTTGGGTCTCCTGAATAAGAAAATAAAAAAGGATTCCTAATGCAGATCCTATTTGGATACATTTTTATTAGGTAAGTTTTAAAGATTTTTATTGGTTTATCAGAGTGACAATTGAGTTCTCTATTCCCTTTAACAATTCTCTAATCTATCTTTCCCTCCTTTGAGTTGGTGGAGACATGAAGAAGTGGAGTACTTTAAACACTTTCCTAAGAAGCACTTGGGAGGCCTTTTACCTTGTTCAAACAATTATATGCTCCTTTTAAAGCAACTGAGAGGAATGGGTACGGTATTGGGACAACACATATCCCTGGCTGTGCCTTATCTACTTTAGGGGAACAGGCGGGTAAATAAACAACCTAGAGCAATTAATTAATGGTTAGTCAGCTCTGAAACTATTACGGTCCAGTAGCAATAAAAAAACTGATTTCAGTGAACCAAGGAAAGCAATTCTAAAAAGAGAAATCATGTGTTTTAACCAGTCTGAACAAACAAAGATAATTCTTATACTTAACATTTGTGTGTGTGTGTGTGTATATATATATATATATATATATTAATATTACTTAAGCCTCCTCACAACTCTATAAAGTGGATAAGACAAGGATTATCACCCCATTTTGCAGATAAAAAACTGAGATTCAGAGAATTCCTGAAGGATACAAAAGTTAAGTGACAGAAGTAGAATTTGAACCACATTCTTACTCATTGATCAGTGCTGTTTCAGTATTTATTCATTCATTCAGAAACCTTTTTGTTCAAGTCTGCCTCACTGTGCTAGATCCCAGGAGACATGGAATCTAAAGGAAAAGACAGACAAATAATTACAAGACAGTGTACTGTGTATCGGATAGAGGTAAGCACTGAATGCTGTTGGCAGCATAGAGGAAGAGTACCTAACCCAGTGGGAACGGGTCAAGATTTAGACATCTTTATGAGGCTGAAAAACAGATTTTCTGGGTGTAAGAGATTCAAAGACTTGAAAGAATAGGAAGTTGTCATTAGAATGATAAGGTTCTTGTATTTTTTCCTTATTGCAAAAGTAGTGTTTCCCTCAGGAAAATCAAAGTGAGTATTTAGATAATCTAACTTAATCAAGGTAGCCACTATTAACATCTTGGTACACATCATTTTACGTAAGAGTGAGACATTTCAGTTTTTTTAAATTTTATTTATTTATTTAGTTTCAGGTGTACTAAACAATGTAATCGTTAGACATTTACACCCCTCACAAAGTGATAACCGCCCCATCTACTACCCCTCTGACATCGTATATAGCTGTTACAATTCCATTGACTCTTATTCGCTATGCTGTGCTCCACATCCCGAGACCATATATATATAGTTATAGTGGACATTCATTATTATTCAGCTTCAGCTTCAGGTGTACACTGCAGTGGTCAAGCATCTACACCGTCCATGAAGTGGTCTCCCTAAAAGCAAACAAGACCCATGCATATGCTGTATACAAGAGACTCACCTCACATCAAAAGACACACACAGGGACATTTCAGTTTTAGGTTCTCTGGTAAAGCTTCAAGCTATGGCCATAGAAATAGGTGGCTAGAAATGAGTGGAAATCAAGGTCACTGGAGTTGAAGAGGTCAGGGGATTCTGAGACTTAAGTTGGTGCTTAAACTGGTCATCTACCTGGATGTGGAAGTCAGCCAAGATGCTATCAGGACTCGGAGTGCAGAGGAAAACTGAGCTTACTGCTCAGTAGTCAGCCAGTGATAGGTGAAGACAGGTAAAAGAGTAGTATAACCTCAGAGGAACAAGGATTTCCTGAAAGCATTTGTTCCATGACATCTCATTGTCTCTGGTACCATGCAGCTGTTTAAAGGATATTTGAATGAAGAGAATGAGGACAGAAAAAGAAATTGTGAAAGATTTCATTATATCTCAGTTGGGGAGAAGCGTCAAGTACCAAGATATAGCAAAGGCCAGTGAATGGAGACTTCATGGAAAAGCTAAAATAAATGATCCAGTGCTTTGGGCATGAGGAGGGCTAATCCCAGGGATGACCAAGGAAAGCCTCATTTAGGAGAGATGTAGAGTTTTGTGATTATGCTGAGTCCATTAGGCTGCATCTTTTTTTTTTTTTTTTGAGGGCAGTGTCACTGGCCCTCATATGTGGGACCCGAACCAGGGCCGCTGACTTCCCAAGCCAGCACTTAACCACTGCGCCACTCGGCCGGCCCTAGGCTGCATCTTAGGGTCCATTAGGCTGGGTAACATGTCCTTCCAAAAACAATTTGATTTTACAAGATCTTGACAGATTTATCCATTTTTTCTTCTTCTTTTTTTTAAATTGGGGACTTGGGGGAGGGGAACAGTATTGGGGAATTGGGGAAGAGGACCAGCCAAGTTGTTGTTCTTCAATCTTAATTGTGGAGGGCGCCAGTCACCATCGGGCTGCCCCTAGGCAGCTCGTGGCCTCTAAGCTCAAGGTGCTGTGTTCAATCTTAGTTGCGGGTGGGCATAGCCACCATCCCATGTGGGAGTCGAACCAGCAGCCTTGTTGTTAAGAGCACACGCTCTATCCTCTGAGCCATCTGGGCGGCAGCGCAGCTCAAGGTGCAGAGTTCAGTTCTTAGTTGTGGGCGGTCGTAGCCCACCATCGAACAGGCAGTCTTGTTGTTAGGAGCGCGTACTCTCACCAGCTGAGCCATCCTGCCACCTGTTGGCAGCTCAGTGGCAGCTCAGCTTGGGCACAGTGTCACTGGCCCATGTGGGAATCGAACCGGCTCTGTTGCTCAGAGCTCGTGCTCTTAAGCTAACTCTTAACCAACTGAGCCACTCGGCCGGCCCCAGATTAATCCATTTTTATATTTATTTTTGCCATAATGCTAAATGATAAAATGGGTAGAGATATAATACAAACATATCATATATTTATACCTATAGATCTCTGTATTTATCATCTGTTTATACCTACCTATTTAGAGAGAGAGAGAGACACTGATTGACTTTCTTTTACAGAGTCATAAAGGACCCATGACTGTATAAGTTCATTTTGAAACCAAAATATAAAGCAGCTCCCATATTCTATCATATAATTAGACTTGTGTTTAAAAGTGAAGACTGAAATATGTAATTCAATTTTTTTATTTTTTTTTTTGAGGGCAGTGTCACTGGCCCTCATATGTGGGACCCGAACCGGGGCCGCTGGCTTCCTAAGCCAGCGCTTAACCACCGCGCCACTCGGCCGGCCCAACATGTAATTCAATAGTGGTTTCTGCTGCCCAGGGCTGGCAGCATCTAGTTTTTTCTAACAACACTTAAGTAAATTCACTGCTTCTATAGGTATGTCAGCCTGGGGTACTGGGTTTTTGAAACCCAATTATAAAAGGCTGTAAAAGCCTTTGAAGTCAGTCAGAGTGTTTCTCTCTCTCTTTCTCTCTCTCTCTCAATAATTTATGATAGATCTTAAAAGAAGCTATTTGCTTAGTGTTAACTGTCCTCTGCTGACCTGACTGACACTAGAACTCTTATCGTCTCAGTCTGGATTAGGTGCCAATTGTTCTTGGATTTCTTTAGCATCTCTTATATATCTAAATCATAAAGCTTTTCACATTGTCATATAAATATTGTATTTCTCTTCTATGTAACTGTGAACTCTTCAAATTCAGAGATTGTTTTATTTATGTCTGTAGGCCCAGGTACATAATAAGCAACATTAAGTGTTTTATGAATGAATAAATACATATATTCAGTAGTCATACATAAGCATTGCCTGTCAGGATCCATTAAAAATAATGATAATTTATATAATATTCCATTCAGATAGCTATATTCATAGAAAATGAACATTCTTTGGGGAGGTAGCATTGCATAGTGGAATGTGGTCTTTGGAGTTAATCAGATCTAGCTTTGAATCCCAGTTCTGCCACTTAACTAGCTATATGTGACCTTGTGTGATCAAATTAATGAACTTATTTGGTCTCGTTATCCTCATCAATAAAATGGGGGTATTTCCTGCTTGCATATAAAGCAGGTGTTCAGTAAATGGTAGCCCTCATCATTATTAATTGTAGCCCCTCTCTGGTAGCTGCTCAGGAAGCTTTCACTGGGCCGGCCGAGTGGCACAGTGGTTAAGCCAGCGGCCCCGGTTTGGTCCCACATAGGAGGGCCAGTAATACTGACCTCAAAAAAACAACAACAATACTGAAAGGAAGCTTTCACTGATTCGGTGGCCTTATTGATAGATATAATTAACCTTTTTATGATACACCTTATAATCATCATGGTTACAGAAGTTTGAAACTGTTCCAGGAAGCTGTTTTGGAAGTGTTAAGTGTAGTAAATGCTTTTTAGAAACCATTGCTTTTCTACTATTTGAGCATTTTATAATAACAATTTTTTTAATGAAGGATGTGACTATGATACATGTACTGCAGTTACCATTTAATTACTATTTATGTGTATGAATAATCCTAGATTTGTTTCCAGAATTTTCTAATAATTCTCATCCATTTTTCTAATAATTGTTTTAAATATTTTTCTAATTATCTCCACCCATTGCACAGTTCTTGATCTCTTTTTCAGTGTACTTAGAAAAAGTATCATAATTTATTCTTCTTTATTAGATATTTGCATGTTTCTTCTTTATCATATTATGAGATTTTGAGTTTGGACCTTTTTTTCCCCCTTTATTATGTACTTAGTACATGGCTCCGTATTCTCTGAGTCACCAATAAGAAGTTGCTGATTTCTGGCTCTATTTCTTCCCATTCTACTGCACTTCTCCATTTTCAGGGAGAGTCTAACTTTGGTTTTAGGGACACTATATTAAATATAGTGAGTCAGTACAGGAAAATGGTCAATACTAAAGCTTGGAACCAGGTTAGGTAATTTTGGGAAAGTTGTTTAACCTCTCTGAGACTCATTTTTTTTCATCCAGAAAATGTGGGTTATATGTACCTTATAGGGTTTTTGTGAGGGAAAATTAAGTAATATAAGTAAGATACTTTAGCACCATTCCTAGAATAGTGAAAAGCCTTATTGGATGGTAAACCTTATTATATTTGTAGGAAGATATCACGGCATATTGGAAAGAGCATGGACAGTTGGTTTTAGAGTCAAATTCTGGCTCTATCACTGAACCCCTTAGTGATTAGGCAACTTTTATGAGCCTCGTTGTTGCTGTTTAAGGAGAGGATAGCAATATTTGCCTCCAGGATTATTGTGAGGTGTAATGTGTATATAGCGCCTGCACATTCAGCACGTGGGATCTATCGTTACTGTGTATAACATATACTTTCAGATTATTATTTGATCCTTAAAACAGTTCTGTGAAGTAAAAAGCGTAAGTTTTATCCCTCTTTTGCAGATTAGGAAATAAGGTTCTAGAGCAGTTAAGTGCTTTTTTATTCATGGTTACTTAAATATATTTTAGAGCCAATACTAGAACACAGATCTTCTGGCTTTTGAGCTCTTTGCTTTACAGTTTTTCCTTAAAAATAAATGTTTGGAAGAATGAATTGACTAAAAGGAAAATGGGTTCCTTTTAGTGTCTGCTCCTTTGACTCCACTCATATTCTCAATACAGATTGAGTCACATTAGGATGTAGAGTTAAGGTAGTTACTCTTCTCAGCCCCAGTCTGAATTACTTTTAAATTTGTTCCAAAAGGTGGTTTTGAGCTTGTAGGTTTTACTCTGATCATTGTTCATGTGTCTCTAGAAGTTCCATGAAATAGGTACTTTAATCAGAAAAGTGATAGCTATTAGATTCCCTTTTGTGTCCAATTCTCAGACCCAGAGATATTCCCCACTTGGATGTCTGAAAAGCTTTCTGAGGTGCAGTTAGTTTTATAAGGAGAAATACCATGATTTAATTAATCTGTGCTCTTGGGTTTATGTATGTGTGGTGGATGTTTTGTTGTGTTGTTACAGGTTGATGAAAAGCCCAGAACTTTGATGACAGATAGTCTGGTTATAAAGAATTTTTTACGAAAAATAGTCATGGTGCACCCTAAGGTAAGCTGTTCTTTTGCATGGTAATGATTCTCTTGTTTAAATCATGTGTTTTCAAGAAAACTCTACTCTGTAAAAACATGGAAGAATGTGGTTGGTTCTCTTTCTTTTCTTTTTCTTTTTTTTTTTTTTTGAGGGCAGTGTCACTGGCCCTCATATGTGGGACCTGAACCGGGGCCGCTGGATTCCCAAGCTAGCGCTTAACCACTGCGCCACTCGGCTGGCCCAATTCTCTTTCTTTTTTAATTATAACTTTTATTGAATTGATTTGGTTTCTGTGTCCCTAAGGCAGTCTTGATGTTGGTCATGTGACATAGTTGAGAGCCCTTGGATATAGAGAGAGCTTTCTTTTGGGTTCTTATTTTCACTTCTTTACTGTTTTATTGTATCACTTTGGGCACTCTTTTCCCTCCTCTGTGTTTCATTTTTCTATTAAACCTGGATAATAAACCTTGCTGATTATCTTCTTCTTTTCTAAAGTGACAGTAAAAGCAAATAAGGACATTTTGATAAAGTACTTTGAACTTTAGAGAGCAAAAATTTTTTATTATCTGTAGTTAGATATGTCTATAAATATGCACACAGTGAAGTATGCTATATAACTTCTCCTTTTTTTCACTTGTTAGCTTCCTAATTTTTCTGTTGTAAGCAGGGTTCAGTGCTTACTGTTTGCCAGTCACTATTCTGTGTGCTATTCACATACTCATTCAGCCCTCACAACACCTCTCATGAAGTGGGTTTTATCATCATCATTATCCTCCCCCATTTTTATAGCTGAGGAAACGATGATAAAGAGGTTAAATAACTCACAGAGTCAGGATTTGAACACAGACTGGCTCTAGAGTCCCTTATTACCCTTCATGTTATATAAGGTTGAAGGTAGGAAATAATTACAACAGGGAAGTAAACTGGAGGGAGGACATAAAAGTCAGATGGGCGTAGGGGAAGAAAAAACCATGGAATGTTCCATGTATGAAAACAATGGAAAGAGTAGCGAGAAAATTGATAGTTTCTTTAAGAAGGGAGAGAAGAGATACATTGGGAAAACAGCAGAGGACAAAAGGGTAGGATTTTCTGATAATTTAATTCCTACTTAGAATTGTAGTGTAGGACTCAGTATATTTAAGATGGAGAATTTGAATACAGACAGGTGTTAATTATGTTTAGGGATAGTGTAAGTGAAAAAAAGGTGATATAAAACGGTGATTTAGGAATTGAGGATGGAAGTTTTTAATCTCTATCCTGTTTCATGTTAAACTCACATGTCATTTATTTTGCAGATTAGATTTAGTTTCAGTGTAAAGGTGAATGGAATCCTCTCTACGGAAATCTTTGAGTAAGTCTTCAAATCCATGGCTTAAGTTTATGCCATGGCTCTACAGCTTTTCTCAGTCATTGTTGTCCTATTTCCAGTAGGTTCACAGTTTGATTTATTGATCCAAAGTAATTTTGAAACTAATATTCTGAAACCCTTCACATTTTCTTATTCTATATTAGTTTTTAATGAGTAAATAGATTCATCTAAAACCTTTCATGTCATTCCCTTTCACTAGAGTGGGTGAACTTGAAAATTGCCATTTCCCTGTGGTTAATTGGTTATTGAATTCTATTAATCCCTGGAGGTGATAGAAGTCATATATAAAAATTTGTATCAGGCAGAAATTGGTTTTAGAATCTTTGAGATATAGCTTAGCTTTTCTTTGCTTTGCAGGACAGAGAATGAACCCACTTTGAACCTGTCGAATGGAATTGCGCTTGTCATAAACTCTCGGCATTATGTGAGGTGAAGGGGTAAAGCACTGTTGTCCCTCTCCATGTTTTACTCTCCTATTATGAGTATGAATGTGGGTAGAAATTGAAAATGGTCTCACCTATCATTTCTTAGTTCCAGATGTCAGATTCTCTGTAAGAAAAGTGAAAGTAAAACTTTTAAGCCATTTGTATTGAAAACTGTTATTATTCCTGGCTCCTTGAATATATTCTGATTGACCTAGGATGTGTTACTTTTCCTCTCCATACTTTATTTCCTTCTGATGAAACAAAATGTACCCTGCTAATTCCAATCTCATTCAAACATGAGAAGAGAGGACTGAATTTAAAAGGTTACTCAAACTCTTGGCTAGCGAGATACTATGAATACAAAGGAATTCTTTGTGTATTATTGTTTATGCTTCAGCATTTTGTATAGGTTTGGAAATCATCTCTCTCCCTATCTCCACCTTCTTCAGACTAAAACAAACAAACAAACAAACAAAATCCATGGAGGAGGTAGTATATAATATGGAATAGACAAGCCCTCTGCCTTGCCTTCCTGTGCTATCCGACTACCACAGAATCCAAAGCGAACATGAATTATAGCAAGAAAAAGCCTAGCTTATGTTTAAGTCCAACTAATTTATTCTTTTTTTTAAAGATTTTATTGGGGAATTGGGGAAGGGGACCAGCCAAGTTGTTCTTCAATCTTCGTTGTGGAGGGCGCCAGTTGCCATCTGGCTGCCCGTCTGCAGCTCGTGGCCTCTAAGCTCAAGGTGCTGTGTTCAATCTTAGTTGCGGGTGGGTGTAGCCACCATCCCATGTGGGAGTCGAACCAGCAGGCTTGTTGTTAAGAGCAAACGTCCTATCCACTGAGCCATCCAGGCGGCGGCTGAGCCCAAGGTGCCAAGTTCAGTCTTTAGTTGCGGGTGGGCATAGCCCACCATTGAACAGGCAATCTTGTTGTTACACCAGCTGAGCCATCCTGCCACCTGTTGGCAGCTTAGCGACAGCTCAGCTAGGGCGCAGCATTCACTGGCCCATGTGGGAATCAAACCGGCGGCCCTGTTGCTCAGAGCATGCGCTCTAGGCCAACACTTAACCAACTGAGCCACTCGGCCAGCCCACTAATTTATTCTTTATTCAATAGTTTCTGCATTCATTTATACCCTCTTAATCTGCACTGGTAATCATGGGATCTTAAGGCTTGAAGAGAGACTGCCCATGGTTTTTTAGTCTGTTTTCTTCTTATTCCGGCCCAAAAATACAGCTGAGATTAGAATATTTTTATTGTTTAATATGTGCAGGAAACAAAAACCCCACCCCATATCTTTCTTTAGTAATCTTCTAATAGCATACATTCCTTACAGGTAGATAGCTCATTATCATAGATTTACTGAAAGAGTTTAAACCTCTGAGCCAATGTTTGTGGACACATTTTTCTGGGTGACCTGATTAGTTTAGAGAGAGAGGAAAAGGTCCATTAGTGGCAGCAAAAGCAGGAGCCATGATACCATTCCTGAAATGCCAATTTGTCTATTCTTTTTATTGCTTGTGATTCCTTGAGTGGGACACAAGTTACTTATGCCAACAAAACTGATACGGTGGATTATATGGTTATGCATATGCTAAAAGTTATAAAATAAATTTTGAATGCTCTTTCAAATAATTTCTTAAGAAGAAAACTAAATTTGTCTTACCTGTTTTTTGACAGTACACCAAAATTTGGTACAACTGGATTACTCTGCATCCGAATCCATCCTGTGCTGGGACATCCAGTAGCGCTTTTCACCCCTGATGACATGGCTGGCATGGGCTTGTTGGGAGAGCTGATACTGACCCCAGCTGCTGCTCTGTGTCCCTGCCCGAGGACCTTTTCCAACCAGCTGAATGGGATTTCTTCAGTTTCCATATCCTTTTCATGACAGAATCCATACAATTCTTTGAAAATGAATTTTTATATCCCAATTTTAGAAAAACTTTTAGAGAAGAGAGAGAAAGTGGGCAGAAACAACATTTAAAGAGTTAATGGCTAAAGCAATTCAAACAGATTTAAAAGCTCAACAATTTAAAAGCAGGATAAATAACTAGATATCCACACCTGTAAAAGATCAATGAACAAATAGAAAAATCTTAAAATCAGCCAGGGAAAGATAGATTATTGTCAAAAGAGAAATAAATTGACAGCTAACTTCCCCATACCAATAGAAGGTAGTAGAATTATAGTATTAATGTCTTGAAACAAAATAATCATTGACTAGAATTCCATACCCCATAAAAATATCCCTCAAAGTAAAAGGTAATGAACCTACCTATAAATTATATTAATGTCCTAATCCATACAGTAAGAAGAATTAATTCAACTGACTTTATAACAAGTGTTTTTACTGTACATTCTTGATGGGATATACTCTAAGGATGAAATGAACTACAAAGAACTCTTAAAATTCATTCAGTGGTCTTGATTCTTAGTAATAATATTAGTATTATATTGAAATTATTGTGTGCATACATAGTATGAAACAAACAAGTAATTATGTTAACATTGTTAGGAACAAAAAATTTTAGCATAAGATAGGAGATACGTATATGAGTATAAATTCAAAGAAATGAAAAAATTAATAAGTATACTTAAAGTGAAATTGAAAATACCAGTTAATCAATTTTTCTGACTTTTAAAATTATGTATTTCTTTAGCTCTGTCCACTGAAAAAACCTAGAAGAGCACCATAGTATCCAAAATGTATTCTCTAAATACCATTGCTCACTAAAAACGAGGATTGACTAATTCTAAACCTAAAGTAGAAATGTGTAAGACAAACGGGATATCTTGTTGGGCCAAAAAGCCAGGAAGCTATCAAAGGCCAATGAGATATGTCAAAAGGATTTAGAAACTTCCGATTCCAGCCATGGTAGAATAACAGGGACTGGATTTAACGTCCCATGTTGAACAACTAAAAACATGGTTGAGTTGAGGAGGCAAAGTTCCGAGTTCAGGGAGGTCCTGACAGGTAGGATTTATAGAAACGAGTACTTAACACTTTGTAAGCGGGCATAAAAAGCTATATGACGAGTTTACTCGTTTCCCGCAAAAAATGTGTTAAGAGGCAAGAAATGCACAGACACAGAGCTCCAGACAGAGGAGAATCCCTGAAGTGTGCCCAGAGCTGGAAATAGATTCTGTTCTTACCAGGCAGGGAGGATGGAAAACCTCATATTTCACAAGGCATCGAGGCATCAGTTGGAACCCTAAAGAAGATTTGCCTGAGTAGTAACGAAAAGTTAACCCTAGCTTACAGGCTTCTCTGATCCCACCTAACAAAGCTAAAAGTAAGACCTACAAGGCTCAAACTGCTTCCAAGTAACTCTATAGTGACCCAGAAAAATAATTCAAGAATATTTATTTATTACCCAGTAAGGTAAATGTCACAATGCTGGGCATCCAATAAAAAATTACTTGGCATGCAAAGAAGCAGGAAAATAGGACCCATAATGAAGGGGAAATCAATCAATAAAAACCTACCCAGAAATGACACAGTTACTAGAATTAGTAAATAAGGACATTAAAACAGGTATAACTTTATTCCATATGTTCACAAAGAGAGAGGAAGATCGAACATACTAAGCAAAGACATGGAAGATATAAAAAAGACACAAATTTAACTTCTAGAGGCAAAAATTACTTCAGTTTTTAAGACAAAAATACAATGGATGAAATTTACACATTGCAGAAGAAAAGATTAGTGAATTTGAAGATATAGCAGTAGAAACTACCTGAAATAAAACAGAGAAAAAAAGATTTAAAAAAAAAAGTGAACAGAGCATCAGTGAACTGTGGGATAACTTGAGGTGGCCTAATTTAGGGATATGTCCTAAAAGGAGGGAGGGCAGATAAAATATTTGAGGAGGGGCCGGCCGAATGGCGCGTTGGTTAAGAGCTGGCTTGGGATTCTGGCTTTGAGCAGCAGGGCCCCTGTTCAGATCCCACATATGAGGGCCAGTGACACTGCCCTCTACAGCTAAGATGGTGACCAACAGCTCCCCCTGGAGCTGGGCTGCTGTAAGTCCCCAGACAGCATAGCTGCAGCCCCTGCTGCAGTGGGCTGCCATAGGCTACAGTGAGTAGCCGGCAGCCAGCGTGAGCAGCCAGCATGAGCAGTCAGCAGCCGGTGTGAGCTGCCAACAACTGCCATGAGCGGCAGTCCAGAGACTGGTGACCGATCTACCTCACCCAGGAGGAACGCAATGACAATAGCAACATGGGCCAGTGAAGCAATGTCCTCCAGAGCTAGACTGAAGAACAAAAGGACAGCAACTTGTCTGTTCCCCTTCCCTGATTCCCCAACACTGTTCCCCTCCTCCAATTCCCCAATAAAATCTTTAAAAAAAAAAATTTTGAGGAAATAATGTCCCCAGATTTTCCAAATTTGATAAAAACTATAAACCTGCAGATCCAAAAAGATGAACAAATCCTAAGCATAAGAAATACGATGAAAATTATATAGGGCCGGCGAGTGGTGCGGTGGTTAAGCACTGGCTTGGGAAGCCAGTGGCCCCGGTTCGGTCCCATATATGAGGGCCAATGACACTGCCCTAAAAAAAAAGAAAATTATACCAAGACACATCATAATCAGATTGCTTTAAGGCAGTAATAAAGAATAAAATCTTAAAAACAGCTGGAGATAAAAAAGATAAATCTACATGAAGAGGAACAAGGAAAAGAATTACAGCAGATTTCTTGTTGGAAACAGTGTATAAGCTAGAAGGAAATGGAGCAACATCTTTAAAATAATGAAAGAAAAAAGAAACTGTTAACTTAGAATTCTATTCCCAGAGAAAATATTTTTCAAAAAAGGTGGCAAAATAAAGATTTTTGACACATACAAAAGACAAAAGACTTCATCACCAGCACACCTGTATCATAAGAAATGCTAAAGGAAACGCTTTAGGCATAAGGAAAATTATACCAGATGGAATTCTGGATCTACACAAGAAGAGCACTAGCAATGGTAACTATTTGGGTATATATGAAAGGTTTTTACCCAATTAAAAATATCTTAAAAGATAATTGACTATTTAAAGTAAAAATAACAACAGTATGTAAGGCTTATATGTAGAAATAAAATGTATAATAGCATAATGGCCAGGAGAGGAGAAATGGAAGTATATTGTTGAAAGGTTCTCATACTATACTTGTGTGAACTGTTATATCACTTGAAGGTAGACTGTGATAAGTTAAAGTTGTATATTATAAAGCCTAAAGCAATCCCTAACTAACTAATGAGCAAAAGGGGAGTAAATGTAATTATAAAACAACACCGAATCAAAAAAAAAAGAAAAAAGGAAAAAGAAAGCAGAATACTAGGAACAAATGGAAAACAGATAACAAATGGTAGATTTAAACCCAACCATAGCAGTATTCATATTAAATGTAAATAGTTAAGTAACCCAATGAAAAGACAATCACACAGTTTGATTCTTCAGCTACTCCACTCTTATTCTGAGTTTGCAGCATCTCAAAGCTCCTCTGGCTCTAAACAGTGAATGTGTTGGCCTTAGCCCATGTCCTTGGATTTGTGATGGAACCTGCAATTATGGACACTGCCAACCTTTGTTCTGTTGTGACTTTCCATAATGCCCCAGTGCCTACTGGGTAAGAATTTTAATCTTCACACTTAATGCCTCGTGTTTACCCTATTTTTAAAAAAAGATGAAAAAAGAAATATAAAGGAAGAAATATATTCTGGTCTCTTTAGCCTTCTTTCAGGGGACAAAAAAGGTTAGGCAGTGGTTTTTAACTGGGTAATTTTGCCTTCAGATGACATTTGTCCACGTCTGGAGACATTTTTGATTGATGGAGGGGAGGGGTGCACTACTGGCACCTAGTGGGTACAGGCCAAGGATTCTGCTGAACATCCTACAATGCATAGGACAGCACCCCTTCCCATCCCCCAACACACACACAACAAATAATTATCTGGCTTGAAGTGTTAATAGTACCGAGACTGAGAAACCCTGGGTTAGAAGGAAGATGAGAGTGGGAATGGGAAGTCAAGAGAAGAAAACAATTTCAGGGGCCTGCCCTTTGTCTTGGTTAGAGAATAGGGTTAGAGAAGGTGAGAAAGTTTCCTTTTAAATCTGAATATACTCAAATACTTACTGGAAAATATTCCTTTGTATATACTTCTAGCATGTGTCACACTGTATTATAGTTTACTGGTTTTTATGTGTGTCTCCTATATTGTAAATACGATAACTTGAAGGTAGGAATTAAATCAGGATAATCATCTTTGTATCCCCAGAACTTAGTAGTTAACCTGGGGTGCCCCTCAAATCTATGATTGAATGAGTAGGATGAATAAATAACTGATTGTCCCCGTACTAGGCCTGTGGCTCATTCTCATTAAACCCAGAATATATTTCTGAGGATTCTAGTGGAGCTGTCTCTGTTACCGGACACCTATCTTCAATGTGCAAAAGACTTAACCCATACTCACCTAGCACACTAGTATATTTCTGGGAGTGTGAACCAGGTTATTGTTATGTTTGTTTTATGCAAATGAATACTTATTCATAAAAAATCCTAGAATTGGTCGTTTTCTTTAGCACCTATACATATTGCTGTATGGACCTTCAGGTTTGCCTCTGATGTTGCCAAGCCAGGAGCAGCCAACTACTACTGTCTTCAAAGATGTCTCATATTTCGTAGACTGGAAGAAATACCACTTGCATGTGGTGCCCAATTTGGATCTCGATTTGGATAGAGGTATATCTTCCTCCCTTTGCACAGGAATAAAGAAAACTGGAGAATATTAAAGAAATGCAAGGAAATACATATAGCAGGTGTACATAAAAAGAGGACCCAGTGACCTGATGTTTTAGGTTGGAGGTTGCAGGTGGGGTCTAGCCAGGTTTGAGAGTCCAATTGGAGTGAAGCAAACAGGTGTCAAGAGGCCAAGCCCCATCAGAGCCTGTTTTTGCATTACATGTTGATGCTGGTTCTCTCACTTCCTCTTTTGCCTCCTGTATTCCTGGTTCTTTTGAAGTAATCAGTTGGGTCTTCATCTTCTAGGGACCTGTTCAGAAGGTGTCTGCTCCTTAATCTGTCAACTCTGGGGTTTTAGAAAGGTTAGTAAAGGAGCAATCACATCTTTGAACTATTGTGGAAGAGAAATGTTTCCTAATGAGATGAGGAAATCCATAAAAGATTACTTAGAAAAAACTTAACCACCACATAAATACAAGGCAAGAGTATAAACCAAATGAGAATAGACCTAGGAAACTGGCTGAATATTCATGTAGAGTGTCACATTAGCTTTGGGTAAGTCATGCTGAAAGCTGGACCTTAAAAACTGGACTAACAAATAAAACTGGGAAATAGGAATATGCAACCATGCACTGATGTCTAGGAGGTTTATAGTCTTGAGCTTGACTGTTGTTAGCTAGAATCCTTTGAAATTTAGAAAATAGTCTAGTCGATTGGATCCTGAGGAAGACGACTAGTAGGGAAGAGGGATTTATTTATTTATTTATTTTTAATTAGTTTCAGGTGTACAACACAGTGCAATAGTTATACATTTTACCCCTCAAAGTGACAACCCCCCCATCCCCAATTCGCCACCCCATTCCCCCCCATATCATATATATCTATTACTCTTCCTCTGACTCTCTTCCACAGTATAATCCACATCCCGTGACTATCTATATATATTCAATTACAGTAGGTATACAACCTCCGCTTTAGTTATACAGTGCAGTGATCCTTGAGTTGAAGCATGAGAAGATTGAAACCTCCTGGGATGGGAGAGTATCGCAGGGGGAATGATAGAATTTTTATCTAGGACGCAAGCCTTGGGGTAAGGCTCTTTTTTCTTAAGTAGGTAGTTATTCCAGAACGAAAGGAGATTGTCCATGGACAGGGTCTCTGGAGGTAAGTGGTTTTGTGAAGAAAGAATGTTTGGTATTAACAGGATGTCATGCCATCAGGAATTTTTAATCTCTAGGACTCTTCTTATCTCCTTTTTTCATTCATTTTTATTTTCATGCTTTATTGGTTTCCTCCATTTTTTTGCCAATTTGTGATACCTGAACTTTCTCAGTTAACTTTGGGAATGAATAATGTAGAAAATGTCCCCTTATCTCACCCCCTCACTACTATAAAGGACAGAACCAGGATCCACATGGAGACACTTTTCTATACGGATCTGGATGGAATTCAGGACTATCCTGATTGTATTCTAAAGGATCATGGCACTAGAAGAAAATGACCATAAGACATCAGAGTTCTTGGGAATACAAATATCATACAGTATTGTGGTTGAAAGCACAGACTTTGGAGTCAGTCTAAAACAGTTCCACCACTTACTCTCACATTGGGCAACGTATCTGTCTGTGCCCCTTTCCTTATCTGTGAAAGGGCAGAAGACTAGGTCCTACGCCATAGTGTTGTGAAATCTGTTGAGATAGTACATGCAAAGAATTTAATATTGTTCGTGGCATGAAGTAAGCATTCAATATAACTTAGCTGTTACCATTATCACTATTCAAGTTTGACCTCTGCTTCTTACTAGCAATACCTACCTTAGAAAGTTGTACAAGAATGCATGAATTTATTGTATAACGCTTCCCAGTAAATGCTGAGGAGTGCTGCATTTTGCACACCTAGTTGTTATTTTATGTTCTTCCTGTGAATCACCATTATTTGCTTCCATCATGTGGATAGAGAAACAGATTCAGGAGGAGAAGGGAGTACTCAAATTTAGATCTATCTCAAATCCTTCTTTGTTTGAGGTAGGTTCTTTATTCAGTTAGCATTTTGAAGGCGTTACTTATCTTAAAATACTATGCGATATCTTGTCCTCTAGATTTGGTGCTTCCAGATGTGAGTTATCAGGTGGAATCCGGTGAGGGGGATCAGTCTCAACATATGGACCCTCAGGGACAAACTCTGCTGCTTATTCTTTTTGTGGATTTCCACAGCAGATTTCCAGTCCAGCGAACGGAGCTTTGGGGTAGGTATAGGAGAATGGGGCTGCCAACTCGGGTGTGATTACATGTTAAGAGAATAAAGAAAGGGCAACTTTATATGGTGCACATATTTGAGTTAAATATAGTTCTGTAGAATAATTAATTTCAATTTTAAAAAAACCTTGCTGAAATA
The DNA here is from genome assembly GCA_033961575.1 of Aselliscus stoliczkanus. Taxonomy (NCBI): domain Eukaryota; kingdom Metazoa; phylum Chordata; class Mammalia; order Chiroptera; family Hipposideridae; genus Aselliscus; species Aselliscus stoliczkanus. Next base: position 132,015,773 of record CM066736.1, read on the forward strand.
AATTATATGCTCTATGGAAAAGATCTGTTATCTTAAAGCATCACTTAATGACATTTTCAGATTTGGTTGACCAGAAATTAGCAAATTGTACATTACCTTAGATGGGTGGTTCTCAACCTTGGCTGCACAATATATTACCTGGGGAGCTTCTAAAAAATGCCCAAACCTCCCCCTCAGAGATTCTGATTTCCTTGGACTGAGGTGGGGCTCGAGTATCCGACTCTTCTTAAAGCTTCCCAGGTTTGAGAACTGTTCACTGCCCTACTGCTTTTCTCGGTGGAATCAAAAAATGTTATCAGCCTTTCTTGGTCTTGATCCAACATCTCAAATACAACATTAGGAGGCGTGAGAGTGTACTGGTATGAGTGTTTTATGTGATTGCCACACAGACCTCTGAAAGGGAGACAGTATCCTTGCTTAGGCATACAAGGGGAGTCTTTGGTGTTTGTCCAACAAATGGGTAATAACCCGTTATCACAAAGGTTCTCTCTGTAAGAGTAAAGCAGTGACTTCACTGTTTTGTGGCCCATAAAATACACGTAATAAAATCACCTGGAATATTTGAAAATATGCAGCTTCTGAGGCCAAGGATTAACTCATTCTTTTGCTACAATGTAAACATCTGGCAGGGCTCAACAACCTGCATTTTCAACAAGATTCTCAAGTGATTCTTAAATATAGTAAAGTTTGAAAACCACTGAGTATGCGTGGGAGTTGACTTATGCATTTTAATCCAATAAACCCTGGGACATAAATTTAAGTGTTTCTCAATGCCCTTCTAAACCATGAGGGCAGCAGCAAGAAGCAGTGTTTATAAACTTCTGGGGAAAAGTTCCTAGCCTGCCTTTTGGTGCTTCTGGTATGTTTCTGTGGGTGATGCTTTTTCCTGGGATTCTACTCTCCAGGCCTTCCAGTGCTGTCTGATGTGGCCCTGTTCCCAGAGTTGTAAGAGAAATGAGCTTACAACTCCAGATCAGAAGAGCTCAGGTTGGCTGGTGCCAACTATTTGTTGAACAAACCATTATCAGCTGTGGGATTCTTCCTGGTGCCTTCCTTCCATGCCACCCGTTTTCCCAACATGTATATATTCTTTAGGAGAGAAGCATGGCTTTCCTGGGCTCTGGCTGGCAACTCTGTTGAGGAGCTGGTGTTCTCTGGTGCCCCAGTGTTGCATTCATTAAGGCCCTGGAATGGGAACATAGAGGAGACCCAAACTAATGAGGCTTCCAGCAAGGAAGTCAAAGGTGAGGATGCCTAGGGCTGTTACCTGGCCTGTGCTCACATGGTAGAGGCTGATAGAGAAACACTTTCGTACTGTAGCATAGAATCAAGAGACCTGGGTTTAGTTTTAGTTCTGCTACCAAATTCCTCAATGGTTGTTGGGAAGCCAGTCACATAAACCATCTGATCCTCCCTTTTATATATTTAACATAAGGTGGTTAGACTAGGTGATATCAAAGGCCTTCCCGAATCTAAAGATCCTCTTAGGACTTAAGATCTGCTGCCTTCTGGCACGGTTCGCGGCTCCCCCTCCCCCCAGGAGTAAAGTAAACACCATATTCCGTCTTCCTAGGATGACGTAAAGTCTGATACTATGTCCTGAATCCTATTGGATTCCTCAGAAACCAGTATTAGTTATCATTCTTGTAGTATCATGATAGTTTAAACACCTCTGTTTAGCGTGACTCTAAAGGCTTGCAACATCTCAGAGTTGTACCCAGTACTGGATTAAGTAGAAATACATCACTGCATTAATAAATATAGTATCTTTTAAAAATTTCCTTACACATCTGGAGTTTAGGACTAGCCTTTGAAGAAGATGCACTGTTGAGGGTAGGTATAGATATATGGGTATCGGTACGGTAATTTCTCTTCTTTCTCCCCTCTTCTTTCTCATATCCTTGAAAGCTTTCTCTAGAGCTCCTTTTAGGAAACCGATTGTACAGAACTACAGTCTGTTTCCACGTGCCTTTAAAAAATCACTTAATTGGCTTTCCTCAAACCTGGTCATGATAACTTTTCAAGTTATTTTGCCACAATGTTAAAGGCATCTGGTGGTATCCACAGTTTTAGGAACAAACTTGGAGCTTTTTAATTAAATATCTGCTTTTAAAAGGGTTCTAACTGATGTCTTGAGCCTATTCTTAGGACCAACCTATAGACAATAATAATCCAGATATTATAACAATAGTGATGCTTTCTCTTTGACTATTCCAGTGTACATTTCAAAACACTTTATCTATATTATCCCAGTTTGTCTGCACAACACATCTCTGAGAGCAGGGGATATAAAGTCATTTCTGTACTGACGTGAGAAAAGTGATGTGACTTCGTCACCACCAGTTGGTGGTAGAATTGATCCTAGAATCCATGTTCTCCTGACCCCAGTTCCAGACCCCTTTTGAGCAGACTACATTACCTTCCCTTCCAGGAAAGCATCATGGTGTCTCATGGTAGAAATGTTCTTCTGCCTTGAGTAATACAGCCCTAAGAAAAGCCAGTCAGTCTTAGGCTGCTTCACCATGGTACATTTGAACTCTATCCAGGGGAAGAGTGGAAAACACCAGCAAAAAAGGATTAATTAGGAAGCTTTCCTCATGTGCCCGATAGACAGAATTTGTCTTCCTGTGTTACGTCCGGGTCATCAATGCTAGCCTATTGTCTGATGACATATTTTGCCCAGCACTCTCACATGCTAGCTTTCTGAATGATGCTGAGTGGTGGTGCCTATGGTAACTTTATCAGAGGGAGGCCCCCATTTAAAAAGCCCTTACACCAGCTGTTCTCAGTCATCTCTATGAGTTTTAACTTCTTCCCTACCACAGCATATCTGAAAGGACTGACACACTGACAGTAACAGTAGCTCACCACAATGGCGATGCTCAAATAGGAATGGAGTAGGGTTAAACATGCTCTCCAGGAGGTGTTTCCAGTATCATCGTTTATAGTATGTGGTATGGATTTCTGTTTCTGATATGAGTAAGCAGGACCCCTCATTTGTTGCTTCAAAAACAATGTCATTCTTCACTTTAATTTTCCTGAGCTCTCTTTCATTTGTAAGTGGGGATTGGGTGGGTTTGTAAGTTGCTGGGGGTTTTTGTCTACAAAAGTAATTATTTGTGGATAGACAGAAATGCAGCCTTGAAGTGGTCGTGCTCACTCAGGGCTACCAACATTCTCCCTCCCCTAGGAGTCCACACTTTGCTCACGACGGATCTCAGTGCCATCCTCAGGGAGAGCCGTGGCGTGGTGCAAGATTCCATCCAGGTCGCCGTGGACCAGGCCTTGGAGCAGCATCACCAGGCTGCCAAGGTAACAAGAAAGTCACAGTTTCCTTTCTCCTACTCTAAAGAAAAGATAGCTGGAATATGTGGCAGACGGGGACTGAGACCTATTCCTTCCTTAATGCCTCTTCCTCACCTCTTCTGTCACCTGGGCTGGTCTTGTGCACTGCACCTAGCGTAGGAACACAGGCTCCAACTTAGATGGGTCACTGTACCATCTTGCTTAGTTTTACCTCCCTGTAGATGAGTTTGAGTAAATAGGGACAAAATCACAAAGAAAAATGGCTCATAATGTGCCTTTCTTTATCTATACATCTCCCTTTCCCACACACACTCCTGGAGCTACTGCTTCACTAAATCTTAAGTTCTTCCCCCATTCTCTAATCCTTACAACACCACTTTCTCTTCTTACCTTACTTTCAGAATTCCTTCATCACGCGTAGTTTTAGTAACATATATTTCTTTTTTTTTTTTTTTTGAGGGCAGTGTCACTGGCCCTCATATATGGGACCCGAACTGGGGCCGCTGGCTTCCCAAGCCAGCGCTTAACCACTGTGCCACTCGGCCGGCCCGTAACATATTTCTTAAACTTAATGTGGCCCCCTTTTCAGGGCAGAGAACAACTACACTAAGAGACCAAACCTTATTAAATAGTAAGTATGTCTGTCTTATGGCCCAATGTCTCATTGCGTGTCTTTTCTGAACGTGTCTGTGTCAATAAGTCATCCTTATGAAAGAACATTTTTTACTTATTCAGTCCCTAAGTGTCTTTACATATCATGATCTCTATTGTTGATGGAGGGGAAAGAATAGTTGAAATCCTGATCTGACTGAAATCTTTGTTCCCTTTGGGATGCTCTGAGCCAGCAGCTAGGGATGATTATAAACCGCTGCCTGCCCTCACTTATTATGTTCCGTAGGCTCATCAGAAACTGCAGGCCTCACTCTCAGTGGCTGTGAATTCCATCATGAGTGTCGTGACTGGCAGCACCAGCAGTGGCTTCCGAAAGACCTGCCTCCAGGCCCTTCAAGTTAGTAGGATGCTTTCAAGTGCCAGGGGTTTAATGACATTAAACTAATGACATTAATGCCTATCGCAGTACTATGTACAGTGCCTTTAGAAACATTATTTCATTTGATCGACTGTGATCCTACATAGTAGCAGGCCTGTGGTAAGTGTTTTAAGAAATATTTGTTGAGTGGATAGTGATATGTGTACTACTTTATAAATGAGAAAACAAGTTATTTAAACTTCCTATTTCCTTTAGGTCACACAGCTAGTTATGAGCAGAGACAGGATTAGATCAGTGATTACAGTTCCTTTAAGAATGTTTTATTGGGCTGGCCGAGTGGCTCAGTTGGTTAAGAGCTCACTCAAGAGTGTGAGCTGAGCTCTGAGCAACAGCAGTTCGATGCCCAGCCCGAGTTGAGCAGCCGCTGAGCTGCCAACAGGTGGCAGGATGGCTCAGCTAAAAAAACAAAGAATCTTTTATGACCTCATGGTGACAGAATACATTGGAAATAACTGGGCAGCCATAAGTCTTACATGCATGTGGCAGTATGGAATGGTGTAACAAGTTTTGGAATTAGAGGCCCGAGTTCAAAGCTTACTTATTAACTCTGTGACTTTAGGTCTGTAATTAACCTCTCTGAATTTCGTTTATAAATTGGAAAATATGGTAGTACCTCAGAAAGGTATTATGAGGGTGAGGGCTAAATGTGAAAATGCATAGCACATGGTAGGTTCTCGATAAATGTTATTTTCTTCCCTTCTTTTTAGGAAAGTGTGCTGACTAGTTAATGTTATCAGTGGGGGTAACACATTACTTCCATATCTGTTGCTTCATTTTTTTTGTACTTTTTTTTCTTGAAAAGATAGTATGATATATGCAAAATTTAAATAATAAACTTTATCACTTTAAAATTTTTGCATATTATCTCATATATATTGTATTATATAGTTGTAACCAAAGTATTCTATATTCATATATAATTTGACATTTCTCCATTTCAACAGTCTTAGAATTTGTATTGGTTATCTGATATTCCACTGGGTTGATTTAATCTAATTTAATAAACCATTCCCCTAATTATAGACATTTACATTCTTTTTGCCAATATAAATAGTGTGTCAGTTAATACCATTTACTTTCTGAATTCTTTCATTTTGTATAGTTTTAGTAACACATTTATTACTTCATATGGCCTCCTTTTCAGGAAAAAAACAGCCACACTAAGAGACTAAAACTTAAAGCTTTTTGTTTCTAAATAGTAAGTGTATCTGTTTTATGGCCTAGTGTCTTATTGCTTGTAGCTTCAGATGTCTTACTTCTTTTCAATTATTTCTTAGAGTAAATCTCTGTAAGTGGAACTACTGCATCAAAGAGTAGAACACCTTTATAATCTAGTGCATCTTATCATAGCTTCAACTTTCTGGATCCTGTGGCTAGCACAGGGTAGTAAGAAGAGCACTCACTATACTGGGAGTCCTATGGTTATCTCTAACTTTTGTACTAACTAGCTGTGAGATCTTGGGTTGGTCACTTCTTTGTGTATTTCAGTTTTCTCATCTGTGAAATTAATATGTTGTATTAGGTGATTACTCTTGTCCCCTTTCACTCTAATATTCTATAATTCTATACTAAAACGTAGAGGCTGTTAACCATTCCTTATGGATGGAAAAACTATATTATTTTGTTCTTTTCCTCCCTAAGACTTATCTTAGGAAAAGTTCTTATATCAGCCTTAGTTGTTCAGTGGAACTTCTACTCTCTTGGAACTTAGAGAAGTTTACATAACCCCTTCAGAAACATGGATCTCTGGGATATTTATCTTTTATAGAGACAGGAGAACAAAACCTTGTCTAAAAGATCTAGCTTAGGTAACAGAAATTGGAAGAAATATAGGAGTCACAACTACCTGTCTTAAGCCAAGTACCTCAGGCCTTCTTTCTTCTTATCCCGTGTCTGTAGGAATTACTGAAACTTCTAACATGATGTGAGCAATATCAGTGGTTTGCCTTCTTTTCTGTCTCATCGTCTTCCCATATAAACTTCTTGTGGATACTTCCCCTTTGGCTGCCAGTACTGGAACTTAGCATATTCTGTCTCTGGCCCATTTTAGGCAGCTGACACACAGGAACTGGGGACCAAACTGCACAAGTCATTTCATGAGATCACCCAACACCGATTTCTTCACCACTACTCATGTGAAGTAAAGGAGGTAAGTGTAAAGTAATAATCAGTACTTTGGTGGAAATGTTTCATACTAATGTATGGGAACCCTGAATGAGGTTAGCATTTCAGCAAGGAAGCCTGTGGTTTAGAAAAACGTCATAGGATGTAGTATTACATAGAGGGTAAGAGCATGGTCAGATGTTGTTTGGATTCCATTTCTGCCACTGACTAGTTGCATGGTATTATTATGGGAGCTCTATAACCTTTCTAAGCCTTAGTTTATCAGTAAAATATTCTGATGCATACCTAAAAGGATTGTTTTGAATTTTGAATAAAATAATGTATGTATGTAAAGTGCTAAGCACATAACTACTCAAACAATGATGATGATATGATGGAATTTTTATGTTTAGTTTGGCCTAATCAAACACATACTTTAATGTATTCACCATTTTGGATGCTGGAGATATAGAGTTGTATTGGGGTCTCTGCCCTCAAGGAGGTCAAATAACTTCATCTGGTTTTTTGTGACAAGCTCCTCTAATGAGTGAAGAGAAATAGCTGTGAAATTCTATATCTCAATTCCAGATATAGCTGGTTGTAGTGTTCCACCTGAAGCCCATTTTTCTGGCTTTTTTGGTTCCAATCAGTAGGACTGCCTTTTCTGGAACTAAAGTATAAGATAAGTACATAAAAAAGATTAAGGCTGAAATTATTATACAGTGGCGTCTGGCCAAGATGGAGTAACAGGGACCAGATTTATCCTCATGCCTGAAATAACTAAAAATTTGTACACAACATCTGAAAAAAACTGTTCTCAAGACATCGGGCATCAGATCACAAATGGGATAGTCATTCCTGAGAGATGAAAAACAAATGAAATGAGCCCTATGATTTCCCTAGCACACTCCCTAGAGAAGGTATGCAGGCCATGGAACAGGGAGAGGAGATCCAGGCAAAGCCTAGTGGCCTCCCTGAGTGAAGCTGGGAATCCAAAGATGCCAAAGCAGCTCAAGCTTTCAGGGCAGAGTACCAGAGAAGACAGAACTGCACAGAGAGAATTCTGGAAATCTGCAGAGGTTCTCCCTCTAGTATTCAGTTGAGTACTGATCAATCAGTTCATTCATGTGAAAAAACTAACCAGGTAAAGAACTATCCAGAAGGATTAGAGGGAACAATATGCAAACTTTACACAGGGCTAGGAATAGTGACTATTCCCATTAACCAGGCAGGAAGGCCCTCTAATTTATGGAGCATCAGGTAGAATACTAAGAAGGAACTTGCCACAAGAATGGAGAAAGATTAAGCATATAATAAACACTCCTCTGGTTCTGCCTAACAACACTTAAAAGCAGAAGCAAGCGTTTCCAAGTAATTCAATGGCATCACAAGAACAAAGTTCAAGCATATTTATAGGAATATAAAAATATCCAGTATCCACCAAGGTGATATTCACAGTGCCTTACATCCAATAATAAAAAAAAATTAACAGGTATACTAAGAAACAGGAAAACACAACCCACAATGAAGAGAAAACTCAATCAATTGATCAATTATTCAATCAGAACTGATCCAGACCTGAAACAGAAGATAGAATTAGTAGACAAAGACATTAAAACAGTTATTATTATAACTGTATTCCAAATGTTCAGGAAGATAGAGGAAGAGTCAACATATTAAGTAGAGATGTGAGAGATATAAAAAAGACCCCAAATAAACTTTGAAGATGAAAACTATGATATCTGAGGTGAAAACTACACTGAATAGTATTACTGGCACATTAGACACTTAAGGCAAAACTCACAGCAACAGAAACTATCTGAAATGAAACAGATTTTAAACACACACACACACACACAAAACAAAATAATAGAACATCGAACATTTGTGAGTTATGGGACAACCTCAAGTAGCCTAATATATGTGTAATTGGAGAATCTGAATTAGTGGAAGCAGAAAATATATTTGAAGAAGTAATGGACTGAAAATTTTTCAAATCTGATGAAATCTATAAACCCTACAGATCCAAGAATCTTAATCCCAAACCCAAAGAAACATAAAGGAGGGCCGGCCGAGTGGCGCATTGGTTAAGAGCTGGTTTTGGGATGCCAGCGGCCCTGGTTTCTGATCCCACGTATGAGGGCCAGTGACACTGCCCTCCACAGCTAACAACAGCTCCACCTGGAGCTGGGCTGTGCGACCCTGGGTGACGATGTAGGCTGCAGCCCCTACTGCAGTGGGCTGCCATAGGTTACAGTGAGTGGCCAGCAGCCAGCGTGAGTGGCTGGCAGCCAGCATGAGCTGCCGATAGCCGTGGTGAGCGACATCCAGAGGCCGGCGACCGATCTGCCTCATCCGGGAAGAGCGCAATGACGATGCCAACATGGGCCAGTGAAGCGATGTCCTCCGCAACTAGACTGAAGAACAAAAAGACAGCAACTTGTCTGTTCCCCTTCCCTGATTCCCCAACGCTGTTCCCCTACCCCAGTTCCCCAATAAAAATCTTAAAAAATAAAATAAAAAAAATAAACATAAAGGAAACTACACCAAGGCACATCATAATAAAATTGATTAAAATCAGTGATAAAGAGAAAAATCTTAAAAGCAAAAAGAGAAAATGAGGGCCAGCCGAGTGGCTCAGAGCAACAGGGTCGCCAGTTTGATTCCCACATGGGCCAGTGAGTTGTGCCCTAGTTGGGCTGCCGCTGAACTGCCAACAGGTGGCAGGATGGCTCAGCTGGTGAGAGCACATGCTCCTAACAACAAGGTTTCCAGTTCGACGTCCGCATGGAATGGTGGGCTACATCCACCTGCAACTAAGATTGAACATGGCATCTTGAGTTGAGCTACCCTGAGCTGCCGACAGGCGGCCAGATGGTGACTGGACTTGGGAGCTGAGTTAGCTATGACCTCCACAACTAAGATTGAAGGATAACAACTTGGCTGTTCCCCTTCCCCAATTGCCCAACACTGTTCCCCTTCCCCGATTAAAAAAAACAAAACAGGCCGGGCCAGCCGAGTGGCGCGGTGGTTAAGTGCTGGCTTGGAAAGCCAGCAGCCCCAGTTCAGTCCCACATATGAGGGCCAGTGACACTGCCCTCAAAAAAAAAAAAATAGGCCAAAGACCTTAACAGACAACTTACCAAAGAAGATATACACATAGCAAATAAGCACATGAAAAAATGCTCCACATTATATGTCATCAGGGAGATGCAAATTAAAACAACAAGCTGTTACTACACATTTATTAGAATGGCCAAAATCCAGAACACTTAACAGTACCAAATGCTGGTAAGGATGTGGAACAACAGGAACTCTCATTCATTGCTGGCAGGAGTGCAAAATTGCATAGTTACTTTGGAAGACAGTGTGGCAGTTTCTTACAAAACTAAACATACCCTGACCATGTGATCCAATCATCGTGCTCCTTGATATTTACCCAAAAGAGTTAAAACTTAGGTCCACATAAAAACGTGCACTTGGATGTTTCTAGCAGCTTTACCTGTAACGGCCAAAACTTGGAAGTAACCAAGATGCCCTTCAGTAGGTGATGGATAAACTGTGGTCCATCAGATGGTGGAAAATTATTCAGCACTGAAAAGAAATGAGCTATCAAACCATGAAGAGATATGGAAGAAACTTAAATAAATATTACTAAGTAAAAAAAAACAATCTGAAAAGGCTACATACTGTATGATTCCAAATATGACATTCTGGAAAAGGCAAAACTATTGAGACAGTAAAAAAATCAGTGGTTACCAGGGGTTAGGGAGGAAGAAGGAATGAATGGTGGAGCACAGAGAACTTTGAGGGCAGTGAAAGTACTTTGTGTGTTACTATGATGGTGGGTATATGTCATTATGCATCTGTCCAAACCCATAGAATGTACAACACCAAGAATGAACCCTAATGTAAACTGGGGAATGTAGGTTCATCAGTTGTAACAAATGTACCACTCTGGTGGGGTGAGGGGCATTGATAATAGGAGAGGCTATGCATGTGGGGTGAGGGTAGGGACAGCAGATGTGAGAAATCTCTGTACCTTCTGCTCAATTTGCTATGAACTTAAAACTGCTCTAAAAAAATAAAGTCTGTTTTTAAAAATAATATAAAAGAGGACCAGCCGAATGGCTCAGTTGGTTAAGAGCTTGCTCAAGAGTGTGAGCTGAGCTCTGAGCAACAGCGGTTCGAGGCCAGCCCAAGCTGAGTTGCCGTTGAGCTGCCAACAGGTGGCAGGATGGATGGCTCAGCTTAAACAAAACAAAACAAAAAAATAATAATAATATAAAAGAAGGCAGAAAAAAGAGGAAAAAGAAAAGGGAACAAAAAACAGATGAGACAAATGGAAAACAAGATGACATATTTAAACCCAGCCATATTGATTATCATGTTAAATGTAAATGGTGTAACAACCCAATTAAAAGGCAGAGATTGTTAGATTGAATAAAGAAGCAAGAGCCAACTCTGCTGCCTACAAGAATCCCACTTTAAAAATAAAGACTAATAGATTACAAGTGAAAGGATAGAAAAAATATACCATGCTTACACTAATAAAAAGAGAGCTAGAGAGGCTATAATAATATCAGGCAAAGCAGATTTCAGAGCAAAGAATATTACCAGGGATAGAGGTTCATTTCATGATGAATACAAATACAGTGAGTAAAATACAAGGAAGACAGTAGCCCTAAAATTCATGAAAAAAAATTTTTTTTTTGTTAAGATTTTATTGGGGAATTGAGGGAGGGGGAACAGCATTGGGGAATCAGGGAAGGGAAACAGACAAATTGCTGTCCTTTTGTTCTTCAGTATAGTTGTGGAGGACGTTGCTTCACTGGCCCATGTTGGTATTATCATTGCGCTCTTCCCAGGTGAGGCAGTCACCTGGTGGCCACTGGACAGCCTCTCACAGCAGCTCACGAAAGTGCACACCAGCTGCCGGCCAGCCCCACTGCAGCCTACGCCATTGCCGGAGACTCACAACAGCCTAGCTCCAGGTTGAGCTGTTGTTCACCATGTTAATTGTAGAGGGCGCTCTACATCAATGGCCCTTATATGTGGGATCCCAACCCCAGGCCCTGCTGCTCAGAGCTGCTCTCCCAAGCCAACTCTTAACCAACGCGCCACTCGGCCGGCCCTCATGAAACTTTTTAGAGAGCTTTAAATTACGTGAAGCAAAACTAATAGAACTGTAAGGAGAAATAGACAAATCCACATTATATTTGGAGATTGTAACATACGTCTCTCAATAATTTATAGAACAAGTAGGCAGAAAATTAGTAAGTCTGTAGAAGTCTTGAATAACACTATGAATTAACTTGACCTGATACTTACAAAATACTGCCCAACACAACAGAATATACATCTTTTTTAAGTACACAAGGGACACTTAGCAAGGTGGACCATATGCTGAGCCAATAACTGTATCTCAAAAAATTTTAAAGGATCCAGGTCATACAAAATATCTTTTATGACCAAAACAGAATTAAAATAAAATCAATAAGAGAAAGAGACCTAGAAGACTCCAATATTTGGAAACTAAATCACAGTTATAAAATAATCTATGGGTCAAACACAAAATCAAAAGGGAAATTATAAAATAATTAAAATAAAATGCAAATTATCAAAATTTGTGAGATGTAGCCAATGTACTTAGAGGGGAAAATATAATTGTTTAAAAAAAAAAAAAAAGGACCAGCCAAGTGGCACACTGGTTAAGAGCTGGCTTGGGACGCCAGTTCTGAGCAGCAGGGCCCCGGTTCAGATCCCACATATGAGGGCCAGTGACACTGCCCTCTACAGCTAAGTTGGTGAACAACAGCTCCACCTGAAGCTGGGCGGCTGTGAGTCGCCGGCAACAGCGCAGGCTGCGGACCCTGCTGCAGTGGGCTGCCATAGGCTACAGTGAGTGGCCGGCAGCCGGTGCGAGCTGCTGTGAGCCGCCATGAGCGGCCGTCCAGAGGCCGGTGACTGAGTTGCCTCACCGGGAAGAGCGCAATGACGATACCAACATGGGCCAGTGAAGCAACGTCCACCGCAACTAGACTGAAGAACAAAAGGATAGCAACTTATCTGTTCCCCTCCCCCAATTCCCCAATAAAATCTTTTTTAAAAAAAAGCTTCGAACCAATGACCTCAGCTTCCAACTAAACCTAGAACAAGAAGAGCAAGTTAAACACAAGGAATGAAATCAGAAAGATCTGAGTGGAAGTCAGTAAAATAGAAAACAGAAAAATAATAGAGAAAAATCAATGAAATGTAAAGGTGGTTCATTGAGAAGATTGATAAACATTTAGCCAGACTAATCAGGATAAAAAGAAAACACAAATTGCCACTATCAGAAATCAGAGAGGTGGCATCAGATATTAAAAGTATTATCAGGGAATGTTATGAACAACTTTATTGCAGTAAGTTTGATAACTGAGGTTAAATGAAAAAATTCCTTGAAAGACATAAATTACCAAAGTTCACTCAAGGAGAGGATTGCTATTACTTTCTATACCTGGTAGCTCTATGTCTATTAAAAAAATTGAATTTTAGTTAAAAACATTACCACAGTATTCAAAATATTTAAAAACTCTCAAAACTCAATAACAACAACCCATTTTTTAAATGGACAAAATACTTGAACACATATTTTATAAAAGAAGAGACACAAACAGCAAATAAAAATATAAGAAAGATACTTAACATCATTAGTTGTTATGGAAATGCAAATCAAAACTACAATAAGATACTTAACACCTACTTAGAATATAAAGACTGACCATCCAGGCGTTGGCACAGATGTGGAGGAACTGGAACTCTTTGGGTTTGTTTGTTTGTTTGTTTGTTTGTTTGTTTGTTTGTTTGTTTAGAGGGCAGTGTCACTGGCCCTCATATGTGGAACCGAACCAGGGCCGTTGGCTTCCCAAGCCAGCGCTTAACCACCGCACTACTCGGCCGGCCCTTTTTGTTTGTTTTTTTTTGTTTGTTTTTTTGAAGGAACTGGAACTCTTATACCCTCTTTGTAAGAATGGAAAATGGCACAACCATTTTGGAGAACCATTGGGCAGTTTCTTAAAAAAGTTCAATATACCCCTCATCATATGACCCAGCCGTTCCCTTGGTTCTTTACCCAAGGGACATGAAAACATATGTCCATACAAAAACTCATACACTAATGTTCATGACATCTCTGCCATATTTGTAATAACCAAAAACTTGTGTCAACAGGTAAATGGATAAACAAATGTGGTATCTCCATTAAAGGGAATATAACTCAGCAATAAAAGGAATGAACTGTTGATACACACAGTAATCTGAATGAATCTCTAAATACCATGCTGAATAAAACTGTAAATACAAGAGTTCATAATGTGACTGCATTTATGTAAAATTCTATAAAATGCCAGCTAACCTATAGTTACAGATCAGTGGTTGCTTGAAGATGGAAGGGATAGGAGCTGGAATGCGCAATTATTAAGGGCAGAGGGTTCTTTTGAGGGTGATAGGTATGTTCATTATCTTGATTTGGTGATCATGGTTTCACAAGTTTGTACATATGTCAAACTTATCACCTTGTACATTTCAAACTTACCAAACTTGTACATTTTATGTGGGTGCAATTTATTGTATGTATGCAAGTTATATCTCAAACATGCTATAAAAAATTACAGACTCTTTCTAAGAGAATAGCAGGGCCTTAGGTACTTCTGCTCTCTCTCTCTCCTACTTCTATTTGCCTGATTGGATGGGGAAGTGTGGGGGCCCAGGCACCCAAGGATCACAGCATCTCATCCATTTGTCCATCCTCCTCTTCTTTGTAGCTAGCAAGGCCGAGGACAGCAGAGAAACCCTTGTAAGTGCTCCCTTTAGCACACCTTTTTCCATGATCATATGTACCTCCTAGGAAGCATCTTCCTAGGAGCACATCTGCTGTCTCTTTCAGCTGGTTCACTGCAAATATGCTTGCTCGTTTCCCTCCAACTTGGAAAGCTGCTGCCCACAACTTGAGCACATTGTATCAGTTTCCTATGGATGCTGTAACAAGTACCACAAACTCCACAGCTTAAAAATGACAGAAATTTATAATCTCACAGTTCTGGAGTCAGAAGTCTGAAAGCAAGGGGTTGGCAGGGCCATGCTTCCTCCCAAGGCTCTAGGGGAGAATCCTTCCTTAGGCCTCCCAGCTTCTGCCTGCCCCAGATATTCCTGGGCTCGTGGCCCCATCGTCACATGGCCTTCTTTTGTCTCTCGTTTCCCTCTGCCTTTCTCTTAAATAAGGATATCTGTCGTTGGGTGTAGGTCTCACTCCAAATCCACGATGATCTTAAGGTCCATAATTTATATCTGTAAGGATCCCTTTTCCAAATAAGGTCACATTCACAGGTTCTGGGGGTACAGACTTGGAGATATCCTTGAGGGGGGCACTAATTCACGACAGCCATCCACATCCTCAGATTTCTAGAGAGGTTCGGGGGTATGGTATGTGCTGTTATCACAGGACCTGGGTATATGGGCAGGACCTAGAAGTGTTTCAGCCTGTGAAATCCTTTTTCTTGGTCCTCCCTTATATCCCAGCGAGCTCTCAAAAGGAAATGATCTGGCCTCTTTTGCCCCTTCTGTTGCTATAGTGATGACTCATAGCCTTGGGGGCCATTCATCACCCAATTAACCTGGAAGATGGCTAGTGAACCTAAGGTCTTAGCCACAGTCATCGGTCTTATAAGGAACATTTATTGAATTCCTAATCTGTGCCAAGATTTCCACTTAAATCTCCACAAATATCCCACAAGGTAGGTTGTAGTTTTCCCATTTTATAGATGAAGAAAACTGGTTAGAGAACTTTCTAATTTGCCCAGAATCCCACAGTCAGTAAATGGGAGGCTAGGATTGGTACTGAGGTCTCCTAGCTCTGGGGCCTGTCCTAGTAAGTTACCATGTAGGACTGGATCACAAGCCCAGGGAAGGTGAGTGATCTCAGGCCACTCAAGATCGTTACTGTTTCCCTCTGATAATGGCCATTTAGTGATAAATAACTTGGTTGTGGCACAAGAGTGGCACCCAGTGGCTTCAGCTAAAAACTACAAGATCAATGATGATAGGCCACATTCTTATATTTCTGGACCAAGCAGTCCCTCAGGTTCCATTTCTAAACAGGTAAAGTAGTATAGCTGACCTTTTGAGTTATACAGAATAAAACCACCCATGGCTATTATGTAGTTATGGAGAATGGAAGAAATGAGAGACTATGTCTTCAGAGTTTTATAGAATATATTCAGGGAACAGTCATGCTGGGAGTAGAGATTTTCAGCCTGGGTGTTGGAACGGGGGACAGTGGGCCATGACACAGTAGACAAGATAATAGTCCAGGGCTGAGTGTCACAGATTGTTTAGGGACTGAAAACTTAAACGCGGAATAAGCAGGAGCAGGAACAAGCAGGGAGGCAGCTTTCTAAGGAGAAAAGTCTTGTTTTCCAGCAGACTAGGGTGAAGACCAGAATTAAATGCCTGGCTGTCTCATCCGGGGGACCTGATGGTGAGGGGTGTGCAGGGCTCCCTGAGGGCTCAGAGCTTTATATTGGAATGTGGTTATTTTCTTGGTGAGACCAATTTCAAGATAGAAAGGTTTGTCTATGATATAAGATTTTTCGAGCTAGAATGAAGTAAAATAATAAGCTTTCTCCCCAAGAAAAAAAGTGTTTGGAAATTTTCCTAATACTGTTTCTTTTTTCACACCTTTACCCCGTCTGTGCTCCTTGGAATGTAATTACTTAGAAATTGAAATGTACTTTAGTAAACCATATATGATAGAATATTGCTTTTTTATTGGGTTATATAAACTCATGTACTACAAAATTTACCACTTTAAATTGTAGAATTCAGTGGTCTTAAGTATATTTACTGTATTGTGCAACCATCACTACTAAATTCCAGAATATCTCCATCATGCCAAAAGGAAAACCTCTACCTAATTTGCGGTCAGTCACAGTGTCCCTTCTTCTATCCCGTGGCAACCACTAATCTACTTTCCATCTCTCTGGATTTGCCTATACTGGGTATTCTATATAAATGGAATCACACAAGTGACCTTTTGTGTCTGGCTTTTTTCACATAACATAATGTTTTCAAGGTTCATCCATGTTGTAACATGTAACAGTACTTCATTCCTTTTTATAGTTGGATATTATATGGATATACAGTAGTCACCCCCTTATCCATGGGGACCCATTCCAAGGCCCCCAATGGATCCTGAAACCATAGATAGCACCAAACCATATATATATACTATGTTTTTCCCTATACATGCCTACCTCTTTACCTAAGTAAAATAAGGATCACTTGGACAAAAGCACTGTGACACTATGACAGTCAGTCTGGTAACTGAGATTAGTCACTACTAAGTGACTAATGGGCATGGCCACACCAGACAAAGGGGAGTCACATCCCGCATGGTATGGAGCAGGACAGCATGAGATTTTATCATGCACCTCTGAATGTTGCATAATTTAAAACTTATGAATTGCTTATTTCTGGAATTTTCCATTTAGTTTTTTGGACCACAAGTTGACCTCAGGTAACTGAAACCATGGAAAGCAAATTCGTGGATTGGGGGGGAGGAAAGGGAGAGGGAACTACTGTACCACATTTTTCTCCATCAGTCAATGGACATTTGTGTTATTTCGCCTTTTTGGCTATTATGAATTATGCTACTATGAATATTTTTGTTTGTAATTCTCTTGGGTATTTATCTAGTAGAATTGCTGGGTGATAGGATACTGTTTTACTTTTTGAGGAACTTCCAAACTGTTTTCCAAACTGGCTGTACTACTTTCCTTTTCCACCAGTACTATATAAAGGTTTCAATTTTTCCATGTCTTCACCCACAGTTGTTATTCTCTACTATTATTATATTATCATTTTTATTACCATCATAGTGGTGTAATAGTGGTTTTGATTTGCAATTCCCTAATGGTTAGTGATATTGAGCATCTTTTCATGTGCATATTGACTATTGGTATCTCTTCTTTGGAGAAATGTCTATTCAAATCCTTTGTTAAACCAATTTTTAATTGGGTTATTTTCTGTTGAGTTGTGAATTCTTTATTCTGGATATGATATGATTTGCAAATATTTTCTGCATTCTTGTGTTGACTTTACACTTCATAGTGTTCATTGAAGCACAAAAATTTTTAATTTTGATGGTGTCAATTTTTGTACACTTGTATTGTTGAAAAACAAGGAGCTAGGAGGACTGGGTTCTAAGCTTAGTAAGTACCTTTGTTTCTCTGTCTAAATTGAGCTGAGTGTGACAGGGCTTTGAAAGGCTACCAAGACTATAAAAGGTGCCCTGTGGTTTCCTAGGTTTGACCCAGTCAGTCATTTGTTGAGCCTTTACCATAGTGCAAGGTACTATGCTAGCTGTAGAGATGTAGGCATGATGAACCTTATCTTGCAAGGAATTTAAGACAGAAAATGGATATCCACATATACAAATGATGAACAGGGACATGCAGTGCATATTTCAGAGCCAGGAGAATGGGGCAGACTGTAGGTGAGTGACTCGAGTTCAGAGGAGAAAGGGAATGCTGGAGTGAGTTGCAACGGCTCCAGCAGAAGGGAGCCTTGAAGGTTGGAGGCCAGGTAGGGGGATTCATAGGCGCCAGGAAGTAAACGGAGTTGCCTGTGAGAGTAGACAGCCCTGTGAGGTAAACAAAGCCACCAAGCTCACTTATGAGGTCTGACAATGAAATTCGCGAACTCATCTTAGAAACAGTACTATATACCTCATTGCTGAATATCACTATGGTCACCTTCCAAGTACTCCCCGTGGGAAGCTAAGCACTGACGTCAAAGCCTAGTCCACCCTTCAAATCCATTTTGGAACTCTTTTTCTGGAACGGCCATCAGAGCTGTCATCATATTATCCTTGATATCCTGAATGTCATCAAAATGTCTTCCTTTCAATATTTCCTTTATCTTCGGGTAAAGAAAGAAGTCATTGGGGGTCAGATCAGGTGAGTAGGGAGGGTATTCCAACATAGTTATTTGATTATTGGCTCAAAATTCCCTGACAGACAGTGCCATGTGAGCTGGTGCTTTGTCGGGATGCGAGAATCATTGGTGAAAAGTTCAGGTTGTCTAATTTTTTTTTAGAGGGCAGTGTCACTGGCCCTCTGGTGGGATCCGAACTGGGGCTGCTGGCGTCCGAAGCCAGCTCTTAACCACTGCGCCATTTGGCCCGCCCCAACCCCAGGTTGTCTAACTTTTTCATGCAACCTTTTCAGCACTTCCAAATAGTAAACTTGGTTGTTTGTCCAGCTGGTATAAATTCATAATGAACAATCCCTCTGATATCAAAGAGGTTAGCAGCATCGTTGCAACAAGTTTGCGAATTTAATTGTCGCAACTCCTATCTCACTGGGGCTCACTCAAAACTAACAGGATTTACAATTTTTTAAGCAGCTGCTCCCAGAGAAAAATGATGCAGAGAGCACAGAGGATGCACATGAGGACAGCAGCCTGGAGCTCCTTGCAGGTAGGTTTTAGCTTTTCAGGTGAGCTCTGGATCAAAGCTGGAAAGTAAGAAAACTGACTTCAAGCCTTTTAAAGGAGCCTTGCACCACAGCAGTGTCCTTCTGAGATTTGGTTGGCGCCCACCGCCGCTATGGGTGTTCTGGGGCAGCAGGAGGCATTCCATCCCAAAAGCTGGTTTGATAGGACTAGCCATTCATTTCTCATGTAGTTTGTGCAGTGACAGATAGATGCAATTGATGAGGTGGGGCCCTGAATCCAGTTCGTTCCTTCAAGTCTTTTCTTATTTGTGTAGATATTGCGGTTCTCCCTGGTCTTGGTTACTACTATGTTTGGGGTTTTGGAGGCTGCTCCTGGGTGCAGACACCACCTCAACCCTGACGTGTTATGTGGAGCACTCAGTGTGTGTGGGATGGTGATTATACTGAAGTCTTTCTCCCCTCCCTCCAATACTTAAACAGCATCCAGGGCCAGCAGTGGCAGGGGCATATGTGTGTAAATAACTATAGCCTCTGGTGCCTGAACCTGTACGGTGCAGGTACCAGGCACTATTCTGAACATTTAAAATGTATTAATGCTCTAAATTCTCAAAATAATCCTATGAGGTACAGGTACTATTATTCTCATTTTTCAGATGAGGAAACTGAGGCCCAGAGATGTCAATAAACTTACCGGAGGTCACACAGCTAGTAAATGGCAGAGTCAGAATTCAAACCCAGGCAGCCTGGCTCCTGTCTGCCTCTAAGAGCCAGACTAGGGGGAATGCACTCTCAGACAACAGTGCTTTAAGTCTGCACAAGTGAACCGGTTAATAGCAGGAATGCTGTCTATAGGCACTGCCCAATGCGGCATAAGCAACAGTGGGAGAGGTGAAGCCAGCTTTCCGGCAGGGGAACTGGAGCTGGGCAGGGAGCAGGGAGCTGGATAGTGCAAGACTCCGTGAAGAATCTGTGTGTAGACAGCAACCGAATGGGCGCGAGCCCCAAGTGAGGGATTGGTACAATCCCATATGCCCCTTCCCAGGCCCAGCTCAGGCGGGGGATAGGGAGACCCTAAAACCATTCTGCAGCCTCAGCCTAAATTGGAGGCCCGGAGCTGCCGGGTTTTGATCTGGACAGGACCTGATGAAAGGGCTCTAAGGTGTGAAAGCTGAGAGCCGGGCCCCAGCTCCTCCTCTTCACCCAGGTTTCCCCAAGGATCTTTCCAGCACAGGGCTGTGGAAGTAAGGTGAGTGGGCCTGTTTTCTCCTAGGGACCAGCGGGCAAGTAGAAAACAAGAGGCTCAAGAAAGGCAGCCTCCGCCAGGTGGTGGAGGAGACGCAGGCTTTCCACTCTGCCAGGGCCCCGAGCGCGTCAGAGGCCGCCGTGGCCCCTAGCGGAAGCAGGGCGGACCCCGGGAGGAGCCAGGAGGTAACCCGGCGAGGGCCGCGAGGGGACGGAGGATGGGAGGCCGCAGCTGAGGGGTCCTCACCCCCGGCCCCCTTAACTCCCGCAGGACGCGCTCTGGCTGCAGGAGGTCTCCAACCTGTCGGAGTGGCTGAGTCCCGACGCCTGAACCGAGCCCTCTCCCCGCGGGTCCGCACCGGCCGGGTGGCTGCGGGGCCCACGTGTTGTCTGTCGTTCAATAAACCTCCTCCGCGCATCGGGTCTGTTTCTCTGTCGCGGGCGGAGTCGAGGGCGGGGCCGGGAGCCCGCGCCTGCGGATGACGTTACCCGGGTTTTCGGCAGGCGCTAGCCGAGCGGCGGCGGGACCGCGTCACTGCTACGCGCCGCGGGTCCGGGCGCGATGGCGGCGCTGGGCGGGGATGGGTTGCGCCTTCTGTCGGTGTCGCGGCCGGAGCGGCAGCCCGAGTCGGCGGCTCTGGGCGGTCCGGGCCCCGGGCTGTGCTGCTGGGTGTCGGTGTTCTCCTGTCTCAGCCTCGCCTGCTCCTACGTAGGCAGCCTCTATGTCTGGAAGAGCGAGCTGCCCAGGTGCGGGGGCTGCGCGCGCGGCCGGCACCCGCGCCTCCGCGAGGCGGGGCTGCGGGCGGAGTTGGGGCGAGCCGCGGGCGGGGCCGCGCTGTCAGGGGCGGCTGTGGGCCCCCTGAACTTTCGGCCTCCTCCATAGGGACCACCCTGCAGTCATCAAGCGGCGCTTCACCAGTGTCCTGGTGGTGTCCAGCCTCTCGCCGCTCTGCGTGCTACTCTGGAGGGAACTGACAGGCATCCAGGTGCGAAGGAGGCGGGGCAGAGGGCAACGGGAGAGGTCTCGGGTCTTTGGGGAAAGAAGCAAGACTGATGCCTCCTTTCCTGTGGCTCAGCCAGGCACATCCCTGCTCACGCTGATGGGCTTCAGGCTGGAGGGCATTTTCCCAGCGGCCCTGCTGCCCCTGCTGCTGACCATGGTGAGTCCTGCTTTATCTTTCCTTCTGTATTTTTTGGTATTAGCATGACGCTCCTTTCTGTGACCTTTCCTTTCTTAGTCTGATTGTGTCGTTTTTGACTGATGGGAGACAGGAATTGTGAGATGGCTGGAGTCCTCTTGGCAAATCCCGGCAGAGAATAGGAAACTCGACATCTCATGCAGCCTTGTCTGGGCAAGGGCAGTGGATTATGGTTTAAGCCTTTCCTTTGATTGGTCCTGTTTTTCTGCCTTCAGATCCTTTTTCTGGGCCCACTGATACAGCTCTCTATGGATTGCCCCTGTGACCTGGCAGATGGGTTGAAGGTTGTCTTAGGTGAGTCCTCAGGGCTGAGGGAAAAAGTAGGCACAGGCAGTCCAGGACAAAGGCAGTCACCAGTCTCATGTTGGGACCTGAACATGAGATGCGAGATGTGGTGTCTCCTTGTCAGTAAAATGGGAACATGTAGTAAGTGGCCTCTAAGAGTTGGCTCCTGATATCCAAGGAGTCCCCTAGGGACCCCAGCAGTACTTGGTTTGGACTAGAGAGCATGGTCCCCTGCTTTCCCTAACCTTTAGCTTCTCCAAACCAGAGCCGGTCTTGGGTAGATTTTGATATTTCCAGAGTTCATGTCCAGGACATCCTGCCTCAGCTACTAATGCTTTTCTGTTTAGTCCTCTTGAGACATTGTCTTATGTTGGGTCTGATAAACTAAGCTCGACCTTTACGTATTTTCAGGAGTACTGATGCCTAATCTGAGTTTGACCAGGAAAGGTTTGTGGGAGAGGGGCCTCTGGGGCCCCAAGGGTTTCTCTCTGCTCAATAGCTATAGTCACCCACTGCTTGTCCTGAATCTCCTCCCTAGCCCCTCGTTCCTGGGCCCGCTGCCTCACAGACCTCCGCTGGCTGCGGAACCAAGTGATCGCACCGCTGACAGAGGAGCTGGTGTTCCGGGCCTGCATGCTGCCCATGTTAGCACCATGTACGGGCCTGGGCCCTGCAGTGTTCACCTGCCCACTCTTCTTTGGAGTTGGTGAGTCCAACCTGGTTCTGTTAAGATGGTCCCAGCGTGAGAGCCAGGAATGGGGCCTGGGGCCAAGGTAGGGCCTCTAGGGCAGGCTGAGAGGAATGTGACATGGTTCTCGCCTTCCTCCCAGCGCATTTTCACCACATTTTTGAGCAGCTTCGTTTTCGCCAGAGCAGTGTGGGGAGCATCATCTTGTCCGCAGGTGAGTCCTAGAGAGCATGCCTGGGGCCATCCTGGGTTGGGTGTGGGAGGGTGTCCCTGATAGCCACTCGGGAGGAGAATTGGGAACAGAGGGCTGTAGTATTGGAGGGGCTGCTACCATGGGAGTTGGGGTGTAGAGGACAGCCACAGGTGCTGGGGCAGGCGGCCACTGCCCCCGGGGAAGCGCATGTCTCTGGCTGATGGGGGTGCAGTGCTGGGACAGGAAGGGCATGCAGGTGTGGTCACTCGCGGCCACCCCGTCTCCAGCGTTCCAGTTTTCCTACACAGCTGTCTTCGGTGCCTACACTGCTTTCCTCTTCATCCGCACAGGTAGGTGCTCAGTCTCCCACGGGTCCCTGGGTGCTCGCCGCAGGAGAGGGTGGGAAAATGGGAAGGCTGTTCTAGGAGCGCCAAGTTGTTTGTTTTAACCTCAGCTCTTGGGCTCTCAGCCTGGTGAGGTCTGAGAGTGGAAGGAAGCAGAGGCCTTGGTGTGTGGGTGGGTGGGCCGGGTGTAGATCTGTTTCAGGAGATGTGCGTCATTAGCGCCCGGGAAGGCGGTGGGGCTGCTCCCCGAGCTGCTCGTCTCCCCTCCCAGGACACCTGATCGGGCCGGTCCTCTGCCACTCCTTCTGCAACTACATGGGCTTCCCTGCTGTGTGCGCAGCCCTGGAGCACCCACAGAGGCGGCCCCTGCTGGCAGGCTATGCCCTGGGTGTGGGACTCTTCCTGCTTCTGCTGCAGCCCCTCACGGACCCCAGGCTCTACGGCAGCCTTCCCCTGTGTGTGCTTTTGGAGCGGGCAGGGGACTCAGAGGTGCCCCTGTGCTCCTGACCCAAGCTCCTGTGCACACTCGTGTGAACTCTCATGGGCTTCCCAGGCCCTCCCCATTGAGGGGGACTGCCGGGGAGGAGCTGGCTGGGGTCCCCGAGATCTCAGGAATTTTGTAGGGGATTGAAGCCAGAGGTAGTTGAATCCCAGGGACCAAGAGAAAGGAGCAGATCTCCAAAGGGCGTGGCCCCCTCGGAAGGACTGAGCGGCAGCTGGGAATAGGGACGAGGAGCAGGTTGCAGGAGCCAAGCGCCCTCCTCACTGTGGACTGCTGCCTCTCTGAGCTCCTCTGCCCTGAAAAGCTGCTGGGGGTGGAATTTACAGAACGCCTCCCCCCAACTTCCCATGGTTTTCTCATTGTCTTTTTGCATCAGGACTTTGTATTGGGATATTAAAGAGATTTAACTTGGGTAACATGGTCTTGGACCATTGGGAATTCAGTCTCTTTGGGTTCTTGGGAGCGTGCCCACCCCGTCCTAGCAACCTCGACCACTAACCTCCGGGCAGGTCAGCCTGGTAGGGACAGTGCCCAAGAGTAGGGGACGAATTGAGGGGAGGTCCTGACTGCCTTCAGTCTTGCAGCTTCCTCCTTCCTGAGCCAGACCCCAAGTCCTAGCACAAGTGGGCCTGGGACTGCAGGTACCAGTGTCAGGAAGTGGGACCCAGGGCTCTGTCCCCAGCAATGGAGCCTCCAATCTATGTCCTTGGAGAGGGTGGGGCTCCACTGTGGGTCCTCCACCAGGATCACCCCAAGGCCTACCAGCCTCATGTTACACAAGAGGAAAGAGATCCAAAATGGAAGACGAACCAGCTCAGAGTCACTTGGGAGTAGAGGCTTTTCTCCACCTCCGACCTCTGCCTCCATGCTGCTTGTCTGGTCCCTGGAGGAACGCGGAACAAAGGCCGCAGCCCTGAGCGCAGCAGC
Organism: Aselliscus stoliczkanus; assembly: GCA_033961575.1. NCBI lineage: Eukaryota > Metazoa > Chordata > Mammalia > Chiroptera > Hipposideridae > Aselliscus > Aselliscus stoliczkanus. The sequence goes on from CM066736.1 coordinate 132,040,107, forward strand.
GACCCTGCTGAGCAACACTGGGACTCACATTCTTAGAACCTTCCAACGTCCTACCGGCTCCTCCTCCTGTTTTCAGAATGGCTTTCAGGCCCCATTCCAAACTCAGGGAGGGTGTTCCGTGTCCCCTTCCCTGAGGCTGGTGGTTGAAGGAAAGGAAACAGATGTGCAGTCACTCCCCGTGGCACCCCCAGGTTGGCTGGGACTAAACTGTATTGACCTGGCTCTAAAAGGGCATCATGACAGGCACACACCTACCTTGCTGGAAAGTTCTGTGCAGCAGAGAGGCAGAGGGTGAGCATGGGCCTGTTTGGAGGGTGCCTTTGGGATCCTGGAGTCCAAAGAGGAGGCTGGCAGGCTGCTGGGACGGTCCCCTGGGGGGGGCTCAGAGTATCTGGGCTCTGCCCTTCCCTTCCTCATGCTCCTGCTAAGGAACTGACACCCCCACCTCTTCCACCCCCCACCTTCCACCTCATTGACCATCCTCACCTCCCCCATGGGGGGGCAGCAGTGCAATGATGCAGGCAGGGTTGCTGTCCCCCCATGGGGGAGGTGAAGGAACTGGGGCTCAGGACTAGGATTCTCTGAGGGCTGCTTGTGGGGGATGGGCAGGATTAGGGCCTGGGACACAACACCCAGTGTTCCTCACGTCATGCCCAGAGGTTCCCACACCAAGGGTCTCACCCACCTCCCCGAAAGCGGTGCCTGTTTGCACGCAGTCCTGGTCGGATGGGGCGGGAGGTTGGCCCTCGATTTAAAAGGTAAGGAAAGCAAGTCCCCTGACAGCCTGGATTTAAACCCTCGCTGTCTCTTACTAGCTGTGGTGGGTCCTGGACAAGTTATTTAACCTTTCTGTGACTCCATTTCTGTGTCCATAAAAGGGGCGTAGGCTGATTCCCTGAATTAATAGGTGTTAAGTGCTTAAAACAGCCCCTCTGGCCCCCAGACTCGCAGTAACAACTAGCTAATCCTGACAGGGCATGTATACAGCAGGCACTCAGGAGCGGCTTAAACCAAGGCCGCTACTGTCATCCTCACTCCCCTCCAAGGAGGAGAATCCAGCGGGCCCGGGGAGCCCCAGAGGCAGCCCTGCCCCTTTGCCGAGCGGGCCGCGAAGAACCCAGCACGGAAGGCAGGGGAAAGCCAGTTTTATTGAGCAAAGTTCTCAGGACCCGGGGCTTAGATTGCCCCCAGGGGGTAGGAACCCTAGACCTGTCCCTCCGGCTCCTAGGCCCACCTGTGCCATCACCTATAGTCTCCAGCAAGGATAGGACCCTTATTTGGCAAGAAGTGAGTATGTGAATGACTGTCCATCAGCAGAGAAAGGGCTGATGGCTGGAGAAGGAACAGGGCACTGCGGGCAGTGTCCTGCCACAAGCCGCCGAGGACGGGAGCTCCGGGGCCAGGCCTTCCTGCCCTCAGGCACCGGCTGGCCCGGGCAGCACAGCGTCTGTGGAAGGCTTGGGGTGGGGATGGCCGGGCTGCAAGTCTGCGCGGGATCGCGCGAGATCACTCGATCTCCAGGATGAGGTCGTCGCCCTCCAGGGTCATGTCTGTGGTTACATGGACCTTGCGGACAGTGCCTTCAATGGGTGATGTCACCACAGTCTCCATCTTCATGGCACTGAGCACACACAGGGGCTGGCCTTTGGCCACCTTGTCCCCTGCCGCCACCTTGATATCTATCACCTTCCCAGGCATGGGTGCCCCGATCTGGCCTTTCACGTCCTTCAGGGCCTTGGGGTGGAAGTGCATCTCCTGATGGGGCAGAGGGGACGTGAGACAGCAGGCCCCGCCTGTCCCCACCACCTAGCCGCGCAGGGGGGGCCATACCTTCATGGCCTGGGTGTCCTTGACCAGAATGGAACGCAGCTGCCCATTGAGCTCGAAGAAGACCTGCCTCTGGCCAGCCCGATTCAGGTCGCTGACGGCCAGGGCCTTGATGTGCAGCGTCTTTCCCCGCTCCAGCTCCACCTGCAGGCAGGACATGGGGGCTCAGAGCTGGGGGGTCGCGGGGGCAGAAGGGAGGAGAACCCCACCCAGCCCAGGCAAGTCCCCCGACCCTGGGCCTCAGCTCCGCCGTCTCCCACGGGTACCTCGTGCACCCAAAGCTCTAAAGCCCGGTCACAGCCAAGCCCAAGTCTAGCGCTCTAGCTGTGCTGGGGTCCTTCGGGATTGGGGGCAGGGACCTAGGGTGGGGTGTACACAGGTGCTGGCGCCACCCACCTCAAACTCCTCTGCAATTTTGGGCCCCTGGAGGAAGAGGCGGGTGTTGAGACTATCCAGGGGGCCGAAGGTGGCAGTGAACTCCTTGAAGTGGGCGAAGACGTCGGGGTAGATGGCTGCTGAGAGCACGTCCTCTGGGGTCAGCTCCTCCCCGTGCCGCTCCGTCAGCTCCTTCTCCAGCGCCTGGAGGTCCAGGGCCGGGAGGGAGGCTCCGGGCCGCCCCTCCACCCGCGGCAGGTCCTTGAGCACCTGCGGAGCACAGCAGGTCAGGCTCCGTCCCTGCGCCCAAGCCCACCTGACACTGGGCTGCGCCTTCCCTACCTTGGAGCGAAGGGGCTCTGGGAAGCCGCCGTGCGGAATGCCGATGTAGCCCTGCAGGAACTCCACCACGGAGCGGGGGAAGGACAGCTCTTCCGCCTGGGCCTCGGCCTCCGCCCTGCTCAGCCCGTTCTGCACCATGAACTGGGCCAGGTCCCCCACGATCTTGGAGGAGGGTGTCACCTGAGGACAAGGGCCCTTGTGTTAGGGTGCCAGCACCTTATAAAGACCCAGAAGCGGGGAAAAGGGGCACGGTCAGGCTCACCTTGATGAGATCGCCCAGCATCTGGTTGGCTTCCACGTAGGCCTTCTTGACCTCCTTGAACTTGGAGCCAAGCCCCATGCTGTGTGCCTGGAAGTGCAGGTTGGTGTACTGGCCCCCCGGGATCTCATTCTCATACACGTCCGAGTTGCCAGACTTCATGGTGGCCGTGCAGTCAAAGGCCGCATACAGTCCCCGGGTTCCCTCCCAGTACTCACTGTAGTCAAATACGCGCTCCAGGGGTACCCCTGCAGGGAGGCCAGAGGCAGGGGAGGGCTCGGAAATGTGCCCACTCCCAGCTGCCCCTCCAGGACCCCAGGGCCAGCTCAGGTCCCATAGACGGGATGAAAGGCACGGCCAGGCAAGAGCATCTGAATTCTAGGATCCGCCAGACTCGACTGGGACCAGTGGGGGTATGGCTTTGAAAGGGGGACGCCATGGGCTGCTGCTTTCCTACCTGTGTCCAGGGGCGTGCCTCGGGTACAGGCCACCAAGGCCCCCATGCTGGGCTGTGACGTCATCCCAGACATGGAATCGGCTGCCACGTCCACCACATCGGCCCCAGCCTGGGCACAGGCCAGCATGGCTGCCACGCCTGCCCCTGACGTGTCGTGGGTGTGGATGTGCAGTGGGAGGTCAGGGAAGCGGTCCCGGAGAGAGCTGACCAGCATGGTGCAGGCCGCTGGCTTCAGCAGCCCTGCCATGTCCTGTGGGAAAAGAGGAAGAGATGGTGAGAAGGGGGACGATGTGCACCAGGTTGGGGACCTGGGGGGAAGCACGATTGGGAGGCAGGGAGGCGGGCTGGGCCCAGCACCTTGATGCACAGGATGTGGGTGCCAGCTCGCACCAGCTCTTCGGCCAAGCCCATGTAATACTGTAGCGAGTATTTGGTGCGGCTGGGGTCAGCCACGTCACCCGTGTAGGAGATGGCGGCCTCCACCACGCCGCCAGCACTGCCCGCAGCCTCCATGCCCAGCAGTAGGTTGGGCAGGTAGTTGAGGGAGTCAAAGACCCGGAAGACGTCCATGCCATTCTCCTTTGCCACCTCACAGAACCTGGGCGGGTAGGACAGCCCACGGGTTAGCCCCACCCCACTCCCCCTGCGCTTCCTTCTCTGGCTCCTGGCCCCTCTGTGGCCCCAGGGTGAGGAGTTCTTAGGGTCTGGCCTGGCCGGGGGCGTGGAACCCAGAGTCAGTGTGGGGGGCTGGGCAGTGTGGACAAGGTCTCCAGGGCAGCTTGGGCCGGGCAGGGCTGTCCCAGAGGCGTCAGCGCAGAGCAGAGCTGGCCCACACTGGTTGGGCCCAGGTCAGGGCTAGCCAGTCTTTGCAAAGGGGTGAGGGAGAAAGAGCACTGAACAAGGAGTCCCGAGGCCAGGTTCCAGCCCCAGCCCTACACCACACAGCCTGGGACTAGTCACCTGCCTTCCTGGGGCCTCCACTGGCCTATGAGCTAGAAGCCCTTCCAGTTCTCCAACTATAATTCCTCACTTGATGACATTTCCAAATAGCAGCCCTCACTGGGTGCAGCTACTGGGAGGCGGTTTTGAGCTGCTGTGGGGAGCACGGCCACCGCAGAGGGGCCGGCACCTGCTGTGCGGCGTCGGCCCCGCCCACCCCAGGCTCACTTGAAGACCACGTTGTCGGGGTAGTTGGTGTAGCCCACGGCGTTGGCCCCCCGCAGCAGCATCTGGAACGGGATGTTGGGGATGAGCTCCCGGAGCTCTTGCAGACGCCGCCACGGGCACTCGTACAGGAAGCGCATGGCGACATCGAACGTGGCTCCTGCGCAGGGACCAGGAGGCCCAGGTCAGCCCCAAATGTCCCGGGGACCCCACCATATCCTGCAGCTCTGTGGCCTAATGCCAGGCCCTGCTTATCTTCAGGGTCCCTCATGTTCCCACCCTGATCCCCACAGACTTCCCTTCACTGATCTCAGGGCAGCTCAGGCTCAGTGTCCGCTCTGCGCCCCCAGTTCTCTGTGCTATCACTAGCAGACATGTTGCCCCGCTGACTCTGAGCTGCCTGGTCTCAGCTGTGATCTCGTGCCTGGCACCAGGCCTGGGCAGAGTGGGCACAGTCACCGTTTGCTGAACAAGCACACATTGTGCTGCATTCAGTTCTCACCAGTTCCCTCAATGTCACCACCTGTAGCTTCTGCAGAGTGCCCAGTGGCCTCATCACACTGTGGGTGCCCAGTTTCTGCCAGGCACCGGCCCCCTGCCCAGCCCTCTGGCCTACCTCCCCAGTTCTCTATGCTGAAGAGCTTGCAGAAGTTGTGGGCCACATAGGGGGAGATCTTTTTGAGGTCGTGGGTTCGCACGCGAGTGGCCAGCAGTGACTGGTGGGCATCCCTGAAGGTTGTGTCCATTAGCAGCAGCCCTGGGTGGCCCCGCACGGCTCGAGCGAAGCCCTCGGGCCCCTCTCGCAGCAGGATGTCTCTGAAACCAGCTGGGGGCGAGCCTAGGGCAGAGCTGGCATTAGCACCCGTTCTGCGGACAGCAACCTCCTCTCTCCTCCCCCGTCGCACGCCCCCCGAGTTGGGAGAATGGATCTCACCTACCTATGGGCACCACAGGGACAACGGGGTCCGTGGCACTGGGGTTGGCATTGACAGGGATCGGGGTGGTTGGGCCATTTACCATGACATGTCCTGTGGAGAGAGTAGGTAGTGGGTAAGGGCAGACTAGGCAGTCTTGAGTTAAGGGCAGGGGTGAGAGTAGGCGGGCTCAGGGGCGGGGCAACTCCTCCAGGATCCCAGCTCCCCAGCTGGCCCCTGTCCTTGCCAAAGCCAGGCCCTCCTGGGTTCAGGCAGCGGGGACCGATGGAGGGCCACGTGGATAGAAAAGGGGGTCTCTGAGATCAGGAGCAAGGAGGGTGGGCAGGGTGGGAGGACAAAGCAAAGGAAGAGGACTTGATTGAGGGTAGGGGTGGGGCGAGGGGCTGGGAGCAAGGCATCGGGGAGGGGAGCAAAGGGCAGTCTCGGGGCCGGACCAAGGTAGTGCAGCAGCTTCTGGGCCCGGTTCTGTGCGGGCCGCAGCTGGAACAGCTCCGGGTTCTCATCGATGAACTGGGTGTCCACGGTGCCCGACAGGAACTGCTGGTTGTTGAGCACATTTTGCAGGAAGGGGATGTTGGTCTGCAGGACAGAGGCGGGTGGGGAGGCGTCACCATGCAGCATGGACGCAGAAAGGAGAAGTGGCTCAGGGTGGCAGTGGGGCCGGCTCAGCTTCCCCAGTTCGCCAGGATACCGCCTGCATGGGCACTGACGTTTCCCCATCTCACCAGCACCCCGCTTCTGACAGAGTCCCCAAGCTGTCAGGGGGCTGAGCCCGCTGCCTCCCTCCTTGCTCACCCCAGATCATGTGCTGACCTCCTTCCTCACGGATCTGAAAACAAGCACCTCCACACCTGCCCCAGTGCAGGACACGGGTTGGGCCTTTCCCACAGCACGGTGGCATGAAGCAGCCACATCCCTAGCCTCCCAGCCACGCTTAAAAGAGGCGCCTACCTTCAACAGATCCCCACCCCCAACACACATAACCAGCCACTGGTATCCAAGGTCCCTCCTCGTGGCCAAGTCCATGGGCACCTGCCCTTCCTCTTGCTAACAGCTCCATCCTGACACTCTCCCTGGGCTTCCAAGACGTCATGCGCTCTCCTCCTCCCTGCTCACCACTGGGGGCGCCTTTCACCCCTGCAGGATGGGGTTGGCAGGGCTGTCCCTGGGCCTTTTCTCTCACAGCCCTCTCTCCGTGGTGGGCCTCACCCGGCCGCCAGCTCCAGAACGAAGACCCCAAAGTGGAAATGCCGCCTGGGCATCTCTCCTTGCGAGTCCCTCACGTAAGCTCATCAAGTCCCAAAGCAGCTTTCCTCACGCTGCTCTCTTCTGCCTTCTGGTGGGTGCCTGTCCACTCAGGCAGCAAAACCTACAACCCGTCACCCTCACCGCCCACTCCTATTTCACTGGCCACGCCGGGTGTTTCTACCATGGCCAGCTCTAGCCATGCCAAACACGCCCGTGTCCTCACACTCCACACCTCTGCACCTGCCTGCTAAGCTCCTCCTGGACGTCTGGGCGCAAAGCCTGCCTTGGCCTCACCTCCCTTTTCTAGGCCTCCACAGGATCGGCGGTTGGACAGCTCCTCCCTCAGCCTTATCATGTGCGGTCTGCATTCCTTGCACGGCTGCAAGTGCTGCTTGGGGCAGGGGTGCCGTCTGAGGCGTGTCCATGTTTGTGCACACGGGCCCTCGGTTCTGTTCGGTAAACGGCTGGGCGGTGGCATGAGGCTGGGGCAGGGCAAGTCCCACCCAGAGACTGCACGGGGGCCTAGAAACCAGCACTGTAAGAGGTGCCCTGTGACTACAAGGCCGTGTGGCTGCGATTCCAGCGTGTATGCGCCTGTGACCACGTGGCTATAGTGCTGGCTGTCACTTCAGAGAAGGCATCTCCATGTGATGCCCATTCCTGATCTCTGCTGGCACCTTCAATAGGGGCTCCAGGCTTGGCATGGTCTGCTGGTCCCTGTGGCTGCTCTGAGAGATTCTATCTGAACACCGAGGGCTCCTAGCACCTGGAAGCCGAGGCGGGAAGGGTGCCTCCCCCGCCAGCACCCCACAGGTGGTCACTGCAGAGTGGAGCCCAGCCAACATTGCCTCATGCCTGTCTGGTGTGACAGGTCAACCTGTCCCTGAAACTGGTCCCTGCCCCTCCTAAAGGGCATTTCAACTGGGCCACGGCATGGCATTTGATAAAACCAGTTACACCATCTAAAGAACCTGGAGCCACACAGGGGTGAGAAGGATCCCCAGAGGCCTCCCCTGTCAAACCCTGCATTCCCCTTTTGCAGACCCCTCCCCCTCTGTAATTTTGGGGGCTATGTCACCCCCACTGTGATGTAAGCTCCATGGGGCTGGAACCAGGCCCGTCTGGTTGTGCCAGGTAGGATTAGAATTTGGTCAGTTTCCCTGAGTTGCCGCCTACCTGGCCCTCAGGAATCAGGTCGAAAGGGAAGGGAAGGGGGTGGACCCAGGTAGCCTGAGAACTAGGAGGTGCCCTCCCTGGTATCCTAACTGGGCGGCCCCACACGAAGGACCAGGGTGCCTCACCTGGTCAGGACTCGGAGGCAGGAAGCCGAGACCCTCCCCACCCCCAGCAGGAGCCCTTTCTCCGAGGACCCAAGCTTATCCCCGGCTGCTCTCCCAGGGAAATGGCCCGACAAGGGCCAAGGGGGCGGGAGGGGCTGCGGGCACAGGGCCACTGACGCACGGCTTGAACCCGCGAGCCTCCGCCGGCCTGCCGGGAAAGCGCGCAGACCAATAGGGCCGGAGGCGGAGACCGGTTGGCTCCCGCGCGCAGGGCGGGTGGGAGCCTGGGAAGGGGGAGGGAGAGGCGGGCAGCGGGGCGCGGCGCCAGCCCGGAGCCGAGCCCTCTCGGCTCCACCACGCAGCAGCCTTGGCGGGGACCTCGCCCAAGCCCCCCCTCGAGGGCCCCGTGCGTGTTGGGGACCCTGCACGTGACTCGGTGATGCGGAACGGTTATGACCTTCAGAGCGTCTGCGAAGCGAGGGTCCCAGCAACAGCGTGGGCTTGCGCCCCGCCCTGCCTGTGGGTGCGGGGACGTGTGGGTGCGTGGGCATGTGTGGGTGTGCGGGGAGGGTGCCCGGCGACATGTGACAAAGCCTCCCGTCTCTGGGAGCTGGTGAAGGGGCCTGGGCGCTGGCGCTTTGTCTCGCTGTCTGCAGAGTGACGGTTCGCGCAAGAGCGGCGGGCGCCCGTGCGGGGCGGGATGCCGGGGCGCCAGGGTGCCCGGGGGCGGCGCCTGTGCCCGGGGGAGGGCGCTGCGGCAGCGCCGGGGGCCTGCGCGGCGGGCCTGCGCCGGCCAGGGCCTCGGGCGTGACCAGGAGCCACCCGCGGGCGCTGCAGTGGCCGCGCGTCCCCGTGACCTCCGAAGCCAGCCCGGGTGGGTCCCCACGCGCCCCTCCCGGTCCGCCCTCCACGTGCGTGTCCGCGGCGCGCGTGCTCGCTGGCGCGCACCCGCCTGCCTGTCCGCCGCCACGAGCCGCGCCGGGAAAAGGTGCCGGGAACCGAGTGAGCTGGGGCTGCGGGCCCAAGCGCCATGGGCTGGAGGGCGCCCGGTGGGCGGCCGGTCAGCCCCGGGCCTCGCCCCCGCCGGAGAGCCACCTGGAGCCGGTGGGGGCCGGCGGGGCCCATGGGGAGGCCTGCCCGCGCCCCCTGAACTACGGATACCAGGTAAGGCCCCCTCCCCCTCCCCCCTCCGAGCAGGGCACAGCGTGGAGACGCTGGGGAGGGCGGTAGGCCAAGGGAGGGCTTTGAGGGACACCTTCCCTGATGGGGGAGGGGACAGCGCGGAGTGGGGGTGCTTAGTGGATTCCAGGGACTGCCAGGGAATGGAAGTTCCGGGACCCTCCCTGCTCTCATGCCCATCTCCTGCCTCAGGCCTCACCTTGCCCCCAGAGCTTGGACTCCCCCTAACTGCTTGGGAGACGCGACCTTTACTCTGGGGGGTTGGCCCTGCAGGCCCCAGCCTTCCCTCAGCCCCGGGGGCCCCTTGGGCCTCTGACCCTGGCCCCCAGGACTGGGCTGTGGGCACAGTGGGCATCTGCAGCAGCCCCACTGGTGCCCGGGCTTTGGCCTTTCCCTACAGGGCGCCCACCATGGCCCCGCCGCTCCTGCTGCTGCTGCTGGCCAGTGGAGCGGCCGCCTGCCCACTGCCCTGCGTCTGCCAGAACCTGTCCGAGTCGCTCAGCACCCTGTGTGCCCACCGAGGCCTACTGTTCGTGCCTCCCAATGTGGACCGGCGCACAGTGGAGCTGCGGCTGGCTGACAACTTCATCCAGGCTCTGGGGCCACCGGACTTCCGCAACATGACGGGGCTGGTGGACCTGACATTGTCCCGCAATGCCATCACCCGTATCGGGGCCCGCGCCTTCGGGGACCTGGAAAGCCTGCGCTCCCTGCACCTGGACGGCAACCGGCTGGCGGAGCTGGGCACCGGCAGCCTACGGGGGCCCGTCAACCTGCAGCACCTCATCCTGAGCGGCAACCAGCTAGGCCGCATCGCAGCCGGGGCCTTCGACGACTTCCTGGGCAGCCTGGAGGACCTGGACCTGTCCTACAACAACCTGCGGCAGGCGCCCTGGGCCGGCATCGGCGCCATGCCCGCCCTGCACACCCTCAACCTGGACCACAATCTCATCGACGCGCTGCCCCCAGGCGCCTTTGCCCAACTTGGCCAGCTCTCCCGCCTTGACCTCACCTCCAACCGTCTGGCCACGCTGGCCCCCGACCCGCTCTTCTCCCGGGGGCGTGACGCTGAGGCCTCACCCGCTCCCCTGGTGCTGAGCTTCAGTGGGAACCCCCTGCATTGCAACTGCGAGCTGCTGTGGCTGCGGCGGCTGGCCCGGCCCGACGACCTGGAGACGTGCGCCTCCCCGCCAGGCCTGGCCGGCCGCTACTTCTGGGCCGTGCCGGAGGGCGAATTCTCCTGTGAGCCGCCCCTCATTGCCCGCCACACGCAGCGCCTCTGGGTGCTGGAGGGCCAGCGGGCCACGCTGCGGTGCCGGGCCCTCGGTGACCCTGCACCCACTATGCACTGGGTCGGCCCCGATGACCGGCTGGTCGGCAACTCCTCCCGAGCCCGAGCTTTCCCCAATGGGACCCTGGAGATTGGGGTGACAAGCTCTGGGGACGCAGGGGGCTACACCTGCATTGCCACCAACCCTGCTGGTGAGGCCACAGCCCGTGTAGAGCTCCGGGTGCTGGCCTTGCCCCATGGCGGGAACGGCAGCACGGAGGGCGGCCGCCCGGGGCCCTCGGACATTGCCGCCTCAGCCCGCACTGCTGCGGAGGGCGAGGGGATGCTGGAGCCTGAGCCCACAGTGCAGGTGACGGAGGTGACTGCCACCTCGGGGCTGGTGAGCTGGGGGCCAGGGCGGCCAGCAGACCCCGTGTGGATGTTCCAAATTCAGTACAACAGCAGCGAGGATGAGACCCTCATCTACCGGTGAGGACCCACTTTGCAGCTCTGGGCTCCCCCTTCCAGGGCGGGGCTACCCCTCCTGCTCCTCCTCTCTCCCTGGGGTTTCCACGCACCCCTCCTCAGCTTCAGAGCTGCCTGGGGGGTGCTGGGCTGCAGCGGGCAGGGACAGAAGGTGGGAAGCGCTGGGAGAAGGTGGGCAGTGCCCAGGGGCCTGTCGCTGGCCTCCTGGCACGTGCTGTGTTTTAGTGCGTGGCCAGCGCACACGCACGTTAGTTCTGTCTCTGTGAGGTCTTCCCTGCTCGCCCTGGGCCTCTGTGTCAGGGCACTGTCTGTCCCCCTGCACTGTCTCTGGCCACACATGCATGCCTGTTTGGGTTTCTCCCTTCTGGATTAAACACACAAGGTCATGTGGTCGCAGGGGAAGCGGGTACTCAGAGTTGGGACCCGGGGGCGTGCGGTGAGGGTGGATTGTGAAGGGGGCTTCGAGGCCAGGTGGGGTGGGCTGCGGCCTGGACCCCGACGCCTGGGCTCTGACCACCAAACTTGACCGCAGGATCGTCCCAGCCTCCAGCCACCACTTCCTGCTGAAGCACCTGGTCCCTGGTGCCGACTATGACCTCTGCCTACTGGCCCTGTCACCTGCTGCTGGGCCTTCCGACCTCACGGCCACGAAGCTGCTGGGCTGTGCCCACTTCGCCACGCCGCCGGCCTCGCCCCTGTGCCACGCCCTGCAGGCCCACGTGCTGGGCGGGACCCTGACCGTGGCTGTGGGCGGGGTGCTGGTGGCTGCCTTACTGGTCTTCACTGTGGCCTTGCTGGTTCGGGGCCGGGGGGCCGGGAACGGCCGCCTGCCCCTCAAGCTCAGCCATGTCCAGTCCCAGACCAATGGAGGCCCCAGCCCCACACCCAAGAGCCACCCGCCACGGAGCCCCCCGCCACGCCCCCAGCGCAGCTGCTCCCTGGACCTGGGCGACAGTGGCGGGTGCTATGGTTATGCCAGGCGCCTTGGAGGAGCCTGGGCCCGGCGGAGCCACTCTGTACATGGGGGACTACTGGGGGTAGGGTGCCGGGGGGCGGGGGGCAGTGCGGAGAGGCTGGAAGAGAGTGTGGTATGATAAGCAGGGAGTCACCCGGAGTGGAGGGCAAAGGGCGTGCAGCCCCCCAGCCTGGATGGGTCAGCACTGCCTGGGAGACCCTCCCGGTTCTACCCTCGGTACCTCAGGCCCCCCTGTACTTGGCAGGTCAAGGGGGCCTTTCCCTGGTTCTGGCCTGAGGGGACATGTCCCTCTGACAGGTGCTCACAGCCATCGAGGCAGGGGCTGCAGCCACCACGTGGGAGTCTTGTTTTTCTTTATAATAAAATTATTGGGGACACCTCAGTGCCAATCTCTGGTCTTGTCCTGCTAGGTTCCCTGAGGGGGGGAAGTGGAGGCACACACACAGGACAGGGTCAGGGCTGCCAGCCCCGTGGAGGCGGCCCAAACAGCCTGGGGTGCCCTTGGCCTCCTCATCCATCTAGTGCCTTCCAACCCAGGTGAGCCCAGCCCCAGCCCCTAGAGAACTGCGGGACCTGAGTCCTCAGTGCTGTACCTGCATCTGTAAGTGCAGAGGACACCCCTCCTGGCAGGCCATAGACAGGCCGTGAGGTCCTCGCAGCAGCATGGACTCCACAGCGCAGAGGCCACAGGAGCATGTGGGAGATGGCACAGCCCTCGGGGCAAAGGGATCTGGGCTGGCAACACTGACACAACCCCCCATGGCCCTGTTGGTGACAACCTTATTCACCATCTCCCAGGGCATCTCTGGGTTTGTAAAATGTCACCCCAAAGGATTGGGACGGGCTTGGAATCCCACTGCCCAGGACCCTCTGGAAGGTTCCAGTCAGTGCCGCAGGCCCTGAGTGCTATCTCGGCTCCCAGTGACTTGACTCTGTGCTTGTCTGGAAAGACTGAGTCAAACCTTCGTTGGACACGAGGTACGAACACCAGTGGGGGGCGCACACCTGCACGGCCACCGGCCTGCTCTAGGCCCTGCCAGAAGAACCACAGTCCAGGTGTGGCTGCCTTGCTTGGCTTCCTCCGGCCTTGGTACGGGCCCTGCGAGCACTCCCCAAACAATCACGGCTCCTGGACATTGACTGGGAGGAATCAGTGCTCCGGACACAAATACAGGCACGCGTGGTTCCCCCGTGCCAGGCACACCCAGATGCTTCGAGAACATGCAGAGGCCCGGCCCCCACCGTAGAGGGCAAGTGTTGGCACCCCAGGGCCTGCAGGGGTGCCTGGGCCGTGCTAGCCACAGTGCATGTGTCCAGGGGGGTGGCTGTTTTTGTGTAAGGCCCGCTTGGTTCTGACGGGCAGCCTGATAAGAGCTGGCATGATGTGTGTGTGCACATGTGTGCAGGCCAAGCTCACACACTTGTGGGTTGCGCAGTGTTGACGCGTGTGCCTGCCCGCCCGGCCCCGGAACACGTACCTGGATGTAGCCCATGAGGATCCTGGTTTAAGTAAATGAAACAAGTTTCTCAGCGGAGAAGAGCAGGGGCGGTGCAGGGCTGGGGGGAGGAGGCAGGGGGAGGGCAGGAGGGAGGCACGGGCATGCAAGACAGGGAGGGGCCAGGATCCCCAGGGCAGCAAGTGCAGGGCTGGGGGGCTCAGGCATGGCAGCAACCGGCGGCCTGGCATGGGAACACATTTGGGGCAGACTCTGGTGCCCCAGGAACTGGGGACCTGCGTCCTGCACTGGCCTTCTGCCCTCTGCTTGTGGCCCCAGGGCCTCTGTCCGCCTTCTCCACCTCCAGGGCACTCAGACACTAAGTGTTTATGAGCCCTCCAGGCTATAGAACAGGTCAGGGGTCCTATGGCCCAGGAGCACAACCATAGGGGCCAGTTGGAGTCACCAAGAAGGATGACACAGAGCAACTGGTGGGCAGGTGACGGGGTGGGTAGCACGGTACACACTGGCTACCCAGCCCCGGAAGCTGCCCCAGCACACCATGCCGGGAAAACCAAGCCCCCTCAGCGAGAACACGGCTTGAGCACATGACATCATGACACGTCTCTGCCATGGGTGCAGGAAACAGCCTCGACCAGGAGCCCTGAGGCTCCCCATGGAAGAGCACAGAGAACCCCCAGCACCTAGAGGGGGGCTGATGGCCTGAGGGGAGATGAGCCAGCACAGGCCCACAGGCCTCGCACCCTCCTTCCTGCCTCCCACATGCATTTTCTTAAAGGCTTCTGCGCCCACAGGGCACCTGCCAGGACACACCACAGAGCTCTGTCAACAGGTGAGAGGACTGACACGGCGCCGAGAGGGCAGCCCTGCCCACATGCCCCAACCCCACCGGCAGAGCAAGCAGCTGAGAGAAGGCGACACGGAAGGACGGTCAGCTAGCACCCCTGCACAGCTCGTGCACGGCAGGCAAGGCAGGGCGTCCTCTGCTATTGGCGACCATCCTTAGGGGGTGCCCAGAAGAGGATGAGGCGTGGGTCTGCCTGGCAACCACCCCCCAGAGTGGAGCCTGTCAAGTGTCTGATGGCAGGATCTGCCCAGGTGATGCCCACAGATGTGTGGGCAGCGCTGGCCTCCAGGACAAGACAGTATGTGGCTCTGATTTCATCTCTAGCTACAGACAGGTAAAGGAGCCTGACAAAGAGGCCAATGGCATTTTGGGTTCTTGCGTCTGGCTGTGAGACCATGAGGACAGGCTCCTGGCCTCCCTGGCCCTGTGCTCACCCTTCCGGGCTGCAGCCTCCCTTCCCAGCTGCCCCAGAAGCACAGGCCAGGCCGGGTGGAGGAGCCAGTGAGGGCGGACAGGGGTCTGACTTCATGCAAAGTAACCTCATCCATACAGCCTGTGCTCTTGCCTAGGGGCTCCTCATTTTCCTGGAATTAAGAATTCCCTGGAAAGCTTATTCAAAACACAGGCTTGGGCTCCCCTGCCCTATCTGTGGGATCGGAATTCCCAGAAGGGAGGCCCGGCAGCACACAGATTTTACACACGTTCCATCCAGGTGATCTCACCTGGGGGGAGGGGCGGGAGAAGCATAGGGTCCCCAGAGCAAGACCCAACTCTGGCCAACTCCCAGGGACCAGAGGGCCTAGCGGCAGCAGTGACCACGTGCAGCCCGGAGAGCCCACATGCAGCAAAGGGCAGCAGAGAGGCAGGGACGTTAACGACCTCTTACCTTCACGCCTCGAACTCGGAACTCGGCCAGGGCTCTGCTCATCTTGGTGGCGGCCGTGGGGTGGTCTTTGCCGTGGGCAATGACCTTGACCAGCAGCGAGTCGTAGTGGGGCGAGATCACAGCCCCTTGAAAGGCAGAAGCATTGTCCAGGCGGATGCCCATGCCCTCCCCGCTCCGGAACACCTGGGGGAGAGGAGAGAGGGGTCAGGAACCGGCTCAGGGGCCAGCATTCAGCCCCGGCCCAGGCTGGGCACCCACAGGTTACCCCGGCTCTGGCCTGTGAAGTTCTGCTTAATTTCTGCCAGTGCCCCAAGAGGGAGGCAGGGGGAGGATGGCAGGTCAGAGAGACAGACTCGGGGGACAGATGGAGGGCCCCAAACAATCTAACGGAGAGGGGACCATGGGAGGGGGACAGAGGTTCGGGATGTTTGGGGATAACTGCAGCACGCACACGTGAAGCCCATGATGGGGGACCCCTGTGAGGACTCCAGGTAAGGAAGACAGGGAGTGGGAGGGCCAGCTTGGGGCCTTGGGACAGCCACTGCACCATGTTTCTGCTTCTGAGCACACAGGCCTGTGTTCGATAAAAAGGAACTTAATAAAATATTTAAGGATGAACACTCAGCTGTGAGCAGGAACTGTCAGCTAAAAATATTCTGCGGTGAACCAGGCTCGGAGGAGCCAGGCCTTGGGAGGTGAGGGGGAGGCAGCGTCACCTCACGTCACAGGGCTGCCCCTTCCTGGCCAAGGGCAGAGAAGTCAGGGGCCCACCTGCTGGACAGCGCTCGGCCTCGGGACTGGCCCCCACCTACAGACGGGGATCATTCCAGAAACAGGATCTTCCCGCAGCTCTGCCTTGGGCCTCCCAGCTCTATGCGACTTTCAGAACCCAGAGAGCTCCCTTCCCCTCCCGTCACTTGTTTCTCAGAAGCCCAGGATCTGTCCCAGAATCCCCCTTGCCCTCCTCCCTGGACGTGGAGCACAGCCTGAGCTCCTGCCCTGCTTCCAGGGAGGCTCGGGTGGGAAGGGAAGGCAGACCAGCACAGGTGGTGGCAGTGGTGGTGACACGCAGGATCCAAAGGGATTCTTAGCCAGCATGACAGGGGGGCCAGGGAATGCCACCCAAGCAGCCTCAGGTTCCTGCTCTCAGCCATGGGGCGGGGGCAGGGAGAGGACAGGTGGCTTTGTATATGAGAGGACAGAGGAGGTGCAGGCAGTGTCTCCAGAGGGGATGCGTCCCCAGACGCCTGTCCCAACCCCCCTCAACCTCTTCCAGGAGCTGCCTCTCAGCCTCCTCCCTGCCCCCACCCTGACCCTCATTCACCCTTAAGGGTCCCCCTGCTCAACTTGGCCGCTCCGCTGGGACATCCGGGCCCCAATTTTATGCTGCACCCCCTGGGTGCTGCCTTGCCAGCCACCCTCCCTCAGACTGAAGGCTGGACAGAGGCCAGCAGCACTGCTCCGTCTCTGGGATCTTGTGACCACAGAGTCACGGGCCTGGGCCTGGTGTCTGGGGCCCCTGCCTTTGACGCCACCAGCTGCTCTGCTCGCTGTATGGGTGACTGACCTGCTGGCTCGCTGGCCTGTGCACAGGGCAGCCAGCCTTTCCCCACGGGGCACTCGCTCCCCCGAGTCTCGGGTGGCGCCTGGCTCCTATGCACTCTAAGCCAGCCTCAGCGCAGCCCAAGCGAGGGTTCTCCCTCACCACCGGCCCATGGGTTCCTTCACGCCCCTGGGAGAAGCAGTCCAACCCAAGAGTCTCCACGCAGGCCGAGGCCCGTGGTGTGCCCCTCGGAGAGGCTGTGGAAATGCGGGCCTACCTCAATGCGGCCGGTGTCTGGCTGGAAGCTGCGTGCGGGGTCCTCGGTGGTAACCCGGCACTGGATGGCACAGCCGTTGATGCGGATATTCTCTTGCCGCAGGCCCAGGTCGGGCAGGCTCCGGCCCTCAGCCACGTGGATCTGGGCATGGACCAGGTCCACACTGCAGGTTAGGAGAAGATGGACCCGGGGCCGAGTGTGAGGCAGGGGCAGGGCTGTGCTACACACACACACCCGGCCCGCCTTGCCCCTGCCTGCCCTGCAACCCCCACCCCAGGGCTAGGAGCTCTGCATGGTCTGAATGAGGAAAACATGGTAGCTGAAGGGAGGCTGGGGTCACCCATGTGCCCTTGCACCCCCCAAACTACCCCTCCCCATGCTCTGCCTGTCTTTCTCCCTGCGGTCTCTCTGCTCTGCCCACCCCAAACCCTCCCTTGGCCAAGCCTTGATTTGAAGCCTCAGACACCCGTTCTGTGTGTGTGTGTGTGTGGGGAGATCTGCAAGAGAACGGGGGTGTGAAGTCCAGGCTCGTTGACATGGGGACCATTCTGTGGGAGGATGCCGTCCTCTCAGGGCCATACTGCAGCTGGGCTTGTGTCCAGGCCCCCCACCCCACCCCCAGAGAAGATCTGAGAGCACTGAGTTCTCCAAATGTGAGCTTCATAAGCTCAGCCTCACTGGCTGCCATTCTAAGGAGCAGCTGTTAGAAAACCCTCAGTGTTTTAAATTTATTGTCACTGAGGCTTGTGGCAAGGACAGCCTGGGAACTTCCTTGGCTGATTTTCCTCCGTGTTTTGTATTTCCTGCTAAACCACCTCATAGCAGTGATGCCGGTCGCCATGTATCGCCACATCCACAGGCCACAGACTACGGCTGTGCTCTGTCCAAGCTGTCTCCACAGCAATGCTCTGAGAGTGAGTCACCCTCATCAGAGGACGAGCCTGAGGGTCAGAGAGGCGCGGCTCGGCCTCACTCCACACAACTAGTGACCTGGGAAGAACCCACAGTGCAGCCTGCGTCTGGCTGACACAAACCCCCACTTCCAAGCAGCACTTCGGTCCTTAGTGGAGCAGGCTCATGGCAGGTTCCAGGTCAACACCTTTACAGCAGCATGATGGGGAAAAAGTCACATGGGGCCCGAGTATGGGGCCGGCACATCTGCCTCGATGCAGCCTTTACCTCGAGAAAGCAAGGGGTCTTTGGGCCTCCGTGCACCTGGGCAAAGGCAGGGGCCCCCACCGCTTCCGTGTTCTCAGGTGGGGTGAGGGGTCGGGGAAGGAACAGCCAGGAAAGTTCCAAGGTGACAGGGACTGGCCCCAAGCCAGGGCTTAACAAATAAATGACTCGAAATACATATCTTGAAGCAAGGAAAGGCCATTTTAATTGTTTATAAAATGGGCAGGTTTTTAAAAATGTCTATACCCGATGCTTGTGGGAGAAAAAATTGGTACAAGCAATCGAGAAAGCTAGTTAGGCAAGAGGTCGCTTAACCTGTGCTCAGGTAACCTCACAAGAGGTGTTAGTCCTCAGAACACTTCAGAGAGGGAGGCAAAGAGTCAGGCCCAAAGGCGTGAGCTGACCCCCCCTTAATCACCACAAAAGCTGCAAACAACCTAACTGCCTAATAACTGAGGGCTGTAAATAAGGTACGACGTATCCAGATGAGGGAATACTGTGAGGCCACTTTCAGTACAATGGCCTTGGGGGAAATGCCTTCAACAAATATTAAATTTAAAAAGTGGAATAAAAATTTTACACAAAACATCACAATTGTGCCAAACTATTTACATAGTAAAGTAGATCAAAATGGAAAGAAACCAAAATATTTCAAGTGGGCTTAGAAAAGACACCACAGGGCTGGAGAGAGACCCGGATTCCAGTCCCAGCTGTGTGACCTTGGACAACTCTCTTAACCTCTCTGAGCCTCAGTTTCCTCATCTAACCCCCCCCCCCCCAGTGTAGCACACGGCACAGCCAGGAGCCTCCTCAGCACCCAGTTCTGAGGACGGACTCGGAGTCAGGTTTGATTTGTTCCTTGTACACAACCATGTCATGCTTTTATAATCGTCTTTGTAAAAAGTAACTGTTCTCTACCCCATGGAGAGTGAGCTTCACCCCTGGGGCTGCATGACCCCAGGAGCCACTGAGAGGATTCTACTCAGAACAGAAGGACGCCCCTTCCGCCTGCCCCTGGCTCCCGGCCCCTAACCCGTCCCGATCCCTGTCCCCTGTCCCGACCCCTGTCCCCTGTCCCGATCCCTGTCCCCTGCCCCTGGCTCCCGGCCCCTGCCCCTGGCTCCCGGCCCCTGACCCCTGTCCCCTGTCCCGGCTCCTGTCCCCTGACTTGGCCCGTGGCCCCTGGCCCGGCCCCTGGCCCCTGTCCCAGCCCCTGTCCCGTTCCGGCCCTTGTCCCCTGTCCCGGCTCCTGTCCCGACCCCTATCCCCTGACTTGGCCCCTGGCCCCTGTCCAGGCCCCTGTCCCCTGTCCCGGCCCCTGGCCCAGCCCATGCTCACTCGGTGATCTCCTCGGTGACCGTGTGCTCCACCTGCAGGCGGGAGTTGACCTCGATGAAGTAATGCTTGCCGTGCTTGTCTATCAGGAATTCCACGGTGCCCGCATTCTCGTAGCCCACCTGTGAGGCGGCCGCGTGAGCAGGATGCAGTGGTGATGGGAGCCTGACAGGGACGCCTCACCAGCCGCGGTTCCATAGGAGAACGGACTGCAGCCAGCCCTGCCCCACAGATGGCAGACAGCCCACCAGCCCTGGGCAGGAGAGGGAAGCCCCCCAGAGCCCATGGCGGGGGTCCCTGCCTCCCTGCCTAGCCGGCTCCCCAGGACTCTGCTGGGAGCCTCCAATGGCTGCACCCAGATCGTCTGGGCAAGACAGATGCTTCTATTTGCCCCACAGGCCCCACACCCACACGTGGGGAGGTTCTCCTGGACCCTTCTTATCCTTAGAGAGGCTTCAGAAAGTTCCCCTCTACTCTGTCATCACCTTCAGCCACCACCCAGACAGATGCCATTTGAGAGGAACCAACAGATGACGATTCTGACAAAATTCAACCCTAATTCCAGTTGCACTCTGGTCCAACCCAAACCATAAACTAGACTTCAGTTGGCTCCCTCAAATCTGTTCTGGAATGAGATATTAAATAACACTAAGCCAATAAATACGACCAACCTCAAGGTAAGAGTACTCCTCATATGAAATAGCCAAAATCTCAACTCTAAATTAGACCCTCGTCAACGCCTATTAACTGTGGCTGAGGCCTCGCTGCACAGCCCCAGCCCTGGCTTTCGGTTTGGGGAAGGTGACACCCGCTGTCATCTCTTCTGGGCCCGGCTGCTCTGAGGGAGCACAGCTCTGGAAGGGGAGAGAACCAGAGGCCCACTTGGGGGCTCGGGGTTGGGGAAGAGGTGGCAGATCTGAAAAGATGCTGTCACTCTGGACTCTGGGAAAGGGAGAAAGAGGGGAGGACAGGATGTCTGGACGCTGTGAGGGGAGAGGGTCAGGAGGGCCCAGAAGAACAGAGAGCAGGGCCCCTGCTGGAGGCCTGGCCATGGCAGGTGCTTTCCGGAGCTCGGTCTGGGAGCAGGCCACTGCGGGGACGCTGGCTGCTGTCTCTGGCCTCCACGCCCCAGCAGAACAGAGACGGGCAGAGGTGGTCCTTATGAGTAAAGGGCTGTGATAAACGTGATGTAGGGGACAGCTAAGAATGCGTGAGGATGAAATGCCTCCATAATGTGTCTTCACCGTGATCGAGTTCACTGCCCCTCATTCCCTTTGTTCCAGGGGTTAGCTGGTGCCACACGGCAGCTCAATCCGTGCAGCCTCTCTCCCTCCTTTCAGCCTTTCTGGACCCCAGAGGCCTGGCGCCCCTGCTCGCTCGTGGCGAGGACCTCTCGTCAGCCCTTAGTCCTCTAACGAAGTCTCGTCCCCCCTCCCAGAGCCGGGCACCCTGGGCCTCCCCAGTAGATTGTCCACCGGCCGTGAGGCCTACGCCAGCAGCTCAGAGCAAGCCTGCAGGAACAGGCTGTCTCTACGTGGAGACGGTCCCCGAGGGCCCCTGCCCTTCACCTGCTTAGCAAGTTTGACAGAGTCGCTGGTGAGCCGGGTCCGAAGCTGGGGTTCTAGGTCGGCGGCAGGAGCGATCTCGACCACTTTCTGGTGCCGCCGCTGGATGGAGCAGTCCCGCTCGTACAGGTGCAGAACATTCCCGTACTGGTCCCCTGGGGTGGGAGGCAAGCTGGGCTCGGCTTCTGGGTCTGAACACCTCCAAACACCAGCGCTGCGGCCCGTCCATCCGTGCCTGCTCCCAGCAGTGCGGGAGAGAAACGGCCCACTCTGGGCCACCCAGGCAGCCGCACGGCCCAGGCCAGCCGGGGCCCCACAGCCCGCCTTCGTGGGGAGGGGCTTCTTGAGGGAGAGCTCCTGGAACTGTTCCAAAGGCCAGCCTCCGCAACACAACTCAGGGCCTGCTGGCTCCTACCGGGTGCTGCGGCCAGGAGCACACCACTCACCCAGGATCTGCACCTCGATGTGACGCGGCTTCTCAATGAACTTCTCCACGAACAGTGCCCCGTTCCCAAAGGCGGCCAGAGCCTCCGAGTAGGCCCGGGTGTAGCTCTCCTCCAGCTCCTGCGTGGATGAAGGCCCAGCAGACATTAGACCCTGGACACCACCCCACCCCCACTACCCCGCCTCCCCACCCCCCACCCCTGCCCCTGGGGCTGCTGAGGGGATGGGGAGGACCTCTCCTGCTCACCTCATAGCTGTGCACCACTCGCATGCCCCGCCCCCCACCCCCATAGGCGGCCTTGAAGATGATGGGGAAGCCGTAGAGGTTGGAGAACTCATGGGCCTCGTGCAGGGAAGTGATGGGGGCGTCTGTGCCAGGGACCACGGGGACACCTGTGGGGAGACATGCATGTGGGGCCTTTGTCACAGGCTGGAATGCCTGCCCACACCCACCAGCTCCCTCCCCGGATGCCTGCCGTATTCACCTGCTGCGATGGCAATGGCCCGGGCCTCCACCTTGTCCCCCATCTTGCGGACCACCTCTGGGCTGGGCCCGATGAAGCGGACCCCTGCATCCTGGCAGGCCTGGGCAAAGTCTGCACGCTCGGACAGAAACCCATAGCCGGGGTGCACTGCATCCACATTGTTTTCCTGGGGCAGGGGCAGGAGAGTGGCGTGCCTCTCAAATTCCTCCCCACAGGCCCCGACCAAGCCCTGTGACTCTCATGCCTTGTCTACTTTCCTTGCTTCACTCTTTCGCTCATCCACCCACCCACCCACCCATATATTATCCACCCACACCGCGGGTCGGCGGGGCCAGGGAAGGCGCAAGGCGCAGCCGCAGCTCTCCCGAGGCCCCTGCCTGGCTCACCTTGGCCACCTTGATGATGTCGGGGATGTGCAGGTAGGCCTGCACTGGGGCCAGGCCGCGGCCGATGAGGTAGGCCTCATCCGCTTTCTGCCGGTGCATCTGGCCCGTGTCCTGTTCCGAGTACACAGCCACGGTGCGGATGCCCAGCTCCGTGCAGGCGCGGAACACACGGATGGCGATCTCACCTGGGGGGCGGGGTCAATGGGATGAGAAGTGAGATTCCTGGGTCTTAAGAGAAGTGGATAGCATGGCCAGGGCGGGGAGCCAGGCGGAGGAGGAAGCTAAGGCTGGGCTGGATGGGAGCTCTTCTCGCTGGCTCCAGGGCTCTCACCTCTGTTAGCCACCATGACTTTCTTGATGGGCTTGTATTCTAGGCGCCGGACATTTGGGGAGGCTGCGGGGGCACTGGAGGTTTGGCGGATGCCCAGGAGCTTCAGGCGCCCCCAGACAGTTCGGAACTTCAGCATCTGGGGAGGGAAGTCAGAGCCAGGCTAGAGCAGACTGAGCACAGAGAGTCCCCAGGAAGAGTGGGCCCCACCTCAGCCCCCAGGGGTCCCACGTGAAAGCCAGCACCATCGCCCTCCTCCTTCCCTGGAGGCTGACTGGCCATTGGGAAGGGAGCAAATTCAAGCCCAAATGAACCAAGCTGACCCCTGCACTCTAACACTTACTGTAATGCTTACAACACTCCAGACTCTGAGAGCCACTGCAGAGGGCCAGCCAGAGGCCCTGCATGACCAAGGCGTGTACACCATCAGTGTCCCCTTCAATGCCCTCTGCTGGCCACAGCGGCCCAGGTTTCAGAACCTCCTCCTTACCCGCCATCCCCACTCATGTATCCCTTCCTCAAAGTTCCATCTGGCTGGACAGTGATGATAATGGACCAGCGAACCCACATCAGTGAGCTTTCTTAGTCAGAAAGCTTTCCCTCAGCTAAAACATATTTCTTCAAACAGCGGCAGAAGGCTGGCTGGTGAATCAGGTGGTTAGAGTGCATGCTCTGAGCAACAAGGTTGCCGGTTGGATTTCCACATGAGCCAGTGAGCTGCGCGCATCCCGCCCCCCCGCCCCCACACACAACTGGATTGAATACAGCGGCTGGACTTGGAGCGAGCTGTGCGCTCCACAACTAAGATTGAAGGACAACAACTTGTCTTGGAGCTGATGGGTCCTGGAAAAAACATTGTTCCCCAATAAAGTTTAAAACAAACAAGAAAAAACAGTGGCGGAAACCTTCCTTCCTACTGAATGAGTAAATCAGTAATGAAAACAGACTGAGGGCCAGTGGGACAGCTGGTCACAGAAGGACAAATACCGTGTGAGTCCACTCCAAGGTCCCTCGAGTCGTTAGATTCGTAGAGACGGACAGTAGGATGGCGGGTGCCAGGACTGGGTGAGGGGGTGGGGCATGTGTTTCATGGGGACCTAGTTTCAGTTTGGGGCGATGAAGAAGTTATGGAGGGCTGGCTGAGTTGCGCACTGGTTAAGAGTTGCTTTGGGACGCCATCTCTGAGTGGTAGGGCCCCAGTTCGGATCCCACATGGGCCACTGACACTGCGCCCTCTAGAGCTAAGATGGTGAATAACAGCTCCACCTGGAGCTGGGCTGCAGTGAGTCGCCGGTGACTGTAGGCTGCAGCCCCTGCTGCAGTAAACTGCCATAAGCTACCGTGAGTGGCCATTCAGAGGCCGGTGACCGATGTGCCTCACCGGGAAGAGCGCAATGATGATACCAACATGGGCCAGTGAAGCGGCGTCCTCCACAACTAGACTGAAGAACAAAAGGACAGCAACTTCCCCGATTCCCCAATGCTGTTCCCCTCCCCAATTCTCCAATAAAATCTTTACAATAAAAAGTTATGGAGATGATGGTGGTGGTGGCTGCACAACAGTGTGAATGTACTTTATGCCAGAGAAATGTATACTTAAAAATGGGCACAATGGCAAATTCTGTTATATATAGTTTACCACGATAAAAAGGACAAAAAAAAACCCACAAAAAAGGAACTGAGGGCAACTCACATCTCAGACGGCAGAACATCTGTGGAGGCCCACCACCCTTCGTTCCACAGGTGAATAAATCCCAGCCCCGTGGAGTTTAGAAAGGTGGGTTCAAAGTCACACGGCTGTCCACAGCAGAGCCCCACGGGCACTCAGCCCCGCACCCCACGCCCTTATCTAGCTATCCATGTAACTTATTTCTTAATAAAGCTTAAAACGCTTGACTCGGCCATTTGTTTTAAGTAAGGGACATAAAAGTATCTTCAGTAAATAAAAGATATTATAAAGGCCTGTGTCATATTATGGCCAACAATATGGAGTAGGGGAAATGAGACCAAATAGAAAGAAAAGAGAAGAACTAAGGAAATAAGTGGCATAAAAGAGGGAAGCGCTCAGACCAGGGGACAAAGGACGGCCTGCTGAGGGTCAGCGCCCTGCCAGGCACAGCCCTAGGCCCAGGAAGGCGGGACAAGACAGTAAGGCCTCCGCTTGCCCAGCAGGTATATCAGTGAAAGGAAAGGAGAGAGCGAAAAACAAGACAGAAATAAGGAACTTTCAGATCATGAGGAGTGCCTCAAAGGTAAGAAAACAGGCAGCGATTGCGAACTACCTGGGGGGTTGGGGAGAGCTCAATGGGGCTGGGTATGAAAGCAGGCCTGTCTGAGGGGGGCACGAGCGGGCATCGGAGTGGGAGAAGCAGAGGCAGGAGGCCACGCAGTCTGAGCGAGAGCACCCAGGCAGAGGGAACAGCTGTCACCGAGGCCGTGAGGGAAGAACGAGCAGGACATGTTAAAGACCCAGGGGCGCCGAGGCGGGAGGCGAGGCTGCAGGTGCAGACAGGACTTCTGCCTCTTGGCCTCTCTGCACATTCGGGAAGGTCTCTGGACTGGAGAGGGCTGAAGGAGGGTGCGTGTTTGGGGCTGAGAAGACACACTGTACCTCTGAGCTGGGTGGGAGCAATGGGGGGTGGGCAGGATCAGGGAGATGCTTAGGGGCACAGGAGGCAAGACTCGCTGAGAGCGCCATTGTGGAGGGAAAGGAAGAAATCCAGTGTGCGAGGGTGGGAATGACCTTCCCTATGACGGGAGACCAGAGAGAACCAGCACCCCCACCTCGGGAGTGGAGCCCCCAGAGGTCAGAGTGGGCAGAAAACCTGGTGTGGTTGGCAAATGGATGTGTTCAAGGCCATGGGCCTGGAGTAGATCAGCCTGCCCAGCAGAGGGCAGGCTGGAGAGGTGGGCGGGCACCGTCAGGCCACCAGCGCTGGGTCTGGACGATGAGGATGAGCCTGAGGAGCCACCGCAGAGGAGGGGGGACAGCCAGGAGGCACCATGTCCTGCGGGGCGCTCTGAGAGGCAGAGAGCCCAGGACCGAGCAGGGCCACTGCTCGACACAAGATGCGCCCTGGCCGGGACGCAGCACCAGGTCACACCCAGCTGCATGAACGTGGGGTCCGCCGTGCTGCGCTCTGGCTTATCTGCTAAAATGAGAGACACTGCCCTTAGGTATTCATTACAAAGTGGACAGAGCCAGCAGACATCACGGTAACCAAGTGACCCAGGCGAACATTGCTAGAAAGTGACATGGACATCACAGGCCTCCCGACAGGAGGCCAAGCAGGACGTGTGGGTGCTTCTGCCACAGACCACAGTCTGAATCTGATCAGGGGATTACACGCGGCAAGCCTACACTAAGGGACCTTCCACAAAATAACTGGCCTGTGCTCTTCAGACATGTCAAAGGTCATGACAGACAAAGACCAAAGAAGTTCAAGGCTAAAGGACACTGAAGAGACCATGACGAAATGCATGTGTGGTCCTGGGCTGGACCTTGGTTTTCAGAGGCGATAAAGGACATTAGGGGGACAAGTGACAAATTTTAAATATGGCCTGTATTGGTGTTAATTCCCGATCCTGATCTCTGACATAACCACGGAACTGTGGTTATGTCAGAGAATATCCTCATTCTTAGAAAAAATACTTAGGTGTTTAAGGGCTTAGGTGCATCAAGCCAGCAACTTACAGTCGCATGGCTCAGGGAAAAATGGGATAATGAAATACATGTGGTAAATATCAGCACTGGGGGAATGGGGGTAAGAGAATTCTTTGTATGGCTGTTGCAGCTTTTCTGTAAGTCTGCAATGACTTCAAAATAAAAAGTGAAAAAGCCATACCTCTCACTGACACTGACGGAAGAGAGAAGAGTGGGGAGCAGTACCGGCTCCCAACAAGTGCCAAGGTACCTGCCAGGCACTTGGGGCTGCCAACATTTGACCCTCACCCCCACTTAGAGCCCAGTGAGCTGCAGCTGTTAGTTACCCGGTTATCTCTCCCTCACCCATCGATCGATCCGATGGACCAGCAGCCATCTAATACTCCGAGCTCTGCTCCGGATAATCTGCCCACTGGGAGGGCAATTCTTTCCTGGCAGAGCAGCTGGGCACAGGCAAGCCCTGGCAGCCAACGGCACACACCCCAGAGAGCAGGTGTGAGGTGCAAATCTCGCCCCTCTCCTGGACACCGAATGACTGCTCTGCTCAGGGCTGCGAGCCCAAACCACCCCTCAGGGTAAAGGTAGGAAGAGGCCCAGGGCTCTTTCAAGGCAACATAGCAACAGAACAACAACAGAACAAGTGGCTAAGAAATCGTTAACAGGTTTACCTCCCGGAAGTCATCACAGTTAACAGAGAAGAGCGAAGTGCCACGTTTTCCTATGAAATGAATGATTACAGAGCTGTAAGTGAGTACAGCCCTACCAGGCCCAGGCCCAGAAGGCGCTGTCTGTACCAGGCAGCTCTCTGGAGAGCCTTTGCAAAACCTATGAAGAACCTTTAAAATATTTATACCCCTCAGCCTGGTCATTACCCTTCTAGGAGTCCAACCCAAGGATGTATTCTGAGGTGGGACCCCGCGTCCTGAGCAGAGGGAAGGCAGCAGGCCCGGGATGTAGGAGCAGCGAGGCAGAGGGTTAGAGGAGGGAAAGGTCAGGGCCCTGGGGCTGAAGTCAGCGCGGTGGCGAAAGTGGGGCAGAGGGCAGCCAAGCTTGAGGCTGGAGTTGGCAGGCCTGGGTCTGCCCCAAGCCCTACTTCTCCAGTTGTGAGATCTGGGCACCAGAGGCCTCTCCTCATCTGTAAAACCGGGTACCACCACCCCCCCCAAACTCGGCAGGCCGTCCTGGAGATCACAGAGACATGTGCCTTGAGCCGCTCTCACTATCTTCCCATGGGCCTCTCCTCCCAGAAGAGTGTGGGGAGCCAGAGGGAACCCCTGCCCCGGCACAGCCACGCCCCTCCACACTCGGGCCCATGCCCACGCTGGAGCACCAGCCAGAGCCAGGGACTTGGTGGGCCTCGTGGGACCAGGGGCCAGCATGGAGGGTGGGCCATGCTCAGGGATCAAAGCACACCGGAGACGGGGACTGTGCCCTCCTTGGAGACTCACCCTGCACCAGCCGAGTGCCCAGCACTGCTTCAGCCAAAGGAACCCGCGGGCAGCCAGCAGCTCCGCCTGAAGCCACTGGCCTGGAATACAAAGTTCTCAGGCACCAGACTGCTGGCGGCCAAGGCTGAAATCAGGGGAAGGGGTGGCTTCAGCTGAATGACTTCCCATCTCCTCCCTCTCTGGGGCCCAGAGGACAGGCGGGGGTGGGTCATGCAGGCAGCAGGTGATTCACAGCCCCAGACTGAGGGGGGTGGTTTGAGGCAGGACACCAGGGGGAGGACAGAGACAGCGGACTTCCTGCTGCACTGAGGATAAAGGCACAGAAGCATCAGCCGTGTAGTGGGGTGCGGACAGGCTGGTTAGAAGGTGCTCTCGGGGACGATGGAGGGCACAGGTCACACACTGCCCCTCAGAGCCAGGATGCAGCCCTGCAGCTCAGTTCACTGCACAGTCACACACAATCCTCCCCAGGCACACGCTAGGGACAGGCTTGGGACCCGAGGGCACAAAGGTGAATAAAAGCACTGCCTCCCTCCCAGGACATCTCCACCCTTCTCCAAACTTGGTTAACTCAGCTGTGTCCCTTCTCAAGTCCCACTCCCCTCCCAGACCTGAAACCAGAGGGCTCAGCGGCCTGGTGCCTCCTTAGGCCTTTGCAGAATCAACTTCAGCTGGGAGAAAGCCTGCAGGACAGACGTGGCCACCTCACGGAGCCCTCTCTTCCCAGAAGCAGGACCTTCGTGAGTCGTGTGTGTGTGTGTGTGTGTGTGTGTGTGTGTGTGTGTGTGTGTGCTGAGTTTACAGGTTCAGGATGGGCCAAAGGGAGGAGATTCCCACTGCTCCCTGAATCCGGCCCTATCACTCCAAGCTGGACCCTGTGCAGCGCTCAGGTGGCAGAGGTAAGAAGCCCTGCAGTTGGAGGCAGCCGGCCCATCAGGAGAAGTGGGGCACCTGAGGTGGGAACAGAGAGCGCCAAACTCACTTCCCGAAACCCTGCTAGAGGGGCTCCCTCTGGCGTTAAACGGGACCCTTGCCCCAGATCAAGCCCTGGCATCATGGAGTGACCTGAGTGACAGCCTCTCCTCAGTGATACTTTCCCAAAAGGAGCCCCCAGAGTGCTGGCTTTCCTTCGAACACTGTTCTAGGCGGCATCCCTGTCACCCTCACACTGGGGTTGGGAACAGGTGATGGTGTGGTCACAGGAGAGAGAGCTGGGCAGGGGCCAGGATCCCAGCACGGGCCCGCAGTGTGCCCTGCTTTGGGGGTTTTTACTCGTAGTTGGTGGGTGGTAACCAAGAAGCCCACAAGGTCACTGACAGTTTGGCTGTGGATCTTCCTCAAACACTGAGGGCCGCGGTAACTGAAGGTATCCAGGAACACCCTCGTGTCTGTCACATCAGCTGACCCTTTCTGGGGGGCTGCAGGCCTTGTGCAAGGACGCCCTCACTGTGGCTGCATCCCCCCGGTAGGAAAGGCCTGTCAGGTGTTCCAGATGCAGCAAGCCTCTGGTTACGCGACTCGGGGATGCCATGACGCCTTGCTCGATGCTAGTGAGGCACATGAGGAAAACTGCCCTTTTCTGGCCTCAGAGATGGGGGAAATGATGAACAAGAGGCAAGCAACCACCGTCACCCGAAGATTCCTGCCCTGGGCTCCTCTCTGGCGCGGCTGCCGGCCCCACAGAGGCCTGCTTGCTAGTTCCTGCCGATGCCAGCTGACAGATCCCTTTCCGTGGCCTCGGATTGTACACCAGAGACAGGAAATGAGACGGCCCTGCCTCTCACTTGGGGCGTGTAAACGACATCTCGCCAGCAGAATGCGGCACAGGGAGGCGGGGTGTCTGGAACACCTGTCCCCCGCCTCTCAGCACGACTCGACAGACAGTGTCTACTTGTCTTCGAGCGTCAGCCTGCTCCTCCAACCCCGGATCAATAAACTCAAGGTTCTCATTCCGGGGGGTGGGAGTGACGGCAGTGGTGTCAGGAAGGTGCCGCGACATCCTGTGGAGCGAGGCAAGGGAAGGGGCTGGACACCACCGCCCCAGGGTCAGGTGACCTGCCTGCGTTGCTTCTGCAACACTCACCAAGCTCCACCTATGTGCCAGGCCGGTGCCGGCAGGGGGGACACAGCGGTGACAGGCGCACCTGGCAGGCACTGAGCTACATGTAGGATGTTCTCTAAGTACTAACTCAGGTAAGTGCACACCTCCTTATCACTCCTTTTCCGGATAAGGAACCAGGTGTGGTGGGGTGAAGTGACACCCAAGGTTTGAGCCAATTTGTGTGCCTCCCTCTGCAGCAGGGGCTCTGACCCACTAGGGCATATGGAAAAATAAGTTGAGGCTTTCATCAGAAGCACAGTGTGACAGGCACTGGGAACCAAAAAACAAAAGCCTCACTCCTGATAAAAATGATGTCACTGGCCTGAAGCCCAGCAGAAACCCCATCCCCCAGGGCATCCTGCACGTCCGGACAGAGAGCAGAGTGACAGAGCCAGCAATCATACGGCCCTGATAAGCGGGGGCAGTTCTATTTTGTCCAATAAGTCATCAAAATGGCGCTAGAAATCCCACTACTTTCGGCCTAAGCTACATCTCCAGGTTGCCTCTTGTAACCAGGAGTAACACCAAATCACATTGTCAGAACATCATCCAAGTTTTGGTCCAGACAACAGGGCAGACATGCTCTGGACCAGAGCAGCCTTGCCGGGATCAGAGTGGGGCAGCCAGGTGAAAGGCTGCTGCGGCCAAGCGGCAGGTCCTGGAATGTCCCTTGGGGGATCTGTATTGCTGCCACCCCAAATGTCCCTGTACTCACATAGCATCTCCTGCAGCCCCAGAGGGCAGCTGTGGGCAGGAGGCACTGGGGAAGGGAAAGCCAGCGCCCTGCCTCAGGGGACGCTGGCCAGTATGTCAGCATACCGGAGACCCGGGTCTGGCCCCAACCCCTCAGCAGGGCCACCTCAGAGGCGTGCTGGAGCAGCCAGAGGGGCTGAGTGAGCAGGGAGAGCGGGTCGGAAACCGGCCCAGGAATTCCCAAATTAACTAACGCGACTCCCGTACATCTACTTCCTACTACCCCCACCAGCACCAGCACCCCCACCAGGCTCTGTCCCCCGCCTCCAGCCGGCCTCAGCAGCTGCCAGAAACGCAGGGTCAGAGCCAGAAAGGGCTCTTGGCAGAGAGCTCCATGCTGTGGCGGAAGGAAGCCTCTGGTGGCCGGGGGTGCTCTGTCTTGCCCTCCAGGCAGCTCTGTGCTGTCCTAAACATGCCAATGGGGACAGATAAGAGGAAAAGACCACCTGACTTTCAGGGCTGCCACAGTGGGTGTCAGAGTGCCCAGAGAGGACAGACTGAGGCTGAGATGGGGACGCTGAAGGGAGGGCACGAGAAACAATGAAGGTGACAGACAGGAAAGGAAGAGGCAAGAAGAGATGTGAGTGAAAACAGCTCCCATGAGTGGGCTGCATGGTTCAGAGCCACACCAACATGGCTCCACATCACCCTGGCAACCCCGGTTTTAAGGCAGCAGGCAGAGGGGAGGGGATGGAACTGCTAGCGACACCTGGGACAATTGGCACTGCGTGGGCCATGGGGGTTGTGGACCGGGAGGTGGAGGGAGCTCGGAAAATGGGGTGATCAAGGCCTGCAGGGGGGTGGCAGGGACGCACAGAGACACAGTGCCGGTGGCATGGCAGTGGGTGCTGGGACCCAGCCTCATTCCAGGGCAGGAACGCTTTCAGGGTGAACACTGCCCCCTGGTGCCAAAGGAGTGCTACTGCCGGCCTGCACACGCCTGCCCAGGCACCTGAGTGTCTGGGCAGGCGCAGTGTTCTGAAGGCCGCGTACCTCCTTTCTCCACCTCCTTTCAGACTCACTCAGGAAGGCTTCCCTGGGCGCCCCACGTCCACAGCTGGCTCGGGTACCCTCCTTGGGGCAGCCACGTGCCTTCAGCACAGTGCTCTCACTGTCCTTGTCACAGCCCACTGCCGTGCTGCTTCTGAGGGGCTCTCCTGGAGATCGTGTCTGTGTGCTCGGGAAGGAGCGCTTGATGTCATGACCCGTCTCAGTGGGACACTGTGAGGACCTGAGGACAGGACCCTCGGTCCATCTTGTCCCTGGATATCTCCCTAGCACTCTGCAGTGCCCTGACACTGAACTCAATGTCTGGGGAACGAACAAATGAACGCCCCAGGTTACATAATTGTGCAGAGTCGTGAGTCCAGAGGTGTTGTGGGCACTTAGACTAAGATTAATACGGGATGGCCCTGCCTAGAAGCAGCACGCGCAAGCTAAGGAAACACACAAGTGTCACCTGCACATGAGAGCCCCACGTGTTAACAAGGAAGGTCAAAGGGCAAGGTCAGCAGAATTACCTCCCAGGCTGAGCCTGGGACTCAGGAAAGCATTTTGGGGCTGAGTGAGGTGACAGGCACTAAAAAGACTCAATTCTAAACAAGGCTGGACAATGCTTTGCAGGAAGACGGAGAATATGGCAGGCACACAGCATGGCCCACCACCCAGCTGGAGGGTCGCACAGGACCTCCTCCCCACTCACTCACTCAGCGTACCCCAGTTCTAAGCTCACAGGAAAGTGGGTGCCAGTGTATGGACTGAATTGTGTTCTCCAAACACACATGGAAGTCCCACCCCCCGCGACCTCAGAATGGGACCTTAGTTGGAAACAGGCTCCTTACAGAGGTACAGAGGCAGGCCATAATCCCAAAAGCTTGGTGTCCTTATAAAAAGGAAATAATAAACAGAGACAGATACGCACAGAGAAGAGGATGTGAAGACACACAGGGAGATGGCAGCCATGTGCCCGAGAGATGCGTCTACAAGTCAAGAAATCTCATCGATCACTGGAAAACACCAGAAGCTTGAAGAGATAAGGAAGGCCCTCACCTAGGGCTGTCAGAGGGAGGGTGGCCCTGCCAGCACCTTGACTTTGGGCTTTGGGCCTCCAGACTATGAGACAATAAATCTCTGATGTCAGCCACCCCACTTTGGTACTTCGCTGTGGCAGCCTCAGGGGTCTCGCAAAAGACCAAAACCCACAGAGACCCTAAAATCTGGGGCGGGAACACAATATGGTAAAAATGTCACGTTCTCCCCTCTGCTTATCCTGAGGCAGGTTACAGGGGGGCCTTCAGAGCTGGGTGGGGCTTCTTAGGGCTGATCAGTGTGCCTCCAGGCTGAGTGGTTGGCAGAAAACACGAGCAGGAAGTGCCAACCACGATAACAGAGTGTGGGTACATTGAGAGCTCGCAGAGTCAGCAGGAAGACCCCTGAAGAAAGGCGCTGGGGCAAGGGGGCGAGGGAAAGGGGGGAGGTGGGGAGGGGAGGGGGGCAGCTTGGGCATGGGGACAGCTGGAGCACAGGCAACAGAGCCAACAGCCTGGCAAAGTCCACTGAGGCCAGAGGCAGGGGATGACCCGGGCAGACCTGGCCTTCAGGGCAGGAGCTTGGTGCACAGCCAGGGGCATGGGCTGGACCCACAATGTCAGGGGGTAGGATCCAAGAAACCAGGCCAAGAGAAGAGATTTATAATTTAGAGGGACCACTCTGGCCATTGTGAGGAAGCTGGATTTGAGGAGGAAAGACTAGAAGTCCTAATGTATGTAAGAGACAATAAGGACTGAGTGCAGAAACACGCCAGAGGTGGGCCGGCCGAGTGGCACATTGGTTAAGCGCTGGTTTTGGGATGCCAGCGGCCCCGGTTCGGATCCCACATGAGGGCCAGGGACACTGCCCTCTACAGCTAACAACGGCTCCACCTGGAGCTGGGCTGTGCGGGCCCCCGTGATGGTGTGGGCTGCAGCCCCTACTGCAGTGGGCTGCCATAGGCTACAGTGAGTGGCCTGCAGCCGGCGTGAGCGGCTGGCAGCCAGCGTGAGCTGCCGATGGCCGCGGTGAGAGACATCCAGAGGCCAGCGACCGATCTGCCTCATCCGGGAAGAGCGTAATGACGATGCCAACAGTGGGGCAACATCCTCCGCAACTAAACTGAGGAACAAGAGGACAGCAGCTTGTCTGTTCCCCTTCCCTGATTCCCCAACGCTGTTCCCCTCCGCCAATTCCCCAATAAAATCTTTAAAAAAAAAAAAAAAAAGAAACACGCCAGAGGTAATATCGCCAGCACCTGTTAGACGGGGGGTAAAGAGGCCACAGGTAAGGATGACTCTTGGTTCCTATTTTAAGAGGTGAGTGCCAAGTTCAAGAACACAGAAGAGGATGCAGAAAGAGACGGGAGACCTCAGATTTAACCCCGATGGGCCTGACTCAGCTGCAAGCTATCCACCTGGGGAGGCAGCCAGGCAGCTGGACTGTGAGTCCGATGCTCAGAGCAGGAGGGAGACGGGGGAGTCATCTCCAGCCTGCTCGGGGGAGGGCAGCAGGACTGGGCAGATGAGACAGCGGCAAACACCCACCAACCAGGATGAGCAGAGGGACACCCAGGGAACATCCACCGGCTGTGGGAGTGCCGCCGTGAGAGCCCAGGGTTTCGCGGAATGATCAGCGTCTGCACAGCAGAGGGCTCACTGGTGGCTCACAGGCGGTGGAGGTAAAAGTGAGGGTGGTACAAGTGGGGAAGGGTCTACCGCAAGCTCCCCAAAGTTTGGACAAGGACTTTCAAGTGTTTGGGTAAGAGGAGGAGGAAGGCAAGACGAGCTAGAGGGTACTAGGATCAGAGTCTCTGTCTCTCTCTCAATGAAACATTTGAAAAATACAAACAATACATCTAGCAATACGAGACCCATGAACCCAGAATAAACCGATGTCACTACGTTGATACATCTGCTTCATGTTTTACAGTAAGAACTGGGTCTGGTGAAATGGAGTGGATCGAACACAGGGGTTCATTTCTACCCCCTTCTGAAATCCCACTAAAACTTCAGTACAACTTTTTTTAAAGAGCATAAACCCACAAGGACGAAGGATGGGACAGCCAATGGCAGCAAATGAAAGAGGTCAGTAGGTTGGATGGTGGGTAGCATACACCAACGGTGGGGTGGAGAATATGAAAGGGAGACACAGGGCGGGCAAACTGGAGCTGTGTGCTCCGGGAACGTGCAGAACATGGTGGGTCAATACCCCAGAAGGTGGGACAGCAAACAGAAATCTGGTGACAGTCTCAGAGAGTGAGAGCCCCAGACCCACCCCCTACCCCCCGCACACACAGCCAAGAGACCCTCCCAACCCCAGCAGAATGACAGGAACAGCGAACACCCTCGGCCCATGCAAAGTCCCCTGTAGTCACTCACTGAATCCTCCAACAACCCCTGTGGCAAGTTCACATGAACTCCGAAGTCTAGAGCTGTGGAGCCTGACTCAGGCATGGGCCCAAGGGCACGCTGCTAGGAAGCGTCAGAGCAGGGGCACCGGTGCGGTCCTGGGCATCCAGGCCCTGGTCCAGACCCGCAGGTGCTGGCACCTTACAGGAGACAAGAGGCTTCACCCCGGACATGTGGCCCGGCCCAGGCAGGGCCACCAGAAAGAGCACAGGGACTTAGGGACAGTGTACAGACAGAGAGGGAGACTGCAAAGCCCTCGCTTCTACAGAGCAGTCTCCAGGCTGATCGTCAGGCAGTGAGGACCCCTCTTTAGGAAAGCACCAGCCAAGACTGAAGTCCCGGGGCTGCTGACATTTCAGGGGTGTCTTCAGTCTCCTCCCCCAGAGGTGACACCTGCCCATGCTTCCTGATTGGCTTTGGTGTCACAGTCAAAAGTCTGAACAGACAGTCCCAAATCACCAGCTATTTGAGGAAATCGACAAAAATGTCACCAAAACGAACTAGGAATTAAAACAAGGGAACTCTGAGGAGGAAAGTAATACTGAGAGCGGATACTTAGAAAAAGCTATAATTAATCTCCCCGGAGAAGAGAAGCTATTGCATTAGGAGGCGGCAGCTATTTTAAAAAGGCAAGGAGAAAGAGCTCTAGGAAATTAAAAGTAGAGTTGCAGACATTTTTAAACATAATAAACAGAATTAGAAGACAGCTGAGGACATCACCCAGAAAGCACAACAAAAAGACTGACATATGGCAAACAGGAGAAAAGGTAAGAAAATGAGAGACAGAGTCCAGGGAGCCTGGGGCCCAGCAGAGAAGAATTCTCCAGAACGCTTCCTGGAGCCGAGGGACAAGCACTTCAGGTTGGGAGGGCTCTCTGGGATTCCGGCCCGAAGCCCGAAGTCCCACATGGAACTGGGATCAAGTGGGATCCCACAAGCTTCCTGTATCACTTTCCTGGGGCCACTGGAACAAATTACCAGACGTGGGGGCTTAAAACAACAGAAATGTATTCTCTTTTCGTTTTGGAGTTGTGTTTCACATCTGCACAGGCCCTTTTCCTTCTAAGATGACACTCAGGTCCCAGGGATGAGGGCCTGGATATCTTTAGGGGCCCCCATACAACCCCCATGGGGTTGTTGGAAAAGCTATGACGTATTGTTTCTATGTTTTTCATTGCAAAAATGCATCACAACTTTTCAGACAACCCAATGTAACTTCCAAAGAGGAGAACGAAAAGCCGGTGGTCACACAACAGTCTCCAATAGTGACACTGAGCCAGAAGCTACTTCTGAAGGACAATGTTCTCCAACCTCGAGTTTTCTAGCCAGTTAAATTATCGATCGAGTGTGGGGGGAAAAATAAAGATACTTCAGACATGCCCGGCCAAGGAAAGTTTACCGCCCACATGCCTGTGTGCCCAGGAGGCTCCTGGGGGATGGACGCTCACAGACAAGGGAGTAAACGAACGATGACTGAGGAAGATTCAGGATCCAGGAACCTGGGGGCCGGCAGAGCAGCAAGGGCGATTCTCAGGGCGACGGTGAAGGAAGCCCTGCGTGCCTGCCCACCAGCCGTCTGGAGAACCACCGGACAACCCAAAGGCCTGATCGCTCCCTGGGGTGGGGGCTTAAACAAACAAACAAACAGCCTGGATTGCCTCTGCAAGAATGGAGAGCAGATGGCAATTTACAATGTGTCTGGGGCTGAAGAAGTAAGGTAAACAGTAGCTCCTGGTACCAGCGAAAGTATGTAAGACAATGTTACCATGTGAACACTGGGTGTTCTCGAATGTATTGAGTTGATTCTAATAATGTAAAAGATGAAAACGTGCTTAAACAAATTGTTACATAACCATGCTGAGAGGACTGAAGAAAGTGGGTACACATGGCGGGGCTGGAGGGGTTGGGGTGCGGTAAATGCCAGTTGTATCTTCCAGGGGAGGAGGTCAACAAATTGAGTCCAGTGCTGTCTGGAAACAGGAGGGGGCAGCAGCTAGGAGGCAAAGGGCAGGCAGCAGTCAGGAGGCAGCTTGGACAGCGGACCGAGGGGTTTTTTATAAGCCTCATGGCACAGTGTGATTATCTGAAGTGTCCACATGTATTGTTTTGATAAAATAACAGTTAAATTGAACAAGAGGAAAAGCACATACAGCAAACAGTTGCCGTTGCTCTTGAGGCTCTTCCAAATCCCCAGAGGCATCCAATCCCCACACTGACTGGACATACGGGTACCCAGAACCACATATTTGTGTTTTGATTTTTCCATAAATGATATACTGTCACTTTTTAACACACTTTTTTCACCTAATATTTGGAATCTATCCCCAATAAGTAGATCTAGCTCATTAATTTTAGTGGCTGTTTAACCATGCCCAAACGAGGGACCTATAGGTTGTTCCTGAATTTTAGCTATTATGATGGGGTGACCAGTTAGCTCAGGTGGGTAGAGTATGGTGCCGCTAACACCAAGGTTGCCAGTTTGATCCCCACATGGGCCACTGTGAGCTAGCTGTGCCCTCCCTGGAAGAGTCCTAACTATGTCATTGTAGCATGAAAGCAACGTGTAACTAAAGACCATGGCTGCTTCCCAATAAATTTTTTAAAAATTATGATGTATAGATTGGCAAAATGATCATTGTTGAAACTGGGCAAAAGGTACATGCATTTCATTGTACTATTTATTCCATTTTTATGTATATTTAAAAATAATCATGATAGGACCGGCCAAGTGGTTCATTGTTTAAAAGCTTGCCCAAGAGTGCGAGCTCTGAGCAACAGGGTCCCCGGTTCAATTCCCACATGGGCCAATGATGCTGCACCTGAGCTGAGCTGCCGCTGAGCTGCCAACAGGTGGCAGGATGGCTCAGCTGGTGTAACAACAAGATTGTCTTTTCAATGGTGGGCTATGCCCACCCGCAACTAAAGATTGAACTCGGCACCTTGAGCTGAGCTGCCGCCCGATCGCTCAGTGGATAGGGCGTGTGCTCTTAACAACAAGGCCGCTGGTTCAACATCCCACTCCCACATGGGATGTTGTGGGATGGTGGCTACACCCACCGGCAACTAATTGAACACAGCACCTTAACCTGAATGGCGCAACTGGACTTGGGGCTGAGCTTGCTGAGGCCTCCACAACTAAGATTGAAGGACAACTTGGCTGTTCCCTTTCCCCAATTCCCCAATAAAATCTTTTTTTTTTTTTATTGGGGAATTGGGGGAGGGAAACAGGGGAAGGGGAACAGATAAGTTGCTGTCCTTTTGTTCTTCAGTCTAGTTACGGAGGACATTGCTTCACTGGCCCATGTTGGTATCGTCATTTTGCTCTTCCTGGGTGAGGCAGATCAGTCGCCGGCCTCTGTATAGTCGCTCACCGCAGTTATTGGCAGCTCATGCTGGCAGCTCACTGTAGACTATGGCAGCCCACTGCAGCAGGGGCTGCAGCCTACACCGTCGCTGGGGCTCGCACAGCCCAGCTCCAGGTGGAGCTGTTGTTAGCTGTAGAGGGCAGTGTCACTGGCCCTCATATGTGGGATCCAAACCGGGGCTGCTGGCATCCCAAAACCAGCTCTTAACCATTGCGCCACTCGGCCGGCCCCCAATAAAATCTTTAAAAAATAAAAATCATCATCATGATGAAGAGTCAATTAAAATGTTAAAAATGAATAACCTCGATCCCTTATACAAAATATGCAAGAATTTCTCTGGGTCTGTAGCTACAGTTGGAATTGCTGCATCAGATGGCAGGTTCTCTATCAATGTCAATGCTGCTGTATATCTCCCCAGAGGAGCTGTTCTAATCATTACTGCAGCCACAGGAATGACAATCGAATTTCTATTTCCCTGTGTCTTTGTCAACGCTTCTATTGTCAGACTTTGATCTCTGTCCATCTCCTGGGTATAAAATGGTATCTTGTGTTAATTTTCATTTCCCTGATTATTCGTAAAGTAGGATATTTTCTCATGATTGTGGAAATAACGTTAGGTTTTCTCTTTTATGAATTGCCTGTTCACATCATGTGCCCCTTTTCTGCTGGGCTGGTTGTCTTTTTCTTACCAAGTTGTACTAAGTCTTCATGTATTCTAGACATGGGTCCATTCTCCATTAGACATGTGACAGGCATCTTCCCGCATGAGAAAATGTTTAGCAAGTTACAGGAAGAGGAAGGGGAAAGAGCTGGGAGAGGAGGGGCTGCAGAAGTAGAGGTGGGGCAGGAAAAAGAGCTGGAGCAAGCCAGGGATAGGGGGCCCCACAGCTCAGGTCAAAGACTGACCTTGAACTGGATGGAGACTGTGTCCCTCTTCCGAGACCAAAGTGTCTAAATGTTCTGGGACAGTCCCCATGTACGGGATGCCAGCATCTGGCGACAGGCTATAAGGATGTAGCTGGTTGGGACCCAAGCATCACCCAATACACAGACTTGGCCGAGGCCTGAAATGACCAGTGGCTTTTGCACTGTGGCTTTCCAGGTGGAGAAGCCCAGACATCGTGTTCGGGAGACACAGCTGCAGAAGCAGCAGCCCAGGGAAGAGTTCACATAGAAACGCCTTGTCAGCCACAGCTGCTCCAAGAGGCAGGAATAATGAGTTCAAGCTGCATCAAAAGTGGTTGAGATTAAACTTGAAGGAAAACGTCTGGCCAGTCAGCTCAGGAAAAGATACAGATGAGAAAAAGTGTTGGCATTTCCTTCTGAGGGAGTTGCAAAACAATTTAGAGTTTTCTGAGTGAGTTGGTTTAGGTCAAGTGATTCTTCTAGAATAGCAAAACGTGAGAGTGATTGTATGAGATTTCTTCAATTTCTGTGGCGATTATCTGTCCTTGGAGAATGGGCAGCAAAGCCGTTTTCTACCTGTATTTTGGCACATTCCTACAAAATGCTGTTTTAATATTCCTTCTTTGGAGGAAAAATGCAAAAGTTAGACATGTTTGGAGTTTAGGTGTTAAGTATGTTTTACTTTAAATGTAGCACAAGTCAGAGCTCGGTAGCCCTCAGCCCAACCAGGTGGAGATGTGAGCAAGACCGATTACTGTAGCTTCTCCCAAGTTCTGACGCTCTTCTCAGCCAAGATAAAGCTAACAAACCAGGGCTGCCGGGTTTAGCCAATTAAAATGCAGGCCGTTCAGCTCAAAACGGAATTTCAGAGCAACAGCATTTTTGTAAATGTATAAGTACATCCCATGCACTATTTGGGGCATACTTACACTATAAAATTAGTTGTGGGGCCGGCCGAGTGGCGCATTGATTAAAAGCTGGCTTAGGACGCCAGCAGCCTTGGTTCGGTTCCCACATATGAGGGCCAGTGATACTGCCCTCCATAGCTAACAACAGCTCCACCTGGAGCTGGGCTGTGCCCCGGCGACGGTGTAGCCTGCAGCCCCTGCTGCAGTGGGCTGCCATAGGCTACAGTGAGTGGCCGGCAGCCAGCGTGAGCTGCCAATAGCCGCGACTAGTGACCATCCAGAGGCCGGCAACCGATCTACCTCATCCAGGAAGAGCGCAATGACGATACCAACATGGGCCAGTGAAGCAACATCCTCCGCAACTAGACTGAAGAACAAAAGGACAGCAACTTGTCTGTTCCCCTCCCCAATTCCCCAATAAGATCTTAAAAAAATTGGTTGTGGTTTATCTGAAATTGAAATGTAACCAGGCAGCCTGTATTTTATCTGGCAACCGCCAGAGCCAGCAGTGTTGAAGCGCCGACCGTATCTTAGAAGAAGAGAAACATGTGAAGAGAATTCCCACACATGGATGTAGCAGGGCCTGGGTAACACACCAGGGTCCAGTTGCTTGGGTTCGAATCAGGGCTCCACCACGCCCACTGCTTCTGGGCAAGTCGCGTATCTTCCGGGATAAAATCTATAAAAGCAGGCCAGTAACAGCAGCTGTGCATAGAGCTGTTATAGACCAAATGAGTTCAAGCAGTGAAGTGCTCAGGACAGTGCCTGGCACACACTCAGCCTGTGTTACAAATATTAGCCGTGGACATCAGCAGTGGGGAGGCTGAACAGGGCGGGCTGGGCCTGCATCTGATGGACAGCGTCTGGGGCCGGGAGAGGAGAGCCACGGGACAGCCGCGGCCCAGGCAAGGCCCCATTCTGAAGCACAACATGACCACCTCAGTCAAAACTGTCAGGCAAACTAAGAAACAGGGTCCCCCAACCCAGCTGGGTCCTGTCGGCAAGGACCCCCACACCACACCCCTTCCTTCCATCGGTGACATCGCTGTGGTAGCCTGAAATTGGCCACCATGGGCGTATGTATACCACAGAAATGGGCACACACTGAAATCAGGGTCCTTTCCCCGCCTCCCTGAGATTCACCACTGAAAAAAATCACCCAGATGGCCAAGCAGCCATCCCACCTTGACCCAGACACAGGAGGTCAGGGAGGGCTGCGTCAGTCCCTTCTCCGTTTTCCCCTTTGGCTACAGAGCCCAAATAAAGAAGCCTGTTGCTTTGTAAGGGCCTGCAGCACAGAGCACTTAATTTGGTCAAACTGTGAGGATGGAAGACATGAATGCGGCACTCTCTTCGCGTCTTAAGGTAGTTCAGAAGCCATCCTGCAACACTAATTAGCCTGTGAGAATATCAAAATAAAAATTCTTTTGTTCATCTCACTTAACATGAAAATCCCTCTTTTGTTTTTAAGGCACTGGTTTCCTTGTTCCTTCTCCAGACACCTTTTCTCTCCCGCCCCATTTCTTTCTTAACCAACAGAGGCATTCGCCAGGTAAGTGTGCAGACTTAAAATCACGGCTTTGGTTGTTGGATGTACGTGTCAAATGTCTCTTCTATAACAGAACTCACCTCCTCCCAAACAACACACACCCCAAAACCTCTTCCTGTCTTCCTCACCATCCTCTCTCTAGGATCTAGGATTTCCGTTTGGGGTCACTTTCAGCTCTTCCCTCTCCCTCCCCACCATCCAGCCAAGAAGGCCTATCAGAGTTCCGCCTTACACCCCTCGTGTCCTCGTCCTTTCATTTCTACTCACCGCCCCCTAGTTCATGCCCTCATACTACTTAAACAATTGCAAAAACCTAACCCTTACCAAGCACCACCGTAAGTGGCTTTAGCTACCAAGTCAAGTCACACTCTAGTGAGAGTAAGCATCCCAAAATACAGGCAGAAGCAAGTTTCACTCTCTTCTGAAAAACGCTCTATGTCTCCCCATTGCCCACAGGTGAGAATTTCACCTCCTTCGGGCCTTCTCCCATCATTAGTCCAACTTACCTTTTGAGCCTTATTTCCCATCATTCCTCAGCCTCCAGCCACACTGCCTCCTCCTTGTTAACAAATAGTCGAAGCGCCCTCCCAGTGAGGGACACCCCCATCTGGAACACCCTTCTCTGCTGCCGCCGTGTGAAGCCTGTTCGTGTCTGGGTTCTGCATCTTATTTCTCTCCCTTCTGCAGTCCCATCAAGACTTCAGTAAAGAGATTAAAAAACAAAACTACAACACACACTTGTCCCCAAGGACAGAGCGATCGGGAGAGACCACAGCAACAGAACTGCGGGAGCAGGAGGGCAGCTCAGGTGGGGCAACCTCACGACCCCTAACTGGCAGTGGGGAAGCTGCCCCACCGTCTCCACCACGGAATCTGCGAAAGGCTGGGAAACTTCGGCTCCAGGTCCCCAAGCACTGGTATGGGTGGGCTAATGGGTTTTGAGAAGCAGTTAGAACCTTAGAGCTGTCCCCCCACCTCATGCCACTGGAGACTGGCCCTTCCCTGGCCTCTCGGGAAGGAGGGGCGTGTATCTCTGGCGAGGGGAGCCCAGCTCCCAGCACTGGCAGGTTAAAGGCACATCGAGGGCCTGGGTGCCTGGCCAAAAACGGGGGTGGAAGGTTAAGTGAGCCAGCACATCCTGTCCCTTTGCCCGGCAGCCCCACAACACCACAGCCAGCCACTCCCCTCCTCCCAGGCCCAGCCCAAGAGGGAAGACCTCGGGTTATTGATATTGACATGTCCCAACAAATAGCCTGCACATCACCCGCAGTGACACTCAGAAATCCGACTCCCAGGCAGCTTTCAACCCCAACTAGTAGCCCTGCAGCCCAGGGGAGAATCCTTCAAAGATAGAGACCAAAGGAAAACATCAGAAAAAAAGCAATTTGGAGGAAACAGCTTATTCAAGAAGAAAACTTAAACAGAGTATTTATCCTCAGAGAAATAAGGAAAGCTTCAATCAGTGAAACAACAGGATGGTATACACATATATATTTTTAATCAGGGAATTGGGAAAGGGGAACAGTGTTGGGGAATTGGGGAAGGGGACCAGCCAAGTTGTTGTCCTTCAATCTTACTTGCGGGTGGGCATAGCCCACCAACCCATGCACGAGTCAAACCGGCAACCTTGTTGTCAGGAGCACGTGCTCTCATCAGCTGAGCCATCCTGCCACCTGTTGGCAGCTCAGCTCAGCTCAGGCACAGCATCTCTGGCCCATGTGGGAATCGAACCGGCGACCCTGTTGCTCAGAGCTCATGCTCTTAACCAACTGAGCCACTCGGCCAGCCCTATACATATATTTTTAAAGAACCATTCAGAGAGTAAAAAAGGCTCTTGGAAATTACAAGTATGATAGGAGAAGCAAACAAAAATAATCAACAGATGGGTTCAAAGATAAAGTAAAGGAAATCTCCTAGAAACTGACGCAAAAAGGAAAACAGGCCAAAAAAAGGGAAGAGAATTAGAGGGCTGGTCCAAGAGATCTATGAGATAAATAAGAGGCGTCTCAGACAGAAAACCGTGAAAAACAGCGAGAAAGAAATGAAATCATTCAAGAACATCCCAGGATAGGAGGACATGTTTTGCTGAGCCCACGAAACAATGAAGGCAAGCCCACGCCAGGCACGTCCTGAAACTTCATAAAGGGGGTGTGTGGGGCGGAGCACACAAAGAATCAGAGGTCAGGGTTTCAGATTTCTCAACAGCAGCTTGGGAAGCTAGAAAGGCACAAAGCAATCATCCAAAGTTGTAGGGAAAAAATGATTTCCAACCTAAAACTCTCTATGCAGCCAAACGATCAATTATGCATGAAGGTAAAACAAAGACAGAGGACAAGGCTGCAACAGTGACCTCCCTGTAGACAAGCCCCACCAAACAGGGCAGCGGACCGGCCAGAAAGCCAACAGGAGCTGCAACCCCGGGAAGGCAGCGGGGGCGAGGCCAGGGACTCCCAGGAACTACTTCATGGGCACACTGTCCTCGGGGGACCTGAAGGAAAGCGGAGCCAGCACTCCCACGGAGGGACCCACGTGGAAATGACCTCGGGCTGAAGGTGATACCTGACAGGAAAGCAGCATGAATGACACCTGAGGCCTGGGGCCTCCTTCTAACCCACATCTGAGCAGGAGCCTCGTCCCCACTGGTCGCCAGGTGGAAGACGGCAAGCCCGCCCATTGGGTGGAGTCCTGTACAGCCACA
This sequence comes from Aselliscus stoliczkanus, assembly GCA_033961575.1. Lineage (NCBI taxonomy): Eukaryota > Metazoa > Chordata > Mammalia > Chiroptera > Hipposideridae > Aselliscus > Aselliscus stoliczkanus. The sequence goes on from CM066736.1 coordinate 132,084,465, forward strand.
CGTACGTTTGGATGCACAGAATATTTCTAAAATGAGACTCCGTGCAGTAACAGTGGCTGTCTTGGGGAAGAGAGCGTGTGGAAAAGGTTTACCTTCCAATGTCTACCCTTCTGAATTTGCATCATGTACTGGATTATTCAAAAAATGAGTAACACAACATATGGGCAGGGGATCTCCCACTCTTCAAGGCCCCTCCGTCAGGAAGCCTTCCCTGGTTCCCTGCCCGAGCCCCAGAGCCAGCCAGGCCTCCGGCGTCCTCTTCCCGCTGGCTTCTCACGGCACCCTGGTTAGCGAGTGTTGGTTGAGGGCTGGACCTGGAGCTCTTTGGGGGCAGATCGAGCTCACCTTTGAACTTGGTCCAAGAGCACTGCCTACCATATGCCAGGCACCCGCCACTTCACTTACTTTTCACCACAATCCCATGGGGATAAACCCTCATTTTACTGATGAGAAAAATAAGGCTCAGGAGGACCTACAAGGAGCAGCCAACTCGAGAAACACCAAGCGCGTCTAACTCCAGGGTCCAATTTTTTTCACAAGAATACCTAGCTCGGTGCCTGGTTTGTAGGAGGGCTCCAGAAATGTTTAACGGAACCAAAATACAGCTGGGTTGGAATGAAATTTTTCTACCTGAGCTGGGCTCTTCCCATGGTCTGAGCCCCAGAAAAGGAGGCTGAGGGTGCTCAGTGGCAAGGAGCACCTCTGCCTAGCCAGGGAGTCGGGGCCGGTTGCGAAACACTAAGGCCGTTTCCTCCTGAAGTCCTGGTCTTTTACCTCACTGGGTCATTACCCCTGTGGGCCAGGTGCCTGTGATATTTAAACAGCTTTGCGATATAATCACACACCATACAGGTCACACATTTAAAGTACAGTCCAATGGCTTTTAGTTTACCCAGAGTTGTGCATCCATCACCACAGTCAACTACAGAGCAAGTCCATCCCTCTTAGCCAGCACCTCGCCCACCCCCACCCTCCCAAATCCCTCAGCTCCCTCAGCCCTAGGCAATGTGGACAAACAAGGCCTCTATGAATAACCTCAGGGGTTATCTGGTCATGAATCCCCACCTGGGCAGGTCGAGCTCCAGGCATACCACTTCCTTGTGAAAGGTTTTTCTCTGCCTTAAGCTCTCCTGTCCATTGTTTCTGTGCATCCAGTTTAACGTACCTTTGAAACCCTGAAGTCATAACCCTCAGAAGGGGGTATTAACCCCTAAGACAGCACATAATCTTAACTGTCCCATAATCCGATCCCCAATTTGCTTTCCCCAGTCTTCCTTCCATCCCTCTTTAATGTCAAATGCACAAAAGAAGTTGCAAATCTTATTCTCAGGAGCATTTGAGATCTTGCTCCCCAGCACAGGGCGTCAGTTTGGCTCAATAAACTCTTATCACAAAGTTCTCTACAGGTTTGGACGGTTCTTACACTGGCACTCCTTTCTGGCTTTTTGTGAACAATGCTGTTAGGAACATTTGTGCACAAGTCTTTGGGTGGACATGTGTCTTCATTTCTCTTGTGTATTTTTTTTTTAAAGATTTTTATTGGGGAATTGGGGGAGGGGTACAGCGTTGGGGAATCAGGGAAGGGGAACAGACAAGTTGCTGTCTTTTTGTTCCTCAGTCTAGTTGCGAAGGACGTTGCTTCACAGGGCCATGTTGTGATGTTGGTTAAGCAGGTGGTTCCTTAGCGCAAATCGTCATTGCGCTCTTCCCGGATGAGGCAGATGGGTCGCCGGCCTCTGGACGGTCGCTCATCACGGCTATTGGCAGCTCACACCGGCTGCCGGCCACTCACGCTGGCTGCTGGCCACTCACTGTAGCCTATGGCAGCCCACTGCAGCAGGGGCTGCAGCCTACACTGTCACTGGGGCTCACGCAGCCCAGCTCCAGGTGGAGCTTTTTTAGCTGTACAGGGCAGTGTCACTGGCCCTCACATATGGGATCCGAACCGGCGCCACTGGTGTCCCAAACCAGCTCTTAACCAATGAGCCACTCGGCCGGCCCACTCTTGTGTATTTTAGGAGTGAAATTGCTGGATTATATGGTAACTGTTTCACTGTCTGAGGAGCTGCCAGCCTGTTTTCCAAAGCAGCCGCTTTACTCTATGTCCCCCAGCTGTGTGTGAGGGTTCCAAATCCTCCATACCCTACACAACACTTTTTTTTTTTTTTTTAAGATTTCATTGGGGAATTGGGGGAGGGGAACAGCATTGGGGGTTGGGGAATCGGGGAAGGGGAATAGACAAGTTGCTGTCTTTTTGTTCTTCAGTCTAGTTGCGTAGGATGTTGCTTCACTGGCCCATGTTGGTATCATCATTGCCCTCTTCCCGGATGAGGCAGATCAGTCGCCGGCTGGTCGCTCACCGCGGCTATTGGCAGTTCACGCTGGCTACTGGCCACTCACTGTAGCCTATGGCAGCCCACTGCAGCAGGGGCTGCAGCCTACACCGTCACCAGGGCTCACACAGCCCAGCTCCAGGTGGAGTTGTTGTTAGCTGTAGAGGGCAGTGTCACTGGCCCTCATATGTGGGATCCGAACCAGGGCGCTGGCATCCCAAAACCAGCTCTTAACCAATGCGCCACTCGGCCGGCCCAACACTTTTTAAGTCGAGTATTTTTTATTGGGTCTTCAAGTCTGGGTCCCACCCACCAACACTGTGATTGGCCACCCTAGTGGGTATGAAGTGGGACCTCCCTGTAGTTTTGATGACATTTCCCTGATGGCTAATGACACTGAGCATATTTTCACACACCTACTGACTATCTGTATCTTCTGTGGAGAAATGTCTATTCAGACCCTAGATTGGACTGTTTGTCTTTTTATTGTTGACTTGCAGGTGTTCTTTACATATTGTAGATAAAAGTTCCCTATCAATTATATGATCTGCAAAATTTTTCTCCCATGCTTTGGGTTGCCTTTTCACTTCCCTTTGCTGTGCAAAAGTTTTTCATGTTGATGCAGTACAATTTATCTGGTTTTTTTTTTTTTAAGATTTTGTTGGGGAATTGGGGAAGGGGAACTGTGTTTTTCCAGGATCCATCAGCTCCAAGTCAAGTTGTTGTCCTTCAATCTTAGTCGTGGAAGGCACAGCTCAGCTCCAAATCCAGTCACCATTTTCAATCTATTTGGGGGGAGGCGCAGTCCACCATCCTATGTAGGAGTTGAACCAGTAACCTTGTTGTTCAGAACACGCGCCCTCACCAACTGAGCCATCCAGCCACCCATGGGCAGCTCAGCTCGGGCACAGCTTACTGGCCCACGTGGGAATTCAACCAGCAACCCTGCTGCTCAGAGCTCGTGCTTGAATCAACTGAGCCAACCGGCTGCCCCAATTTATCTATTTTTTAATTTTACTGCTTGTGTTTTTGCTGTCATGTCTAAGGAACCACCTGCTTAACCAACATCACAAAGATTTATGACTATGTTTTCTTCTAAAAGTTTTAGTTTTAGCTCTTAAGTTTAAGTCTTTGATCCATTTTGATTTTTACCTGTGATGAGAGGTCGGGTCCAACTTCCTTTTTATTTGGACCCATTCCTAGTTCTAACATTAGGAAATTGGTGTTTTTCCTAGGCTGTCTTAATATGACTGCTTTAGTCACAGATCAGATCAAAAGGACAATATGCACAACCTCCAACTAAAATCCTGTCGTATCCTAGACAGTGAAGTGGCATGACATCAGGAGACTTAAAAACTGCAGCTCTTTCGGCTGGCAGCTGGTGTGAGCTGCCAAGAGCCACCATGAGCGGCCGTCCAGAGGCTGGCGATCAATCTGCCTCACCCAAGAAGAGCGCGATGATGATACCAACATAGGCCAGTGAAGCGACGTCCTCCACAACTAGACTGAAGAACAAAAGGATAACACCTTGTCTGTTCCCCTCCCCCAATTCCCCAATAAAATCTTTAAAAAAATAAAAAATAAAAATAAAACTGCAGCTTTTTTTTTTTTTTTTCTTAAGAGGGCAGTGTGATTGGCCCTCACATGTGGCATCTGAACTGGGGCCGCCGGCGTTCCAAGCCAGCTCGGCGTCCCAACCACCGTGCCACTCGGCCGGCCCAAAACTGCAGCTCTTTTGGGATCCCCCAAAGTGTATCTGCACTCTTCTTCCTCAGATGTCAGAGTCACCTCCCCCGACACCTGAGATTCCATTTTGCCCCAGGATGCCAAGAACACTAAGGAAGATGCCATCTTCTATTCCACAGGGATCCTTAATCATGGTGGAAATTGGATGTACCTGCCTGAGAGTCTTCATTACACTTTCTGCCTCATCTGCCACAGGTAGTCCAATGGCCCACGATGTGTAGCCTTTAGTTTGGTCACCTCATAAGCACTGTCAATTACCTGTCTATAAACTTCTTTCCACTGTTCCTTGCCTGCACCAGGGCCTAAATCAGGGTGCAGACTCTTCCAGGAGACACCAGCAACATTCTATCTCCTCCAAACAGGCACGCTAGAGTCTCCAGGCTCCCCGAGGACCCACCCTGACAGCTTAATGGATGAACTCCCAGCCTTTCCCCCATTAGGTAATGGAACCAGGCTGAATCCATATTGCAACCACTTCTAATAACACGGATTTTAATAAAGTCGTTTATCTTCCAAGCCACATAGGTTAAGATATCCACTGGAGTGGGAGCAATAAGCAATTTGCAGTTGGGGCTGTGTTTTACAGCATTAGAAATGATGAATGTAAAGAGGTTCACGTTACGCTGGACCAAAGTAAGACGGCTTTCTCCTTCTTGTTGACATGCCAAGCTGTGATAATAACCAGCTTGGAATTTGCAGTCATAGTCTACTCTTTGTCGCAGACAATCTCTGGTGTTCTAAGGAAAAAGCTGCCATCTCTCCTTTCAATTTGTCTTGCATGACATCTACCACAGCAAGTTCATCTGCCAAGTTCTTCATTAAGATACTGATGGCACAGGCCATGCCAACAGCACCAACCCCAATGACTGTGTCTCATTCTGACCATTGAGAGTCGCCATACTGGACTTAGAACCAAAAGGAATCGGGAGTTCACGGCGGGTGGGCAGGCATCGGGGGTGCGGGGCGTTGGATCTGGACTTGGCAGTGGCTGCTCTGTACCCAACTTCATTCTTTTATATGTGGATATCCAGTTGTACTGGCACCTTTGTTGAAAAGACTATTGTTTCCCCCATCAAACTGTCTTGGCATCCTTGTCAAACATCAATTTACTGTGAATGTGAGGGTTTCTTCCTGGACTCAGTTCTGGTCCGCTGATCGGTCTCTGTCCTTACGCCAGGACCATGCTGTCCTGATTACCATAGCTTTGCAGTAAGTTCTGATATCAGAAAGTGTGAGTCCTCCAACTGTGTTCTTTTTCAAGATTCTTTAGGCTGTTCTGGTACCCTTGCATTTCCATGTAAATTTAGAATCACCTTGTCAATTTCTGCAACTAAAGGCAGCTGGGATCGTGTGAGGGATTGCTTTGAATTTGTAGATCAATTTGGGGAGTATTGCCATTTTAACGATATTAAGTCCTCTGACCCACAAACAGGAGGATTCCATTTTTTCAGGTCTTTATGTTTTTCATGATGTTTTATAGTTTTCAGAGCATACATTTCACACTTTCTTCGCTAAATTTATCTCTAAGTATTTATTCTTTTTGATGCTATTGTAAATGTAACTGTTTTCTTCATTTTCAGTTTGCTCACTACTACAGTACAGAAATACAACTGATTTTTGTATATTGATCTTGTATCCTACAAGCTTGTCGAACTCATTTATTAGTTCTAATAGACTTTTAGTAGATTCCTTAGGTTTCCCTATACCACATCACGTCAGCTGCAAAGAAAGATACTTTTACTTCTTCCTTGCCAATCTGTATGCCTTTCACTTCATTATTTCCTAATTGCCCTAAATAACCAAATTTGAACCTGGTGACTAATTTTGATTTGGAGGTAGACCCTCCCCCAAAGCAGCAGCTGTTCTGACCCTTAGAAGGCCATGGCTCTCGTACCCCAACTTGTCACACGTGCTGAGTCAATGTTTCCACCAGGATTAAGCCTTTAGGACAGGCTTCCTGGCTGGTTCCTCTCTGCTCACCTCCTTGCATCCCCCATCTCATCTCTGCTCTGAGTCCAGGGAAGCTTACCCTGTAGGCAGAGGCATCCTGCTCCCTTGCTGGCTGGCTTCCCACAGGTTCAGCCAATGGGAGGCACAGATGGGAGAGAGGAAGGCAGGGAGAAAGAGAGAACGTGGGGGTACATCTTCCCCACTTTCCTGGCTCTGGTGCCATAGTCCTGGCTGGGGTTGCATCCTGCCACTATGACAGTCCCTGCCTCCATACTGTTAACCCTCTCGAGCCTGGAGTAAACACTATTTCCTTGCTCGACCCGTTCAAGCCTAGTGGTAGTAATGGCTTCCCACCCCTTTTGGGGCGCTTGACTTAACGTTGGCTGCTTCAGTTTTTCAGAATTGTATGTGTGACCTTCAATATTCCTGGACAGCCTTTACTGCTATTCTGCTAGACACCCACATCCCAAACATCCCCATAAAGGAAGGCTCTGTGGGGCCTCGCTCAGTGTCAAGACTTGGTTCTCTGGGTAAACTGATCACGGAAATGCTGAGTCCATGAGCCAAGGAAATAGTGAGGGAATTCAGTGGCCAAGAGCTTCAGCTCCAACAGCAACCCAGATAGGACGTGACCTTGACTATGGATGCTGCTGCTTTCCCTCCCTATCCTCGGCCCCCTGAAAATGTACTTTTGTTTCTCCTTGATCTGACCTTTCACCCTCTGCTTTCGGGTTCGAGCACAAACCCTGGCCAGAGATGGAGTCCTGGGCATCCACTATTGCTGGTTTTCATGCTAATGACCACAGCCACACAGCAAAATGCCCGGACCACTGATATCATTTTTGTGGGCTTGTTACTGCGTGCCAGCCACTGCATTAAGTGCATCTCATTATTTCATTTAACCATCAGGAACTTTGTAAGGCAGGTGTCATGGCTGCAGCTTTGTCAGGAAGAAAGCAGAAACGGGATAAATAGCTTGGCCACCAGTCTCAAAGCTCAAAGGCACTTGTACTCTGTCTGGTGGCCCATCGTCCCAGCTGGGCCTTAGACACCATCCTGCTTCCCAGGCACTGCCCATGGGTAGATTTAAGGTCTGTCAGCCAGTCTAGTTACTAGTTAATACCCTCTCTTCCCTGCCTGCCAACCTCCAACGACTCCTCGACCATCAGGCTGACCCCGGCCACTCACGGGCCTTTGGTCACTGTGAAGGGCCTCCCCACTCCAGCTGGGCCAGTTACACCCATGCCTGTCTGTTCCTTGTCCCCCATCTACCACAGCCCTTTCTGGTCACAGTCATGCTGCCCATTGGTGGCGGGAGCCTGCCTGAGAACCCAGCTGAGAGGAGCAGAAACTGCCCTGGGTGGTTTGGAATTCTGCAGAAATGATCAGAGGCTCACAGACTCACCGTGACCTTTGCCCTGAAGCGCAGGCCCAGGTGGGGAGAGGAGCAGGGTGGCCTGCCAGCACCTCTGGCAGCTGCCTGTCACCTACTGAGCAGGTTCTGACTTGCCAAGACTCACTTTTCTGCTCACCAGGAGCAGGGGTGTGCTGCTTTGAATATAATAGTTGCTCAACTGTGAGAAGTTACGTTACTGAAAATTCCCCGGGAGGAAGGAGCACCCCAGCTGAGAACTTTAGACCTTATGGGAAAACTGGGTTTGGAGCGAGGTAGATAGTGAATCATGGGCCGGCCGAGTGGCGCATTGGTTAAGCGCTGGTTTTGGAATGCCAGCGGCCCTGGTTCGGATCCCACATGAGGGCCAGTGACACTGCCCTCTACAGCTAGCAACAGCTCCATCTGGAGCTGGGCTGTGCGAGCCCCAGCGACGGTGTAGCTGCAGCCCCTGCTGCAGTGGGCTGCCATAGGCTACAGTGAGTGGCCCGCAGCCAGCGTGAGCGGCTGGCAGCCAAGTGTGAGCTGCCAATAGCCGCAGTGAGCGACATCCAGAGGCCAGCGACCGATCTGCCTCATCCAGGAAGAGCACAATGACGATACCAACAGTGAAGCAACATCCTCCGCAAGTAGACTGAAGAACAAAAAGACAGCAACTTGTCTGTTCCCCTTCCCCGATTCCCCAACGCTGTTCCCCTCCTCCAATTCCCCAATAAAATCTTTAAAAAAAAAAATAAATTAAAAAAAAAAATAAAAGCTCCAGGTGACAAACTGCCTCTCCCATCTTCTCAGTCCCATCCCCAAGGGTACCTATGCCAGGCTGCCTTTCCCATGCCACCGCCCCCATCTGAAGGAAGAAGTCATGTGTTATAATAAATAGTTACAAAAACAATAACTAATAATAGCTATACATGTCTGTTAAGTGCCAGGCCCTGGATGAGGCACCACCCAGGTCATCCCCCCAACACTTGTGAGGCGGGTATTATTCCCTATGACGGTTTCATTGAGTTGTAAACTGCATGCTGTAATTATACGTAACAATATTCTTACGGCTCTCTGCAATTTATGATTCTTTAATAGACACTCTCATTCGCCACTAGGAGCAACCTTGGCAGGGAGGAAGGGCAGGGGGTGTCTCTCCATTTTGCAGCTCAGGAAAACGGGGCCTTCCAGGCGCGCCTGCTGTGCACCCCACCTTCAGCACCACTTCCCGAACTCCACACGAGACACCTGAGTGCTCTTTCAAGCAGAGGTTTTCCTAAGTCAACACCCCACGAGCTGGAGCTTTGGAAGGATAAGAGGCAAGCAGCCAGGGTCCTGGGGGGCAGAAGATGGTCAGGTGAGGTCAAGCAGGAACCTCCCCCCACAGAAGGCAGGAGAAGCCTTGAGGAAGCAGAGGTGGGGCCCGGGTTCCATCAGCTGCCCTGTAACCCAGGCCGCTGTGATTCCACGGAAAGGGCAAGGCCCTAGAGTCAGGAAGCTCAGGTTCAAATTCCAGCTTTGCCACCATGACCGTGGGGATCACTAGCTCTCTGCACCCGTGTGACACTGTGATATATAAGAAATATATAATTTGGCCTTTGTCCCAGGTTCCTGGCACAGAGCTCCTAAAACCCTAGTAATTTCCTGGGTAGCAGGGAAGACAGGAGCGTCTTTTGTCATTTGTAATAAGCCCCTTTCAACCACACCTGACTGTGCTAACGCTGGTGGGCCCATAGATGGATGCAGGAGGGGGTCTGGCTGACAAGGGAACAAACCTTGTGATGAGAGGGTGGGAACTTTCAATCCCCACCTTGCTTGCGGGGGTGGGGGTAGGGCTAGAGATTAATCACACCACCAAAGATTTAATCAACCATGCTTACATAATGGTTGCTCCATAATGGAAGCTCCATAAAAATTCCAAAGGACAGCATTCCAAGAGCCTCTGGGTTGATGAAAGCACCCGTGGGGGGAGGGGGGGGGTTGGCACCCCAACTCCACGGAGACAGCAGCCTCTCACTTGGGACCCTTCCAGACCTCGCCCTCTGTACCTCTTCTCCTGTATCCCTTATAATAATCTGTAATAGTAAGTAAATCTGTAATAGTAAGTAAAGCACTTTTCTGCATTCTATGAGCAGTTCTAACTAATCACCTAAACTGTGGGGAGAGGGAGGCTCATGGGAACCTCCGATTTAAGGCCTGTTGGTCGGAAGTGCTGGAGGCCCGGACTTCCCATTGGTATCTGGAGTGGGGGCAGCTGCGGGGCTGGGCCCTTCACCTGTGGGGTCTGCACTAACTCTGGGTGGTTGGTGTCAGGACTGAACTGAGTTGTAGGACACCCAGTTGGTGTCTGCAGACAATGGGAGAATTTGTTGGTGTGAGGAAAAAACCCAGGTATCTGGTGTCAGAAGTGTTACGAGTGAAAGACAGTCATGAATCTGTTAGCCCATCTATAAAAGGTCTCTATCCTCCAGCACAGAGGGCTGACAAATAAGCCTCCTGTTGTATGTGAAATTTCAGGCTGTCCCTTCAGTTTCATAAACTGTAAACCACAATACACACTCAAAGGACTGTGATCAGATTTCATACAATAGGAGCCATCAAGTGTTTACTGAGCAGCTACTGCCCATAACACACGCTGGGGGGACACAGCATAACACAAAACATGGTCCCTGCCTTCAAGAAACTTTTTCTCTGGTGAGGAGACAAGACTGGCACACTCGAAATGTAAGGAATACTAAATATCTACTATATGCAAAGGAAATGCTTTGAGAGAAATGGGAGATGGGGAAGGGTAGGTGGTTGAGGAGAACTAAGTAAAGCATCATGGATGAGGGGAGTTGACCTGGGCTCAGAGGAAGGAGCCACTCAAGGGGTCCCAGCAGATGGCAGTGCCCGGCACCAGGGGGCACCAGCGAGTGGACAGATGTGAGAAGGAACAGCAGGGGCCCCTCCCCCTGCAAGCCTGGTCTAGTCTGAATAGTTTAGGGTCAGGGTCAGGGCACCAAGTGGATGCTGATCAGGTGACAAATCTGGTACGGAACCAACAGAAGATGACATTAGAGAGGTTTAGTGACATGCGAAGCAAAGAAAAAAATGCATTCATTTGTTTTTTCGTTCATTCATTTGTTCATTCATTCATTCATTCATTCATTCAATCTGACTGACCCTTTGCAATGCGCCAGGTACCGTTAGGCACTGGAGATAGAGCTGAACAAGACAGAAGAGGCCCTGCCCTCAGGACACTGACACTCCATCCTTGTCATGAAGAGAGCAAGTGCACAAACAAGATCATTCCTGATCCAGCCAGATAAGTGCCGATTGTCCCTGGACCTCAGGCTCCCTCCTGACAAGCATCCCTTAGAGATGTGACAGAGAACAAAGACACAGAAGCCACACCCCTCCAACCCTGGTCCAGAACACCTGGGGATGAGGCACATTCCTCACCAGCTTCTAATCTCCAGATGTTTGGGACAAAACAGAGGAAAATGTACGTCCCTCGAAACACACACACACACACACACACTCACGTACACACAAGCACACACACAGAGCCAGTTTCTTCCTTCTTAAATTCCTATCCCATGACTTGGGGGAGAGGCTGGAGTGTTTGCAGTTGAAGATAAGAACCAGAAGCCATTGGGGCCCTTATCAGTTTGTCCTTCCCCTGGACGGAGAGAATGGTTTTCTTCTAAGCAAGTAGGAGAGGTTGTCTCCCTTTAGATCCAAGCAGTGAATCCTGAGCAAATGTGGGAATTTGGTCTCCCCAGACGCGGGTAGTTCTTAGTTCTTCGCTTTGCTTTCGCTGCCATCTAGGATATAACCACAGACTCACCTTGGGGAGCTCATCTTGGCCCTTCAATTTCTCAGACTCCTACAGGAGAGCCAGGCCTTCCGGCTCTGCAGCTCCAGAGCATTTCATCAAGGCCCCGCTTGGCTAAGGAGCTGAAGCCCAGCACGTGGGGACCCTGGGGCTCCCGGCCTGGCAATGTGCTCAGAGCGGGTCCTTCCCCTGATCCCTGGCAGCTTTGCCATTGCTGTAAGAGTCCCCAGTCAAGGGACTGTCACCACCACACAAAGGCAATCTGGCCCAGAGCTCTGGGACCCACGGCCCATCTTCCTCTGCCCCGAAGGTCTCATGCAAAACCCATTTTCATTGTCGAGCAGGGTTTGCCCACCTTGGGCTCCTTTCGTCTTGCCTGTCCCTGACCAGAAATGTCCCCAGAGGTCCGTGAGCAATGATCTGGCCCACCCCTCCCCTGGATTCCTGTCTGTAAGGACCATTCCCAGAATCCCTCTGCCCTCTCCTTTCTCAAATGCTACAGGTGCCAAGTCCAGGAGGGAAGAGAAACGACAGGCACAGTGTGCGTGCACCCACCAGGACTGTGTGCCGAGGGGCCTCTGAAAGGTGCTTCTTACCGTGGCAGCTGGCCTGCAGAGCCCCAGGGAGGCCACGCTATTCCTGGCGCTGGAACACCCAAACCTGGGCCCGCTGCCTGCTTATAATTGATGTTCTGGGTTATGCCTCTGTCAGTGACTTCCCCGAACTGCCCTCTCCCCAACAGCTCAGAGGACAGAGAGGCTGCTGCGAGCCAATCTCGGGCTCAGGGATAGACCTTGAACAGACTGTTTCAGGGAAGAAATGAAAACAAAACCAGGTCAGGGGTGAGCTGGGAGGGGACAGTCAAAAGGCACTGCCTCTGGGTTCGGGCGGGACGATTAGAGGGCAGTGGTGTTTGAGTTTTACACAGGAAGCAGGGCCAGGCATGGAGAGCCGGCCAGGAGGGAGGGCTTCTGGCCTAAGGAAAGGAGCAGAGGACCCACCAGGAAAAGAAGAAAATGAAGAGTCAAGTGATTTCCTTCTCCTGCTCCTCCTGCGGAGTCCTTGCTTCGCCCCAGGGTGTGCCCCTGGGAACGGTGTTATCACAGTCCTTTCTACCCCTGGGACCAGGAGACTGGCTCCCTCACAAGGGCACATGTTAGGGAGTGGCTCCTGTGAGCCGTTAGCCCGGCATGACTTTGTTAGCCAGGTTTTTAAAAGCTTGAACATACTGTCAAGCCCACCCAGGTCAGCTCATGTAATGTGGTGTTACCCCAAAGGCCACTCTAGTCAAGAAAGGGAATAGAGGTCCCGCCCACGGGCACCACCCCACTACGGCTGAAAGAAAACACAGGCCAGGCTGAGCTCTGGTAGGAGTGCTCGAAGGAAGCCCAGTCAACAGCTCGCCGTTCTCTCCTTGCTTAGCTTCTTGCACCCGAGGTTAATCATCAGAGAGGCCCCCTGGTTCAGGGCGCTCACCACCTCATGGGTGGGCGACATCCAGAGAAGTCAGTGGGCTGAGCTGCCAGTGAAATCCGGGCGCCTGATGCGGGCAGAGCGCCTCAGCCCAGCTGAGGTCCGAAAGCACAGGCTACCTCGGGGTGGGAGGAAACGTGCTCACCCTCCCAGATCCAGGAGATCGGCCAGCACAGGTCCTTGTGACATCACTCTTTTCCATCTTTCCATCTTTCTCCGGAGCTGACAAAAGCTCTTCCCCTCCAGCCCATCAAGGACGGGTGCTAACCTCTAATAAACACTGGCAATGGCAGGCCACTGGGCATCCCGGAAGGTGAGGCGAGAGTGACGTGCCCACTGGAGGTGGCAGCAGTGCCGAGGTGAACAACCAGCAGAAACTAACGTAATGGCCTGCCTGCAGTGCTGCGCCTCAGCGAGCTGGAGCTGCCTCGGCATCAGACAGGCACCAGTGCTCACTCCCCGCCTGGAGGCGGAGGGGTGCCACTGACTCCCCACCCGCCTTGAGACTGGCCAAGTGCGTAGGGACCTGCTGCGTGGGGGCCTGGAGGGGACTGTCGGCACTGAGCCTCAGCCTCACCCAGGAGCCAGGGCAGGGGCCAGGGCAGATGGAGGGGCATCTCTACAGCAGGAAAGCTCAGACCGCTTTCTCAAGGGCTTCCATATACTTGATCTCACTCTCCCTACACCACTGAGAAGAAGCCAGAGTAGGGGCATTAATTTCCACTGACGGAGGGGAGGTGAAACCCTCAGGACACAAGAGCAGGAAACAGTTCACCCCAGTCCAGGTCTAAGGAGGAAAAGTCCGAGCCTGCTTGGGAAAAGGTACAAGTTCTGGGCGAGTAACCCTGGGTAGGAACTGGCCGAGATCAGGAAGGACGGGAACCCTGAGATCAGGGAGGGGAACCCTGAGATCAGAGAAGAGGGGAACCCTGAGATCAGGGAGGAGGGGAACCCTGAGATCAGGGAGGAGGGGAACCCTGAGATCAGAGAAGAGGGGAAACCAGAGATCAGGGAGGAGGGGAACCCAGAGATTAGGGAGGACAGGAACCCTAGGGAACCCTTTCGCCGGGTGCTCTGGATATGCTGGCAACATTGGTTTGCAGAGGTGGGTGACACTCGGTTTTCATGGACGATGAGCCGGGCATGAGAACAGGGCTTTGGAGGGAGACAGAGCTGGGCTTGGTCTTAGCTCTGCCATGTGTGACCTTGTGCCAGTCATTTAACCTCCAAGCCTCAATTTTGTCATTTGTAAAATGGGGCTTAACAACACATACCTTGCAGGAGCGTTTGTGAGGGTTCAGGTCTCACAAACCAGTTTATGAATAACCAGTTTCTAGGACCAATTGTTCCCAGTTTTTCTCATAAAAGTAGAACCTTCCTCATGAGAAAGGTGGGCAGGCAGGAAGGAGAAATATATACCATATTACTGTTTCTCCAACTTTGTTAATATCCCAACACTGAAGAACTCAACGAAAGACAACTGAGGGTAAAGAGAGAGATTGCTGGTCACACAGGCCGAGTTAGATGGCTGGGCACATACAGGCCTTTCCCGTAACCTTCTCTGGAACAACCCCTCGCAGCCCAGAGGCACTGCGCAATCTGGTACCTCTCTCTCCATGGTACCCAGGATCTGGGACAAGATCAAGGCAACACAGCACGTAGCTTTGAGTGGGAGGAGTCGCAGGCAGCACAGAGTCCTGTGCTCTGAGAGAGGGTATTTAAGAGGACAGAGGTCTTTGCTTAGGCCTCCGCAGGACCAGAGGGGACTGGGGGCTGACACCACTCTTCATGGGACACTTCTCATGGTCCCCAGCTGCCTCCAGCACATGGAGATCAGGCAGAAGGACAGAAACTTTCAGAACAGGTGTCTGGACTCCTCCAGGTTAGAAGGTGCCTGAGAGCTGGCCCACGCTTTCCTCAGCTCTGTGTGTTGTGGGCCTTTCACAGATTGTTACTGGACAGGACCAAAAACATCATCACCAGCACCGGCAGTGCCATGTGTTCTATTTAGCCCGCGTGGCCTGCCTGGATTGCTATCAGCCGTGGGGACACAGAATGACTGAGGCATGGTCCTCAATGGACATGTAAACAAAGGAGTGAAATGAATTGTACAGAATCGTGACTATAGCTAGCAATGCAGTACTGTATATTTGAAAGCTGCTGAGAGGAGATCTTAAAAGCTCTCATCACGAGAAAAAAACTGAAACTACACGTGGTGATGAATGTTAACTAGATTTACTGTGGCGATCATTCTGCAATATATATAAATATCGAATCATTATGTTGTACACCTGAAACCAACATAACGCTATATGTCAATTATATCTCAATTTTTAAAAAAAAGTGAAATGAAGTGTGGTGGGTACTATCATAAAGAAATAAGCAGGGAAACTAAGACTGAACTCGGCACCTTGAGCTGAGCTGCCACCTGGATGGCTCAGTGGACAGGGCATGTGCTCTTAACAACAAGGCTGCTGGTTCGACTCCCACATGGGATGGTAGCTACACCCACCCACAACTAAGACTGAACTCAGCACCTTGAGCTTAGAGGCCAAGAGCTGCTGACAGGAAGCCAGATGGCAACCGGCGCCCTCCACAACGAAGATTGAAGAACAACTTGGCTGGTCCCCTCTCCCAATTCCCTAATAAAATCATTGAAGAGAAAAAGAAATAAGCAGGGAGGATGAGGGCCTAAGGAGTAACTGTCAGCTGTAAGTTAGTGGTAGGAGAAGGGGGAGTTGGGTACCAGGAAAAGCATCACAGATGAGGCTGAAAGATGAGGAGGAGACTGACAGGTGGACTGGCGGGGGGGTGGGAGGGGCAGCGTTCCAGGAAGAGGGGGTGGTGACACAGGGCTGCCTCCCAGCTTTGTGTGCTCACAGCTGTGTATAGCGTGGTGTGGCTGAGGCACCAGGTGCCAGAACAAGGCTGGGGGGGTGAGCAGGCTCCCCGTCCCCACATCACAGAGCAAATGTTATTAGCTGGGTCACTGTTTTCAATCCAAGCAGAACATCAAACATCGAAAACCACAGCAATTAACTTTCCATGCAATTGTGGAATACTGCCAAGGCCACCGATTACCACTACGTATAGCTGTTTCCTTTATCTTAGGGGGAGTGCTTAAGGGTCTGGCTCAGTCAAAAGGGCGGCAGAGTTACTCACTGCTGTTCTGGTAACAGCCCTGTGGACTCCGGGTGTGACACATGGACCAGGCTTCCCGTCGGCGACTCCAGGCAGCAACTACATCAGTGTCCACTCAGCTCTGAGGGTGGGGACCCGGCCACCAGGAGGCAGGTCTGTCATCTGTCCCCGCCTCTTGTCTCACACCAGCTGGACGCCTCGAATGGCCTTGGTCCCCCATTTCTTCTCCAGCCACAGAGGCATTGAGGTTCTATGACTTCTCTGGAGCAAAGCAGGCAGGTAGACTATCTTCCATTTATTCAAAAAGCTTGTAAGGAATGCCCACTGAGTAACATAAACACTGCTAGGTGCTATGGAAAAACAACAAGAGCGGGCAATGGCCCCTACACCAAAAATTCACCATGTGGATGGTGGAAGCAAGACTACCACAGGAGGACCTCACCACCGAGTAACTCTGCAGGGTATGGGATCACACGGGCTGTTTCCAGGCCTCTCCTGTCTCTTCATCGCCCCCAGAAAGATGCATCAAGACAGCCACTTTGGGATCCCAGCTCCAGACCAATGAGCAAATGCTTCCAGATTGATCCAACCCAACCCTAGTGTTGAGGAGCCTCACGATTTCCAAGAAAGGCCACATCTGCCTCCTCTTCCCCACGACTCCCCTCTTCCAGCGCCTCAGGTTGAGCTTTGGGAACTGTGCTGAATTCCAGCTCTAACACATAACGTAATTCACCCTTTGACTTGGAGGTTTATGTGACTCTCTGCACCTTAGTGTCCTCATCTATAAAAAGCAGAGTGACACGAGTCATCTTGTGGAGTCACTCTGAGAACTTAACAAGGTCATGTATTTCTGAAACACCTAGGTGTCTGGCACATAAGAGATGCCCAGAAAAGTGACCCCAATGGTCAGTCCTTGTGATATCAGGCATAATCCTTCTCTCTTCCCATCATGCCCTGGGGCTTGACATAAGAGAGGCAGAAACGCAAGCCCAGGGGGCCAAGAATAGAAAGTCAGTCCCCTGCAGACCATGACTGGGAGGAACAGCGGGCTGTGAATTGGGGAAAATCCTGGTCCTACCTCTGCTCGCATTAACCAGCGCTGTGCCGAGAGGGAAGTCACCTTGTGTCCTGGGTTTCGGTTTCTTCAACTGTTAAGCCAGGGATAATAATGACTGTGTCTTATTCACAAGGGCAGCATGGACAAAAAAATAAACCATACAGTCTTTACTCCAGTACAATGTGCTATAAAGTGCCAGGCCCTATGGAGACTCGGTCTAATTGAGAAGGAGAGAGTGGGGAGGAGGAGTTAAACAACATGAAGTTAAATCAATACACAGTAAGACCAGCATCAAAAAGAATTAGACATTGAGGAACAAGTCTAACAAAAGACTGTGATGCTGAAAACTACGAAATATCACTGAAAAAAATGCAAAGATCTAAACAAAAAGGAAAACACCTCATGTTCATGGACCAGAGTATTGGCAATATTCCTCAAATTAATCTACAGATTCAATGCAATCCCTATAAAAATGGCAGCTTACTTTACTTGCAGAAATTGACAAGATGATCCTCAATTCACATGGGAATGCAGAAGAACCAAAACAACCAAAAGAGGGCTGGCCCAGTGCCTCAGTTGGTTAAGAGTGCGAGCTCTGAGCAACAGGGTTGCCAGTTCAACTCCCACATGGGCCAAGGAGCTGCGCCAGAGCTGAGCTGCCAACAGGTGACAGGATGGCTCAGCTGGTGAGAAGCACGTGCTCCTAACAACAAGGCACCTCTGAGGTTGTTTGAGTTGCAAGTTGAACTAGCCAGTTTTTCTAAAAACGCTGTTTTTACCTGAAAGCACAAATGACCGGCAGCTGGGTATATGACAGACTTTTCCTGATAAATGAAAACAACTGGTAGCATTTGTTGCCAATGGTAAAATAAGAGCTCTGGAGCCAAAACTGGAATTTTGGAAAGCTTGTAACCGTCATAGAAGCTCCACAGCCTTCTCAATACTTAAAGACTTTTCTGATGAGTGGTGATATTACACGTGGTATCTTAGCATATTATTATAAAATGTGTCAACAACTTGAAGAATGGCATAACTCAGTAAACCAATATTTTCCAAGTGACCAGTGTGTGAGGTTACAAAATCATGTTGGGTAAAAGGCCCATCTATAATTCAAGAAAGGCCAGTGGATTTTAACATAAACTACTGTTTGTCAAGTTTGTGTGTAGTATCAAACAGGAGTATCTACAATTGTCTGAAATGAGCTATTAAAAATATTCCTCCCTGGGCCAGTCAAGTGGCTCAGTTAGTTAAGAGTTAGCTTAAGAGTGTGTGCTCTGAGCAACAGGGCCACAGTTCGGTTCCCACATGGGCCAGCGAAGCTGTGCCTGAGCTGAGCTACCGCTGAGCTGCCAACAGGTGGCAGGATGGCTTAGCTGGTGAGAACACATGCTCTTAACAAGACTGCCTGTTCGATGGTGGCTACACCCGCCTGCAACTAAGACTGAACTCAGCACCTTGAGCTGAGCTGCTGTCCAAATGGCTCAGTGGATAGAGTGTGGGCTCTTAACAACAAGGCTGCTGGTTCGACTCCCACATGGCATAGTGGCTACGCCCACCCACAACTAAGATTGAACACAGCACCTTGAGCTTAGAGGCCACAAGCTATCAACAGGCAGCCAGATGGCAACTGGTGCCCTCCACAACGAAGACTGAAGAACAACAACTTGGTTGGTCCCCCTCCTCAATTCCCCAGCACTGTTCCCCTCCAATTCCCCAAATGAAAATATATATATATATATATATTTTTTTTTTTCTCCCTTTTACAATTACTTGTCTGGATGAGTCCAGATCATCTTCATAAACATTACTTATCAGAACAGATTCAACGCAGACGCGCAGATATGAGAATCCATTAAACAAATTTATGTAAGACAATACCACTTCTTCACTTTGCGACATAAGCAGAGGTGAGCGGAGGTGCCTCCTGCAGACTCAGGGCAGGCAGGCTGCCCTCTGCGCCCTATAACTGATGCCTTAAAGGGCCCAGGAGTTTCAGCTGCACAGGCTGCCTCCTGTGGTTTCAAATCAAACACGCTCTGCTGGTTTTCTCTCAGCCCCCACACCGTGTTTCCATTCCTTTGACCGCAACACAAAGGAGGCATCTCCAATTCTTGGGACTGTTTTCCTGCTACCACTAAGGGCTAAATGGTGAGCGTGTGTGGCTGAGGAGGGGGAGTAAGAAGGCAAAAAAGAAAAGGAAGAGGGGGGCAAATACCACCATCTTGCCTTTGCCCAGTTGCCCCCAGCCTCCATTCACCCAGGGCCGGGGGAAGGGGAGGAGGGCTTTCCCACCAATTCTCTATATTCCCCCCACATTCCTTTCCCGCCAGTTCAGAGCTAGCCTAGATTCCTGCCAACCAGCCCCTTAGTTCAATGCTAACGAAGGGGCTTTTCCCTCTTCTCCTTCTCCCCCAGCTAAGGTCTCACCATAGGGAAGGCCCCTTCTCTTGGCACCTCAGTTATTAGCTCCCAGCTGGCAGCAGCCAACACAAGACCTCAAGCTGGCTCCAAGCCCTCTCCTCCCCGATAGTCGGTAAGACAACGTGAAGCCAGGGCGGGAAAGGATTTCTCCCAGGAGCCTAGACTGTGAAACTGCAGCAGCAGGGCAGCCGCTGGCCTGGGAAGCCGAATGCAGGAAACAAAGTGCCATTCAGGCCCCAGGGACACAATAGGCCCTTATCCTCTTTTCTGGTTCAGGCCAAGAGCTGCTGAGCAGAGCTGGAGGGCCCAATGGGGAGCCCGTGAGCAGGGCTACCCCTAAGATATGTGGGCCCCCAGGAAATATTTGGGGATGATTCCCTTCTCTATATAAAAACTTGAATCACTCAAAATTAGCGTGTCAGCATGATTTTGGCAGCCCAATCACATGATCCTACAAAAGAAACACTGCAACCAGCAATGGAAGCCGCCCCCTTAGAACCGAGCCCTGGGACAACCCCGAAGGATATCTGGTTGTCCCTGCACAGGGTAGAATGTTGAGAGCACCCCAAAGGGGTTGATGTGGACCCCAGTCCAGGTTTGAAACGCCCAGCTAGAATGACTGGAGATTTAGAGGGACGTCTCTCAATCTCCTCCATCTACCTCCAGTGGGGTGCCGAGTGGTTTGTTTTGAATTTTACACCACATCCATCCCTGCCCCATCTCTCTCAGCAAGGTCAATGAGTAAGAGGCCAGGAAGAAAAACACCAAGACTTTGCAGGGAGTTCTTTGAGGGAGGGGCTGAGCCTGGATGAAAGTTATGTGCTCAGCAAATGTGAACAAAGAACAAACCCAGGTCCCCCACAAACTGATAATCCTCTGCCAGCTGAGAAAACATGTAATTCAACTTGAAACAGGCCCTATCTTCTTGGGGCCTTTCTGTCATCACCTCAGTGACACCACAGGGACAGGTGAAGAGCAGCAGCATGAAGGCTCCTGAGGTGTGCAGTGGGAAGGGGCTCACAGGTCCACAGACAGCTCTAGGAAGCTGACTGCAGCCAGGGGTAGGGGAGGCTGCCGCGGCCACCGCCCCTGCCACCCTCCTCTCGGGCTCAGGGAGAGCTTGAGTGGCTAGAGCCTGTTCTGTGTGCTCTACGATCCGGGGGAGGCGCCGAAGTAAGACACACCCGTCCCTTACCCTGTGCTCTCCTTTGCAGCACTTACCACCGCTGTAATTTAACAGTGGCTGGCCTTCCACCATCTCCCCTGAGGAAGGGAGGACAGCTGGACTCAGTCTTTCTGGTTTCCTGCTGTGTCTCCAGCGCTTAGCATGGGGCCTTGCACACAGTGAGTGCTCCAAAAGCTATGGGGCAAATACAAGTCCCTCTCAGCCACCCAGTGGCTTCTGAGCTGAGGACCACTCCTTGCCCAGCAACCAAGCAGAGACCGAAGGCTCCAGGGATGACCCAGCTCCATTCAAGGGGGCATGTACCAGGCCATAGGCCTCTGTGGGTCTCGGGGCGCAGTTCCGGGGAGGAGGGCAGTGTGCCAGATTCAGAGACCTCCACAGCCAGCCTGAAGCCTCATGCTAAAGGAACAGACAAGATGCGATATTGTGATTTGTAAGAAATACATATCTGGTCATTCAGATGACCCAAATATACTTCTGTTATATATTAGGTCCTCCTCCACAAGTCCTGGCCCACAGCTAACAAAACCCTAGGACTTTCCCAAATGTTGTGAGTGAAACAGGCCTCTTGTTATGTTAATGAGGTGACTTTTGGAAAGCACCTAAAGATGGGGGCTGGTGGCCAATGGAGCCAACAGTGTGGTTGGAGGGTTGGCACTTCCAGTGCTAACCCCACTTCCCATTCTACCCACCCCACCCCCGACCTCCTCTGGGGAGGGGAGAGGGGCTGGAGGTTGGCCCAGTGACCAGCGATTTAATCAATCCTGCATATGTATGGAAACCCCCATAAAACCCCAAGAGGATGGGTTTGGTGGGCGAACACACAGTGATGTGGGGAGGGCAGTGCACCCTGCAAGGGCATGGGAGCTCTGCCCCTTCCCACATGCCTTGCCCTGTGCACCTTTTCCTTCCGGCTGGCTGTTCCTGAGTTGTATCCTTTTACAATAACTCTGTGATCTAGTAAGTAACATGTCTCTCTGAGCTCTGTGAGCCGTCCTAGCAAATTAACCGAACCCAAGGAGGGGGTTGTGGGACCTCTGACTTACAGCCAGTCAGCAGCACAGCTAACACCCTGGACTTACAAATGCTATCTGGCATCTGAGGAGGAGGTTGCAAGAACCTCTAAACTATGGCGGAGTTGTTCAGAAGCACAGGTGAGAGCCTGGGCTTGCAGCTCGTATTTGCAGTGTGGTGTGTGTGGGGGAAGCAGGTGATCTTGTAGCACTGAGCCCTTAACCTGCGGAACCGGATGCTACCTCTGGGTAGTGTCAGAATTGAGTTTGTTGGAGTGGGGGGAACTCCCGCCCCTGCCCCCACATTGGCATTGGGTGTGGGAACCCTAACAAAGGTAATCGAATAGAGGTCCTGGGCGAACAGCAGCATAGGGGAGGGGGCGCTGGTTCCAATTCTCTGAGGCCTCAGATCCGGTTCAGTCCCCCTTCTTCCTGGGTCCTAGCCTCAGGCCCAGCCACAGCTCACACCTAGCATTTCAGGCTCAGTGCAACTACCCTTCCTCCCCACTCTGGCTGTCTCTCCCCCCATGCTCTTCATACCAATACTCCCTCCTGGGTCCCTCCTCCTCACCTCCCAAAACAAACACACTGAGGACAGAAAAGGGGCCACAGGTTAAAGCTGATGAGGTCAGAAGACTGAAAATAACCACATAAGATGGTGTGAACATAAAAAAGTTCGTAACTAAGGTGGGCCATGGCGGGAAGTCACAATTTAGCCTGAAGCTTCCGTCATGAAGCCAATCTTCACCTTCAGTGAGCCTGTCCATTGCCTTTTTGCACCTGACATGACATCCTTGGGATGTCAGTGATCCCTTTTTCTGGACCAGGGCAGGAAAGTACAGAACCCCTCATTATTAGTCTTGTCCCCTGATTACCGTCTCTATGTGAACTATTAACTACCCTGTACCCCGCTACTATGTGAAAGAAGTACCTGTTTCTCCAATTTACTTTTATCCAATCCCAGAGATTTCCCCGCTTTGCTTCCTCCCACCCCCTTAATCTACCACCAGTGGATTTCACAAAACCCTCCTCCTTTGATTCTATGTATAAAATAAGCTGCAAACAGCCATTTGATGGAGCATTTCTCAATCCGCTGAGATTTTGTTTCCCAGCAATTGTCGTCAGTTTGGCTCAAATAAACTCTTATAAGCTTTCTCTTAGGCTGGATGTTTTTCGTCGACAGCACCGACCTGAATTTCTTTTAGCCACCACAGGTTCTGCTGGAACCTGCTAGAATAAGTGGAACTGGCAAGAACCAACGACCTTTGAAAAGAGACCAGACCTGCTCCCTTGCTCTGCTCTCAATCCCCGGGCTTTGCATGTGGGCCCAGCTTTCCAGGGGAGGCACGGGTTCTCATTCACCAAATCCTTACTGAGTGACCCCACATGTGCCTTCCCCTAGCAATGGGCAGGCCAGGTTCATGGCTGCGGAGAGAATGCCTATCCTGCTTATTGCCAAGTGGCTTTATACGGGCAGGCGATTTGTGCTCCTAACAAGATTGAGAAGAGCCTCAAGTCCCAAGTGACATGCTGGATAAAGGAGGCAGTAGCTCACCCCCTGCAAGGCCTGAGAGGACGGCCTCTTCATCTTGACATCTCCAACCTGGCAGAGCAGGGAACCAAGTAGGCACTGGGTCAGTGTTTATGAAACTAATCAACCCCGAAGGAAGAGAAACATGGCATCCCAGGACAAACAGGAGATCTGGTGGCAGAACACCTGGATCCCAGCCTGGGCTCTTTGTGACCTGGGGCAAATCACCTGCAAAATGAAGCCCCAAACTCTTCAGGAATGTATGTAAAAGTACATAGTCCATGGGAAGGGCCTATGAAAACTGGTACGTATAAGTTTGCAGAGACGGCCCCTCACCTTTTCCGGCCTGGGAGAAAGGAGTTCAAGCGTATGGAGAAGTGATAAGCTCAGAAAAGAGGTCAGGTCTGAAATTCCAGAGCTTAGCTCCAAGGAAAGCTGGAACCAGGCCCAGAAGACTGACCATATTTTACAGGTTGGTGTGTCATTGCTTTGTACTTGTTCTCAGGCTTTGTCTGGCCTGCACGTGTTCTGCCTTAGCCAGACCTAAGCTCCAGAGTAACCTAACACCTAAATAGATGCACGTCGACTGCTCTGATGGATGTAAGCAAGTCGCAGACAAGGGAAAAGGGTCTGGAAAACCACTGGCATTCTGTACAAGGCAGAGAGTGTGTTTTGGCCTGAGCTTGGGTGACCTGGGGTAAGAGGTACCTCAGCATCGGGCCTCACCTCCTGGGATGGCAGCACTCACAGCCAAGGTCAGGTTGTGGGGAAGGGCCTAGAAGGGCTGGTCCAGGAGCAGATGGGAAGCCGGTCAGCTCATCCCTAAGTTAGCACGTGTTCTTATCCCTATGGAGCATCCACGGCAAACTGGAGTCCAAGTGCCCAAGTCCCTTCCCTCCTCGCAGCAGCCAGTGAGCTCTCTAGGTGGGAAGGCACACAGCAAGCGAATCCTCTCCTCCTCCTAAAGAATTGTGCATTAAAGAGAAATTCATGTGAAGGCAATTAGAGTTCTTGCTTCTACCCGCAGCTCCTGTAGAAGGGAGGTAAAGCACCAGGCCTTCAATCTACAGTCTACACTGCTCTTGACATTTCTACTTCTCACAGTCTCTTTTGGGGGGTGTGGGTGGGGTGATGGGATGGGTGGAAAGACAAGAGGCAAAAGAATCAATCAATCAATCAATCAGAGATGGAACTAACAGCTTCCCCACCCTTAAGCCTCGCTGAGGGTCTGTGACCTCCAGATGGTCCGCTCACTCTGGCCTCAAAGCAGAGCCAGCAAGTGGAGTG
This sequence comes from Aselliscus stoliczkanus, assembly GCA_033961575.1. Lineage (NCBI taxonomy): Eukaryota > Metazoa > Chordata > Mammalia > Chiroptera > Hipposideridae > Aselliscus > Aselliscus stoliczkanus. Next base: position 132,108,798 of record CM066736.1, read on the forward strand.
GGCTGAGGAGAAAAGGACAGCAAGCCCAGGTCAGCTCAGAGAGGAGCCAAGCCAAGCCCCACAGGCCTCCAGTGCCCACACAAATCAGAGGGTTTTAGGAGAGTCCCTGGAAAAGACTCAGACAACCCTGGCACATGGGCCCAAGTGGACTGTCTCAATCCAGTGGGTGAGTCTCAAAGGGTAAAACGAATGCAGAAAATACACTTACTTCAAATTCTCCCTTCACTCCCACCCTTAAAGAGTGTCTTTGCAGAACCCGGGCTGTGGTTTCCTGTGTGCTGATGACTGAGGCCTTCAGGGGCTTAAACTGGGAAGGATGAGCAGCGGGGCGCAGGCGGTGGGGAGAGAGCAAGGTAGTGACAGCAGTCCAATGGGCTGCAGGCCAGAGGCTGTGAGTGGGCCAATCCTGACGACTGAGCTAGGAATGGCAAACGGATAACAAAAGGGGGTGGCGATGAAGGGAGAGCTAACCCCCATCAAGAATGAGGCCTGGGGGGCGGCTGGTTGAGTGCCACATTGGTTAAGAGCTGGCCTGAGATGCCAATGGCCCCGGTTTGGATCCCACATATGAGGTCCAGTGACACTGCCCTCTACAGCTAAGATGGTGAACAACAGCTCCACCTGGAGCTGGGCTGCTGTGAGTCCCCACGATGCCATAGCTGTAGCCCCTGCTGCAGTGGGCTGCCATAGGCTACAGTAAGTGGCCGGCAGCCAGCATGAGCGGCCAGCAGCCAGTGTGAGCTGCCAAGAGCCGCCGTGAGCGGCCATCCAGAAGCCGGCAACCGATCTGCCTCATCCAGGAAGGGCGCAATGACAATACCTACATGGGCCAGTGAAGCAACGTCCTCCACAACTAGACTAAAGAACAAAAGGACAAAACTTGTTTGTTCCACTTCCCCGGTTCCCCAACGCTGTCCCCCGCCCCCAATTCCCCAATAAAAATTCTTAAAAAAAAAAAAAAAAAAAAAGAACGAGGCGTGGCACTGAGGGGCCTGCTCCAGGCTCCCCCTTTGAATGAGGTCAGAATGAAAATATCGGCCTCCACTCTTTGGAGAAGAGCTACTGTATTACTCAAGAGGAGTATCCGAGTTGATAAAATGGGCATCAGATCCAAGGCACATCAATGACCCAAACTTGTGCGAGTGATACCAGTGAGATAATAGCAGAAAACAGCTTTAGCATGGAGGCTGCCACAGTGCCTGGCACAAAAACATTTGTTGAATGAATATATGGATGAATGGATTCAGAATGAGGCTGGACTGATATGGAGTAATCAGATTAGCAGAGTCAGAAGAAGCATGTATGTAATGAGGTTAATGAGTTTGTTTTACCACGGACCCAGGATACACCACGCCTCTAGCTTGGGCATAAGGTAGGAGGAAAGGAGGAGGCAGGGAAAGCGAGGAGGATGTGTGTTCTCAGACTCCACACGCCAACAAGATAGGCCCGACGTGCTCAGAAGACACCCTGCAGAAAGGTGCCAGGCTATTTGTCAGCAGGGCCATCGGCCTGATCTCAGAGCATGGGGCTGGGACAAGTGTAGGGGGACCTGAGAAACAGCGTGAAACTAAAACCAGGTGCATAAAGTGGCAGTCAGCAGAAGGCCTGTCCTCTGGGAACCTGTTTGCAGCTTCAGAACGGGCAAAGGGCCAACTCTATAAACAATGGCTTCCTGTCAACCCCAAGGCTCTCAGAGCCATTCCTCCATCTTCACAGAACCCGCTCCCAAGCAGCCTCACTTCGTTGGCTCTCTTCTACCAAACTCCGACAGCCTCCTCGGGAATGGTGCTGGGCCTGGACTCACATTTCATTTGTTCAATGTAGAGAAATATGCACATATGACAGAGGAACGGTGGCCGAGGACAAGATGCCTTACTGGATCCATGGCCCGACTGCCCCCGACTGCATCCTGGTAAGGAAGACAACCCATTTTCACCCGGATAACCAGGAGTGTGACAACAACCTGCTTAAAAACCTCAATTGAGTACTAAAAACTTGATACGTCTTCAAATCCTTCAGCGAGATTATCTTAATCTTCACTATAGCCTTAAAGACGCAGCACTCTTGAGAGGAAATAAAAGCAAAACGAGAACAGAGACCATGGATAATTTTGTAAAACCCATGAGACATTAAGATTTTCTGAGCAAAGACAAAAAAAAACAAAAAAAAAACAAAGAAAAAAAAACAAAAAAAGAAAATTGTTTAGGGCCAACCGAGCGGCGCGGTGGTTAAGCGCTGGCTTGGGAAGCCAGCGGCCCCGGTTCGGTCCCACATATGAGGGCCAGTGACACTGCCCTCAAAAAAAAAAAAAAAAAAAAAAGATTTTCTGAGCAAAGAGCCCTGCTCTGAGGACTAAGGCATCATGTCGGATGCTACTGGGGACAGAAGAAAAGTATACTAAGAGGCTTTGGGAAGGACATGGGCACAGAAATGACAAAGACAAAACGTGGAGCCACTCAGACACACACATACAAACACGTAGCCTTCTGGCAGTCGGGTGTATTTGGTTCTGTTGGCAGTGGCGCTGCCAGCGCACTGCATAGGTCCCGGGAGAGACGACTGTGGACCTGAGCACTACCGCCTGTACCTGGATGACTCGGCAAGGAGTTCACCCCTGGAGCCTCAGTTTCCTCACCATAATGCCTTTTACTTCCAGAAGAGACGCCAGTAGAAAAGAACAAACATAGCTGCCATTATCATCCTACTGTTGTATTCCTTTATATAAATTTAGTTCTAAATGAGGAAAAACCAGCCAGCAGATGCAAACCACCCAGGAATTCTGATCTCATTTTCCCTACACTTTGCAACTCTCGCTGAGATTTTCAGACCGACAAGGTTCTACACAGAGAAGCTGCCTACCCCCTACATCATTCACAAAGGGGTTCCTTCCCTAACCCGCAGCTCCGTTAAACAAGAAGAAGGAGACCCACCATCTTCCTAATTACAATTCCCCTGTGCTTCTGAATGAGGTTGGGGTCCCTTCGTCTGCATAAAGCCCACTGGGCATCTACAATCCCAGAATAGACTTTCTGAAGAGGTAAAGGATTTCAGAGAGTGTTAATTTAAATCAGAGGGGAGAGGGTGGGAAATAGGCTTTGAAGCTTGAAATCTAAATAAACAGAATAATGACAAGACGGATGAAGAGGCAGCTGCAGATAGATGCACTTTCATTCAACAAATAACTGCCCCATTCTGATATTCAATCATTTTCTGCCATCATCATCGGTTGGGAAAAGCCATGGCCACCAGCTCTGCTGGACATGCCTCTACAACCCCAGGGAGAAGTGTCTGGTCTTCCTGTGCTCTATCCTTTCAATCCCTCTCTCTGGCTCACATCCCTACCTGGCTGAGGGTGACACGGGCATGAGTCATTTACGGTCCACAGGAAGCAGTGAGCCACTGGCCGCTCCATCACTGAGAAGGCCTGTTAGTTTCACTCCAGGTCCTGGGCTCTCCCCTCACTCGGATGAACTGTCTTGCCCAAGTTTGCTGTTAGCTGAAAAGGGGGGTTTGGGTAAAGATGAGAAGGCCATGAGAACATCCTCATTCCTGGAAACCAGCTCCCAAGGAAAAAGCAAGGCACAGGTTGGTACTGTTATAAATAGGGAAGAGTCTGTCACTGCTGCCACATCTCACCTTGAGGCTGCTGAGCCCCGAGTGCAGAGGCAAAGGGGACCAGCAAGAAGGGAGGCTGTGCACAGCTCTGCCGCACACAAGGGGAAGGGAGAAAGAAGTCTTAGGAGTCCACTGCTGCCTTTCTGCAAAAGAGCTGCCACAGATGAGGGTTTTAAATGAGTCACAGGAACACACAGCTCTGAGATTCAGAAAATCACAAGACAGAGAAGTGGGGGGGTGGGGGAGAAAAGTTAGGAATTAAGGGCATTGATTCGGCAGAACAAATGGCAAACACTCCATTCTGCCTTTTTATTTGCAAATCAGAGAGACATGATCTTCAGACAGGAGGACATGGCTTCCTAGGCATCTCGAGAAGGTATCTAAGCACTGTTTGGAAGGAAATGATGAAAGCCAAGCAAACTCAGGACACAGAGAAGTTAATGAAAAGAATGGCAGGGCAGATAGATTAAAAATAATGATAAAAACAGAAGCAGCCCCTTTGCAGATAATGGGATTATTCGGAGGCCTCTAAAAGCTAACCACCGCAGTTCTGGCAAGACCACTATCGTAATCTCTTAAAATCAGCAGAGATTACCTTTGTGATCGGAAAAGGTAAGCAAATGGAAAATGTAGGACTCTTGAAAGGCACATAATTTAAGGGATATTATTTTTTTTGAAACAGTAGGTATTTATAGCTAAGCTGCAATTGTCCACATTAATGAAATGGGGATAGCAAGAATAGGTAACTCGATAGATAAATATTAATAGAGTACTTCTTAAGTGCCTGGCATAATCTAGGGAGTATAATTTTTTAAAACTGTATCAAATCATGGTAAATTGATACAACCATAGGCACATGACCAACTGGAATTGTTGGCACTTGGGCCTAATAATGTACATACTCTGGTTACAAATACATACAAAATATATAGGTGACAAAGAGGAGAAATAAATCTAATGAGCTGTGAGAAAGCTTTTGGTTTGATACTTCAAAATTTTTCTTTTAGTTTTTTTTTCACCATTTTAATGGTTTCAATGACACAATTCAATGGTTTCTAGTATATTCAAAATGCTGTGCAATCATCATCACTATCTAATTCCAGAACATTTTCAAATACCCCAAAACAAAACTCAGTGCCATTAACAGTCACCCCCATTTCCATCTCCCTACAGGCCCTGGCAACCACCAATCTACTTTCTGTCTCTATGAATTTGTCTGGACATTTCATACAAAGTTCATATAATAAAGAAAATACAAGTAAATAAAGCCTTTTGTTCATATAACAAAGAAAATACAAGTAAATAAAGAAGTCTGGCTTCTTTCACTTAGCATGTTTTCAAGGGTCATCCATATTGTAGCGTGTGTCAGTACTTCATTCCTTTTTATGGCTGGGTAAAATTCCATTGTATGGCTAAGCCACAAACATTTGGGTTGTTTCCACTTTGGTGCTATTATGAATATTGCTGCTATGAACATTCATGCGTATGTGATATCTTAAATATAAAACTTATAACCATTCAGTCCAGCCTCCCGAGTTATGCTTTTTAAAAAATATATTATTATTATTTTTTAAATTGGGGAACAGCCATGGTCATCGGCTATGCATCTTTCATGCTGCAGTGGCATAGTTGACTCTTTTAAGGAGGGCGTAGTTCACAGTGGTCCACGCGGGGATTGAACAGGCATCCTTGGTGCTATCAGCACCACGCTCTACCACCTGAGCTATCCAGTCATCCTCTAGTTATGCTTTAATTAGTCAGGGAATTGAACTCAACAGTCTGAAGCGAGAGCTCAACTCCCAATCACATCACTGTACTCCTCTTTGCTTTCATTGTCTGATATGGACGGCGCACAGCAACCCTGAAATGTGCCAGATGGCAGGTGGAAGCAGCAGAAATTTAAAGGTCATTGTTAACAATTTACATACCCGAAGCACTGGCTGCATGGACAGAAAACCAACTGGTTGTTTGTACCCCTTCCTGTCCCCACATGCAATGGGAGAAGATTACAGAAAATCAATGGGAAACTCCACAGGCTGACCTTTTGGATCCTTTAGTGAAATGGGGCTGCTGTTATGTGTATCCATGCTGCTGTGAGGCTCAATGAGACAAGGGGGATGATAGGTGGGCAAGCACTTGGCTCCCAACACACAACAGGCTTTTTGTAAAGGTTCATTTGTTCATACAATAAAGAATATACACAATGGGACGGTCAAGTGGTGCGGAGGTTAAGAGCTGGCTTGGGCTGGTCGAGTGGTGCAGAGGTTAAGAGCTGGCTTGGGACACCAGTGGCCCGGGTTCAGATCCCACATATGAGGGCCAGTGACAATGCCCTCTTAAAAAAAAAAAAAAAGAATATACATAAAAGGAAATGAGAAAGTACAACACTCCGGCACAAAAAAATCAGCTAAACACAAAATAAAATAATGCAGTAAATGAGGGACACAAAAGCTATAAGGCATACAGAAAACAAAAAGCAGTGACAGGAGTAAATTCCTCCTTATCAGTAATTACTTTAAATGTAAATGGATTAAACTCTCCAATCAGAAGACAAGAGATTTGCAGAATGGATAAAAACAACACATGATCCAACTAAATGAGACTTGCTTGAGATCCAAACACAAACAGGTTGAAAATGACAGAATGGAAAAAGCTATCCCATGCAAATAGCATCCAAATGAGAGCAGGAGTGGCTATACTAATATCAGACAGAACAGACTTTAAAATCAAAAGACCTTCCCCAATTCCTCAACACTGTTCCCCTCCCCCAATACCCCAATAAAATCTTTTTTTTTAAAAAAAAGATTTAGTCAAGCTATTAGATATTAAAAAAAAAAAGTTACAAGAAACAAAGAACATTATACAGAGGGTGCCAAAAAAATGTACACACATTTTAAGAAAGGAAAAAACTATTAAAACTGTAATACTCAATATATTGTAATAATCTATATACCAAAAGATAAATACAAGTCATGTTTGACTTCTGCAATTACAAGACGTGCTCGAAGTGGTTACCATCAGCAAGTACACACTTCTGACTACAGCAAACTACTGCTTGAGCAATGTTGACCAAAGTATACATTTTTTGGCACCCCCCAGTATGTTAATAAAAGGTTCGATACAACAAGAAAATATAACAATTATAAATATTTACACACCTAATGAAAGACCATCATAATATATGCAGCAGGACCAGTCAAGTGGCACGCTGGTTAAGAATTGGCTTGGGACCACCAGCTCTGAACAGCAGGGCCTTGGTTCGGATCCCACACGAGGCCAGTGACTCTGAGCCCTCTACAGCTAAGATGGTGAACAACAGCTGACCTGGAGCTAGGCTTCCCTGAGTCACCGGCGACAGCGGAGACTGCAGCCCCTGCTTCAGTGGGCTGCCATACGGTACCGTGAGTGGCCAGCAGCTGGCGTGAGCTGCCAAGAGCCGACGTTAGCGGGCGTCCAGTGGCTGGCAACTGACTGCCTCAGCCAGAAAGAGCTTAATGATCACAATACCAACATGAGCCAGTGAAGTGATGTCCTCCACATCTAGACTGAAGAACAAAATGATAGCAACTTGTCTGTTCCCCTTACTGGATTCCCCAACGCTGTTCCCCTCCCCTAATTCTCCAATAAAAATCTTAAAAATATATATATATATGTATGTATATATATATATATGAAGTAAAAACTGACAAAATTAAAGGGAGAGATAGATAGTTCTACTATAATAGTTGGGAGACTTCAATACCCCACTCACAATAATGGACAGAACAATCAGACAGAAGATAAGGAAGCAAACAGAGGACATACACACCACCATAAACTGACTAAATCTAACAGACATACACAGAAAACTCCACCTAACAACAGAATATACATTCTTCTCAAGTGCACATGGGATATTTTCCAGAATAGATCATGTTAGGCCACAAATTAAGTCTCAACAGATTTAAAAAGATATATATCATACAAAGTATCTTCTCTGACAACAATATAAAGTTAGAAATTAATAACAAAAGGAAAACCAGAAAAGTAATAAATTTGTGGAAATTAAACAACACATTTTTAAACAACCAATAGATCAAAGAAGAAATCACAAGGGAAATAAGAAAATACTTAGAGATGAATGAAAAAGAAAACGCAACATACCAAAACTTATGGGTCACAGTAAAGCAGTGCTGAAGGAAAATTTATAACTATAAATGCTTACACAAAAAAAATAAAATAAAATAAGAATGATTTCAAATCAACAACCTAACATTACAACTTAAGGAACTAAAAAAAATAGAACTAAACCGAAAGCTAATAGAAAAAAAGGAAGTAATAAAAATTAACAACAGAGATAAACAGAGAAAGGAAAAACCAATAGAGGAAAATCAATGAAACCAAAAGTTTGACTTAGAAAAGATCAACAAAATTGACAAACTTATAGCTAGATGGACTAAGAAAAAAGAGAAGCTCAAATAATTAAAATCAGAAATGGAAGTGGGGACATTACTACCGATTCTACAGAAATAAAAAGGATTATAAGAGATAACTATGCATTATTACACACCAATAAACTGAATAACCTAGATAAAATGGACAAATTCCTAGAAACACAAAACTCGCCAAGGCTAAATCATGAAGAAATAGAAAATCTGAATAGATCTTAGATAAAGAAAGTGAATCAGTAATCAAAAATCTCCCCCCATAATAAAAACGCCCTGGACCTGATGGCTTCATAGGTGAATCCTGTCAAACATTTCAATAAGACCTTGTACCACTCCTTCTCAAATTTTTCCCAAAAACTGAAGAGGAAACACTTTCTAACTTATTCTCTGAGGCCAAGCAGTACCCTGATACCAAAGCCAAAAACACTACAAGAAAAGATGACTACAGGGCTGGCTGAGTGGCTCGTTGGTTAAGAGTTGGCTTGGGAGCGTGAGCTCTGAGCAGCAGGGCCGTGGGTTCAGATCCCACATCAGCCAGTGACACTGCGCCCTCTACAGCTAAGATGGTAAACAACAGCTCGACCTGGAACTGGGCTGCCATGAATCACAGGTGACGGCATAGGCTGCAGTGGGCTGCCATGAGCTACCGTGAGTGGGTGGCAGCCAGCATGAGCGGCCGTGAGCTGCCATGAGCGGCCGTCCAATGGCGGGCGATCAATTGCCGCAGTAGGGAAGAGCGCAATGATCACAATACCAACAGGGGCCAGTGAAGTGACATCCTCCACAACTAGACTGACGAACAAAAAGATAGATTCCCCAATGCTATTCCCCTCCCCCAATTCCCCAATAAAATCTTTTTAAAAAGACATTATTGGGCCGGCCTAGTGGCGCAGTGGTTAAGCGCTGGCTTGGGAGGCCAGCCACCCCGGTTCGGGTACCACATATGAGGGCCAGTGACACTGCCCTCAAAAAAAAAAAAAAAAAGACATTATTCACAGAGTAAAATGGCAACCCACAGAATGGAAGAAACTATTTGCAAATCATATATCTGATAAGAGATTAACATCCAGAATATATAGAGAACTCCTAAAACCCAAACAAACCAATCCAAAAATGGGCAAAGGACTTGAATACACAATTCTTCAAATAAGATATATGAATAGCCAATAAGCACATAAAAAGAAAGTACAAAGGTGGTTGCCAGGGACAAGAGGGAGGGAAGAATGGACGCTACTGTTGAATGGGGACAGTTTCAGCTTTACAAGATGAAAGAGTTACAGGGATGGATGGTGATGATGTTGGACGACAATGTGAATATATTTAATGCCACTGAGCTTTACACTTAAAACTTGTAAATTTGCTGTTTGTATATTTTACCACAATGAGAAAAAAGGAAAAATAAAGAAACTGAAATAAGGAGCCATACTACAGAAGGACAATATTGAAAGGTTTAAAAAAAAAACACCACAAAAACTCAAAAAACGAACAAGAATCAGGCCAGCCTGAAATTAACACCTACCATGATCAATTTGGCAGAATAACAATGGGGTATTCACAGAGCCTCCCCAGGAATGCAGAAAATGTAAGAATTATGAACAATTTCAGAAATCAAAAGGGCAAAATATTTGGAAAAAGAGCTTTGTGAAAGAAGGAATCTGCAACCAAAGATAAGGGAGAAGGGAAACCAGAGTTTGAAATAGGATAATACCTTTCAAATCCCTTACGACATGTATTAATAATTGCCTGTGTGCTGTTCCTGATTTCAAAAACAACCCTATCCATATGGTGAATGCCAGAGTGTACCTAGCCCCTGGGAAGCCCTATTTGGTACAGATGAGCCAACCACAGATCTTTAAAACCAGAAGAGGCCAACCCCAGGGATTCTATCTTCCATTACAAATTCACAAAGTGACTTTCTGGGACAAATCGGTGTCACATGAGTTTGAAACGAGTGCGTCAGATTTCCAGGATCAACTCAAGTATCAAAGGACAACAATTCCGGGGGAGTGGCCAGACCACCTCCATAACATTACTGGGATGCTGGTGGTCTTATTCTCAAGTGTGAAAGCCAAAGACCCGAGATGATGGAAGCCATGTCCCTAGGGATGCAAGGACCCTGACTCAAAAAACAGTAAAAAGTTAAACTAGAGTTTTTCTACCTGGGCTAGACAGCCATCCATCCCTTCTGTTGAAAACAACTAAAATGCTCAACAAAATACATCTGTGTATGTACACACATGTAAATAAACACACACACACACACACACACACACACACACACAATTTTCTTAAAAGAATATACAAGTTAGAAAGAAAATAAGTAACAGAACACTCAGGCCAAAATCTAAGTAGAGGCAGACACCCGGAGAGAGAAATAAAAAAAACTCAAGCGTCTGTCCTGAGGGCATTTGCAGAACCAGGCAAAGGAAAGTTTTCAAAGTCTCAATAAGCACAGGGACACAGCCCAAAGCCCACCCAAGGTAAGAGCTCTAAGGGGACCTTATCCCAAGTGCAGTTGGGACTTCCAAAGAATACAGGCATACTTCAGAGATATTGACGGTTCAGTTCCAGCCACCACAATAAAGCGAATATCATAATAAAGTGAGTCACACAAATGTGTTAGTTTCCCAGTGAATATATGTTTATACTATACTGTAGTCTATTAACTGTACGATAGCATTATGTCTATAAAACAATGTACATACCTTATTTAAAAAATACTTTATTGCTAAAAAATGCTAACCATCATCTGAGCTTTCAGCGAGTTGTAATCGTTTTGCTGGTGGAGGGTCTTGCCTCGAAGTTGACAGCTGCTGACTGACCAGGGTGCTGGTTGCCGAAGGTTGGGGTGGCTGTGGCAATTTCTTAAAATAAGACAACAATGAAGTTTGCCACATTAACTGACTCTTCCTTTCACAAACGATTTCTCTGTAGCATGCGCTGCTGTTTGATAGCATTTGACCCATAATAGAACCTCTGTCAAAATTGGAGTCAATCCTTTCAAACCCTGCCACTGCTTTAGCAACTAAGTTTATGTAATATTCTAAATTCTTTTTTTTTTTTTTTTTAAAGTGTCTCCAAAGGAGACCACTATTATTATTATTTTTTTTTTTTTTAAAGATTTTATTGGGGATTTGGTGGAGGGGAACAGCGTTGGGGAATCGGGGAAGGGGAACAGACAAGTTGCTGTCTTCTTGTTCTTCAGTTTAGTTGCGGAGGATGTTGCTTCACTGTTGGTATCGTCATTGCGCTCTTCCCGGATGAGGCAGATAGGTCGCTGGCCTCTGGATGTCGCTCACTGCGGCTGTTGGCAGCTCACGCTTGGCTGCCAGCCGCTCACGCTGGCTGTGGGCCACTCACTGTAGCCTATGGCAGCCCACTGCAGCAGGGGCTGCAGCCCACACCATCACCGGGGCTCGCACAGCCCAGCTCCAGGTGGAGCTGTTGTTAGCTGTAGAGGGCAGTGTCACTGGCCCTCATGTGGGATCCGAACCGGGGCCGCTGGCATCCCAAAACCAGCGCTTAACCAATGCGCCACTCGGCCGGCCCTCTAAATTCTTTATAGTCATTTCAACACACAGCATCTTCACCAGGAATAGATTCCATCTCAAGAAACCCCTTTCTTCGCTCATCCATAAGAAGCAACTCCTCATCTGTTACAGTTTTATCATGAGATTGCAGCAGTTCAGTCACAGGTTCAGGCTCCATTTCTAATTCTAGTTCTCTTGCTCTTTCCACCACAACTGCAGTTACTTCCTCCAACGAAGTCTTGAACCCCTCCAGAGGGGTTCAAATCAAGTCATCCAGAGGGTTGGAATCAAGTTCTTCCAAACTCCTGTTGATGTTGATATTCTATCTCTTCCCATGAATCTTCTTAATGTCATTTAGAATGGTGAGGCCCTACTTAATTGAAGGTTTTCAATTTACTTTACCCAGATCCACCAGGGGAATCATTATCTATGGCAGCCACAGTCTTACAGAACATATGTCTTTAATAAGACTTGAACAACAAGGGCCGGCCGAGTGGCGCGGTGGGTAAGCGCTGGCTTGGGAAGCCAGAGGTCCCAGTTCCGGTCCCACATATGAAGGCCAGTGACACTGCCCTCAAAAAAAAAAAAAAAAAAAAAAAAGACTTGAACAACCGAAGTGTCCTGATAGATGACTAGATGAAGAAGATGTGGTATACATACACCATGGAATACTATTCTGCCATAAGAAAAGATGAAATAGTGTCATTTGCAACAACATGGATGGGTCTTGAAATTATTATGCTAAGCGAAATAAGCCAGACAGAAAAAGTCGAGAATGATTTCACTGATATACGGTATATAAAACTGAAAACAAAGGAACAAGACAAACAAATGAAGAAACAAAAAACAGAGACACAGACGATAGTTTAGTGGTTACCGGAGGGTAAGGGGGGTGGAGGGTAAAGGGGTCAAATATATGGTGATGGAAAGAGAACTGTCTCTGGATGGTGAACACACAATGTGATATATAGATGATGTATTACCGAAATGTACACCTGAAACCTATGTAACTTTACTAACAATTGTCACTGCAATAATCTTTAATTGAAAAATAAAAATAATAAGACTTGAGAGTCAAAATTACTCCTTGATCCATCGGTTGAAGAATGGACACTGTGTTTAGCAGGCATGAAAAAAACATTAATCTCACTGTACATCCCCATCAGAACACTTGGATGAGCAGGTGCATTGTCAGTGAGTAGTAATATTTTGAAAGAAATCTTTGTTTCTTTCTTTTTTTTTTAATTATTTTATTGTGAAATAAACATTTTTTAAATTAGTTTCAGGTGCACAACACAGTGTAATAGTTATACTTTTTACCCCTCAAAGTGACAACCCTCCTCCCGCAGTTTGCCACCCCACTCCCCACCATATCATACATATCTATTACACTTCCTTTGACTCCCTTCCACAGTATACTCCACATTCTGTGACTATCTATATATTCAATTACAGTTGGCATACAATATTATACAACATCAGCTTCAGGTATACAGTGCAGTGATCAAGCCTCGACTCCATCCATGAAGTGGTCTCCCTAACGAGGCATGTGACCATCTGACATGCCACAAAATTTTTACAACATTATTATATTCCCCAATCTGTGTTTCATATCCCTGTGGCAATATTGTAGTTGCCTATTTATGCTGTCTAATCCCTTCCCCTTCTCCCTTATCCCCACCCCTCTCCCAACTAGCAACCCTGTTTTTCCTCTATATCTATGAGTCTGTTTCTGTTTACTTTGCTCGTTCATTCAGTTTTTCAGATTCCACATATAAGTGAGATCATATGATATTTGCCTTTCTCTGACTGACTTATTTCACTTAACATAATAGTCTCTTCACAACATTATCAATTACATTCCCAGAACTTCCCCCCATATCCCTGCGGCAACATTGTAGTCACCCACCTACCTGTCCAAAACCTTCCCCCTCTCCCTCATTCCCACCCACTCCCAGCCAGCAACCATCAGTTTTTCTTTTATATCTGCTTGATATGACTTCAGTCTTCTTAAATTTACTGAGACTTGTTTTGTGGCCTAACATGTAGTCTATCTTGGAAAATGTCCCATGTGCACCTGAGAAGAATGTATATTCTGTTGTTTCAAGGTGAAATGCTCTAAAAATATCAACGAAGTCCAGCTAGTCTAAAGTGTCATTTAAAGCCACTCATTCCATGTTGATTTTCTGTCTAGAGGATCTGTCCATTGGTGACAATGGGGTGTTGAAGTCCCCTACTACGATAGTGTTACTGTTGAACTCTGTCTTTCTGTCAAAATCTGTTGTATATAATTAGGAGCTCCTACGTTGGGTGCATAGATCTTTATTAGGGTTATAGTGCCCTTCTTTGTCTATTGTAGTCTTCATTTTAAAGTCTATTTTGTCCAAAATAAATACTGTTACTCCAGCTTTTTTTCTCATTTCCATTTGCATGAAATATTCCATCTGTAAGCAGCATATACATGGGTCCTCTTTTCTTATCCACTCAGCCAACTCTCTGTCTTTTGATTGGAGCATTTAGCCCATTCACATTTAAAATGATTATTGATAGGTGCATATGTATTGCCATTTTGTTATTTGTATTCCTGGTCTTCCTAGGTTAGCTTGTTTACCCCTTTCTTTGGTTTAAAAAAGCCCTTTTAACATTTCTTGCAAGGGCCGGCTGAATGGCTCAGTTGGTTAAGAGCTTGCTTAAGAGTGCAAGCTGAGCTCTGAGCAACAGTGGTTCAAGGCCAGCCCGAGCTGAGTTGCCGTTGAGCTGCCAACAGGTGGCAGGATGGCTCAGCTAAAAAAAAAAAAAGAAAAACAACAACAAAAAAAAAAAATAAGAAAAAAAAACATTTCTTGCAATGCTGGCTTGGTGGTAATGAACTCCTGAAGCTTATTCTTTTCTGAGAAGCTCTTTATTTCTCCTTCAATTTTAAGTGATAGCCGTGCTGGGTAGAGCAATCTTGGCTGTAGGCCTTTATTTTGTGTCACTTTGAATATCTCCTGCCACTCCCTTCTGGCCTGCAGAGTTTCTGTAGACAAGTCAGCTGTTAGTCTAATAGGAGTTCCTTTGTATGTAACCTGCTGTCTTTCTCTTGCTGCTTTTAGGATTCTGTCTCTGTCTTTAACCTTTGCCATTTTAACTATGATGTTTCTTGGTGTGGACCTGTTTGGGTTCAGCTTGTTTGGAACCCTCTGCATTTCCTGGGCATGTATGTCGATTTCCTTCACCATGGTAGGGAAGTTTTCAGTCATTATTTTTTCAAATACATTCTCGACCCCTTGCTTCTTCTCTTCTCCTTCTGGTATTCCTATGATGCAGAGGTTGTTGTGCTTCATCTTGTCCTATAGGGCTCTTAAACTACTTTCATTGTTTTTTATTCTTTGGTCTTTTTGTTGTTCCAACTGGGTGATTTCTGCTATTTTGTCTTCCAAATCGCTGATCCGCTCCTCTGCTTCATCTACTCTACTGGTGATTCCTTCGAGTGTGTTCTTCATTTCAGTTATTGTATTCTTTAGTTCTAACTGGTTGTTTTTTATGATTTCTCTATCCTTCCTTATGTCCTCACTAAGTTTGTTAAACATTCTTATCATCAGTGTTCTAAACTCTGTCTCTGAAAGGTTGGATCCCTCTATTTCACTTAGTTCCATTTCTAGAGGTTTCTTCTGATCTTTTACTTGTGACATGTTTCTTGGTTTCCTCATTCTGGCTGTCGCTCAGGGATTGCTTTGATGTATTAGATAGACCACCAGGAGAGCCCCAGCTGGATCATGCAGGCACACAGCTCACGGCCAACACTCCCAGGAAAACTCCCAGTCTCAGCCTGTCCCAATCAGCCGCTCACAGATTAGGCCGAGCAGCTCGACAACCAATCACCAGCCTGGCAACTCTGCACGCGAAGTGTGGAGAGCGGGGACCCAGGGTGGCTCACGCACTCCCGCGTCTCAGTGAGCAGCCTGTTGGAGCGGGAGCGCGCCCACCAGATGTTTCCCTGGCAATGCAGTCTAAGCCAGGCGGAGGGTGGGAATCCAAGGCTACATGCATGTGCACGCACACATGTACTCCTGTGCCAATTCCATCAGACCAATGGGATCCTGGACCTGACCCTCTGTGGGAGGGCCCAACCCTGACAAAATGGCGCCCTCCTGTATACTGCTTGTGTGCAAGCTCCACACCAGGGGAATAATAGTCCCAAAACCTCCAGCTCCCATGCCCAAGGTGCTTAGTTCAGTCCGTCTCCACAGGCTCCTGGGCCCGGCTCACACAGCTACTCCCTCCACCAGGAACTGGGTGAGTGCTCACTGGTGAGCAAGCCCGTGTGCCAGCCCTACTGATTCTCTAGCCACCCTCACCAAGCTGGGAAAAGAGAGTCCTCACTAATTTCTGCTGCCAGGTATCGTGGAACTCCTCTTCCCAGCAAAGGAACCCTGGGCTGGTGAGCTTGGTGTGCGGCCGGAGGGTCTCTCCCCCAACCAGAGAAGCCTCCCCACAGCTGGGGTATCCCTCACGGGGCTCCCCCTCTCTCGTCTACGCCCCTCCTACCAGACTTTATGTGGCCTCCTGTTTAGGTCCTTCATTTAGAGGTTCTGTTCATCTAGTGTTCAGAGGACTGCCAAGGTTAAATGTTGTATAAATTATTTGTAATTTTGGTGTGATCCTGGGAGGCAGTTAGCACAGTGTCTGTCTATTCCGCCATTTTTCAAAATCTTTGTTTCTGAGTGGGAGGTCTTAACAGTAGGCTTAAAATATTCGCTAAACCATGTTGAAAACAGACATGCTGTCATCCAGGCTTTGTTGTTCCAGTAACTGAGCACAGGCACAGTGATTTAGCATAATTCTTAAGAGTCCTAGGATTTTCACAGCAGTAAATGAGCACTGGCTTCAACTTCAAGTCACCAGCTGCATTAGCCCCTAACAAGTGAGTCAGCCTATCCTCTGAAGCTTTGGAGCCAGGCATTGACTTCTCTCTAGCTATGAAAGTCCTAGGTGGTGATTTCCAATAGAAGTCTGTTTCATCTGCATTGAAATCTGATGTTTAGTGCAGCCACCTTCATGAACTATCTTCGGGGTAGCTTACCGCAGCTCCTCCATCAGCACTTGCTGCTTCACTTCCACTTTTGTGTCATGGAGACGCCTTCTTTCCTTAAACCTCAAGGACCAACCTCTGCTAGTTTCAAACTTTTCTTCTGTAGCTTCTTCACCTCTCTCAGCTCTGGATTAGGTTTTGGCTTAAGGGAATGCTGTGGCTGGTTTGACCTTCTACTATTCAGACCACTAGAACTTGCTCCACATCAACAATACGCTGTTTCATTTTCTTATCATTCATGTGTTCACTAGAGTAGTCCTTTCAATTTCCTTCAAGAATTTTTCCTTTGTATTCACAACTTGGCTAACTGTTAGGCACAAGAGCTTTTAGCCTCTGGGCTTTTGACTCACCTTCCTCACTAGGCTTAATCTTTTCTAACTTTTGATTTAAAGTGAGAGACCTGCAACTCTTCCTTTCATTTGAACACTTAGAGGCCATTGTAGGGTTTTTAATTGGCCTGATTTCAACATTGCTGTTGTCTCAAGATATGGGGCAGCTCAAGGAGAGGGAGAGAGCGAAGGGAATGGCTTGCTTGGTGGAGCAGCCAGAACACACACAAAGTTTACTGATTAAATTTGCTCTCTTATATGGGCAAGGTTCGTGGCACCCCAAACAATTATAATAGTAACATCAAAGATCACTGATCGCAAACCACCATAAAAAATATAATAGTAATAAAAAGGTTTGAAATTTTGCAAGAATTATCAAAATGTGACACAGAGACTGAAGTGAGCAAATGCTATTTAAAAAATGGTGCTGATACAACGAAGATTGAAGAACAACAACTTGGCTGGTCCCCCTCCCCAGTCCCCCAACACTGTTCCCCTCCCCCAATTCCCAATTAAACAAATAAATAAAATTTATTGAAATGGTGCTGATAGACCTGCTCGACACAGGGTTGCCACAAACCTGCAATTTGTAAAAACAAAACAAACAAACAAACAAAAAAACACAGTAGCTGCGAAGCGGAAGAGTGGAGCCCAATAACATAAGGTGTGCTTGAACTCCCTCAGAGTAACGGTAAAGCAGACATGACTGTGATCTACCTCTCCCCATCCCCCAAGAGCTACCTGCAAGAAAAATCAAGCATCTCCTTCCTTATCACCGAGCAGTTAGAGAAACCAAAGAGCTCACCCCAGGAAGTTGTACACATAACCTGGAAGAGCTAGACACGCCAGCAATTCCACTGCTAGTTTCCACTCAGGCGAAACCCGCTCACATACACCAGGAGCCCTGTACAAGAATATTCGCGGCAGAGTTGTTCCTAAGAGCAAAGCCATGGAAGCAGCCCAAAGTCTTCCTAGCATAGAAAGGACAAAGGATAAAGCACATTCACACAGTGCAAAGCTACAGAGCAGGGAAAATGAATGGAGCTATGTGCACCCACGTGGATGAATCCCAAAGGCAACGCTGAGCAAGTCACAGAAGTCTACGTACAGCAGGGGTCCATGTCTGTGATGGTCAGAAACAGGCAAAACTAAACAGTAAGTTATTTTGAGGTTGTTCGTAGGTGGTGAAACTATCAAGAAAACCAAGAGACTGATGACCACAAAAGTCAGAATAGCTGTGGGGGTAAAGGGCTTCAGCTGGGGAGGCCACACAGGGCACTTTCACGATCTGACCTTTTATCCCTTAAACTGGGGAATGGGAACACAGATGTTCACTTTATTATTTTGTTTTAATGTGTGTGTGTGTGCACGCGCACTTTAAATATGTCTTTTGTAAGTGTGATCTATTTTGCAATAAACATGGCAAAAAGAAACTGGAAAGCTACACAGCTGTTAAAGAGTAAGGCAGACATCTGTATCTTTATGGGAAGAGCTCTAAGACATATAGATAAATGAAAAGAGATAGAAGGCGAAGGAGGAAAAAAGAATAGAAACCTACTTATAGTTTAAAAGGACGCATCAGCTCTAATAGGATAGAGAAGACAATTCAACCAGAGTTGGCCCCTAGGGAGTGGAGCTGGGTTCCTAGGGAGAGAGGAACAAAAGGAGACTTTTATACAATTAAATGTTTGTAGCAGGCACAAGGATTATTTAGCTAAAATGCATAACTGTTTTTTAAGGTAAGCCCTTTGGGTTACCATTTGGTAACCTGTTACAGGATTACTAGGTTTAAGTGTAGAGCCTCTGAGGAAGTTACCTGGGCTTCCTTTGCCTCATCAGTAACTATTCCACCAGACCTCAGTCTTCAGGGCAATCATCTTAAATGATTTCACAGCGAGGGTAGAACTCCAGCCCACCCAAGCCCAGGATCCCACAACTATCCTGTGAAACTGATATAAGCAGCAGCATATATGTGGTTTTTGTCCCAGGTTCCTGGCACAAGAGCTTCTAAAACTCTTGAAATTTCCTGAGTCATAGGGAGTCATTTTGTTATTTGGAATAAGCCCCTTTCAACTACACCAGTTTATGGTAATGCAATGACTCCAGGTGGGCTCCTGCAAAGCTTCAGGACCCAGACTGGTTGCCAGAGGAGCCAGCCTTGTGATCAGGAGGTGGGAAGTTTCAGCCGCACCCCTGGACCTCTGGGGAGGGGAGAGGGCCAACGCGCCTCTGTAATGGAACCTCCATAAATCCCCAAAACAACAGGGTTCAGAGAGCATCCAAGTTGGTACAGGGAGGGTGACATGCCCCAACTCCATGGGGACAGAGATGGGGTCCTTCCAGATCTCATCCCAAGTACCCCTTCATCTGGTTGTTCATTTGTATCCTTTATAATAAGTCAGTAAACATAAGCAAAGTGTTTCCGTGAGTTCTGTGAGTCTCAGGCCTAAGGAGTGGATTGTGGAAATACCCTACTTATACTTGGTTGGTCAGAAATGCAGGTGGCAACCTGGGACTTGTGACTGGCATCTGGGGCAAGGGGGCAGTGTTGTGGGAATGAGCCCTAACCTGGGGTCTGCACTAACTCCAGATTCTTAGTGTCAGAACTAAAATTGCAGGATGCCCAGTTGGTGTCAGAGTTGGAGGATTTGTTGGTGCTGGGTGTCAGAACTGGTTTAACTAAAAACACTGTCAGAGACCCCTGGCTGGGACCCCACCAGTGACGGGACCCTGCAGCTTACTATGCTAGGCTGGCTGACCTGGGACAAAAGTCTCAAAGAGGCAGTGACTGAAATGTCCTTCTGGGGTCATACATCTGCCAGGAATGGCTGTATTTGTCCTCCCCCCAGTAATGCCCTTCATCAGCTCCCTGGGCCAGGGGGTGGGGGTGGAGGGGAAGGTTGGAGAAGATAGCCAGGAGGGGAAGGAATCTGATTCAGAGTGGTAAAACAAGGGCCAGCCGAGTGGCATGGTGGTTAAGAGCTGGCTTGGGATGCCAGCGACCTTGGTTTGGATCCCACATTTGAAGGCCAGTGACACTGCCCACTAAAAAAATAATAATAATGGGCTGGCCGAGTGGCGTGGTGGTTAAGCGCTGGCTTGGGAAGCCAGCAGCCCCGGTTCGGGTCCCACATATAAGGGCCAGTGACACTGCCTCAAAAAATAAAATAAATAAAGAATATAATCAATAATATTAAATAATAATAATCAAACAGAGTGGTAAAACAAGAGAGGCCAGCTACAGGACTACATTCAGACAGTTTCTTAGAATGCATGGCATCCCCGAACATGTGACTTTAGTCTCTACATACTTCCCCGTGTCAGGATGTGCCCCCACCTGCCTATGCTGACCAAACCCCATTCCAAAGTCCCAACTCGTGAACCATGAAAGCCAAGCAGTTGGGAGAAAAACAAACCAGTTTAAAGTCACATTTTGAATATGCTAGGAGAACCCTTCCAAAGGGCGTCCCTCAACAAGCATCTAAAAATGTATCTAACATCTATAAATACATTGTTTTGCTCAGTGTGAAGCAGAAAAACATTCACAGCCGAAAGCTTTTCTGAAAGAAAGGGTTTATTGGGCCACATGTGAGCCAGTAAAGGACCAGGTCCTGGGATGTCCCGTCTCAACCGCGGCTGCTGGGCTAGGTGGGGGAGACAATACGTCTGCAGTCCTGGGGTTGACAGGGCTCTTTTATATATTATGTTTTGGGGAAGAGAGAAGTTGTTCTGAAAGAATTTACACTGGCTACAGGGAGGGTGGGGAGGTAAAGTGGGGGCAGTTCTAGGACAGGTGCCCAGTCCCTGAGGAAGAAATATTTACTACTTTTGACGGGTTGTGGGCAACACTCCTGAAAGTTCCTGCCTAAGCGGGTTGTGCGGTGGCGTCTGGGGGTTGGCTACTTCTTTCCAGGTGGCCACCTGGACATTGATTGAAAGCTCCAAGAGACATTCAGGAATGTGAACAGTCATTGTTAGACAGTCCACAGCTATTAACTGGTTAATTACTCTCCACTCTCTCACTCTCTACCCCACTGTGGTTTAATTTAGGACATCTGAGAATTGTTCTCTAGTCCTGAGAGTAAAGCCCCACACAGGCAGGCAGTTTCAGCTCCCACCCATCCTTCACTGGAAGGGAAAGCCAAGTACCCGAGGTGTTTCTCTCCTGAGTAGCCCTTCCAGCCTGGCCTGCCCAAGCAGCAGGAGGCTCTGGCAGGCTCACCGTGCTGTCCTCACACCCAGAAACTGTCCGTGGCCCCTGCCCTGAAGATCAGGAGAAACGAGAAGGTCCTGAGAGGCAAGAGGTGGGGGGAATCCGACTGGACTCAGCTTGACCCCTCCTCCAGGTGAGTTCTCCAGGTAAGCTGTCCTCCACCTGTACCACTAACACAGCCACCATTAGGATGTGCCTACTGTGTGTGAATCTACCTATTTCATTTAACACTTTGTAAGCGGGCATAAAAAACTATATGACGAGTTTACTCGTTTCCCGCAAAAAATGTGTTAATCCCCCTAACAGCCCATATTTTATAGAATCAAGACTCAAAGAGGCTAACAAACTTGCCAGAAGAGACAGGGCTGGTAAAGGGCTAAGCCTGAACACCACGCCTGACTCTTAGCCACTTCCTAGTAATTTTCTGCATTCATTTCCGCATGTAGCATTTGACCTGACAATCAGTAAATGGCAGTTGTGATTGTTCCTTATGAACTAGTCACTGCTTGAACATGGGGCAAAAGCCCCAGTACACATACTCGTTCTCTCTCCAACCACAGAATTAGCAACCGAAGGCTAGGGCCATGTGGTCAGACCTCTTGTAGCCTCCCAGCATCCGGTAAGAGCTGTGCCTGCCACAGGTGCTCAAGGAATGCTTGAGAAGAGAACAAGTTCTTGGAATACTTCTCAGTAATAACTTTTGCCCTTCTTATACCATTCAGTCAGTTGAGAAAACTCAGGATTAGATCATGGGGAATTTATTCTGCCAAATACTGAAATCGCTATTCAAGACTATCACAGGTCAAAAGGGATGGAAAGATGGCCAGGGAAACAAAACCAAAAATGGCTGTTTTGCAACCAACTGGAATGGGATTGTCCAAAGCCAGAAAACCTTCCAGGCTTGCTGACATGGCCTCAGGCAACCTGGTGGGGAGGAGAACCCCAAGCCCAAGTGACAATAAATGGCTCTAGTGATAGAGGCTACAAACACCCATCAAGAGACTTACTTGCTTAAGTAGGAAAGAGTTTCAGGCTGGGCTTTTCAGCCCTGTGCACAGTGACAAGGGGACATCACGGTTCTAATATCCAGTGGAACAGGAAGAACCCGAGGCCAGGAAACAGGATGCTATGTTCAAACACTGGCTCTGCCTCTTCCTGGTGGAGCTGGGTGAGTCACCAAACCCTTTAGAACCTCTGGTCTGGCACCCATAAACACCGAAACCATGACCTTGGCCTGTGCCAGTAAGAACTGTCCCATGAAATGGTAGAACTATAGAGTACTATATACATGTGGACGAAAAAGGGGTTAACAAAACTGACAAGTCCAGTGAGGGAAAGTAACCCCACAGGGTGACTTGGTCATAAATTCCCAACTGGGCAGATCATGGTGGGTAGCCCTGCTCCAGGTCTACAACTTCTTTAGTAAAAGGTTTAGCGTTGCCTTAAGCCGGCCCTGTCCATCTTCCTGTGCATCTAGGTTAATACACCTTTAAAATGCCAGGATAATTCTTTGCCAGACCCCTTGGGGGTACAACCACCCTCAAGGCAGCACATAATCTTGGTAACTATCCTGCTTTCTCCCACTTTCATTTTATCCTCCCCACTTAATTCCAAATGCATAAAAGAAACTATAAACTCATTCTAGGAAGCATTTTTCTCAGTCTGTTGAGATCACGCTTCCACGCGTATCTTCTTTTAGGGTCAAATAAGTAAACTCTCATAAAATTTTTCTATAGTTTTGAACGTCAATATACACATACAGCATATTAATAGAACATTAGCAGCTGGCTCTATGGTTAGAGATTAGATCTCAATATCTGTTGAAACGTCAATGGCTAATGGGCAGGGGAAAGGCTGCCATTTTTAGGTATGGCAGTTGTCCTATTCTTCTTGAGGTAAAGGTTGAATTCACCTTTGGGAGAAAAACTTTTTTCCCCTGTATTGTAATTCCATTCTATTGCCAAAACATTCAGTAAAATTTTGTGAAGTGTCTGGTAATATTTTTTTTAAACTTTATTGGGGAACAGCCATGGTCATTGGTTACATTGCTTTCATGCTACAGTGGCATAGCTGACTTTTTTAAGGTGGGCACAGATCACAGTGGCCCATGCAGGGATCGAACCAGCAACCTTGGTGTTAGCAGCACCATGCTCTAACCAACTGACTAAATGGTCAGCCCTGGTAATATTTTTAAAAGCTGTATTTTGAAAAGTTATGAGACAGTTCTGTTTGCATGTTTAAGGCAAAATGGTATGAGGGAAAACTAGGTGACAAGCAGAAGTATATGGATAGACAGCTGACCAAGGAAATAAACAACCCAGGTGGAGTTCATTCATCTAACAAATAGTTTAGGTATCAATTAGTCTAGGTATCTCCCCTAGAAATACTTGGGGAGAGGAACTTGGCAAAAGACACACTTCCTACAGATCAAGAAGCTCGAGTAATTGTTATTTAGGGACTAAATTGACATGTTAACCCTGAAGATGAAAGAGATCAGAGGCATCTAAGGACTCAAAGATCAAATACAGTTGAAGGTTTCATATGGCATCTGTTCATCCCACTGCCTTCTGACTTTCATGGTTCCCAAGGAGAAATGAGCTCAGTCTTATCAAAGACCGCTTGTATGTAATGAGTTGCTTATTTCTTGCTGCTTTCAAGATTTTTTCTTTGATTAGGATATGCCTAGGTGTGGATCTCTTTGAGTTTATCCTATAATACTTGGAATTCACTGAGCTTAATGGGTGCATAAATTACTGTTTTTCATCAACTTTGGGACATTTATGGCCATTATTTCTTCAAATATTTGTTCTGCTCCTTTCTATCCTCTCCTTCTAGGACTCTCATTACGTGTATATTGATAGGCTTGATTGTGTTCCATGGTGCCTGAGGATCTGTTCATTTTTCTTTGTTTTCTTTTTTTTTAAGATTTTATTGGGGAATTGGGGGCAGGGAACAGCATTGGGGAACCGGGGAAGGGGAACAGACAAGTTGTTGTCCTTTTGTTCTTCAGTCTAGTTGTGGAGGATGTTGCTTCCCTGGCCCATGTTGGTATCATCATTGTGCTCTTCCCGGGTGAGGCAGATCAGTCGCCGGCCACTCACTGTAGCCTATGGCAGCCCACTACAGCAGGGGCTGCAGCCTACACTGTCGCCAGGACTCACAACAGCCCAGCTCCAGGTGGAGCTGTTGTTCACGATCTTAGCTGTAGAGGGCAGTGTCACTGGCCCTCATATGTGGGATCCGAACCGGGGCCGCTGGCGTCCCAAGCCAGCGCTTAACCACCACACCACTTGGTCGGCCCTCCTTTGTTCTTTATTCCTCACACTAGAGTCACAATTGACCTATCATCACGTTTGTTAATTCTTCCTTCAGCCTGTTCAACTCTGATTTTGAGCCTTTCTAGTGACTTTTTCATTTCAGTTGTAATTTTCAACTCCAGGATTTCTTTTTTATTCTTTTTTTGTGATTTCTATGACTTATTGGTCATCTCTATTTGATGAGGCACTGTTCTCATACTTTCCTTTGGTTCTTTAGGCATATTTTTAAATAGCTGATTTAAAGTTTTATCTATAAAATCCAACATCTAGGCTTCCTCTAGGATAGTTTCTACTGAGTGCTGCTTCTTTTCCTGTGTATGTGCCACTCTTTCTTGTTTCTTTGCATGCCTCATAATTTTTTTGTTAAAATCAAGATTCAGCCATTTTTCTTGAATAAATGTTCCTTGGATTGCTGCAAGCCTTTGGTTAATTTCCATAATTCTGAAAAAGTTGATTTTGACAATTCTTGCCAGTTTTCTCATTTCTTTTATGCAGGAGCATCTTTTAAGAAATCCTTATTCCACTATTCCCCAGGAATCTATATCTCAGATGGCATTTAGAAAGAGATTTTTCATTGCCCAACCCCAAACTATTTTTTGGAGAAGAGGGGTAAAAGAGAAAAATTTTGATAGTTAAATCTTAAGCCCCAATTAGTGTTATAAATGGCACCCTTATTTTTTTAAACCTGAGTCTTTAAAATTAAAGACACAGAAAAATTTTTACACATAACTTTATTTTAGCATGCAGAAAAAATTTTTTGATATAACATTCCAATAACCTAAATGAGATATTATACATTCTCTTTTATAATGTACCTTTGTCATGTAAAAGCATGATGGCTGTTGTTCTGTGGTAATAAATTTTAAATGACAGTTTGATTAGGCACATGGACTGTTTTTAAAACTGGGATGACATTGAACAGATGACATCTGTAGCAATCTTTTCTAATGTATATTTTATATTCTGCTATACAAAAGCTGATCTAAAAAGCCTAGTATGTTTGCATGCTTGTCCCATTATACTTTAGGTTCTATTTCTGGAATTGAAATTGCCATGTCAAATGCTTCTTTTTAAGGTTTAGGTCTAATCTTCTCTGTATTCCTTGCCATTTAATGACCTGCCCTGTGGTGAGGAACATTTTCGTCTCTCTTTGAACTCAGTGACCTCACTGCCATCATTTAACGTACTCTCATGTGCTGTTTATCACAGAGAGGCACTTCACCACGTGAAGGGGGAACGCAGAGCCAAAGGTAAGGAGAAACTGTATTTAAAACGCCTGCAGAGCGGGAATGTAGGACAGTCCTCCAGTCAAATATTCTTTTCTTGGAACTCACAGCCCTTCCCTTTACCCACATCAGGGCCACAGAAGCATCACACATCAGGGGAGAGGTCAGACTTATTAATAATTTTCAACCAGGTCTCTGACCACCCACAAGCACAAGCTTCCTGAGCCCACACCCAGTGACCAGGACAGAAATGCAGGTCCACGTCTGTTTATCATCTAAAGAATTTGATGGGGGGGCAGCCAGTTAGCTCAGTTGGTTAGAGTGCAGTGCTCATAACACCTTGCCGGTTTGATCCGTGCATGGACCACTGAGCTGCGCCCAAGCCTGACCAGAAACCAAGAACTCTTAAGTCCCAGACTCCCTTTCTCTTCGTTTGAGAAGATGTAAGATAGAGGGTGAAATGCCAGACGGACTTGGACTGAGAAGATGAATTCAAATTCTAGCACCGCTGGGTCACTGGCATGCTTTCAAAACTAGTCCTCGGCCAGACAAAGCCTTGGGAGATATGCAGAATCTAAATTCCATCTATTTTGTATTTAATTTCACCTACTTTCTGGCCATAGTGCGTACGTAAGAAATACGGCCTAAAATAGCCTAATTGAATCCAGTCACCTGGTATAGCAACCTGGGTGGAGAAGTGCAGAGTTCCATGAGAAGGATCAGGTAACTTGATACTTCAGTCTCGGGCATCTGAGCTGTGCAACTGTCCCACTGGGGACAAAATGGCAATGAATCAGGTTCAGCCTAGCAGTTGGATTCAAAGGTTAAGATTTAGTGTCATCCTGGCCAGGAATCTCTTGATTTTTTTTTTTTTTTTTTTTTTGAGGGCAATGTCACTGGCCCTCATATGTGGGACCCGAACCGGGGCCGCTGGCTTCCCAAGCCAGCGCTTAACCACTGCGCCACTCGGCCAGCCCAATGTCTTGAATTTATAAAGAAATGTTATCTAGTTGAGAAAGAAACTCCAAAAGTTGCTTAGGAAGGTAATTTACTATAATTTGAGATCATATCATTATTTCCTTATTAGGTAAGCTTCTTTAATTCCAGGAAGAAATAGCATTAAAAATAAACATGCCGGGACGGCAGAGTGGCGCGGTGGTTAAGTGCTGGCTTGGGAAGCCAACGGCCCCGGTTCGGGTCGCACATATGAGGGCCAGTGACACTGTCCTCAAAAAAAATAAAAATAAAAAACATGCCTACGAAAATAAAAATTATAATATTTATAGTTTCACGTTAAGAAAATTGTGTGTATCTGTTACTTTATGTACTTTAATATTCAAGGGAATTTCATCTGTTCAGATAACAAGTCAATTTCAAGATTCCAATTAAAATATGTAACTAAGTGATTGGTTTAGACTTGTGATTTTAAGTAGGAATTTTACTAAGTTAAAATCAGTATTGGCAGATGAAAAAATAAGCACGTGAAAAGCACAACTTCAAAAAAAAATTAAAAAAATAAAATTTAAAAAAAAAAAAAAAAAAAGCACAACTTCAACACCAGGAAATTAAAATTGAAACCACAAGATGCCACTACATGTCTTTTCGAATGGCTAAAGTTAAAAAGACTGACCATACCCAGGGTTGGAGCGGATGTAGAGGGACTGGAACTATCAGACACTACTGGTGGAAATGTAAAATGGTACAGCCTCTGGAAGACGGCTGGGCAGTTTAAGTTAAACATACACCTACCATAGGATCCAGCCACTGCACTCCTACACACTGCCCAAGAGAAAATGAAATATACGTCCATACAAAGACTCATACACAAACATCCATAGAAGCTTTATTTACAATCGCTAAAAACTGGAAACTGAAATGACCAACAACAGGTGAATGAATGGATAAACAAATTGTGGGATATACACGTAACGGAATACTGCTCAGCAATAAAAAGGCAAGAACTACTGATACATGCAACAAATCTGGAAATAGATGCTGAAAGAAGCCAGACAAAAAAAGATACATACTTGGATTCCAAATATGTAAAATTCCAGAAAATGCAAGCTAATCTAAAGTAACAGAAAGCAGTTCAGTGGTTACTTGGGGATGGGGGAGGTAGGTAGGTGTGGGAGAGACTACAAAGGGGCACGGGGGCACTTTTGGAGGTGATGGATGTATTCTATCTTAATTGGGGTTATGGTGTCACAAGTGTATCCATGTCGAAAATTACACATTGTAGCCTTTAAATATGTGCAATTTATTATGTCAAAAACACCTCAATAGAGCTGTTGTAAAAAATAAAACAAAGCAGTATAGAAATGTTTAAGAAAATTTAAGAGAGCTTAATTTATTAGATTTACAGGAATTATTTAAGTATTAGGACTATTTGTTAATCAGGCAATTGAAGTATTAAAATAATTAATGGAAGTTGAATGCAATTTGCAAATTCAATTTAAAATTTTCAAATGAGTTAAGTTTGCAAATGAGATCAAGTATTATTAATCAAAAGACTCCTTCAAAGTGTTTATTAAAATTTTCTAGAATCATAAATAGAACAGAAAGATTTATAGGATATACTTAAAAGCTAAACTTAAAAGACTAGCCTTTCAAGAACTAGATTTTTGAATCTGTAACTTGAACAAGTTGAAAATCGATTTTTTTTTCCCAAAGTAGCTTCTGAATAATCTTTGGGTTACACAAAAACCCAGGTTAGGGATAGGGTGTGGCATCAGAAACCTCGCCCAGACATGCCACTCACCAGTCACCTGAAACTCACCAAGTCACTCAGTCTCTCTAAACCTCAGTTTCCTCATCATATGAGAGGAATGTTTTCTAGAATAAATAACACATGTGTTATTAATGGCTTAATATTACTGAATTTCATATTGACAAACAGCACATTAGTTAGTAAAAACACTTGGAGAAGCACACAGTAATGGGCAAATATAAGAGATGAGCAGCATGTATCACTCCATAGTTGGGGCAGCATTTCCCAGACCCTGGGCTGATCAGGGAAAGACACACGAAGGTGACACACATATCCTCCGAGACTAAGCATGACTCAGCATTGCCAGATCACGGAATTTTCCCAGAAGCCTCAGCCAGGGATGGATATCATCAGTAAAAGAGCTGCCACACACGGAGACTGGCCCCCTTCCACACACAGCTGGTGCAAAAGTACTTTGATAGCAGCCTCGGATACGATACCCCAGTCCCTATCCCCTCCTCTGGCCTACAGGCAAATCAGTATACCGAGGTAAGGGACAGCAGCAAGAGGATGCTGGGATGACCTGGGTTATGCATTCTGGCATAATACTTAGAAAAAAAAAAAAAAGGGCCCACATCCACCTCCCTCCAGGATCACCAAGGAGATGGCAGGGCAGTGACCTTGTTAGTTATGGTAAAAAAGCAAAGCTCAGGGACTCAGCAGGGACTTAGGGACTGAAGAAGAGCCCAACAGCTGGAACAAATTAGGTGACCTGGGAGAAGGCAGCCCTTCTTGGCAACTAGACTAATTTTCCCTTCCTACTGATGGATTTGCGGGAAGACATGCTATAAAAAATAACACTCTTGGGCCGGCTGAGTGGCGCATTGGTTAAGAGCTGGTTTTGGGATGCCAGCGGCCCGGATTTGGATCCCACATATGAGGGCCAGTGACACTGCCTTCTACAGCTAACAACAGCTCCACCTGGAGCTGGGCTGTGAGCCCCGGCGACGGTGTAGGCTGCAGCCCCTGCTGCAGTGGGCTGCCACAGGCTACAGTGAATGGCCTACAGCCAGCGTGAGTGGCTGGCAGCCAGAGTGAGCTGCCAATAGCCACGGTGAGCGACCATCCAGAGGCCAGCGACTGATCTGCCTCATCCGGGAAGAGCACAATGACGATACCAACATGGGCCAGTGAAGCAACATCCTCCGCAAACTGGACTGAAGAACAAAAAGACAGCAACTTGTCTGTTCCCCTCCCCCAATTCCCCAATAAAATCTTAAAAAAAAAAAAAAAAAGACACTCTTAACAAGGAGAGGGGGTGAGGATCAGAATCTTGAATTCTGCTAATTAGCCTTCTCTGGGCCCCAATTTCTCGGCTGCATAAGATAGGTGGTTTGGGGGCCTTCACTCAGCTCCCCACCACTCCTCACAGGGATGTAAGTAACAGCAGTAACGTTCAACTCTATCAGCCAAGAACGGGAGGACAAGAGTAAGCTTAGAGAACACGGCAGTGGGCAGTGGAGGGCGGAGTCCATCCAAAGTCTGGAGCCATTTCCACACATACACACCAGCTTGTACTCTGCCAGCTCTGCTGAGCAAACTCAACCATACAGTGGAGCATGGGTGCTACTGGCCCATGACCTAGGATGAGGGAGGACAGTGGGAAAATCTCAGAAAGGAGAACAACTCCCGGGTCATGGAGAGTCGCCTGAGGAAAATCCCTACACAATGGGTGGAAACCCAGGAAAACTCCCCGTACAAAGGAATCCCCACTCAGCACTGAATATGAATGAGCTCTGGGGAAAACTGTCCCGGAGCACAAAGTCACCAGGGCACCTCGCTGTAAAATGGGGTAGCAGCTGGCCTGCCTATGGATGAAGGAAAGTGTTATCAGTGTCTGAAACGCAGTGGAATGCACGACAGAGGATCGTGCCTGGCTGGGATGTTCACGGACCAGCTGCAGGAGATAAGCCTGGACCATCAGGTGGACCCGGCCAGAGGGCCTCAGAATTCAGGCTGAAATGCACCCAGCTCAGGGCAATCAGGGGAAACCTGACAACAAACAGTAGGTTCCACAGGGCAGTGCTGCCTGGGCAGTCCATGAGAGGAAGAAGGGACAAGTCCTCCTTCACCCCTTTGTCACTGTGACTCCCAAAGACTGGAAACATGAGTCAAGTGTTTTTACAGCCAGCTGATGGAACCACAGGCCTCTCCAAGTCCCTCCCGGCCTGCACCTGCTCTCTACGCAGACTCAAGGGTCTTCTGAGAGGCTGCCCCGCCCTAGAGATGTTTCATCTGGTTCTAGAAGCCCTGCCACCCTCCCCATGACCAGTGTCCTGAGCCGCACCTTGCCAGAAGCAGGGCTTCCTGCTGAGACTGGCCAGCTGCCAACCAGGGCAAGCAGGGAGCCAGATGTTACTTCCCCTGTGAAAACCAATAGAGACTTGGAACAGACAGGGATTGCTTGTATTTTCCAAAAATCAGAGCTTGGCCGTTTTGATTGATTGAGCTTGATAACTGACATGCCAGGACAGCTAACACGTCCAGCTCTCCTGAAGAGACCCACATGCATCCCACCACCCTGGATTCAGGCACAGGACTTACCTTCGGTGTCTTGGCAGTTCTCAGAAGGCAGGCGCTATCTGAAGAAAAAGAAAAAGCAGCATTATCCTCATTTCTCCAGGCGCTCCCCAGAGAACCTAGACTTAGAACCCAGAGAAGAACTGTTACTTTGCTTCTATCTCAGGAGAGTGGGGGGAAGGAGGGGGTCACCCCAGCTCTGTTGTCCGTTGCCTGGGCTCCACCATTGCTGCTCTGCCATCCCAAAGCCTGTTTCCTCATCTGTGAAGTGGCAATAATAACAACCCCCATCTCGTAGGGTTCCCGATGAGTTAACACACACTGGCACCATGCCTGATACAGAGGATAGATGTTAGCCAATGTGCTTAGTAAGAAGCATTCTAAGTAAAACGCTTTTCTGGCACCTGCTACACAAGAACAAGAAGTTCTAGAAACTTTCATTGTTTTATCTGAAGTGCTTTCTCTTCCTGCCCACTTCCATCCAGCCCCAGGCCCACTTTCTGGGCAGAACTGTCTCCAATCCTTCGGGAGGTCCCTCCCCTCCAGATTCTCCAAGTCTGGTTCCTATCTCACTACGCACTTGACGCTAATTAAGAACCGTCTCACGTCTTACATGACCTGAGTGCTGATGTGTCTATTTCTCCAACTATTTCCTCAGATCCTTTCCTGCAGAGATCTCTCTCACACGTAAAAGCACACCCTGTGTTCAGGCCTATGGGAGCCCACATTTGGTGGTTCATGACCACTCTGTGGAGTTTACCGACCTCTTTGTTTTGGAAAGGCCACACTTGTCACTCAGCCATAGCCACTGGTAAATAAAGAACAAAATAGAGACACAGGCCAGCAAGCCAGCAAGGAACTGAATCCATGTTCTGAGACAATCAGATGCCTTGGTAGGGTATGTCAAGGCTGAAAGTGAATGTTTGGGGCAATCAAGTCACTAAAATATTTATTGGGCATATACCATGCATAAGGCACCAGCTCTCCTCCCAAAGTGTCAAAAAAACAAGTGAAGGGCTAGCTAAGAGAGGGTAAAAACAGGATAATACATAACCCACAGAAGGACTCAGCCTGACAGCCTGGGGCGGACCCCAGGCAGAGTGTTCCCTAGCTGCATGCTTCTGGGGGAGTTAGTTCACCCCCAGTTCCTCACCTGTAAATGGGGTGCTAACAGCCCCCAGTTCCACACCTGTAAATGAGGCGCTAGCAGTACTTTGTTGTGACAATCAAATAATACACGTAAGGGGCTACCACAACATAGTTCCTGCCACAACATAGTAAGAGCTCAGTAAAGGTTGGCTTTTATTATTAACAATGGGTCATTCCTTATCATATTATTAAAAGAGAGAAGCTACGTCCAACGGAATAGATTTGGCCCGGCTTCAAGTAGGAAAGCCTGAAAAATTTTCACAGGACAAGAGGTAAAGTCCTGCAGAAAACAAGGTCGCCAGGGATAAGAGCAGAAGGACACTAAGAAGCAACAATGAATAGTCAAATGAGGACTGAGGTAGAAGAGGGTGCCCATAGGGTCAAATGGAAGAAAAAGCTCAATAGGTGGGATCACGCATTCTCATTCAACAGGTGAGAGGAAATGGGTTTATTCTTCCCATCATCTTCCCATCTCCCACTATAAGACCCTACTCCTTTGGCAGTTTGGCAAAGTATCCACAGCTGAGACTGGAGGCAGCTAAGACAAAGAGGTGAAGGGACGCTCAGCAAGGCCCAGGGGAGGTTTGAGTGAGCAGGCAAAATGCCCACTTCTGCGAAGGACGTCTCCAGACGACAAACTAGCCCCCAAACAGCACACTGCTGGGTATGGGGAGCAGAGACCATTCAGAAGAGGGTAGGATGCTATTGGGAGGCAGCCAAAGAGAAGGCCACACTAATCCTCAAGGGAAATGCTCACCTGAGTAAGGCACCCAGCTCATGCGAAGAGCACTAGAGAGGTCTGGGCCTGGCCAGGCCTTCTTCCCAGACTCACTGACATACGACAAAATCATCCCCAAACATGGCCCCTTTCCTGGCTCCCTAACTTCCACTCTTCCCTCCTTTCAATTTGAGCCATTTTCTAGTAAGTCATCCAAAACATTTGTCAAGCCCCTACTTGTTCCAGCACTGTGTTAGGAGCTGTGATGACACAGGGAAGAGGAACGCAGAGAATTGCAACTCGGAACGAGACTTGGACCTGAGGTCCGGCCCTGTCATGGTCCCAGAGCCTCCATGAGCAGTGCTGGGAGGACAGTCACCCTGCACGGCACTGGGGTACTGGAAGTCAGACAAGGAGGAAGCAAGGAGCAGAACGGAAGGGCAAGCGGCCTGTACTGGAACATGGAAGGCAGAAGGGATCCACGGAGGCCACAGCCACCAGGGCAAACTCCCCAAGAGGTGATCCCAGAGGTGAGAACAGAGGGTCACTCAAGCTGGAGCAGGCTTCAATAAAGAGAGATAAGGCACAGAAAGGACTTTGGGGTAAACCGCGGAAACTTTGGATGACAGCCTGATTCAATTTAGCAAATCAATATTGAGCAACTACAGTGAACAAAGCTCCTTCCCACAGGGCAAGGCAGGGCAGCCACTAAGAAACAGGAGGCCTGCTCACAAGTGGCTTACTATTATAGAACCCAAACAGATGCAACCTGTGGCTCAGGCCTGCTGCTGGATCCTCAGGGCCCAAGCAAGGGCCCTGGCTCCTTTGGCCCCTATCTCGCTTCTGCCCTACGAGTACCTTAGGAAGTGCCCTGGCCTTGTTACATCTCCTGTAGAGGTATCTTTGCAGGGTCCAAGCCAATTTCTCACACTCAGCTGGGAAATGCTATTTCTGCCCCCCATCCCTCTTTCACCTTTCTCAGCCTTCCTCTTGCAGGCTCTAGTTGCTTAAAACTCACCTCTCCTCCATAATAAAACCTCAGATCCTCAAATCCAATCACTGCTTCTTCACTGCCAGCTCCAGAGGAATCAAAAGAGGCTCAGACTCACCCCATCCACAAAGCCTTACCCAATTCATCCCCATCCAGCCCCCATTTGGAGGCTGGGGGGGGGGGCAATGGGCAGACGGTCCATCTCCGCATGACCTTGGACAAGCAACCTCACCCCTCTGAACCTCAGTTTCCTATTCTGCTAGTTGAAGACATTCAGTCCATATCTCCTCTTCCTGGCCTTGCTGTGTGGCTTGACCTGATTTATGGGCCCCTACTGAACCTCCACTTCCTCGTCCCCTGGTCCTCTTTGGGGCCATACGACATCCACTCAGCCTCTCTACAAACATCTGTGACATGCTGACTTGCTGCTTGAGCTCTACTTCTTCTCTTCTCCAGTCTGTTGGCAGTTCTAGGACAAGGATTAATCTCACAGCCCAAGTCTTCTCTCAATGCCGAGTCTCAGAATCTGAACACAGTAGATGTGCAAAAAGATGATTAAGAGTTCAAAAAGTTAAGATGGAGAGCAGGCAGACAGAAAAGCTGTAGCTCTGAGTCAATAGAAAGGCTGAGCACATCCACCCCCCAGCACAAGTATTTGTGTCACAGGCAGGGGACGGGTGACATGGGGAAGCCAGAGCTGCTGGTAGCAATGGGTAAGGGAGCAACAGAGAAGGCAAAATCTTCTTGGTAGACTTGGGGACTCTAGTTGTGTGATCTAGCAAATTGGGCACCTCTTTGAGCCTCAGTGTTCGCAGCTGCAGAATGGGGATAATGAGCCCTGGCCTACTTTCTCACAAAATGAACAGACATTCATATTTTTAAGAATTTCAAAGCTGTCAGGGACCTAGGAATCTGGTCTGACCCCAGCATTTGTGAGACGAGAAAGAAGCTCCCCAAAAGTGAGACAACTCACTCTACACAAAGCAAGTCGGCTGGGAGGAACCTGCATAGCAGGTCCAAGAAGCTTCGGTGTCCAAGAGGGCAATTCCGCGACCACCTGCTGCTGCTGCTCACTGCCCCCTGCCCAGTGCACTTTGTAAACTGCTTAAAGCTGTGTAAATAACGGGCTGAGCCCAGCCCCACCTCCTCCTAATTAAAAAGCCCTGGGCGAACCACTGCTTCTGGGCACCTCAACCTTCTTCACCTGAAACTAAGCAGAACCGAAAATACCCCACAGGGGAATTAGAAGGATCCTACGGGAGGCACCTGGACCACGGAAACCCTCGCCTTACACGTCCGGGCTTTCTTCAGGACGGAGCAACTTACAGTATGATGGGGGAAAACTTGGGCTCCCGATTTTGACACACCTGGGTTCGAACCCTCAAGGACCCAGCGCAAGGCAGTTGAGGGCTCCGTGCGTCAGTTTCGCCATCTGCAAAATGGGCCCGAGAGCAGGAATAAGGCCGCTGGCGGCCGCCAGGGGAGCAGGGCAGACAAGGCCCGGCTGCGCCCGCGCGGGAGAGATGCTCGCCCGGCCGCCGGCCGGGAACGCGGGGCGGAGGGGGTCCCCGGAGCTAGGGGGCAAGGGGAGGGGCCTGCGCCTGTCGCCCCCCGCGGGAGGGGGAGGGGAGACGCGGCGCCAGTCGCGTCGCGCACCGCCCGCCGAGTCTCCTCCGGCCGTCACTCGTGGAGCCCGCACCGCCTGGGCGCGCGCGACCCTTACATAAGCGTCCCCCAAGCGGCGCCAGCGCACGCCCACCCGCTCCGACCCGCCGCGGGAAAAAGAAAGTGCGCAGCGCCGCCGGTACTCACCTCCTCCACGCCGCCGCAAGTCGTCGCCACCGCCTCTACCGACGCTACCTCCACTGACAGGGAGTAGCTGCGGTCTCCGCGCAATCAAACTTGCTGCACTCCCGGACCCGCCTTAGGACTTCCTATTGGCTCGGTCAGCCCAACCCCTCCTGTTATTGGACAATGGTCTCCGTCACTCACCACTCCCCCTCAGGACCCCTCCCTACGCCCGTCTGCCCATCACGTTTAAGCCTTGGCGCCCCACTTCAGCCCCGCCCCCTCGCGTCCCCGGCGGCTCCCTGGATTGGTGACGAGACTGGAAGAGCCCGCCCCTGGCGCACCACCGCCTCCTCCCAAATCCATAGAGTCCCACGTGGGCCGCACCGCCGGGGCCGCAGCCCGCAATAGGCGGAAGTGGCCGGCCTCTGACACGCCGTGATTGGCTGTCGGCGGGGGTGGGGATGTGCGATTCATTCACCCGAGTAGCACGTGTCTCCGAAAGCCGCAAGCATAACAGATCGCACGGGAGCTCAGGGATCCGAGCTAGACGCAAATACACGCAAGCGGATGGAGGAGAGGTCGGAGGAAAAGGGTTTGCGAAGGACAGAAGGAAGGAGATGGCGCTTGTGCCACACGGCTTTACGTGATTGTGTCCTTCAGCACCTGTGTGTGGGGGGGGAATGATGGGCAGGAGTCTGTCTCCGTGTGACCTTGGACAAGCAACCTCACCGCCCTGAGCCTCAGTTTCCTATTCTGCAAGTTGAGGCCACTCAGGACCTAAAGGGTTTAGAAGGCTTGGTTGAACGGAAAGCTTCCTAAGCTGGGCTCTGTGTCAACCAGGGTATAGGGGAGTGACCGAAACAAATCAAACTCTCTGCCTACCAGTGAGAGAAGACAGCCATAAACAAATAAAATATACGATACATCAGATGATAATCAAGGCACGGAGAAAAAATAATCTGCTTCCAGACAGTTGGGAGGATCAAGGACTATGAGAACGTCTTATTAACTAAAAATTGCTTATTGAGAATGGGGAGATACTGCAACTCCATGCTTCTCTCTATGTTGTCTGTTGTGTTTGTCTCTCCAACTTCCTTGTCCTTCCTTCCGCCCATCTAGCTGAACTCCAACCGGGGTCAATCCAACATATCTATTTTAGTAGCAGAAAAAGAATTAAAACCCCAATTCTCCAGATTCACATATTCATTTGATTAACAAACATCTCTTAAGCACCTACTGTGCGCCTGTTGCTATGCCGGGGACACAGTGGCGAAAAAGGCACAGCTCCTACCATCATGTCACAGAGCTCACAATCTATTAAATGTTCAAAGTCCAAGAACTCTTTCTACCTCACAATTTTCTTTATGCAGGCAAGAGTTAAAGCTGTGTGACCTTGGGCAAGTCTCCTCCCTCTCTGGGCTGAATTTCCTCCTAAAAGGGTTTGGACTTGATAGACATTAAGTTTGTCATTTACCTGTCCATATTAGTCTTCTAGTGTGTGCCTACTTTGTGACTTCAATACTTCTTGACTGTATTTTATCTTCTCTGCTGTGTCTGTGTACGATGTGGGTCCCTGTGTCCTTCAGAAAAAGCAAAGCCCTGCTCTAAGACTGGCCATGCTACAGGGGCTGTGATGATTCAGCTCAGTCCTGGCTGGTCCCTGTGAACTGGGTTTGGAGCTGAGGGCAGACAACTCCACCCAGGTTCAGGTGACTCCCACGTCACCAGCACCAGGTGGAGGTCTGGGCAAAGAAACTGAGAACTAGAAAATGGATGACTGTGAACAAAGGGAACATAGGTTTTAAACAGTTAACTTAGGCACATAAATTACCTACTTTATGTTAAACTAGGAAAACACCCACCTCTCCATCCAGGCTCTCTCCTACCTCCAGGTTGAGTACCCCAGGAAGACAAAGTTGGGAAGGGTATTCCATCCCAGACAGTCTCACATAGCTAGAAAAAGCCTTTCTCAGTGTGGGTTTCTGTATCACTACTGACAGAATCTCTTTGGGTCAAGGTGCTAGTGAGAAGCACAGATTCCTGAGCCCCACCCTGAGCTCACTAATAAGGTACATCTTATGCATATTAGCTACCAACTCAGAGATCTTAGAATCACCAGCAGAGTACACCACTCAAGCCCATTTCTGAGGACTAGGATCCCCCTTATCGGGTTGCTCATTTTAGAAGCTGTTCAAATGGTTCTAATGTGGGTCAGTGTTGAGACCCTCCGAGAGTTCTAGAGAAGTTATTATCCAGACTCCCCTGTTGATAAGAACCCTCGGGGATTCTTTAAAAACAGGAGATTAGAGATTCACGGACTCCTGACATCTATGAATTTTGATTCAGCAAGTCTGGGTTCGGCCCAGAAATCTTTTTTGTTTTGTTTTGTTTTGTTTTGTTTTGTTTTGTTTTTAACAAGCCCCAACTGATTCTTGAGATCTGGGAAGCTTGGGAAACTTGGCTGAGTTCCTAGGAAGATTCAGGGAAAGATGAGGCAGCATAGATAGGCGGAGACCAGCCTATGGAGGGCTTGTCAGGAGTCTGGCTCTTAATTAGTTCCCCCATAATGTACTGTATTATAAGAGCTTTCAGGCAAAAAGATAAAATTATCAGTTGAAACACACACAAACAATTTTAAATATGCATATATTTGCACAGCCCCTCGCCTCATTTCTGGTAGGTACATTTTCAAGGAAAATTCTAGTGGCCTCAACCATTAGGTTTATAGTTCTGTCTGATGATCCTATAGGGAGTACGAAGATCCAGGCTCTACACCCAGGATGTGGAACACATATTAGTTGAGCTACTTGCTGTCCTGACTCTGCAGGGCTGGATTCAAGGTCCACTACTGACTGTATGTCCTTTGGCAAGTTGCTTCACCTCTCTGAGCTTGTTATTTCATCTGAAAAATGGGGCAAAGCTCCTGAGTGGTGTGAGGGTGAAATGCAATCATATAGGTAAGGCTCCTGGAGCAGAGGGCATACTCCACCCCTATTGCCTCCCAAGTCCAGTCAGATTCCTCTTCCTGACTCTGGAACCCCCAGAGAGTGGATTCCAGTCTGTCTTTCTAGATTCTTCTCCCACCCTAGGCCAACCTTGTGTGTTCCCAGGTTCTAGTCACCAGCAGGATCCCACCCCCATCTCTACTGCACCTATCCTCCCTGCCTGAGCTCCACCACCTTCTCCAGGGAGCCTGCTTGGATTCTCCCACCCCCCAAGCCAGATGTGGTCTCCTATTCTTTTCTGTGCACCCTCAGCAGTTAGTGTCTCTTTTAAGGCACCTTCCTTTATGTACATGAGAATTCCTCCTTTTCCAGAGGCAGGGATTCTACCCTGCTACCCTTGGCCTCCCTTCTGGGCAACACCCAAACAAGGTCTTGCATGCAGCAATGGCTCACTAACCAGGTGCATCTGGGCAGCCCGCCCCAGTTTGCAGCCTTCCATATATCTGAGGCTCACTATAGCTTTACATGGCACCAGCCACGGAAGTCTCAGAGTCACCTTAGGAAACAGATTCTGAGTGTCTCATTAATTTCAAGGTACACGTTCTTTTCTCCACATTTTAACCTCTCTGAAATGGCAGTGTGTCTTCCCATGAAAGGGCAGTAGGTATTCTTTCTTAATGGTGTATAAAATAATGCTGCCTTTCTATTGAGGCCATCTTAGCTTTGATGAGATGAGGTATTATCCCCATTTTATAGCTGAGAAACTATAGGCACATGAGGTTAAGCCACTCACTTAAGGCACATAGCCACCATGTGAGGGCGTGAGGCTTTCAACTTGGGCACTGTGATGGGTTTGGAATCCAAGTCTCCTGGGTGAGCAGCCTCCATGATGACGACCCCAATGGTCCTGCCTCCTGGTGTCCATGACCTCATAGGATTCCCCTCCCTTGAGGGCCGACTAGACCTGATGACTCAAATAGAATGTGGTGAAAGTGATGGGAGGTTACTTCTGCAATTAAGTTCCCCATCTCCCGCTGGCTCTGAGTCAAGCCAGCTGCCACATTGCGAGCTGCTCCTGGGAGAGGCCCACGTGAAACTAACAACCCACAAGAAACCAAAGCCCTCAGTGCAACAACCTGGAAAGAACCGAGTCCTGCCAACAACTGTTGGAGTGACCTTGGAGGCAGATCCACCCCCAGGGGAACCTTGGGAGGACTGCAGCCCCCTAACTGGAGGCAGCGGGGTTCCTGAGCCAGAGGCCCAGCGAAGTCATGCCTGGATTCCTGACCTGGAAACTGTGAGGTCATGCTCACATGAGTATTGCTTTAAGCAACTAAATTATGGGGCAATTTGTTGTGCAACAGTAGACATAGTCTCCGGTATTTAAGACTAAGTATTTATTGTTGTGTCCTGCGGACACAGAGATGCAAAAGATGTTGTGCTAGCTAGCCTTCAAGGGACACCCAGTATGTAACTGCTGCTACTGTGTATTTTGGGTGGGCTGGAGAGGGAGCTGCCTCCCTAACCTGGGCTGACAGGTTTGTTGGGCAGGCTTTCTGGGCAGGTTTCAGGAAGCTCGAACTGGAAAGGTGAGAGCTTGCCAGGTGAGGGAGGCAGGGACACAGTGGGAAGGGGAGGAAGAGAACCCAGATTTGGAAAATTGTAAAATTACACACTTGACAAGAGGATATTCAGCAGCTACATGCTTGACATTAGATCGAGTGAGTCACCCCAAGGCATCTCAGAAGTGTGTGAGTCAGCAAGCTCCTCTGGGCTCAGACTTTGGTTAGAGTGGGGATTCGAGCTGACTATGCTGGGGTGAGAGCATTGAAAATTGTGTAATGGTTTTATTGCTTTATAACCAGGGTCAGGGTTGGCCTTTAGGGGTGTCAGGGTTGGAATGAAGAGGCCTGGGTACAGATCGCAGTCCACCTTTGGGGACAGGCTGGGGCAGACAGCCAAGGCCCTTTTCTCCATTCTTCTCTTCACGCTGGCCCTGCCTTAGCTCCTCTAGCTGGGAGCTGAGCCTGCTGACTATTAAGAGGCTCTTCACCCAAGAAAGGCCTAGAAAACAGAGAGAGGAAAGAGAGCAGGGCCAGGCCCAGGGAGAAGCTGGGAGAAGCCAAGAGTTGCAGCCAGCACTTCCCTGCCCCCAGACATGGGTGTCCCATGCAGCAGCCCCAACAGGGAGGAGGCAGGTCACCTAGCTTCCAGTCCTGCCTCTGCCACCAACACAGGCAGGAGGACAGCGGTTGAAGCATGGGCTCTAAAACCAGGTGGCCCAGGGCAGGAGACCCAGCTCTGCCACTTACTGGGCAAGCTCTCTGTCCAGGCGCTTAATTTCTCCAAGCCTAGTTTCCTGATCTTTTTTTTTTTTTTTTTTGAGGGCAGTGTCACTGGCCCTCATATGTGGGATCCGAACCGGAGCCGCTGGCTTCCCAAGCCAGCGCTTAACCAGCGCGCCACTCGGCCGGCCCTAGTTTCCTGATCTTAAAAGAGGGATAACAATGCTCATCTCATAGGACTATCATGAATTTAAATAAAATACATTGAGGAACCAATAAAAAAAATTGCTCAGAAAATAGTAGTTAAAACAAAAAGATGTGTGAGGTCCCTTTCAGCCCCCAGGTTCTGTCATGCTGAGCGTCTGCTGGTCCAGCCCGAGTACCTTGTCTTGCCCCTGTCTTGGGAGCTGCTGGTAGTCTTGCTTTTAGATAGAGGCATCCGCAGTCATGATATCATTTCATTTTCATCGTAACCCATTTTATAGATGACAAGACTGACTGACAGGGGAAGGGATTTGCCCGAAATAAGGAACACCACCACCTCACTTTTTGAGCCCCTGCGATGCCCCAGGCCCTGTGCTGGCACAGCATATCACATCCAATCCTCTGTCCTCTGGTGGGGTAAAGGTGTAATAGCCACCGTATGAAGAAGAGAAGCAGGCAACTCCATAGAATATAACAGAATTTATTATAGAGCAATCTACTTACGGGAAGATTGGGCTGGAGCCAACAGCTGGCCCAGCAGTTCTGCGCAATTTATTCTCCGCTAAAGACTCCTGCTATTGTCCTGTTTTTATGATATAACGCAGGTACTACAGATTGACAAGACAAAGAGACAAAGAATGCAGCAGCGCCAGGGGCCATACCACCTGATGGTACATACTGTCACCATTATTAACAAAAGTATTCTTTATGGTTACATATTATTTATGGTTACAGATCATCATTAACTAGAAGGCTTTGATATATCCTTGCTAAGGGCAATGATGTTGGTCAAAGGTCACAGCATGAAAAAAAACACAAAGATGGAGTCGGTTTTGGTTCATATCTACATCTATGTATCCTCACAATTCCCTGACTCACTCGTTCCTGTTACAAAAGAGGAAATCGAGACAACGCGCCCAAGGTCACACAGCTGCGGTGATGGAGCCGCAATTTGCCCAGAGGCGGTTGGTCCTCAGAACCTGAGCTCTTTACCTGGATCTGTGCTGGAAAATTAGGGGCAGGGCTCGACCTGGAAAAGAGATCCAAACCTCCTGACTCCCAGCCTAGGGCTGTCCTATTTCTTTCTTTTCTAAAAACATTCCAATTGTAGCAAAATATAACATAACATTTACCATCTTAGCCATATGTACAATTCAGTAGCGTTATGTCCATTCACAGTGTTGTGCATCCAAGCTCCAGAACTTTTTCATCTTGCAAAACGTAGGCTCTATGACCATCAAGCACATACCTTCCCATTCCCCACATCCCGTGTCAACCACCATGCCACTAGCCATCTCTGTGAATTTGACTATTCTAGATTGCGGCTGTCCTGTTTCTTAAAGCTCGTCTCTGCTTTGCTACTGAGCCATCTCTTCTCAGTGTCAACAGAACGAGTTTAGACAGACAGGGCCACAGGAGTTCAGGGGTGGCCAAGCTCTTCAGGGATGGGGTGGTCAGGGAATGCTGCCTGGGG
This sequence comes from Aselliscus stoliczkanus, assembly GCA_033961575.1. Taxonomy (NCBI): domain Eukaryota; kingdom Metazoa; phylum Chordata; class Mammalia; order Chiroptera; family Hipposideridae; genus Aselliscus; species Aselliscus stoliczkanus. Next base: position 132,151,373 of record CM066736.1, read on the forward strand.
AGGAGCGGGGAAGAGGCCCGCACCCTTTGGCCTAGAAGGTGGAGAGATTGTGGTGAGGGTGACTCAGAGATGCTTGGCCTCTGTGGCCTGCCCTTGGTTTATGGTGGCCACCTCAAGGCCAACCTTTGTTCCCAAGTGAGCTCCTGTCACATGGGTGGAGGCACGGGGCCATCTCAGAGGCCAGTAACTTGCCGAAGGCCTGGAGCTGTCCTGCGCCTGCAGCCTCCAGAACCATGGGGACAGGGCTACGCAGCCAGTCCTTGCGAGGACCGCGGCCCTCCTATGGCAAGCTTCAAGAACCCTGGGGGAAGCCCCCAGAGGGCGGACTACGCCGGGCACTGAGCCTCAGACAGGGCCGTGAGAAGTCCAGATCCTCAGATGGAGGCCCAGAAAGGCTGGACTCTTCTGATCAGGAGCGGCAGCTGGGGGAACTGGGGGATGTGGAGCAGCTGATCCAAGCTCGGAAAGGAGGCAGCCGGCGGTGGTTGAGGCAATATCAACAGGTTTGACTGATGGATGGATGGATGGATGGATGAATGCTACATGAGAAGGGTTGGGACTCCAAGGGTAGGGACCCAGGGTAGCAGTCTCAGAAATAGAAACGTACAGGGCTAAGGGCCCAGAAGACAGCAGAGCTGTCTGGACTTGAGGCTGGAGAGACAGCTATCCAGAAACCATATTTCAGAGGGCCCTGAAGGCATTTGGGATTTATCTCATAGGAACTGGGGAGTCACAGAAGGTTTGAAAGCAGATGGGTATTATGGCCATAGGTGTTTTAAGATGATTAACCTGGTAGTGTGTGGGAGGGATGGGATTTGTTGGAGGCAAGGACATTAGCCAGTACAATTTCTCCTGACTTGTATTTTGTGCTCCCCTTCCCCTGGAAAGGGTGATCCGGCCCTGCTTGTTGGGAGCTGCGGGCTCCTGGTCCCTGCCTCCTTCCTCTAGGAGAGCAGCCCCAAGAGAGCCACGCTTCTGTCTCTGGGGTCTACCACCACCTTGTGGCTGTGGGTGAAGCAACACCTGCTGAAGCCCATCTGTCAACGGAGGAGACGTGGGTCCTCATCTCCCCTTCTTCTGTCTTCCCACAGATGAGGAGAAGATGGGAGAGCTTTGTTGCCAACTTCCCCAGTGTGACCCTGAGCCGGCCAACCTCCCCGCAGCCCTCTCTGAGCACTGGCAGCTAAGGATGCTGGGAGCAGTGGGGCCTCTGCTGTACCCAGATGAGACAGCCATGATGGTGAACTACGTCTTCGAGGTCCTTCTGGACTGTGGATGGAGTGACCTCCTGTATGTGGACGGCTCCAGCTTTCCTCACATGGCCCACTGAGGCCTCTGCTACTAGCTCACTCGAGTCGTGTGATCGCCCTCCGCTCTGGTCCTTCACTCCAAGACATGCTCGCAGCACAAACCCCAACAAGGCTGAGAAGAAGGAGGCTCAGCTCTGCCTCCTAATGGATTCTGCCCTCTAGGCATGGGGGTCCCCCTGGATAGTGATGTGTATCAGAGTCTTAGAAGCCTGCCAGAAGTGAGGGTGTCGAAGCCCCTGGACTCACACAAGACCAGCCGTAACTAAACTTCCTGGACAGAGCTCGGTGAAGCCTTTGGCTGAGAGTCTCTCTCATATGCCTGGTGGACAGGCCATGCCCCACCCGCCCTTCCTTCCAGTGGGTGCAGCATGGGCCTCCCTCACAGCCAGTGAGCCCCCTGAGGGCAAGGACTGAGTCTGGGTGATTCTTAGTGCTAGCATTCTGTGGCGGAAAGGTTCAGGCCCAGATACTGTGCCTTCGATCCTTACAGTGCCCAATGAAGAAAGCAGGGGAAGCCTTTCCTTCCCATGTGACAGAGAGGGAAATTGAGGCCCAGAGAGGGGAAGGGATTATTGTCTTTGGCACCTCTGGTCCCACCCAATTCCCAACACTGGGGTTGAACACGAAAATAAAGGTTGCTGAGCTGAAGTAAGCAATTGGCCTAGTGACTAACTTGCCTCCAGGCCTCTCCCAACCTCCTTGGGCGTAGACAGGGCCCAGAGCTTCTCAGAACGGTGGGGCAGGGGACCCATGGGCAGGTCCCCACCTGGACCCCTAGGAGGCTGGGCCTTTCCTGCCACTCCTTGTGACCTTACTCCTCAGAGGAATTGCCACCTCACCCTGTGCTGATGCCAGCCAGCTCTGGAGGACTGCCTCTCCCCAGTGTCCTGCCTTTGTGCTGTGCCCCGTGAGGCAGGGCTCACTCTGAGGCTCAGGAGGGTAAGGGGCTCACACGGAGGGGAGCCTGAGCTCTGTGAGTGACCCTGGCACTTCGTGGGGGGTCTCAGGGTCTCTCCTGGTTCAAGCAGACCCAAGGTCAAAGGTGAGGGATCAGCTGCAAGCATCCTGGTACAGGGTCAGTTCTGGGTAATGGGGGAAACTGAGGGTCCACTGGACAGAGGGGAAGTTGAGTGTATCGCCAGAGCCCAGAACCCTGGCAGGACCATTAAGGAACAAGATGGGTTCTGGGAACATTTTGTCCTAGAGCCACTGGGATCAGAGACTGCGACGCGGACCTGGAACCTGGGCTGTGGGAGCTGACCAGAAGTTTCAAGCCCAATTGGCCACAAACTTTAGATGTTCCCTGCACAGCCCCCTCCTACAGTAGATCCTGGGGTACCTCTGGGGAACTCTAGGACTCCAGGGAAGGTAGTTTAAGTCCTCAGCTCTGACAAACCCCCTCACTGTCCAGAGGAGGAAACGAGGCCTAGAATGGGGCAGAAGGAGGTGTCTGTCCTCAAGGCCCGTTCTGCTTTCTTCAACACCAGGGAGTCTCCAGCCCAACTCTCTGCTCTTCTATTACTTGTGACACTCTGTGATCAGTTTGTTCAGTTATGAGGTTTTGCCATCCACAAGACAGAAAGTTCCAGAGGGACCTGACTTGCTCACCACTGGGACCCCAGTGCCCCGCTTGGGGCCTGGCACATAGTAGGTACTCAATAGGTGGTGGCTGAGAGAATGAGGGACTGGCTCAGGGTCACCCACTGAGTTGGTGGCTGATCTGGGCCTGCAGCACATGGGTCTGGGGGCCTCCCACTCAAGCAGAGCAGTTCTACCCCAGCCTCATCAGTAAACCCATCACCAGGAAACACATCCCCGGGGCCCCTGGCAGAGGCTTTCACCAAAACACACAGAGACTGACAGGTTGTTTACAAAGATGGCCACAACCATCCCTTCCTTCGTTCCCGCCCCCTTGCATTCTGTCTTTGCCACACCTCCCATCAAAAGGTAGATTTTACTTTCTCTCCCATGGAATCTGGGGGTGCCCTGTGACCTGCTCTGACCAATAGGATGCAGTGGGAATAGTATTCTGGGACTTCCGAGCCTAGGCCCTAAGAGGCTTTGCAGCTGTTGTTTCTGCCTTCTTAGGAGCCAGCTGCCAGGGAAAGGAACCCAGGCAATCCTGCGAGTGGGTTAAAAGGTGGCCCCAAACAGATATGTCCATTTTCTAATCTCAAGAACCTGTGAATTTTACCTTATTTTGCAAAAAGGTCTTTGTAAATATAATTATGAAGCTTCTTAAGATGAGGAGATCAGCTTGAACTATGTTGGGGGGAGGCCTAATTCCAAAGACAAGTATCCTTGTAAAAGAAACACAAAGGAAAGAACAGGGAAGAGAAGGACGGCCACATGAAGATGGAGCCAGAGACTGGAGTGATGTGGCCACAAGCCCAGGAAGCCAAGGATTGCCAACAGCCCCCAAAAGCGGGAAGAGGCAGGAAGGAGCCTCCCCTAGAACCTCGAGAGGGAGCATGGGCCTGCGACACCTTGGTTTCAGACTTCTGGCATCCAGAACCATGAGAGAATATGTTCCTGTTGTTGTAAGCCACCAAGTTTGGGGAATTGTTACAGCAACCCCAGGAAACTCATCCAGTGTGTTTATGTGACTCTCCCTGGCAGTGTAGCCAGGTGTTCACCAAACCTGGGAGTCCCGGCTAGACAGCATTTCCCAACCTTCCTTGCAGTCAGGTGTGGCCATGTGGCCAAGATCTCACCAGCAGAATGTGAGCAAAAGTAGCCAGGACACCTCTCCAGGCCTAGCCATGAAACCTCCCTGCCCAACTTGCCCTCATGGGCCAGCCCAATGCAAAGGGTCCAAAGGGACCCCATCCAAGCTAGGGGATGGCAGTGACACTGAAGCAGAGCCCCTGCCACCCATTTGGACTATGAGATGAGTGCAAAATAGACCTCATTGTGTTAAGCCACTGGTTTGGAGTTGCTCCAGCCACAAGCCTATTTCTGCTTATTTGATGTCGGCAACATGTGGTTCCCTCTGGAGACTGCAAACTCCCAGAGGGCAGGACAGTCCTCTTTTCTCTTGCTGCCAACAGCTCGCCTTGGACAGTGTCTGCCTCATTGCAGGTGCTCAGGAAATAGTAGTTGAATTACTGAATGCATTGAAGCCAAGACTTAGAGGATGAGTGGGAGTTAGCCAGACCAAGGGAGGGGATAAGTCTGTCAGGTGGAGGGAGCAGCCCGGGCAAAGGGCTCAAGACCAGGGAGAACCCAGCGCATTTGGGAAGTACGTGCTGTTTCAATGGTCTCGGGCATGGCAGACGGCCGTGGCTCAGGCTCCAGGCATATTTCTGTGAATGATGCCCTTCCACACCTCCCAGACATGCCTTCTTCAGCCCTTGAGTGTCCTGGTTTCCTCTGTATGTGAAAACTTCATTCTCAGGGGATGGGAGGGCCACTGGGAAGGACACTGGGCCTCAGGCCGGGCTCCGTTACTATTACCCACACACTCATACCCTGGGGGCCTCATCTGTCAAAGACGGGATAACCTTGCTTTGCCAGCTTTTGGGGTGGGGTGAGGTGACAAGAAAAGGCCTGGGTACCACACTGAGCTGAGCCAGGGCCACACTTGGGGCCGTGTTCAAACAAGGTGAGAAGGAGCAGGTGTGAGGCTGCTTCCAGGTGGGCCAGCTCCTGAGTCAGCGAGCAAGCTGACCTCAGAGGTGACATCATGGATGTGCATGGGAGAATGTGACTGCCCATGGAGGCCTTCCCAGTGTGGGTGGTCAACATGGCCCATGGAGAGAGAGGATCCCACCAGGGCAAAAGCCCTGGGTTCTCTGAGTTTATCCATCCTCAGGCCAGCATCTGCGCAAAGGTCACAAAGAGACATCCTTGCTGAGTCAGTTCCTTGCTACTTTGTTCTATTTTGGTTGCCCACAGAGGGTGGAGCCTCCCAGTCCTCTCCCACACCATGGGGGTCTCAGAGTCAGGAGGTGGAGGGACCTGGGACCCTTCAATCCCATCCTCCAGTGCCACTTTATCCCCTGCCCAACATCTCTGCCAAAACCACCCTCTCCAACAGGTTTCTAGAACTGGGGAGCTCACTTCTTCTCAAGCTCTGACCTTTCCATGTGACCTCACAGTCCTGCTGGAAAGGAAGACAGGCAGAAGGGACAGGTGGCCTGCTGCTCTTCTAAGAAGCACCGGGGCTGCGTGGTGAGGCAGATTAAGTGGGAGGCCCTGACTCCTGAACCAGTGTGACGCTCTGGGCTTGGCTGGACACCTTTCCCGGCTTCCTGTGGCCTTTAGCCACGCCTGATGGGCCAGAGGAGGCAGCGACCAGGTGGAAAAAAAATATCCTACAGAAGGAACAGGGCCACTCGGCTGCACTAATGGGGAAAGCAATGAGGCGAGCAGAGAACGCTGCATCCCCAGGCACCTCTCAGAGTGATGGCTGTGAATTCAGGCCGAAAGGGCCATCAGAGTCCAATGGATCAGGCCATTTATTTTACATGTAAGGAAACTGAGGCTCCCACAGCAAACCGGAGGCAAAGCTGGGCTCTCCCCTAGAGCTCCTGCCTCCCAGCCCAGAGTTCTCCACCCACCTTGAATGCCCAAAGCCTCTTTCCTCAGGAGCACCAAACTCAGTGTGCCCAGCCAGTCAGAGGGCCCAGGGTGGGCCCAGGCCTGGGTGTCAAACTTGGGGCCCAAGCCCTGCCCTGTAAGTAACTTACAGAGTGAGCAAGTCATCACCCTCCTCTGGTCTTAATTTTGTCCACTGTAAAATGGGGATTGTGGTCTTTGTGTCTTCCCTGGGCTGAAGGGCAGATGAGGTGCCAAGTATACAAAAGCTTTGCAAACTGCGGCATGCTGTCCTGAAAGGGATTGCCATCATGGCCCTAGTCTTCATCACCTTCATCAGGCGGGAGAGCTAAGTGTGTCAAACCTCTGTGGCCAAATGCCCCAGTTAGATCCCTGGCTCCACCATTTACTGCTAGCTGGGTGGACCCCGGGCAAGTCACTTAACCTCTCTGTACCTTGGTTTCCCCACCTGTTCAATAAAAATAATAACAGTTCTGGGGCTGGCCGAGTGGCGTGATGGTTAAGCGCTGGCTTGGGAAGCCAGCGGCCCCGGTTCGGTCCCACATATGAGGGCCAGTGACACTGTCCTCAAAAAAAAAAAAAAAATAAATAATAATAATAATAATAATAATAACGGTCCCTCCTCACAGGATTGACCCCATGTGACCCTGGGCCGTTCTTTTCTCTGAGCTTCAGCAGCTCCCTCTGGGATTTAGGGGTGTAATAATAGCACCTGGTTGGAGGCGTCTTGGAGATAAGATGGGCCAAGACACACATGTGATGAGCCCAGAGCCTGCCCACAAAAGCGCTGCTCAGTGAGAGTTTTGGGAAGCCTGGCACTCAGAGTGCATCGTGTCCTCATCTCACCTTAGCTGGGCTGGACCTTGGCAGGGCCATCGGCATCAGGCTCCAAGAAAGTGGGCCAAGCCGCAGACCAGGCGGCTGCCCCGGGGCCTCCTGGGAGGTCTTCTGTCCTTTAGTGCGGGGGAATGGGCAATGGGCGTGGGAGGAAGACCTCTTCCTCACCCCACCCACCGTGGTAGTCACAGCTCCCTCCCTGCGCTCACCCTCTGCCAGACCACATCTCCCTTCTCTGAGATCCTGGCAGAAGCAGTCAATTCAACCAACAGCTAGCTTAGCAAGGCTGTCAGAGCCCTGCGAGGGTGAGGACTTGAGAGAGGATGACATGCACAGCCGCTCCAAAGTCCACTGCAGTGACAGCCATGTTAATGACCCTGCACTCCAAGAGCTGGCTCAGGGGAGCACACGTGCCCAGAAAAAGGCAAGGTTAGCTCTTGGATGGGGGGGCATCAGAGAAGGCTTCCTGAGGGGCAGCAGACAGCAGAGCTGAGTGTGGGTCACCCCAGTGGAAGTGCTGGGGTAGGGCGCTCATGCCAGATGGAGGGAATGGCATGTGCAAAGGCATGGAGATGTGAAATCCAGGCATAGCTCAGCTTTTCTGGGGGGAAAAGTGGGACTCAAAGAAGTGAAGACAGACGGGCAGACAAGGGACGGGGCTGAAAGGACCCGGGATGGCACTTCACCCCAGAAGCCACTTCCACATACTTTGTCCCGTGCATCACTTTCATTTGGCTGTTCATCTGGATCCTTTATTATAGCCTTTATAATAAACCAGTAAACGCAAGCATTTCTCTGAGTTCTATAAGCCTTTCTAGCAAGTTACAGGACTTGAGAAGAGGGTCTGGGAACAGCCCCTCTTCCCCATACAGAGGCACAGGTGACAACCTGCAGTTTATGATTGACATCTGTAGTGGGGACAGTGTCGTGAGGCTGAGCCCTTCACCGGAGGGGTCGATGCTAACTCTGGGTAGTTAGTGTCAGTAGGACTACTGACACTGGTGTCTGGAGAGATGGAGACGTCATATGAAGGAAAACCCCACTCACTTGGTGTCAGGAGCATTGCGAAAAGTGAGAGAAACTGTTTTGCCCTTGGATGATTATGGAAGAGGGTTCTTAGGCAATGCATGAAGTGTTTCAGCATGAAGGGGATTGAAGTTTGCAACCTTTCTTAAAGCTTATATATATATATATATATATATATATATATATATATATATATAGTGTGAATGATAAAGCAAATGTGAAAAAAAATGGTGAATCAAGGTGAAGGGTATATGGGAATTCATTGCAGAATTCTTACAACTCTCCATAGATTTGAAGTTTTTCCAAAATAAAACTTTTAAAAAAGCAATGTGATAACATCACAAAAGGAGAGGCAATACGACAGTATATGCCTCCTAATGGGAAAAACAGCACCACCTATGAAATATTCTTGCCAAAAAAAGCCGAGCCTGCATTTATCAAGTTTCTAGTTTCAACTCCCAATTCATGAAAACCCCTGGGGATGGAAAAACATGTGAAAATACACCATGGGGCTGCGATCAGCAAAATCCAGACTATTGTGATTCCTGCAAGACAAACAGCCAAGCTTTTTCTCAACAAGTAAATTGCAAAGAAGAATAGAAATGGAGGGGAAATTCTAGAGTTAAAGAAAACTGACATGTTAACCAGTTGCAGTGTATTAACCCTTATTTGGATACTAATTCAAACTATTAAAAAAAAAAACAATTTGGAAGTATCTGGAACATTGACCAGATATTATAGAACAATTCCTTTTAGGGGTGAAAATGATATTATAATTATATTACTAAAAGACTCCTCATCTTTTAGATTATTCTTACCTTTTTTAGATGAAAAAATACAATATCTGGGGTTTGCTTTGAAGGTGAGGGAAATGGATGGGGACATTGATGAAGTAAGATCAGCCTTGAGCTGATAACTGCCAAAGATGGGTGTTGGGTACTGGGTGATGGAGACTAGGTGCTGGAGACAGGGATGGTGATTGGGTGAAGGGGTGTTCTGCCTAATTTTGCATATATTCAAAATTCCCCACCATCAAGAGTTTTTGAAAAGTAATCCTCTCTGTAAATGGTGATTCTGTGGAGATGGCTGACACATCTGAACAGCTCTGTAACCCCCACCCCTGGATGTAAGACTGGGGTATGGGGTACTGGCAATAGTCCTGTGAGATGACTCACAAAGGGGCTCTGTCTGATGATGAAAACACTTGTCCCAGATGTTTGGGAAGACTTCGTTCACAATTGGTTCATAAAATGTGAAGAGTGGAAAATGTACCCAGACCAGGATGTGGCTACTAGCTACCACTGCGGCCACCAGCGTTGGCGATGACGGTGCCCCACCAGGCAGGCTTCCCCTCCACCACACTGCGGAGGATACGTGCTGTCCCAGTGAGGGCTCAGGGCCCAGAAGGAGAAGCAGTAGCTGGGTGGGATGTTTGGACGTCCAGCCAGCCCTGGCTGAGGCAGCAGGGAACACTTATCTCTGTATATTTGGAAATCTGTGGGTGTGTTTATTTGCTGGGAAGTCTGGGTCCCTTCCCCCAGGGGTGCTAGAAGCCAGAGTGGCCAAAGGACACAAACCGGAGGAGGGTCAGGAGTGGGCAGATTGGGGTGGGGCTGAGGCCAGGGCAGGGCACAGTGGGGTAGAAAGAGCCTCAGACTTGGTGGGCTCCGAGGTATCCTGGCTGTGGGAGGGCCTAGGCAGAGCCACCAACTTGCTGGGTGGACTCAGATAAGTGTCCCCTCTCTGAACCTTGTCTTCTACATCTAAGCAGCTACCTCCAGGGTCAGACAGACCCAGTAGGAATCCTGACTGTGCCACTTAGGAAGGTTCTGCTTTCTTATCTATGAAATGGAGACAATAAGGGGACCGACATAATGGGCTATACTAAAAAGTCAGTGAGGCAAGTGTGGAAACTCTGAGCACTGGGCTAGGTGGTCCAGGAACGCTCACTAGTGTCAATGAAAAGGAGCTATGGACCTGACAAGCTCAGTGGCCGGAAGTAATCACATGGAGACGGTCTGATCACAAATTCCTAATGGGGCAGGTCGTGGCAGATAGTCCAGGCGGATAGCTTCCTCAGCAAAGGTCAGGCTTTACCTTAACAAAGTGAGTCCGTTGTTCTCATGCATCCAGGATAACACACCTTTGAACTGTCAGTCGTTTTCTTTCCCAGACCCCTCAACCGCCTGCACCAGAGCACAAGACCACCAGAGCACGGGACCCTGGAGCCCCTCATCATCACCTTGTTGCCCGCATACCATCTCTATGTGCTGGAAATGTTACCCGTTAACTATCCTATACCCACCCATGTGAGAGAAGCAAAAGCTCCATTTTGCTTTTTACCCAATCCTAGAGATTTTCCCTCTTTGCTTTCTCCCACCTCCCTAATCTACCACCAGTGGATTTCATGTAACCTTCCTTATGTTTCCTCCTTTCTAATGTATAAAATGAGCTGCAAAACTGCCATTCTCTGGAGCATTTTCTCAATCTGTTGAGATCTTGCCTCAGGCGTGTGCTCAAAAATCTGGCTCTGGGGGTGGCAGGTTAGCTCAGGTGGTTAAAGCGCAAACTCATAACACCAAGGTTGCCAGTGCGATCCCCACCATGGGCCACTGAGTTGCACCCTCCACAACTAGATTGAAACAATGACTTAGATGGGTCCTGGAAAAACACACCATTCCCTAATAAAAAATTTTTTAAGGGCTGGCCGAGCAGCATGGTGGTTAAGCGCTGGCTTGGGAAGCCAGCAGCCCCAGTTCAGGTCCCACATGAGGGCCAGTGACACTGCCCTCAAAAAAAAAAAAAAATTTTTTTTAAATTTAAAAAAAAAATTTGACTCAAATTCTTATAAAAGTTTCCTATAAGTTTGGACATTCTTTCATCAACACTGCATAACTAGGCACCATAAACAGTTAACCGACAAATGAACAGACAAATGATGGGGGGATAAAAGAACAACTTGGCAGTGGAGAAACATGACAAATACTACCTTAGGTGACCGAGGTCAATATCAACAGTGATAAGTGATATGACAAAAACGACACCTTATCTCTGTGTTCTACCCCATCTAAACATGAGAAAAACAGACATATCCCAATTGAGGGACATTCTCAAAATAGCTGACCGGTCCCCCTCAAAACTGCCACTGTCATAAAAAAACAAGGAAAGCTTGAGAAACTATCATAAGCAGGAGGAGCCTAGTCCAGGACCGATGAGGATGGAGGGAAATAGGTAGGGTGGGCAGGAGTCTAAACTGTACAATCTTTAAAGGAGGCAATTTGGTGATAACTTTTAAACTAAAAATGCACATGGCCAGTGTGTTCATTGCAGCATTATTGGTAATAACAAAAATTCGAAACAACCTTGGTCTGTCAATAGGAAACCATGATGCACCCTGGCAATGGAATACAGTTGGCCCGCCATATCCACAAGTTCCATACCCATGGATTCAACCAAGCTTGAATCAAATATTTGAAAAGAACAAGTTATATTATTGCTGACATATACTATGTAGCTAGGCCTAGGATGGTTGCACCTGTATGGAACATATATAGACTTCTTTTCTTTGTCATTATTCCCTAAACAATACAATATAACAACTATTTACATAATATTCACATTGTATTAGGTAGTATAAGTAACCTAGAGATGCTTTAAAGTGTACTGGAAGATGTGCATAGGTTATATGCAAATACTCTACATAATTTTATATAAGGGACTTAAGTATCTTTGGATCTTGGTATCCTCAGGAGTCCTGGAACCAATCTCCCCGTGGATACTAAGGGACAACTGTATTCTGAAATCAAGCAAAAGCATGAAATAGACCCAGAACACAGACTGCAATCACAGTTCACCCTGCATAGCACCCACATGTACTACCTTCTCCCTAAATGTAATTTTCACAACTCTGTGAGTTCACTATTACTGCTATTCCCACTTTACAAATGAGAAAATTGAGTCACAGAGAGGTTCAGTAATTTTCCGAAGGTCGCACCTTTAGTAAATAGCAGAGAGGGAATTTGAACCCCGACGAGCTGGCTTAAAAGGCAAAAATAACATCAAAATATGTATGTACAGGGCCAGCCGAGTAGCGCAGTGGTTAAGCGCTGGCTTGGGAAGCCAGCGGCCCCGGTTCGGGTCCCACATATGAGGGCCAGTGACACTGCCTTAAAAAAAATAATAAAATAAAAATAAAATATGTATGTACACACACAAATCTATGTGCATACATGTATATGCAAATGCATAAACAAACACCTACTAAATGTGCTTACCTTTAGAGGGCAGAGCAGTGAGTGGGATGAGGCTTTCACTGGACCTGTGTAGAAGAGTATTCTTTTGATTTTGCAGTTGTTTTTGTTTTTCCTCTCATTGCCTTCTCTCCAGCCAGCCCCCAACCCTCCCCCACCACACACTCACTAGCTGGAGGACTAGACTGGCTTCCCCATCACTGGCCCCTGGGAGGATGGATTTCATATAAGACTTTTCAAAGCTCTCAATGAAAACAATAGCCTTGAGCACAAGCGTCTCCTGGTTGGAGCATTCTATTATGAGGCTTTCAGAGGGAGAGGAGGTTAATTGAGAAATGCAGCGCTGCAGGCCTTGAGGAATGCATAGCAAGACGTTTTCAGCAACTGCCCAGGAGTGGAAGGAGGTGTGGGGGAGGTGGGTGCCATTCCAGGCGTCCAGCAGGTGGAAAGAGTAGCTCTAGGGGCCCTAGAGGTGCCCCAATCCCATATACACTCCCCATCTGCCGCCCCAGACCATGGCCTCCCAGAGAGCTGGGAAGCCTGCCAACCTCCACACCCCAGAGCGACTTAGCCATGCCTGTGGTAAAACCGGACATGTAAAGGACCTTTGCCGCCACTGCTGCATTCCACATTGAAGGAAGAGCTTCCAAATGTTTCCTGAGCTCCCTAAGGGCACTAGCTCAGGCCCAGAGGGCCTGGGTCCCGAAAGGGCCTTCATGTGGTCCGTTCACATGTTGGCACAGGCCTAGTCAGGCCCTGGTCAGCAACAGCCAACGCTGGACAGAGGTCAGTGAGCTGGAGCTGAGGGTAAGCCCTCCCCGGGAAGAATTGGGGTCCTCATAAAAGAGGAGAGACACCGGAGAAGGAAACGGGGACTGGGTGTCTCTTTCCTGGTGCTGCAACCACACTAAACTCCTCCAGCTTCCATCTCCCCTGGGAGGGAAGGAGAAGGGGCAAGGGCAGAACCTGGGTCTGTGACCCATCGGTGATTCATGTCATTCAGTGCATCGACACAACAGAATAGAATCAAATAAAACAGCATGGAATAGAATAGAAAATAGGAACAGAATAGAAACTATCAGAGTGCATTACAGTAAGTTTGTTTTATGAAACGTTTGCTACCTGATTATTGATTAAATGTTGCACTGGGTTTCAAAGTGCAGTGAACTTCCTGATAGCTAAGGTCAACAATACAAGGAAAACTTTCTCCAATGCCACGAAAAGACTAAGTGTAAATGGAAAGTGCCCAGGGCTAAATTGGCAGTGTTAGAGATTTTGCTGCCATTGAGCAGCATCGAGGGCTAGCGAGCTGAGTTCTGTTATTAGAGTTTAAAGAAGTTAGCTTCTCATACCAATTTTTGCATTTCAAATCTTAAACTACAGCCATTTGTTTGATTTTTGCTCCAGGGAGGAGATATATAACTGTATGGCTTCTGTAATTTAAAAAACTTGAATGTATTTCTTGAAGACTCTAATGACTGCAAATAAAAACCAAAAAGAACTGAAGGCTATAAAGCTATCTGCGGCCTTTGGGGGCCTGAATTCTTAAATGATTAAGAACCCAAAAGATTGTTCTCTCATTTGGCCTAGAAATGGCCAATTCCCTCTCTGTCCCTGCAGACGGTCCTCACTGCATATATTCTCGGTACAGTCAGAAAGGGGCTGGGGGGTGGGGGTGGGGTGGTCGGTTAGCTCAGTTGGTTAGAGCATGATGCTGATAACACCAAGGTTGTGGGTTCAATCCCTGCATGGGCCACTGTGAGCCCTCCGCCCCCTCCAAAAAAAAGAAAGAAAAAAAGAAAGGGACAAGGGAGATGGGGATCAAAGGTGACAAACCTAAGCCCTGGCTTCAAAGGCCATATTACCCTTTATAGTGCCCATTCTGTGCTGACCCTGTCTGAGACACCAGGGTGAAGATGGTGACAACTGTCCTTGCCATCATAAAGGGGCCAGTGGGTCTGACAGGCATGAACTTGACCACTGTGATATGGGATGGTGGGATCCCTAAAGAGTGAGATAAGACACATACGGGGGAACTCTGACCTCAGCCATGAGGGCAGTGGGAGGTGGGCAGAAATAGCATGCAGGATGAAGAAGGTCTCAGACAGTCCTGAAGGTTTCACATGAGTTAATTAGGTGGAGAAAGCACCATTCAGGCAGATGACAACTTTCCTGAAGGATGAGTACTCCGGGCCAGGGGAGGAGACTGTCTGGCCCAGCCTCCCCCAGGCCTGAGGGGCCCTGGAGGGCTGTATCAAACAAGGTCAGGGATAACTGGGTAGGGAAGGGTGTTGCCCAGGTGAGGAATGCAAGGCAAGGTGAGCCATCACTGAGGAGGAAAACCAGAGGTCAACCCCAAGGGACAGTGCTACCTGGCAGACCCAAAGGGCAGACATGAGGCTGTGCTTGGGGTGAAAGAGAAGGGGAGCAGGAACCAAGAAGTTCAGTGTTGTGGACTGAATTATGTTGCCCCAAATTCATCTGTTGAAGCCCTAACCCCAATATGACTATATTTGGAGATGGGGTCTTTGGGAGGTAATTAAAGTTAAATGAGGTCGTAAGGGTGGGGCCCCAATCAGTTAAAGCTGGTGTCCTTATAAGAAGAGGGAGAGACACCAGAGAGAGCTCTCTCTCCATGAGCACACGAAGGAAAAAGGCCGTGGGAGAACACAGTGAGAAGGCTGCCATCTCCAAGAAACCAAACCTGCCAACACTTTGAATTTGGACTTCTAACCTCTGTAACTATGAGAAAATCAATTTCTGTTGTTTAAGCCACCCAGTCTGTGGTATTTTGTTATGACAACCCAAGCAGATTGACTCTCAGGAAGGGAAGAAGAACTCAAGCTGGGGCAAAGAGACTGGCAGGACCAGCTACATAATTTGCAAGGCCATGTGCAACATGAAAACGCTGCACTCTATTCAAAAATAATTGAAAATGTCAAGACAGTAACAGCAGAGCATTCAGCCAGGCACAGGGCCCTGGGCCCATGCACAGGCTATACACCCACAAAGCCAGGAAGAGAAGTTCAGGATGCAGGCCTTGGACTAATACCAGGGTCAGGAGTCTGTCTGTACTGCATGCTCGGATCCTCATGTATGCTTGCACACAGAGATAGGCACACATAACTGATTCAGACAGCAAGCAGAAGAATGTGTTTGGGGTATAAATGGAGTTGCAAAGAAAGTGTAGTAAACACAGGCAGAGAAAGATTAATCCCACAGGAAGAGTGAGAGTGAGGCGGCAGAAGCACCTTTTGTAGAATCAACATCCGTTACTCCTCCCCTCATCCTCAAGGGCAGGCCTGGGAAGCCATGTTTGTACCACATGACTGCACTCCTGGCCACAGGGGATTGGAGCAGGGCCAATCACCTGATCCACACCAGCCAATCAGAGCTCTCTCTTGGGAATGGCGCAGGTTGATATTCTAGAAAATGATGTTAACTGGGGAGCTGTGGGTGACCATCCTCCCCCATGTGGGGGCTGCAGGAAGAAGGAAGCCAAGCCACAAAAGGGAGCCACTTGGGCTCATAATAATAGTCTCTTCATCCCTGCTGCCCTTGGGTGCCTTGAAACCCTGGATCTTTCTGATAAATCTTCCTCTTTTGTTTCAGATAGCTTGAGTGGGTTTCTGTTACTTGCTGGAGGTTGAAAAAGGCTTCGGAGAGGAGGAGGAAAATGAACAAGAAATAGGGAGTGGATGGCATGGTTGGAGAGTGAAGTTCATAGTGGGGTAGAGGGAGGTAGGTCAGGGGGTGATGGAGAGACAGGGTAAGTAGAGTAGGAGACAGACGGGACCACAGCAGGGCTTTAGAACTGCTGCTCTGGTGGCTAGCAGTGTGGAGCGGACGGTCTAGAGGAGCTGGGACAGGAGGCCAGGGAGACATTGCACCTTATCTTCAAGGGGAGACTAAGGAAATTCCATGCCCTGTGGGAAAGGGCCTTCCCAGGCACTGCTCCATGGCCCACCCTCTGGTTCTGCATGAACGCAGCAGCCACCCACCCAGGTGTCACAGCCATGTGGGGGGCTCTGCTGAGCACTTCCTTCACACTCCTTCAGCTTCGCTAGTTTTTACACAGAGACTTCTCAGTTCCTGAGTGGGAGGCAGTAATAAGAGGCAGTGGGAAAAAGAATAATATATTTCTCTATTAAAAAACTGGATTTGGATCAAAGGGTTTCTTTTCATTTCTGAGGGGGAGCACTTCCTCCCTGATCCTGAGGCAGTCCCCTTTTGATTTTCTACTCCTTTCAGTCCTTTTACTCATCTGTTCATTCATCAATTCACTATTTATTATTACTTATTACTCATTTGTTTGAATTCCACCTCTGCCTCCTGCTAGTATTTGTTCTTGGCCATTTCCTTCCTCCCTCCATTCCTCCCTTCCTCCCTTCCTTCCTTCCTTCCTTCCTTCCTTCCTTCCTTCCTTCTTTCCTTCCTCACTTAATGGAAAATCATTTGATTTATTCTCCTACCAGAGTAAAGTAAAAACCATACTTAAGTACAATCAAATTGTAGGAGCATCAAATACATGGACTCCCCGATCAGGTCCCATTTATAATTTGTCATAAATCACTCTTTCTTTAAAAGTAATTCTTCCCCCTACCCAACTTTATTGAGATGTAATTGACACATAACATTGTGTAAGTTTAAGGTGTACTCCTGTTGATTTGATACATTTACATGTTACAAAATGATTACATAACAACATAGCCTTAGCTAATATTTCTATCACATTACATAATTAACATTTCTTTTTTGTGATGAGAACAGTTAAGATCTACTCATGTAGCAACTTTCAAGTATGTAATACTATATTATTAACTATAGTCACCATGCTGTACATCAGATCCCCAGCATTGAATCATCTTACAATTGGAAGTTTGTACCTTTGACCAATATCTTCCCATTTCCGCCAGCCCCTATCAACAGCCACTCTACTCTCTGTTTCTATGAGTTCAGCTATTTCAATTCCACATATAAGTAAGATCTACAGTATTTGTCTTTCTCTGTCTGATTTATTTCACTTGACATAATATCCTCAGGTTCACCCATGCTGTCACAAATGGCAGGATTTCCTCCTTTCTCATGGCTGAATAATACTCCATCATATATATCACATCTTCTTTATCCTTCATCTGTTGACAGACACTCGGGTTGTTTCCATGTCTTGTTGGCCACATTTCTTAACCTCAGTTGGTGAATGTGTAAAGTGGGGGTTGATAAAGGAACCTTCTCCATAGAGATGCTGGGAGGATTAAATGAGTCAATACATGTAATGCGCTGAGAACTAAGCCTGGCACTGAAGGTCTTCGTAAATCTGAGTTTTTGATTTTTCAACACTGACAAAGTACCTGCTATATGCTAGGCCTAAATGATGGAGAGATGAGTAGGATATGGTATTGACTGTTCAATTGGCCAGCATCCAGTAGAGACAGGCACAGCTCATTCCAGGACAGACACTGTTTGTGATGTGCTACAGGAAGGGTTCAGGTTCTGCGGGAGATGGTAGTGACTGAACGGCTGTAAGACTTCACAGGAGAGGGCTTTGAAGGATGAAGAGGAGTTTACATGCAGAGAAGCAGGTATAGGGCATTCCAAACAAAACTAATTGCATTGAGCAAAAGCTTGGAGGCAAGAAAGGGCTTGGTGTATTTGGGGAATAGTTAGTAGAGGATTGTGGCTGAAGCTTAGAGTGTATGGCCAGAGGGGTAGACAAGAGGCTGAGTGATAGGTGAGAAAATATAATGAAAATACCTTACCTGTGATTTCTGGCTTACCGAGACATTTGGAGAAAATATTTTGCCACCTTCCAGGCTAGAAAAGAACAAAGTCTTAAGAATTACCCTGAAGAAGAACCTTCACTCATTCATGCCTCCCCTGTGAAGCATCCACACCAAGTCTATCCTGGGCTCCCTTGAGCGGGACGGTATGGCATGATTTCTTGACTGAGCAACCTTGCCAAATCCGGGCTCCAGCTGTGACATACTGGGTCCTGAGAGGTGGGCAGGGCAGGTTAGAGCCAAGAGGGGGACGAGTGTCCAGACAGTAGGCATCATGAGGTAGCTGGAGGTGGGCAGTGCCAAGCCCCTTCCTGGGCTTTATGCCCAGCCCTGAGCTCATGCCCCTTCGCCTTGCCATGACTGTTCCAGCTCTATGTCAGATGGCTGCCCAGCACCCCGCTGGTGACACCTGCCACCACCTCCAAATGCTTGCTGTGGCTGCCCCATATCCTGCTCATGCCCATGAGGCCCTGACAGCTCTGCCTGGGTGTCCTAAGGAAGGGCAGCCTCAGCTGTGGCTCAGGGTCTAGGGAAGCATTGGGAGATGCATTCCTGTGGCTCTTTTGTCCTATTTAACAGGGGCCTGTTGGCAATGGTGCCTACACTCTTTTGGTCTCACCCCCTGGAACAAGCTAAGCCAAGGGAATTCCAGGCCTGGGGAAGAGAGGAAAGAATTGGGGGCCAGAGCCATTTAAGTCTTTCCTCAAGCCCCAGGTCCTTTTTTTCTCTCTTGAAGGTCTCATCCCACAACAGGTCACACAAAATGGGTCCACATTTCACCATAAATAGAATTATCACACTGTGTTGAGGTACAGTTTATTAGTTGACAAAATATTTGTGCGTGATCAAATATTAACTTCAATTTTCTGTCCCTTTCTTATTTTGAAGGCAATAATTTCCCCCACATGTCAGACATTGTAGACCTTTGCCAAACATAGATGGAGGCTCCACGTTGTCTTTAAAGAGCCTCCCACAGAGGCCCCCCAACCTCTCAACCCTCGGGAACCTCCCACCCTGAGCCTCACCATATTTGCCAACACAATCCCACCCTTAGTGACAAACCGCCTATGAAATCAACATTCTTGTTAGGTGTGAGGAAATTGTCTCCCAAGCCAGCCCAGACACACAGTAGGTGCTCAATAAATGTGCCTTGAGTCAGTTTAAGGAAACTGAGGCACACAGAAGGTAAGCAACTTATCCAAGGTCACACAGTGACTTTGGCACTCTTAACCACATGTGCTGCCTCTGAGGGTTGCAGAGGTTAACAGATGTCAGATACTTAGCATGAAGTAAACACACACTAAAAGGGGACTGCAGTGGTTGTTCCCCTAAGGGAGGAGATAAGTTGGGGTTTTGAAGCCCAAGAGGGTCCGCCTTTCCTTTGGGAGGAGGGGCAAGAATCTATCTGTTATTCCTGAGTTCTGGGCCTCAAGAAATGGCATCCAAGTCTTCATAGGTGACAGGCTCTGGAGTCTGGCAGGAAGGGGAGTGTGGGTGGCTTGAGTCAGAGTAATTCAGTGTAAGTGACCCCCAGAGCGAGCAAGGGGAAGTCCAAGGCTGGCTGCTGTGGAGAGGGGCCCAACTAGGCAATGTGTAGGGTCTTAGGATGACAAACCTTAATATAACAAACCTTAATCCAGGGCTGAGGTCTCTGCCAGGCCTCTGCCACTCTTGTTTACATGCCTCCCTTGGTGGGGAACTCATTACCTCTTAGGGATGCTCTCAATTTGGGGGGCCCAGACCATGACAAAGTTCTTGTCTATGCTGAGCTGATATCAGTCTTCCTGAAGGTTCTCAAGGCCAACCTGGATTGCCCCTTCTCCCTTCCTTCCCTTGTAGTGCTTCCAGGAGCTGAGTCAGCCATCCAGAACTTTCTGGTTTTCAGCTAATATTTCTACCTCTCTGCTCTTCGCCTCAAGCCTGACATTCAAGGCCTTCAGCCTTTGAGCCCATCCTACTCACCCTTCTAAGCTCTGAGCCCACAACCCTCCTATTTGGGCTGAGGCCCCACCAGCCAGTTAGCTGGGTGCTCGACATACCCAACAGTACTGCCTTGGACCCTCAGCTATGAGATCCTCCCATGTCCCTGTCTCTTCCTGGCAATGTTACAGGGCCACATCAAGTGTAGCCTTGGCTGAGAAGCCTCATGTGACCCCCAGGTCAAGGCCACTCTGCCACCAGACTCCCATTGCCCTCTGCTCAGTGCCTCTGGCACAGGTTCCTGCCATTTGTATTCGGTTCCTGGGAACACAAACTTGACAGCTTGAAACAACAGGCATTTATTCTCTTCCAGTTCTGGAGGCCAGAAGTCTGAAATCAAGGTGTTGGCAGGGCTGCGCTCCCTCTGGAGGAGGGAGGGAGAATCTTTTCCAGGCCTCTCTCCCAGCTTCTTGTGGTGACCTGCAACCCTGGGCATTTCTGGGCTCGGGGCTTCCTAATGCCAGTCTCTACCTCACCTTCACGCGACCTTGTTCTCTGTGGGTCTCTGGGTCTGTGATCTTCCTCTGCTCTTAGAAGGACACCAGTCATTGCATTTTAGGACCCACTCTGAATCTCAGCGGATCTCATCTTGAGATCCTTAACTTAATTACATCTGCAAACACCTCATTTCCAAATAAGGTCACAATCACAGGTATAGGGGTGGAGGGTGTCACGCCAAGTGTCATGCCTGAGCTCAGCTCCTGGAACGCAGGGTCTGGAGAGGCCGAAAAGGAACAACAGAGCCACAGACAGGGGGCTCACACCACTATATTCTCGATGGCAAGAAACAAACATCCGCCAATCCCCAACAAGGGGTCTTCCTGCACCACAGTCTCGCTGGTGGCCACAGGAGACACAGGAAGCAGGGTCCGCACAACCCCCGACATCCATACTCGCTAACGCAGCTTCCACAGTTATATGCAAAACAACAGTGGCTAATGCCCAACTGGCCACAGCCGATGGCCAACCAGTCACAGCTGATGGCAACTAGTTACAGCTGACAGCCATCCAATAACCAAGTCAGCACCCTTCCAGGGGAGGCCGAGAGCCTGGAAACTCTCTCTTGGCACTCTGTCCCAAAGGGGGGTTAGGACTTGGATATATCTTTTGGGGTGCAGAATTCAACCACTACACTATCCCACCAGCCTGGGAGCATATGGGGATCAGGGATAGTGCCTCCTTTGCCTCCACTTTCATAGAAAATGCTATTTGGAAGGAAAGAGGTCTTGTTGACTGACTTACTAACTGGGAATCCAAACAATGTGCCCAAAGCAGATGCCTGGGGGGTTAGAGGGGTGGAGAGGATAGAATGGGGTGGCCCACAGATACCATGGACTAGCTCCCCTGACTCCCCAGCACCAGCTTCTCTGGAAGGGCTGGGGAAGGGGTCCCTGCCAGGCTGTCCTTTGCCTGGCCACTGAGGCAGGGCTGTGAGCAAGGCATGGCCCCCAGCAATTGGGACCCAGTGGGAACCTGGGGTCTTGTGAGTGAGACCTAGGTTGGAGAATAAAGGGTGGAGAACGGCAGCGGGGGAGGGGAGGTTAGCTGACCCCAAGACTGTTTTGACTCAAATGGACGCAGCATCAAGTCTTGGCATGGGGGTCTGGGGTCACAGTTGGGCCTAGGTGTCCTGTCCTGCCCTCCACAGGCAGCTGGGACCCTTGTGGCCTCCCACCTCCAACACTGACATTCTCTGGAGGCTGGGACTGCCAAAGACAGTGCTAAGGGACAATGGAAGGATGGTCTAAGTGGGCCCAGAGAGCTGGATGGGCCTGGGAGTGAGGAGGGGGAGTCACTACAACCCTGGGCCTCAGAGCCAGAGGCAGACAGACAGACTGACACTCAGCAGGGGGGAAGGGGCTGGCAGACAGGTCACTCGAGGCACAAATGGGGTGGCTGGAATGGGGCCCCCTGCCCTACATCCAGAGCTGCAGCCCCCCACCGAAACTTCCTCTGCCCTAATGCCAGTGGCAGCTTTCCCTGACCAATGGGCTATTAGTTGCAGGTGAAGCAGGCAGCCTAGGTGTCACGTGGGGACAGAGACCAAAAGTCCCTGGGGTTGGGGGTTGCAACAGGGGAGAAGGCAGGCCGAGGCCAGCACTGAGAAAATGAGTCCCTGCCACCCTGGCAACACTGGCACCTCCAGGCTTTCCTCAGCCTGTCCCCATCAACACTCATCCATCCTGGGTCCCAACCCCGTGACCTGGTACTCTCTGTATTTCGGAGGGCAACTGTCCAAGGAGCTGTGTTGGTGACAGCTGATGGAGGGGCCACCACCTTACCTGGTATGGATGGGAGAGGCATCTGGGATCAGGAAAGGTGGCTGCCCTCAGGTCATGGGATGATGGGAGCCTCAATTAAGAGCAAAGGGAGGGTAAGGGGTTCCTTGGAGAGATGGGACTTGGGATTTGGGCCGGGGGCTTGTAGGCTCCACGTGGCCAGTGATTTTAGCTCTCCTGGACTTGGGTTCCTCAAGTCCAGCATCAGCCTGGCGGGGTCGAAGGAGATAATGAATATAGAGTGTTTGAAACATGCCTAACAGATCTCAGCTGTGCGGCTTTCATACGAGAATCCCTTTGTGTGTCTGGTGTTTTGACCTTTATCATTATAAAGTTCCTGCCAGTATGTGACCAGAAAAAACTGAATACAGAAGTGTCCAGTCACTCCTTCCCTTGCTGGCAAGAGGGGCTCTGGATCTCAAAGTGGGTGGGAATGGGAGGAAGGGGGTTGAAAAGACCAGAGGAAGGCCTGGCTGGGTTTCCCTGGGAAGGCCAGAGCTCATGGCTGGAGAAAAACATCATATACACAGACAGGCAGGATGAGGGTAAGGGGTGGGGATGGCGGCGAGGAGGGGGCGGTGCGAGGGGTGGGAAAGCCTGAACAGAGAGCTCAGGAAAGAGTTTAGAGCCAAGTAGAGAGAGATTTGGGGAGCAACAGCCATGTGTGAGCATGGAGGATGGGAGGAAAGGGGCTTTTACCATGCGTTCACATTTCTCTGGCATTTTCTAGAAAGGCTTCTGGAAAGATGTAAATAACTTTTCAGCTATTTTAGATGCTAGACTGGTGTTTCTTTAAATGTGTCAAGACAGAGTCTCCAACCAAGTAGGGTATAGTATCCCAGAAAGAGCATGACAAAAGCTCCCCACAGCAGGCAGGCTTGTCCTGGAACCACACTCTGTTTTATGAGCCTGGTGGATGGCATAGTAGTAACAATAGGACCTTCTCTTCCTAATCAGTTGTGCCCCCAAAATAGACCCTAAGTCTGTCCACTCCTCTTCCTGATGAAACTCTGTTCGGAGCCCCCATCTTCTCTTCTTGGATCCTGCAATAGTTTCCCAACTCGTGGCCCTCCAACTGTGTTTCACAGAGCAGTCAGGAAAGGAGTCACAAATCATGACATCAAATCATGGCGGTGCTTCCCCTGTCACCCCCAGATCTGTCACTGTCCATCTTTCTAACACTTATCACCGTCCCCTGAAGCCACCGGCCTCGGTCTGCTTGCATAACTCACTGGGTTCTCTGCCACCCCAGGGCACTCACTGTTTCCTCTGCCTGGAATGCCCCATAGAGTCCTATCATTTTTAGGTCCAGCTCAAAAGTCACCTTCTCAGAAGTATTCCTTGACGACCTAGTCACTGTCACATCATCCTGCTTTATTTTCTTCTTAACACTTACCAAAATCTGCCCCAAAGATGCAGCATCCTTTGAGCCAGACCTCAGGGCAGTGCCTCACCTGAGGTGCCATGGTTCTTTGGGAACTGATGGCAATTGTCCCAGAGGCCAATGAAGAGTGAGTCGGGCCCACAGCCATGAACATCCCCACAGCACAGGCTGGTGAATAAGATGGTGGGAACCAGCTAGCTCCAGCTACTGGAGCTTGGAAACTTCACAACAGGCTCAAGGGAGATAGTGACACAGGCCGTGGCCTTCACCGACCTGCACTGCAGCTACAACCTAGACTCTAAATCACACAGACCCTTCCGATCGCTGGGGAGATTCAAGGTCCAGAGAGCCTCTGCCCAGAATCAGGCCATTCATGTGATTCATGTCACTGTCTCCGGGGCCACCACAGCCTGGACACCTGATGGCTTGCACCACCTGCTGTGGGGACTTACCTCCTGCTAGGGACACCAGAGAGGATGTGGGCCCTCAAGGCAGAGCTCCACCTGGGAATGGCTTCTGTGCTCTTGTAGGGTCTATAGAGGAGGCTGAAGGTGGGCTCGACTTAGACAGATGTGCCCAGGCCCAGGCCCAGGCCCAGGTCCAGGTAAATCCTTGGCCCTGACCACCGCTGCAGCTAATCCAGCTGTCTGGGAACCTCAATCTGCTATCAGTTCGCTGGTTACCTTGCTATTGGGGCTCTAGATACATTGCCTAGCCCCTCTCCTCAACACCCACTCTGGAATCTAAGCTTCCCCCCACCTCCCTCTAGCATTTCATTCACTCATTCATTCATTTATTCACACAACAAACATTTATTGAGTACCTACTCTGTGCCAGGCACTGTCCCAGATATACCTACAAGGAAGAAGATAGACAAAATCTGTCAAAGTGTAGAGTTAAGGAAGGGATCCTGGAGCCAGGCCACCTGGGTTCAAATCCTGACTCTGCTACTTTCGCACTGTGTGATCATGAGCAAGTTACAAAAACTTTCTGAGCCCCAATTACCTCAACTGTAAAACAGGGCTAAGAATTGTGTCTCCCCCATGGGGTTGGGTGAGAATTTAATGCCTTAACATGTTAGAAGAGCTCTTGGCACATAGTAAGTATACCATGGGTTTGTGATTATTAGTTTAGTGGTGGACACAGAAAATGAACTGTAAACAAATAAATAATTGCAGATTATGGCTGGTGTTTTGAAGGAAACGAAAAGCGTGCTGTGGGTGGGACGCTAGGTGGTAGGTGGGGTAGTCAGGAGGGTCTCTCTGAAGAGGTGGCTTCTTTAAGGTGATGCACAGAAGATGGAGGAAGCAGTCTTGGTGAGAGAGCAGGGAAAGGGCTTTCCAGACAGAGGGATCAGCAAGCGAGAGTTCCTGAGGCGGAAAATGACTTGGCAGGTGTCAGGAACACCAGAAAGCCAGAGGTGGGAGATGGGTGGGTGAGGAGGAGGATGGCAGGACAAGTCAGAGAGGCCAGCAGGGCCTAGGAACCACAGAAAGGAGTTTGGCTTTTATTCTAGAACAGTGGGCAGCCACACAAGGTTGTTTGTTTGTTTGTTTTATGGGGAACATCCTGTTTTTCCAGGACCCATCAGCTCCAAGTCAAGTAGTTGTTTCAGTCTAGTTGTGGAGGGCACATCTCAGTGGCCCATGTGAGAATCGAACCAGCAACCTTGGTGTTATGAGCACTGCGCTTTAACCAACTGAGCTAACCTGCCACCCCTGTTTGTTTGTTTTTGTAAGTTGTATTGAAGTGTATCACACATGCAAAAAAGTATACAAATCATAAGTGTGCAAGGCCACAAATTTTCACAAGCACACCCAGGGGACCAGGCACTGAGGTCAAAATCAGAACATGAGCAGCACCCCAGAATTCCCCAGCAGGCCCCTTCCAGTCACCACTCCTATGGTCACCACCTTCCTGACTGCTAGAAGCAGAGTAGTTTTGCCTGTATTTTGAACTGTGTATTTATTTTATTTTTTTTAGAGCAGTGTCACTGGCCCTCATATGTGGGACCCGAACCGGGGCCCTCTGGCTTCCCAAACCAGTGCTTAACCACCATGCCACTCGGCCGGCCCTTGAACTGTGTATAAATGGAATCATACAATGTTGTTCTTTTGTGCCTGACTTCGTTCGCATAACATTATAAGTGATATTCACCCACCCATCGTGTTGCGGGGAGCGGTAGTTTTGTTTCCCTCTTCGCTGCGTGGGATGCTATTGTGACCACACTACAATGCATTTCATACCAGACCATTGCGGGCCCTTGTCATCCCTGTCTTTGGTGCACATGCAAACGCTTTACATGCACACGCTTTATGTGTGCATACTTTTCTGTTCTTTAAAGGGTCTTTAGCCTGAAATTGACAATACCTCCCTTCACATGCTTGCTCCAGCTCCTGCATCAGTATGGGGGGCTGACCCCAGAGCCAGACCAGCCTCAACTTTATCTTTTTGCTGCTCCAATAGAAGCCTGCATCAGAGTGTGTCCTTTTATGTGTGGATGGGGTGTCTAATTCACTACTCCTTCCCAAACTAGGAACCCTCTCATTCCTCAGACCTCAGTGTCCTCGTCTGGAAAATGGGCTCATTCTTGCCTGACTGCAGGCAACTGTGAAGATTAAGTTAAATGAGAAATGGCAGTGAAAGCCCATGACCCAGTGCCCAGCATCTCCCCTCCAAGGGGTATAATTAATGTCCTTTCACCTTCCTCTTCCAGGTCCAGAAAAATGAATAAAAAACAAGGGCGCCCCTTGTGGGTGAGAGTGAAACTATATTCCTGGCTCCGCAGGGTCCTGCCCTGTAGAAGATCAATGAAGCCTCCTCCCCACAAAGCCAGCACAGACCCAGCTCCTCCTGAGAGGGCAGCCCCGAAGGCCCAGAAAGTAGATGATCCAGGAACTACTGCTGCCTTTGCACATTCGCTCCCCATCTGAGATCTTCACCCCTCTTTCCCACTCCACCCCAGGCCTCCCCAGGTGCATACTAAGCCTGCTCTCCTGGGTACTGTGCCCATGGCACAGTACTCTGCACACCCCAGCCTCTGGTTATGCGTGCCTGCCTCCCCACCAGACTGCGAGGGCAAGGTGGGACCTGTCCCCCTGTTCCCGGAAGATCGCCCACACCTGGCATTGTGCCTAGCGTCCAGTGGGGGTGTCATAAATATCTCCTGAATGATTCATTCACTCTTTTGGGAGAGAAAGTATGCCCCCTAAGTGGTTAAGAGTATGGACTTTGAAGTCACACAGACCTGGGTTCAAGTCTTGGCTCTGACCTTTGGCTCTGTGACCTTGGGAAGGTCATTTCATCTTAGAGCCTGTTCCCTCCTGTAAAAAACTGGAGTGACCACGACCCCACTAGGTCCTTGTGGAGATTAAGTGAGATGATGTTGGCCTGCAGTAACAGCCAAATCCCAGTGGGAGAGGGTAATTATCCATTCAGAGCCGCCTGCTTTCTCAGCGGTTCCTAGGGGGTGAGCAGTATCGGGCTGTTTTACAGAAAAAGAAACTGAGGCCCAGAAAGGGAACAGGATAACGCCGGGCGCGGGAGGCTGGGGCTAGACCCCAGGCCAGCTCCGCCTGCCTCCCGGAGCCCTGGGTGAGCGCACCCCCACCCCACCCTCGCCCCCGAGCCTGGGGGGACCCCCGGGATTCCGGCACGCGCTTGGGGATCCTCGGCTCAGACCCCGGAAGCGCCGCGAGGCTCCCCGGAGCGAAAAGAGCGCTCGGGGTTGTCACTTTAAATTAAAGAGAGAGCGGGCGGGCGGGCGAGCGCAAGGGAGCGCGCGGCAGGCTCCTGGGAACGTGCCCGGACTGCGGCGCAGCTCCCTTCCGCCTCTCCGGCCGGCCCGAGCCCCCGGCCCGCGCCGCGCTCCTCCGAGGCGGGTGCCGGGAGACACTGCAGGGGCGGCACTGCGGGCGACCGCCAGACTTGGCGCCGGAGCGTGAGCGCTGCGAGAGGCCGGCCGGGAGCCGGAGCCGAGGTGAGTGCTCGCCCCGCCGCCCCAGCGCAGGGCGCACGGACGCACGCATGGCCCCCTCCCCGCGGACCCCCGGGCTCCGCGCACTCCGCGTGTGTGCACACCCGCGCCGCGCTTGCACACGCACGCCCGGCACAGCGCACGCCGGGCGCCCTTCCCCGGCCCGGCCACTCCACGCACTGCGCATCGCATCGCGCCCCGCACGCCCTCCCCGCGTGTGCACACACGCGGCTCCCCCGGCCATTTACACGCCTCCTGGGCTCCCGAGCTGCACGCACACCCCTCACATTCATACTCAGCACCCTGACTGTCCCCACTGCCCCTGCCCCGCCTCACACCCTCTCCCGGCTCTCGGGTCAGCTCCCCATTCTCCGGTCTCCATATAATCTGGGGGTTTCCGCGGCAGGGGTGCTGGGTCTTCAGGAAATGCCCCAATCCTGAGAGGCATGTCGTACCCACTCGCCAGGAGGCCCCGGGAACCCAGGAAAGGATTCTCAGCCTCGGTCTGGCCTGGGTGAGGGGCTTTGCGTTCAGAACTGTCGATGCCTCTGCTCTTTGGGAGGAGCGTGCTGGTCTGGGGACCTCGGGCTGCAGATTTGGGCTGAAGAGGGGGTGGGGGGAATGGGGCAGAACATGGGAACCTGGAGTCAGGTCTTTGGGTGGAGGAGCCCTGAGTCAGCCAACCTGGTGACCCCTCTTCCAGGGGCTGCAGAGGGACTGTGAGCCACCGTCCTCATTCAGTGAGGCCACCCTCACCCCAAAGTGCCTGGGAAACCTGCACCCTGGAATGTCAGCTGCTTCCAGGAGCAAGGTTTGGAGAGCGGCAGCAGTTGTGCTTCTGCGCAGAAATGGGGAAACTGAGGCTCAGATCAGGCAGGAGATCCATTCCAGGTAACTCAGCCAGTCTGAAGAAGGGCCAAGACATGTACCCAAACCCTCTGCCTCTCCACTCTGCAAGATGAAACCTTCCCCAAACAGCTTGGGAAAGTGGGGGCTCCCAAGCTTGGACTCTGCTTCTCATCAGCGCTGGTGACTATGGGAAGTCATGTCCTGCACCTCAGTTTTCTTACCAGTGCAGTGGGCAGAGTAGCAGCCCCCTCAGAGGGCAGCAAGGAGGATTTGCTGAAATAATACGTGGCAAGTCCTTGGTACAGTGCTTGGTGCGTGGTAGGTGCCCAACAAATGCCAGCCACCACCACCCTAGCCAGTCTGTACTGTGGTTTCTGTGGACTTTGGGGCGATGCATAGCAGGATGTGGTTATCTCAGAAAGGGAGCGGGGAAGCACCTGAAAAGAATTTCAAACCTAAAAATCCTAAAGAGGCTCACAGCCTAGGGGGTGGAGGGCTGCCCTGTCCCCACTCCTGTCGTTTCCATTCCCCACTGGCCTCAGGGTGAGGGTAGGAAGAGCCAACACCTTGCTGGCCAGAGGGATGATGCGGAGACATCGAGCAAGGAAATGGGGTGGGAAGAGCAGAGACACAGGACCCCTTTTCCCTGCAGAGGCACAAAATTCCTGGAAAGCCATTTCTCTCACAAGCCCAGGAGGGGGCCTGGACTGACTGGGGTCAGATTCCTGTAAAGCCAGTGGCAGTTTTTCCCACCCACCTCCACCCCCGAAAAGCCTAGTCAGGAGGTAGCATGGTGGCCAAGAGCCCAAGACCAGATCTATCGCATATTGGCACCAATCCCAGTGTTGCTCCTCATATGCTGAGTGACCAGGGGCCCCAGCTTCCCCATCTTTAAAATGGGGACCCATTCATTCAATCATCAGGTCTGTATTGTGTGCCTACTATGGGCCAGGCATCATGCTAAGAAGCATTTAGCATATAGTATGTCTAATTCTTATAGCTTCAGGTAGGTATTTCCGGGTAGGTTAGATTAAGTCTGGATTTGAATCTAGAGGTGTTTTCAGTGAGCATACTCCATGTAGGTTAGGGTTTGGGGATTTGGGGTCAGAATGAATAAATTGAGTAGGGAAGGGTGCCAAGAAGGGGACATGGACATGAGGAGCTCAGAAGTGGGTTTGGGACAGCCCTGGCTGTCCCTGTTGTGCCCTATTTCCTATGTATCTTAAGCTCTGGAAGCTCTGGTCACAGCCTGGCCTGGCCTCAGACGTGCCTTGTCAGCATCCTGTTCTGAGCCAAAGCCGCAGCCCCTCTGCCTGGCAGACCTCCAGGCTGCCAGCCGGAGCCTGCTGAGGTTGTTGTAGTCAGTGAAATGGAGTCAGGGGGTCTCAGGGACAGTGAGTAAAGCCATTAAGAAGGGTGCTTGAGCTCGGTTTCGGCTCTCAGCTTACTGGTTAGGTGACCTTGAGCAAATTCACTGCCCTTCTCTGAGCCTCACTTTCCTCCTCTGTGGAGTGGGGTTAATAGTAGGATGTTCTCTGTAGGGGTCGTGAAGGAGGTGAAGTCCTGGGCACAGGGGCTGTGGCACTGGACAATATGTCAGGCATGGCTGCCCAGCTCCACCACTGCTGGCTGTGTGGCTTTGAGCAAGTCACTTAACCTTTCTGAACCTTTCCTAGTGCATTTGAAGTCCTGCTTACCAGGCTCATGCACAGAGATGCTCTCAAGGGCCAGCAAGTTATGGCAGAGAATGGAGGAGTGGAAGGTGCCAGGCCTGCAGAGCGAGTGCCCTATCTGAAGGGGCAAAGCCTACTCAGCTCTAGCTCAGGCTATTTTGGGGGATTAGGGAGGATACAGACCCACTGTCCCCAGATCTAATTTTTAAAGAGAATCTAGAAATCCATCTTTCTTTAATTTACTTTTCTTTTTAGAAATCCATTGTTAATGGGAAGTTTCCAATATTTAAATGTTGGAAACTCACTTAAATTTAAGACAAATGGAACACCTCTATAGGTTGGCAGTGCTGACCACACTTTTCCACAGCTTAAACAAGGAGCAAGGGGGCCTTTTGGACGATTGCCAGGCTAAGACCACCACAGCTAATATTTACCATGCCCAACCTTGCTTACTTCTCATTCCAACCTCCTGGCACCCTGATAGGACAGGCATGAGCCCCATTTTACAGGTGGGACAACTGAGGCTCAGAGCAAGTGAGGGGACAGATCTGGGATTCACAGCTGGGCCCACACTGTCCCCCACCCAGGAGCCTTGACTCTCCCCCCAGTTCTCTTCTCCCTCCGCTCAGACAGATGTGCTCTGGCTTCTGCCCCTTCACAGGGCACCACTGCTCCCAGGCAAGGGGGGGTTTGTCATGAGGGGAGGGAGAAAGGCTGTCAGTGTGGGAGTTTGGAGTCTGAGCTGGACCAGCCTTGGAGGGATGGAGGCCCCTGGATGGCCAGAGGTCTGATCAGCAAATCCTGTCCCATACCACGTGTCCTTGCTGCAGGGGTGTACCCAGCCCACACTGCTGGCATTGGCCATCCCAGGGCAGCCTCACTGTCCCAAAGTCAGCTTGTGCTAGATGAGCAGGAAAAAAAGCCTCTGGCATTATTGGATTCCCAGCAAGGCAGAGGCAGGCTGGTACCTGTGTGTTCACATTAATGTGTGTGTGTTGGTGTGTCCAGACCCCCTTCTGCCAGGAACTAGGGCCACCTTGGGCTTGTCCACAGTGCCCAATTTGGCCTGCAGGTTCTTAGGAGACTTTCGAAACGCATACCTGCCTGCAAGTTGGGCACATGGGAAAAAGCATGGAGCCAGATGGCCTGAGTGGAACAGTTTATTAGCTGCATGGCCTGGGGCAAATGACTTTACCGGTATGACTCAAGACTTTCCTTTGCAAACCAGAGGCAATAATAGTCCCCGCCCCATGGGGTTATTAGAGGATTAAATGAGGTAATATATATATTGACAAAGTGCTTAGAGCTGTGCTTGCACGTAAGGAGTGCTTGGCAAGAATAGCTATCATCATGATCTCCAGCCCAGGTCCCAGGAATGAGCTTCCACTTTGCATCAACGCAGGTGAAGCCCTTCCTGGTTAACACCGCCCTCCCATCACCATGACAACCCGCATCTCACCGTGGGCGTGTGGGCATCAGCAAGGGAGCTGGGAGCACGGAGCTGTCTGCACCTGGCAGGGCTTCGCCCAGGGCCCTGTTCTACCCTGCTTCTTCTTGAGGCTTCTGCCCTGGGACTTGAGGCACTCCCACATGTGCTGGATAGCCCATATGTCTGGATCAAGGCACCATAACTTCTTGGCCTCAGAGCCTCACATTGGGGAGAACCCCAGGATTCTGGAAAATGCCCAGGAAAGTGTTTACCCTCTGATTTGACCCCAGTCCCAAAGAGAGCCCGCAGAATGCTTCAAGGGGTTACAAACGGGCTTGCCAAGTGGCCAAGAGGCTTTTTACACTGTGCCTGAACAGTGTTTACAATTTTTGTGAAATGGTTGCAACATTTAAAAACTCAAGAAACTGCACATACTATATCCAGGTATCTGGCTTTTCTTTCAAGAGCCAGAGGTCCAGCGATGCTGAGCTGCCATTCCCACGGGCACAGAAAAGCGCTGCCCTGGTTGGCAAGCATGGTGCAGTTCTCACACCCCCGTTTACCCCACCTCACCTGTGTGTGCCCACCTCCCTGAGCCCTGAGGGAATGTAGAGGTTGGGGTGGGGTTTTCCTGTCCCTCTGTGTCCAATACAGCTCATCCTGGCCTCCCCTTTTCAACCTCTCCCCATTTAGAATACATCTGCGAGCCAAATTTACTTCTTAGCAACAACAATAATAAAACTATGAGCAGTCCCTGGATTCAGGTAATGGCTTGTATGAGCTTCTAGACCTTTCTAGAACAACTTAGACCTTCAGTAATTCATAAAACTTGGGAGTAGAGAGCGGGGGCGGAGTGAAAGGACTGATAATAGAATCTTGCAGAAGCCCAGCCTTTCCTTTTCCAATTTAAACCAAAGCGTTTTTTAAGTACAGCCATGTGTCGCTTAATAGGGGGTACATTCTGACAAATGCATCATTAGGCGATTTCGTCATTGTACGAATGTCGTAGCGTGCACTTACACAAACCTAGATGGTGTAACCTACCGCACACCTCAGCTACTGTACAGTGTTACTGTACTGAAATTGTAGGCAATTATAACGCATTGTGCCACAGCATTACAGCAGATAAGATGTCAGTAGGCGGTAGGAATTTTCAGCTCCATTAGAATCTTATGGGACCACGGTCCATCGTATTACGTGGTCTGTTGTTGATGGGTTTTGTGACCCCTGATTGTACTGCTTAGCAACACCCTGGGGGGCCGCTCTAATGAGTAACAAAGAGAGGCTGCCAGTCAGCCTGTTGGTAGGATGGAAGTGATGTAGGGGCACCAAGGTTAGCAAATACAAATACAGATGCCAGCAACTTTTGCGTTTCAGATAAACAATGAGTAAATTTTTAGTATAAGTATGTCCCAATATTTTGACATACTTATACTAAAAATGAATCTGGAATTCAAATGTCACCAGGTGTATTGTGTTTTATCTGGCAACCCTGAAGTGAGGTCTTAGAGTGCTTGAAGAGAGATATACATGCCCTTTGTTAAAAAAAAATGCAATTTTAAAAACCACCTACTTTTGCATGGTGGGGGGTTCACAGCTGAGTGTGCGCTCTGGAGGCCAGGCACATGGGCACCAGGGAGGCCAGGGCACAAGGTTGGTGTTGGGGACCCTCTGACCCCCGCTTCTGCTGACTCTCTTTTCCCTTCCAGTCTCAGCCACCACAGTGGGCATCATGGCCGTGGACGTGGCAGAATACCACCTGAATGGTGAGTCCCAGAGGCAACCATGCCATCTCATAGTACCCTCCTACCAGGCCTGGGGTAGGGGTATTGGCGGGACCCCAGTAATGGCCCTATTTTACTGGTAAGGACCATCAGTGACTTGCCCAAGGCCCCGGCCTTGGGGACACAGGAATGGGAGCAGTCTGAGGGCCCCTCATCTTTCCGCCCTAGTGCCTCCTTCTGTGGAAGCAACCTTCGTTTGACCTGAGGGAATCTCCCTGGAGGCCTGTGTCCCGCTGCTCTCTAAGGAAGAGCCTGTGACACGGAATCCATTCACCAGGGCCATTCCTGGAACTTGTACAGTAGCCAAGTGAGAGGAATCCCAGGAAGGTTGAGGTTAGATGCACGTGACATTATACTCAGAGATTGCCCAGGCCTGGGGTGGCCGGGGACACAGCTCCTGCCTTCCCTTGTGTGTCCCGGCAGTCAGGGAGCTTGGGAACGGCCTCAAGACACCAGACACACCCCGCACCATCTTTTCTCCTTATGCTCCCCTCCCCATTTACAGATGGCAGGAGGGAGGGAAAGGGACGGTGAGTAAGTAACAGGGTCAGGACATGAACCCAAGCCTCCTGACTCCCAGGCTGGCACTCCCTGTCCCTAACTCCTGCCCTGGCACAGCCCTCAGCCAGCCAGGGCTGAGCTGAGAGGCACACCAGGGACCCCTTTCCCAACCCCCAGACAGGGATTTTCACTTTTCACCAACAGGCTCCCAGGTCTTGGGCCAGGCCTTGGGGTGGCCTTGGACGAGTGATGAAACCTCCCTGAGCCTCCACTTACTCATCTGTAAAATGGGGCAGTAAGGCCTACCTCAAGGACTGCTGGGAAGATTCAGTGAGCTAACCCATGTGAAGTGCCCCATACAGTGTGCCCCATACAGTGTGCCCCATAAGGGCTCAGGGACAACCCAACTCCAGGCCTTTGCACATGCCATTCCCTTTGCCTGGAGTGCTTCCCTGCCTCGTCCTGGCTAAGTCCGCGAGATATCTCCTCTAGCCCTCAGCTTCCTCATTTGTGAAATGGGGGTGATAATATTGGGTTGTCAGAAAAGTCATGACGCATTTTTTGCAACGAAAAACATAGAAAAAATACGTCATGACTTTTCCGACACCCCAATATTATAACTACAACTCTGACATCTCCTCGTTTTCTTCCTCCACATTTCTGGGCTCTGCATAGACCTCACTTCCCTTGGGAATTCTTCCCATATCATCCCAAGGCTGGTACTCAATAAATGAATAAATAAATGAGCGTTAATTGTCATCATTTCGTGTCACCTTCCTGGGGCTTTTCCTTTCCTGCCCCCGGCCCTGCCCCCGTTTTCTGCCAGCCAGAGCGCTGGCTTCAGTCCTTCAGCACCCTGGATCCTCACTGTCAGGGATGCCTGGCTGTGCTTTGCCACCTTGCCCTGCCCATCGCCTGCTGACCTCTGTGCCTGCCCCCTGCTGGCACCCGGGCCTTGCTGTGCTTATCTCAGCCGGAGCCCCTCATGTCTGCCTCTCACTCTCCCATTAACCAGGTCTGGTCTCACTCCATACCCCACTCACGAGACTCCCAGGACTTCCCAGACCTGGACAGGGCTGGCCTGGGCCTTCTATAGATTTTTGTCGTGGTTTCATTTCGCCCACAAATTACATTCTGGTAACCAAGGTC
Organism: Aselliscus stoliczkanus; assembly: GCA_033961575.1. Taxonomy (NCBI): domain Eukaryota; kingdom Metazoa; phylum Chordata; class Mammalia; order Chiroptera; family Hipposideridae; genus Aselliscus; species Aselliscus stoliczkanus. The sequence goes on from CM066736.1 coordinate 132,186,140, forward strand.
AGGAGTAAATAAATAATCCCTGCATCCTTATTTCTTACTCCCCTCATTCCTCCCCAGCCCGCCCAGCCCCTGTCCAGCTCCCTGTCCATTCGCTATGTAATTTTTACATCAAAATCGTAAGGTTATACCATGTTGGGGGTTGATTTTTGTTGTTGTTGTTCTTAACATTGCCTGAAAGGTCTCTCTGCATTGCCACAATGACATCCTAAGGACCTTAATTGTCATTCTCAAAAGCCAGTGACATGGGCCGGCCGAGTGGTGCGGTGGTTAAGCACTGGCTTGGGAAGCCAGCAGCCCCGGTTCGGTCCCACATATAAGGGCCAGTGGCACTGCCCTAAAAAAAAAAAAAAAAAAAAAGACAGTGACATTCCCTCCTAAGACAGTACCACAGCCCCAGGTCAGATCCTCTTGCTGTTTCTAGATTCTGCTGTTATAAATAAATTCAGCCAGGATGACTCACAGCAGACAGAAAACTTGTTAGGCTTTTTCCCTTAGAATAAATCCCGGGGTGGAACCACTGGATGGGGATGATTTTATCATCATCTCCTTCTCTGGATGAGGAAACTGAGCCCAGAGAGGCTAGGTGGCCTGCCCGGAGGGGGCTAAGGCTCTGCTTTCTCACTGCTGTGGCAGCCTCTCTCAGCCTCAGTTCTCCTCTAGAAAGTGGAGATAGGGACCTCATAAAGTGCTACGTGCTAGATAAATGCCAGGACTGAAGGCTGGGCCCTGCCCTTCTCCAGAGAGAGTTTGTGTAGACTCAGGCTACAGTTGGCTGGGCTCAGGACAGCAGGGTCAGGCCAGGGCCTCCCACTGCCTGAGGGGCCACCACTGCTGCGTGACGCCTCCCTACGTGCTGGGCTTCAGGAAGCAGGGGCGAGGAGCCCCTCCAGCCCTCAATGCCCCACTCCCTCTCTCCCACTGGGACACTCTGACAGCTCAGGGCTTTGTCCAGCGCCTCCCCTTCCTGCCCTAAACTCCCAGTCCTGGTGCTTTGGCCCAGCACACTTCTTGCTTCTTCATATTTCAGCTTAGACATCTCTCCAGGAAGGAATATCCCTCCTCCAGCTCCAGGAAGCCCCCCTAGGCTGTTCCCATCACTCAGTTCTGTCTATTTATTGGCCCACCCCCACCTCCTAGACTATGAGCTGGGCCTGAGACTGACTCACTCCACAGGGTGCTCGCACACAGTAGGTGCTCAACAGACATGCAGTGATAATCCTCCACCCCTGAAATGCCTTCCTGCCTCTTTAACTGCCCTGCTACTGGGGAACTGTGCTGGGCTGAGACCAGGTTGGGTGGTGGTTTCCTCTGCTTGCTCTGGAGTCTGATTGTCAGAGCTGGAATCCCAGCACCACCTTTTCCTGGCTCCATGACCTTGGGCGTGTTCTCTGTGTGCCTCAGTTTCCCCATTTGAATTGAGTAGAGGCAACACTGAGAAGGATTTAGAGAACTGTTTTTGCCAATAGTGTGACCATCTACAAAATGAATCCCACTATCTCATTGGCTCCCAGAAGGTTTCCTTTTAACATGTAGTATGGTCCTGCTATGTGTCAATCACTATGCTGGTTAAGGACTCACCCAATACAGTTGAGGGGTAGTTAATTACCATATTCAGCTCAAACCAGAAAGTGATATACTCATTAGTGATGAAAAAGCATCTGAGCATCTGAATTTGTCCCCAAGCCCTGCATAGCCTACAGCCACCTCTCACTTCTGACTCAGGTGGGGTTTTTTCTTGGTAACAACTTTATTGAGATAAAATTTATATACTATAAATTCACCCACTTAAAATGTACAATTCAGTGGGCTTTATTATATTGTGCAACCATCCACATGATCAATTTTTAGAATATATTCATCACTCCAGAAAGAAACCCCATATCCCAAATTCCCAGCCCCCAGCCCCTGACAATCACTAATCTACCTTCTGTCTGCATAGATTTGCCTATTTTTAATATATAAATAGAATCATACAACATGTATATAGAATCTTTTGTGACTGGCTTCCTTCACTTAGCATGATGGTTTTTTTTGTTTTGTTTTGTTTTTAAGATTTTATTGGGGAATTGGGGGAGGGGGACAGCATTGGGGAATCGGGGAAGGGGAACAGACAAGTTGCTGTCCTTTTGTTCTTCAGTCTAGTTGCGGAGGACGTTGCTTCACTGGCTCATGTTGGTATCGTCATTGCGCTCTTCCCGGATGAGGCACATCGGTCGCCGGCCTCTGGATGGTTGTTCACGGCGGCTATTGGCAGCTCACGCTGGCTGCCGGCCACTCACGCTGGCTGCCGGCCACTCACTGTAGCCTATGGCAGCCCACTGCAGCAGGGGCTGCAGCCTACACCGTCGCCGGGGCTCGCACAGCCCAGCTCCAGGTGGAGCTGTTGTTAGCTGTAGAGGGCAGTGTCACTGGCCCTCATCTGTGGGATCCGAACCGGGGCCACTGGCATCCCAAAACCAGCTCTTAACCAATGCGCCACTCGGCCGGCCCTAGCATGATGTTTTCAAAGTTCATCTGTGTTGTAATATGTATCAGTATTCCATTCCTTTTTATTGCTGGATGGTATTCCATTTTATTTATCCATTCATCAGCTGATGGACATTGGGTTGTTCTAAATGAGGTTTAAGGCAGGGCTGGCTGAGTGGCGTGGTGGTTAGGAGCTGGCTTGGGATGCCAGTGGCCCCAGTTCGGGTCCCACATATGAGAGCCAGTGACACTGCCCTCAAAAAAAAAAAAAAAGGTTTAAATGAGGTTTGAGGCAAAAACAGGGTTATTTCTTTTTCTCCCCCAAATCCTCTTCTTCCCCCAGACCCCAAAAGGCTGCTTTAATTATCTAGGAGTAAGAAGTCCTCCGAAGGCTATGAGTTCAGAGAAATGAAAGACACAAGAACAACCTTATTTATTTAAAGCCTAATTAATATTTAGCCATTGTTTACAGCTCTTCATCTGCTCTCGCAGGTGTCACTCCTGGTAGAAATGTTTGCTTTTGTAGAAAAGGGGATAGAAGCAGAAACCACAGAGTGCATTCTTGTTCAACACCAGATCCCCATCACCTAGCCAGCACATAGTAGGCACTCAATAAATATTCATTCAATTAATAAGTAAGTCAGGGCTCTCTGGGTGGGGGTCTGTAACCACTGAGGGGCCCAGGGTCCACTAATGAGAGGCTTCTCTTTCCTTGCAGTCATCAAGAGCCCCCCCGACTGGGAGGTGGGTGTCTATGCGGCTGGGGCCCTGGCACTGCTTGGAATTGCAGCTGTGAGCCTATGGAAGCTCTGGACATCGGGGAGTTTCCCCAGCCCCTCCCCGTTCCCCAACTATGATTACAGGTACCTTCAGCAGAAGTATGGCGAGACCTACGCAGAGGCCAGGCAGAAGGTGAGGCTTCGTAGCTACACACCCAGTTATGCGCCCCATGTCCCCGACGGCCACTCTCATGGTCGGCCCTCCTCCCTTCTCACCTCTCTCCCTCCTGGTTAATTTCCTCCTGTAAACAGAGACTCTCATCTTCCTCCATGTCTCCAATCTAGCCCAGTGCTAGGTAATCCATATTTGTTGAATGAATACTTTCAATTTTAAAAATCATTCTGTGGAAAATATAGGAAACTATACTCATAAATAAGAAAAACTTCTCCTAAAATGCTACCACCCAGAGTCAAGCAACTGTTAACTGTTTTTAAACTACTAACATTTTGATTTATTTCTCTCCAACATTTTTAATCTACTTCCCCCCGTCTTTTTGTCCATGCATAGTTTTTACACAATGGGTGTCATTTCTACCTAGATTTTTATACCCTGTTCTTTTCATCTGACTTATAGCTGAAGTATTTTCCCATCATAAACATCATTTTAAGACTGTGTAAGATTCCTTTTTATATATGTGCCATGATTTACTAAATACAGTTATAAATGATGTCGTGAATGTTTTATATGTAAGACTTGGTCTTCATTTGGGATTATATACTTTGAATGAATGCCCAGATGTGGAATTACTGTATGAGGGAGTACAAACATTTTTAGGGCTCTCTGTATCTACTGCTGAATGTTTTATCATTTGACACTTGGCAGAGACTTTTTCTAACATCATGTAATGTTCCAGAGAGCACAGCCAGAATCTGTTACCAGGTACAGGTCCCACGTGCTCACTTGTTTGAGGTTTCAAGAGGGGACTATCTTTCACTCTGTTGGGGGGACTGTAAAGTGGCACAACTTTTCCAAGGAGCATTTTATATATGTTTGTTTGTTTGTTTGTTTGTTTGTTTGTTTGTTTTTAATTGGGGAACAGTGTGTTTTTTCCAGGGCCCATCAGCTCTAAGTTGAGTAGTTGCTTCAGTCTAGTTGTGGAAGGCACAGCTTAGCGGCCCATGTGGGGATCGAACCGGCAACCTTGGTGTTGTGAGCACTGCACTCTAACCATCTGAGCTAACCAGCCACCCCTCAAGGAGCATTTTGGTGACATGTGTCAAATGCTTTCAAAAGGGCTGTGTCCTCTGAGCCAGGATTTTAAGAAATCTATTTAATGCTGCATTATTTATATTTGTGAAAAATTAGTAACAATATAAATATTCAACAGTAGGAGGATTATAAAATAAATTATGGCTATCCACTCAGTGGCAAACTGGGGAGAGCATGAAGAACTATGTTCACGAAGACTATGCAGCAACACAGGATATACTTATGGTACAAAGGCTTTTGTTTTCTTAAATTGTAAGGTCAATTTAGAGAAAAGAAAAATGTCAATATTAGGGTGAATGTTACCCAACATGAAAGCTTTTTCATGTTGCAGACATTTTTGAAAACTTCCTTTGAGGCTGCCCAATCATCTACTGAATAGCCGTACTCCAGTATTCTTACTTATTCCCCTTCTGCTGGACACCTAGATTGCTAACTATTTTTCCTTTTTATAAATATCACTGCAATGAACATCTTTATGTATAGAACTCAATCCATATAAATAAACATTTTAAGAAAAAGCTCTCTTGGGCCGGCCGAGTGGCGCATTGGTTAAGAGCTGGCTCGGGATGCCAGCAGCCCGGATTCGGATCCCACATATGAGGGCCAGTGACACTGCCCTCTACAGCTAACAACAGCTCCACCTGGAGCTGGGCTGTGCGAGCCCTGGCGGCAGTGTGGGCTGCAGCCCCTGCTGCAGTGGGCTGCCATAGGCTACAGTGAGTGGCCGGCAGCCAGCATGAGTAGCTGTGGTGAGCGGCCATCCAGAGGCCAGCGACCGAGCGCAATGACGATGCCAACATGGGCCAGTGAAGCAACATCCTCCACAACTAGACTGAAGAACAAAAGAACAGCAACTTGTCTGTTCCCCTTCCCCGATTCCCCAACGCTGCTCCCCTCCCCCAATTCCCCAATAAAATCTTTTTTTAAAAAAAAAAGAAGAAAAAGCTCTCTTACACCTGATTAGAGAAAAACTGAGTGACATGAAGTAACATTAAGCAAGGGCCTTCTGAACTAAGGTACACCCTGTTTTTGCAGAAGGTGAACTTGGAGGTACCTCGAATGAGCAGAGCTTACTGCATCTCTTTGCGGTCTCCTTAGCACCATTGCCCTTGTGATGCTCCCACAGCCCCTTCTCTTGCCCCCAGAGAGTGCCTGCCTGGAAGGCCCAGCGGCCCAGCACTCGGGAACCGCCCAGTCGCAAAGGTAGCCTCAGCATCGAGGACACCTTTGAGAGCATCAGTGAGCTGGGGCCGCTGGAGCTGATGGGCCGTGAGCTGGACCTGGCCCCCTATGGGACCCTCCGGAAGTCCCAGTCGGTGGACTCCCTCAACTCCATCTCCTCCGTGAGCAACACCTTCGGGCAGGACTTCACACTGGGCCAGGTGGAGGTGAGCATGGACTACAATGCCGCCTCCCACACCCTCCACGTGGCCGTGCTGCAGGGGAAGGACCTCCTGGAGCGGGAGGAAGCCAGCTTCGAGTCCTGCTTCATGCGCGTCAGCCTGCTGCCAGACGAGCAGATCGTGGGCATTTCCCGGGTAAGTGGGGGCTGCAGGGCCGGCCAGATGTGCACTCTGGTCTCCCAGCCGTCCTCCCAGACAGACATGTCTGCACAGCCCGGCAGGGTCTGAGGAGGGCGCTAGAGAGCGGGTTTGGGTTCTGGTCCCAGAGGCAAAGGTGCTGACTGTAGGGAAGAGAGAAGCAGGAGCTTGGGGTCTCTACCTGCGGGCTCTCCTTGTGCAATTTTCGGCATTCTTACCATATGAATCCAGCGTGTGGTAGATGTCCATTTCCACATCTGTCCCCTGTGTCAACTTCGGGTACTGGCAGGGAAGGGATGACACACTCAAGTTGGCTGATTTGGGGAGAGCTTAATAACAGGACTGTTAACAATGGTATGGGTAGGGTGCAGGGCGACCTCAAGGATGGTGTGGTTCCCTGGTCCGAAGTCATGAGGGGAAGGGGGGGTTACCAGACCCAAAAGGAAACAGGTGTGTGGAGAAGGTCACCTTGACAGGCACTGTGCCTTTTGGTCAAGGGACCCTGTTGATGCAGCCCACGGAGGTCAGCTCCTGGAGCAGAAAACAGAGTGGGGCAGGGTGGGGGTAAATCAAGAGGGGCAAGGAGAGGCACCCAGCACCCCCAGCAGCCAGCACTACGCCTCCCTCCATGGGTCTCTCTGCCTTGCCAGAGGGAGCAGAGCCTAATCAGACACATGCTGCTGCCCAGCGCTGGCGGCCAGGACAACCAGGCTGGATGGAGGGTCCAAACGCTAAAGCTAGGTGTCCTTTGAGGAGGACGAGGCCAACATACCATGGCCTCTGATCAGAACTGGACCCTGAGGACCTGCAGGACCAAGTGCCTTCTGACTCCTCAGAGAGCCTGTGTCTGGTTACCTCTGCCCTTCTGAAAAATAGGCTGTTTCTCATTGGTGGGACTGTCATCCTTCTCCTGCCCCCCGAAACTCCCTCAGTCTAGAAGGGTCTAGCACTGACCACCAGTCATGTGCATATGGGATCCAAGAGGCCGCAGCCCAGCTTCTGAAGGGCAGTTCTGTGGATGGCTAGGAGCAGGACCTTGGAGCCTGCGTTCAAATCCTGGTCTCCTACTTCCTAGCATTGTAATCTTGGATAAGTCACCTAGGCTGTTTGTAACTCAGTTTCCCCATCTGTCAAATGGGCATCATAATTCTTGAGGTGGATGTATTAATATACGCAAACTCCTTAGTCCAGTCCTTGGTAAGCGCTCAACAGATTGTCTGTCAGGACTGTGAAGCCTTCCTGTTGAGCCCGGATCCACGCTGCCTATGGCCGGGGCTGCCTAGGGGACTCTGGGTGTTCTGGACACATCCCTGGAGGGGGGACATTGACAGACAGCAACCACCACAGCCTGCTATATGCTGAGTACCTGGTTCCCAGAGCCCAGAACAGTCACGATTCTCTCATTACCCCAATGGGGTGGATAGAAGGCATCTTACAGATGAGGAAACTGAGGCTTGGGAAAGTGCCTTGCCCAAGACTACCCCAGCAAATGGGCAGGATACCCAGGACTTGACCCCAGGGTTCTCATTTCCTCTGCCCATGTGCTCATAATGCAGAGAATGTGTGAGCCGGGAGCCTGGGCCCCTATGGGCAGGGGGACAGCCAACAGCCCATTTTGGCCAGAGAAAGCCTGAAGGTGGAGGTGAGGGTCGGGAAGTGGGCTTTATCCCCCGAGGGAAGGAGCCCTCCACTCTCAAGCAGGTGGGCAACATAGCTCTCAGGAAGCAGTGTAAGCGCAGCCTTCCCACAGCCCAGGGGGTCACCCAAGAGTGTGGTTCAGTGTATCTGGAGGTGCTGGTGGATTTATTCCTAAGAAGACAGGCTTCTTAGCATCGCAGCCCAGCCCATCCCAGGGAGTGGGTGGTTACCCCCAGGCTGGGCAGCCCCCCAGCTTCAGGCGAGGTGCCAGGAATGAGAGCTCCTCTCTTTAAATATCACCAAGCAATGACTAAGGCAGCCCCCCCACACAGAAGGGGGAACCATGCCCGCCAGTGCACCTTCCCAGGGGCCCTCCCACGGCTTCCTGGGAGGAGGCCAGTGGTGCCCACCAGGCAGGACTGGGCTTTAAAACGGAGTCTACACAGACTTGCCTAGTCATCCCATCCACCCGTCCATCTGTCCATCCATCCATCCGTCCATCCGTCCCACAACGTTCAGAGAGTCCTGGCCCTGGCTCTTTGGGGACTGGGACATCAATGGCTCTCAGCTGTCCAGACAATTATCCGTACTCACTGCACATCTAACTCAGGTCTGGACTTGAACATGTGGAAGAAAGACAGAGAACAGCTCAGCCAGTGCATCACCAGGGCTCTGTGCAGCCATGGGCATGGACTTAGTTGCGGTCAGACTGCGGAAGCTTCAAATGCCAGGCCACTAGATTGGCCACCACTGAAGGCAGGAACAGCGGGGCTTTTAAATCATCAGGGCTGAGCCACAAAAGGAAAGATTGGCATTGAAGTTGGGAGACAGCAGAGCCAGGACTCAAGCCCAAGTCCTGGACTCTCCATCCAGTGCTCCCCTCTGCCATGGCCTGCAACAGCCCTGGCTGCCACCTCCTTCCCAGCTTTGGAGAGCCCTCCACGGCCCTTTCTCTCTGCAGATCCAGAGGAATGCCTACTCCATCTTCTTCGACGAGAAGTTCTCCATCCCCCTGGACCCTGCAGCCCTGGAGGAGAAGAGCCTGCGTTTTTCTGTTTTCGGCATCGATGAGGATGAGCGGAATGTCAGCACGGGGGTGGTGGAGCTGAAGCTTTCTGTACTCGACCTCCCGCTGCAGCCATTCAGTGGCTGGCTCTACTTACAGGACCAAAACAAGGTAAGTCTGCCCACTTGTTCGCCTGTGAAGAGAGCATCCCACGCATACACTTCGGAGGAGGGGCTCATTGTCCTCCACACAACCCGAACACCAACATCTTTAGGATACTGAGCCACATTCAAGGAGACTCAGTTTACTGCATGCAAATGAAAAACACCCTGACCACTGGGTATAGCTCTCCTACGGCTCCTACCACCAACGCGTTAGAAGCTCTACTCCTATAGCGCTTCCATTAGGAGGAACTCTGGCCCTAACATGACTTATTTCAGAGGCCAAGCTGAAGTTTATCTGTATAAATATAGGAGCTCTGGGGGAGCATAAGCAAATGACCTACGAATTCTAGTCCACTTGAACCTCTGTATACCACCACCACACAATGTTTCCCTTGGCCTGGAATGAGGGAACGTAACTGCATTTGATGCTATATTTCACAGGCAACCTCTGGCCCTCCTTCCAAGGCAAGACGCCCACCCAGTGGGAGGGAGGGATGGTAATACTCCATGGAATGGGGGAGGGGTCTCTTTCTCAGTCTCTTCAGCCTGGGATCCTGGTGTAAGGGGTCCCCAGAGCAGCAACCTCTCAATGGAGAAAGAGGCTCCTACCTTTTCCTGGACCATCAAGTCCCGGGGGCAGAAGCCCTCTGAGCCACCCGTCTTCTAGGTCGCTGACGCTGTGGGCGAGATCCTGCTCTCCCTCAGCTACCTCCCCACAGCCGAGCGCCTCACCGTGGTGGTGGTGAAGGCCAAGAATCTTATCTGGACCAATGACAAGACCACAGCAGGTAAGGGCCGGCTGGCTGCCTGGCTCCTCCATGCAGCTGGTGGTGGGAGCTGTGGCCCAGCTGCTAAACCCTGGGCACCTAGGGGCATCAGCAAGTGTGGGGCACAGTGCCAGGCCCCCTACCCCCAGCTTTGGCTGAGCTCAGGAGCTATGCACAGGAAAATTAATCTAGCTGGGGAAACATGGGAACCACGGAAAGAGGCAGGCAGCCCCTGTAGGGGGAGATATGGGAGCCTGAGAGCAGAAGGCAGCAGTGAAGCCTGGGGCACTGGGAAGGAACCACGGTGGACACCCTCTTCCCACCTTGGAATTCATGATGGAGACTCCATTGCCAGAGGTTGGACTGCATCCCAGCTCCTACATGGGGACCAGGGCCACCGGGATGGTGTGGGTGCCAGGCCTGCAGGAGCCTTCAGCCCTAGGTAACTGAAGGCAGAGGGCCAGGGGAGCACAGCCTACTGGAGCCTGAGGGGACCCACAGCCCAGGCAGGCACAGCAAGGACACCCAGTGGGCAGTAGGTGACAAGCAGACGCGGCTTGTTATTTCAGAGCCCCACGTCATTGAGTCGAGCCCTGCTGAGCAGGCGCTGGGTGACTCAGAGCTGACGTCCGCGCCCAGACCATTTATAGAATGGAAAGTGGTGGGTCTGCCAAGCTCCCCAAGCATCATGTGAAGGGAGCAGGTGTGTGGGCTGGGAGGTGGGCTGCCCTCAACCAAAGCCCAGCTGTTCTGACACGTGTGTGAGCCTCAGTTTTCTCATCTGTCAGATAGAAAAGAAATTAGGGACCAAGGGCAGGACTGTAGGAGATAACAGCAATAGTGAAGGTCTGGGAGTCTGGAGCCAGTGGGCCGCTGGGCCGGGCAGGGCTGTGCCAGGTGAGTGTGGCATGGGCCCACATCTCCACCTCTCGCCCACCCAGACCCCTATGTCAAGGTGTACCTGCTCCAGGATGGGAGAAAGATGAGTAAAAAGAAGACGGCTGTGAAGAGGGATGACCCCAACCCAGTGTTCAACGAGGCCATGATCTTCTCAGTGCCAGCCATTGTGCTCCAGGTGAGGGCGTAATGATGAAGGAATGCGGTGGGGCCAGGCCAGGTACCCCGGGGCTCTGGGACCAGCCCCACCCCCTGCTGCCTAGCTTCTCAGAGGCTCCTGACGGTGGCAATGCTTTGCCTCAAGCCATCTAGTCAAGAAGCATTTACAGAGCACCCACTAGACAGCAGCCCTATGGTGGGTGCTGGGGACACTGGCATTGTTTCCTCGGCGCTCACAAGGGACAGGCAATCCTCACCCACTAAGAGCGTACCAGGCGTGGGCGGTCAGGGGAGTCTTCTGTAGGAAGCCTCCGCTCAGCTGAAATCTGAGGGAAGACAGTTCCCAGTGGAGAGAACTGCAAAGGCCTAGAGATGGGCCAGGGCTAATCCAAGTCCAGAGTTCCGCCCTAAATCTCCCAGGGTTTACCTGCAGAGGTTCTGCTGAGCTCCCACATCCCATGGCCTTCAGAAGGTGATGTGCCCCAGGGAGACCCCCTCCCAGCACAGATATCACAGACCAACGGTGGGGGGCACTGCAGAGGATGTGGGCTGGGCTTGCATACCTCAGAGGATGGGGAGCTCACCACCTCCCCTCACTACCACCTTCCTCCTTAACATTCCTGACCATGAGAAAGTCTTTCTGTGCCTTACATCCAAAGCTGCCCCTTAGCCCAGGGGCTGTACAGAACCTGCCTGATCTCCCCTCCCTAAACACCCTGTCTGAATTCGAAAGCCCAGAACTCCACCTCAGTCTGGGTGTCCCTAACCCAGGCAAACATCCCCGTGTCTCTGGTTGGTCTGGGGTGTCGTTGCCTTGCCCTGCCACCCTCACAGGATAGGCCGCCCAAGTGTCCCCTGCTTCCCTCTGGGTAGTCATAGTGACACTACTCCAGCCTCCAAGGGCCAGAGATGCCTTGGCGTGGGGGAGGAGGGTTGAGTAGGAGAGAGGCCAGCCTGAGTTCCAGTTTCAGCCTCACAACTTTGACCTCAAGCAGGTTCCCTCCCTTCCTCAGTTGAGTCCAACCTACAATTATATTAGGAAGAACAATAGCAGACATTATAACACTCTGTATAGGCACCGTTCTGTAAATTCTAACTCATTTAGTTCCCAGAATAAGCAGGAACTACTATTATCACCATTTAACAGATGGAGAAACTGAGGTAAGAAGCACCCAAGTCACTGTCCAAGGTCACGCAGCAAGGAAGTGGTGAGGCTGGCATTTGAACCTGGGCCCCCTGATGCTGCCGCTATGTGGGGAGGCAGCCACCGAAGGCTGTGGGGTTAGGCAAGTGAGAGGTGAAGACTCAGGGAGCTGCACCTGACACTCTGCTGGGACAAAGAATTAGGATTAGGGCTCTGGAGCCATGGAGGACCTATGGCACTGCCCCTGGTGCCCAGCACCCATGTCCCTTCCTTCCCAGGACCTGTCTCTCCGTGTGACGGTGGCTGAGAGCGGCAGCGATGGCCGTGGAGACAACGTGGGCCATGTCATCATCGGGCCCTCGGCCAGCGGCATGGGCACCACACACTGGAACCAGATGCTGGCGACACTGCGCAGGCCTGTGTCTATGTGGCACCCTGTCCGGCGAAACTAGCAGCCGGGGCAAGGCCAGGGCAGGCACGGGCACTGCCTGGAGCCTGGCACAAGCTCAGCTCTGACACTCTTCTCCGTAGTCCAGCTGGAGCTATAAACGCAGGGGGTCTCCGGTGGAGTCCCCATGAGTCATCTGGGTCCCTCTGTCCAGACTGCAACAGCGGAGCAGGCCTGGCTAGATATCTAGGGACCCACGGTTTCTCCCGCTGAGGACCAGCTGTGGCTGGGTCAGGCCCCAGGAGAGCAGCTGGGCATTGGCCCATTGTTCTCCCACTTTGAGGTCCTTCACATGTGTGCCCCTTGGCCTGGGCGACCTTGGCCTCTCGGAGTTCCCCGTACCTGACCCCTGCTGGAAGGCCAGTGCCAAGCTGGGCCACGCACTGGAACCAAACAAGTCTTGGGAGCCAGGCACTGTGCTAGACATCAGCAGGGGTGGCATGAACAAGACACAGCCCCTAGGGCACTGGGAAGACAAGATGCCCCATGCTGGTGATCTGCTCAGCGTTGAATGGTGGCCCAGCCAGGCAGACTGGGGGAGGGCTCTCGGGGCTGGAGGACTCTGGGAGATGGGAGCTGTGGTTTGGGGGGCAGGGAAAGAACTGAGGGTGTCCCAGGCAGGCGGCCCAGCCTGCCTATGGCAGGGACGTGAACTTCCCTGTACGAACACAGCCCTCCGCCCACTGCAGTAGACACAAGGGCCTCTCTCTGGGCAGAAGAGACGGAGTGACCACGCCAAGCAGAGGCCTGCAGACCGCGTGGGACACTGGCTCCGGAGTCATTCTCTATGACCTCTGCTCCCTTGAACCATAACCCTTACAAGGCCCAGAGGCCCACAGAGGCCCAGACCCAGGTCCTTCTGTTCAGTGCCATGCAAGCGAGGCATTGGCTCCATGGCATTTGTTGGAGTCCCTTCAGGCCAGGCCTTGTTGGGAAGAGAGATGCCTCAGCCGGTGGGGGACTGGTGAGCAGCAGGGTCTGTGGGAGAGGCCTCGTGGGCTGGAGGCACCTGGGAGGTCATCGTGGAGCAAAAGGCCCTGGGGCTGGGCCTCGGAGGGAGGGGCAGCCTGAGCAGGCAGGGGTCAGGGTGGAATGTCAGGCTGGGAAGAAGGTGGTTCTGGGGCACCGTTCAGACCCCCAGGATACAGGGTATCCTAGGGCGAGTTCCCAAAGCAGACCCTGACATGAGTCTTCTCGGGTAGGGGGTCAATGGGGGAGAGCCCTCAGGAGAAACCTTTAAGGGAGAGAGGGAAGCCTGGGTGCAGCGAGCAAGTTGTGGCTTCTGGGGAGTCCAGCTCCAGCCTGATGGCTTGGGGAGCTTGAGTGTGAATAGCACTCCAGAGGGGTCCTGCCCAGAAGCAAAAGGGCTGGGCTGTTACACCCCCACATGCGTCATCTCTGGCTACCGTCTCTCCCCCAGTTGGAGGAAGGGTCATTGGCCGAGGCAGCTCCCATCCACCAAAGGCAACCCCAGAGAAGCTGGCAGCTGTGCATCCTTTGAAACTGATGGGTGGGTGCCCCAGCTGAGGGGTGGGTGGGTGTCCCTGCTGGTTCAAAGGGTTGGGGGCAGGAGGGATCAGGATCTGCTCTATGGGGCCACCCACACATCAGTGCATGGGCTCTCAGGCTGGCTGCCTCTGGCCCTGGTGAGCCATAGAGACCCAGTAATCCCCAATGATGTGGCTGGAACAGGGTGGGGTCCCAGGGTAGAATTGGGACTAGTGACCTGTCACAGCCATGGCCCAGCCCTGAGGCCAAGCTGTCCACCCTACGCCAGCACCAGGCCAGCTTAGGGTCTGGGGTCATACAGCTGGGGAACCTCTGCAGCCTGGGAGACCCTGGATTCTCTCTACCCCAGTGGCTATGCAGCGCAGGCCATGTATTTCCACCTTCTTTTCTCCCCTTTCCTTCCCTCTAACTGCATGAAATGTTGACTCTGCACCTGGGATGGGTGTGGTGGGGACCGAGTATGCTGACTGGAATGATTCTAGAACCAAAATAAAGCGGGGGCAGGAAGGAGGGGGCTTCCGGAGAGTCCTGCTCGTCCCAAATCACCTTCATCTCTTCCACAGGAACCAGGGACTCAGGCCTCTGCCCCGGTTACTGTGAGCCCTCCTTCCCCTGCAGCTGGGTCCCCAAAGGAGAGGGAGGCCCCAGTTTGGTTGGGTAGACAAGGAGCAGGGCCATCAGGCTGCTTGGGAAGCTCAGAGAAGGGGCCTCGAGCCACGCCTTGGGAGGATGGCTATCAGGAATATCAAGGACAGCTTCTGGTACTGTTGCTGACCTGAGTCTTCAGAGCAAGAAGTAGCATAAGATCCCAAAGGGTGGATAAGGCCCAAAACGCATTCCTGGCAGAGGAAACAGCATATAGTAAAGGGCAGGAGCAGACAAAACTTGGCTGATTTATCAACCTTGTTAGAGCAAAGTTAGGGGAGGATGGGGAGAAGGGAGCCAGGGGAAAGGCTTGGAGGGAGAAGGGCTGTACGAGTTAGTGAGAGCTAGCGCCCAGCCTGCAACCCTGCAGCACTTCGAGGTAGGCGCTGTCGTAATCCCCTTTGCGCAGATATGGAAACCAAAGCTCAGAGTGGTTAGGTAGCTAGCCCAAGATCACACAGCCAAAAAGTCTTAGAGTTAGGATCGAAATTCAGGCTGTCTGGCACCAGAGCTCATGCTCTTAACCACTAGGCCAAACTCTCCCCTCCCTCAACTCAAGGGTGGGGCTGAGGGACAACAGAGGAGCCCCTGTGGGTCCCAGCTGTTCTGGTTTCCCCTTGCCCTCTCCTGAAAGGTCAGAGTAAGGACCTTCCCCACATGGGAGGAAGAGAATCCGGGTGGGACTTCCCAGCATACCCCAGGAAGCCTGCCCACTGTGAAGAGGGCCTGACTGTGAAGAGCTTCTGTGGAACCCCACTCCCCCAACACCAAGGAGACAGGCTGCTGCAGGAGCCTGTGAAAGTGGAAGGGGCGGGCTCCCCAGAGGAGATGGAAACATGACATGAGCTGTGGCTTTGCAGGGCGGGTGGACTGCACATATGGAGGAGAGAGAGGGGCCTCCAAGCAGGGGAACTGCCAGCACAACTGTTCTATGTGTTTGGTGAGCCACACAGCCAGCTGAGGCCGGAGAGGCCAAGCTGAGGCTGAAGGTCCTTGTCCTCCTGGCAATGGGGAGCCACCAAGGGGCCCTGGGCAGGAGCAAGTCAGGGGAGGGAGGCAGCTTTAGAAATGATGAGGAGGGACATTAGCCGGCTGGTTTTGGTCAAAGAGGGGCAGTCTGAGCTGCCCTCAGGTTTTAGGTTCATTCAGCAGGGTCCAAACTGAGCTGCTCCCATCTCTTCCTGCCCCTTCCTTCCCTCCCCCATTTCCCCTCTCCTCCAACCCCAGGCCCATGGGCCTACTTCAAGGGTCGCAGGCCCCCTCTGTCAGGGAGCCTTCAGGGATAGGCCGAGCTCCACCCAAAAGGACAGGTGTGGAGGTTGCTGACCTTGCCAGCAGCATTGGCCAGGCCAGGCCTGCGTGTGGGAGAAGCCGGATCAGCTACTTTATCATCCACACTTGACAGCAGCTCCAGACTTCACTTCCTCTTTCTGCCTGTGGTCATCTATGCCTGCAGACACCGGAAGGGACAAACCAAAAAGCTAAGTAAACTCTAAGACTGGGCCACAGGGTTCCTTCGCTCTCCACCCACTCCCACCCCATAATCAACCTTCCCATCCCGCCAGAAAGGATCAAGGATGGTGAGGCAGAGAGAGGAGGCAGGGGCAGGAGGCCTGCGTCCCCAGCCCTGGGCCCCAGTGAGATTGGTCTGGGGAGCCCACCAGAGGGAAACTTGAGAGAACTAGGTTCTGTCTTTCATAGACCTGGGTCTGCTGCTTACGTGCTGTGAGACAAGTGCCTTCCCCACGAAAGCCTGTTTACCCATTTGAAGAATGAGCATATTGGACAAGCAAGCCTGTAAAGGACCGCACACACACACACCTCTGACTTTCGGGGATTCTGGGTGTAGGGGTTCTAGAGCCCCAATGCCTAGGTTAGAACCCCAGCTCTTCCACTTATCAGCTGTGGGATCGTGGGCAAACTATCTGTCCTCTTTGGGCCTCAGTTTTCTCAATTGTCAAAGAGGATAAGAATTATATACACTTCATAGGATGGAATAAATGACACATGCCAAGTGTCTGGCCCACAGTAGGTGCTCAGTAACCGTGAGGTCGAGGCTTTGGGTGGCGTCCGGCTTTTGGGATCCAGTGTTTGGGATGAAAAGAAGGGGGCGTGGGGAGGTATGAGGAGCAAAGGGCCTGTGTCCCCAGCCAAAGCACCCCAAGGGCATGACTGGACTCTTAAGTTCCACCTCCTGGTACCCCCTTTCTTCTCCTTCAGCCATTCATAAACACCCCACACCCCAAACCCAAGCGGAGCAGACAGCCCTCGGTGCAGGGGGCATAGCAGCCACACGGGGGCAGCAGAGACTAGGTTGGAACAGCAGGGGACTCCCGGCCTCAGGGAGGATGGGGGTGGGGTGTCAGAAAAGGGGACAGAGGGGCCAAAGGCTGGGGAGCCTTGGAGCAGATGGAGGCTGGAGGGTGGTCACCTGTCTGCTGACCCCGCAATCAGGTCATGTGCTGTATTCACTCATCCATGCAATGGTTTGTTCCTTTATTCATTTCTTCAGTTTGGTGTTATTTTCAGTCAGCCCATCTTCCTTCCTCCTTTCCTTCCTCTCTCCCCTGCTCCCTCATTTTCCTTCCTTTCACACTTGTCCAGTCAGGCATTCAATTGGACATAACATCCTGAGGCACAAGTGGCCAGCCTAGCCACCTCTGCTGTTCTGGGGTCTTTGGGGCAGTGACCTGCTGTGCAGGGTTTCTGAAGAACTTTGGGCTTGGGACCAGTGGGACCTCAAAGGGCTGAGTCACCCACAGGCTTGCAGTAAACTGTAGCCACAGAAAACAGAATAACAGTAAAGGGTACCCTGGCCAGGATGACTGTGACCTGAGCCACCTCCCCACCCCAAAATAAACGCCAGGAAAACAGCGCCATCCAAGGCCCAGCAATGTCTGAAATTGAGGTAAATTCCTTGCCAACCAAGACAGATTTTTCTGGGCTCTAATCCCCCTCTTGCAGAGCAGAGCATAGAGTAGGGATGAGCCTGAGGTTTAACATCAGTAGCTCTGGGGTCTGGATGAACTAATGTATATGAAGTGTGATGTTGCGAGGGAGCCTGGCTTTGTGACCAGACCTGGGCTCAAATTAGGATTCTGCCTTTTACTAGCTGTGGATCTTAGACAAGAACTTAACCTCTCTGGGCCTCAGGATTCTCATCTGTTAAATGGGACTAACAAACCCCACCTGCTAGGGGACAGTGCAGTACAGGATTAGCGATCCATTAATGGACCCTGTCATTATTAGGAAATGTTCAGTGAAACTGTAAAGCATGACACATATCAAGGGTGTCATTAGAGTGATTATCCCCATAACAAACAAGGCCAAATGCCTCTGCCTGACTCTGAGCTCTCTCCACCCCGTCTGGCCCCACCTGCCTCCCAGCCTTGCCACCCCAAGGTTAATGACAGCAACAGTGGGGAGGATAGAGGATGAGGAGGCTGACAGCTGATTGTTGGGGGATGGGGCCCTACACACCACTCCTTGGGGTGGAGATCTCTGCTCAGTGGTTACACACCCAGCCCTGTGCTAAGTCACTGCCCAGCCCTGTGGCAGTTTCGGGGAGGAAGGGGCACCTGAAGGGTGGGGAGATCCTGGGATGTTCCATCCAACCAGGTGAGTCTCCATTCAGCCTGCTGACTGGGGCCCTGGGTGAGTGTGGAAGAGGAGTCAGGGGGCTCTCTGCCTCTGCAGTGGGGGAGGAAGAATCCTGCCCTGGCTGCCTCTTTGGGCCACCATGAAGTTCAAAGGCATTTTTTCAGGTGCCCAGTTTTGAACTCTATGCAGATGATATCATGACCTGCAAGGGGGTGAGGGGAGTGTGAAACTCAAAGACTTCTGCTCCATTTCTTTGAGCTTCAACAAAAACATTCAGTCCAGGATCTAGGGAGGCCTCTGTGCCCATTTTTAAAAGATTTCAATTCTGGCTACTAACATGGGTGGGAGGTCAGTTGAGTTTCCACTTCAACTCTGTATTAATTCCTGGCATCCAAAGTGCCCCACTATCCAGACCTGTTAACCCTCAGCCTCACCCCTGGCCCTAGCTACCAACCCACTTGGACCTTTGTTATGGGGAAGGACTGTAACCCCAAAGCACCTCCCCTCTCATCTCCATACCCTGCACATGCTGTTCCCTCCGTTTGGAATACCTTTTCCCTCCCCTATCTGTGTCTCACTTTTTCTCCAAGAATGGCCCCTCTTCTCAGAAGGGTTTCCTGACCCACCCCCCAACCCAAGTGTGGGACCCCTCTTCCCTACAGCCTTCCTATCCCACTTCTTTTTTTTTTTTTTTTTTAAAGATTTTATTGGGGAATTGGCAGAGGGGAACAGCGTTGGGGAATCGGGGAAGGGGAACAGACAAGTTGCTGTCTTTTTGTTCTTCAGTTTAGTTGCGGAGGATGTTGCTTCACTGTTGGTATCGTCATTGCGCTCTTCCCGGATGAGGCAGATCGGTCGCTGGCCTCTGGATGTCGCTCACCGCGGCTATTGGCAGCTCATGCTTGGCTGCCAGCCGCTCACGCTGGCTGTGGGCCACTCACTGTAGCCTATGGCAGCCCACTGCAGCAGGGGCTGCAGCCCACACCATCACGGGGGCTCGCACAGCCCAGCTCCAGGTGGAGCTGTTGTTAGCTGTAGAGGGCAGTGTCACTGGCCCTCATGTGGGATCCGAACCGGGGCCGCCGGCATCCCAAAACCAGCGCTTAACCAATGCGCCACTCGGCCGGCCCCCTATCCCACTTCTGTTGTAGCCCTTATCATGCTGACGCTTTGCCTGCCTCCCATCCTAGGCATAGGCTTCTCAAAGTAGGGACTTTTTCTTAAATGGTTCAGGGTCCCCCAGGCACTTGGGAACAGAGGGACCATCAGTGTTGGTTAAATAATAAGGATCACTCACACATGGCATCATCCATGTACCAAACCGTGATCTAAGCACTTTATCGATGGAGGGTTCCATTGCTTTCCCCAGATCATGCCCCATCCAGAAGTGAGACAGGTGGTCACCCACCTGCAGTGAAACTTCCTGGTGCTGGCTGTGGGAGGGCAGGCCAAGTCTGACAGTGCCAGTGACTGACCCAGAAGGGCATGCCCAAGTCACCCCATTCCTACCTGGCTGAAACACCTGGAGAGAGGAAGGGGGTGTGCTTGGGTCTCCAGAGCCCTGGGGGAAATGCATATTCTTCTTTTCCTTTTCCTTTTCCTCCCTCCCTCCCTCCCGTCCTCCCTTTCTCTTTCTTTATCAAAAGTCACCAGCTCCTGCTCCACCTATACTGGGCACTCAGAGCCCAGTCAGGGACAGGGACGTGTCCCCACTAAGCTGCTAGGCCAATGCGGCTGACCCCCATCGCCCCCCTCCCAAGGGAAATGGACCAGGTGCTTCCTCTTTCCCTGTCCACATCCCTACTCTCCTGTCGCTGTCCAGCTATTTGTCTCCTCCCCATGGGACCAGAGTGCCCTCCGGAGGACCCGGGGCTGAGTCTGGGTCCCCCCTTCTGCGGTCTCAGTGCACGCACACAGTAGGTGCTCAATAAATGTTTCTTTAGTGGCTGACCGGGACAGGAGGGAAAAGGCCCGAGCCCAGCTGCCACTCTTCGGGCCCCCACGCGCGGGAATCCCGGATCGGGCCTCTCACCTGGGCTCAGCGGCCGCCCGCCCGCCCCCTACCCGCCCCCTACCCGCCCCCAGCCCGGTTCGCACTTCCTCCCGCCGCCCCGCCCCTTCCACATTCCTTCCCCGCCGGGCCTGCCCCGCACCCGGCCTTCGCTGCAGCCCTGGTGGACGCCGCTGCTTGCCCGGCCACTCGGCGGGCCCCGCGATGAAGGCGGCCCAGGCTGCCGGGGAGGAGGCGCCGCCCGGCGTGCGGTCCGTCAAGGTGGTCCTGGTGGGCGACGGCGGCTGCGGGAAGACGTCGTTGCTGATGGTCTTCGCAGAAGGGGCCTTCCCCGAGGTGAGTGCCAGAGCCTTCCGGGCACGGCGCCCACTGCTGTGCAGCATCCACGCCCGGGCGCCCGGTGTGCCCCATCTGTGCCGGAGCAGCCCAGGACGCGTGCCCACGCTGGCCTCCCAAAACGTCTCCCAGCAGAGTGTAGGGTCAGAGGCAGTTCTCGCTCAGTTATCGGGAGTGAGGACCTCAATGATATCATCTTGGAGGATGGCACCTACCTGGGAGAGGTGGCACAGAAACCGACTTTGGCAACCTGGGTAGTGGCAGGTCTTGCGGGAGCACTTGGTGGCACAGCATGGCTAAGAGGGACTGACGACTTTGGAGACTGCCTGGGTTCAAATCATGGCTTTGCCACTTACAGCTGTGTGCCCTTGGGCAAGTCTCCTACCCTCTCTGTGCCTGTGTCCTTAACTGCATAATAGACATAATGATGGCGCCCACTTCCCAGTGTCACTGTGAAGAGTGAGTTAATATAGGTCAGCTCGGAACCTATAACAGGAAGGGCTCACTTGGGAAACATCATTTCTTTTCCTCGGATTTGCCCCTAAAGAGGACATCCCAGGGGCTCTGCCTTGGGCGGTAAAAGAACCAGACTCAAGTCAGCTGGTTGGTCCGTTGGTGCTCCTCTAACGAACCGTGTGGCCCTGAGGAAGTTGCCTAGCCTCTCTGGGCCTCCGTTTCCTCACATGACTTCGTGGGGTGGAAGGTGCCATGGAGCTGGTGAGAATTAAAGTCAGGCTGAGAGATGACGCTGCATGGCACCTGGCACATCTTGGTGCTCAGGGCACGTTGACTGTCGGTTCTTCTCTAGCATGTTCACTGACTGTCCAGACGGACTCACCGGGCACCAGGGCCGGCTGGACCCGCCCACCATGCCACCTCTCTCAGCCTAGTTCTTCTGGAAGCCCATGGGTGTGTTTCCAGCACCTCTTCTCCCTCCTGCCTATGCCAGCATCCTGGAAACCCCTGGGGTTGTCAGGCGCTAGGGCGTCTGATGGGGGGAAGCAGGAGAGGCCATGCCCCATAACAGTGCTGGACTTTTCTTTCCCCTGTGGCAGCACTGAGCTGACTCTTTTGCGGTTTATGGAGCTGACATCACCTCCTTTGGCCAGTCACATTTTTTTTAAGTTGTGGGGGATGTGTTTCCGGGCTCCCAGATGCTGCCCATGGGAACCCAACAATTATGGCACAGTGGGAAGCGCACCACAGAGGGGCCGGGCCAGCAGGGCCCAGCAGACGGGCTGGGAGGGGTGGTGCCTCATCACCAGTGTCCTGGGCTCTGAGACGTCCTTGATGGGACCTATCCTGGTTTCAGAGAGCATCGCCGCGCAGTTGACGAAATGTGGGTGTTGGAGGACACGCTGGATCTGCCCAGGGGAAGGGAGGGCATGCTTGTCACCAAGAAGATGGACCCAGCTTTGTCTAGGCTCCTCCCTGTTTGGGGACCCTGAATTCCTAGGAACCCCTCTGCCTCCAGGCACAAGAGAGGCCTCTTCATTTAAAAGCAATGCAAGGTCCTGGAGCTGGAAAGGCCTTCATTTTACAGATAGGATAACTGAGGCGAGAGACAAGAGTCCTGCCTTGGGGCCCAGGGACCAGCAGAGGCAGTGGTGGTCTAGAACCCAGGTCTTCCCACCCCTGACCAGGACACTTTCCAAACCCCCCAGTGCTCTGCCTGATGGACCCAGCCTTCTGCCCCTGTCCCTGGGCTCCCTTCCTGGCAGCCCTCCAAGCCCAGGGAGCCAGAAGCTAGGAGACTTGGGGCTCCATCTCCCAGAACAGGCTGCGATTTGGAGGGGCTTCAGCAACCTTTGGCTTGGGCCCAACCTCAGGTTCAGGGCAGGGGGAGTAGAGTAGAAAGAGCTCCTGAGGCAGGGGATGCTCCTGGTTGACATTTGGGGCAGCAACAATTCTCACAGGGCCAACGCCTAGGGGCCCCACGGCAGGGGACAGGGGAGTGGACAGGGAGCACCAACCCTGCCGTCCGGAACCAGCTGAGTCTTCCTGGTCTACACAGGGACTCCCATGGGTGTGCTGCCCCGAGAAGCCTGACTCTCCTCTCTTGAGCTACGTCCCCCATCCTGTAATGACCCAACTGTCTGTCTGCAAGCAGCTCCATGAGGACAAATCCAAGCCTGAGTCATTTCTGTCCTGGTCTAGCCCAGGCCCAGCCCTGTCTTTCTGGCTCAGGACAGCTCAGTGGATAAGATTAAGTGCTTATTGGACCTGTGGGCAGAGAGTGACCCCGCCTAGGGGTTCAAAGAACACAACAGAAGATATAGAGTCTCCAGGATGACATTCCAGAGTAGGGGAAAGGGTTATGACAATTACAAGCCAGAGGAGCAGCCCAGTCCCACACCCTGAAATGGGGCTTTCCTGCTGTCTCCCACCAGTGGCTAGAGTTGGTGACCTCAGGAGAGGCAGGTAACTGGGGACAGAACCTGGCCTCTGGAACCAGAAAGATCTGGCTCCATCTTTAGTCAGCTGTCCATTGTATTACCTTGGATAAGTCACTTCCCCTCTCTGGACCTCAGTGTCCTCATCAGGAAAATGGGGGTAGTACTGACTTTCCAAGGTTGCAGGGATCAGAGATGGTGCAGATAAAGGGCCATGCACAGTAGATCCCTGGAGAATGTGGGTGACAGTGTCATCTCCACAGGCATTTGCAAAGTAGTGACATGTGTCTCCCAAGAGCTTGGTGGCAGGCTGTCCTGCACCTCAGATCAGGAGTCCTGAGCAGGACCCTCCTACTGGTGAGTGGGAAGCCAAGCTGAGAGCTCAGCAGGCACCAGCGCCCTCCAGTAACAGACTGGGGAGGGGCTGGAGAAGGGGGCACCAGCTGGAGGGATGGAAGTGGCTGGTGTGGACAGTCCCTGGCAACCAGCTTTCGAAGTGTTGGGCATTTATGCTTGACCTCACCTGCCAGCCAGTCTTCCCTATCACATTGTGGGGTGACACTCTTCTTTCAGTGAGGGGACTAGCCCAAGGTCACACAGCTGGTTAATGCCAGAGCTGGTCCTAAGCCAGGCACATCTGATTCCAAAGCAGTGCTCCTAACCACCATGTCACACTGTCCCCTGCCAGGCAGTGGGCCTGAGGGAAGGGGGCCCTGGTCAGGCAGGGGGCCATGGGGTGGTGAGTGGAGCCTCTTCTGTTCCTATTTTAGTAGAGGGGGTAACAGGTGATAGAGTTCAGGGTAGGTTGAACCCCTACCTCAGGGCCATCCTCAAAGTCTCCATCTGCCCCAGCTGCCCACCCTGGGATGCTTTGTCCCCACCCTCCTCCTGTAGCTTCCCAAGTGCCTGTAGGACTGCACCGACCCACCACTAGAGGGCTGCCCCTCCAGAGGCCAGGGCCTGACTCAGGGCTAGTCACTGGCTGCTGGGGTCTATACCTGGCCTGGGAAATGGGAGGAGGACAGGGTCTCCTGGGCTGTGGCCCCACAGACCAGCCCTGAGCTGGTGAGCGAGGCCTGGGGACACAAGCTGCAGTGGTCCAGGGTGCCCCTTGGGGCAGAAGGCATGTGCGACAGATTTTTGAAAACCTCCTCACCTGTTGCTGAGACCCATCTGTAAAAGCCCCCCACACACACATTTTTGCATTTGTGTACAAAAGCCATCCTGTTTCCATTCACCCAGACTTTATTAAGAGGGACAAGCTCTGGCAGAGCAGGCCTGGGTGACCTCCTCCTGAGTCCAGAAAGGGCAAGTAAGAGAGGCCGGGATGGAGCACGAGCTGTAGGAGGGGATCCAGAAAGGCATCCTGGGGGAGGTGGCACTGGGCAGGGGTCTTGGTTGGGTTGTGAGAGGTTGAGAGGCAAAGGAGGGACCCCAAAAAGCAGCATACTCCTTGGGGCAAGCACTGAGTCTTGTATATTACTTGCGCCCAGTGTCCAGAACTGGACCTGGGGAAGGTGTGAATGAATGAATGAATGAACGAATGAACCAGTGTAGGTTAGTGTCATTCCAAGAGGAGGGGACAGCATTGAGTCTCAGAAATGATGAGACAGTCCTCCGTCTAGGGGGACAAAAATAAAAATAACAGTGGCTGGCGTGTATGGAGTGTTTATTTTGTGCCAGGCTCTGTGTGGGGTATCTCAGCTACACACTGCTGTGGGTACTTTACAACCACAGAGACGAAGGCCAGGGAGGTCGGTGCCTTGCCAGGCATACAGCTAGGAAGTGGTGGCTCTAGGCCTCAACCCCGCCAGCCGACCACTTCCAGAAACTACTGCATTCTGCAGACTCCCAAAGAGGGCAGTGCCGTGAGCATTCCTGGGCTCTGGCCTGGGCACTGGGGCCTGCGCCCTGCAGTTGTCCTCACAGCCTACTCTTGCCTGCTTTTTCCTCAGAGCTACACCCCCACAGTGTTTGAGCGGCTCACCATTAATCTGCAAATAAAGGGCAAACCGGTGCACCTCCAGATCTGGGACACAGCAGGTGGGTGTGCAAGGCTGGGGGAGGGCAGGGTGGAAGGAGGGGCCCCAAATGCCCCAGCCAAACCCTACTCCTTTCCTTCTGAACTGGGAAGGCCAGCCAATCTCCAGGGGACAGGTGTGGGCCAGGATTAGGAGACCCAGGAACCTGAACCCTCCTTGCTTCTGCAACCTGTGTCTGCTGCCTCCCCCACCCCAGGGCAGCCCAAGGGGGAGTCCAGAGCTCTTTGTTCTCAAGGAGTGGACTGTTCTGGCCTCCTCAGCATTCCACCCTGGCTTCAGCTTCTGGGAGATCTCCCGACCTCTGCCCTCCAGCCTGCTGACCTTGCCCACATGAGGTTTCAGAGTCAAATTTATTCTAGAGCTTAAAGCTAACCTCAGGCAGCCCCAGAAGCCCCCTTACCTTAGATGGGCAAAGATGTTTTTGCTGGGGTCCCACCTGCCCCTTTCTCTTTACCCCCCAAGCTCAGGGCAAAGCAGTCTTCTGAGTGATGGGCTCAGTCCCTTTAGGCTGGGCCCCTGCCTTGCTCCCCCTTCCAGAACAGGGCTCTCCCAGCAAGTCATCTCATCCAGGCCGGGGCTGGCATATACTGTGGGCAGGCCAAGGAACACTGCCCAGAGGGGGACATTCATGAGGAATGGCCACCAGAGTGAGAAATTTGAACCCTGAGACACAGGACTAGGCCCTGATCCGCCCGCCCCCCCCCCACACACACACACACATCGCATGTGTACGTGCGTGGTCTGGTGGGAATACTTGCTTGATGTTGGAGAGGAACTGACAGTAGGCAGGAGATCACAAGGAGTGACCACCCCCACTTACCAGGACAAGTCGACTATGACCGCCTGCGGCCCCTGTTCTACCCTGATGCCAGCGTCCTGCTCCTCTGCTTTGACGTCACCAGCCCAAACAGCTTTGACAACATCTTTAACCGGGTAGGTACTGGAGGGGGCCAGGAGGCACAGCCCCCATAGCAAGGCCACACTGTTCCAGCCGCACTTTTGATCCAGCAGACTGTCAGAGCTCAGCAGGCCCTGGATGACATCAAGGCCAGTACCTCTGGCATATATATGGGGAAACCGAGGCCCAGAGGGGGTCAGCAACTAGCTGGGGTCCCACAGGGATTTGGTGGCAGGGTCTCGCTTCTGACTCCCGGTGCAGTGTTTCTTACTTGCCCTCTACTGCAGACTCAGAATGCTGTGGCCATTTCTACTGTGACCCTGCCTGAGAATGCTGGGTGACCCAAAGACCCCTGAATCTCCCCAGCCTGGGCCTGCTCAAGGTCACATGAACGGTCAGCTTCCAGCAGCTCTCAGCCTCCATCTGTATGACTGCTCCCTCTCAGTAGCCTCCCAGGATGCCCTCCAGTTATGTCAGGGGTTCCAGAAGTGCTCACAGGTGTCAGGCATGTGGTCCCTTGAGTTCCTCTGCCATGACATATTACCACCCAAACTGCTCCAGGGTTCCTCAAAGCACAGCCAGTGACAGCATTAGTAATAATACCATAGCAATGATGGCAGCATTCATTAGAACTTGCCACATGCTAGGCACTGTTCCAGGCACTTACATATATTAACTCATTTAACCCCCTTACAACCTTAAGGAGCAGATGCTAATACTATCCCCAGATTGCATCACTTAACTCCATGGTACACATCTGTGAAGTGGGAACATGGGGATTTGAACCCAGGCAGCCGGCTCCGTGCAGCCATTCAGAAGTGTCGATTGAGCAAATCTATGTACCAGGCGCTGTTCTAGGCACTGGGGGCCAGGGGAGGTGGTGGTGGCTGGGACCGGGTTGCTGGCAGAGGGGGCAGTGAGAGGTGGGTAGGTACTGAATCTGGAAGGCAGAGCCATCAGGATTTGCAGATGGTTTGGATGCGGGTGGGAGACAGACGTTTTGGCCAGACCAACCGGGAGGTGGACTTGCCATTTCCCAAGAAGCAAGCTGGGGGTGAGGAGGTGGGAGATGGGGGCCCTGCTGGACATCCCAGGGAGGTGGCAGATAGGCAGGTGGAAGTCTGTGTCTACAGTTCCCTGGAGAGGGCCAGGCCAGGCCAGGCTGGGTAAATCCATTTAGGAGCTGCTGGTGGAGAAGAGCCATGGGCTGGGGCTGGTCACCTGGGGATCTCCTGGAGGGCAGGGTGATGCCAGCCCACAGCTTGAGCTGGGGGGTGGTGAGTTCCAAGAAGAACCGCGAGAGGGGTCCTGAGGTGAAGTGCAGACTGAGTCTCGGAGGAGGGCTCAGGTAAGGTGAGGGCTGAGGACTTAGTTTGGATTTAGCAAGGTGGAGTCATGGAGGGCTGGGGATGTGGGGAATCTGCCCGGGACCCCACACGGGCCCCATCTGACTCTAGGAGCTAGCTAGTTTGATGCCAGTTTTTTCTGAACAGACAAACTGAGCAGGCATTTGCTCCTGGATATATAAAGCCCTGTCTCTGGATTCCAGGCTCCCGGGTTGTAGTCCAGGCTGAAAGAACCAGGCCTGGAGCCTCACATTCCAAAGAACAGCTGACCCACAATGGGAGTGCTCCCTCCAACAGGCAAACAGCTGCTGCAACCATGTTGTGAGATGCTTTATCTTTAAAGGATCACTTATTTGCTGATATTTTTCACCCAGTTGGGGAGGCAGTCGTGGGAACACTTACCTTACAGAGAGGCAGGGTTCTAGAGGGGGTGGGAGCAGGGCCCTAGACTCAAATCCTGCCACTTCGAGTTATGTGATCAAGGCCAAGTTATATAGCCTCTCTGAGCCTCAGTTACCACATGTGTACAATGCTAGACTTTGGGAGTGATGCTAGAATTTGCTTCACAGGGACCTGGGGGTTAAAGCTCACAGGTGTAAAGTCTTAGAACCTGGCACCCAGTAGGTCTCCCTGAATGCTGGCTATGCTGATGCTCATGTGGGAGGCTGCCTGGGGAGCAGGAGAGCAGCCCATTCTCCCATCTGCCCAGAGGGACAGCACTCCCGACGGCTAACACACATCCTTGCTGCCCCCTCCCCGCAGTGGTACCCAGAGGTGAGTCATTTCTGCAAGGAGGTGCCCATCATCGTCGTGGGCTGCAAGACTGACCTGCGCAAGGACAGGTCTCTGGTGAAGAAGCTACGGAAAAATAGGTTGGAGCCCGTGACTTACCACAGGGTAGGAAACCCAGCCTAGAGGCAGGGGTGTTGTGAGAGGGAACCTCTGGGATATGCTGACCCAACCCAGCCTCAACAGCGCCAAGAGTCCAGCACCCTCGGGGTGTGGGGCAGGGTAGGGATCATTTTGAAGGCAGTCCTGGGTCAGGAACAGCTGATGCTTGGAAGTGGTACCTAGAATTCTCTGGGAGGTTCTGCCTGTAGAAGGGAGATCAAGTGGTATGCGCATCAGATAGCCCTACCCACCCACTTCGCAGATGGGGAACCTGAGGTAGAGCGGGAACGCTCAGCTCTCCAGTCTGGAGGCCTCTCTCTGCTACCCTCCTGAGAACTTAATGACTTGGTACCTTGAGAGGCAGAGACCCAGCCCCGAACTGAGGCAGGAAACCCAATGGAGCCAGGAGAGCCCTTGGTCAAGTTAAGGGGAGTACCGTGGAAACACTTAACCTACCACTTTTGTCCTAGAGACTCCCTAGGATGGTAAAGAGGGCTGTGGGGAGGCCGGACATGAGGCACCCAGGAGCCCCCACCTCACAGTTGCCCCATCCACTCTCTCTCCCTGTTAGGGCCAGGAGATGGCGAGGTCCGTGGGCGCCGTGGCCTACCTTGAGTGCTCAGCTCTGCTCCACGAAAACGTCCATGCCGTCTTCCAGGAGGCTGCAGAGGTGGCCCTCAGCAGCCGTAGTCGCAACTTCTGGCGGCGGATTACCCGGAGCTTTTGTGTGGTGACTTGATGGCTTGGGGCCCTCCCTGGCCCGACAGCCCTAGCAGCTCCGGAAGGAGCTAGGAGCTGACCTTCTACCTAGTTGGCTGGGCTGGACCCAGTCCCCAGACTGTGACCGCCGAACTGACCCTCAGACAGATGGGCACCACCGAGGCCAGGCCCCTGACCCCAGGGCAGGGATCCGTGGGCCGAGGCAAAAACCCTCTGAGGCCTGAGGAAGGGGGTTCCTGGACCCACCAGCCCTGCGGAGGGCTAGTCCTGGTGTCTCAGAATCACTAACAGTCCCAGCTCCCAGCCCTGGACCCACATGTCCTGGGGCAGCCGTGCAACCTGGCGCCACCTCGCGGCTATTCCTGGGGCTGCACCTTCAGGGAGCACCAGGTGATCCTATGTCACCCCCACCCCCTCTCACCCCACAACCCCATCCCCACCAGAACTCACACCTGGCCCCTTCCTGCTTTCTTATGCCCTTCCCAGTAGTAACTGTAACAACTAAAATGACATTGCCTGTTGTGTCACTCTCCTTTTAAAATGCCTTTACACACATGTTCCATGGTAGTTAAGAGCCCACCCCATGTAGGCGCTGGAGTGGGACCGGATCCAAGCCCCGCCCTTGACCCACCCTTAGCTGCTCCTTTACTTTCTTGGAGAGCTGGTCACCATTCAACATGGCCTGGCCATGGGGCCGGCCGAGTGGCGCAGTGGTTAAGCGCTGGCTTGGGAAGCCAGCAGCCCCGGTTTGGGTCCCACATATGAGGGCCAGTGACACTGCCCTCAAAAAAACAAAATATAGGCCAGCCTGTCTCCCCATGAGATGGCCAGCTCCCCTAGAGCACAGACTGGGTGAGTCCAAATCCCCTGTGCCTAGCACACTGGAAGCACTAAAGAACTGGTGTGACAAATGGCTAGCCGCTGTGCACCAGCGCTCTACTTCAGGCCTGGAGTTCCACAGAAGTCTCCCAGCCTCCAAGCTTGGACACCTGGCAGCCAAGCCACACCCTGGGAGCATTAACAACCCATACCAGCCTCCAAGCCTTTTCTCAGGCTGTTCCCCCATCTCAGCACACCCTCCCAGTCACTGGTTGTCCAAATCCCCTACACCCCCAAATCCTTCAGGGCCCAGCTCAGACACCTCCAGGAAGCCTATGGATCTGCTGGCTTCCTCATTCCCACCTCACTGCATGCACACCAACGCATCCACTGTCTTTGCCAGGGCCCCTAGGCTAAGGAACTGGGCTTTCTTTCCATGCTGTGGGGAAAGGCAAGGTTGGACTCCTTAACATGATAGGTCTGGTGGTGGGACCAGGTGGCTGGGAGGGTGGAGGTGAGAGCCGTAGACCAGTTGGGCAGCTGCAGACAGCTGCAGACGTCCAGAAACAAGAAACAAGCCACCACAAGTCAAGATCATGTGACTTCTGGGTTGGGTAGCCTATGCCGCAGCAAGAGTGTACTATGGGGAGGGCGGGGACACAGAGGGAAGAATGCTGGCCTCTCCTCTGCGTGAGAAAGGCAGAGGTGAGCCCCTTCGACATACTGAGACACTTGCCCTGGGAGCAGAGGGAATATTAGATGGCCTGTTTCTAGCTTCAGGCCCAGTCCCGCCCAGTGGCCACAGGCAGCCATCCCAGGTGTCACAGGAAAGCACAGCGAGTGGCAGCACTTGGAGACACCCACCGAGCAGCCAAGGAGTGTTGTTATTATGGATGGTTGTTCTCCTCCTCCTCACCCACCAAACCCCTCTGTCAGTTTCCTCACAACCCCGCCTGGCAGGGTGGCTCAGCCAGACAAGTGGGAGCCGGGGAGGACCAGCCCGGAGGCCAGTCGGGGCTAACAGCCACACACCACAGTCTTCATTTCTCTGCGATGCCTCCGCCAGGCCTCAGGGGTGTCTGCTGGGAAGGCAAGGAGTGGAGGTGGGGACCCTAAGTCATTTCCTCCAGGACAGGCCACTCCCTGGCATTGTGGGGGGCAGGGCGGGGAGCACTCTGAGTCATGGAGCACTCCTCTCACCTCTACCTGGATAGCACCCTGGGCCCCACGTCTGGCAGATATCCCACTTCGGGTCTCCCTCTTTGCTCTCTCTGGCCTCCTGCTCCTGGGAGCCCTTCCTTTGGAGGATGAGAACTCATGGCCCCTAGGAAGTCATCCCAAAGCCACTGGCTAGGGAATCAACAAAGCCTGTGACCAGGCTGAGGAGCGGAGATCTGAAATGGACTAGCTGACCACCCACCCTACGTTCCAGGGCTTGACCTCTAAGCTAGTGGTTCTGGTTAAGGTTGAATTGTGGAAAGTAGGGGATTTTCCTGGGTTCAAATACTGGTTCTGCAATTTACCAGCTCTGTGACTTTGGATGAGTCCCTAGGGCTTACTGGAAAATGAGGGCATGAGTAGGACCTACCACCTGGAGTGCTGGGAAGATTGAATGAGCTCATACAACTAGTGCTTATTCAAGTCAGTGAATAACTAGAGTTACTATGAAATGAGGGTCAGTGTTTACCGTGCAAGGTTGTTGCAGGATCTGCAAAGCAGGAGCAAGCATGGACATGTTTGATCGATGCTGGTTCTCTCTTCCCTATCTGAGTCACCATGCCCTGGGAGGACGGGGGAGGGAGCACAGACCTTCCTGGTGACAAAGATGGGAAGCCTCAG
Source organism: Aselliscus stoliczkanus (assembly GCA_033961575.1). Lineage (NCBI taxonomy): Eukaryota > Metazoa > Chordata > Mammalia > Chiroptera > Hipposideridae > Aselliscus > Aselliscus stoliczkanus. The sequence continues at coordinate 132,217,408 of CM066736.1, forward strand.
AGGGGAGTGGACATTGAGTATGAGGCAGCTGATTGTGTATAAGGCTGGCTGGACCCTGTGAGGGGAGCCAGGAGGATGGGACGGGAATTCCTCCAGGGCTTATGTGTGCAGTAAACATCAAGCCTGAGTGCAGGGAGGAGGGGCAGGAGTGTGAGCAGGATGTGGTCCTTGCATTCCACCATCCTTCATCCTCTGTGGGAGCTCCAATGTCGACACAACCAGCTGGGGAGGGGAGTGTCCAGTATTCACTCAGCAGCCTGCTCTAGCCATTAGATAAACAGGAGGGGAGCTGGGGATGGGAGGACTGGGGGTGCGGGTGGGGTGCTGCCCACTGAAAGGCACAGCTGACTCAGAGCTTACCCACCACACCCATGCATTTGAAACAGGGTTGTTCTAGGAGCCCTGCTGTTGTCTGCCCACCAGAAGAGCATCACAGAATTCTGTCTGGCCAGGCCCTGTAGGCGACATTCTGCACATCCTACTTCATTCAGTCCTCACAAATCCCTGCTTTACAGATGAGGAAACAGGTTCAGAAAGCCAAAGAGTGAGGCCAAAAGCAGTGAGTGGCAGAGCCAGAGCTGGGCGCTTGGACCAGGACAAGTCAGGACTCCCAGCTCCAGCTCCTGACCTCCCCTGGGCTCTGGCCAGATGCTGGACCTTGACCAGCAGAGGGCAGCAGGGCCCAAGGAGAGGAGCCTCACCCCAGCATGGGGTTGGCTGGCAGGGAAGCCATTCACGGAGATCTGCCCCATTGCTCCTGCCTGGGGCCCTTTCACAGTGACACACCCCCTCACCAACTGCCACCCACTGAGCGGTGCCCACTCCAACAAGCTCAGAGTGGCCAAGTGACTTGACCATTCCGGCCAATCTGGGCGTGCTGTCCCATTTGTTATGGTGCTAGGTCAGAATCTAGGGTTTGAATCATAGCCCTGCAATTACCACCTGGCAAAATTATGGTCAAGTGTGTGGGCTGGAGTGAGATCAAGGGACATTGCCAGCAAAGTGCTTCCCACGTGAGGCCACGTAACCCAGGCTCATTTTTTCCTTTATGCTACACCTGGGAAGTCTTCCTCAGTCTCTGCCCTCCTACACCCCCTCCCCGAACACACCCCAGAATTTGTAATAGTTCGGGGAGATGATCAAAATTCTCAAAGAATGTCAAGGAACCCCACGGGAGTACTCCTAGGATGTAAGGTGTTGTGAGCCAGCATCTGGGGGTGTGCCCCGTGTGGCCAGAACTATCTTGGGGAGTTGGCAGGAAGGACGAGAAGAAGAGGAGTTTCTGGAGGATCCTTCCTGCTGGATAACTAGCCCACATGGAGACCCAGATGCAGTGGGAGGAGCCGGGGTGGGGGGTGGGGGGTTGAAAGCTGCTGGAAAAGGTCAGCTGAGTTTCCAACTCTCTTCTCCCTGTACTCCTACCAGCTGGAGGAGCTGTCATGTGACAAAGCAAAGTCATGTAGCTGAAAGGTGACACTCAGAGCTTCCCTCTAGCCCAACAATGCCACTTTAGACACCCTGGGCTCCCCACTTTTCACTTTCCCACCCCAATTCCTCCCCCACCAAAATAAATAAATAAATAAATAAAAAGGCCGGATAAAGAGTACTTTACAATTGTCACCAGTCACGTGCTGTATGTCCATCTCTGCAACTTTCCATTCACCTCTGCCCACCCCTAGGCGGGGACCATCTGACCACAGGGTGTAGGGGCAGAGGTGAATGCAGTCATCACCCTAGCTGCCACCTCCATGACACTTCAAGACCTTGTTCCTGTCTCCTTTTCCCAAGGGCCTCCTCCTGCTTCCTGGGATCTCCCCTTAAAGGAGCTCTGCTCTTTGTTGTAGGTGTTGTGTTTGTTTTGGTTTCCTATTCGGCTCATTCATTCAGGATTTTTATTCCTTCAACAATTCTTCATTGAGCACTTACTACAAAATCCCTGCCCCCCAGCGCTGTACCTGGACCCTCCCGGGTTTCTCTGGCCTCTGTGCAGTCTTGCTAGGAGGCAGCACCCTTCCCCTACGGACCCTCACTCTCTCTGGACCCTGGCAGGTGGGACATCACCAACATCCACTCCTCTGGCCCCCCCCCCCACCCCTCCTTAGTACTTTGAATCTAGGGCAAGAGACAAGAGGGACGTTTAAATTCATTCTGGTGCCACCAGCAGTATTTTTTTCTTTAGTAAATAAATAGAGCTTACTACATGACAGACGGTTCTAACAGTAACTCATTCAATCCTCATAGCCATCCTACAAGGAAGGTACAGTTATTAGCAGCCCCATTTTATAGATGAGGAAACTTGAGGGGCAGAGAGTTTAAGAAACTTGTCCAAGGTCACAAGCTAGCAAGTGAAAGGATTTGAGCCTGGGCTGAATATATGCATCGTCTGGGCAGTGGGTGTGGGTGGCAAGCCTATAGGTGGCATCCAGTGTGTGTAACCTGGGCTATGGTGGCCTGACCCCCAACTCACTCACTGCCACTTGAGGGCCATTGCACAGCCTTCCCAGAAAGGCTCTTTTCTGCTGAAATTAACCAGCCCCTTCTGATGTTCGCACCCTCTGAAGAGTTTGGAGTGGTCGCAATCCCATATTAAGGAAAAATTGGAAAATATAAAAAAATAGGATTTAAATTCCTCTCAGTTTCAAGGTCAACCCAAATGACGGTTGATAATTTGCATGTTTTCTTTCACTTTTTCTATGAAAAAAAACTTGCATAGTTGTCATCATACTGTCACACAATTTTGAATTCTGCTTTTATCATTTAACATTTTAGCCTGATCATTCCCATTTTACAACTTGTGAATATCATTTTTTTTTATTTTGTAGTCATTTTAGATTTAAACAAGAGTTACAAAAATGGTACATCGAGTTGCCATAAACCATCCCCTGGCTTCCTTTATGTTAACATTAATTTACCAAAACTAAGAAATTTATGTTGATACTATGTATTAAACTCCAGACTTTATTCGGTTTCCCCAGTTTTTTTCAAATGTCCTTTTTCTGTTCTAGGATCCAATTTCAGGATACTATGGTGGTACATGTAGGTGAATAATATTTTCAGTGGCTGCATATTATTTCATCTAGTGAATAGCCTAAAAAAGTTTTTGAAAACCTACTGGCCGTTGTACATTTATTTGCATTGTTTCTAGTTCCTCTGCTATTTAGCTTATTTGAAAACTGCAAATGCTATTTCAATAGGAGCGCTGCAGACCAGCAGTACATATTAACGACTCAATGGCCTTTGTCGCCTGTCCCCCACACACACCCCTGAATGCAGAAAAGGAGACTTAGGTTAGGAGACCCACCCAAAGTCACATGGTGCTGGCAGGGGGCAGGCTCAGGTCTTCCGGCTCTGAAAGTGTGACTGGAGTGACCGCTGGTCCCCTCATTGAAACTCTTGGGACAAAGGGTTTGTGCGGCTTTTATTCAGAATCATTAACGGGAGTCCAAGAATCCCTGGAAGAGAAAGGTTTTAGAGAAGGACAAACTCTTCCTGGCTGTTTCCATGACACCCTTGGTTCCGGATCTAATGAGTTCGTGTCAGTAAAGAAGGCCAACCCAGTGGGCGGGGCCTCGGCTTCCTCTTCGGTAAAGGGGCGGTGATAATAGTTCCCCAACCCCCCCACCCCCGGGATCCCCTTCCAAGCACCTGGTCTGGAGAGTGCCCTGCAGACAGGAGTTGCGGATGCTCTAGGGAGGCCGCTCCGTCATTAGTGCTGTCCCTGCAGCCCAGGAACCAGGCCAGAGCGCAGTTCTGCTGTAGAGCCTTTGGGGCGAGAAGGGGGTATTGCTCCTCATCACCCATCACTCCTGTTTTGCAGGACAGTTTAGGGCTCACCTCAAGCACCCGCTTTGGTAAGGCTCTTCTCTGCCAGCTCACTTAGTGCTCCCAACAACCCCAACAAGGTGGGTGATCTTAACAGAGACGCAGACAGTGTCAGACTTCGCAGGATTTGAATCCAGGAAGTCCATGATCTTCACCGCTGCAACACGCTGCCCCCCACCCCGACCCGACCCCCACCCCGCCTCCGCCACGTCCTCTCGGGTCCACCGAAAAGCGCGCCCTGCACCTCAACTTGTTAGCTCTGAGGGCCCGACCCAGTGATTCCACTCCCCAGCAGAGAGATGGAGGAAGTGCTTGGCACAGGCAAAGCAGGTGTGCCAGGGAAGAAAAAGGGAGCGGAAAGGCAGGAAAGAAGGAAGGAAGGAAGCGATGGAAGAGAAAACGAACAATTTTGCAACTAATTATATTTTTATATTAAAAATTAATGAAAGCACTTTATCTCTGTGATCTTCCTCCCAAAATCCCATAACCCCTTCTAATCATGAGAAAAACTGCCCCCCACCAATTGAGGGACATTCTATAAACTACCTGACAGATCCTCTTTCAAAGTGTCATGCTCATCAAAAACAAGGCAACTCTGAGAAACTGTCAGACCAGAGGAACCTAAGGAAACATGACAACCAAATGTAGTGTGGTGCCCTGGATTGGGATCCTGGGACAGAAAAAGATATTAGGTGATTAAAAAAACAAACAAACCGGGCCGGCTGAGTGGCACGGTGGTTGAGCGCTGGGTTGGGAGGCCAGCGGCCGTGGTTTGGGTCCCACATATGAAGGCCAGTGACACTGCCCTCAAAAATAAAATAAAGTAAACAAACCAAGTAAATCTGCATAAGGTATATATAGACTTTAGTTAATACTAATGTATCAATATTGGTTCATTACTTGTAAAAAATGTACCAGGCAACTATAAGATACAAACGCTAGGGGAAACTGGGTGCAGGGATATATGGAAAATCTCTGTATTATCTTCACATTTTTTCTGTAAACCTAAAAGTTCTAAAATTAAAAGGCTATTTTAAAATTAATCGAAGTGGTTGCCAGGAGAAATCTCCAGAGGTGGTTAGACTTCCTATTATCTGTGCTGGGGTGGGGCCCCATAATCTTTCAGCTGAAAGCCTCTAAAGACCTTAATTATCATGTCCTCAGACCCCTGCACCTCAAGGGGCTGCCTGAATGATACCAAGATGGCAAACCTGCTAAGGGCAGGTCCCAGAGACCGAATGACAGCCCCTCTGGGCCTCCCTCAGTACTGACGATGTTCATTGAATGCCTGTGGGCTGTCTGAGGCCTGAACTGCCCCACGTCCAGGGAAGACATATAAGATGGGGGAAATTCACACCTATCCGTGAAATTCAAGTTCTGAACAGGAGCAGAGACGCAAATGAACGTGGTGGGTGAGCGGGCATGCCCCCTGTGGTTTAAACAAATGGACGACGGGGCTGGCCGAGTGGCGCAGTGGTTAAGAGCTGGCTTGGGACCCCGGTTGGGGTCCCACATATGAGGGCCAGTGACACTGCCCTAAATAAATAAATAAATAAATAAATAAATAAATAAATAAATAAAATAAACAAACAGACAATAGAAATGTGAACAGCCTTTGGTGGGTTTGTTCACATGTTTTCACTCTCCCACGTGGTGCGAGTCACCCAAGCTCAAGTTAGTCCAGCAATCAGGGTAAGCCAGTTAATATTGGTAAATTTTCGAAACACAGTTTCAAACCAGATCTAAGCTCTTTGTCCCAGTGAACTCACTTCCCAGCCCCAGGGCACAGAGCCCTAGTCCCTGGGTTGAGAGCCTTCCTAAGTGATCCTGGTTTCCAGGGCCCAGGACAAGAGCCCACCCCTCCCAAGGTCTCCGGGCTTTAGGCAGAGTAGCTCCCAGGGCCTCTCACACTCACTGGCCCCTCCTCCCACCCCACCCCCCACCGACCTCATTAGCATAAGGGATTACGACAGGTCTTAAAAGCCTGCGGGGCCAGGTAAAGGCTGCAGGGCCTGGCTGCATCAGGGCACTGGCCAGAAGGAGCCCTGATTCCCTTCACTCACCTGGCCTGAGCCTCCCTATGCATCTGGCTAAAGTTTTGTCCAGTCCAGCCTCAGGGCAGTGGTCTGTGCTCATTTGGAATGGGGGGTCGTGGTGGAGGTGAAGGAAGGCTTACCAGCTAGGCTGGGGTGAGGGTATGGGGCGGACCTTAGAGAATTTAATTTTAGGCTGAGGGTGGAGCAGGGCAGGACAAGAAGCACAGGCCGGATGAGCTGGACAGACCTGCACACCCACGCTCCAACACACATTCAGGTTGAAAACTAGTCAGGGTCAGCACTGAGACCCTTCACTTAAGGAGCAAAGGCCCAATTTGTCTCCCAACTCTCAGCTCCCACCAAGAACACCCCTGATACCCAGGACATCACGGTCACTCTGAGCTGTTGGCAAGACCCAGACCAAATCTCCCTTTTGGAGGGAACCCTGCCCCCACAGCCATGTATGTACACCCTTTAGAGGAGGCCTCTGCTCCAGTTGCACACGCTGTCCTGAGCCCTGCAGACAAGCCTACCCTGGCTGCCCCCGGCTCCCTCCTCTCCTCCCCAGAGAGGGCAGCTTCCGCCCCAGTCCCTGAACTGCGAGGAGAGGCTGCTGGAATCCAAAGGAGCCCAGCCAGGTTGTGCATGGGCATGGAGCAGCCTTCCTGCAGCAGGGCCACCCTCTGCCACCTGGCCTTTGGCTGCAGTCCCTGCAAACCCCCGACCCATCCCAAATGATTGCTGAGGGGGTTAAAGAAACGGCACCTTAGCCTGTGGCTGGTGCGCTGTCTCTCTGAAGCAGAAGCCAGAACTTCAATTTAACGACCTTGCCTTATGCCCACCCCGGAGTATCTTGAGACCAGATGGAACAAGGCTCGAGTTGTGGGGTTCAAAGCACCTCCAGAACAGCACCCTGTGAGGAGCAGCTCTCTTTATCTGGTGCGTCACCTCAGTAGCCAAAAAGCCGCAATGTTTCCCAGACACGGCTAAACTGCAAAGGCTCAGGCTGTGTCCAAGAGGATCGCTGTCCTCAGATCTGTCACAAGACTATGAGGCCCAAACCCCACCTGGGCCCTTGAGAACACATCGCTGTTTGCGCTGCCTGAAACTCCATGTTCTCATGCAACATAAATCAAAGACAGTGGATGGGATGGGAGAGTGAAGGTGGAGGCAGCTGCTTAGCTCAGGTGGTTGGAGTGCAGGCTTGTGGCGCCAAGGTTGCCGGTTTGATTCCCACATGGGACAGGGAGCTGCGCCCTCCACAATTAGGTTGAAACAACTTCTTGACTTGGAGCTGATGGGTCCTGGAAGAATGCACTGTTCCCCAATTAAAAGAAAAAAAATGCAATTAAAAAAAAAAGACAATGGATGTCTGGATGATGGGCATGTGGGCATTTTCCTGCTAACTGTAACACACTGTGTGTTAATGCAACCTGCTGACCCTTGCAAGGAGAGAGGACAAGGTATAAGGGGTGGGCAGGCATGATTGCTGGGGCCTGAAGAAGGCAGGGGCCTCTAGCCTGGGCGCTAGGTGGATAGGAGCCTGAAGACAGAGGAGTTTGGGGAAGGGGTGAGGATGTGGGAGGCAGGGCTGGGCTTTCCATTGAAGAATCTGGGCCACATTGCCCTGCCCACTGCCCAGGTCCTCCTCCACTCCCAGGCTGCTGTCATACCCTGTCAGGACAGCTGTCACCTCCCTCCACCATTTGTTGTAGCCTTTTCGATCTCCTCCACTGGACTGTGTTTCTGTTTGAGAGAAATGACAGCATCTTCTTCACTCTTTGCAAACTTCTTGCTCACTGGTGCCTGACAGGATGACTCCTACGCTGGGCTCCTCGCCATTTCAGGTGGAGGACATGTCTCATTCCGCAGCCAGCAGCCCACAGCAGTGCCTGTCCCCTCCCCCCTGGCCAAGCCCCAGCCTGCTGCCCAGGGAAACTTCTTCCTCACCACGGCCTTGCACTCCACACATGCCTGGACATCCTTCAAGTTCACCTTCCTGGGGGAGGTCCTCTGCAGACATCCAAGCAGCCAGCAGCCCTCCAAGAACTTCGTTTTATGTCATTTGTCATTTAACACACAAACAGCCTTTTGTGGGTTAACAAAGCATTTTTAAATAATCCTTCTGGGGATGCTGGGAGCACAGGCCTGGGAACCACATTACCTGGGTTCAAACCCTACTCTGACCTTGCTCAAGCCACATGATCTTGGGCAAGATCCTTCACTGCCCTGCTTTTCCCTGAATTGGGTCATCATTACACATCCTCACGAGGAGTCAAGAATCAGTCTGAAGAGCTGGGGCAGGGTTGGTCCCTCAATAAAACTGAGTGGTTTAAAAGGCATTTCTGGGGCCGGCCGAATGGTGCATTGCATTAGTTAAGAAGAGTTGGCTTGGGACGCCAGCTCTGAGCAGCAGGGCCCCGGTTCAGATCCCACCTAGAGGGCCAGTGACGCTGCGCCCTCTACAGCTAAGATGATGAACAACAGCTCGACCTGGAGCTGGGCTGCTGTGAGTTGCTGGTAACAGCGTAGGCTGCAGTGAGGCTGGCCAGCACCTGGCGTGCACTTTTGTGAGCTGCCATGAGCGTCCGTGAACCTCCGTGAGCGGCCATTGGATGGCAGGGGAGCGACTACCTCACTGGGGAAGAGCGCAATGATCACAATACCAACATGGGCCAGTGAAGCAACGTCCTCCACAACTAGACTGAAGAACAAAAGGACAGCAACTTGTCTGTTCCCCTTCCTCGATTTCCCAACGCTGTTCCCCTCCCCCAATTCCCCAATAAAATCTTTAAAAATAATAAAATAATAAGACATTTCAGGTAGCTGGTAGAGACTCAGCTGGCGGCACAGGGGCCCAGGGGCCCATGGGAGCAGAAGGCCACTGAGAGGCTGCTGCCCTCGGGTCCCCATTCACCAGCCTCCTTGCTCTGCCTCTCCCAGCAGGCTGCCTTCAGTTGGGCTGGCTCCTCCTGGGGTGGGACCCCAGCACAGCTGGTTTTCTTTCCGGCTGGCCTCCTTTTACCACATCTGCAAGTTCAAATTCAAAACCCATCATGCTTGGAAAGCCTCAATGAAGGATGTCACTCAAGTCTGACATTGTCTCTTTGGAACCGACTGCTCTCTTCTGGTGCTCATCATCCTTGTCCTAGTTCTCGTAGGGAACCCGAAGAAGTCTCTCTCATCAGCCCTGGACATGGTGGCCCGCCCATGGCCCCTTGGCATTCCCCATTCTGTGCCTCTGCCCGAGGGCTGCTCATGCTGCCATCTTGGCACACACGCAGAGCAGTGAAAGTATTGGGGGGCCCACACCCTCTAGAGGTGGCAGTTGGTGGAGAAGTGGAACTTTGAGGCCTGTTCTACACTGTCTCCCGGAGGTCCCAGCCAGGCTGGCTCCAGTGGCCACTGCAGTAGCTTGCTTCATGATGTGCCCTCTGTTGGCCTTCTTCTGTCATATGTCTTATCTCCCTGCTCCCTGACCCGGTGCTTCAGAGGACTGCTTCCTACATATACTATTTGCACTTGAATCCGTCTCGAGGTTTGCTAATAGTTGAACTCGAACAGTTTAAAACACACTTGCTTGCTTACCTGAAGACCAGGACCTGTCATATTTCCTTCTGTCACCAGCACCCAGCTTGCAGTGTGTGGCACAAAGGAGACTAAAGACATGAACAAATGTGAGGTTCTTCTGAATTCTTCCAAGGAAACTGAGTCCAGCTAACCAAATCAGAGGACTTTAACGGAAGCGTGTGTATGTGCATGTGCGCACATGTGCATATGTGGTGGTGCAGGTGGCTCCCAGAATTGATTGGAGACTGGAGGTCCAGGTTAGGGTTTGCAGAAAGCCAGGGAGCTCCGTGGCCCCACTGCTACTGTATTTCCCCCAAAATAAGACCGGGTCTTATATTAATTTTTGCTCCAACAATCTACATTTATTCATGTACAAAAATCTATATTTATTGAAACAGTCATGTCTGGCTGATAATTTTTTGTTTTGTTTAAGATTTTATTGGGGAATTGTGGGAGGAGAACAGTGTTGAGGAATTGGGGGAGGGGAACAGTGTTGGGGAATTGGGGAAAGGAACAGCCAAGTTGTTGTCCTTCAATCTTAGCTGTGGAGGGCACAGCAAGTTCAGCTCCAAGTCCAGTCCTGCCGCTCAGCTCAAGGTGCTGTGTTCAATTAGTTGCAGTGGGCATAGTCACCATTCCATGCTGGAGTCGAACCTGGCAGCCTTGTTGTTAAGAGCACACACTCTATCCACTGAGCCATCCGGGTAGCAGCTCAGCTCAAGGTGCCAAGTTATGGGTGGGCGTGGCTCACCATCTCGAACAGACAATCTTGTTGTTACACCAGCTGAGCCATCCTGCCACCTGTTGGTAGCTCAGCAGCAGCTCAGCTTGGGTGCAGCTTACTGGCCCATGTGGGAATCAAACTGGCAACCCTGGTGCTCAGAACTCGCACTCTTTTTTTTTTTTTAAGGGCAGTGTCACTGGCCCTCATATGTGGGACCGAACCGGGGCCGCTGGCTTCCCAGGCCAGCACTTAACCACCGCGCCACTCGGCCGGCCCTCGAACTCGCACTCTTGAGCAAGCTCTTAACCAACTGAGCTACTTAACCGGCCCGTGACTGACTGACGATCTTAACTGGGGCTTATGTTTGGGGTAGGGCTTATATTACGAGCATCCTGAAAAATCATGCTAGGGCTTATTTTCCTGTTAGGTCTTATTTTGGGGGAAACACAGTAGTAGCTTAGTGGGAACAAGCTAACTGCCAGGTAGGAATGATCTCTGTTTTTCCCTATGTCCTAAGGTCACCTGCTCAGAAGTCAACATCCTGAAAGAGAGGTTCTGATGGGTCAAACCTAAGTTACAAGCCACCCCCATCCCCAACCACGTGAGGAGTTAGCTTGCCCCTTTAGCTTCCACAGAGGGAAGACACCACTGCTCTCTCTCAGGGGGGTCTCCGAGAGAAAGACTGGGGTCCCTGTAGGAACAACCCCCTTGAATGAGATTGGTTGGAGACCACCGAAAAAAGTGAGGAAAGTGATGTTTATCTGCCTATCTTTTTTTTTTTAAATTTTATTGGGAAATTTGGGGAAGGGGAACAGTGTTGGGGAATTGGGGAAGAGGAACAGCCAAGTTGTTGTCCTTCAGTCTTAGTTGTGGAGGGCGCAGCTAGTTCAGCTCCAAGTCCAGTTGCCGTCCGGCCACTTGTCGGCAGCTCACGGCCACTCAGCTCAAGGTGCCATGTTCAATCTTAGTTGCAGGTGGGCATAGCCCACCATCCCATGTGGGAGTCAAACCGGCAATCTTGTTGTTAGGTGAGAGCATGTGCTCTCACCAGCTGAGCCATCCTGGCACCTATTGGCAGCTCAGCGGCAGCTCAGCTTGGTCACAGTTCACTGCCCATGTGGGCAATGAACCGGCAACCCTTTGCTCAGAGATTGTGCTCTTAACCAACTGAGCCACTCAGCCGGCCCCATCAGCCTATCTTTATTCCTTCTCTTCCACTCACAGGGCAATGCTTAGACTATGTGAGTTGCCGTCACCCTCCTCGCTCCATGCCCTCTGCCAAACACCAGTATTTCTCTGCCCCATTTCAACTCCTCTTCCCAGTCCTCCATGACTGTTTCAGTCCAGTCTCTGACCATCAACCCTGCCCATTACTACCTCCTCCCCCAGTTATCTGGCCTCCAGCAACTGCCTGCCAGGTACCCAGCACTGGTGCCACAGCTGCTTTTTCCATCTCTTGCCTGGAGCATGATATTGTCTTTTCTAGAGCCTCTTGTGGCTGTCAGCGGCCAACCTATTCTGATTCTGGGCTAAACTCGCCACCACCTCCTTTACCCAGACTCTCTTCCTCTTCCACCCACCCACTGGCTGGGCCTTTTTGGCAAAGGGATTCAATGCCCCCTTCCTCCCATCATTTCATCCCATTTGAGTCTGCTTAGATGCAAATACTGTGTGTGCCTGCAGTGTCCTCCTGTAATAGTTACTTCACAAATTCCACCTCTTTCCTGGCAAGCCCTCTAGTCTGTCCCTGTGCCCTCAGCCACTGCATGGTGGCCTCCTCTCACATTACCCTCACACGCATTTAGTGAGTGAGGAAATGGCTATTTTCCAGGTCTGATTCCAGACACAGTGGAGGAAACAAGCACATGCCAAGCCCCAGTCTTCAGGGGGCTTTCTCCACAAAAGGGCATGCAGGAAACGCGCAGCACGGTGGGTGGTTTACAGCGCTGTGGGAATTCACAGGGGCAGAAGTGGCCCGGGGGTGGGAAGCAGAGCCTGAGCCTGTTTGGAGGGGAGGATTGTGTAGGAGAGACCTGGTTCCTCATGGGAGAGTTGAGGGGAAAGTCCAACGGTGAAGTTGTGGCCAGGTGGTGCAGGAAGGTCAGGGCCGCAGGAGCCGTGGGAGTCACCCCCACAGAGATGATATTTGAAATTAGGAGAATAAATGAGGACTTACCAGGGAGAGAAGAGCTGAAGGCTAAGGGCTGAGGGCTAGGCTTTGCAGAAAGCTCAAGGCCAACCGAAGGCAGAGGCTGAGCCTGAGGGAGGCAGAAACTCGTTTATGTCAGCCGGGGCCATCGCAGCCTGCTTCGGACTGAGCTCTCCTTCCTGTGTAGAGCACCTGCCCGGGGTCTCATTGACCTGTGGCATGACTAATGGTCACAGGAAGTGGGCTTCCTGCCATTACTTGTACTGCTTCCCAAATCCACACACTTCTCCCTCCAAGGAAGCTATGAGCAATAAGCCATGGCTTCAGTCTGAAAGGGGCTGAACTCAAAAGCCTGCTTCAACTACACCACCCTTTCCATCCCTGTGACTATTTAAGGGGTTTTCAAACATAATCTCCCTCAACCTCCTGCCCTGCCTTCCTCTAAGTGATCTCCCTGTGCACATTCCTCACAACCTCTCTCCAAGTTCTGAGGAAGAAGTGTCTTCTCTCAGCTGAACATAATCTCAGGTCCAGCCTGTCTGTTCTACACTGAGAACCTCCTGCTCTAGCCCTTATTTCCAGGTTCCATTTTCAAGCCCTCTTTCTCTAACACCTTCTCGCAGGCCACACCAGCTTCTTTCTTTCCAGTTATGACCTCCCACTCCTGTCTTCTCTCTGCTCCTCTCTTCACAGCCGGCTTCCTTGAAAGAAAAGCGTACACTCACCATCTTTTCTTCCCATTCATTCTTGGCTCAGTGCATTCCTGACTTCCCACCCTCAACTGCACTGTAAGTGCTGTCAAAGGTTGCCAGTGACATCACAATGGTTCCCCACCCAGAGGTGGGCTTCCAGCTCCATCTCACCACTTGACTCCTCTCTCCTGCTTGACACTCCCTTTCATGCTGGTTTCATTCTTTCCTATCTCTCTGGTCTTTCTTTCTCAGCTGTTTCCACGGGCTCCTCTTCCTCTGCTGAACACTTCTTATATCCATTCGTTCTTTTTTTTAGATTTTATTGGGAAATTGGGGAAGAGGAACAGTGTTGGGGAATTGGGGAAAGGGAACAGCCAATTGTTGTCCTTCAATCTTAGTTGTGGAAGGCACAGCAAGCTCAGCTCCAAGTGCAGTCACGCCACTCAGCTCAAGTTGCTGTGTTCAATTAGTTGCGGGTGGGCATAGCCACCATCCTATGCATGCGGGAGTCGAACCAGCAGCCTTGTTGTTAAGAGCGCATGCTCTATCCACTGAGCCATTTGGGCGGCAGCTCAGCTCAAAGTGCCAAGTTCAGTCTTAGTTGCAGGTGGGCATAGCCCACCATCGAATAGACAATCTTGTTGTTAGGAGCACGTGCTCTCACCAGATGAGCCATCCTGCCACCTGTTGGCAGCTCAGTGACAGCTCAGCTTGGGCGCAGCTCACTGGCCCATGTGGGAATCGAACCGGCAATCCTGTTGCTCGGAGTTCGCACTCTTGAACAAGCTCTTAACCAACTGAGCCACTCGGCTGGCCCATATCCATTCATTCTTCAAGCAGTAATTGAGCATCTACAGTGGGCTGGGAACAGCCCTCCTCGCTACAGCCATGTCCCTGGATTCTGGCCTCTTTCCTCAGTTTCCAGGGGCCATCTTGTTCCTCCCATGGTCTTAACATAGTGCTGTTGATTATTGGATCTCCAACTTGGGGACAGACTGCCCTCCTCCTTACAGAGCCTCTCAACCTCAATTAGTGGCAAAGTGACCCCATCTTCTTGGCCCTGCCCTCTGCTTCTCCTGGGTTCCCCACTTTAGAGGGTGGCAGCACAAATTCAGCCAAAGCAGAAAAGCAGCAGTCACACATGAGCCCTCCTTTTTCCTCACTTCCCACACATCTGTGACCAGACCCTGTGACTCCGTCCTTTGTCTCTCATTTCTCCTGTCCATACCCATTTTACTGCCTGAGGCTAAGTCCTCAACTTCTCTCATGGGGATCAACAGAACACCTTAATTTTCTCATTAGCATTCTGCTTTTATATGAGTTCTTTCTGAAAAAATAATTTAACCTTGTCATTCCCCTGTTGCCATGACCACCATGAGTGTTCACTCTCAGCTCCCGGCAAGCTTTTCGTGACTCAGCCTGGCCACTCTGTGACTTCATCTCACACCACTCTCCATCGTGGCCACCTGGCTTGTTGCTTTTCAAGTATACCGGTGCCCTTTCCCACTGAGGACCTTTGCTCAAGCTGTTCCCTCTCCTTGGAATGGTCCTTTTTGTCAAACAATCTCCAACTCTAATGTCACCTCCTCAGAGAAGCCTTCCTATTTTCTTCATAGAATTTATATTGGGTTGTCGGAAACGTCATGACGTATTTTTTCTGTTTTTTTGTTGCAAAAATGCATCATGATTTTTCTGACAACCCAATATAACAATTTGCTGTGGGTCTCCCAACTAACTGTAAGCTCAGTTTTATGGCACAAACTTGTTTTTAAGTACTTTTCTTGTTCCAGGTGGTGTTCTAGCACTGTAAATGCTAACTCATGTAGATCCTGTGACAATAACCTATGAGGAGGGACTCATATCCCCATTTTACAAATGAGGAAACTGAAACTCTGAGAGCTGTGTAGCTTGAGCAAGGTAACACGTTCATTGTGTGGTGCAGCTGGCCTGGGAACACACACAGTGCATCTCCAGGGTCACCAGTCATGTCCATGATATTCCTGGTACCTACAGCAGGGCCTGCTACCTAGTAGACAATAAATAATTGTTGCCTTGATGACCAAATACCCATCCTCTACAAAGGATGAAGGCCTGTCCGCTTGCTGAATATGGTGGGAGAAGCCCTTTAGGGTAGGACTCCGCCATTGGCAGGCTCAGCTCTTGTCTGTCCTGCTGTGTCCAGAGCACACCAGGGATAGGAAATGCCCTTCCTCCACTGTCTTCTTGGTGAATATCAAAACCCCAGGAACTTTCAAGCATTGCTTCCTCCATGAGTGGACACCCCACCCCCACAGCAGAATTGGCCCCTCCCACCTTTGTGCCCTCACAGTGTCCTCTACAGACCATGTATATATCCTGCATTGACATGCTCATGGCATTCGTCCTGGTTTATACCTGATGTGCATATAATTATTAGAGCCATCCACTGTTTTAACAGGTCTCAGTTTAAAGGCTCATTTATACAGTTACCTGACATCCCCCCACCTTCACCCCCGCAGTGTGGTCTTGTGCACACTCATGTTGCAACCCCAGTGCCAAGCACAGTGCCCTGAGCTGGTGGGGGTTCTTTCTGGGGAAGGAATAAAGGAACAAATGAAAAAACATTAGATCTGATGGTTTAAAATGCCATCGATTTGGGCCAGCCAAGTGGCGCGGTGGTTAAGCGCTGCCTTCGGAAGCCAGCGGCCCCAGTTCGGGTCCCACATATGAGGGCCAGTGACACTGCCCTCAAAAAAAAAATGCCATCAATTTGGGGAGTAGTAGAAAGAGCAGCTATCAAAAGACATGGTTTATGGTGCCAATATCATTACTAAACTAGCTGCATGACCTTGGCCAAGCTGCTTAACAACTTTGGACCTCAGACTGCCAGTTTTTTAAATGATTGGGTTGGATTAAATGACCTCCAAGTTCCATACCAGCTTTAAGATTCCGTGATTCAGTGTTAATATCGCCTTAATAGATGAAGACCTAACTGACACTGCAGGGAGGCAGTGAGCGCAGCACCAAGTAAACACACCAGGAAATCCTGGAGTAGATAGACAGAGGTGTGGCTGCAGCTCCTGAAGCTACGCAGGAACCACTTTCATTTCTCCCTTCTCCAGTTCTGCCTGCTGTTGTTTGTCTAAGGAGGTTGGCATTTTTAAAGCAGTCGTTTTTTTTTTCTTTTTAAACTGTAAGCTCCTTGAGGCCAGGATCCAAGTCTTATATTTTAAATCCTGAGCTCACAGTAGGTAGTTAGAAATTGGCATGTGTTTTGTGGTAGGTGATGCTAAGGGTCATACAGCGATCCAATCAGATGTGAGACAGTGGGAGGTAGTTTTAATCAGAAGTACATTAAAGAATGAAGAGAGGGCTGGCTGAGTGGCGCGTTGGTTAAGAGTTGGCTTGGGATGCCAGCTCTGAGCAGCAGGGCCCCAGTTCGGATCCCACATGCAGGTCAGTGACACTGCGCCCTCTACAGCTAAGGTGGTGAACAACAGCACCACCTGGAGCTAGGCCGCTAGGAGTTGCCTGTAACAGCATAGGCTGCAGCCGTAAAGTTACCGTGACTGGCTGGCGGCCAGTGTGAGCTGCCAAGAGCAGTTGTGAGCGGCCGTCCAGTGACTGGCGACCGATCTGTCTCACCCGGGAAAAGTGCAATGATAATACCAACATGGGGGCCAGCCGAGTGGCATGGTGGTTAAGAGCTGGCTTGGGACGCCAGCAGCCCCGGTTCGGATCCCACATATGAGGGCCAGTGACACTGCCCTCTTAAAAAAAAAAAATACCAACATGGGCCAGTGAAGCAATGTCCTCCACAACTAGACTGAAGAACAAAAGGACAGCAACTTGTCTGTTCCCCTTCTCTGATTCCCAACACTGTGCCCTTCCCCCAATTCCCCAATAAAATCTTAAAAAAAAAAAAAAGAATGAAGAGAAAACACTGGAAATTAGGGCCATTATTCTACTATCAATAGCATCCAAATCACATGCCTGTGTATGAAGAAGCACCTTAAGTGTATATAGAAAGAAATATGGTCCCTTCAAGAGAAATAATGTGGATTCAGGAAAAGGAAGCCACTGCAGTTTCTATATTTATCTTCTAGCAAGCTGGAATTGAGAATTCAGTTTGCCCACTTTTATAAATTTGTTGACTATAAAAAATGTATAAAATATAGGAAATAGTAAATGCGTGCTTAAATAGCAAAATGAAATAGAAAATGCTTAAACATATTATAGAAAATACATTTATGCAAACCATAAGCTTTCACCAATATAAACATATGCATTAAAAACATAGATGGGTCGGGCCGGCTGAGTGGTGCATTGGTTAACAGCTGGCTTGGGACGCCAGCTCTAAGCAGCAGGGCCCCAGTTGGGATCCCACATAAGGGCCAGTGACGCTATGCCCTCCACAGCTAGATGGTGAACAACAGTTCGACCTGGAGCTGGGCTGCCATAAGTCGACAGTGTAGGCTGCAGCCCCTGCTGCAGTGGGCTGCCGTAAGCTGCCGTGAGTGGCCGTCCAGTGGCCGGCAGCCGATCTGCCTCACCCGGGAAGAGTGCAATGATCACAATACCAACATGGGCCAGTGAAGCTACATCTTCCACAACTAGACTGAAGAACAAAAGGACAGCAACTTGTCTGTTCCCCTTCCCCGATTCCCCAATGCTGTTCCCCTCCCCTAATTCCCCAATAAAATCTTTTTTAAAAAAACCAAAAACATAGATGGGTAAATCTTGTAATCAGTTTCAACAATAGAAGACTAAAATACTGGTATAGTATCTCCCACATTCCTTATACCAATACAATTACACAGGAATAGAAAGTTAACTAGGATATGTAGCTCACCAACAAAAACATAATTAGATCAACAGAAGAAGCAGATCTAGTAATTATGACCAAATCAAAATGTGAACTTCAAGCTGTGACAAATCAAGTATAATTGTGAAACATATAACATGAAAATCTCACCTTGAATGCAGTCAATATTTTCTTGTGGTCCCCCAGAGGGTGTGAAAATAGATTTAGCCAGAAAGGAAAAGAAGACTGAATACATTTCAGAGTTTAAATATTTAGCAAGCATCTTGGAAAAAAAGAAGACTATAATTTTAAAATTATACACTTCAGATATAATGAACAGTATGATTAAAGAGGCGTTGTGGAAAAAAAATTGACTAGAGATATTAAGTTTATAATATCATATCAAAAGCTGTACTCTGATACGGACTCTAAAGAGGACACCCAGAAATCGGAGACAGCAGAGATAAGCAGGACAGAGAGACTAGATCACAAGTGACATTGAATGAAAGACTAAAGAACTTGGCCTGAGATTCCCATACTTACCGCCTGGCTGGTTTGCGGTATTAGGGGCTTTAGTTTCTATTGCTGCTATTCCAGCTGAAGTGACAGCTACAGGAATAGCTTACGTGGAATAATTGGTATTATATATATATCATCTTCTGCTCCAGAACATATGTGCCTCTCTTTATCAAACCAAACTTCTCTGCAAGGGTTCAAGCGCCCCAAGCCTTGACACTCCTCTGTCCCTCAAAAGCATCATTGCACTACTGTATTCATTGATTCAGTCAACACGAAGAATGAGTGCCAGCTATGCCTGGCACTGTTCTAGGCACCAGAGATGCAGCAATGAACATGAACAAATGAACAAAACTTCCTGCCTCGTGGGGCCTACATCAAGTGGAATTCTATACCCACTTCTTATTGTCTACATGTCTTCCAACAATGTCCTGTAATGACGGTAGTTCTCTAAGTATGTCACATCTTATAATATTAATATCTCATCCATGATGTGAAGTCTTCAAGGGTAAACACTAAGCTTTCTAATTTTTCAAATCTATTTCCTCCATCCAAGCACTTAGGTACTCAGTAAGAAAAACAAATCCTTCGTGTAGGAAAAAAAGAAATAGGAGAACCAGAAATACTTTCTAAACATGTGGTCTTCCAGTTTCCGTAGGGCGTTTGTGTCCATTAGCCCATTTGACTCCCCAATAACCCTAGGAGGAAACATGGCAGGAGTCATAATCTCTGTTTCATCAAAGAGAAAACAGTTCCTGATAAGTGAAGGGACTGGGCTAATACACACAGCTGGTAAGGACCCCTCACAAAACAGTCTAAGGAGTGCCAGTCGTAGTTGAAGCTGACAAAAGGCAGTGAATGCCCTTGAAGATAAGTCTGCTGGGAGGATCTAGGAACAGGCCTGTGTGTTTAGGCAACTGGCCCTTTGGGGTACAACTATCACCAGCTGACATAGAGAACAAGCGTAAGGTTGCAAACAGACCCCAAAACCCCCAAGGTGCCAGGAACTTCCCCCTACCAAGCACAGGTGTAGGAGGCCCCACTCTCAGAAGGGCAGGAAGTCCCTTTTAGAGATGGAAGTGAGGGTGGTCGGGTCCCAAGGTGAAGCCAAAGCTGCTAAAAGAGCAGGTGGGTTCCAGATGCTGCTGCAGCTGCCCCAACAGCCAAAGTCAACCGCACAACTCAGGAGAGATGGGTCTGCACACAGGCAAGCCATATGCCTGGAATAAATGGCAGCAAGGAGGCACTGGGCCAGGGATACCATAGTCCCAAGGAAGGGTGTCAACCATGTTCCATGAAACTTACAAGAATCCCATGTGCCATCCATGTTTAATGATATGAGAATCTGCAGGGCATTTCTGACTTCCTTTTTTTTTTTTTTTTCCCTGAGCAACTCAGATTTTACTTCCAGACTCAAAAGAACACTTTCTATCCCTTAAAACTTATCATCAACCAACACCTAGTTTCTATCCCTTCTAGGGCTGACACAATGAATATGTGATTTTGGTTTTGGGAGGTCTTTTGAGGGATACAAATGTGACCTGACCCCTGACTTCAACAAGCTTATCGTCTAGTGGAGGGAGATGAAGGGAGATATTCAGGAAATATCAAATAACAAGATAAGACGGCACGTGTTAAGTTCACCAAAAGGATGGATAAAGGGAAGCAAGCAAGCAAGGTCTACTCTGCTGACAGAGTAGATGATAATGGGCCAGCTAGGAGAGAGGAATGAACACAGCAGGTGGGGATGGATTGGCAGAATAATGGAGGAGAGGACGGAAAGAGACCTCTGGAGGTAGGTGAGGATGAGAGAGACAGACAGAGTCAGCAAAGAGAAAAATGAAGATCAGAGACACCATGGGTGGGGAAGGAAAGAGAGACTAGGAACTAGAAAAGGAAAGAGGAGAAGCTATAAGTCATGACTTAACCATTAAAGCATCTTCACTCAAAACTTTCCTTAAGAACTACAGTTCAGAAACACTAAATGCTCATAATCGGTGGCTATTATGTGCCAGACACCAAGCTTCAGACATTATTCATTTCATCCTGAGAGTTAAGTATGTTTCCAACTTTATAGATGAAAACACAACTGAGGCTTTCAGGAGTTCATCAGGACTGAGTAGCTCCTAGCCAGCAGAGCCAGAGCTTTTAACTGCTGGGTAATACTACCTCCCAGGAGGTCTTCAAGACCAACTTCTCTATTTTGTTTGGTTCAGACCTGCACTGTTTGGGGCATCCCTACTTCCTCCTTAACATTTAAGGAGTGCAGAGAAATTGGAACTACTTTAACTTACTTAACCAGGCTACAGAGTTCTCTTTTCATCCATTCAAGTCTCCCCAAAGAAGTAGGAAATCTAGATTTTTGACTCTCGGCATTTGTCGGGCCTTAGCTTTGCTTAGAAAGGCAGTGATTTATTAATATCTTATCAAGACACCTGCTTATTTCAGCCAGGGATCCTTTTCTCAATGCTTCTAGGAAGAATTTTTCTTTCCTTCTTCCCATCTAACACTCTCCCCCTCTCCTTGCAGTTGCAGCTGAAGCCACACAATTCATAGTTGTAGCAGCCTTCTTGGGGACTCCCCCAAGCCCTATTCTCCTCGAAAATGGCTCTTTTAGGACAAAACAGTGAACCCTGTGATATGTCTTTGCCAACCAACGCCATTGTGATTGTGGGGGAATCACTAGCCATCTGCTTATCTCTTATCACACCCTGCACATCTGCCTTGGAATATTAACAAAGCCTGCCTGTGGAGAAACCATTGTGTATATCTGTTTAAACGTCATTTCCCCCAATGCAGACTAGTGAACAAATGATTTTCAATTGGAAAGAGCTGGCTGCAATCTGACAAGCCTTTACTTGCAGTCCAGTCCAAACTAAGTATTACTATTATTGTTCTTGGAGCCTCCTTAGGTTTCCACCCAGCGTATCCCCCTCCCCCGAGCTAAACCTATAGAAGGCACCTGTTTGCTAAGGGTGAACAACTCAGTGTTGAGGGTTAATTACTTAAGGGGCTCTGGACCTTTCGATCAAGGGCAAGCCCAAGTTGGGCTACTGCTAGAGAACTCCTCTATCTCTTTGCTCCCAAATATACCCTGAGTTATCGGGATGAATGGGAAGGAAATAAAGCCGTTATTTTGTAAATAGTGATGAGGCCCAACTCTTACTTAATCTGACAATGGCAAAAGTGTTACCTACTTAAAAATGAAACAAAGTAGCTGCTGCCTTTTTCTATACCTATAGAGAACCACATGCCTATGGGGTCACATCTGGTAGTGCCAGTGTGAAAGACTGCTCCCTTTTCAAGATAATTTACTATAGTCTTAAAGACGTAAAAAGGCTTTAGACCTGGTAAAGTTTCGGTGAAGATCTTCGTAGCATGCTCTGAAACTCTTAAGAAGTTTGCACAAAACCAGTCTCAGAATACAGAATATTTTCCAGTGACTGGAATACAAGGGGATGATACCATATTAACAAACCTTTTGTTGTTGTTGTTGAAGCTGTTGTAGCCTGCTACTGCAGAGTGCTGGACTCTTCTCTGTTAGAGTAATTAGGCAAGCTGTTTATCCTTTCTGTACTTCATTTGTCTATATTTAAAATAAGTACAATGCTACCGGGCACTTTAGCTTGTCTCCTAAGGATGTTGGGAAACAAAGTTGAGAATGTCTGTCTAGTTCCCTAAGTTTGCATGTAGAAAAACCTTGTGTGGTAATAAATACAATACCTTGGGTTTACAGTGTCTTTATATACTAGAGTTCAAACCTTGATCGAAACAGAAGGTATCGTCACTTCGATTGTCTTTCTCCCACGTCTTTCCAAGAGTTGAAGGTTGTTCATTCAAATTACACGATTCACTCCGTGCCCTTCCTCTCTCCTCCGTCCCCGAATCCCAGGAACCCAAGGTTAAAAAGGACGGGAAACCAAGGCAGGGAGAAGGAGATGTGTGTGACACTTCTCAGCAAGAGTGCAGGGCAGCCAATAGTGCGGACCCGGATGCGCAACGCCCAAGCCACCGTCCTTTATGGGATTTATCATTTAAACGGGCCCCCAAGCACGAGATTGGCTGGGGAAATGCCCTGATCGCGGTTGGGATGCTCGCATGGTGTTGCTCAGATACCTCCAGCCCGGCACGGTCGACGTCCGCTGCCTGCTAGCCCGTCGGGCAGCTGTCGAGCCGCGGGAGCCGGTTCGTGGGCAGGGCAGGCGCGCCTCGGGCGGCCGCTGCCCCGTCGCTGACCCTCGCGCGAAGCTGCGTGCACCGAGAGGAGACATCTTCCCGGCCGGGCCTCCCGCGCCCGCCTCGGCCCGGGGCAGCGAGGCCAGCCCGGGGGCTGGGGAGGGCCCGCGCAGCCCTCCGTGGGGGGCGCCCCGACTCGCCGGGGGCGGGGTCACGTCCCACCCGGGCCGCGGGGGGCACCGGCGCTGCGGAAACCTGAGCATGGCCGAGCAGCGGGGGCTTCCAGGGCCACCTACCCGGGCGCCTCCGGCCCGCGGTGGGCGCGCCGGCCCCCACCGCCCCCGGGCCGTCGCGGAGACCAATGCCACGCCTGGTACCTGTGGACGCCCTTGTCAAGCGCCTGGAGCCCCCCGCCCGCCCCCGGGGGACCCGAAACCAGGACAGACACGCTACTCCCGTTTCCTGCCCCTTCGGAGCGGCGAGGAGTGGGTGAGGCGGGGCCCGGCCGCAGCCCCGAGGAGCCCCCCGAGCCGAGGGCGGCCGGGCCCCGCAGCGGGGGCGCCGGGGCCTGCTCGGGGATGGCGGGCAGGCTGGCCTTGGCCCACCGGCCGGCGCGAGGGGAGGGCAGCTGGCAGGGCGCCGTCCCTCCCCTGCACCCCCGCGCCCTGGGTAGGCCCGAGCGGAGCGCCCAGGTCGGGTCGGCTGGGCCCAGCGGCCTGACCCCGGGAGACCCCGCGCTGAGGCGGGCCCAAGCCGCCCGGGCCTCAGGTTGCCTGAGTGTGACGGGCTCATTGGGGTAGAGGGCGGATTTCTGTCCGGGAACGGGGCGCTTCTCCCCACTGCTGGGGGGGGGCTGTTGTGCTTTGTGGGGGAGCCGGGTCAGCACCCTCCCAAGAGAGGTGGGGGAGGGCCGCCGGCGCAGCTGGCCCGCGAGGGGCGGGGTCACGGAGGCGAAGTGTGTCTGTGTCTGTGTGTTCCAGCCAGGGCTTGGGGGGGAGGGCGCGCGCGGAGGCGGGCCGGCGGCCTGCGCGCAGGCGCGAGCAGCGGGCCGGGCCCGAGCCCAGGAAGGAGGCCGGCGGGGCGCGGGGGCGGGGAGCCTGCGGGAGGGCCGGCAGCCTGACGCGGGAGGGGGGGGGGGCGGGGAGCCGCGTCGGCGTCGCGGGGCGCGGGCGTTCCGAGCCCGACGCATCCGCGCGTGCGCGCGCCGGCGGCGTGTCCGCGCGAAGGAGGGTGACGCGTGCGCGCGCCCGTGCGCCCGGGCGAGCGGTAAGACGCCGAGGGAGCCTCGGAGGGGGGTGGGGGGTAGCGAGGCGAGTCGGAGGAGGGGTGGGGAGGCGGCGCCTGCGCAGTGCGCCGCGGAGGAGCTGTGTGTATGTGAGAGTCTGACGGGTTCAAAATGGCGGCGGCTGCTTCGGCGGCTCCTCCTGTGTGAGGGAAACAACACCCCTCCCCGGCGGCGGCGGCGGCGGCGGCGGCGGCGGCGGCTCGCAGAGCGCCTTTCCAGCGCCTGGGCCTGTCGCCGCTCTGTCTATCCTGGGCGGGGGGCGCCCCGGGAGGAGGGGCAACGCCAGGGGGCCCATCCCCCGGGTTCCCTGCTCTGCGACTGGGGAGTCGCCGGGGGCTCGTCCCGCCGCGCGGAGCCCGGGCTGAGGGGCAGACGCGAGGGGAGCCCGGGCCCCTAGCCCGGCACGCCGCGCCCGCCCTCGCCACCCCCCGGGGCCGGGGCCCGCGTTCCGGGGGGTCGGGGCGGCGCGGGGAGCCTCGGGCCGGCCGCGCTCAGCTGATCGGCCGCCGCTCCCCGGCTCCAGAGGCGGCCGGGCAGCCGAGGGCACCGCGCGGGGGACGCGCCCCGCCGCCAGGGCCGGCGCGGGGCTCGGGCTCAGGCTGCTGACCGCCGGCCCGGCGGAGGCGGGGGCGCCCCGGGCTCGGCGCCGAGGGGTCGCGCTCCCCTCTCCTGCCGCCGCCGACTCCGGTCTCCGAAGCCAGCGGAGGAGCCTGGATTCGGCAACTGTTTCCTCTCTTTTCCGGGTCGCTCTGACCCTCTCTGGATACTGGGTTGGTCCACGGGAAAAAAGCCGGAGAAGACGACATTTGGGATTTAATTTTTCCGCAGTTTTTGGAATCTCTTACTTCTCACTTGGACGAGAACTCAAGAGCAGAATCCCCGGTGAGATCCCCCCTCCTGTCCGCCCTCCCCCACGCTTTGGAAGTTTGGTTCCCCGTGTTATCTAAAGACTGAATGTAAAGTTTCTATGTCTTTTTCCGATGGGGGAACCATTGAAATGCCTTTCCCAGGGGAAGCCCAGCGCGGTTTGCCCCTTTTTCTCTCGGGCCCTGGCTGCTCTCAGGTCGGGCGGCCCTCGCCCAGGGGGTGCAGACGCGGCCCCCTCCCGTGTTGGGGCTGCTCCCAGGAGGGCTCTGTGGGGAGCTGCTCCCGCAAACTGTGTCATCGGGTCCTCCGGGCTCGTAGCCGTTTTGGAAGGATGCTATTAACGTGGCCGTACTGTAGTGACAAAAAAAGGGGGGGGGAATGCATTTCCTATGGAAGCCATTATTCATGAGAATATTCCGAAAATTGAAAAACCCTTTTTAGTATTGTGGATCGACCATCGCGCCAATCTGCCTTATTTAATTTTTAGAAAAGATGTGTTTTATCCCTCTAGGCAGAATCGTGTATTTTATTACTTTATCCAGAAAGATTTGATGAGATTTTTGTTTTTTGATTTGCAACTCTTGAATTTGTTTAGGAGTTGTACACTATCTTGGGTTGGGGTGGAGGGCTGGCTTGGGAATGGAAAGAGTGAGGTAGTCTAGGAAGGCAGGCCACTATTGTCACCTACTAAAGGGGTATGGGAAATTGTTTCGAAGTCTTTTTCAAATCCTAATTTCTTGTCCTCTTTTTATATAGTTAGTCTGTCCTTTCCTTTAGTTTCTAATTACCAGTGAGAGAGAACTAATTTGGTTAGGATCTGGGTTTGTTCAGTGCCTGCTTCACCTGGTCAGCTCTCTAGAGATACTGAAGTTCTGTGCCTCCCCTCCCCCCCACACTTTTTTTTTTTTTTTTTTTTTACCCCTTTCTCTAATGTTGCCATGAAGGTGAGTTTGCTAATTGTATCCTGTGGGGGAGAAACAAGTGGTATGGCTGGTCCACAGGGAACTGAAACCAACATCTCTTTTTGCCTCGGCCTGGGACAGTTGTAATGTGATTAATGTTGATCATGACATGGAACCACTTGTCCAAGAGCGGAGAAGGTCCCAAACTGGTGAAGAGGAACCAGATTTCTCAGAGAGCCTTCAATTTACACATATCTTAAATACTTCTTTTCGTGAAAAGAGAGCTTGAGTTTGAGTTCTCATCTCTGCCTGTATCATTCTTCTTTAGTGTTGCAATCTGGTTCCTAAGGAGGAAGAGGAAGGCAGCCCTGGAGTGGTTTCTTTACAGTAATTTCAACAGAAGAGTGAGAGATGGAACCCGAAGAAGAAAGGATTCGTTACAGCCAGAGATTGGTTAGTATTTTCTTGTTGTTTTTGTTTCTTTTTTTTTTTCAAAATAACTATTTTGTCTCCACTTGTGAACATATTGTGATTAAAAATTTTCAGGTGGCTTTTTTGTGAACTAGAGGAGGCAGGAAGGTATATTAAATATCTCATTTGGGTTTTAGGCCAAATAGATAGAGCTTTAATATTCATCCAGTTTGGAAATGGACTTCTATGTAGCCTTTAACTTCTGCAGAAACCATTGCAAGTCAACGGATTTTGTGGATTACGTGACAAGGATTCCAAATTTTGCAATACTGTCATTGTAATAAGTCTAAGTTAGACTTAGAATGTAAATTTCAGAGGCAAAACTGAGGAAGGATAGTTCTATATTATTTTTAGATTGTGGTGTGTCAGGATTTGTATTGAGCTGGGGAGAACTATGGAGTCTTTCTTTAAAAATCAAATTAATACTTTGATAGGTTGGGGGGTTGATTGAGAAAAGGTAAAATACTGGATGCTGATGAAGTTTTGTATTTTAGGAGGGGTGTATGACATCTTGTTGAAAGAAATTTTTACTTAGTAATTTGGAGGGAATTAGCTTGTATGTTCATATGAATACTTGTTCCTTTAGGCCCCACTTTCCTCTCAAGGTTTCCCTATTGGAGTTGACGAATTTGATTTTGTTTCCCTAGTCAAAGAGAGCTTTATTAACATTCTCATCATGTATTTATTTCAGAATTTGAATTTGTGTTTGTATAGTGGGGTATAAAGAAAGCCACAGAATTGTATGTATTATGTGAAATTCGGTGAACTGAAAGACCTAGAAGATCACTAAAGGAATTTATGGTGGGTTTATTTGGCTTTGCGTTTTAGACTCAGTTTGAAGGAAAAAAGAGTGATTCTTTAATCCATTTTCTGATGATCTCCAGTTTTTTTGAGAAAAAACTAGTGTTGTGTTTTTTTGTTGTTGTTTTTTTTAATGTGACCGTTAAAAAGGTGTGGAGTATATTGGCAAGTATATCAGCAGGTATATGTTCTGGCAAGCCTTATTTCAGAGATTTGCTTCTTGTCTTCCAATCTGTGTGGTGAGATTATAATTCTTTATTGCTAAATTTTAGGAATAAAGTGTATCAGTAGTGGAATTTTGTACATTTAGGAATTATTTTTGTTTTGTCCTTTCTTGAATTAAATTTTTCTTTGGGAAAGGAAAAGAAAGGGGATGCTTTTCATGTCAAGCTTGTAGAATTGTTGTGCTGTTACATAAATATCTGAGGGATCTTGGGATCCAATCTTTCAAAAGAAGTGTCTTTCAGCAAGCAAAAGTTCTCACATTTTTTAACAAGGTAGGGAGGTAGTGGTAGGGAATCCAAGGAATCTGATTTTTGTCCTGGTGAGATTTTTGTTTTTGATAATTAAAGTGATTGCTACCTGTTGCACACATTAACCCTTATCTAACCTCTATTTTTTTTCCCTCTTGGTTCATGTATAGTTGTAGCCATGTTGCGTAAAAAGGTACGTTAAATATTTTGGGGGATCTTTTTTATTTGGGCTTTTTGGGCATAATCTTGAAGTTTAGGGTGACTGATGTCTGTTTTCCTTTCTAAAATTACATGACAAAGTTATGTCTGAAGTGTAAATCCCATCCATAACATAACTTTTGATATGAGAGCATATTGGCTTATTTATATGGCAGTCAGCCTACCAAACTTTTAATGTCTCTGGTGACTGCTCATGTTGCAGAATTCTTTACTGATTAAGTTAGATCTTATTTGAGAAATTTTAAGACTTAGCACAAAGGCATAAAGGCTAGTCTTTATAGTAGTTTACATATATTTTAACAGTCTTTAAAGTAGGTCAAGTATAGAACTTAGTTTTGCAGTAATTGGCCATGGAAGGAACATAAAGTTTGAGAGACAAAAATGACAGGTTCACCAATTTGGCTTAATGATTAAAGTTTATGTTGGTATCATACTAGTATATATTTGTCAAATTGAATTGAATTTAGTGTTGCTGACTATTAGTACTTACATGTTGTTTTGGGGGACAAAACCTAAATGGTCATACCTCGGTGACATACCTTCAAAGTAGCCTCTTGGGAGAGACAACAGTATTAAAAGTCTTGAGCCCAAACTCATTTATGAATGAGAATGACTTTGTATTCAGGACCCTTTTTACCCATTTAAAAAAAAAAAGTTGTATTCTTTCTTACTAATAAGAATATTATTCATGATGGAATAAATCCTTTTAATACCTTTTTTTTTTTTTTTTTTTTTGAGGGCAGTGTCATTGGCCCTCATATGTGGGACCCGAACCGGGGCCGCTGGCTTCCTAAGCCAGTGCTGGCCCTCTTTTAATGCTTTTTACTGACAACTATTTCAAATGTACAGGTTGGATTTGATAAAGTAAATTTTGATGTTTGTATCATCTTAGTGACAAGTCACTTATAAAAAATCAGAAATAGATAATTTTTCAAAATTGGCTTGTGTTTTTCCAAACTGTTATTTACCTATTACATGTGGAAGAGAATTATACTTTTTTTTTTTTCCGAGGGCAGTGTCACTGGCCCTCATACGTGGGATCCGAACCGAGGCTGCTGGCATCCCAAGCCAGCTCTTAACCATCGCTCCACTCGGCTGGCCCAAATTATACTTTTAATTAATTAATTTACTTATTTATTTTTTGAGGGCAGTGTCACCGGCCCTCACATGTGGGACCCGAACTGGGGCCGCTGGCTTCCCAAGCCAGCATTTAACCACCGCGCCACTCTGCCGGACCCCGAATTATACATTTGAAGATGGTGTATGTGTGTAGATTTGGAGCATAAACTTTGTGGAACTAGAAAATTTATGTTGCAGTGTAGGAAATGACAAGGGAGGGTAAACAATGTTTGGCGTTTTTTAAGCAAGGCAGTTTTTTTGTGTGTTTAGCTTTTTAGATGAAAAGAGTAGTAGTTTTAGTGTATAGATTTCTAGAACAAAGCCAGATCTTCAAATCAAATTGATAAACCTGCGGAGAGGGACAGAAGCTTCAATTTTGGTGATGGGTGGATATTTGGTTGTCTTGAAGTAAATGTTTATTTTTATATCTTAATAAATTTAGATGTAGCATCTTATAGAAAAACATTGACAGGTACTAAAGATGGAACTTTTTTTTCTTCATTTGGTTTCAGGAGCCAAAGTGTTGAAGTTGTTTCAGATGTTTGTCACTGTCTGTTTATATTTACGTATTGATTTATAGGGAATGTTGTGCATAATTTTCATAGTTTCTTAATCTACAATGTTAGTTAAATCCTTATGATTATAATTGATAATCTTTTAGGTTTTTGAAACCACACCAATTCTGAGTAATCTTTATTGCATAGAAAATCAAGGGCAAAATGATGTGCGTTTAAAGTAAGTGCTTAAGATTTTTATGCTATGTAGTATGATGACTTTTAGTTTTGTTTTTTTGTTTGTTTGTTTGTTTTTGAGGGCAGTGTTACTGGCCCTCATATGTGGTACCGAACCGGGGCCGCTGGCTCCCCAAACCAGCGCTTAACCTCTGCGCCACTCGGCCGGCCTTTGATGACCTTTAGTTTTTTATTTTTATTTTTGAGGGCAGTGTCACTGGCCCTCATATGTGGGATCCGAACCGGGGCCGCTGGCGTCCCAAGCCAGCTCTTAAACAACGAGCCACTCTCCCGGCCCTGATGACCTTTAGTTTTAACCCGGGACTTTTTTCATATTTATTGGAAAAGATGGCCTTCATTATATTGGGTTGTAATATCTTCCCTGCCAAAAATTCACTAGCCCCTGCCAAAGGTAATCATAGAAACACTGAAATCAATGTAAAAGAAAGTGAAGACAATATACTTCAGGATAAAAGAAGTTATGTAACCTGAATATTTTTTTCTCTTGGATTCACCTAAGCCCGGTGGTGTTATCTGAAGGAGGAGATGTTAATTTACTTGAGAATTCAGTTTGCTTGTCAATCTTGATGATGAGATTAAGAGATTTTCTAAAGGATGTTATTACAACATCAGCTATTCAGTCCTATTAATGTGTCTTACATATGATTCTCTCTGAAATAGCTAAATCATTAATCTGTTTCGAAAAACTGGGGGCTTTGAAGCCATAGTGATATTCTCACCTTTCTTTGGGTTACCCTTGAAATTGTGTCCCCACATTCAGCAGCAATTACCAGATCATCCCTTTTACAAACAGTCCCACTTTGAATGACCCCACTCTAAGGTCCTTTGACCAGGAATGGTCGTGGCAAAATAAAATCCTAATTTTAGGTCATTTTTTCCCTAGCACGAAAGGATCATGTTGTTAACAACTAGAAAAAATTATAGATGGTCTAAATAGTTGAATTCGCTTATTCATAATTATTTCATTAGACTTAACCTTCAGTCTGTGTTTGTGGCGGAGTAGATTGTTCTGAGTGTGTTAACCTCCTTCCTGATGATGTAGGAAAAACTTGTCCATTTTTGGGTAATTCAAAAGGCAGATAATGGGAGAGCTGAGTCTTTATTCTTACGCATCAGTCTTCCACAGTAAGCCATACTTTGGGGACCAGAGAAAGGACTATATTTAAGCCCTATCATTTTCTCATTATTTTATGTTGACACTTACCACTACCTACCATGTTTAGGTTTTGTTTGTACATTTCTCTTCATTAGAGTGTAAGTTTTTTGAGAATTGGGACTTCGTTTTTGTGTATGGTATGCTTTGAATGGTGCCTGACACGTAGAAAGTGTTCAATAAATAGCCTCAAAAAAAAAAAAAAAAACAGAAAGAAAGTACTCAGTCTACAACATAGAAAGTTTATGTTGTTGGATGCCTTGATAAATACTTTTCTTTCCTACCAGTTTTCTCGAGTGCTAGGAATAGGCCACTAGAATGGGGGTGACTTTGGTGCACAGGGATGAGCAAAATATCTGGGTATCGGGTCTTGCAGTGTCCATAAAAACCAGAAGGTCTAAGCTGTAATAGACAAAAATTTATGCTTGGCACACATGCCAGGTGAACACATTTATAGTAGTATTTGGGTCATTAGAACAAATAAGAAAATATCAAGTTGACTTCAAAAGCTCAGTCAGAATTTAAGTTCTCCTACCACTAATCCTGTCTAAAACCCTCTCTGTCAAGGTTTCTGCTGACTTTTAGACAACCTTAAAGTTGTGAAGTTGTAAGTGATGGTGTTTGTGTTACTCTCTTAACACCATTAAGTCAGATTTTGGCCATTAAGTCAGGGAATTGATATACTTCATGTATATCATGCTGAGGGACATATATTCTTTATTTTATATTTAAAGAAATATTTTTCCAGGGCCGGCCGAGTGGCGTGGTGGTTAAGCGCCAGTGGCCCCGGTTTGGTCCCACATATGAGGGCCAGTGACACTGCTTTCAAAAAACAAAAAACAAAACAAAACAAAAAAATTTTTCCTTGGGAAATGGATGTCCTTAATCAGGGTTCATTAATTTGCTCTGTTTGTCTCATTTTTGGTGTAATGTGTTTTGCATTGTGCTTTCACATCAACAGAGGTTAAAATTCAATAAACATTTATAATGTGCCAAGTATTAGGCTAGGTTCTTTCATATACTTGACCTTATTTAACCCTCAAAAACAACCCTGTAAGGTAGATGGTATAGTTTTAAACCTGAATTTTTTTTTAATTATGGAAATGAAGGCCTAGGGAGGGGTCTTGATTTGCCCAAGATCACAGAGTTGGTCGGGAGTGGAACCAGACCTTGAACCTTATGTTTCTTTTTTCACACCATACCTAATCTCTTTTGTGGTACGTTTCATACGGAAAACAAATGATACCCACTTCTGTTGTAGGAAGTTGTAGACTGAGTACTTTTTCTTTGCGGCTACTTTAAAAATTTCTTCTCTAACAGATGCCTGCTTGACGTCCTAAATGAGATAGCTATAAATATTTGACAGCCAGTATTAATCATATTTTTAAAAAATTAGCACGTTCTTTCTTTTTGCGAACTTTGAATTTATTGCACTTAATCTATTAAAACAGCAGTATTTATGTAGTTTGTATATATGTCAGGCCTTTTATTTATGCATGTCACTCATATCATTGTTTTCTGTTTTAAATTTTAGGTTCTTGGGGGTTTTCTCTATCTGTGAGTACTTGGTAAAAACTTAAACCATAAAGATAAAAGGCAGCAGATAGTGACCAAACGTGGTTTTGGCAGATACAGAGGTGAAGGCCTCCTTCAGGTAGGTAGAGAGGAGGAGGAGGGGAGAGGGTGGTCTTGCAGGAAGCAGGGCTAGCATAAGCTGTGCGGTGGAGCGGGGAGCCTGGAAGGCTCTTCCGAAGACATCCATCACATTAGTAGGACTAACATAGGTTTGCTTTGGGAGGCGCTGTCAATAATATTTCATTTTAAACAATTATGAAAGCTAGGTATGGAAAACAGAGAGCCATAAGTAGTGGTTTATTTTTTATTTTATTTATTTTATTTATTTTTTTTTTTAAATGCCTTTTATTTGTTTGTTTGTTTTTTTGAGGGCAGTGTCACTGGCCCTCATATGTGGGACCCGAACCAGGGCCGCTGGCTTCCCAAGCCAGCGCTTAACCACTGCGCCACTCGGCCGGCCCATATTTCATTTTTCTTTTTGAGCGCAATGTCACTGGCCCTCATATGTGGGACCCGAACTGGGGCTGCTGGCTTCCCAAACCAGCACTTAACCACCGCGTCACTCGGCCGGCCCAGTTGTGGTTTATTTTTAATAGAACAGTAATTTGATCAAAGTGGTGTTTTAGGAGTAATATTTTTGCAATTTTAGGTCAGAGAGGAAGAATACAGAGAGAGGTTACCTCTTAAGCTAATAGGTACCTGAACTCCAGGGCAGTGGTTCTTGAAGTGTGGTCTTCTCACCAGCAGCATAAGCATTATCTGGGTTTCTGGGAACATGTTAGTAATGCAGAATTTTGGGCCCTGCCCTGAACTTACTGAATCAGAACCCATACTGAATCAGAACCTCTGGGGTTGGGACCCAGCAGTATGTGAGGGCCAGTCGAGTGGCATGGTAGTTAAGCGTTGGCTTGGGAAGCCAGCGGCCCCGGTTCGGGTCCCACATATGAGGGCCAGTGATACTGTCCTCAAAAAAAAATAAAATAAAATAAAAATAAAAAGTAAAAAAAAAAAAAAAAAAAAAAAAACAAACCAAAAAAAACAAGCCAGGTGATTCTGATGCATGCAACAGTGTGAGACCACTGCTCCGGGGTATAAATAGAAATAGATAGGAAGGCACAGAACCAAGACACACTGGCAGTGAAGCACTGCCAGAACTTGGTGACTGATGGATAGCAGTGTGTCATGATGGAAAAGAGTGCTTGGTTAGGGATCATCAGCCCTGAGGACTAGTATCAAGCTTGTCACCAGCTATGGTTTTGAACAAGAGAACTGACCTGTCATTGATGGAGTGGTACTAAATGATTGCTGAGGATTTGGGAGGCAAAGGGAAATGAAGAATTGAGGTATGGGCCGGCCAAGTGGCTCAGTTGGTTAAGAGCTTACTCAAGAGTGCAAACTGACCTCTGAGCAACAGCAGTTCGATGCCCAGCCTGAGCTGAGCTGCCAACAGGTGGCAGGATGGCTCAGCTAAAAAAAAAAAAAAAAAAAAAAAGAATTGAGGTGTACTCTGGGATTAAGTCTGGGTGACCAAGAAGATCAGAGGAAAAAACAAAACAAAACAAAAAACATTGGGCCCGCCTTGTGGTGCGGTGGTTAAGAGCTGGCTTGGGACACCAGCGGCCCCGGTTCGGATCCCACATATGAGGGCCAGTGACACTGCCCTCTAAAAAGAAAAAAAAAAAGATCAGAGGGAGGGAGTTCTGAAAGGGGACGGGGAGAACATAGGTGGATGTTTCAGACAGTTGGGACATGTTTGTTTAAAGCAGAGGTTCTCAACTGGGGATTTTCCTCCATCGGGATATTTGGCCATATCTGGAGACACTTTTGCTTCTCCTACTAGGGCAGTACTGCTGGTATTTTAGTGAATAGAGGCGAGGGGTTTAGAGACATTCTAAACACACAGGTCAGCCCCTCCACAAAAAAAAATTACTGGTTCAAAATGTCAGTAGTGTAGGATTGAAAGCCCTGATCTGAAGAAATAGCCACTAAATAGGTTCTATCAATGTTTCCATCCTGATTATCTGCTGTTCATGTTTTTAAAATTTTTTTTTTTTTTTAAATTGGGAACAGTGTATTTTTCCAGGACCCGTCAGCTCCAAGTCAAGTAGTTGTTTCAATCTAGTTGTGGAGGGCGCAGTTCACTGGCCCATATGGAAATTGAACTGGCAATCTTGGTGTTATGCGCCTGTGCTGTAACCACCTGAGCTAACTGGCACCCCCATCTTAGAATTTTAAATTTAACACAAAACATCTTGAAAGCACTTTCAGGTTGTTTCTCCTAGGGCTTTGCCTAAAGTAAATGAGCATGAAGCTTTTGTTTTTTGAATTTTCACAAAGCTAACTTCATGGTCATGGCAAATCCTCAACCCATTTGCAGATTTCTTTATTATTTCTCTTATCCTAACATCAACTTACTTGGGTAACCAGAGTAAGTATTCACTGTCTTGAGATCAGTAATTAAGTCGTAACAAGAAATTTCGTTTTGATACTCTTCGAAGGATAGAAAAATGAGATAAGAGCTGCAGTGTTGATGTGAACAGATATTGAAATATTAGGAATTGCCCTACAGCTAGATACCCCATGACCATTTCTGAGAATCAGCCTCGTGAGCTGGTTGTAGCCCTCAGTGTGAACCCAAGGTAGCCTGAATGTTGATCCATCTCTTTGTATCCCTGGATCGCAGGGCAGTAACCTGGCCAGCCCAACTCTTGTTTCTTTTTTTTTTTTTTTTTTTTTTTTTTTTTATTGGGGAATTGGCGGAGGGGAATAGCGTTGGGGAATCGGGGAAGGGGAACAGACAAGTTGCTGTCTTTTTGTTCTTCAGTCTAGTTGCGGAGGATGTTGCTTCACTGTTGGTATCGTCATTGCGTTCTTCCCGGATGAGGCAGATCAGTCGTTGGCCTCTGGATGTCGCTCACCGCGGCTATTGACCGCTCACGCTGGCTGCGGGCCACTCACTGTAGCCTATGGCAGCCCACTGCAGCAGGGGCTGCAGCCCACACCATCACCGGGGCTCGCACAGCCCAGCTCCAGGTGGAGCTGTTGTTAGCTGTAGAGGGCAGTGTCACTGGCCCTCATGTGGGATCCGAACCGGGGCCGCTGGCATCCCAAAACCAGCGCTTAACCAATGCTCCACTCGGCCGGCCCCCAACTCTTGTTTCTGACAGTGACCTCAAGAGAATGTAGATTTGTAAATACAGTGATCTTTTTATGACTTTTATAGTTTCCAAAGTACTTCTCTGTTTCTTGTGTCTTTTTTGATCATCTTAATATTTTTATTTTTTTTTAGTTTCGGGTGTATAAAACAATGTAATAGTTATACATTTACATCCCTCACAAAGGGGTAACCCCTCCCCAATCTGCTACCCCTCTGACATCATATGTAGCTGTTACAGTTCCACTAACTCTATTCCTTATGCTGTACTCCATATCCCGTGACTATGTATATATATCATATTGGTCTTTTGATCATCACAGCTCTAGAGATTGCTAGAACTTGAGGGTGGAGCTACCATGTAGCGCAATTCCAGAAGGTGCCATTCACATAATCTATGTGAAAGTTGCCCTTGGAGTTGTGCAGTGTACAATAATGGTGACCCTTTTGGGGTGAATAAGATAAAGGGAAAGACACACTGTATATTTGAAATCTGGTGAGGAAAGCCCAGTCTGATGGATAATAATACACATTGAGTGTATACTGTGTGCTTGGTACTGGCAGTTTACATACTTTAAAATTCTCAACATCCTTTTAAGGTAGTTTCTAATTCCATTTTACTGGCTTGGAAACTGAGACTTGGTGCAGTTAAGGAACGTGTCTGAGGTTATCCAGTTAAGATCTTAAGGAAAAAGCCAGGATTCAAAGTAGGCAGCCTGGCTTTCAAGCCTACGAGCTGAACTGCCACTTCTTTGACTTTGCTGGAGCAGTTTGTAAATGTTTTGCTGATGAATTGGGGGTTTTGCCAAAGTCATGTTTTCTCATTCAGGTGACTCATTCACGTA
The DNA here is from genome assembly GCA_033961575.1 of Aselliscus stoliczkanus. Lineage (NCBI taxonomy): Eukaryota > Metazoa > Chordata > Mammalia > Chiroptera > Hipposideridae > Aselliscus > Aselliscus stoliczkanus. The sequence continues at coordinate 132,253,492 of CM066736.1, forward strand.
AATGTTTGTTGAATGCTTATATTGTGCCAGTCACTTTATTTGGGCCTTGCTTTTTTAAAACTTCCAAATACTGTACTGTGGTTTCAAAAGTGCTGAATGCTTTGAAGAAATTAAGAGGGTGATGAAATGGTTGTATGGTGGGAATCACTTCTTGAGATTGGATGATCGGTAAAGGCTTCCTTTGAAGATGGTATTTTGTAACTGAGACCTGAGTGGTGAGCCAATTTTGTGAAGTTCAAGGACTTAGGGGACCAGATCTGGGTCAGGAGAGCTCTGGGTAGAGGGACGAGTTAATGCAAAGCCCTGTGGCAGGAATGGGAAAATATTGTAAGCACTTCACCATGTGTCAGACACAACGTAAGGCTCTTGGGGATACAGTGATGAGCAAGACAGGCATGGTTCCTTTCTCATGAAGCTTACAGTGTGGTGGGGAAGTCAGACATTAAGTAAATGCTGACACCAGTAATGTTAATTATAGTTATGCAAAGGACTACAAAAGTAAATACAGGTTGTAATGACAGTGTATAATAGGGTGACCTAATCTAACCTTCAGGAGTGGGAGGAGGCATCAGAGAACACTTTTCCTGAGAAAGCCTTTAAATTTTATTTTATTTTTTATTTTATTATTATTATTTTTTTTGAGAGCAGTGTCACTGGCCCTCATATGTGGGACCCGAACTGGCGACCGCTGGCTTCTGAAGCCAGCGCTTAACCGCTGCGCCACTCGGCCGGCCTGCAAGCCTTTAAATTTTAAAGGTGGGACCTGAAGAGCGAGTAAGAGGTAACCAGCTATAAAAAAGAGAAGTGACTAACATATGCCAAAACCCTGAGGTTGGAAGGAATCTGACATGCTTGAGGGACTTGCCAACCAAACAAAACCAACAAGTCTCGTGTAACTGGAGAGAAGTGAGTAGAGAGAGCATTACAGTCTTGCCAAGGTAGTTAGGGGTCGGGGTCAAGTGGGGTTTTATCCGGAAGGCAGTGGGAAGGCTGAAGTTCAGCAGAGGAGTGATACACCTAGACTAATATCAATGGCTGCCGGACAGAGAAAGGCAGGAAGAAGGCAAGGATGGGCTTAGTGAGACAAATTAGGAGGCCACTGCAGAGGTTCAGGTAATATTTGATGATGGTATGATGGACAGTGCTGATAGTAGAATTATACAGGTTTTGAGAAATATTCAGGAAATAGAATCATAGTACTGTGGTTCATTGGATGCGTGGAGGGTGAGGTGAAAGGGGTACATATAAGCATGACTCCCAAGTTTTTCTCATGTGGGTGGCTTGTGGTGTAGTCCTTTTTTCGAAATAGTGCACATTGAAGGAAGAGCAGGTTTGGAGCTTGGGGAAAAATAGCAAAAGTTCAGTTTGAGTAAGTTTGGACAGGTTGGATGTGACATGTGTTAGAACTGTTGAGTGAGTAACCCTGATGCTCAGCTTCAGCACGGGCTTATTGGCAGATAGCTGGGTCTCAGTGGCACATGTGTGGTAGTTGAAGGTGGGTGGAACTGGAGTGGTTTACAAAGGAAGTGTGAGGGACAACCCGAGAGGTGTGAGGAAAATCAAGAGAGTAGTTGTGTCGTAGAAGCCAGGGGACTGTTCTCAGCATTAGTGTATTTTTACTTATTTAATGCTCATAACTCAATGAACTAGGTACTTTTAATATTTCTATGTTATAGATCAGAAAAAGGACACAAGGGACAATACATATAATTTGCTCAAGACCACTGGCTAGTAATCGGAGAAGTTGGTTTTCGAACCCAGGTTTGTGTGGCTCCAGTTTATATTGTTAAACATCCCTTTATACTTATGATAGTGTTTCAAAGAGGCAGGAGTGCTCGGCTGAGGTGGATGCTGCTCGGAGGCTGAGTATACTGAAGACCGAGAGCTCCACTGCATTCGGCAACATAGAGGATGGTGGTGACTTTAAACAGGAGTTTTAGTGGTATTTGGGGACAGAAGACACCCTTCAAAATTAATGTGAAATTAAAAAGAGACAGTGAATGAAGAGAAGTTTGGCGAAGTTTGAAGAGAGACGGGATGCGAGTCATAGTTAAAGTGCAGGGTCCAGAGAAGGTTCTCTTGGGCTTTTGTTTATGTTTTCCTTTAAGATAGAAGAGACCGCTACATTTTCTTGTTAATGGCATTGTTAGCTATTATTCCTTTGTTATCTTCTATATTTAATCAGTTGCCCATATCTGCTAGATTTTAATATTCATGTCTTGTAATTCCCACTACTGCTCCTAGTTCTGACTCTTAGTCTGGACTATTATAGTAGCCTCCTTCTTAGGTTTTTTTTTTTTTCAGGCGTCTTTTCCGTTTCTTATTTTTTTGCGTCCAACATTCTGATTGTGTTCCCATCCTCTGTGATAGTCCCACTCTATTAAGTCACTGGTGTGGGATGGGCACTGGACTTTGGTTCATGAGACCTGGCTTTGAATTTCAGTTTATAATCGGTAATCTTGGGCAAGTTACTTAACCTTGATGAACTTTAATTTTTTCATGTGTGGAAGAGTGAAAATAAAACTTACCTTTTGGAAATAGTTTATAAGTGATTGGTTGACTGTAAGGTTTGCCATTGTGGGCACAGACTCCGTAGCCTGGTGTTCAGGTCCCGGCTGAGTTACAGTTTTATTATCTACTCAACCTGTTTATGTTCCAGCCAAACCAAACTACCTGCTTGTTTTTTTCACACACTTGTGATAGCCTGTCTCCTGTCCCTACCCTGGTTCTCATCCTCTAAAGCCCCTTCTCAGTGTTGTTTTTTTAATTTTCCTTCGCGTACTGAAGGAAACCTTTCCTGAATCCTCCTAATTTTTTCTCCCTACCTATAACTGGATACAAGACAGAAAGTTTAATTGTCTAGATTATATGCTCCTTGAGGACAAGCTATGACTTCCCTGGCACACACATAGCACAGTACCATGTATCAGTACATCATTGAGACTCCGATATTACTGGTTGATTAGCTTTGTCCTGAAGACAAAGCAGAATGTAATAAAATCACTTCATTCTGTGGTTAAGTGCTGACAGTCATTAGGAGCGTGCTGGTCAGAACACAGTCAAAGAGAAGGGAAGCCAAGGAACAAGAATGTGCCGTGTCTGATAGCCCCGCTGGTGCTGGTTATAAGAGAAAGGAGAAACAGGCTGCTTATGTGCCTTGAGACCATCCGCTTACCCTTGCTCTTACACTGTGCTCACCAGGCTACTTTCACTAGTTTGGTCCCCCTGTTCCTTGATATTGGAAAATGGGCTCCTTGGATAATGGGCATAAGTATTCATAGTCCGTGCTAGACACTGTGGAAAGTTAACTGACAGTCCTTTTGTCTTGTAAAGTTGAGTACTAGCCTACCAAGATTTATCCTTTGAACTTTCAAGGAGACAAAAATATCTATGTAACAGTAATAGTAGCTACAAATACTCTTTTTATGTGCAAAGGTTTAAAAACGGTGTGTAGAATGCTGAGGTACCCTCTTCATACTTTAGCTCAGACCCTTTTCTCAGAGGAGCATTATTTTGACTTGGTCAGATCTTCCTGTTATAAGTTCTCGTACTATGGAATACCTTTTCTGCCTAGCACTTATCAAAATTGCTGCTTTATATTATGATTTAATTGTCTGTTTCCCTTTTAGAATGTAAGCATCATCAAAGGCTGCGACAGTTCTTTTTCTCACCATATTATCCCCATGCCTGATACAGTGCCTGGCCTACACAAGGTGCTGGGTATATTGTTTTCTGTGAATGTGCATATCTAAAATGCTCTCCATTCCACCCCATTCCATCTTCTTGGTAAGCTGATGATAATTGTCCTTAAAAGGCCCCCAGATGTTGATCTCTTGAGTTTTCCTTAGTTACGTTTCGAAGGCACTTCAGTATTTTTTTTTTTTTTTTTGAGGGCAGTGTCACTGGCCCTCATATGTGGGACCCGAACCAGGGCCGCTGGCGTCCCAAGCCAGCGCTTAACCAATGAGCCACTCGACCTGCCCTCGAAGGCACTTTATATGCATTTCTTTTGGGGAACCAGCCACTGTGTGTTGTAATTATTTGATTATGAGTGTCTTTTCATCCAGTTGGGGTGAAGTTCTTTAAGGCAAGGACAGTGCCTTATTCAGGTGCTCAAAAACTATCTGTTGAATCTGACAAAAATATGTTGTGCACTTTCTAAAAATACGTAAAATATGTATCAATATAACATAAGAACTGAACCCTAACAATGGAAAGAACCTTAGACTGGCAATCAGGAAGCCTGTTAGTTATTTAAGCTCTATTTTATTCACCTGCAAATTCCTTCTCAGTACTAATAGTTCGAACCAGTTTTTTTTTTTTTCAGTGTGACTCTGAGCACATGCCTGGGAACTTGTTAGAAATGCAGATTCTCAAGTCCTGCCCTAAATTTACTGAATCAGAAAATCTGGGAGTGAAACCCAGTAATGTATTTCAGTAAGCCCACCACGTGATTCTGATAGATGGTAAAATTTGAGAACCACTGGAATTATTTTAGTAGTTTGTTTTCCTGTGTGTTCAAAAAAAAATTACAGTTAACTACTTTAATTTAAACATCCTAGCTTAAGGTTATTTTTTAAACTTCTCTTCATATGTGTTACCTACTATTTGAATTTGCAGACTTCTTGCTTTCTTGCTTTCTTGCTTTCTTTCTTATTTTATTAGGGAATTTGAGAAGGGGAACAGCCAAGTTGTCATCCTTCAATCTTGGTTGTGGAAGGTGCGGCTAGCTCAGCTCCAAGTCCAGTCAGCATCCAGCTGGCTGTGTTCAGTCTTAGTTCCGGGTGGACATAGCCCACCATCCCATGTGGGAGTCAAATTGGTAACCTTGTTGTTAGGAGCACATGCTCTCACCAGCTGAGCCATCCTGCCACCTTTTGGCAGCTCAGTGGCAGCTCAGCTCGGTCGCAGCTCACTCGCCCATGTGGGACTCAAACCGGCGACCATGTTGCTCAGAGCTCGCGCTCTTAACCAATTGAGCCACTCTGCCGGCCCTGCAGACATTTTTCTGAAGTGCTAATGATAGCTATACAGGCAAAGATGTCTTTGACTCAGAGACAGTATTCAGAAGTACTTGAAGACGGTTTAATGTTGCTTGCACAAAGCAGTGTGTGTGTATCTGTGTATGCATCTAGCACACATACATGTTTTTCTATCAGTGGAAACTTCTCCATGATGAGTGGTTAAAGGCAAGCCTTTATTAAGTAGGTTTGAATGAGTTGGTATGGTAGAATAAGTATAAAAAGTAGAGGTTGCTTTTTCACAGTAGCAGATACACATACTTGCTTACTTGCTATTCAAAAGAGCCTTTGTAGCAATAGATGTTTGCCTCCGTATCACCCGCAACAGGTTATTGTTGTGGACTGAAGTGCTGATTATTGGTATTCACTTACTTCCTGTAGAGGGGAGTAACACACTTTACTGATGGGAACCATAGGAATAGATAGCATAGTTCAGATGCATATTTTACGGAAAGTGCTTTGTATGTGGGCCACTTCCATCATTGTTTTGCCTTAATACTTTGAGTTTTTACTCTCTGTTAAATAAAGGGAAACTTTTGGAAATAGAATTCCTAAAAAGAACTTTTAAGATACAGTGATGCTGCCTGGTTGAATGCTTCCAGGATTTAGAAAATAGTATGTTTGCTCCGTTTACCTCTTGTGCCTATGGTTATAACCCATCTCAGACTTTCTAAATTGAATCAGCCTATTTTATTAAGTCTTTCCATGCATGGAAATTGCTTCTTTTTTGAGGGCAGTGTCACTGGCCCTCATATGTGGGACCCGAACTGGGGCTGCTGGCTTCCCAAGCCAGTGCTTAATCACCACTCCACTCGGCCGGCCCCTCTTTTTTTTTTTATTTATTTTTTTTTATTATTATGATTACCTCTCTTCAGAGCTTTTCTATCTATTTACTATTTCTTAGTGTGGTTACGAAAACCATAAGAATTGTCCTGGGTTCAAAAGTTTTGTTCTTTTTGGTCTTTTGCTCATTTATGTATTCAGCAAACATTGTTGGGTGTACCATTGGTGTTTAATGAATATGCTGGGTATACAGAAATGAATATCTTGTACCCTGTCCTCATAGTCTGATAAGAGCCATATAAACATATAACTAATGCTGTACTGTGATAAATGAACTTTAGTTATGTACAAAGTACAGAGGCAAGAGGAAGGAGGGAGTGAATTAGGAGAAAAGACAGTCTTCAAAGAGGAGGTGACTACTAAGTTGGATATTGGAACATGAAATGTTGTCCAAGCAGGTCAGAGGGTGAGGAAGGAAATTCCAAGCAGAGGAACCAGCACGTCCAGAGGCAAAAAAGTATGAAACAGTACTACAAGCTCAAAACAGCATTGCCAGTAGTTCAGTGTTACTGGAACTACGCCTGGGAGGGGATCTGAGATGTACAGTATCTGAGTCATGTTAAGTTGTTTGTACCTTATGCAGTCGGTAACAGGAGACATTAAAGGAACTGTAAACATGGGAGAGACTTAAAATCATTTTTCTGTTTTAGAAAGATTGCCTTTCAAAGGTGTTGTGGAAGATAGACTAGTGAGGGAAGAATTGTTGAGGGGAAGAAATGAGAGTTTATTATAATAGTTTAGAAAGAAATGATAACTAAAGCCTTGATACCAAGAATGGAGATGGAGGAGAGACGGAATCCAAGTATTTTGGAACAGAGGTGATGGGACTCAGCAATCCTATTAGATGTTCTTGGAAAGGAAGCTGTCTCCTGGGCTCTTGGGCTGAGTTCCTGGTTGATGGGTGGTATCAGTAATTGAGAGAGAATATCATGGTTTTATACAAAGGTAAGGATATAATTTTGATTGATTTATATTACTCTTTATGTCTATAACAGCATATTTAATTCACCAGTTATTTATTGAGTCTAGAGCTCTACCAGAGGTGATAGGCTAATCCTGAGGTATCAACATAGATTTGGGTGATTTTTTAAAAAGTAGGTAAAACTAGTTCAGAAACCTTTTTTTTTTTTTTTTTAAGATTTTATTGTGGAATTGGGGGAGGGGAACAGCGTTGGAGAACCAGGGAAGAGGAACAGACAAGTTGCTGTCCTTTTCTTCTTCATCTAGTTGTGGAGGACGTTGCTTCACTGGACCATGTTGGTATCATCATTGTGCTCTTCTCAGATGAGGCAGATTGGTCTCTGGCCTCTGGATGGCCGCTCACGGTGGCTCTTGGCAGCTCACACCGGCTGCCAGCCACTCACTGTAGCCTATGGCAGCCCACTGCGGCAGGGGCTGCTGCTATGCCGTCCTCGGGGACTCACAGCAGCCCAGCTCCAGGTGGAGCTGTTGTTCACCATCTTAGCTGTAGAGGGCAGTGTCACTGGCCCTCATATGTGGGATCTGAACCAGAGCTGCTGGCATCCCAAGCTGTCTCTTAACCAATGCGCCACTCGGTCAGCCCTAGAAACCATATATTTTAATTACTGCATGGATTAATTTTTCTCTAGGTCTTTTACCTTATGCTCGCCCAAGTCAAAGGCTAGTAATATAATAATCATATAGCTTTTTAAATTATTTCTTAATTTATTCCCCTGTTTGGAATGTTATTCCATGTTGTCTTCTGTATCATTTATGAAAAGATTAGGAACCGACCCACACATTATGTTGTGGGGGACACCAACATCCGGAGACATCCATTTAGGTCTGTCCCTTATTTATTTTTTACCATTTCTTCATATGTGATACAAAATTCTTCCAGAGTCTATATTTTAAAAATTCTATAGAGAGAAGGCTTGTTACAAGTTTTTTATAATTCTAAATAAATTCTGTTACTTGAGTTTCTCCCTTTATAGAATCCATGTGGCCATAGTAATATAATAGCACATTCGGGAAATTCCCTGCTGATACTTGTGTCATCCTAAGGCAAGTTGGAACTCTGAGGGATTCTCAGTTACCAGACATGAGCCGAGGGAACTCTCCTGGGTAATGGTAGAATAGGAATTTTTAGCACCATGGTCAAGTGTCAAATAGGTGATAGTGGTGGTTTTAGATCAGAAGAGGCATCACATCTCTAGGCCTCTCAGTCTTTCCTGTATAAGAACAGCCTTCTGTCTCATTTTTCCTAAATTGAGTTTCCTAATCACCTGACTACATCTCCTTAATTTGATGACTTAGTTTTAAGACCCATCTGAAAACAAACTGTTGGCTCAAATTTCTCAATTTTTGTTTGTTGTAATAATCATTTCAATGACTTATGTATGCCTACCCATATTAATCACATCCATTGGATTCTGCTAAAGCTCTATAATGAGAATAGAATGGCAAGATGACACATGTCCATTTGAATCAAAATGTGTTCATTTTGCGGGCATCTGATAGGCTCATTGCCTTAGGACTTTAAATTAGGTACACTAGCTTAGGTGTGAAATAGTCTCTATCCAGTTTCTGAAAAGAAATACCTTTGGGTATAATGCTTTTTTATATGCTATTAAATTCTAAAAATAGTTTATTGGCTACTTGTATTATGGGAGTAATTTGATATTAAAAAGACTCCTATTGGGCCGGCCGAGTGGCTCAGTTGGTTTTAAGAACTGGCTTAAGAGTGCAAGCTCTGAGCAACAGGGTCGCCCAGTTCGATTCCCACATGGGCCAGTGACGCTGTGCCCAAGCTGAGCTGTTGCTGAGCTGCCTACAGGTAGGTGACAGGATGGCTCAGCTGGTGTAACAACAAGACTGCCTGTTCGATGGTGGGCTACGCCCACCTGCAACTAAGCCTGAACTCAGCACCTTGAGCTGCCCAGATGGCTCAGTGGATAGTATGTGCGTTCTTAACAACAAGGCTGCTGGTTCGACTCCCGCATGGGATGGTGGCTACACCCACCTGTAACTAAGACTGAACTCGGCACCTTGAGCTAAGCTGCTGCCCAGATGGCTCAGTGGATAGGGTGTGCGCTCTTAACAACAAGGCTGCTGGTTAGACTCCCACATGGGATGGTGGCTATGCCCACCTGCAACTAAGATTGAACACAGTACCTTGAGCTTAGAGGCCATGAGCGGCCCACAGGAAACCAGATGGCAACTGGCCCCCTCCACAATGAAGATTGAAGAACAACAACTTGACTGGTCCCCTTCCCCAATTCCCCAATAAAATCTAAAAAAAAAAAAAAAAAATCAGTCAATTCTAAAAAAAAAAAAAAAAAAAAAAAAAGACTATTGAAATTGTAATTAAATACAGAGATAATACAAAAGACTTGAAAAAAATTAAAATAGGGGCCGGCCGAGTGACACAGTGGTTAAGCGCTGGCTTCAGAAGCCAGCAGCCCCGGTTCGGGTCCCACATATGAGGGCCAGTGACACTGCCCTCAAAAAAAAAAAAATTCAAATAGGATTTTCCAGTGGGTAAAGTCTTGTTACCTTTTTCCGTACTGCTCAGTCATTTAGAATCCAATACTGATGACTCATCCACAGTATATTCGTGTTTTTGCTTTCTTCCTTCAATTTTGATAGAATTGATAATTTTGGATGAGTGAATGAGGAAGAGGCTTAACGGATTTTTTTCCCCCATTGGTAATAAAAGTTATATATGCTGGTTGTGAAAAATACAAGAAAGTTACTCATAACCCCAGACTTAATCATCACTACCATTTTAGCATATCTCCTTTCAGTTTTTTTCCCCATGCATAAAAGTATTTTTATGTCATTGAGATTAGGCTTGATATAATTCAGTATCTTGCTTTCTGAACTTATCATCATCATTTTCATGCTACTAAAAACTCTTGTAAAAGTTATGCTATGATTTCGTATAGTTTATTTGGCAGTTTTTCTCTGTTGAACATTAGATTGTGCCCATTTTGGGGGCCATTAAAAATACAAAATGCAATGAGCTTAATTTTGTGTTTGTTTTTCTATGTTTCTGAGTATATTCCTTTTTTTTTTTGTAAAGATTTTATTGGGGGAGGGAACAGCATTGGGGAAGGGGAACAGAGAAGTTGCTGTCCTTTTGTTCTTCAGTCTAGTTGCGGAGGACGTTGCTTCACTGGCCCATGTTGGTATTGTGATCATTGCGCTCTTCTCAGGTGAGGCAGATCGCTCACCGACCATTGGATGGCTCTCACAGCGGTTCATGACAGCTCACGCTGACTGCCGGCCACTCACTGTAGCTCATGGCAGCCCACTGCACCAGGGGCTGCAGCCTACGCCGTTGCCAGCGACTCATGGCAGCCCAGCTGCAGGTCAAGCTGTTGTTTACCATCTTAGCTGTAGAGGGCGCAGTGTCATTGGCCCTCATGTGGGATCCAAACCAGTGGCCCTGCTGCTCAGAGCTCGCGCTCCTAAGCCAACTCCTAACCAACGAGCCATTCTGCTAGCCCCCTCTGAGTATATTCTTACCATTCCTAGAAGTGCAGTAATTAAGGTTGTGAACATTAAAAAATCTACTATGGAAAAATATAAACACATGCAAAATAAACAGCAGCGTTATGAATGCCCATGTGCTCATCACCAGCTGCAACAATCACAGCTCATGGACCTCTTCTTTCATTTGTAGCCTCCACTCCCTCTCAGTTATTTTGAATTAAATCTCAGGTAGTTTTATTTATTTATTTCATCTGTATATACTTCAGTTATACATACCGGGGGTGCCAAAAAAAATGTACATAAGTGGACACTTTGGTCAGCGTTGCTCAAGCAGTAGTTCGCTGTCATCAGAAGTGTCTGGACGCTGATGGGAACCCCTTTGAGCACCTCTTGTAACTGCAGGAGTCAGACATGACTTGTATTAATCTTTTGTTAGCAGTATATATCGAGTATTACAATTTTAATACAGCTTTCCTTTCTTAAAATATGTATACATTTTTTGGCATCCTCTGTATATAACTCTGTATACATACCTAAATTTATAGTAAAACTTAATTACTGTGAAGTATAATGCACATACAGAAAAGAACATAAAACATAAATTTATAGTTCAGTGAATGACCACAAAGTAAATCTGTTGTAACTGCCACTCGGTCAGGCTTTGGAATTGCTAGCACCTCGGATGCTTTCCCCATGTTCCGCCCAGCCACCAATTCGTTCTTCCCCGATGGAGACTTCTACCAAGACAGTGTAGTTTTACTTGATTTTTAACTTTTAAACAGTGGAATAATACAGTGTGTATTCTTTTGTGTTTGGCTTATTTTACTCAGCATTGTGGGCTTCATCCCTGTGGCCCTGTAATATAAAAACTTCTAAAAAGCATCACCACATTACTAGAATCACAGTAAAATTGAACAACTTGTGAATATCTTCATTGTTCAAATTCCCCTAAACCATCCGCTTTTCCTTTTTAATGGTTGATTGGTTCGAATCATGAATCAGACAAAGTCCATCCACATGTTGTGTATGGTTGACATTTGAAGCCTCTTTTCCCCTATAAGTCACTTCTGCCCTTTTTCTTTTCCTTTTCTTGTTGAAAAATCCCGTTGCATGTCCTGTAGAATTTCCCACTTTCTGGATTTTGCTGATTTTATAACCATGATGTAATTTTTTAAAAAATTGGGGTATACCTAACATAAAATGTACAGGTCTTGCGTTTGGGGAATTTTGACATTATTACTATTTAAAAGATATAGAGAACACGAAAAGTTCCCCTGTGTCCCTTTGCAATTAGTTTCCTTCCATCTTTGTATCTGACTTCTGTCACTATAGATAAGTTTGCCTGTTTGGTTTTGTGTGTGTGTGTACACATATATACAAACACACACACACACACACGAGGTACAATAATTAAGTTCGCAAATTCACCCTAGAAAAAGTGCTACACACCTCATTGCTGAATATCACCACGGTTACCTTCGAAGTACTCCCCTTGGGAAGCTATGCACCGAATCCAGTGCCTAGTCCACCCTTCAAAACAATTTTGGAACTCTTTCTGGAATGGCCATCAGAGCTGTCATCGTATTACCCTTGATGTCCTGAATCTCATCAAAATGTTGTCTTTTCAATATTTCCTTTATGTGCAGGTAAAGAACATTGGGGGCCAGATCAGGTGAGTAGGGAGGGTGTTCCCATACAGATATTTGTTTACTGGCTAATAACTCCCTCACAGACAGTGCTGGGTGAGCTGGTGCCTTGTTGTGATGCAAGAGCCATGAATTGTTGGCGAAAAGTTCAGGTCGTCTAACTTTTTCACGCAGCCTTTTCAGCACTTCCAAATAGTAAACTTGGTTAACTGTCCAGTTGGTACAAATTCATAATGAATAATCCCTCTGATACTAAAAAAAAAAGGTTAGCAACATCATTGCAACAAATTTCTGAACTTAATTGTCAGACCTCTTGTATGTATGTGTATGCAAACATGCACGAGTATATATAAAATCACAGTATGTGTTCTTTTGTGTTACCATGTTTTTCATTTGATTACCATGTTTTTGAGATTTGTTCATGTATTTCCATAGTTCTTTTTTATTGCTGAATACATTCAATTGTGTATATACATCTCAGTTCTCCTTTTGATGGACATGTTGGTTGTTTTCAGTTTTTTGGCTATTATGAATAAGGCTGTAATATTCTTGTACAAGTCTTGATGTGGACATGTTTTAATTTCTTTTGAGAAAATACAAAATGGTAGTTTCTGGGTCATATGGTAAATGTATGTGTAACTTTATAAGAAATTGCCAAACCACTTCAAGCGCTATTCCATTTTATATTCTCACCAGCGATGTATGAGATCTGCACTTACTCCATATTCCATATCTCTGCCAACATTTGGTTTTTGAGATTCGCCATTCTTGTGAGTGTGTGGTTATATCTCATGATTTTAATTTGTTTCTCTGATTACTGATGTTGAGCACCTTTCATGTGCTGATTGGCTGGCTATTTGTATGCCTTCTTGTATGAAGTGTCTGTTCAACCCTTTTTTCTCTCTTTATTAGTTTGTTCATCTTTTAATTGTTGCTTTGTAGTTCTTTATATATTTGGATACAAGTTCTTTGTTAGTCATCTGTACTGCAAATACATTTCCTCAGTCTGCAACTTGTCGTTTTATTTTTTTTTTTTATTATTATTTTTTTTAAAGATTTTATTGGGGAATTGGCGGAGGGGAACAGCGTTGGGGAATCGGGGAAGGGGAACAGACAAGTTGCTGTCTTTTTGTTCTTCAGTCTAGTTGCGGAGGATGTTGCTTCACTGTTGGTATCGTCATTGCGCTCTTCCCGGATGAGGCAGATCGGTCGCTGGCCTCTGGATGTCGCTCACCACGGCTATTGGCAGCTCATGCTTGGCTGCCAGCCGCTCACGCTGGCTGCGGGCCACTCACTGTAGCCTATGGCAGCCCACTGCAGCAGGGGCTGCAGCCCACACCATCACCGGGGCTCGCACAGCCCAGCTCCAGGTGGAGCTGTTGTTAGCTCTAGAGGGCAGTGTCACTGGCCCTCATGTGGGATCCGAACCGGGGCTGCTGGCATCCCAAAACCAGCGCTTAACCAATGCGCCACTCGGCCGGCCCTCGTTTTATTTTCTTAATGTAAATTTTGGTGAGCACAATTTTTAAAATCATTTTTTTTTCATGGTTTGTTACATGCTTTTTAAAATTTGATCCTTGAAATAACCTTTTGAGGGGGAATATGGTAGTGCCTCCATTTTGTTCATTAGCAAATAGAGGCCCAGAGAGTTAAAATGACTTGTCTGAAAGTTATAATAGCTAATATTAGTGGTAGAGCAAAGCCTGAAAACCAGGTCTTTTAACTTCAGGTTGAATTTCTTTCCATTGCATCGTTTTCTCCCTTTCTCTTTTCCTATTACCTGAAAATGATACTGTTGTACTCAGCTACATTCTCTTAAAGTTCTATGCTCTGTTTTACTTTTGGGCCTTTGTATATGTAGTTCTTTCTGAGTTGAACACTTTGCCTCCTCTCTTTAATTTCAGCTTAGATGCTATGTCCCTTGGGAGATTTTTGACATCTCCCTCCTTTCCTGCTAGATAAGGTGCCTCTTCTCCTCATTTCTTTAACACTAGAGTTTTTTTCTGCTCTCATAGCAAATAGCACCCTGAATATCGTTCCACTTATTCCACTTATTATATCTCTAGATTCTGAGGGCAGGAACCATGACAGTCTTATTTACCAGAATATTAACAGATAGATGTTAAAAAATATAATGAATTCAATTGAATATATTTCTCTCCCTATTTACTTGTGACAGATTCTTTTTTGTGCTGTGTACTTAAGCCCTATGGGTGTATTTAATTTAGCATTTTTGTGTAGCATCATGTTTCATTTGTGATTTTTGAATTCCTGAATGATTGTAATGTATTTCAAAGTGAGGGTTATAAAATTTTGTTTTATATGCCATATATACTTAGGAACTATTACAAATTATTGAATTGAATATTGGACTAGCTTTAAGAAATTTTCTTTATCCATTTACTTTATTCTTATCCATTTACTTTTGCTATTTATTTATTTTTTTTAGATTTTTTTTAAATTGGGGAACTGGGGGAAGGGGAACAGTGTTGGGAAGCTGTGGGAGGGGACCAGCCAAATTGTTGTTCATGTCTTCATTGTGGAGGGCGCCTGTCGCCATCTGGCTTCCCATCAGCAGCTCGTGGCTTCTAAATTCAAGGTACTGTGTTCAGTTAGTTGCGGGTGGGCGTAGCCACCATCCCATGCGGGAGTCGAACCAGCAGGCTTGTTGTTAAGAGTGCACGCCCTATCTTCTGAGCCATCTAGGCGGCAGCCCAGCTCCAGGTGCCGAGTTCAGTCTTTGTTGCGGGTGGGCATAGCCCACCATTGAACAGACAGTCTTGTTGTTACACCAGCTGAGTCATCCTGTCCTCTGTTGGCAGCTCAGCAACAGCTCGGCTCGGGCACAGACAGCATCACTGGTTCGTGTGGGAATCAAACTGGCGGCCCTGTTGATCAGAGCACGTGCTCTAAGCCAACTCTTAACCAACTGAGCCACTCACGTGGCCGGCTCCTTACTTTTACTATTGACAGTGCCTTAAATGTCAAAGCTAAACTATGTAATTGCCTGAAAGATATTATATCTGAAAAACAAATTTATAAATTTCATAGCTGCTCTCTTTGGCTTTGAACAGTAGGCATCGATTCCGTCTTTCATACCTAAAGAGCACATAGGTTCTTAAAAAGTAACTTACATAATTTGTTGAAATTGACAAGGGCTCTGGTTAGGTAAAAAAAATCCTTATTTTTAAGAAATACACAATTAAGTATTTAGGAGTAAAGGGCCATTGTACATGCAACTTATTCTCAGATGGTTTGAGAATAAGTGGGAAAAAATACACACACACACACACACAAACACACACACAGGTATATATCCACATACATACGTAAATGCAGTCCTCAGTTTGCATGGTAGTGTGGGACTGTAAAAATGACTGTAAACTGAAACCATGCACGATGGTCAATGGGAAAAATTATGTGACCTTTAAAATTTTTGTAAAAATACTAAAAACTATTTCATTGTTGGTTGTAAATGTACAAGGAAATGAAAACACAGTAAAGCTAATATTTGTTTGGTATACTGTAATTTAAAGCATTAGAAACATAGAATATTAAAGGGTTTTCTCTGTCAGAATCTCATAAAATATTTTCAAAAGTTCTTGCCTGCTTCTTGTCGTATAACTTAAGATATAGAGCAAACATCTTTTGAATGCGTTGGCTTCTAGCATTCTGTCCTTTGTACTTGCAATGTCATGCAGTATCTTTGAGAGTTCTTTTAAATTTTGTTCACTTCCTCTGGGACATATTTATCCTTTTCATCATAATCACTTTCCATATTTATGTTGATAAGCTTGTATGCACTAAGTTCCTTTGATGCATGTAACTCCATTTTCTATTTAAATTTCATTTCCAGCATTATCACTTTCATTACTTTGCTTCATTTTTTCTTTTTTTTTAAATTGGGGAATTGGGGGAGGGGAACAGACAAGTTGCTGTCTTTTTGTTCTTAGTCTAGTTGCGGAGGACGTTGCTTCACTGGCCCATGTTGGTATCGTCCTTGCGCTCTTCCCAGATCAGGCAGATCGGTCGCTGGCCTCTGGATGGTCGCTCACCGTGGCTATTGGCAGCTAGCGCTGGCTGCCAGCCGCTCGCGCTGGCTGCCAGCCACTCACTGTAGCCTTGGCAGCCCACTGCAGCAGGGGCTGCAGCCTACACCGTCACCGGGGCTCGCACAGGTGGAGCTATTGTTAGCTGTAGAGGGCAGTGTCACTGGCCCTCATGTGGGATCCGAACCGGGGCCGCTAGCATCCCAAAACCAGCTCTTAACCAATGCACCACTTGGCCGGCCCTTCTTTGCTTCATTTTAACATGGTAGGCCAATTGCCTGTTTTGATTATCCATTTTTGTAAAATGTCATGTGGTTTATCACTGGGATACTAGGAAGCACACAGGTACATGTGACTCATCACCAACTGAGTTTGAAAGAAATGATGTGATTCGTTACTGATCATGATGCACATGTGGTATTTAATAGTGATTGTGGACTGAAAAACTAGAAGTAAAGTTTGAACTTTATGCAACTACTCATATACTCAACAGTTCATATACAATGGTAACTGAAATTAGAACTATGTTGTTAGGGGAGTGATGTTATTTAGCTAAACTGTGGTAACTGAAATGCGTGTTTATTGGGACCATACAAAACAAGTACCACCAGTATAAAGAGCATGTCTGAATGAGCGTAAATACTTTGATTTATTAATAATATAAGATTAATTCTTTATAGGAAGACTTATGTCCTTATATTCATTTTTATTGACTTGTAGCTGTGGTTAACAGGGAGGATCAAATAATAAGACACTGTATGTATATAAAGGTCCTTTGTTAACCATTATAAAGAACAAATATGTAGAATGATAGGGCAACCAACATGAAGAGCTCTAGTATGCCAGGCAGTATTTTAAATATTTTGCATACATATATTAGATATGGCGTTTGATCCTTATGACAACCTCTGAGATTGGTGGTATTTTATGCAACCTCGTTTTATAGATGAGGACACAGGCTCGGGGTCTGTGTAAGCTTCGAAAGTTGCTGATCCAGGATTTGCACTTAGGTCTGTCTGGCTCCAAACCCATACTCATTCCTACTACACCATTTTTTGTGGTGGTTGTTGGGGGTTCTCCCAGAGGCCCTTTGATAGTGGCTAAATTGAGACTAAGACATAAGAAAGGAGCATTTTAGATATATTTGAGTTGATGGAGCTGTAGGTGATTAGATTCAGATTTAACATTTTGGCAAAAATACTACATAGATCACCATCTCTGCATGTTGATTGCATCATACCAGGAGACAGATTGTCTCATTCTTGGTGATGCTAGGCTTGATCATTTTGTCATGGGTGTGACTGTCAGATCTTTCCTGTAAACATTTTTTTAGTTTTCCTTTGTAATTGGAAAGTAATTTTTGGAGGGCCAGCCAAGTGGCTCAGTTAGCTAAGAGCTCACTCAAGAGTGCGAGCTGAGCTCTGAGCAACAGCAGTTCGATGCCCAGCACAAGCTGAGCTGCCATTCAGCTGGCAACAAGTGGCAGGATGGCTCAGCTTAAAAAGAGAAAAAAAAGAAAGTAATTTTTGGGATGATAATTTGGGTTTTCCCCCAACAACTTTTCACTAGTCATCCGTTTATTGCCCTTACTCTGATATACTGTTATCTTTAAGAATGTAAGAAACGGGCCGGCCGAGTGGCGCGGCGGTTAAGTGCTGGCTTGGGAAGCTAGCGGCCCCAGTTTGGGTCCCACATGTGAGGGCCAGTGACACTGCCCTCAAAAAAAAAAAAGAATTTATTACCAAAAATATTTTAAAAATTAATAATTATTTTTCACTGTAGAAAAGAGAATTGGTGCTCTGAAAAGAAAAGGTCTAAGGCACCATTGAGCTTTTATTCTTTTTTTAAAGATTTTATTGGGGTATTGGGGGAGGGAACAGCGTTGGGAAATCAGGGAAGGGGAACAGACAAGTTGCTGTCCTTTTGTTCTTCAGTCTAGTTGTGGAGGACGTCGCTTCACTGGCCCATGTTGGTATTATCATTGTGCTCTTTCTGGGTGAGGCCATTGCTCGCCGGCCATTGGACGGCTGCTCACGGCGGCTCACACCTGCTGCTGGCCAGCCCCACTGCAGCCTACGCCGTTGCCGGTAACTCACGGCAGCACTGTTTCAGGTCAAGCTGTTGTTCACTATCTTAGCTGTAAGAGGGTGCAGTGTCTCTGGCCCATGTGGGATCCGAACCAGCGGCTCTGCTGCTCAGAGCTTGCAAACTCTTAACCAAGTGCCACTCAGCGGGCCCTGAGCTTTTATTCTTTTATAATAACTTTGCAACTTCTTAATTATTTTAGAACTATGTATTCTGTGAAGTATGTCAAAAGCATTGTTCTGTATTCTAATTGTTAACAGTCTAGTACAACACAGCAACACACACACACACACACACACAGCCTGATAAACTTTTTGAGTTTCCTTTTTAACTTGGTACCAGTAAGCAGAATACAGCACTCAAATACAGAAACTTGCAAGAGAACCCAAAATCTGAGATCTACTTGATTGGCCTAGATGTAGAAAAGAGTTATTTCATGGTTATAAGTAGGTAGAACTGGGTGGATTGTGATGCTAGAAATTCAGGAAACATCATAAATAAAGGCGTCTGTGGAAATGGTGGATTTTGAACTGGTGAGGGAAGAGAGCCAGAGAAATCATAATTTTAGAAAGGAAAAGGGGGTGGGAGGTTAGGCACATTGTAGAATTTAGTTGAGTGAATTTATTGAGACCCAGTGAAAGGGCAAGGAGATAACCTTGATAATGCAGGTAGGATGAAAGGGGAGGGGTTGGTTGGCTTGGCCCAACATGCTGGGGAAGAAAAACTAATTGGTAGCTTTTAAGGGTTTGATATTCTTTATAAAATTAAGTCATGGGGTCATCATTTATAAGGAATGATAGCATTTGGGAATAGTTTAGGAAAGGAACTTGAAACAGCATGTGGAGTTTGAACTGAAGCCACTGAATCCAAAATGAGCAACATTGAAACCATGAGTGAAAATAACTGTTTCTTCTCATTTTTTGCTGTAGGAAATGCCTCATTTTAATACTGGTTATAAACTATGATGCCATCCTTTCCCTCCCTCATTTTAGTGGGTTTTATCTAGTTATTCCTTAACTGGAGGATAAAAGTATTTTATAGGTTTTCAAAGGTAAATCATGTTAATATGTTTGAAACTCCCTCAGAACCTGGCCTGAGGACTGAAGTTAATTTGTAGCACTAACAGTAAAGATTTCCTGAACTCAGTTATAAATAGCCAGAAAAGCTATGCAAGATGGAAGTTGAAACAGAACTAAGATTTATGAGAGTTTCTGCTATGTAAGTCCAGAACTTAAGCAGAATGCTGTTCTAGAAGATTTGGTGTATGAGAGTAGAAATAAGCCTTGTTTGTATTTCATTTAGGCTTAATCACACCTCTTGTGCCATCCTGGGAAAAATTAGGTTAAAAGACATGCCTTTCATTGGATTTCAGGAGTCAGTGAACCTAGCTTAAACCTTGTTAAAGTAAGAAGGAAAGAGAATTTCAAGGATCAAGGGCTTACCCAGAGGCTGTGCGTAGTTCCCAGACACTAGAGATACTTGTACAGGACCTCTAGCCAATCTTCTAGTGGTCATGTATAATAAATTGACTCAGTACATGCATATCCATTGATTAACCTAGAGTCTTTACTAGATCACTTATAGTTGGTACAAGTACTTGTCACTGTTGATGTCCTTTAAGAAAATTACGGGTCTTTTGGCAGATAAAACTCAAATGATAGTTTTTTTTTCCCCTTTATCACAAATAATCCATACCCTAAAGTGCAGTCCTGCTGAAATTGAAATTGTGTCCCATCCTTTGCCTAGAATTAGCCAGAAGAGCTGAGGTGGGAGCCAGTGGCATGTGGCTCCGCACACAATTCTACCTAAATTTCTTAAACATTCTACGTTTGGGATGCAACCATGTTGAGAGGCCAATTGGTTAAGAAGCCAATCAAGAAATGCCCCCAAATATTCGTACTGCTTCCTTTACTGAGGCTGGCAGATTTTTTTTTTTTTTCCTTTCCTGGAGTTCTTTAACAATGGCAAAAGTTAAAAAATATTTTCTCTTTATTCCTGAATTAACCGAATATTCCCTAAACAAGGCTACACTGTGTTAAATTCCGTGCGTGTTTGCTTTTGTGTGGTTTTGGGCGTCCCAGGTTCCAACATTTGTGTGACCTTCTACAGGGCACTTCTTAACCTCTCTGAGTCTCAGTTTATTCATTTCTAAATTTTGGTAATAATGATACCTACCTTTGTAGGTTTGTTTGAGGACTTAATGGGATGATAAATATAGACTGCTTTGCAAATCATGAACTTTCAACAGATGGCATCTATTCTAATTTTGAAAACTTAAGTTATGTAATCAGCAGCTAAGTGTACATATTTCACATCTGACTGGTATTATACAAATAAAATACGAATGCATTGTTGTAATATTAAAGTATTACAGATAAAGCTAAGGAGCCCCTTAATCACTCAAATCCCACTCCCTTCCCCAGAAGTAACTGTTTTATCAATATATGTATCCGTCCATGTCTTTTTTTGCCTTTAAAACACACACACACACACGTGCATACATGTACACACATTTATGTTTTCTACTTTGTAGATCAAGAATAAAAAATAGGGCCGGCCGAGTGGCGCATAGGTTAAGCACTGGTTTTGGGATGCCAGCGGCCCCGGTTCGGATCCCACATGAGGGCCAGTGACACTGCCCTCTACAGCTAACGGCAGTTTCACCTGGAGCTGGGCTGTGCGAGCCCCGGTGATGGTGTGGGCTGCAGCCCCTGCTGCAGTGGGCTGCCATAGGCTACAGTGAGTGGCCCGCAGCCAGCGTGAGTGGCCCGCAGCCAGTGTGAGCGGCTGGCAGCCAAGCATGAGCTGCCAAAAGCCGCGGTGAGCGACATCCAGAGGCCAGTGACCGATCTGCCTCATCCGGGAAGAGCGCAACGACGATACCAACAGTGAAGCAACATCCTCCGCAACTAAACTGAAGAACAAAAAGACAGCAACTTGTCTGTTCCCCTTCCCCGATTCCCCAACGCTGTTCCCCTCTGCCAATTCCCCAATAAAATCTTTAAAAAAAAAAAAAATAGCGATTTAGTAATTTTGTAAACATTACCATGACTGGTTATAGGAATCTGTATTTTATAGCCTCAGTAACCAGAGGATAGCAAAATTGAACAATTTATTATGTAGTGTCAGATCTTGGGCCAAATTATAGAATTCTTTACAACCCTAGAAAGGTGTTTAATCAAAGGAAAGAAGCCAGAAGAAAGAAGAAACATAGCTTCAGCCATTTAGCTAAAAAATGCACAGTTGTTTTTCTGGCCAATAAATAGATCAGAATTTATGAAATTTACTGTCTTGTAGTTTACATTAAGTTCTATAACCAGGGGTCAGAGATACTATTTTTTGTCTGACAAGTTAGAAATACTTCCTTTCCTCAAAAATGTGAGAAGTTTGACACCATCTTTTTTGGGGGAGAGAGTAGGAAAGAATGATTGAAACTCTTTGCATATCAGTGATCCTCAAATGTATTTAAATTATTTTTGTAATTGCCTGTGATATTTTTGTTTGTAACATGTACACATTGGGTTGTGAGTTCCAGGACATTTATAGAAGGAGAAGGTAAGGGGGAGTATCACGAGAAAGGGGCCACAGTTACTTTGAGAGCAGGGATCTAAGAGTTGGCGAGTATGGATTTGACATGATGTCTCTTCTCTGGGGAATTAGAAGTCAGCTGGACAAAATTATGGGGAAGGGGGTTCGTAGACAAAGGAAAATGCCAAGGTAAAATGGTGCTAGTTGTAACTATTTGGGGAAAGCAGTGGTGTCAAGTGGAGCAAAAGATGCAGTTCCCCTTTCAGCCTTGTCTTCAAACTGAACCTGGTGATGAAAGCTGAAGGACAGAACTTTATATTCCAGTGTGTGTGGGGGGGATGTGTGGTAACCCCTTGCCTAGGATAGGGACATGGTAACCTCCTTTCCTTGGAGGATATCATGGAGGATACCAGAGCAGGGATTGGGTTTGTAAGTTATGCTTCGGTAAATGGTTGTTTGGCTGATTTTCATATGAAGATACAGAACATGTTGCCTTGGGAGATAGACGTATGTTAAAGAGCTTTCTGGAGAGCTCACTTTCTAAGCTTTGCTTCTGTGGCTTCTTCCAAGACCTGACTTGTCCTGTCCAGTGTAGTCAGCCACTAGCCACATGGGACTGTTGGGCATGTGAAATTTGTCTAGTCTAAATTGAGATATGTATGTAAAAGACACGCTGAACCTTGAAGACTTAATATGACGAAAGAATGTAAAGTACCCTGATAATTTTTTATAATGATGACATATTGAAATGCTATTAATTATTATATATGAAATGATTTATTGGATTAAATAAAAAGATACTATTAAAATTATTTTACCTTTTAAAAAATTATGGCTAGAAAAAAATTACATACGTGGCTCATGTTATCTTTCTGTTGGACCTGGCTGGTCTAAGTGTAACCTGCTCTAGGGAGAACTGCTTTCTTCTGGCTGACGAATTTCATATGGGGCATTGCATAGATGTTGAGAGATTTCAGTACATTAAGAATGTTTCAGCTATTTTATAGTCAGATGTCTTCCTCTTGGGGAAACATTTTTTAAAATTTAATTTTATGTCAGTGGGAAGGAATATAGAACTATATTGCTAATTTGCATGTGGGCGCATAGGTGTTTTGCATGCATGGGTGCATGTGTGTGTTTCTTACCAGGAATTCCTGTAGTGCATGATGTATATTATACCCATGTCCACGAAGAATGAACGATTCTACCAAGGAACCTGATTAAGCCTGTCCTTGGAAAAGCGGTGCTTTTCTGTCTCAGAAAAGGATCCTGGAACCAGGTATATTTCCCAGCCCAGTTCTTAGAAACCCCTACTCCCAAGGAATGCCCCCAAGTAGGCTCAATATATCATCAAACTTTGTATTCAGTTCTCTGGAGCCAGTTTTCTACATTTATGAAATACATTTTCCCCAAAACTTTTTATTTTGCAAAAATTGTAATACAGAAAAATTGAAAGAGTAGTATAATGAACATCTGTGTATGCTTTACCTAGAGTCCCCCCTTGTTAAAAAAAAATTGCCACATTTCTTTATTTCTATATATGCTTTTGGGGGCTGAATTGTTTGAAAGTAATTTGCTCACATGACTCATTACACCTAAATATTTCAGCATGCCTCTCCTAGGAATAAGGACATGATCTTATCACAGGTCTGTTGTCAAACTTAAGAAAATTACAATAATTCCATGATTGCTAATATTCACATTTTCCCAAATATCATAAGTAGCTTTTTCCCTGACTTGTTTTCAACCCTGGATTCAATCCAGGGTTACGCATTGCACATAATTATGACCCTTTAGTCTCTTTTAACCTGGAATAGAGGTCAGCATACCCAACCCTTTTGCCAGCCTGGCTAGCCACCTGTTTTTATACAGCCCACCAGGTAAGAATAGTTTTTATATTTTTTTCTACTCATATTTAAAAGTAGAGGTAAAATTCACATAACATAAAATTAACCATTTTAAAGTGTACAATTCATTAGCATTTAGTACATTCAATATGTTGTGTAACCATCAGTTCTAAGACATTTTAAGCACCCATAAAGAAACCCCGTACCGAGTTGCCTGTGCGTCCGGTTGCTGCGCAGCTCCTGCGGCCCTTCAGCCAAGATGCCGGAGGAACTCCAGACCCAAGACCAGCTGATGGAGGAGGAGGAGATCGAGATGTTCGCCTTCCAGGCAGAAATCGCCCAGCTGATGTCATTGATCATCAATACCTTCTACTCGAATAAAGAGATCTTTCTAAGGGAGCTTATTTCAGACTCATCAGATGCTCTGGACAAAATCCGATATGAAAGCTTGACAGATCCCAGTAAACTAGACTCCGGCAAAGAGCTGCACATCAGCCTCATCCCAAACAAACAGGATCGAACCCTCACCATCGTGGATACTGGAATAGGAATGACCAAGGCAGATCTGATCAATAACCTTGGCACTATTGCCAAGTCTGGGACCAAAGCGTTCATGGAAGCATTGCAGGCTGGTGCGGATATCTCCATGATCGGCCAGTTTGGTGTGGGCTTTTACTCGGCGTATTTGGTGGCCGAGAAAGTGACCGTGGTCATGAAACATAATGACGATGAGCAGTATGCCTGGGAGTCTTCCGCGGGAGGCTCCTTCACAGTCAGGACTGACACGGGAACCTATGGGTCGTGGAACAAAGGTTGTCCTGCACCTGAAAAAGGACCAGACTGAGTACTTGGAGGAGAGAAGAATAAAGGAGATTGTGAAGAAACACTCTCCGTTTATTGGCTACCCCATTACTCTTTTTGTGGAGAAGGAACGTGATGAAGTCAGTGATGATGAGGCTGAAGAAAACGAAGAGGAAGAGAAAGAAAAAGAAGAAAAGGAGTCTGATTAAGGAGAAGTACATTGACCAAGAGGAACTGAATAAGACAAAACCTATTTGGACCAGAAATCCTGATGACATTAGTAACGAAGAATATGGGGAATTCTACAAGAGCTTGACTAATGACTGGGAGGATCACTTGGCAATGAAGCATTTTTCAGTTGAAGGACAATTGGAATTCCGAGCCCTTCTTTTTGTCCCAAGACGTGCTCCATTTGACCTGTTTGAAAACAGAAAGAAAAAGAACAACATTAAGTTGTATGTTCGCTGAGTTTTCATCATGGATAATTGTGAGGAGCTAATCCCTGAATATCTGAATTTCATCAGAGGTGTCGTGGACTCTGAAGACCACCCTCTCAATATTTCCTGGGAGATGTTGCAAGAAAGCAAAATTTTGAAAGTTATCAGAAAGAATTTGGTCAAAAAATGCTTAGAACTCTTCACTGAACTGGCAGAAGATAAAGAGAACTATAAAAAGTGTTATGAGCAGTTCTCTAAAAATATTAAGCTTGGAATACATGAAGACTCCCAAAATCGGAAGAAGCTTTCTGAGCTGTTAAGATACTACACGCCTGCTTCTGGTGATGAGATGGTTTCTCTTAAGGATTATTGTACAAGAATGAAGGAGAACCCGAAACACATCTATTACATCACAGGTGAGACCAAGGACCAGGTAGCTAACTCGGCCTTCGTGGAGCGGCTGCGCAAGCACGGCCTGGAGGTGATCTACATGATCGAGCCGATCGCCGAGTACTGTGTCCAGCAGCTGAAGGAGTTCGAGGGCAAGACTTTGGTGTCAGTCACCAAAGAGGGCTTGGAACTTCCAGATGAGGAAGAGAAAAAGAAACAGGAGGAGAGAAAAACCAAGTTTGAGACCCTCTGCAGGATCATGAAGGACGTCCTGGAGAAAAAAGTAGAAAAGGTGGTTGTGTCAAACCGATTGGTGCATTCCCCTGCTGCATTGTCACAAGCACATATGGCTGGACAGCAAACATGGAAAGAATCATGAAGGCGCAAGCCCTAAGAGACAACTCCACAATGGGTTATATGGCGGCGAAGAAGCACCTGGAGATAAACCCGGACCACTCCATCATCGAGACCTTAAGGCAGAAGGCCGAGGCTGACAAGAACGACAAATCTGTGAAGGACCTGGTCATCCTGCTGTACGAGACCGCACTCCCGTCTTCCGGCTTCAGCCTGGAGGACCCCCAGACCCACGCCAACCACATCTACAGGATGATCAAACTCGGTCTCGGTATTGATGAAGATGACCCCACTGCTGATGACAGCGGTGCTGCTGTCACTGAAGAGATGCCACCCCTTGAAGGGGACGATGACACGCCACGCATGGAAGAAGTAGACTGAGTTCGGCCTGAAGAGAGGCATTGTACACGTGTTAAATACTTTACGTTCATTCCCTCTGATATATTTTCAAGGATTTTTTTTTTTTTAGTTTGAAAACGTATGGCATGACAATACATGCTTAAAGGGAAGATAATATTTCTTTCGACTTTTAAGTGTGCTATTGTGATGATACCTTAGGCTCTAAAGCTGAGCTAGTTTTTCCTTTCTTGTTTCATGTTGATTTCTTTTAACAGAAAGAGACATAATGTTCGTTGTAAAATGTCTGACCTATGTTACGTTAACTTTGTGGTCTAGTTAGCACACCAAATCTCTTGTCACTGAAGTTCTGAGTTGCACCGACGTTTAAAAGAACATTGCTTAAACCAACTTTTAATCTCTTAGGACCTTTTTAACCCTTCCACCTCCTGTAGTTATTAACTGCATGTACCCACCTCTAGAAATTAGTATGTTAAGCTGAACCAACTTGATGGGAGTAACTATTCATAGGGTTTGTTTTCCAAAGAAAAGTGTTCTTTAGAGTAGCAGAATTGTAAGCCTGCGACCAAGGCACGTTGGAAAGTAACCAGAGCAAGTTTTGTGAATGGAAACATTGTGCCCAGGTCACATTTTACTTTAAAAGGTGACGAATACAGATGTATTAAAAAATGAAAAAAAAAACACAAAAAAAAAACAACCCTGTACCATTAAGCAGTCTCTCCACCCATCCTCCCTCCCCCAGCTTCTGATAAGCACTAGTTGACTTTTTGTCTCTATACATTATCCTATTCCGGATGTTTCATATGTATGGAATCATATAACATGTGATCTTTTGTGTCTGTTTTTTTCTGCTTAGAGTGTTTTCTGTGTTCATTCACATTATTTTATGTATCGGTATTCCATTTTTTTTTATGACTGAATAATACTCCATTGATATGGGTAGACTACATTTTGCTTATCTGTTCATCTGTTGATGGACATTTGGGTTGTTTCCACATTTTTGGCTATTTTGAATAATTCTGCTATGAACATTTGTGTACAAATATTTGCTTAAGTACTTGTTTTCAGTTCTTTGGTGTTTACATTTTTATTTATTTTTATTATTATTTTTTTTTATCTGAGCCATCCTGCCACCTGTTGGCAGCTCAGCGGCAGCTCAGCTCGGGCTGGGCATCGAACTGCTGTTGCTCAGAGCTCAGCTCGCACTCTTGAGTGAGCTCTTACCCAACTGAGCCATTTGGCCTGCCCCCTATTTTTTATTTTTTATGTTTTATTTTTTTTGAGGGCAGTGTCACTGGCCCTCATATGTGGGACCTGAACCGGGGCTGCTGGCATCCCAAGCCAGCGCTTAACCAATGTGCCACTCGGCCGGCACCCCCTACATTTTTAAATGGTTGAAAAAAAATCAAAAGAAGAGTAGTACTAATTTCATGACATACGAAAACTATATGAAATTCAAATTTCAGTGTCCATAAATAAAGCCGTTGTTATTCATTTGTATTGTCTGCTGAGTGGCAGAGTTGAATAGTTATGATAGAGACCATATGTCTCACAAAGCTTAAAGTATTTTTTCTTCGGCCCTTTCCAGTAAAAATTTGCTGGCTCTGAACAGTCCCTCTATCTTTTTGTTTTTGTGCCATTGACTTTTTTTTTTTTTTAAGAACAAATAGACTTTATTTTTAAAGCAGTTTTAGATTTGCAGAAAAATTGAGCAGAAAGTATAGCGTTCTTTCTCCCTGCCCCCGCTTCCCCTGTTAACATCTTGCAATGATGTGGTGCAATTGTTACAATTGATGAATCTACATTGACACCACATTATCACTCAAAGTCCGTAGTTTACTTTAAGGTTCACTCTTTGTGTTTATAGTTCTGTGGGTTTGAACAAATGCATGTGTGTCTGCTATTACTGTATATTACAGAATAGTTTCACTGCCCTAAAAACCTGTGCTCCATTTATCCTTCTTCCCCTCCTCCACACACCAGCAACTTCTCATGTTTTTATTCTCTATAGTTTTGCCTTTTATATCATATATAAACTATTATATCATATATAATAGTTTAAATCCAAATACAGTATGTAGCCTTTCAGGCTGCTTCCTTCACTTAGCAACATGCATTTAAGGTTCCTCCATGTCTTTGTGTCTTGATAATTTATTTTGCTAAATAAGTTTATTTGTTCACATATTGAGGACATCTTGGTTGCTTTCAAGTTTTGGCAATTATGAATAAAACTGCTGTAAACATTTATGTGCAGGTTTTTGTGTGGACATACATTAAAAAAATAGACTATTTTTAGAGCTGTTTTAGATGCAAGCAAAATTGAATGGAAGGTACAGAGATTTCTTGTATATCCCTTGCTCCTATATAGTCTCCTCCACTGTCAAAACCCTGCACCAGAGTGGTTATTTGTCAGTAATCGATGACCCCACATTGACACATCACCCAAAGTCCATAGTGTTCATTAGAGTTCGCATTTGGTTGTGTACACTATGGGTTTTGACAAATGTGTAATGACATGTATCCACCATTATGGGATTTATACAGATTACTTTCACTGCCCTGAAAACCTGCGCTCCGTGCTCCACCCATTTTTCTCTTCCCCCTCCCCAGCCTCTGGCAACCTCTTATCCCTTTACTGTCTCCATTGTTTTGCCTTTTCCAGAATGTCATACACTGGAATCACACAATATGTAACCTTTTCATATTGCTTTCTTCCTCTTAATATCCATTTAAGTTTCTTCCATGTCTTTTCATGGCTTGATAGCTCATTGCTTTTTAGTGCTGAATAATATTCCATTGTCTGGATGGACCACAGCTTGTTTAGCCACCACCCACTGAAGGACATCTTGGTTGCATCTGAGTTTTGGCAATTACGAATAAACTGCTTATAAACATTTGCTTGCAGGTTTTTGTGTGGACATAAGCTTTCAACTCCTTTTGCAAATATGTTCTCTGTTTGTGGCTTGTCTTTTCATTCTCTTAACAGTGTCTGTTCACAGAGCAGAAGTTTTTCATTTTAATGCAGCCCAACATACCAGTATTTTTCTTTCCTGGATCATGCTTTTGGTATTGTATCTAAAAACTTATTGCCAAACCTAGATTTTCTCCTAAAAGATTTATAGTTTTGTGTTTTACATTCAGACCTATGACCCATTTTGAGTTAATTTTTATGAAAGGTATCAGATCAGTATTTGGGTTGTTTTTTATTGGTATATGAATGTCTGCTGGCTGCAACACCAGTTAAAAAAACTATCCTTTCCACGTTGAAACATTGAATTGCCTTTGGTCCTTTGTCAAAGATCCACTGACTATACTTGTGTAAGTGACATTGTCTTTTAAAATACATTACGTTCTAGACTTGTTTCCTCATATAGTTTAATTTGTTTCCTAAATGTATGCGTTGTAAAATGGAACTCGGGTCTAGGGGATTAGCATCACTTTAAACATTTTGGCAAAAATGCTTTCTAGGTGATTGAGCACTTCAAATTGTATCAAGTTAGGAGATACATACACAATGCTAGGTTATCCCTCTGGTGGCAGTGATGGTTAAGATTATTAGTTAAAGTGGTAACCATCAGATCTTTTAGTTATAAAGGTATTTTTCCCTTTGCAATTAGTATGCTTTAAATAATCTGTGGGTTAATATTTTGGCCTTGTAACGTGAATATTTGAATCTATTTGTCAGACATGTGCTAGGTTATGGGGAAAGAACAGTAAAAAGAAAGATTTCTACTGTCATAGAATTTGCCTTTCTCCCTACAAGTTTGAAGACAGTAGTGGGATTGGGTCTGTCGTTGGAGGAGGGTGCATTTGCAGCTTAAGGTAAGGTCGATACCAGAAAAATATGGTTAAACGATAATTCGTGTGTTATATGTATGTTACAACAGTTTTAAAAAGCATATGCCAGGGGCCGGCCGAGTGGCGCAGTGGTTAAGCGCTGGCTTGGGAAGCCAGCGGCCCTGATTCAGGTCCCACATGTGAGGGCCAGTGACACTGCCCTCAAAAAATAAAAATAAAAAGCATATGCCATTATGATGTATCACTGAACTTAGCCCTTTTCTCTGATAACTTACATCAGATGACCACCTGTTGGTTATTTTTACTAATTGGGAGAGAAACTCTTTCTGAAATAAAATTCTGTAGTTCAGCCTGGTAGAGAAGAAGAGGCAGTGATGTTGCATTTCACCCCTCCTCCAGTGTAGTTTGCTTTTATGCCCTCTCAGGGAAACAAAACATTGTTGAGAGCTCTGGGTGTCCCCGATTGTGCCCAGGCTGTGGGTGGAGCTTCAGCTGTTGGGCAGACAGGCCCTGCCTTTCACTACTTGCTCTTTCCATTTGTTGCAGTTCGCCAGGTGCAGGCCTGCCTTTGCCAGGATATGGAGAGAGATCTACAACTTGAACCATTGTTTGAATGCTGCTGTTTTGACCCAGGAGACGCTCTAGATTCAGGATGAGAGCAGTAACCATAATGCCTGCACCAAAGGGATGGTTGGCCAGTTTGCTATGAAGGCAGGCCCTTCATTTAAGAAGGAAACCCTGTGGTTAAGAGCAGGAGCTCTGTTTAGAGGGAAGGAAAGAGCACCTTTATTTGTGGCCGATGGAGCTTGGACTACCTCTCTTGCCTGCCTTTTTTGGCCTGAAATGACTGTGGGAGAAGGTGGTAGGAAAAGCTTTAGTGATGGCTGTGACAACAGCATGATACCACGGTAAGGTGAACTGTGACTGTCTTCAACCTATAGAAATTTTATCCAACTGCAACCTTTAATTGCCTTCCTGTTGGAGAATGCCCAGTTTTTCACAAATTCTCCATTTTCAGTCTATAGATTAGGTTATGTGTGTGTAGCCTTTACTTTGGCAGTAGAATAGGAAATTCAGAGGTTGTAGTGCAGTGCTTTTCACAGTTTTTGGCTGACCTGCAGTAGTAATACATTTTGTGTTCTGACCTAGTACTATCATATATATGGATATACATAACTAACAAAAGTTTCAGGAAATGGTACTTACCCATACTGTGTTTACTGATATTTTCCATTTTATTTTTAAAAAATTCATATATAACTTAAATTGATTTTTATGCCCCATGGTGTAAAGAAGATTGGTATAGAACAGTGGTTTTCAAAGGTATAGTTGGTATATATGCCCAGGATTCTTTAATAGGGGTCTGTGAAGTCAAATCTAGTTTCATAATAATACTAAGATATTTACCTTTTTTCTCTCATTCTCTAATATGGGGAGAGTTTCCAGAAATACAGTGGGGTTTTTCAGAACTATATGATGTGTGATGACATTGCTGTCAGGGCCAATGGAATGTATATTCTTGTATTTTCTAGAATTTCCTAAAGTAGTAGGATATAAATGTGTTTTTTTCAGAGATTAAGTCAGTTTTCAGGACTCATATTATGTTCTTATTAGCTACTTTTGATTATAACTGTTATAATCTTGCTAACCTCATTGTGGTCCAGTGAATCATTACTTTGAAATCCTGACATTTTCCCTGAGTCTGTGTGAAAATACAGATATAGTAAGTTAATATTGTCTATTGGTTCTTGGAAATTGCAACTTTAAGCAAAACGATGTATAACAAAACCAATTTTACCATAGGCTAATAGATATAAGTTCCTACTGCATATTTCTGGTTACAGAAACATTACCAAACTTCTAAATAAAGACCCAAAACTCTTGTAATATTAAACATTGAAGTAAATGTGAGCTATACATATATTTAAGGAAGATTAATAAAAACATGCAAGATAATTACTTTCCAACCCACTTATTCCAGTTCAGAGTCACAGGTGGCCAGAGCCTCTCCCGGCAGCTCAGGGCGCAAGGCAGGAACCCACCCTGGACCGGACGCTCTTCCGGCACGGGATGCACTCACACACAGCCATTCCCACTGAGACAATGTAGACACTCCAGGTAACCCGGCATGCCCATCTTTGGAGTGTGGGAGGAAACTAGAATACCTGGAGAAAACCCCCTCAGATAGAAAATTCCTCAGTTTTAATTTGTAATCAGTAAATATTGATATATATAACCCCTACAAAAGCTGTTTGGGGTCCTCAGTAATTTTTTGAGTGTAAGGGATTCCCCAGACCAAAAGGTTTGAGAACTTCTTGTGTAGGGGTTAAGAATGTAGACTTGTTTTTGCAGGGGGAGTGTCCCACATTCTTTTTATAGTTTTATACACACACACACAGTGCCAAAAAAAATGTATACACATTTTAAGAAAGGAAAACTGTATTAAAATTGTAATACTCAGTATATACCGATAACAAAAGATGAATGAATGCAAGTCATGTGTGACTTCTGCAATTACAAGAGGGACTCAAAGTGGTTCCCGTCAGTGTCCAGACACTTCTGATAACAGCGAACTGTTGAGCATAGATAAGAGCTCTTAAAATGTGTATACCTTTTTTTGGCACCCCCAGTATATATATGTGTGTGTGTGTGTGTACACATATATGTATACATACACATATGATGAGATCTATACCCACCCTTAACAAATTTTTGAGTGTATTGTTAACTTTAAGCACACTGTTATACAACAGATCTCCAGAACTTTTTCATCTTGCATAACTGAAACTTTATACACATCGAACAGCAACTCCCCTCAGTCCCTGGCAGCCCCCATTTTACTTTCTGCTTCTATGATTTTGACTAGAATGTAAGGTTTTTTTTTTGGTTTTTTTTAAAGATTTTATTGGGGAATTGGGGATGGGGAACAGCTTTGGGGAATCGGGGAAGGGGAACAGACAAGTTGCTGTCCTTTTGTTCTTCAGTCTAGTTGTGGAGGATGTTACCTCACTGGCCCATGTTGGTATCATCATTGCGCTCTTCTCAGGTGAGGCAGATCTGTTGTCAGCCTCTGAACAGCCGCTCACAGCAGCTCTTGGCAGCTCACACCAGCTGCCAGCTACTCACGCTGGCTGCCAGCCACTCACTGTAGCCTATGGCAGCCCACTGCAGCAGGGGCTGCAGCTATGCCGTCCTGGGGACTCACAGCAGCTCAGCTCCAGGTGGAGCTGTTGTTCACCATCTTAGCTGTAGAGGGCAGTGTCACTGGCCCGCATATGTGGGATCTGAACCAGGGCTGCTGGCATCCCAAGCCAACTCTTAACATGCCACTTGGCTGACCTTTTTTTTTTTTCTTTTTTTTTTTTTTTTAAATAACTGTTGGATCTGGATTTGAGCCCCAGCTTGGCTACTTGTTAAGTAATCCTGGCTCAGATTTTCCAACCTTTTTGATTCTTTCTTTCTTAACTAAAACTGCCATTTTATTATCTTCATAGCTCATTTAATAAGCTAGAAAAAAAGGTTTGAAAATGCGTAGTACATAGAAAGCTTTCATATGTTAGCTATTATTATAATAGATGTAGTAATATCTAGTCACATTGATGTTTACCTGTAGCATATATATATGTATATATATATTTTTTAAAGATTTTATTGGGGAATTGGCAGAGGGGAACAGCGTTGGGGAATCGGGGAAGGGGAACAGACAAGTTGCTGTCTTTTTGTTCTTCAGTCTAGTTGCGGAGGATGTTGCTTCACTGTTGGTATCGTCATTGCGCTCTTCCCGGATGAGGCAGATCGGTCGCTGGCCTCTGGATGTCGCTCACCGCGGCTATTGGCAGCTCACACTTGGCTGCCAGCCGTTCACGTTGGCTGCGGGCCACTCACTGTAGCCTATGGCAGCCCACTGCAGCAGGGGCTGCAGCCCACACCATCACCGGGGCTCGCACAGCCCACCTCCAGGTGGAGCTGTTGTTAGCTGTAGAGGGCAGTGTCACTGGCCCTCATGTGGGATCCGAACCGGGGCCGCTGGCATCCCAAAACCAGCGCTTAACCAATGCGCCACTCGGCTGGCCCCGCAGCATATTTTTTTTAGCAATACTTACCTGTGTGAAACTGGGTTGTCTAAACCTACTCTAAATTCTCGTTCTGCTCTTGCCTACGCCTCTAGACTTTTCTTAATTCAGTGTGTTTTGTTTGCCAAACAGATTGTGAAAATAGCAGTTTTCTTCTATTTCTTTCTGCAGTGTCTTAGACAGCACTCAGCCTGTAGTAAGCACTCTAGACATGTCAGTCCTAGTACAAGGTCACGGGACACACAAGTTTATAATCCCCATGAAGGTGATGGTGGGAAAGAGCTTTTTAGGCCCCTGTTCTGATTCTTTACTCTCTATCTCTTTCTCAGGAACTTTCTTTAACTACTGAATAGGCTTCCTAAAAAGTATAGTGAAAGATGAATTATAATTTATTAAATCACTTCAGTTTCTTTGGTTAATCCTGTTTCTCTTGACAGTATGAAATTGTAACACATTTGGCATACTTTTCACCAGGGTTTCCCTCATTACATCCCAACAATATAAGACAGTCATAGCAGGGTGGTCGGTTAGCTCAGTTGCTTGGAGCTCAGTGCTCATAACACCGAGGTTTCTAGTTCGATTCCCACATGGGCTGCTGAGCTGCGCCTTCCACAACTAGATTGAATCAGCTACTCGACTTGGAGTTGATGGATCCTGGAGAAACACACTGTTACCCAATAAAATAAAAAAAAGAGTCATAGCAGTAGATGCCAAATAATTCATATTAGGGTGTTTTAATTCTTAATGTTTATAAATATATATAATGATTACTTCTCCTGTAGTACCTTCTGAGGTGCAGAGCAACACAGGCAAGCAGGTGTGAATATTTTTTAAGTCAGGAATTGAACTGTGTCCTAAACCTTCTACTTTTATTGCTTACTCTTCTCTTCTTGGGTCTGTCTTCAGCCTTCTGCTCTAGTCTGACTGTCTTGAAGTCCAGAAACTTATTCTTATATAAGCACATTGTTTTCCTTCTGGCTCTGTACTCTCCGTGTTCTCATGTGATGTTCTGTAAGCTCCCTCGACCTAGAAGTGAATATCGTAGAACCAGTTCTATCTCTTAGAGCAGGGGCTTCTCCCAAATAACACCTTCCAGAAACCACCACTTCATATTAAATTACTGGCAGTGTGACGATGGAGAGAATGCAGTTGTTGAATTTCATAAAATTTTATTCCTAGGATTAGGTGTTTGTTGTGAGGAGGTTTGGAGATGGTGGATTCACAAACGAGATCTTGAAAGGGATGGACTTGGAAACTTAATAGAAACCTACCACTTGTTATGTTTAATGCTGTTTGAGATGAAGCATGTGAAGTACGCTTGTCTCTGGCCACATAGACCATCCTTTTTGGGAAAAATAGTTGGTTTCCTAGTCCAGGGTTGGTTGATTCATGTTCAAAACCACAATTGCTAATATTTTTTGAGCATGTGCTGGCTACTTTACGTCTTTTATCTTATCTCACTTAATCCTCATATAGTCCTGTGCAATGGCTTATTTTAATGAATACTTAAGTTGCTCATATACAGTAAGAGAACGAACCAGGACTGAGCCCTGGACCTGGTCCAGACCCTGCTATTACTCTGTATAGCCTCTTTTTATGTATAGAGCTTGTCACAGTTTGCAGAGTATTTGTGCATATGTTATTATTTAAACCTATGTTCTTATTTAAACCTCACAACAGTCCTGTGCATTTGGTGAAATTCTTGACATTTTCACAGGACGAAATGGAAGCTAAGGAATGTGCCGCTCAGTGGCAGTACCTAGACCCAGGCCACACCCACTTTGGACTCCACTCCTTTGTTCTCATTATGTCGTTTTGCTAAGGATAACAAATAATAAATACTGCAGGTCATACCTGAAGATGAATTTTCAAACAATTTTAACCTGGTTGAAGGTGATTAGTAATGGTTTAGATGTGATACTTAAGTCTGCAGAAATTTAGCAAAGATGTGATCATTAACTTGCATTATTGGTTGCTCTGATAGCTTGTGTATAACTGCTTTATTAAGTATTCCTTTTGCTACTGGACTTTTTAATGCTGTGGGTCAGTTTACCACTCTTGCACTGAATATTTCTAAGTAAATTCACAAGTGAAGACATAGTTTTCTGTGCTTTAACTTGGCACAGCCAGGTAACTGAAAGATTAGACGGAAAGAAGTCTTGCCAGGGTTATAATGTAGTCATGCTGACGGAGAGGAGAGGGATATATGTGTTTATGGGGGCAATTTAAAATACCAGCTCTTGATCTTTTGCCAGTTCCTTCTATAGCTTCTACTTCTAGATATGAAATTTCATGACTCCTCTATACCTCACTTTTGAAAAAGAGCTCATAGTTGGTTTAGAGATTGACCTTTGCCTGTGACTCAGAACATTAATCTTTGAGGTCATGGAGGAAAGCGTCCTGATGAGAAGACTGTATAGCAAGGTTGGAAATAGGCGCATTTGTATGGTACCTTCTGGCCTCAGGTGGCTGCTTGCTCTCACTAAATGCACCTAAAACTTAGGTGAACAGCATGTGCGACACATTTCATGGTCTATATATTTCACTGAGCAGGTGTCTAGATTTAGTGCTTTTCAGAACAAGGTGTCCTTTGAGTTCACAGTACCTGTCTCAGTGACTGGCAGAAAGGTCACTCTTACTTCCTCTTTAGATTTAAGATGAACTTCTAGGGCCAGCCGCCGAGTGGCACATTGGTTAAGAGCTAGCTGGCTTGGGATGCCAGCAGCCCCAGTTCGGATCCCACATATAAGGGCCAGTAACACTGCCCTCTTTAAAAAAAAAGATGAACTTCTAGGGATTTTTTTTTCTTTTTCTAGAAGTTGCTTTTGCCTAACAAATATACAAATCCTTACCTTATAGGAACTGAAGTAGCATGGTTTGTACCATGTATCATACTAATGACTTACAGTTGCATCATTTATAGAAGATGGTGAAAAAACTATGCATTATTTTTGCTTCTGTGTTCTGTGTGTCTGTTACTATAGAAACAAACCAGGCAGTAAATAGAAGTGTTCAGGGAGTATTTGAATCTCAGTGGATGGTCATTGGCTAATGAAAATAAAGTTAAGAAGTTGGTTGGTTGAGTTGAGGGAGAAACTGAGTATTTCTGAGTACATTATTTCCGTTTTCAGTGGGTGGTATTTTTGTTGTGTGTGTAATTTAAAGATTTTACATTAAATAATTTAATTAAATGGGTAAATTAAGTAATTCATTTCCTAGTGATTAGACCTTCTAAAATTCCCTTTTCTATTGTAGGACTTAAATAATTAGAAAAAGCAAATATTTTATATTCCTTTTGGGTTATGATTTCACTTAGACTGATTTTTAAATGTCAGATAGTAAGAACACTAAGTTTAAAAATCATTCTGGGGTTACAGAAAGGTGATGAATATTTAAAAGAGTGGAACAGAAGGTAGAACGAAGAGTTACACATCTATAGTTCATAGTTACTCAAGAAGTACAACCCCAAAGTGACTTGAACATTGACACATGCTATTACTTGTTTATTTTCAGTTTCTCTGATGCTTTGACTAGGCTACTTTTGGAGGATAAATAGAACATTTGCATGTTGATAGAAAGTGTAATATTGCTGATAAAGCTTTTGCCAGTAGCCAAGGAGAAGAGTGTATATTCTAGTAAAAACCTTTGGGGGAACAAAAATGTGCTTTTGGTATAACATCTGAACTCAGGTTTTTTCTCTTCAAGATGGTGTTGAGATGCCTATCTTCATGAATTTCAGAGCATAATTTTGCTACATATAGCTATATGTATATATATTTATTTTTTTTGCAGAAATGTGGTAATATGATGGTTAAATGTGCAGCAAGCACATTGAACAGTTGATTATACTAAGTGGTGTGTAGAAAAGCAGGCAATGTTGGTGGAAGAGATCTAGCACTTGAACTCACTTCTCAGTTGATTTTGTGGAGGGCATATTTGTGGTCAGGGTATGTGTATCCTGACTCAGAATTTTAGGATCATTATTCCCCTTACAGTAGGTACTTTAACATTAGTTATAAGGGATCCTTTAGGGAAAAGTTTACTTTGTGATATATATCCCCCTTCTTCTGAGCTGTCTGCCTTCTCGTCTTTTTTTTTTAAATCAGTATGAATAACCTTGCCAAATTCTATAGATGATGCCTTCCTTTTATGGATTACTCTGTCCTGTTGGAATCACTGTGATCTGCTAAAGTTTTTCATTTATAGAAAGTGTTTTGTATACTGTTGGTCACTGCAGAAGTTTATCTAAGTGAGCCTAGGAAATATTTGAAGGCTGACCTGGCTGAACTTTTCAGCAAAAGAAATGCAAGCTTTTTCAACCATGTCAATTGATCAGTGCACATTGTTTGTAATGTATTGAAGCATTTATGTTCAAACTAAGCATGTGTTCTTCCTTTATCTTTGTGCTCCAGACCTCTTACTATTTTAGGGGCAATAAGTGTTACATAGATCAAAAGATAACTTGGGCTTAAGGTTTAATCACTGTAAGACAGTGATTCCCACTGTTTTTATACTACATTAGGGTGTACCCATTAAAATCCCTCATAAGGTGTAAGGAAATTACAAAATTTTCAAAGATGATAACCTTTTATTTTTGAAAAATGTATCTCTATGTCTGTCTTCTATTTTATTAATAAAAAGGTACTGAGAAATCCAGTGAGGTGAGGGGGAAGCCCAAAAAAGTTGGAAGCGGTCACTGCTCTAGAGGAGCAGAGAGTCTGTGGCCACGCTCCTTGGGACTTAGGTGTTCAGTAGGGTTACACTGAGGGACGAAATGCCCTTCTGTCGCTTCTGTGCAGCCTTTGCCAGCTCCTCTGTGTTAGTTGTTCTTCCTCCTGGACTTCAGTGACATTTGTATCTATCTGTCTTACTACATATCACATTGAGTTATATAATACTACCATTTATTTACATGTCTGTCTCCCTCTACTGGCCAGCGATCTCCGTGAGTGCTAGGACTGCCCTTTTATCTTTGTATGTAGATAAAATTTTCTATATTCTATATTTCATTATTCTATATTCAGCGTGTCTGTTTTCTGAATAAGTATTCAAATAATAATACTTATTCTCCCCCCACACTGGTGGGGGGAGAGGGTGGTGAGACAGCAATCTGTATGTGTATCTGCCCCAATATGTGACGTTGTTTTCAAAAACGGCAAGAAAAAAATGAGAACATTTTTAAAGTTCAATTAATTTGGGGATATGTATGTGTTCATATGTTTGTGAAGGAGGCAGGGCTCAGGTCTGAGCTTATTTCTTTCTTCAAAGTGTGTATAAGTGTATATTAAGTGGGAATTTGGTATAAGTTGCAAAGATTCAGATTTAAGCCATATAGCTTTACACATTTATAAACAGATGACCCCCAAACTTTTTAAAAGCAGTATCCTGATGTGGGACATGAAAATCTAGTTGTTATTTGGCATCTTATACCATCACCAGCAGAGGCTCTGTAATTAAATCTTTTCTCTCAGATAGTGGGATAAGATCGATGAGAATCTCAAAGAAAATCAGAGATGAAAAAAATTAATCTTTGTAAAACATACTGGCAATTTCATCTTTACAGCAGGTGTGTAATAAATGTCACTTTGACTATAAATATAGAGAATGAGAACAAATTTTAAGAGCACAGACAGTGATATACTAAGTTCAAAGCACTCTGTGATGTAAAACGGGTCTCTGGATAGGAATAATACAATTTTTTTTTTTTTAAGATTTTTATTGGGGAATTGGGGGAGGGGAACAGTGTTGGGGAATTGGGGAAGGGGAACAGACAAGTTGCTGTCTTTTTTGTTCTTCAGTCTAGTTGCGGAGGACATTGCTTCACTGGCCCATGTTGGTATCGTCACTGCGCTCTTCCCGGATGAGGCAGATCGGTCACCGGCCTCTGGATGTCGCTCACCACGGCTATTGGCAGCTCACACTGGCTCCTGGCCGCTCACTGTAGCCTATGGTAGCCCACTGCAGCAGGGGCTGCAGCCCACACCATCGCTGGGGCTTGCACAGTCGAGCTCCAGGTGGAGCCGTCGTTAACTGTAGAAGGCAGTGTAACTGGCCCTCATATGTGGATCCGAACCAGGGCCGCTAGCATCCCAAGCCAGCTCTTAACCAATGCACCACTCGGCCGGCCCAGAATAACAATATTTTTATAATGGGTAAAATTATTTGTGAAGTAAAAGATAGAATTAGAAATTAGGAATGGTGGAATATTAAACAAACAGTGGCATAGCTAGAAATGTAGTGCCCCTTAGCACAGACCTCACCCTGGGAAGATCCTTTGCTAATTATCTACCAAGCACGGTTTTCTGATTTATAGACAATCTCCTTTATTGTGAAGGTCCTGCCACTTCACCTCTTCTCTGCCAGAGTAGTTTCAGCTGTCTGGGGTCTCCTTTCTTTGATAATTATTTCCATGTGCCTCGAGCTACAGACTGCGTGGCTGAAGTTTCATTCTAAAATGATTTCATGGGCCGGCCGAGTGGCACGGTGGTTAAGCGCTGGCTTGGGAAGACAGGGGCCCTGGTTCGGATCCCACATATAAGGGCCAGTAACACTGCCCTCAAAATAAATAAATAAATAAATAAAATAAAGTAAAATGATTTCAGTAGAGCAGTGGTTATAACCATTGGCTATAGAAATCAGTGGCTAGATTCATATCCCAGCTGTATCAATTATCTAGTTTTCGAACTTGGGAAAGTTACTTCTGC
Source organism: Aselliscus stoliczkanus (assembly GCA_033961575.1). Lineage (NCBI taxonomy): Eukaryota > Metazoa > Chordata > Mammalia > Chiroptera > Hipposideridae > Aselliscus > Aselliscus stoliczkanus. Next base: position 132,293,883 of record CM066736.1, read on the forward strand.
CCATCATTTAACTTGTTTGTAAAGTAGAGAGAGTAATAGTATAGGGATGTTGGATTTAAGTGTGTTAATACATGCAGAGTGCTTACTTAACCTGGCACATGGTAAGCACTCCAACGTTAGCTGCTATTAATACTGTTATTCTTACCCTGGCATCATACGTAGTTCACCTTCAGAGAAGTAGCCCTTCTGGGTGTCATTAATGAACATAGCAACAGTTTGCTATTTCTTCGTACTTTATACAACTCCCTCATTCTCTGATGATTTTGTGTTCCTTCAGGAATGGGAATGGACTAAACTCTCCAGAAAGAACTGCCTCCAACATCTAGCTGATTGAGCTATGTGGAGGTTTGGTTAATATCAGAGGTGGGTGTGGGAGGACGGGAGGAAGATGTGGAAGTCTGTAGGTGGGCTACCCTGCCAGCCACCACCAGGTCGGTCTCAAGAGTCCCTGGTCAGGATGTAGAGGACTGGGTCTTTGAATAAGGACAGACAGACTTGGGGGACTGGTGTGTAGCGAATTTTCAAGATGGTATAATGTAAGTGGAAACAAGACCTGCAGTTTAGTTTAGTTAGAAACAGATTGTAGAGGACTTTATTTTAGAACCGAAGGGACCCTAAATTATTCATCTCCAAGGGAAAATTAGGATCTAGAGAGGTTTAGTGATTTCCTTAGCTGCCTTAGGTCACGCAGCAGCAAAGTAGTAGAATTGACACTAGATAAGGTCTCCTTACAGACACTTGGGCTTTCTTATTTTGCTGCTGTTATCGTAAAAGTTTCACTTAGGTCAGTTTTTACCTTTCTTTTTCTTTATTTGTAAAATACTACTATCATATTCCCGGGTTCTCATTGAGTGATTATCTTAGGCAAGAAAACTATTTGATATAAAATATAAAATGATGGGGCCGGCCCAGTGGCTCAGTTGGCTAAGAGTTGGCTTAGAGCATGAGCTCTGAGCAACAGGTCCCCGGTTCGATTCCCACATGGGCCAGTGACGCTGCGCGTGAGCTGAGCTGTTGCTGAACTGCCAACAGGTGGCAGGATGGCTCAGCTGGTGTAACAACAAGATTGTCTGTCTGATGGTGGGCTACGCCCACCTGCAACCAAGACTGAACTTGGTACCTTGAGCTGGGCTGCTGCCCAGATGGCTCAGTGAATAGGGCGAGCGCTCTTAACAACAAGGCTGCTGGTTCGACTCCCATATGGGATGGTGGCTGTGCCCACCCGCAACTAAGAGCTTAGAGGCCACAAGCTGCCTACGGGAAACCAGATGGCAACTGGCGCCCTCCACAACGAAGATTGAAGAACAACAACTTGGCTGTTCCCTTTCCCCAGTTCCCTAATAAAATCTTTAAAAAAATATATATATATATATATATAAAAAAATAAATAAAATGATAGGAATGTACAGTAGTTCTCAAAGGGTAGTTTTTGGTATACAGTAATACCTTGGTTTGCGAGCATAATTCATAATTCATTCCGGAAACAAAATACTTGTATTGCAAGACATCACTCGTTTACCACATTAAAATGTATTAGAGGGCCGGCCGAGTGGCGCATTGGTTGAGTTGGTTTTGAGATGCCAGCGGCCCTGGGTCAGATCCCACATATGAGGGTCAGTGACACTGCCCTCTACAGCTAACAACAGCTCCACCTGGAGCAGGGCTGTGAGCCCCGGTGACGGTGTAGGCTGCAGCCCCTGCTGCAGTGGGCTGCCATAGGCTACAGTGAGCAGCTGGCAGCCAGCGTGAGCTGCCAACAGCCGCGATGAGCGAACATCTAGAGGTCGGCGACGGAACTGCCTCATCCGGGAAGAGTGCAATGATGATATCAACATGGGCCAGTGAAGCACCGTCCTCTGCAACTAGACTGAAGAACAAAAAGACAGCAACTTGTCTGTTCCCCTCCCCCGATTCCCAACGCTGTTCACCTCCCCCAATTCCCCAATAAAATCTTTAAAAAAAAAAGGGGGAAATGTACTATTCTTCATTCCCACCAGCTGTGTGAGGGTTTCACTTATTACCTGACTAGTAGGTATGAAGTAGTATCTCATTGTGGTTTTAAAAACGATTTACATTTCCTTAATGACTAATGATTGTCCAGTTGTATATCTTTGAGAAATACTTATTCAAATCTGTTGACTATATTATTATGATTATGATTACTTTTAAATTGTAAGAGTTTTTTATATATTCCAGGTACTAGACCCTTATGAGATACATGATTTGCAAATATATTCTCCCATTCTGTAGACTGCCTTTTACCTTTTTTTTTAAATTAGTTTTAGGTGTACAAAACAATGCACTAGTTATACTTTTCACCCTTCACAAGTTGACCACCCTCCTTCCCCAATCATACATATCTATCACAATTCCATGGACTCTGTTCCCCACACTGTGCTCCACATCCCGTGACCGCATATATATCAAATCTTAGTTGACATATAATATTGTTCAACAGCAGCTTCAGATGTATAGTGCAGAGGTCAGGCCTCTACACCGTCCGCGAAGTGGTCTCCCTAACATGACCATGAGTCTATCTGACCCCCTAAAAAATATTTTCAACACCTTTTACCTTTCTTGATAGTGTTTTTTGAAGCACAAAAAGTTTTAATTTTGAGGAAGTCCAGTTAATCTGCTCTTGTTACTTAGGCGTTTGGTGTCATATCTAAGAAACCATTGCCTAATCCAAAGTCATTAATGCTTACACCACATTTTTCCCTAAGAATTATAGTTTTAACTTTACATATATGTCTTTGATTCATTTTTAAGTTAGTGTTTTTTGTTTTTGTACATGGTATGAGGTAGAGGTCTAACTTCATTCTTTTGCATGTATGTGGATATCTGATAGCCCTAGCACCATTTCTTGAACACTCTTCCCATTGCATTATTTTAGCATCCTTGTTGAAAATCAGTTGACCATAAATGTAAAAGTTTATTTCTGGATTCTCAGTTCTGTTCTACGTATGTCTGCCCTCATGCCGGCACCACACAGTCTTGAGTACTATAACCTTATAGTAAGTTTGGAAATCAAGAAGTGTGAGTTCTCCAACTTTGTTCTTTTTCAAGATTGTTTTTGGCTCTTCTGGTTCCCTTGCATTTCTGTGAATTTTGATTAATTTTGTTAATTTATTTTAAAAAGCAGCTAGGGAGGGCTGGCCGAGTGGCTCAGTTGGTTAAGAGCTTGCTCAAGAATACGAGCTGAGCTCTGAGCAGCAGCAGGTCGATGCCCCGCCCGAAAAAAAAAAAAAAAAAAGGAACCCTTTGCTGGATAAAAAGCAGCTAGAATTTTTTAGGGATTGTGTTGAATCGGTAGATAAGTTTGGGAAATATTGCCATCTTACATAAATCTTCCAGTCCATGAACATTGGATATCTTTCCATTTATTTAGATTTTCTTTACTTTCTTTCAACAATGTTATATATTTTTCCAGTATTCAAGTTTTGGGCTTCTTTTGTTAAGTTTATGCCTTAGTATTTTTTTCATGCTATTGGAAGTGAAATTGTTTTCTTCATTTCATGTTTGGATTTGTCATTGTTGTATATAGAAATACATTTGGTATTAATTGCTCTAAAAGGGGGTGTGTGTGTATGTGTGTGTATTCCTTGCAATTTTCTATGTACAAGATCATGTCATTTGTGAATAGAGAAAGTTCTACTTTTTATTTTTTAAACTTGTATTTCTTTTTCTTGCCTAATTTCCCTGGTTAGAACCTCTAACACAATGTTACGTAAAAGTGACAAGAGCAGATATCCTTGCCTTGTTCCTAAAGGACTGAAAACTTTCAGCCTTTTACCATTATGTGCGATGTTAGCGGTGGGGTTTTTGGTAGATGCTCTCAGCTGAAGGAAATTCTCTTCTATTCCTAATTTATTGAATGTCTTTTATCATGAAAGGTGACTGAATTTTGTCAAATGCCATTTCTAGATCTGTTGAGATAATTGTATGGTTTTTGTCCTTTATTCTATTTATTTTTTTTAAAAAAAGGTTAGGTATTGGAAAAAAGATAGAATGGGGAACCTGAAGACCCATTACCTATCACTAAAGTTAAAGTGGGGCTTGCCTTTAGGGTGTCAACTTAGCAGACTGTGTTACTGTCTACTGATTTCCAGGTTATTGCGAAGATTGAATGTGTTTTTAAAACACTTAGAGGTTTGCTATAGATGTTTACTTTTACCAAGGTTTACATTAAGCTAATGGGGGTGGGGAGAGGACACCCGTAACCTTGACTGTGTTAAAACTGGCACAAATAATTTTCACGTTAATGCTGACTTCTCAGTTGCAACAATCAAAAAGAAAAGAATTCAAATTCATTTTCCTGTTATCTTTAAGAAATGGGCATAACTTGGCTAGAACAAGAGCTTTCCCTAAATCCTTATACTCTCCAAATCGAAAATGCAAATGAAAGAAGGATTCTTGAAATAATAATAAGAACAGCATGTAAAAAGGAAGGAAGCATGGGGAACTTCTGGCTGCCATGTTAGAAATGTTGGGATAATTAGGGTGATTATGTCCTCCTGAATGAAATAGAATCAGCAATGGTAGACTTAGGGAAGTTTGAAAACATGACAGGAATTTTTTTGACAAGCATATTAGAACTTATAGTGCAAATGAATTATTTTTTTGAGGTCAGTGTCACTGTCCCTCATATGTGGGACCGAACCGGGGCCACTGGCTTCCCAAGCCAGCGTTTAACCACCGCGCCACTCGGCCAGCCCGAAATAAATGCTTTTAAAAGTGATTGTTTTGGGAAACTACACTTATTCTGATGGTATTGCCCTTGCTGTATGATATACTAGGAAGTCGTCTTTTGGAGTTCTCTTCAAAGACACAAATACGAAGTAAGGTGACGAAGAGAACTGAGAGTTGCCTTTCAAAAAAAAAACAAACCATGTAAGAAATTGTCAGTGAAAATACAACTCACTCCCTCCCCAGCCCCAAGTGTACCTAAAAATATTTTGAGCAGTGATGACATTACTGGAGTATGTGAAAGATCTATTAAAATGAAGTCTTGGGCTGGGTGAGTGGCTCAGTTGGTTAAGAGCTCACTCGAGTGCAATTTTGTGGCGTGTCAGATGGTCACATGTCTTGTTAGGGAGACCACTTCATGGATGGAGTAGAGGCTTGATCACTGCACTGTACACCTGAAGCTGATGTTGTATAGTATTGTATGCCAACTGTAACTGAATATGTGGATGGTCATGGGATGTGGAGTATACTGTGGAGGGGAGTCAGGGGAGTTGTGATAGATATGTATGATATGGGGGGGGAGTGGGGTGGCGAACTGGGGGGGGTTGTCACTTTGGGGGGTAAAGAGTATAACTATTGCATTGTGTTGTATACCTGAAACTTATAAAAAAAATACATTTAGAATAATACTTTTAAAAAAAAGAGTGCGAGCTCTGAGCAACAGGATCGCTGGTTTGATTCCCAGCCTGAGTTAAGCTGCCACTGAGCGGCCAACAGGTGGCAGGATGGCTCAGCTAAAATAAATAAGTAAGTAAGTAAATAAATAAATAAAAATAAAATTAAGTCTTTTGGCTTTTGATTTGTGACTTATGGCAGCAAAGGTGCTAGGTAAGAGTGTTATAAAGCTTTTTGCTAAATATGCAAAAAAAAAATCAGGTGTCTCTCAGTGTTTCCACCTAAAACTGGTAAGTTGAATCTTGTTCTTCTGTGGTATGTAACAGTCAATTTTATTTAATTTTTATTTATTGTGACTCATTTCTGTCCTTCCTCTGATCCCCATTCACTAAGAGACATACATTCAATGTATGTCTCATTTTCTTATGTATTTATGTAAATTAAGGTGCTGTGTAATCAATTTTAGATCACCAATATCTAATTTTAAATTCCAGTGTTGTTCTTAGCACGTACTAGGACAGGGCTACTTGACCCTTGCAGCTACCACTCCCACACCATTGTCCCATATGTCTGTATTCAAGAAAAATAGTAAATTTTAACGCTGGCTAAAATGAAATATACCAAAAGGTTAATTTGCAGCATAAACAACATGTTATCCTTTTTAAAAAGCAACAGCTTATGAAATATAATTCACATACCATAAAATTCACCCATTTAAAGTGTATACATAGGGTGCCAAAAAAAATGTATACACATTTTAAGAAAGGGAAAAACTATATTCATTGTAATAGTCAATATATACCGATAACAAAAGATGAATACAAGTCACGTTTGACTTCTGCAATTACAAGAGGTGCTCAAAGTGGTTACCATCAGCGTCCAGACACTTCTGATTACGGCGAACTACTGCTTGAGCATAGGAAAACATCTCTTAAAATGTGTATATAACTCACTGGTTTTTAGTATAGTCACAGAGTTATGTAAATATCACCACCACCTAATTCCAGAACATTTTCATCACTCCGGAAGGAAAAGCCATACCATTAATGGTCACTTCTTTTTATTTATTTCTGTGTTGTTGTTTTTTACTTACAGAGTGATAATTTATCCTATAAATGAGAAATTCATCTAACAAATTCTGATCCAAAATGTGGTTTACCACAAAGTTTCACATAGTTTCAGGGAAGGGAAAGCAGTTAAAAGAGTTGTAAAAAGAAAGAAAAAGAAAATATGGGAAAACATATAATGAATCTAAGTTTCCCTTAAAAAACAATCTTTCAAGTGAAATGTAATTGTTCTAATAAATACTTAATGAAATGACCTTTATGGAAACCACATGGATTACCATATGATACTTAAATAGTTATAAAAAAAGATAGAAAAACTGCCCTTTAAGACAAAAATTAGATAATATTTTCACAGTGAAAGTTAGGCAGAAGTTTTTAGAAATTCTTAGAATGGTTCACTTTAAAAACTAATCCAAGGGCCGGCCGAGTGGCACGGTGGTTAAGCGCTGGCTTGGGAAGCCAGCGGCCCCAGTTCCGTCCCACATATGAGGACCAGTGACACTGCCCTCAAAACAAACAAACAAAACAATAAAAACTAATCCAGCAGTTCTGAATTACTTGTGTGATTACATGTTGGTTTTATCTGTGAAAACCACATGAAGTATTAAGTATTGGCACGTAACCAACAATTGCATAGAGAACTGTACCAAAGGAAGACCCTTTCTTGATGGCGAAACAACAGAGAAATGTCAACTAAGATTATACGGCATTGAAAGAGAGTCCACCATTATTCCCTCTGATTTAAAACAACTGTCAAGGAGATAACCTTAATGGTCACTTCTTATTCCTCCCTCTCCCCAGCCCCTGCTTTCTACCTATCTATATGGATTTGCCTATTCTGGAAATTTCATGTAAACGGAATTATACAATACATGGTCTTGTGTTTGACTTGTGTCACTTAGCACAGTGTTTTCAAGATTCTTCTATGTTGTAGCACGTATTAGTGCTTCATTCCTTTTTATGGCCAAATGATATTCCATTATGTAAATATACCACATTTTCTTAACCCATTCATGAATTGATTGACATTTGGCATGTTTCTACCTTTTGGCTGTTACGAATAATGCTACTATGAACACCTGTATACAAGGTTTCGCATGGACTTGTGTTTTTAATTTTTTTTTTAATGTGTACCTTGCTTGGAGTGGAATTGGTAGAACAGGCAAACTTTTCTTAAATGCCGGCACCATTTTACATTCCCATCAGCAATATATGAGGGTTTCAGTGTCTCCACATTCTTGCCAACACTTGTTATTGTCCACTTTTTTGATAATAATGGATATGCAGTGCTACCTCATTGGAGTTTTAATGACTAATGATACTGAGCATTTTCATGTGCTCATTTGGCCACTTGTATATCTTCTTTGGGAAGACATTATCCTTAAAGCTAAACATTGATGGTCAGCTGTTTGGAATGCTACTGTTTATATTAACTTTTTCCTTTGTCTGATGTTAAAGAATTTTTGCTTCATGAATTTAAATGTTTTAATCTATTCTTTTTTTTTTTTTTTTTTTTTTTGAGGGCAGTGTCACTGGCCCTCATATGTGGGGCCCAAACCAGGGCCGCTGGCATCCCAAGCCAGCTCTTAACCAATGCGCCACTCAGCCAGCCCAGTCCATTCTTGAAGGTTGTTTTAGAAAGCTAATCGAGATACAGCTTTTCCCTATGAAAAAATTATATTTTCTATTCTGGCCTGAAATGTCTAAAAGACAGTTTGTCTCCACCCTGATAAACAATGATAGAGAAATAAAATGTTTAGTAGACCCTATTTGGTCAAATTTTTATTATAAATTTGTATCTCTAGGCTGAAAGAGTTAGCCGAGGGAACAAGTCACAAGTGGGGAACCCAGTGGCTTGTTAACATTTTGTTACATTCTGTATGTCCTGAGAACACTAGCTGACCTTTAGTAGAGAGAAAGATCTATAGGCAAGGAAAATGGATGCTTGACATACAACTGAAGTTGAAAGTAACACTGACACTTTGTACTAGGCATGAAAAAGTACTGTCATTTCATCCTTAATGACCCTCTCTCCCCAGCGTGGTACCATGCGGCGCCGCTATGAAGATGATGGCATCTCAGATGATGAGATTGAAGGGAAAAGAACGTTTGACTTGGAAGAGAAACTGCACACCAACAAATATAATGCAAATTTTGTTACTTTTATGGAGGGAAAAGGTTAGTATCATTTTGGTTAGTATCATCACACCTGCAACCCCTAGAAGTAGGAAGCTATAGACTCTGGGAACTGTGGGCTCAGCATCTGTGCAGCCTGTTAGTGCTGTGATGCTATTTATCTTTATTTTCTCTATTACACAGTGCCACTCACACACCACCACCCCAATCCTCCCATCCTGTGTGTCATTCTCTGCTGTTATTAGAAGAAGAAAGCATTTATTTAGGGCAGGAATGTCATTGGAATTTTTCCCTAAAGTCCCCTCCCTTGATTTGGGTTTAATTACAAAATAGTATAATAAAAACCCTTTTATGCATGTATCCACCTCAGCAAAATAGGTGTGTGATTCCGTGGGTACCATGCAGCTTTGCTCCTTGGCAGACTGACAGGGATGTCATGGCATGTATTGCAGTGAACAGAATTAAGTTTTTTGGCTATTAAGAGACAGGGTCATGATAATTTATAATTTCTGCCCACAATTTATGACTCATTAATAGTACTACCCCCTTTCCCCCTGTTGATAAAATTTTTTTATTTTTTTATTATTATTTTTTTTTGCTGAGCCATCCTGCCACCTGTTGGCAGCTCATCGGCAACTCAGCTCGGGCTGGCATCGAACCGCCATTGCTCAGAGCTCAGCTCGCACTCTTGAGCAAGCTTTTAACCAACTGAGACACTTGGCTGGCCCTAGTAAAATTATGAATTTACTGTGAGAATACCAACTTAGTAAGTCCCTGGGTCCTACTTGTCAGTTACCTTTATCCAACTTTTTCTACCTTCTGCTTTTCTAACAATTATTTTCCTATGGTGACAGATTTTAATGTAGAGTATATCCAGCGGGGTGGTTTAAGAGATCCTCTGATTTTCAAGAATTCCGATGGACTTGGAATAAAGTAAGTGTTTTCGGCTTGATTGGATATGGTTGTGAGTGGCCCTGCTACACGTAGGGCTCTCATAATTGATACTGATAATGTAAAGTAATTTCCCATTCAGTTTTTAGAGTGTATATTTCTTCTTTTGTTACAAAAACAGTTCATGGTTGTCAATGGGTAAATGAGAAAATGTAGGTAAACCAAAAAGAAAATTTAAATCTCCGGACATCTACCCTGAGATAATCACTGTTAACATTTTGGCATATATTCTTTTTTACTATATATATATATATATATATATATATATTTTAAGCCTAAATAAGACAATTGATGTGCGTCAACTGGGGAGTTCTTAGTACGTTAAGAAAAAACTCACTGGCTAGAGAAGTTATGCTTCCCATTTATACTTACTGGTATTTGTTTCATAGGATGCCAGATCCAGACTTCACTGTGAATGATGTCAAAATGTGTGTGGGTAAGTATTAAGCTTGTGGCTTTTTGTGTCTTTGAGGCAAAGATTTTAGATTTAGGAATGAGCCTTAAATCTGAGATTTGAAGCTTAGGAACATTGAGGTATATATTTGATTGAAGTCTATACTACTTGATTAGAAATTACTATGTAGCCACTGAGAATTTTGTCAGGGAATTACAAGTTGCTTCATTTAGCACTCATTAGACATAGAACACGTGAAGCTCCGCTTCTCTCCTGCCTGCCATTTGAATCTCTGTGCATCCCCCTTCTCCATGAAAAGCCTGCCTTCCAGGATATCCTACCCAGGAAAATGAAATTTTGTATCTCTAAGCCAAGAATGAAGCTTCATTCATGTCTGTGATTCTCTTTCTTCCCTTAAAAGCAGGAGAGAAATTTCCAGGAAAGTTTTTACCAATACTGCATTTGGTAACTTGGCCCAGGTTTGAAACTTTGTAAGCTGAAAAGTAGATACATTAAAATTCTCGGGCGGCTGAGTGGCTCAGTTAGTTAAGAGCTCGCTCAAGAGCGCAAGCTGAAGGGCTGGCCGAGTGGCGCGGTGTTTGAGAGCTTGCTTTGGAAGCCAGAGGCCCCGGTTCGGGTCCCATATATGAGGGCCAGTGACACTGTCCTCAAAAAAAAAAAAAAAAGAAAAAAGTGCGAGCTGAGCTCTGAGCAACAGCGGTTCGATGCCAGCCCGAGTGGAATTACCGTTGAGCTGCCAATAGGTGGCAGGATGGCTCAGCTAAAAAAAAAAAAAATTCTCTTCATCAGTGACCGGTTAACTTGAGTCTTTAATCTGATTTATATTTTATTATATTCAAAATTTAGGAAAAGAAAGCAAATTAGAACAATCTAGTTACAGAAGAAAACTTCCTGGGGTCAGTAAAGGTTCACGTCAGTATGCTGCAGACGTGGGTCAGGGTGGCCCTGAGACACTCCAGGATCCTTAGGAATTCCGACAAGGTCACTCCCCTATACATGATAAAGACAGTAAAGTGGATTAAAATCTTATAGAAATGTTTCCAACAGGATGTGAAACAAAAAGAGTTTTCTGATGGTTTCCTCCTAACGCTACAACTTCCTCTATTCTGAATCCAGTAGTCTCTCACTTTGGAAATTAAATATTGCAGTACTATCTGTTGGCCACTTGAGGGCCCTTTTTAGACAGCTGGGATAACTTTTCTGTTTATCCAGGAGGTGAAAGGCACAGCCCAGGTGGAGGAAACTTCTCTAATTCCCTGTAGTTCTCACTCTTTCTGTGTTAAATTCCAGCCATCTGCCTGTCACTATGTATTTCCTACTACCTAGCACTGTCTCTGGAGTATAGTAGGTGCTCAGTAAATTTGTTGAGTGGTTATTTATTTATTTTGAGGGCAGTTTCACTGGCCCTCATGTGTGGGGCCTGAACCGGGGCCGCTGGCGTCCCAAGCCAGCTCTTAACCAATACGCCACTCGGCCAGCCCGATTGAGTGGTTAAAATGACTTGTACTCTTCACAAGACAGGGTTTTCTCAGGGGGCCTCAGAAAACCTTCTTAAGTACTTATTGCTCCATCACTTGACTTCTTTTCCTAATAGACCTCTAGGACAGTAATTCCTTGGCTCTATAAGTTAATGGATCACCACAGCTTTTCTCTATTGGCCAATCATTCTTACAGGTTTGTGGCCCACCAATGACCTGCATCAAAATCACCTATGATGCTTGTTAAAAATACATATTTCTGGATCTCATCAGAGACTTAATCCAAATTTCTGAGCTATACAAATACAAGGACTTAATTGTTATCACTAGCCGCCTTTTGGGTTACTTCCCACTTAACCATTTTTTCATTTCCTCACTAATATGTTCACTGCTAATAATGATCTTTGGATACCCTTCATAACCTTGTATTTTCCAAATTGATCTGCAAATGGTCACAGATATCTTTGCTGTGATTTTAAATAAAGCAGTGATTATATCTAACCTAACAGACTCGACTCATCAGAAATGTCAACTGATACCCAACTTTATGTCCAGGTTGTTTAAAGTCTAGATGTTTTCCTCCCCTTGGATAACTAACAGTTGTCAAAGTGCAGTGAACAAAATATAGATGATTACAGTAATCCATTGTCACTACATGTACTTTGGCTAATCCAGTCTTATTTTCCACCTAACATAGAGTGTTACATCTCCAATGTCAGTTTCTGTCCCCAAAAGGAGACCATTCTGTTGTGTAAACTTTATGTGATAGGATATATTGGTTGAGAGTATGGACTCTAACAAAACTGTCCAGGTTCAGACCCCAGCTCTACTAATTAATTACCAGCTTTGTAACTTTAGACAAGTTACTTAGATGTGAAGTGCTTAGCACCGTGTCTGGCACTTGGTATGTTCTCCACAATGTTAGGTGTTACTCTTAAGTGCTCTGGTAGCATTGATAGAGTGGAACTGCTTTTGCTTTGATCTGCATTCTTGAAGGAAAGATTCGCTTTAATTTTTAAATTTTTTAATTGTATTTGTTTTGTTTTGTTTATTTTTTTTTGAGGGTAGTGTCACTGGCCCTCATATGTGGGACCGAACCGGGGCCGCTGGCTTCCCAAGCCAGCACTTAACCACCGCGCCACTCGGCCGGCCCTTAAATTTTTTAATTGTAAAATACAGATAACATAAAATTTACGAGTGTAATAATTTTGAAGTATACAATTCAGTGGCATCAGTATATTCAGTGTGCAACCATCACTAATATGTAGCTCCAGAATTTTGTATCAGCTCCAGATGGAAACTCCTTACCCATTAGACAGTCACTCCTCCGTCCCTCAGGCCTGGCAACCACTGGTCTGCTCTCTGTGGATTTGTCTATTCTGGATATTTCATATAAATGGAATAATGAGTAGCCTTTTGTGTCTGGCCCCTTTTAGCATAATGTTTTGGAGGTTTATCTATGTTGTAACATGTAGCAGTACTTAGTTCCTTTTTGCGGTTGGAAAATATTCCATCATATGGGCATACCACATTTTATTAACCCACTCATCTATTGGTGGACATTTGAGTTACTTTCACCTTTTGGCTCTTGTGACTAGAGCTGCTATGAATGTCCGTGTAGAGAAGTTTTTGTTCGAACAGCCGAGTTCGATTCATGCGGATATATACCCCGCAATGGAATTACTGAGTTATATGGTCATTCTATGTTTAATTTATTGAGGAACCCTCAGACTTTTCCACAGCAGGTGTACCACTTTACGTGCCCACCAGCAAAGTCTGAGGGCTCCAATTTCTCTGCATCCTTGCCAGCACTTACCTCCCTTTCCTTTTTTTTTTGTTTTGTTTTGTTTTGTTATGGCCATCCCAATGGGTGGGAAGTACTATTTCAAGGCAATTCTGATTTAGCCTGTGCTTTTTCTTCCAAATTATGAGGGGACAGTTTGGTCTGTTGCCTTACTTATCAGTTATATTTGTATGTGGATGGTGCTGTGTCTACTGCAGTGTGGCCATGTTCTTGTTCTCTTGCCTGCTAACTTTTATCTCTAACGAGACTGTACACTCCTTGAAGGTAGGGGGCCAGGTCATAACACTACTTGGTGTATCTGCCCAGACCAAGTATGTAAGAGGTATTGGTTAGTTTCTTACAAGTTGAACAATATATAGTTTTTTATATATATATTTTTAATGTTTCTTTTTTCTTTATATTGGGAACTGTGTTCTCAGGATCCATCAGCTCCAAGTCAAGTAGTTGTTTCAATATAGTTGTGGAGGGCGTGGGGATCGAACTGTCAACCTTGGTGTTATGAGAACCATGCTCTAACCAACTGAGCTAACCAGCCCCTCCACAATATTCTTGTTTTTAACTTGCTTAAATTTATTGGGGTTACATTGATTAATAAAATTCCATAGGTTTCAAGTATACGGTTCTATAATATATCACCTGTATGTTGCATTGTGTGTTCACAACTCAACAATATTCTTAGCATTCCAACAGCAGCTTTTTATTATATCTCTCCCTTCCTTGACCACCATTTCCTTAACTTTTTAGCTGTACTGCCTCTCCATATCTTCTCTTAATACTGTTGCCTCTGTTTGGAATTTTCTCGATTGAATCTTTCTTGCTGGAATTGTATTTATTCTTTAAGGCCTAACTCAAATGTCTCTCTTCTTCCTTCTTTTTTCTTTAAAAGCCTTTGGCCAATCTAGTTATTTTTTTAAAAAAAAGGATATTTCCCTTTACTTTTTTTTTTTTTTTTTTTTGAGGGCAGTGTGTCACTGGCCCTCATATGTGGGATTCGAATCAGGGCCGCTGGCGTCCTAAGCCAGCTCTTAACCACCGTGCCACTCGGCCGGCCCTCCCTTTACTTTTAACTATGGCTTGAGCATCTACTTTGTGTTAATCATTTTACTTCATTGACTAAATCCTCACAGCCTCCCACAGGAGATATTATTCCCAAATTATCGAAGGCAATGTTAAGGTTCAGAGCAGTTAAATGACTTGTCCAAGTAGTAGGAGATCTGAGATTTTAATGTAGATCTCATTGGCCCCAAAGCTGTTGTTTTCTCCTCCTACTATTTTATGCTCCCCATGTGTGCCTTTTTTTGTACTTGGTATAGTTGGTTGAGAATCTGATATAGAAAGATCTTTGTATCCATCATGGTATCTTTTTCATTTCATTCAAATATTTATGGAATGCATGTGGAGGGGGGTGTATTAGAACTACTTGACAGGTTTGGGAAATAACCCTTTTAAACAAAAGAATAGACAGATTCAAATTTAATCTAGTCTCACTGAATAGTGGATCTTTTATTCAAGTTGTGAGGTAGACTAGGTTCAGTTTCAAGCCTGCATCAGAGCAATGTGGCTCAGTGGGGAAGCACACTGGTTACCGGGGTTCTTGTCCTGTTTTGTCCTGCTAGTTACCTAACACCTATCTTCTCCTCTATAAAAAGGAAATTAGTACTTAGCAGTTAGCATTGTTCTAATTGAGTGACACGTGGACCATAAGATTCAGTGCCTGACTACATGGTAAACATGCCAAAGGGAGTAATTGTTTTTAATACTAACTGCTGTCTCTCCCATTTTCTGTGATTTGATTTTCTGTGGATTATCCATGTTAAGTCACAGCTATCTCCTTGTCTATTACTGAATACCCTAAATAAGAAAGGAAAGTTTGTTGCCTTCCACTTGTGTTTTGTGTTCTTAATGTATTTAAGGATATTAGTGGCTCAGTAGAGATGATGGGTGCCTCTTTCATGGCAGGGAGTCGTCGCATGGTGGACGTCATGGATGTGAACACACAGAAAGGCATTGAAATGACCATGGCTCAGTGGACACGTTACTATGAGACCCCGGAGGAGGAGCGAGAAAAACTCTATAATGTCATCAGCCTGGAGTTCAGCCACACCAGGCTGGAGAACATGGTGCAGAGGCCCTCCACGGTGAGCCTAAGCATTTTCTCCACGCTGTCATTGTCACCCGGAGGATTGTTGATGTCCTAGGCGAACTTATTACTTTTTGTGCATACCAAGATGAAGATGAAAGTGAACAAGACAATTTGATAAGAATACCTTGTACTTTCAGAAGGTTCACTATTTTCCAAAATCACTTAATCCTGTATAGAGAGAGGCCATTCTGATTTGCATCACCAATAACTTAATTTAGGACCAATGGCCTTTGCACATAGTGGAGAAGAGACTAAAAATTCACTCTTATAAGAACTGTCAGTAGGAAGTTTGCCTAATACATTTCTGTCCTATAGGTTTACATTTGCTGAGAAGCTTGGGAGAAAACTGCTTTAGAGCCAGGTGATTGTTTTACAAGATGATTTCTTGAGTCGATAGATTCTACTAGATGCCTAGTAGCAATAACTCAATACCCTGTCCTAAGGGAAAGTTAGTTTTTGATCCTTAGTTCTCCTGAAGCTAGAGACTGATTTTGGCAAAGTAGCGGCTATCTACAGGACCCTGAGAACAGTTATTTTCCTGAGAGAGTTTGGTTTCCCTTTTGAAATATACCTAGTCATTTTTGGACCACTGATTCATTTGATTCCTGACACAGTATTCACTTTTGTTGAGTATTCCATCTGGAACAGCAGAACTTGGAATGTACTAATTATTTTTTTAAAGTCAAGGTCTCAGCATTTTATCCTATCTCTATTTAAATTATTTTAATTATACCCTTTGACTTTGAAAGTTTGAAATATGGTAATTGCTTATTACATCGTTATATACGTGTATATATACATATATATGCATACACATATACACACACATACTTCTGTTTACTAATAAATTGCATTGTTATTATCACTAATAAATTGATATGTGTAGCCCAACAGGAAAATATTTGCAGTATTTCACTGTTGTCTGAAGAGGTAGTATAATTTTTTATAATTGCTTCTTGTTACTGGAAATTCTATAATTAAATACAGAATTTCTCATTAAGAAACTTCCCCCGCCCAAAAATCCTTTTTATGATAATCATCATTTGGTTGGTCATGTGGAAATACAGGAAGACAGGAAATACAGGTGGTTAGAATTTAGCTTTGTTATTAACCAAACATGGCTTTCTTAATAAATAAAGAATTCAATAAGAGAGATATAATAATCACATTAATATTGTTTATAAATGTGTTCCTTAATATTTTTAGAATTTCAGTGTAAACACATGATTGTTTATAAAATTAAAACTTTTCCATTCTTAAAGTTTAGAAATGTATTATTCAACATGAAGCCTTCTTTGTAACATCCTTAATTTATTCATTTTGTCTCTAGTTTTTGTTTTAAGATTTTATTGGGTAATTGGGGGAGGGGAACAGACAAGTTGCTGTCTTTTTGTTCTTCAGTCTAGTTGTGGAGGACGTCGCTTCACTGGCCCATGTTGGTATCGTCATTGCGCTCTTCCTGGGTGAGGCAGTTGCTCGCCTGCCTCTGGACGGCCGCTCACTGTGGCCCTTGGCAGCTCACGCTGGCTGCCAGCGGCTCACACTGGCTGCCGGCCACTCACTGTAGCTTATGGCAGCCCACTGTAACAGGTACTGCAGCCCACACCGTCGCCATCCATCTTAGCTATAGAGGCATCCAGGTGGAGCTATTGTTTATCACCTGAGCTTTAGAGGGCAGTGTCACTGGCCCTAATATGTGGGATCCGAACCAGGGCCCTGCTGCCCAGATCTGGCGTCCCAAGCCAGCTCCTAACCAACACGCCACTCGGCCGGCCCCTGTCCCTAGTTTTAATGATAAAAATTTTATGGCATTTTATAAAAATTAGAAAAATACTGCACCATTCAATAGAGGAGTACATCTGTAGAAGGACTCAGAAAATTTTCTAGAGGACAAAGGACAGTGCACAAGTATCTTTTAGGGACCTAAAGCATGACTGGAAAGATTGAGTGAGTTATTACCGAGGTCACCTCCTAAAAGCAAGCCAAGTTTCTATGACCTGGCTATGTAAGCAATACATGCTTATTCTGCTGGGCTACTGTTCATTTATTTACTGTCCCCACTCCCCACCCCCACAGTGGATCCCTACACTTATTTAGGTCTTTTGTAATGTATCTCCATAATGCTTTTTTTAAAACCAACTTTATTGAGGTACAATTAACATACAATAAAATGTACCCATTTTAAATTTCAGTGAGTTTTGACAAATATATTCATTCGTGTAGTAATCTTTTATGTAAACTAGATAATTTCTTGTTCACTGCGATCTTCACACCTTCAGAGTTAGCTTATTAGTTTATGTACCTACCACACATGCTAAGCACTGTGCTAGGTACTAGAGGTACTGTGGCAAATAAGATCATTCTTCTCCTCAGAATGCATAGTCTCATGGGGAAGAAAGACCAGAAAATAGGCATTTATATAAGCTTCAGTGTGGTAAGTGCTTCAAAAGTGAATCAGCACGGATTGTTGTGGGGCCCATGGCAAGGACACACCTAACCTGACTCGAAGAGAACTGGGGAAGCTCTTTGGAGGAAGTGATACCTAAGCTTGGCATGAAGGAAATAATGAGGCAAAGGAGGAGGACTGGGATTCCAGGTAGAAGGAATAGAATGTGTAACAGTAGGTGTAGGGGAGTGAGGTGGGCAACTTTTAAGTGCCCACTGTGGGTACTAGCGTAAAGTGGTCAGATGCGAGATCAGTTACTATAATTGAGATGTAGATAACAAATAGCAGCAGACCAAATGTGCAGATTTATTGAGTGATGGAAGGCCGTGAGCTGTTTTTTGCACATTATATGAATACATTCGGACCTAGGTATTGGACTTCTTGCCAGTTGGGCCCTATATTCAGTTAAACAGGTAGAAACTGGTGATTATCCCTACTAGAGACTTGTTCTCATGTGGATGGGGCTATTTAGCAAAAAGCCTATCGAGAGTCTAAAGATTAACCTAAGAAAAATATATGAATACCTTGCCCCAATATTCTCTTAGTAGTTAGACTATACCTAGTAATACCAAATAAAGGGAGGCCAGGGTGAGTGACTTGTTACTGCAGGTGAGAAATTCTGGCCAAAGAAATTGAGCTTTCTCTGAATGAACACTGGATAAAAAATTACTCCTGGGCCGGCCGAGTGGCACGGTGGTTAAGTGCTGGCTTGGGAAGCCAGAGGCCCCGATTCGGGTCCCACATAAGAGGGCCAGTGGCACTGCCCTCAAAAAAAAAATTAATAATAATTACTCCTGTGTTTCCAACTTCTCTCCCCATCCAGACCCAAGAACTTACAGTGTGTTGAGCAAGCACAATTATTCATTATTCTGAGAAAGGCTTCCCAAAGGATAATAGCAGGCGATGGGAGATGCCACTACACTGGAGAACAGAAAGTAGACTTCGATTGAGGGAGAGAAAGGGATCTGGGTCTCATTCAGTGTCCAAGGCCCAGTGGATCCTTGGTTAAAACTGTTGGCTCTCTGAGCGGAAATTCTTTAAAATTGAGCAGCAAGTCAACCTACTTAGCTGCTCCTCGTCTTACTTATTTCAACTTGGATGTCATTGATGATCCCTCCAAACACTCTCCCACAGTTTACATCTGGACATCCATTGGACACCTGTCTCATGTGATTATGCACAGTCTGTATGCATTTGTGTTGATATAATATACGTTGTAAAGAAGTAAATGATCAAAAATTCAGTGTTATAAAGCTTACCAGATACATGGTTTTTTAAAGCTATAAGTTAGATATTTGCAACATCAGTGCTAGTCTGGTTTCATGGTTGTTTGGCTCACACTGTATCTACCTGAGACTGTTTCTTAGAGATCGGATGGGTTCCAGGGGCTCACATATAATCTCAAGAGAACATGACAGACCTGGAATTTCTGATTTCTGGCCTAGTATACTCTATAGCATGTAGCAAGGCTGCAAATCCCTATTGGATTTCTTTGTTTTTTTTATCTTTTAGTAACTGAGTTGCTCTAACAGTATTATACCTTTCAGTAAGTTTATAGGTACTTTCCAGATAGTGACTCATATTGGATTAAAAATACAGTTGATTATACTTGTACTGACACAGAAGAGAGGGGCTGATTGGATATTGCTGTATAATTAATGACTTCATGTTGATTCGTGCTGTCTTTATAATCATGTTGATGAAACCATTTGTCCTTATTCTCATTGAAGAATTACTTTTAGAATGTTTGCCTGTTGACAGTAAGATTCAGCAACAGATTGTTTTAGTTTGCTTATAATTAAATTGTAGTTTTTCAGTGTGCATTTTGAGAAATTCTGTTTTTCTTGACTTTCAAATTCTCTTTAATCTTCACCCTTCCCTTGAAGCCTAAATGTTTCCTCTTCCTTTTTAAAGGTGGATTTCATTGACTGGGTGGACAACATGTGGCCGAGGCATTTGAAGGAAAGTCAGACTGAATCCACAAACGCCATCTTGGAGATGCAGTACCCAAAAGTGCAGAAGTGAGTAGTTCACTTGTGTGTGCCGTGTGCTGTGGGAGACCAGTGTGCCAGCAAGGAGCACGGTGTTTCTCCCTTAGGAGTCTTGCTCTGTGCCCTGAACAATCAAAACCTGGAATTCTTTAAAGAGTAGCCTTTGCAGTTCGAAGGGAAGAGTAAATATAAGAGACCCAAAGCCCATGATCACATAGTTTAAAAACCAAAAATCTGAGGCCGGCCAAATGGCTCAGTTGGTTAAGAGCTCGCTTAAGAGTGCAAGCTGAGCTCTGAGCAACAGTGGTTCGAGGCCAGCCCGAGCTGAGTTGCCGTTGAGCTGCCAACAGGTGGCAGGATGGCTCAGCTAAAAACAAACAAACAAACAAACAAAAAACCAAAAATCTTACCCTTCTGGTAATGTGATGACTTGACATTGCATTCCCCTCACGGACTGGGAGTGGATTAGCGAAAGGTAGTGGAAGCACACACGGGGAGAGGGTGGCACTGTGGTGGGGCTGATTCTCTCTTTCTCTCCAGTGTACTAACCCTGCTGCTCTTTTGGGTCAGGTACTGTCTGATGAGTGTTCGAGGCTGCTACACTGACTTCCATGTGGACTTCGGTGGGACCTCCGTTTGGTATCACATCCATCAAGGGGGAAAGGTACGGCCATGGCTGTGAGGGGGTTGAACCTGACGCTGGTCGTATGACATTGCTTCAGTTCATGCATGCTTACCATACCCTGGAAATGAATCTATTAGGACATTGTCCTCACTCATCTCTAGAGAGAGCTTTAGATTAAGTTGACCTTCTTGACCTTGGCTAGAGTTCAGTAGGAATTAGTATTCACCTAGTCCACTGTTACTATGCCAACATGGGCACAGCACCTGGTAAACCTCAACAGTCCTGTTTATAGATTCCCAAAGCAGAATTCTCCAAATGAAGGCAAGGAGGGGGTTTCAGGAAGACAAGATCATTTCTCTACATGAAAGTCTAAGAAGATAGTAGAAGGGAACAGAAATTTTGGATAGATTCATAATGAAATCAGCAAATTGGGATCCAAACCACCTTTCCCTGCCTGTATGGAGGCATTGGTCTGAAAGGTGACCAAAGGAAGTCTTTAGGTCCTCTCTGAATACATAGATTTTGAAAGATTCTCCTCATTCATAAAGAACTGTATTCCAGCTTATCCAAGAGTGTTTCTGAATGCTGTGTGAGAATGGAAATCTAGAATTAATACTAGAGGCTTATAGAATTATACTCATACTGTTACCCTTTTCCCCTTACTTAGAAGTGAATGCATTTGTAAGAGAAAAGTAGAACTGGAATGAAAACAGATAAAGCTTTTAAAACGTGAGGTCCTAATCTAAAGCAGCTATACTTCCAAAGTCATTTTACTTATTTTGGTATCCATTTAAGTGGTATCCTTTTGGTCTCGGTTGCTACCTTGGAACAAAGCAACCCAGGCCTATCCCTTGAAGATTTTATACCTAATTAACTGTACCCTTTAGCGCTGTAGAGGCCACACAGCCAGGAGCCAATAGGAGACTGCATAGGTAATAAGTCGAATGCCCCACTTCTCTCTAAGTCCTGGATGGGTCCCTTGTTCTACAGTCAAACCCCAGGGAAACCCTTATGCTGTTTAATCAAGGGGAAGACAAAAAAAGATTACTTCCTTGGGGCCCCTAGAATTTCCCAATTTTCAAGTTCTGTTGGCTGGGAGAATTGTTATCCTCTCTTCTACCTGTTGGTCTTAACATTGTACCTGTTTATCAATTGAGGGAGGCGACTGGGTCATGTCAATGGCTGTTAACAGACTGAAGTTTTTTAACTCACAGGTCTTCTGGCTCATCCCCCCTACAGCCCACAACCTGGAGCTGTACGAGAATTGGCTGCTGTCAGGGAAACAGGGAGACATCTTTCTGGGTGACCGGGTATCAGATTGCCAGCGCATTGAGCTCAAGCAGGGCTATACCTTCGTCATCCCCTCAGGTAAGCCAGATGGGAAAAGTGGATTATCTACTCTAGCAACTTGCTTTTCTTAAAGAAAAAGAATTGACAGATTACTGCCAAGAATGATTATGATGCTGGGGTAGGCAGAAAACAAGGCTGTCCTTTCCTGTCGCTATGGAGCAGATACTGAGATTTTTTTTTTTTTTTTTTTTTTTCTTTTAAGGCGGTGTTTTCCACTAAGGGTGTGTATCAGAATTGCCAATAGAGACTTTTTTGATCTACATGCTCGGACCCCACATTAGCCCTAGATATTCAGAGTCTCTAGTGATAAGACCTGCTCTGCAGTTGATACACAGCCCCTGGTTAGAAAGTATGTGCTCTAAATGATGGCTGTAAAGGCTAGAGAGAGTGCTGAATCAGTAATATTTTTGATCAGGTTCACTAGTTTTATATTTGTATAGTAATATTTTTGATCAGTTCCAAAATAAGTACTTAGAGAACAGATATCAGAGTCACAAACCAATAATAGAATTAAGACTATGCGTTTACCTGCTAATACCACTGTGGTCAAGTATTTAAATCCCTGTATTTTGTGAGAAGTCCGTGAAAACACATGTAAACTTAGGGGCCGGCCTAGTGGCTCAGTTGGTTAAGAACTCGCTCAAGAGTGCGAGCTGAGCTCTGAGCAACAGCAGTTCGATGCCCAGCCCTAGCTGAGCAGCCGCTGAGGTGCCAACAGGTAGCAGGATGGCTCAGCTAAAAAAAACAAAACAAAACAAAAAAAAAACACAGGTAAACTTTCTTGTACTGAACCTGGTTTGTAGTAGATGCTCCAGTAAATAGAAGCAGCATTTATTAAGAGTTTGTTAAATGCTAAACACTTTACTTGCGTTTTCTTATTAATACTTACCAAAACCCATATAAACTATAATTTATCCTGGTTTTATAGAGGGTAGTGAAGCTGCAAGAGATTAACTTGACCCACCACTAAGAGACAGAATCAGAGTAAAGAGTAGGATCTAGGAAGTAGAATCTATAAGTCCTCTCAGAGGCCATGTAGTAACATGTGCTCACAACCATTGCCTTTCATTCCCTTTACTTCTAGGCTGGATTCATGCTGTGTATACTCCTACAGACACCTTAGTGTTCGGAGGCAATTTTTTGCATAGCTTCAATATCCCCATGCAGTTAAAAATATACAACATTGAAGATCGGACACGGGTAAGTAATTCTGTGTAACAATTAGATGTGAGATTTACTCCATTTAAGACTGATGTTATTATATAAGAGGTTCGCTGATAGTCTGTCTCAAAACTTCAACTTCTCTTTGGGTTAAAATGCAGTGCTCACATTTCGGGAACACAGAAAAGTTTTAACAAGAAATCTACATGCTTGGTTTTGGGGGCTCCAATTCTTTGAGGTTCTTGGTATCTTGGATTTTTATAGGGCTAGAGATGGACATTTGGTAATCTCTTGAGCCACGTTTTTCTTTTTTATGTTCTTAGAATAATTTGGTGTAATGAGATTTATCGACTCAAGATTCACAACTATAAATCAACGTATTTTTCTTTATTCTGATTACTATCTAACACTCAAACTGTTACTTTAATGTGTAAGTCTGTATACTACCTTTTTCAGCTGGGGGTTCCATGAGAAAATTAAGCCCTATAGAAAATGATTTCTGTCTTATTTTCTCAGTTTTCCCTAGGGTGGTATATAGCTGGTACCGGTCTAGATGTTAACAGGAAAAAGGTTAATTCATTACATGTAGTGAGTACCTTAAGGCAAGATTTGGCAAACTTTTTCTGTACAGGGCCGAATAGTAAATATTTCAGGCTTTGTGGACCATAGAGTACCTGTTGTAAGTAGTTAACCCTGCCTTATAGAATGAAATACTTGAATGAGCATGGCTCAAATAAAACAAAATTTTATTTACGAACACTGAAATCTAAATTTCATGTAATTTCCTGTATCACAAAATGCTCTTTTAGTGTCCCCCCCACCCCCAGCCATTTAAAAATGTAAAATAACACTCTTCGTTCATAGACCTTACAAAAACATGCAAATGACCAAATCTAGCTGCTATTTCCTGGCTGACCCATACCTTAGAGGAAATAGAGCTTAATTCTTTAGCAGACCCTAGTTGGTAAGGGCTGAATGATAGATAATTAAAGTATAAATGGTGTTGATATTAAACAACAATTAGAGTATATTTAGGGTGTGTGATATTCACAGTTTGCTCCCAAGTAGTTCAGCACAATAATAGCAGTGTGTATGAATAGAGGTTAGCCAATGTGGGGAAATGTAACAATCAGCAAATCTTGGAGAAGGCTATCAAAGTGTGTGTTCATGATACTGCTTTGGAAGCTTATTGGTGGATTTGAAAGCTTTCAAAATTAAAAAATAGCAATTAGTGAAGAATTCACACCTTTTAGAAGGAATGGTCATTGACCTGTTTACTGTGAAGATAGTCAGTTAATTGTGTTTTTTGTTTGTTGGTTTGTTTGTTTTTTGAGGGCAGTGTCACTGGCCCTCATATGTGGGACCCGAACCAGGACCGTTGGCGTCCCAAGCCAGCGCTTAACCACCGCGCCACTCGGCCGGCCCTCAGTGCCTATTTTGAAATATTTATTTTGGTTAGAAGGTACTTACTATCCTATACACAAAATTGGTATAGGTGGAATTATAGGGATTGCCCTGTTAGTAGAATTTTAAAAGAGGATGTGGTGCTTTTTAAATAAATTTTATAGAAGTGAATTTGTGCTTGTTCGTTAAGAGTAATGAAACTGCAAAAGATCATAAGGAATTTAGTAAGTTTGAAGTTATAATAATAGTGAAAATAGTTTAAATGTTTCAAAAGAGAAAAATTATATAATTTCAGAGTAGTATACTCTTGTTTAACTCAAAAGCATTCTAAGAGGTAATACCACCCAGCTGCTGTAAGATTAAATATGAAAATTAGTTTTTAGAAAGCATTCCCCTTTTTTGGCTAAAAATTACTATTGTACCCATGGTTTAATTGGTTGCTCAGTTTGAGAGAAAAAAGGGAGAATATATTTTCAATCGCATAGGTAAAATGAGCACCTTATCTCTGCATAGAGATCCCTGCAGACTGGTAATAACTGATTAATTATTACTGACTGGTAATAACTGCAGACTGGCTAAACTGGTAGTAACTGATTTTATCTATCTAGTTTTACCAGGCTTTATCAGGAAATGTCAAATTTCAGTATTTAACCACCATATTATACCATTTTTCCTAAGTATAGCTTAATTCTTTTATTCCAAATAAGGAACCCTTCTGTGTTACTATAAAATTTCATTGGGTCCCATATATATATATATATACACACACACACATACATACATACATACATACATACATACATACATATATACACACACACACAAACAGTGATTTTTTTTTTATTATTACTTTCTGTGCCAGATACCAGCCTGGCATTTGTTTACTATGTTACGAACTTCTGTAAACTTACAAAGTTTAATTTAAAAGAGAATGTATAGACATGTTTTATGAAAGAAATATAAAGTCTATTGTAAATGTTTTTTCTATTTTAAGATTTTATTGAGGAATTTGGGGAGGTGAACAGTATTGGGGAAGGGGACCAGCCAAGTTGTTCTTCAGTCTTCGTTGTGGAGGGCGCCAGTCGCCATCTGGCTTCCTGTTGGCAGCTCATGGCCTCTAAGCTCAAGGTGCTGTGTTCAATCTTAGTTGCGGGTGGGCATAGCCACCATCCCATGCGGGAGTTGAACCAGCAGACTTGTTGTTAAGAGCACATGCTCTATCTACTGAGCCATCAGGCAGCAGCTCAGCTCAAGGTGCCGAGTTCAGTCTTAGTTGCAGGTGGGCTGCCCACCATCAAACAGGCAATCTTGTTGGTACACCAACTAAGCCATCCTGCCACCTATTGGCAGCTCAGTGACAGGTCAGCCTGGGCGCAGCGTCACTGGCCCATGTGGGAATCGAACCAGCGGCCCTGTTGCTCAGAGCTCACGGTCTTAAGCCAACTCTTAACCAGCTGAGCCACTCGGCCGGCCCTGTTGTAAATTTAAAGTAATGCTTTGGTTACCTTTGCAATGCCAGTGTAAAAATATACTATTTACACTAGTGTTGGTATATTCTACTGATAGTGCTTAAAGGCTCGATAATTATGTAATACGGATTAAAAATTTTTTTTTTTCCCCAAAAAATTCAAACCCAGTCTTAGAAATTGATATGCTCTTTGGTCTGGTAGCATAGGTAAAATGTAATGGGGCATGTTGGGTGTGTGTTATCTCAACTATTATTAATATAGTCTGATGAGTTCCAAGTAAAAAAATCAAGAAGTTTAATATCCTATTTTATATATATATTTTTTACTCTTATTGTTATTCAGCTCTGACAGAGTCCCAAAGAGCTTTAGAACGTTGGGCTGTCCTGAACTTTTAATAAAGATCTTTCTAGAAAAGTGTTAATACAATTAAAAGGCAAGCAGAGAAGCCCAGTGTATTATATTTAATTTGGGGGGACGAAGTATCAATTAATTCTTGTGTCCCCCACCATCACCTTACCAGAAGTAAATTAATTTGACTTTTAAATAAGGGAGGAGAAACCTCGTTGAAGCTGTACACACATACCCAGAGCCTGGCTTCTCTGTGTCAGAAAGCTGATAAAATGTACATGCCTCTCCTGCCTTATGATGAGGAAAGTGACCTCCTCATTCCACAGTGATACCCTGTAACCTGGTGATAGGTTTTGAAAAGGGGCCTTTACCCAGATCTAGCAAGATGACTTCCTGGCATGGAGCTTTGAAAAGGAGATGGGAACATTCTCAGTTGCATATTCAGAACAATCTTAAAAGTGGTGTTTTGCTTATTCTTGGGAAAGGTGCCTCTGTAAAGGAAGACAGCAAACTGCAATTACGATAGTCCCTATCATTGGTCTTCCTCGCTGGTTAATCCATGGAGCTGCCTTTCCCTCGACTTTGGTAGATCTAAAGGGCAATTCTTTGTATTATTATTCAGCTGGAATAATTTCGTGCTGCATTCGGGGAGAATGGAAAGAAAACTGGACATTCGTGATTAGACCATGTGGAACAGTAATCTTGATTTATGGACATACCATCTTGGCAAAAACCATAAAGTACAAGACAAGTAACCCGAGAGTTGATAGTGGGGAAAATACTCAGTTTCATGTCTTAGACTGGTCGTAGTTGGAGAATGAGTCTCTAATCATCCTTTCATAGATGTAAGAACATAATAAAAACATATAATTTCATCTTATGTCCTGTTTTTCCATTCGATTCTTTGTTCCATGGCCTTCTTATTCAGGGTAAAACTTTAGTAAAGGCAAAAGTGCTTGGCATGCCTTTATAGTCTAAGAACCCTTAAAACACTGTCTCAATTAAGTATATTGTGTCTTACTCTAACATTTTGCCCTCTGTCCCTGAACTCCTTTTTGATGCTTAGCTACTCAACGAAGACAGCTTCTTCAGAATGGTCTTTCCAAATACTTTTTATCTTTAGTGATTGTTTCCTAAGACCAACATTTTCTAGGTCGACAGATCCTCTTAAATTTTTGCTCCAGACGCCAGCCTAGGTTTGCAGGTTGACTAGCGAGTTTTCCTGGGTTAATTATCACAGTGATTCTTTCACAATTGTCTTACTCTCTTTCTTTGAAAATTGTTATCAGCTTGCTTTTCTCACTATTTTGCCCCTGTAGGTTCCAAATAAGTTTCGCTATCCCTTCTACTATGAGATGTGTTGGTATGTGTTGGAGCGTTATGTGTACTGCATAACCAACCGCTCCCACCTAACTAAGGAGTTCCAGAAAGAGTCCCTCAGCATGGGTAAGTGTCCTGCCTCCATGAACCCTCAACACCCTGCGGGACGGAAGACTAGGCCAGGAATATGCAGTAGGCTGTTGCTTAATAGTTCTGTTTTTATTTTTTGTCTTTGTACTTATTTTCCTGGGGGTACAAATTTTCATTCATTGGAGCTGAACTCTGGTTACAGCTGATCTCCTACCCAGATGTGAATTACTAGGTTAAATGAAATTCTCTGGATCTCATCTTTGTATGAGTTTGTTAGTACTTCGCTCCTCAAGAAAGTGATCAGTTGTCTTAATGTTTTATCGTATAAACAATGGTCTTTGTCACAATAAAAGCTAGGATTTTATCATCATAGTAACTCTAACTGTATTCTAGGCACTATACTAGCAGTTTATATACATTAAGTGACATATTTGTGAGGTAGGTATTATTTTATTTTACAAATTAAGGTTGAAGAAGATTTAAAAACTTGTCATGCTCTTAGAGTTAATAAGTGAGAAAGCTGTAGTTTGAACCAGGTTCGTAAGACTCTAAAATCTATACTCTTAATCTCTTTTTCCCCAACTTCTATCAAGAGAAATTTTTTATTGGATATCAGGATAGTTTCAGTTATACATTTTTAGGCTGTTCCAAGCCTTAAAGTGAAGAGGAGCCAATACTATAATATCCTGTGGTCACGCGTTTCATGGGATGTTCAATAGAAGCAAGATACTTTTTGCATTAGCATTTTCCTCTGAGGATATTTTATAATTCTCATTTGAAAATTTAAAATGCTCACCCAATACATGAAAGCAGGATATAAGATTGTATATATAGCATGATCCCGATTTTGTTTAAAAATACATGTAATCATAATCATGTCCATATGCATAGAAAAAGATGGAAAGAAAATATATCACACTGTTGAGTTGTTATTCAGGCGTGCGGGGATAAAGGATGACTTGTTTACTTCTTTGCACCTTCCTGTATTTTGTAAATTATTAACATTAAACATGTATTACTTTCATAATAAAAGACCAGTGAACATTTAAAATTCTTCTTCCATTTAAACTTTTATTTTCACTTTGTTTTGTTGTTAACTGTGTTGCTAGGATTTCAATTCCAGAGCTTAATTATTATGACCAAAACTTTAAATAAAACTACTTTTTTTCTTTTTGAGGGCAGTGTCACTGGCCCTCATATGTGGGATCCGAACCGGGGCCACTGGCTTTCCAAGCCAGCGCTTAACCACCACGCCAGTTGGCCGGCCCACTTTTTTTATATATAGTTTTTTAAGTAAATTTATTGGAGTAATTATATAAGTTTCAAGTGTACAATTCTATAATAAATCCTCTATATACTGCATTGTGTGTTCACCACCCAAAGTCTAGTCTCCTTCCATCCCCATATATTTGACCCCTTTACCCTCTTCACCCTCCCCTCATCTCCCTTCCCTGCTGCTAACCACCATACTGTTGTCTGTGTCTGTGTTTGTCTGTTTTGTTCGTTCATTGCTTTCTGTTTCATATCCCACATGTGAATGAAGCCACAGTTCTTGTCCTTTTCTGTCTGACTTATTTCATTTATCATAACACTCTCAAGATCCATCCATGTTGTCACAAATGGCAGCATTTCATCCTTTCTTATGGATGAGTAGTATTCCATTGTGTATATATTACCACATCTTTTTTTTTAGAGGGCAGTGTCACTGGCCCTCACAATTGGGACCCGAACCGGGGACGCTGGCTTCCCAAGCCAGTGCTTAACCACCGCGCCACTCGGCTGACCACATCTTCTTTATCCAGTCATCTATCATTGAACACAAGTTGTTTCCATGTCTTAACTGCAGTGAACATAGGGGTATATATATCTTTACAAATAAATGTTTTCAATTTTTTCAGGTAGATACCTTGAAGACGGGTTGCTAGTTCATATAGTAGCTCAATTCTTAATTTACAAAACCATTTTTTAAATATATGTTCGTCATACTATCTACTTTTTAAAAAGATAATGAAATCATAATTCCCAAATTTAAGTTTGAACTTGAAACTAATTTACAGTCATTTTCATAGGTAACTTATTTCCAACATAAAAAAAAAAACAAGGCTCTTTCTAATCTTTTGAAAATCCAATTGACCGTTACCTCAATTGTCCTACCAGCTCAGGATCCTATTTTACCTGTAACCATAATTTTCAACAGTGACCATAATTTTCAACAGTGGACATATGGGTTGAAATAAGGAGAGACCATTTTTATTTTATTTTATTTTTTTCTTTTTGAGGGCAGCGTCACTGGTCCTCACATGTGGGACCGAACCGGGGCCACTGGCTTCCCAAGCCAGCACTTAACCACCGCGCCACTCGGCTGGCCCAAGGAGTGACCATTTTTAAAATGCTACAACTGCATCATTTACATCCTCAAGGCCGTTTCCATGCGACCTATTTCTCTCATTGATCACATGGCCAAATGGCATGCTCTTACTGCATTTTTTCTTCGTACTGGCAGATTTGGAGTTAAATGGGTTGGAATCCGGAAATGGGGATGAGGAAGCAGTGGATCGAGAACCCCGGCGCTTGAGCAATAGGCGTTCCATTCTCACTAGCCCTGTAGCCAATGGGGTCAACCTGGATTATGATGGACTGGGCAAAACCTGCCGAAATCTTCCAAGCCTGAAGAAAAGCTTGTCTGGAGACTCATCATCTGACTCTAGCCGGGGCTCCCACAATGGCCAAGTGTGGGATCCCCAGTGTAGCCCCCGAAAGGACAGGCAGGTGCATCTGACCCATTTTGAGCTCGAAGGCCTTCGCTGCCTTGTAGATAAGCTGGAGTCTCTGCCACTACACAAGAAGTGCGTCCCTACAGGGATAGAAGATGAGGACGCTCTCATTGCTGATGTAAAGGTAAGAGCTGGTTATGTTGGGTGACAGCTACTGATCTGGCTAGGATAGTCATTTTCTGGAATCCGAGAGAGTACAGGAATTTTGGATAATTTCTGGTTCAGCCAGAAAGAAGTTAGTATGTGCTTGTGTATGTTTGTGCTGCCCAGATTTTCAGTTCCTAGAATGAGGTTAGGCTCCTGTTATGAAAATACTAACATTTTATATTTTCAGTTAGGATTTAAATTTAGCCTTTAGAACACAGATTGCAGGCTGACCCAAAAAATATAGGAGAGTCTGAAAAAGTGTTTATACTAAAAATTATTACTTTAAACTTAAGTTACCTCAGATAGAGGCCTATTCAGAACAAAAGTGGCCAATAACAACCTCTAGCAGTCTCACCTAAACAGAAGAGAACTTGTTCTGTGTTGGGTTATATTGAGTAGGTTTGGCATGTTAAGTTTCAAACTTATATAGTATTAAGCCTTAAATATATTGGGGCGACTTCTGAGAAAAGCATCATTTTAAACATAATTCATCCTTTTGCTATGTCAAGTTTCTAAATGTTGTATATTTTTCTTCTTTTTCAAGAGGTCTCCCAGGATTAGTAATCTATCTTCAAAGGTTTTCTTACGCCTCATGTATTGGTCTCAAAGAAATTAGCTTATTTTTTAGGAATCCAGATTTGAGCTGTCTGAATGGAAGGGAGGTCTTTTCTCATACATAACCATTCATATGAACACCAAGAAGTATAAAGCTGGGACTAATAATTTTCTTTTTAAATCAGTGTCTGGAACTGTGTCTTGGGTGCAGATGGGCGTGGGTATGTGTATTAGAAAGGTAGTTCACAATTTGTAATAAGTGTTATTTTTAACACCTGTCATATATTATTTTAAGCCACAGAATATATAGGGAATCATTTTTATGTCACCGTAAGGAAGATGGGCTGAATATCTCACAGTCCATCCCTGATTCCTGATTCCAGCTTTTCCTTGTCATCACCAGCCAGAAATGCTCCCTACTTTTTGCCAGTCACCTCAGGAAAGAATTCCAGATAGGACCTGAACTTTATTTTTCCTTTTCACAATTGACATTTTTATCATATCTTATTGTTTATACGTCAGTAAAAAGGTAAAAAAAAATAATAATAATAAGCTAAAAGGAGCCTAACCTGGTGAGGGTTGGTCCTCTTCTGTAGTGATAGAAGCTAGACAATTGGTTTTTATAGTTTGGTTTTACAAAGTTTGCTCTAGAAGAGGCAGGTGATACCATGGTGGCTTATGTTTAGGGGAGGAAATGACAGAGTTCCAGGTAGGTATGGTCCTGTTTCTAATATAATGATTAATTTACAGCATAGCAAACTTACCCATACTTTTGCAGACTCACAAACTAGGATCCCAGACTCACTCCCCACCCTTGAGTGAGCAAAGGACTCGTAAATTTTTTCTTTTCCATTGTGATAGAATACATATGATTAAATTTTCCTCGGGGCCGGCCAAGTGGTGTGGTGGTTAAGCGCTGGCTTGGGAAGCCAGCAGCCCCAGTTCGGGTCCCACACAGTGACATTGCCCTCAAAAAAAAAAAAAAAAAAAAAAAAATTTCTGAGAATTTCTTTTTTTCTACAGAAGTTTCTTTTTTTGTTGTTGTTGTTATGTAGCTATTCTATCATGGATGCATGTGGGAAACATCAAATTATGACTTTGGGGACTTATTAACTTGTGTAAATTCCCTTTAGAGACGCTAAGAAGAAAGATTTCTGAGTTTATGTCTCACTAACATTCTTTTGGCCTAGATATCTGTATTTCTCATTCATGAAAAAGAAACACATCCTTTCAGTCCTAAGGGATGTCTATGGATGGGTCTAACTCCCGTTAAATCCAGTTGTAGGAAGCCATTTTGTAATCCACTAAAGTGTCATGCTAGAAATACACAAACTCTTAACTAAAGTAGTTATTAAGGATATTTGAGGAGGAAGAGTGGTAGGGGAAAATGTAGAAAGACTTGGGTCAAATATTAAGCAGAGTAGCAGGAGGCAGCAAGGTGAGGCATGAGTTAAGAAGAGACGTCTAAAGAGGACTCCTAGCATTATAAAAGTGTGTAGAGAGCCAGCATTCTTGTGTTTATCAGGACTCATGAAAACCATGACCATCCTCGCTGGCTAAGATAAGTGGCATAGAGACCACAGCATGAGGAATGAGTGGCCAGTAGGATGACTGCATAGGCTGACAGTGTTTGAATTCTCCCTGCAGAGACTTGCCCACACCTTCTCTTGTTTACCCAAAACCATAGTCAAAATGCAGCTGATACCAGAAAACAACAGATTTAGACCCCAACTCTGCAGGCACTTTTACTTAAGATCAGATGGATTAATTATTCCTACAGTTGACTGGTTGTGTTTAACCTGAGCTTGAGATAATAGTGAGTTTAGAGCTTGACTCCTTTGAGAATCTGAGCATCACCCAAAAGAAAAAAAGCATTGGGTGTAGGTGCCGAATCACTGCACAGCTGGAGACTGCAGCGCTGGAGAACTCAGTGTGTGCAGCCCAGAAGGCTGCACTGCAGCAGGACCAAAGCAAGCTGACTTACCCCTCCTTCCTGGTAGACCTCACAAGTAACTAGCAGAAGAGATGAGAAGGTAGCATGGTGAGATTAGGTAGTCAAAATTGCTTACTCTCTGGAAGAAAAGGCAATTTTAGTGATGCAGTTAGGCTACTGCTGCCCTGATCTAAGATTCTAACATTCTATTTTGGAATTAATATCTAAAAGTTTACACTAGACTCCATCCCAAGAGTATGATGGGACTGAAGCAGAGAATTGGGGGCACTAATAAATACAGAAGCACTCATCAGACATTTTCCTCATCTGACACTAATAAAGAAACGAGCTGGTAGGGGACCCATATAATTAGATCTTAATCCATTAAGCCAGATTAGGAGGTGGCAAGAGCAACCTGTATAAATAAAACTTCATTTGCAATTTTTATTGACAAGATATTTGTAATAATTCACACATTCTAACTGAGTAGAAAATTTTAAATAATTGAATTCAGCTACAAGGCATATAGGTCAGGTTAAAATAGATTTAATTCCTTGAAATGTTTTCATTATATTCCTGTATTACACAATGTCATAGTCTTACAAATTCTGATCTGTTGGCCTATTTTTTATCCTGAATTAATAGAAGGGAAGAAAACCAGGCCTTGTTTACATTGTGATTTGGAAGTTTACTTGGGATGAGTTTCCTAGTACTCTGTCTGGATTTGTCCTCTCCTGGTGGCCTGTAGAATTTGCACTTGCTACACCGTGAACTTGTATTTTGTTTCAGAGTAACATGTTTCTCTTATGTATAGTACTTTGTCATCCTTCTAGGTTAAATAGCACTAAGACGACATTTTCTAGGAAGACCTCTCACACTGTTAGGGAACATTGGTCACACACAATAGGCTGATTGCCTGAGTCGTTGAGTCTTACGAGAAAGTGCAAAAGTTGAGGATTAGAATGACCATATAAACAGTTCCTGGAAGAGCGCTCTTTACCTAACAGCACTAAAGTCCCTCTTTTTCTTGGTAAACTCCTGTAAAAAGTAAAGTGCGTTGCCCCTAAGTAGCAAGGCCCCAGGCCCCAGAAAATGTTAGGACTGAACTAGAAACTCGCTGAAACAATTGCCCTGGAATGAGTAATGTTCCCAGTGGTGAGAGCTAGGTTCTTAGTGGCCTGAGATGTTTATTTCAAAGCGGCTTCTATCATTTAAAAAAAAAAAAGCCAAGCTACATTTGTGAGAGTCTAAAAATTACATAAATCCAGTCCTCAAATACTGTCCACTGTAGCCTGAGAAAGTGCTTGTTGAGAGCTTCACCCTGGCTGTGTGTGGCTCAGTGCATGGAGGTGTGTGATGCATGCCACTCAAGGGGCTCTCAGTAGCATGGAGGTGTCTCACAGGATGCAGGGCTGGAAGCTTCATCTAGGGAATATCGGGAATGAGGCAGGCAAAACAAACCACGGGACCAAGGAAGTGTGCTGGAGTGCTGTGTCCTGAGGGTGGGGTAATCTTAGGGGCAGAGCCAGCAGTCAGCTAAGGTCCCAGAAGACTGGCCGATTGGCAGTTGGCAGCTGCGCATTCATGGTGCCCTGCACCTGGGGCCCCAACAGAAGAACACTGTTCCTTGACCTGAGGTTTCACCTCAGCTAGTTTGACTTGGTCACGGTGGCTGAGCTGCTATAAGAGCTGCCCAGGCTTGTCTCTGACTTGGTGGAGCTCCCAGTCAGAGCCAGAGGCAGGCGTCTGTTGTAGAAGTTGATGTTAACCAGACATATTGTATTGAAGAGCTCAGTATTGGTTGGAGCGTGTCATTCCTGAAGGTTTTTCTGGAAACCTGTGTGCTGGTTCAGGATTCTGGGCAGGGAGAGTGGCAGTGAGGGCAGGTGAAGCAGGCCGTGTGCGGGGAGAGAAAGTAACTCCTGTGGGGGCTCCGCGCCCGGCTCCTGCAGAGGCTGAACTTCGGGCCACTCGCTGTTGGCCTGAGAGCTGGGAGAGAGTCCTGGGTGTGCAGAGAGAGGGCTGGCGTCACTAACAATAAGAGGTGACCCTGAGGGGAAGGGTGTGGACCGAGACAAGGACGAATGCAGGGCCAGATGCCGAATGGGTTAAAGCCTTCCCTCCCTCTGGCTGGCGCCTGCCAGCAGCACCCTCGGGGCCGGCAGTGGGCGGGAGCAGGCGGGGCGCGGCCCGCTCGCCTTCGGCAGGCTCTCCTCCAATGGCCGGGGAGAGAGCGCTTGCACAGCACACCCCTCCCGACTCTGCAGCAGGCTGCCTGGGCCCTCTGCCGGCTGGCTCACTCTGCTCTGCTCCCCCTCCTGCCATCTTCCGTTGCAAAGCATTTCTGGGAGCTGCATGTGGGTGACGCAGCAGCATTGTTCGCAGGCACAGGAAGCCGCGGCTGAGCTGAAGGGCTCGGGAAGGAGCTTGGAGCGCTGCACGCTGCTCCCTCCGGGTAGCCTGGACTGCCCTGCCTTATGTACTCGGGGAGATTCCAGAATTTTCAACTAAATCGGGATTTTCTTGGAGGCAGAAAACCTAACTCCTTCAGCACAACTTCCAATACAGAAAACAAAACAAAGACGCTGGGGAAACTTCCACCAAGAGCCTCGGCAGCTCCAGAGCGACGAGAAACGCAAGGTCAGGCGGGCGGGCAGCAAACCCTTTCTGGTGCGGGGTGTGTGTAACTGTGGGGACCAGATCTCGGCAAAGAGGCAGAAGGACTGCCCGCTGGGCGAGTCCAGGACAATGCTTAGGTTACTTCGTGTTGGCGGAGCCGTCATTGCACTTGTCTAGTGGGATGTGCTTTTGAATTGGGTCGTTTGGCTTTTGGGAATCCTTTCCCCTTCTCCGCCTAGACACCCTCTGTTCTCTTCCCGTTCCTGTTCTGATGGGGTGTGGGCTTGGGTTTGAATGTTCTCCCAAAGCCAGGAGCCTAGATAGGCGTTAGCCTTTCCGCACTCCACCCCCGCTCCCTGTCCCAAACCCCCACTGGTGAAGGGTGGTGGCTCCTTTATAAGGTTTCTTGAAGGGCCTCAGCTGGAGTCTGCTTTTTTTTTTGATGAAAGCAGGGCGTGCTTGGTTGTATGGCCCCAGCAAAATAAGGCTTGGACCGCAACCTGCATTTCCCTCCACACCCACACAGACCCCAGTAGCGGAGTCTGTACGTGTGAACAGCCACCCCCCACCCCCCCACGCAGACACAGTTTCTCCACCTACCCTTCCTTATCCCCCACAAAAATCTTGCCAGCAGAACTAGACTGCTTTGGGTGAACAGTTAGGCTCTTTTCCTACTCTTAAACAATTGCGGATCTTTCTGTGCAGTCTGTTTTGCTGAAAGTGGAAAGTCCCTGTTTGTGGACAGCTCAGTGCTTTCAGCAGAGGAAATGGGCAGAGTCCTACTCCTCAGCAGTGCGAGGTGGGGGAGGGGAGCAGTGCGCTCACTCCCTAGCACACATTTTGAATGGACCTGAATTTTTCACCCTGGGGAGTTCAGAGCCTGTGCCAGAGCCTTGTCCCGCGAGGCACCGTACCCTGCCTGCTTACCCCCACGCGGTGTGGTGCCTTGGTGCCTTGCCGTGCTAACCGGAGGCTCCAAAATAGGATGCCATAGCAACTCAAAAGTAAATAAAACGGCTGCAAAGGAAATCAGTGTGGGGGAGGGCGAGAGGCATCTGGAGGCTTGGCAGAGGGGATGTTCACGGGAGAGCTTCATGGGTGTGAGTTAAAGGGTCTGGGTCCTCATCTGGGATTTGGAGCGTGACCCTTAGGTTCAGGACTAACTTGCTTGGTAGGAAAATGCCTCGTTCTTCAAAAAGCCCTGATCTCTAGGTGGGATTATGGGAATGGTCATTAAAGGTGGCCTAAGTGTGCTGATCTGGCTAGGGTCAAAGCTTAGTTTTCATTGAAACAGTTAATATCCTGTATTCATCTAAGGAATCGGGTAACTTTTCTGGATTTGTGTTCTTTTGCTGATACCATTGCTTTTAGGGCTCATGGGGTCAGAGGAAGATGGGTTCATTCTGCTAGGTTTGGGATTCAGACATTTCTGCCTAAAAACATAACACATTTGTTTCAAAATAATAACCAGTGTGATTCACTTAAGTGATAGTTTCTTAACTGTGTAGCATTGTTAAGTGGTTCAAACTAGATCGGTTAAGGCCATGAGAACTATTGTTCCTAAGATTGTTCCTGCCCTATTTAGAGGAATAAAGGCTAATAAATGACCATGAAGGAGAGAGAGATTTGAGATTGAGATTTCTGTAACCGCTCTTAGAGGAACAGAGCCCTGGGTTGATTCAGACAGTAAGACTATGTTGTTCATACTATTAATTCATTTTTCTTTTCTTTTTTTTTGCAAATTTGCTGACATCTGCAAAATGAAGGCAATACTTACTCCTGATAGTATTCATTAACTAGTATAGAAAAAGTAAAGGGGCAAAGTAAAGTTTTACTGTCATATGTGGAATTGTGTGAAAGTAACACTTGTCGCATGGTAGCTAGTTGCTTCAGTGAAAGTGTCAACAGCACTGTGAGTACACAGTACCCGTTGGGAGCAAAGGCGTATTCGAAGTCTTGAGAGTACTGCACCAGCCTGAGTTTTCTCTTTCATTTTGATGTACTTTTTTGCAGTGTGCCTCTATATGAAGTAAAAATAAAGACAGTTGCTGTC
This sequence comes from Aselliscus stoliczkanus, assembly GCA_033961575.1. NCBI lineage: Eukaryota > Metazoa > Chordata > Mammalia > Chiroptera > Hipposideridae > Aselliscus > Aselliscus stoliczkanus. The sequence goes on from CM066736.1 coordinate 132,331,523, forward strand.
CCGCCCTTCCCCTTGGTGCTTGTGGGGACTGAGCTTACATCTGAATGCTGTTGAGAGTAGTTGGCTTTCTTTGTTCACTGTGCTTGCTTTTGCCCCTCTTTTCTCCTATCCTACCCTTAGATTTTGCTGGAGGAGCTTGCCAACAGCGATCCCAAGTTAGCCCTCACTGGAGTCCCTATAGTACAGTGGCCAAAAAGGGATAAGGTAAGAAACTATTTTTCTCCACCTTCAGGTTCTGAAGCATTTTGCTGTCTGACTGTTACCATGCCGGGAAGAAAAAGCTGGGTAATAGACTATCCTTGGAGGTGACTCTCTTAACAGAGCTATCAAACTAGGAGACCTGTCCCCATGTATGCATTTGTTCACCAGAGTGGATCGGTTCCTAAACTTCTGGCCCAGTGACTCAATGATTTTCACAGATATAATTATTTTCAAAGACTTAAAAGTAGTTAAAATAATTACATATATTTAAAAGGCCAGAGTGTTTCTATGTTGGAGTGAGACCACATTCTCAAGTTTCCCCTCAATTTGGACTTTTCAGCACTGAATTGGAAAAAGAAGAAAGGAATTACCCGTTAGCTAATAAATGGTCAGTTATGAATTTTTATGCTTCTTCAGTTAGATCCTTTAATTTGTTTCCACATTGTCCTTTGTCAAGGTTATTAAATAAAAGTAAGTGATAGCATTCTGATCCTGACCATGAGTCTGGTGGATAAATTAAAATTTGGCCCTTCTTTGGTGTTTCCGCAGCTGACACTCGCAGGACCGTCACATTGCAAGAGTGTTTGGGCAGCATGTAAAGGCGTGTGGCTGAAAGACGCCTTTAACGAAGCGCCTGCTCTTTCCTAGGTGCAGGAGTCCCCCTCGGCCTCGGCTTGGCCACATGGGACTCCTCAAAACAGCTTGTCATTTCTGGATTATTGGAGTATCTGCCGCGTCCCAGGTTGTGAGCTTGGATTCGGAGTATTCAATGAGCCAGACCCATCTCACCCTCAAGTAGTTGACTGTCTTCTTTAGGGGCGCATTCTGAGTAGTAATATTCAGCATAAGGAAATCCCGGAGGGCCCCTGGAGTGACTGGTGCATGGAAAGCTTCAAGGAGGGACGAATCTTACAGCTCAGCAGAGTGAAAGGGATGTGGCTGAAGTCGTAGCCTGAAAGAGTTGGCAAACGTTTTCTGTACAGGTGATACATAGATAATAAAGATAATAAAAAATAAATATTTTAGGTTTTGCAGACTATACAGCGTCTGTCGCAACTTCTCAATTCTACCATTGCACGTGAAAGCAGCCACAGACACCCCGTAAACATGTGATCATGGTTGTATTCCAATAAAATTTTATTTACAAAAAACAGGCGGCAGGCAGATTTGCCCACAGGCCATAGTTTGCCAAGCCATGTAATCTTCTACCCCTCCAGCCTTTAAAGCTACCTGATCTGTTTGACCTCACTGCTTTCTCTTTCCAGCTTAAATTCCCTGCCCGTCCAAAAGTGCGAGTTCCTACCATCCCCATCACAAAGCCTCACACCATGAAACCAGCTCCACGGTTAACACCTGTGAGGCCAGCTGCTGCCTCCCCCATAGTGTCAGGAGCCAGACGGAGACGAGTACGATGTCGAAAATGCAAAGCCTGTGTGCAAGGAGAGTGTGGTGTTTGCCACTACTGCAGGGACATGAAGAAGTTTGGGGGGCCTGGTCGCATGAAGCAGTCCTGTGTACTCCGGCAGTGCTTGGCAGTGAGTGATCTGCTGGGTAAAGAATTTGGGGGAGGGGCGGTGGTGCCAAAGGGACTGACATACACCTTATAGAGCGTTCTAGACTTCAGAATTGGAAAGAAAAAGATACGCTCTCTTTTTGGCTCTCTTTGTTTTGTCCCTTTTCTGAGTCCCTGGGTTCAGAAGGAATGTATTTAGTACTAAAAATTAGCTAATACGCTCTTTCGGCCTTACTCGATTTTCAAATGAGAGACCAGCATTTGAAGGGCAAATCCCTGCCATCTGTCCCCTCTTTAAGTGGATTAGAAAGAAAGGACCTGCGAGACCAAGGACAAGCTAACTGAAAATAAATTGATTTCCCTTGGCGTCTAGCTAGTTGATTCTCTCCATCTTCTTCCTCAGGCAGTTCTCCACCTAGTCTGTAAGCTCTCTGCAAATTTACTGGAGAATTACAGGAACCCAATCGCCCATCTCAGTTAAAGGGAAGCTAAAAACCATAAGGATATAAGTCTGCTCTCTTCTTGGTTTCTATCTTTGTCCTCTTGTAGCCCAGACTGCCTCACTCAGTCACGTGTTCCCTCTGTGGAGAAGTGGATCAAAATGAGGAGACACAGGACTTTGAGAAGAAGCTCATGGAATGCTGTATCTGCAATGAGATTGTTCATCCTGGTTGCCTGCAGGTGAGGAGAGGCCTCAGCAGATAGTGTCTAAAGATCCTGAGTGGAGCAGAGGACACTGGGACATATGTCATGAGAGGCTTCCAGCATCTGTACTGTGGGCCATCCACTGTGGGTCAGGTGGTGAGCTAACATCTGCCCTGATCCAGCTGTCTAGACTGTGTGTCAGGCACTGTGCTAGACCGTGAAGACACCCCGATCCACAGGATAGTCCAGGTGTCTGCCCTCTTGAGCTTATAGTCTGGCCTCTGGAGAATGTGTTTTTGGAGTCAAGGCCTTTTAATGTGCAGCTGGGGTGGAGAATCGCTGTTTTACATGATTCTCTTGTTTAATATTTAAGACGACCCTGTGAAGTTGAGTCTATCCCATTTCTTCATATTTCTTTAAATCGAAAGGGCATTGGTGCTGGTACTTTCCTTGGTCTTCTCAAAGGTATCAGTTATGTCATGACTGCCACCTGGCTATGATTATAAGACAGTGTTAATTGTGAGAAGGGGCCCAATTTCAGAGATACAAATGTGAAAAGTATGCATCTTAGAATCCTTTAAAATAGGGTATTGTCTGGCCGGCCGAGTGGCGTGGTGGTTAAGCGCTGGCTTGGGAAGCCAGCAGCCCCGGTTCGGGTCCCACATATGAGGGCCAGTGACATGGCCCTCAAAAAAAGAAAAAAAAAAAAAAAAAAAAACTCTAAAATAGGGTATTGTCTCCATGATGATGATAATGGTTAATAGAAAGCATTTACCTTTTAGTCCTCACCACAACCTTATAAGATGGGTATTGTTAGTTATCCCCACTTTACATTGAGAATACTGAGTCACAGAGACTAGGTCACTAGTCTCTGAACCCAAGCAGTCATAAAAACTATGCCTCACTGTCAAGATCCGGTTCGGCACCATTCCTGTGTGTTCAGTTCCTTTTGCAAAGTGGCACGTGACCCTCAGGAGACTATATGTGTCAGGAGGAGACGCCAGATTGCCCCAGACTCTTAGGAATTTCCTCATGGAGCCTTATTTTGATCAAGTCACTGTGACTGAGGGTGGCCGGTTCCCCAGTGGCGGTCATGGGGCCAGGTAGCTCTTTTTTTTCCTCTTGCATGGACCAGTGTGTTTAGGAATAAGTAAACTTCAGGTTCTTCCAACCTTGTGGCTATGGTATTTGATAAAGGAGGCTTACGAGACAGGTGCTTTTTTGTTTTTAATGAGACAGATTTTTAACATCCCTGTCTGCCTATAGATGGATGGAGAGGGATTGCTTAACGAGGAATTGCCAAATTGCTGGGAGTGTCCAAAGTGCTACCAGGAGGACAGCTCAGAGAAAGCCCAGGTAAGGGAACTTGATCCAGACTTATATTGTGAGTAGAAAGGAAGTGTCAAGCTTAGGAGATAGCCACACCGTTTGCTTTTGCAACTTGATTCACATGGTTTTTCTGATCCAGAGAGATTATTTTTGTATATTGTTTTGTTATCTTTTTTTCCTTTGGCTATTTGTTTGAGTTTTTAATATTTGGTTTTGGGGTATTGAACATTGTTCCACTTGAGGTCTGCAAATTGCTGGGGTCTTCTTACACTCTGGGGCCCTGGAAAAAAAGGAACCACAGCTAGGCTATTTGAGGAGGGAAATGAGGTGAGTAGGGTTGTTCCTGCCGAATGAAACTTGAGGGGAGGCCCTGACCTGAGGCAGCTGGTAAATGCAGCGGTGCACTGGAGTTTCCGGTTAAGCAGGTTCACAGTTTTCCTTCTTCATCGTTACCTTTGTGCCTCATAGAAAGCCCAGCCCACATGCCCAATGTGTCCTGCAGAGGCAGCCCCTCCCCCAGATAAGGCCAGTCCAATGACCTTGGCCCTGAGCAGCTGCGGTTGCTGGCCCAATGGTCGCCAGTAATGTCAAAGGACGAAAAGGACTCTGGTTACTCAGGCCAGCAAGACAAGACCTGCTAAGGGCATGTACAGAGGCAGCAGTGTGAGTCACCCGGGGCCCGGTGGTCTCATGAGTACTACGCAGGAGTGGGAACAAGTTGCCTTGTCTCCTTTCTATTTCTTTCCCCTTGGGCAATGAATTAGTTGAATTTTCAGTGTGATATCTTTGAGTGCAAGGATTTCTAGAGGTGATTAGTTCTCAAGTTCTCTTCATTTATTCCAAATTCTCATGCTAGTTGGTTTTACATTTGTCTTCACTGGGCGGGTGGCCACTTGGTTCCCTGCTGTAGCAGATGGGTTAGCAGGTGCTGTATTGTAGTTTCACCTTCTAATGCATTATAAAAGCCAGCACCCAAAAGGTGGTCATTCTCTCCCAACCACAGTGATCTAAATGCAAGGAGAAAATTGGGCATGTTGGTTGCTTAGGAACAGGAAATGTCTCCTTAAGGAAAATCAACGACTATGACACCTAGTGGAACACGATGATTGAGCTTCATCGGAGCATAGCCAAGGTGGGCCCCAGGAAGGGACAAGTGGCATAGGAGGTCGTGGTCCTTTGTGGAAGGTTGGCCTCACCAAACCTGAATCCCTGATTTTCCTCCTGAGCACATTCTTCTGGGAACAGGGCAGTTTTTCACAGAGGGTCTCATTCTCTGCTTTACCTCATATGCAGTTGGTTTTGAAGAGGAGGGTGGGGTGCTAGTGGGGGAGCTCAGACACCGGTGGAGTTAAAGGCCCGTGGCATTCACTGCAGTCATGTGCTGCGTGCAGCCCATGTGGTGTGTGCAGGCCGCTCTTCCACCACTGGCACCTCCAGCCCCCTGAGAGCAACGGGGCTCACCCTGTAAATTTAGAGCGTTTTGAAGAGAAGAGGCACTGATGTGGCTTGGGGCCTGTTTTACAGAAGCGGAAGATGGAAGAGAGCGATGAAGAAGCCGTGCAAGCCAAAGTCCTGCGGCCCCTGCGGAGCTGCGACGAGCCCCTCACGCCCCCGCCTCACTCACCCACCTCCATGCTACAGCTCATCCATGACCCGGTCTCCCCCCGGGGTATGGTGACTCGTTCCTCCCCTGGGGCTGGCCCCAGCGACCACCACAGTGCCAGCCGCGATGAGCGCTTCAAACGGCGGCAGTTGCTGCGGCTGCAGGCCACAGAGCGCACCATGGTACGGGAAAAGGAGAACAATCCCAGCGGCAAAAAGGAGCTGTCTGAAGTTGAGAAAGCCAAGATCCGGGGATCGTACCTCACTGTCACGCTGCAGAGGCCCACCAAAGAGCTCCACGGGACATCCATTGTGCCCAAGCTGCAGGCCATCACGGCCTCCTCTGCCAACCTTCGCCATTCCCCCCGCGTGCTAGTGCAGCACTGCCCAGCCCGAACCCCCCAGCGTGGGGATGAGGAGGGGCTGGGGGGAGAGGAGGAGGAAGAGGAGGAGGAGGAGGAGGAAGATGACAGTGCAGAGGAGGGGGGTGCGGCCAGGCTGAATGGCCGGGGCAGTTGGGCTCAGGATGGAGACGAAAGCTGGATGCAGCGGGAGGTCTGGATGTCTGTCTTCCGCTACCTCAGCCGCAGAGAACTTTGTGAATGTATGCGAGTGTGCAAGACGTGGTATAAATGGTGAGCAGGGATACAGGGATCAGGAATAGGGGTACGGGAGTAGGTGGCAGGCTTTCCATATGAGAAGAGCATGCGTCTTGGATCTGGAGGCTTGTCGGGTCCTAAAGGATTGGATCACCCCAGTCTGTTCCCCAGGCTGGGGTTCTGTTAAAGATGTGGCCAGTTGTGCCTGCAAGTGTCCTGAGGGAGATTTGACACTTTGCTTCCTCTCCCTGCTCCCTACTTGCCCACCTCTCTTTACTGGGCATAGGAAACTGATTTGGGGAATATATTCGTACAGTTTGTTCTAAAACTTAAGAGTCATAAGTTTCCCCCAAGTCACCTGAACTCACCACTCATTTGTTGAGAGCCTGTGATGTGCCAGTCACTCGCCTGGTGCTGGAGACAGATGAGTTCCAGTAAGCCCCCGTCCATCTACTGGGAGAGGCAGACACTTTTCCAAAAATTGGAAGTTGCTCACAATTTTCCAGTTTGAATTCTCATTCCCCAAACCTAAACCAGAATTGCAAGCAAGGTCCAACTTTAAAGCTCCCTGAGACTTAGTTGTCCATCTTAATGAGACCTACCATTTCTTCTCAGGTTAAACATTAAGACACTTAAGGGGGAAAGAAATCCCAGAATGACGAACAGGGGTTTTCCTAGGTCATTGTTTTTCCTGCAGCTCCTGGACCCTAGGACATGACATATCCTTTATATCTGGACCAAACCGTATTTACAGTAGTTCTCAAAGTAGAATGTCCAGACCAGTGGCATCACCTGGAACCTTGTCAGAAATGCAGATTCTCAGGGTCCGTCTCAGACCTCTCCTGAGTTAGAGCCTCTGGGGTAGAGCCAGGCAGTCTGTTCTTAAATTCTCCAGGGGATTCTGATACTAGCTCAAGTCTGAGGTCCACTGCTGTATTATAAGCAGCTTGTTTCTGTTATATAGAAGTTTTCATGTGCCATTGGTGAAATCTTTTCAGTCTTTAAATAAAGACCCATTCTTCACAAACAAGTTTATTTCCCAAATCTGAATTAATACGTGATCTACCCAAATTCTCCTAATATTTCTCTTTGTAGGGCTAGTAGGCCTGCCTGGCTCTGTTCCTCGGTGTCCAGGCCAAACCACATAAGACTCCCATTATGTACCATCTCCCCTTCTGCCAGCCAGACTGGGGGTGGGGTGGGAGAGGGGCTGTAAAATATTAAACAGAAGCCCGCATATTGCAGTGCTACTTGTGGCCTATGGACTTGTAGATTGCAGTGGGAAGGGAGACCTCGCCCTTTCCGTTCTGGTCTGGACTGGCTAGAAAATGTAAAGATAGCCATGAGGCAGAAACCCAAGGGTGGGAGAGGACTCATAAGGAGCCCAGTAGTGGGCTCCTTCTAGAGCTTAAGGCAGGATGAACTGTGGATGGTCCAAGTAGCAGCCTGCGTCTCAGGCAGCTGGGAATGACTGACAAGGGAGAGAATGGAGGCAAAGCTAGCTTTAGGTAGTAAGAAGTCAAATTTTTTTTAATGCTCCCCTCCCTATATGCACTTCGGTGGGAGACATACCATTTTAATGTAAATGAGGGGTTACAGTGTATTGTTTGCTGTGTGTCCCTAGCAGTTGTGCTGTGTTCCCAACCCATCCAAAGTCAGGGCAACTAATCAGGTTATCCACTACTTAAGCTGTAGGGTCGCCCTAGAGGACAAGCCCTATTCTCTGAGGCCAGAAACAACTGGCATGGTCCTTGTATGCTTGTAGGAGAGCCTACGGAGGCTGACCTTCCAGAAGCCGCCAGCAGCCTGATGGGAGCTCCCTGACAGGAGACTTCAGGTTATTGATAGCTAGTTCTCTTGCCTTCACAGGTGCTGCGACAAGAGACTTTGGACAAAAATTGACTTGAGTAGGTGTAAGGCTATTGTACCCCAGGCTCTCAGTGGTATCATCAAGAGGCAGCCAGTTAGCCTCGACCTCAGTTGGACCAACATCTCCAAAAAACAGCTGACGTGGCTCGTCAATAGGCTGCCAGGTGAGCGGCCCTACCACTGTCCTTCCAGGGCCCCAGGAACAGACAGGGAAAGCTGCTTTGGTGGCCGTGCTTCTCAGAAGTGCTTCTGGGCAGTGGTCCCTGCCATAGTTGCCTTTCTGCTTAGTGGGAGATTTACCCAGAACCACCCTAACTGCCAGTCCTCAAGGCACCACTCTGCACTGGCTGACCAAGCACTGCACTAGTCAGCGGAAAGAGTGGGATCAGATGTTGCTGCCAGCCCTTCAGGTCTTCTCAGCATGGCTACTGAGGAGGAAATTAGAGTAAGAGGTCGCCTTGATCGGCCCCTTTTTATAAGGCCTTGTTCCCTTCAGCATTTTGAGTGACAGGAAGTCACTCATACTTACATTGCTCTATTAGGAACTATATATCTGGTAGGAGATATATAGGAGAGTGCTCAGAGGAATCTTTAAACTGGATTACTAGAGTAAGATAAGGATATAGTTCCTCTATCCCGTTCGGCTGGGAATCCATTTGCCTTAGATCAGCGGGTAGTTAAGGCTTTGGATGTGCTGATGGCACATATATTATTGCGTGTCTGTTTCCTTTTCTTGCAGGACTGAAAGACCTCCTTCTAGCAGGCTGTTCCTGGTCTGCAGTCTCTGCCCTCAGCACCTCCAGCTGCCCCCTTCTCAGGACCCTTGATCTTCGGTGGGCAGTAGGAATCAAGGACCCTCAAATTCGGGACTTGCTGACTCCACCGGCTGATAAACCGGGTATGCTCTGGGCCTGACTTCTGTGGGCTCATATTTCAGCATACGTTGTGTATAGCTTTGTCTTTCAACATACTTCATCCTCAAAAGCTAAGGTAGTCTCAGAAATGATGCTGTGGAAACATATAGAAGAGGGCTAATTGAGAGCAGCATGGTGGACTGTGTACAAGTACAGGTTAAGTATTTACAAACACAGGAATAAGTCCATTTTGTGGGTCAGTGGAGTTTTGGATCCAGAGAGTATCAAGCCTAGGGAAGTCTGGAAGGCTTCCTGGTTGAGGTGGAACATTAAAAGCTGTTTGCATGACAGTCTAGACAAGTGGAGGAGTGTGGGAAGGGAGGAGCATTCCGCACATGCCCTTTTGCTGTATGAGGCATAATCGAGCAGCTGAAAAGAAAGGAAACGTGTCTGGTTTCCTGGAAACTGCCCCCACACACTGCTCAGGCCCTCAAGGCTGGGCTGGGTGTGGGCAGCTCTGCTTAACCCTGCAGGGGGCCTGTTCAGCCAGGAGCTGAAGGTGCCTGCAGTTGGGGAGCTGAAATAAGAGTTAAAAGTCTTGCTCTAGGGCCGGCCAAGTGGCGCGGTGGTTAAGTGCTGGCTTGGGAAGCCAGCGGCCCTGGTTAGGATCCCACATATGAGGGCCAGTGACACTGCCCTCAAAAAAAAAAAAAAAAAAAAAGTCTTGATCTAGGCTCTTCTCATGATTGTGCAGGTCAGGACAATCGCAGCAAGCTCCGGAACATGACCGACTTCCGGCTGGCAGGCCTTGACATCACAGATGCCACGCTTCGCCTCATCATTCGCCACATGCCCCTCCTGTCTCGACTTGACCTCAGTCACTGCAGCCACCTGACAGATCAGTCCTCCAATCTGCTTACCGCTGTCGGGTCTTCCACTCGTTACTCCCTCACGGAACTCAACATGGCAGGTATGCTGCTGAGTGTTTGATGCCCGACAGTGCACATGCCTCCCAGAGGCCCCAGCCCTCCCTGGAGCTTGACTGGAACAGACTCATTTCTCACATCTGGACCAGGACATGGATTTCTCTCCCTTTTTTAACTGCTGGGGCCCTGAGGCCTGCAGTCGCTGTCAGATGCCTAAGAGCACGGCCACCACCCAACTGCTATTTGGTCATCAATACAGGGAGTGAGGCAGCAGGGCCTTCAGAGGCCACAGTGCTGATGGCACTTCTGGTCTCGAGCCACATAGTGACAGGACAAAGGGCTTTTGTTCAACATTTTGAGGGCTGGGGAATTGAGCGGCAGAGGCAACCTCCTGTGGCTGTGTGCACATAGCATTGTCCTCGTGATCACTTTCTCCACAGGTTGCAATAAATTGACAGACCAGACCCTGATCTACCTTCGGCGCATCGCCAATGTCACCTTGATTGACCTTCGAGGATGCAAGCAGATCACTCGAAAAGCCTGCGAGCACTTCATCTCAGACTTGTCCATCAACAGTCTCTACTGCCTGTCTGACGAGAAGCTAATACAGAAGATCAGCTAAAACACACCCGGGCCAGACTGAACAGGAAACTGATCTTCCCCGACTCCCCAGCCAGGAGAGCCTTTCTTCCCGACCCTGCACAGGCTCTGAGGCCAGCGTCACACTCCCTCTCTGCTCTCCTGTCCCTTGAGCCCTTCCCCCACAGGTGGGGCAGAGAGGTGGTGGATGCCAGGCTTACCTGGCTGCTCCTCTCCCTCCTCAGGAGAAGGGAGTAGCAGACTGAGGGAAAAGCACAGGCTGTGTGCTGTCAAGGTGCCTGCTTGCCCGCCCGCCCACTCGCCTGCCAGGAGGCCAGGCTGTCAGTTTGGGTTGTCTGTGCAGCCGTCATCTGCACTGGGCCCCGGGGCCCTCCTCCCCACCTATGGTCCCTGCAGTGCCTGGATCTGAGCAAACTCCCAGGGAAGGACGCAGCCCTGTCTCCATGGCCAGGTTCTCCTTGTGGTGTCCAGTGCGCGTCTCTCCTCTGTCACTCTCCCGGCTTATGCAGGAGGGGCCAACAGCCCCAGGAACACCAGACCCGTGCAGATCACACCGGTGCTGTTGAGGTGTCTGAAACCTCGTTTGTGTCTGTTCTCCCTCCTCTTCTCCCGTTAGCTCGATCCTGTCCGATGCTCGTGGTTGTTCACATAATGAGGTTACCACCCCCACCCCAAGACTTTCCCGCTAGTCTCCATGAGGTCCTTGTTGCACTTACTGGGGTTGAGGCTCTTTAGAGGAGCTGAACTGTATCCCAGGGACTCCCCCATTATTGCTTCCTAAGCAGATACTGAGACAGGCACCGCCTCCTTGTCCCTGTCCCTCTTTGCCCCCGCCCCCATGCCCTTTCCACCTTTCTTGATTCCCATCTGAATAGGGCTTTCCCACAATGTGTGTCCTCAGAAGGAGCAGCCTGTCTTCCCCCAGCTGGGCAAGCAGAGACCTGGGCCAGGTCCTCAGCTGCCTCCCAGCAGGCGGCAGGCCTCCGGTGTAGTGTAGCCCCCAGAGCCCAGAACCATGTTGAGCCCCAGCAGCTCACTGATCTGGCACTTTTGGGGGGAGGAGGGGAGTTCCTGCTTAGAAGCCAGTCACCTGCCCTCTACCTGCAGCTGTGGAAGGGGGTGTGCATGTGCCTCTGTGTGTGTGGCCGAGTGTAGTGCGTGTGTGTGCGTGTGCCTGTGTGTGTGTGTGTGTGTGGAGGGAAGGAGGGAGGGGAGCGTGGTGTCTCCCACTCCACCGCCCTGTGTCAAGCCCCATCAGCTGCCCCCTTTTACTTAGCATTGAACGGCCTGTCCAAAGATCCTCTCTCTAGGGCAGCAGAGAGCTTTTTGCACTTTAAAAAAAAAAAAAAAAAAAAAAAAAGAAAGGTCGGAATTTCTTTTGGGTCAATGTTGAAGTGTGTGAGGAGATGCTCAATAGCAGCAGCCTGTGGCGAGAGCTTAGCCGTGATAGCCGCCGATTTGCACTCTGCTCCCCCTCGGGAAGGACAGCGATAGCACAGCCTTGCCCCACTTCCTTGTCCTCCGGCCCGTCCCTCCTGCCCTGGCCCCGCCCTGCAGCCAGTCTCAGGCTCTCCTCCTCCTGAAGCCCCACGGGGGGTGGCAAGGAGCCCAGACACCCTGAGGAGACACGCCAACCGCACCCTTGCCACTTCCAAAGCAATAGAGGCAGAGGGGCCCCCTCTTTGCCACCTAGCCCAGCTTTGACCCTGGCATTGACTGGTAGCCTCCTAAGAAAACTGGGTCCTGGTAGCAGCGGGTGGCCTCATGTCTGTTTCTTCCAATCTGCTGATTCCTGGCTGCACCGTCAGAGCAGCAGCCTGTCCCGTGACCCTCTGCCCCTTCCATTGGTCCCCAGGCCCAGCCACCTGGGGCCGAAACTTGGAGGAAATGCCAGTGACTTATTCCAGAGTGCCTCAGTTAGGGGAACTTCTCTGTCAAGAACCCTGGGTATTGAGCAAAAACCTTATTAATATTATTGTCAATGACCTATAATTGGAAGCTTCCTGCCTTTTTTTGGTTGCTCCTGTGGAAAATACTGAAAAGATTGTTTTGTTTCGTTGTCTTTTTATAAAAGGGGAGGTGGAGAGACCCCTTCAGAGCAGGGATTGTGCCGGGAGAGTGCCTCTGACTTTGGGACATTGCATCCACAGAAATTTCCAAGCTGATGGTTTGTTGTGGATTTGGTTTTTATTTTTGTTTGTTTTTGGTTTGGAAAAACAAGCATTTTTACCGCGCACGTAATTGGTCAACAGGAAAGGGAGCCCAGGAGTGGTGGCCGATGGACCTAGCCCTTGCCGGGCTTTCCTTTTCTCTGGGACTGATGGGGAAAATGGTTTTAGAGGTGAGGGTTGGTCCATGTGGAGGAAAGAAATGATGTCTCTGTTTGGGGACAGAGGAACCCCGGAGTTCCATCGCATTTCCTGCAGTCTGCTCTTAGATACAGCCTTGGCAGGACAGCCTGCCCTCCTCAGACCACAGGACCAGACACCCTGCCTCCATCTTTCCAAGCACCGGGGCGAAAAACCACAAAGGAAAGGAAGAAAATTTATATATATATATATATATATATAATATAAAATCACTTGGTGATTAAAAAAAAATAACTGCTCCATAAATAAAACTCCTAAAGTCACTATGTTTAAAGGGTTTGGTTGTGTTTTTTGGGTTGTTTTTTTGTTGTTGTTTTTTTTTTTTTTGAGAAATATTGTAAATATATATTTTTTTGTTGCTGATTTAGGTCAATCTCCAATGTTGTGCTAAGAAATTTAAATTAAATGTAAGCATTAAGAGGCAAGTCACGCTATCTCAGTTGACACATTAGGGTTACTTTGGGCCAGGGAAGGAGGGAAGCTAGTCGGACTTTTGTTTTCTAAACATTCTCCACTATTGGTTTTAGAAAGAGCAAGGACATCTTTCCTCTGACACGTGGGAATGGGAGATATTTGTGTAATAAAATTTTTAAAAAGACAAAAAAAGAAATAGTCTCCAATGGGAAATATTTTGATTTGGGTTTTGTTTTTTTTTTTAATAAAAGATTTTAAAAACAAAAAAACAAAACCTTTTCTGCCTTGGTGTGTGTGTGTGCACAGAGAGAGAATGAGTCAGAGGTCATCAGGTTCCACTGGAGACCATGGCCAGGGGTGGCCCGCTTCATCCCTTTGAGCAGAAGCAGCTTCTAGAAACACCTCAATTTCCTTCACTGAACTTTTTAATGGACCTGAAAATTTATGAGAATACCTGATCCCCTGCTACGCATCCTCCTCCCCTCCCCTCCCAGCAACACTTGGAGCTGCTCTGGGGGAGCGCTGGAAAGGACCCCTGTGGTGTCCGGAAGACAGAAGTAGCCTTACCATCCGTGGAGAAATGTTAGCCAAGGTCAGCCTCCATCCACTAAAAGGCAGTGCCTGTTTGAGGTCACTGAACAAGGTCTGGGCTAGACAGGCTCCAGGTGCCATTTGTCCTACCACATCCTGCTGTTTTGCGTCACTTGGCTGATTGGGTACAAGCTTCCAGCCTTTAGACAAGTGTGCTGGGAGCTGCTGCGAGACTGCTTCCTCCCCGGACAGCAGCGTTGGGAGAGCTGGGAGCGCCTGAGTAGGCTTGCACCACCTTCAGCGGAGCTGGGGGACCCCCACACGGAGGACAGTGACCGTCTCCAGCTCTGCACGTTCTAGGAAAGAAGGGACCCGGACCATGGGCTGCTTGCATGTTGGCTTCCTGAGGATGGATATGGATGTGCCGATTTGGTTGTTGCCAGGAAAGGAAGAGGGTCAGTTTTGCCTCCTAAATATCTCAGAAACCATCTATCGGTAGCCTCATCCCTGCCGCCCTAGTTAAAGCCGCCATTGTCTAGAACCTTGACCACAGCAAGAGCCCTGAGGCCTCCCAGCCTCCAGGCCAACCCCATCTGCATGTTGGGAGCCAGAACTTGTAGAAGAGATTTGACGACTCGGCTTAAAACCCATCCGTGTGTGGGTCTCAGCATCAAGTCCTCAAGCTTCTCCGTTTGCCCTTTTTACTCCTCTCTACCCATAGCTAACTTTTTTTCAGTTCTACCATCTCTGGGCCTTTACACATGCTATTCCCTCTGCTGGCACACCTTCCTCATGTTCCTGCCTCCGGGAAGCCATCTCGCACCCTTCCCAAGACCGCATCACATGTTCTCAGTACCCTTCTGGTTTTCAGAACTCCTTTAACTCCATCTCCCAGCTAGTCAGGAAGCTCCACAAGGACAGAGGTCAGTCTGTGTTGCTCACCATGTCATCCCCAGCAGCTGGCACAGAGCTTGGCACCTAATAGATGCCCAAGAAAACTGTTGAGTGTTCCCAATAGATCGGATACCCAGAGGCCCATCCCTATCTGATACAGCCAGTCTGTAGCCATGTTCTACAAATTCACTTTCCACCACCTCATACATCTTCCCTCTCCTTTCTTGTGCTAATGGAACCAGCCTCTTTTTTTTGGGGGGGGGGGGAGCGGGGAGGGAGGCTATTTCCAATCTAACCTGCACACAAAAACTGAGTAACCCTCCAGGGTCATGTCTAAATAGTAAACATCCTGTCACTGGCATCTGTAAAATCGGAAGCACAATGGTGAGCACGTGGTAAGTTCTTCTAAGGGGCTGAACTGGACACCTGGTCCCCAGACTTGCCACCCTCACCACAACTCTGAAAAATCTACCCTTCCTTCAAACACCTCTTCCTCCAGAAGTCCTTCCTGTTTCCCCTCCAGCCAGCAGGGATTAACCTGGACATTCTGTGTCTTCCACAGGTGACATTACTAAAAACAGCTGGTGTCTGTCTAATAGGTCTCACTATGTGTTGGCCACTGTTGTAAGCACTTCCATGTCCTAACTCGTATAATCCTCACAGCAACGCTACTATTATTATCCTCATTTTAAAGGTGAGAAACAATCATGGACGTTGAACACGTGCCTGAAATGTCTAGTAAAACCTGAAGACTCCAGCCCGAGTGGTGGCCCTGTCCACCAGCTCCCTACCCTCTGTGTACACATGATCACGTTTCTCACACCCCCACCTCGCGCAGGTGTCTTCAGTCTATACATGACAAGCCAAGGCTAGAGAGGTAAAGTGATGGTCCAGTGGCAGAGTTGGGACATATGTCAACACTGGGCCTGGGATTCCGGAACTCGGAACTCAAACCTTTTTCCCATCTTTCATGCCCTGCTGAGCAGCCAGGCTGGGTGTGCCCCCACCCCCGTTGCCCATGGCACTTCGAACTCCTTAAGAGTGGGGCTAGGTCTTAACTAGCTCTGCCTCCCCCCTTATCTGTCCCAGAAGTCGGAGGGTAGGGAAATTTACTGAGTGTAATCAAAGGTGGGTGTATAAAAGGGGGAGGCAGGATCCACTTCCTGGGTGAGTGACACATGCAGTCAAAAGGGCCCTGCACTCAGAAGGACCCCATGCTTAGTTTAATGCTTGCTATTGCCATCTTGAAATTCTTAGTTTTTGAACAAGGGGCCACATTTTGTTTGCAGTGGGCCCTGCAAATGATGTAGCCAGTTCTGGGGGGGAGGGACAATCCCAGCTCTCTCCAGCCCTCCCAGGCCAGCAATGTGCTCAGTGCCATTTGGGTGGTCAGTGGTAGTCAAGCAGGCCTGGCATTTCATGGCTGAGAAAGCCTGTCCTACCACCACCTGTCCATGTGCCAAGACCCAGAAGAGAACTTCAGCGCTGGACACCCATATGTGGGCAGGAAACTGTGAGAGCAGGCACCTGAGGTCCAGGGGCACCTGGTTTTGTCCTAGGCCTGGCGCTTCTGCCTCTGCCACCCACCCCACTCCAGAGAGCTACAATCGGCAGGAAGGTCTGGCTGCTAGCCCCCCAGAGTGTGCCATGAGAGTGCTACAGAGGCAAGACAGAGGGACAACAGCAGACACAAACACACAGAGAAAACATCCTGAAAAACCCAGAAAAGGAAAAAGAAGTAGAGAAAGGAGGAGGGGAGAAGATAAATGAAAAGAGAGAAAAGAGGGAGACACAAGTGAGACCCAAGATACTACACGTGTGACAGTGGCCACTCAGGAAGCCATCTCCCCCAGCCCAACAGTGCACACATATATCCGTTAGTCCTCAAAACAATCCAGTGAGGCCAGCCTGGCGCCTCCCCGTGTACAGATGAAAAAAGGAAGGCTCAGATAAGGTAGGTAACCTGCCTAGAACACCCAGCTGGGGCAATACGAGGTGGCACTAGCATTTGACCCCGAGTCTTCTCCACACACGTCCTTCAGTTCCCCGAAACAGCAAGTACCAGTGGCCACAGTATGCGGCCGGTGGGGGCTACGAGACCATGCCTCGGACACTCACAGGCAGGTTGGGAGAGCCAAGGCACAAACGTGCGCAGCGTGTGCAGATTCCGGCGCCAGGCTAAGACGAGGACGCCGGGGTGCATGCGCGCTGGGGACGGCTCCGGGTGGGGGCCGGGGCTCGAGGCGCTGCCGAGGCCAAGCAGGGCCAAGGCCGAGAGGGGCCGGACCCGAGACGGA
Organism: Aselliscus stoliczkanus; assembly: GCA_033961575.1. NCBI lineage: Eukaryota > Metazoa > Chordata > Mammalia > Chiroptera > Hipposideridae > Aselliscus > Aselliscus stoliczkanus. The sequence continues at coordinate 132,348,166 of CM066736.1, forward strand.
GCCAGAGGCGGGGCGGGACCAGGGGCGGGGCCGGGACAGGGGGCGGGGCCGGGGCGGGGCGAGGCCGGGGCGGGGCGAGGCTGGAGCAGGGTTGGGGACCCGGCCGTCGACTGGGAGGGGCGGACCACAGGCTGGTGCCACGTCCGGGCTAAGGCTCCGTAGCGGAAAAAGATACTGGGGCCCCGGGCAGTGCGAGGACTGTGTGACCTTCTGGAGGGTTCCAGGAAGCGGCGCTGCTCCCGGGTTGGGCGGAGCCAGCGGCCTGGAAACCTGGGCCTGGCTTGCGGCCCGTATCTACTTGCCGAGGGGCCCCTGAAGATTCTTGGACTGTGAGGGAGAACCTCCTGGGTAACCAGGGCCTCCGCGCTTGCTGTTCCACAAGCCTGGGAAGCTCTTTCTGCCCCTAACAAAGCTTCTTCCTCCTTCCTTCTGGCTCTAGCAAAAAAGCCCTTCCTCAAAGGTTTCCCTGACTTCCCTCGAGGAGGCTCCTGACTTTTATTACACCTTGTCACCTGCCCCATAAGGATGTTTTGAGCATTAAATGTGATCATCTAGGCTCTAGGAACAGTGCCCTGCCCATAGTGAGGACCCAATAAATATCAGTGGTTGTTACTATGCACAGTTTGCTCATAAGTCCACTGTCTCTCTCCCTGTGTTGAATCCTCAAGGCCAAACACCGGTACCTGGCATGTAGTAGAAGCTCAACAAATAGTGTGAGGTGAGTAAGCGAATGAATGAAGTGAACTCCCAGGTTCCATAAACCCCTGGTGAGGTCAGGGAAGCATCCAAGCTCATCCTCTTGGATCTTCAAAGCCCAGGATGGAGATGAAGAGGGGAAGCCCCGGCATGTGCCAGTCCTCACCCCCAGCCTCATTCACATTCATGTGCACACATTGTCAAGTTCAAGACCTTCCATATCCCTCCCCTGTCCTCCCCAACCCTTCCACTGACCCTCCTGAGCACCCCACTTCCTCGCATTACAGCTCTTGTCAGGTTAATTGGAGATACGTATTTAGGGG